>JAKEPQ010001000.1:29582500-30832500 GCA_024500445.1 Entomyzon cyanotis
TCAGCTCTACTTCAAAGGTAAAGGTTAAGAACAAGATTAGGATCTCCTTTCCACTCATGTAAATCCACAGGAGTCAATTACTTTGAATTGACGGTGCTGTGATTTAGATCAGAATCTGGCATTAAAGCTTTTTGGGGTTTGCTCTTATACCCATCGGCTTCAGTGCCACTTGAGTGCCGACTCTGCTTTTGGTATGTTGTGGTGGTGGTATTTGCATGTGGAAGTGCCTCAGGGGCCCCACATAAAACAGTGCTTCACTAGCTTTAGTGGGATTTTTTTAGATCACATGTTGAAATGTTGAAATCAAAATATGTAGGGGGTGGTCAGGAAGTATCAGGCACACAATGGTAATCAGAATAATGTAATTTTTGAGTTGGATATCTCATGACGTAACTGAAAAGAATCCCTTATGTATCTTGGAGGTCTGAGACTTTTACTCTTTTTGATTATAACAGGCATTTTATTTCTGGCCTTGATGGTTGATGAGATATCAAACTTAAAATATGCCATGATCCTATAGTCTGGTAGTGCTTTCTGGCACTGGTCAGTGACTAAATATAGCCAGTTTTGAACCGCTGTGATAAACCTGGAAATAATGTTGAGCAGAAAATTCTCAGACAATTCCATAGACAAATGTGGAATATGAAACTACTTTTCTGGATCGCATCTGGTTTGTACTGTATATGTTTTTGTGCCCTGTCTCTGTCATCCCCAAGTTTTCCAACTGCTATCCTGCAAATGTCTTGTGGTACAGATAAATCTTAACTGAGGCATCTCAGTGGTTCCTGTTGGTTCATGCTAAAGCAAAAAATAACATAAAGGGGTTTTAAACCCCAGCTATTTCATGCATTCCTTTTGGCTTTGTAAACCATTTTACTTTGTTTTTACGAAAAGAAGGTGTATTTAAAAAAACGCATGCATTTCCAAAAATCATTGATTGTCTTCCAGTGAGCATAGTCCAGAAACATGCAGATTCTTGCATTGTATTATGGGATTAGTGGTATTCATCTGTCTTGCATAATGTGGAGATGATAGGGGAGGAAAGGAGCGTTTTAGAAAGGATTTTTTTGTTTGTTGGAGGTTTTTTAATGATTTGTTCACATACATTTGTTTCCTTTTTCTTTAATTTGTCTATTTTCTTTTGGGGTTTTTTTTGTTTGGTTTTGTTGTTGTTGTTTTTCGGGGTTTTTTTGTTTTGGTTAGGGGTTTTTTTTTTATTTTAAACTTCTGCCAGGCTATGTTTAATTTCAAGATGGTGTCTTTGCTAGAAGCATAATCAAATATAATGCCTTCCACAACCTCTTCATATGCATGACTGCATAAAGCTTGTATAACAGTTTATTATTATAAAATTAGTATAGCATAGCATAGAGCAAACTGGGCCCCTGGCCAGATGAACTAGACAATGAATAGTTATATAAGGTTTTGAGGCACATGTATTAGAACACAAGCGCCCTGTATTTTCTTCTCAATTGTCTGCTGTTTGTTAATGTTTCCCTTTCAACATGATTGCATCTCAATTTAATAGCACTTGCCATTTCAGGGTTTACTGTGCCAGCACTCTCACATAGTTACATCCCCTCTGTGCTGCAAAGCCTGCATGTATATTAAAACTGAACTAGGCATGGTTGGCTAATGGGTACTTTGAGAGATATGCACTTACAGAATTAAGTGATATATGTAATTGTTAATTTTGTGTTAACAAGTTTGAAAAATGTGTTTCACCAATAATTGTAATGCTCCATTCTGTGCAAAGTGTGACATTTTAATTCTTGTTGAACAGTTTCCTACCTCTGCTCTGTGTTTTCATGGCAGGGTATTATTTTGCAATCAAGATAAAAGCATTATTTATTAAAGTTCTAAAATATTACATTACTGGAAGTTTTAAGCTGCAGATCAATCTTGTCTTTCATAAAAGCATTTCATTGATTTTATTTTTTTTAATTGGTCTTTGAAATTAAACATAAGTTCCTGATTATGGATTGCATATGATTCCAGAAGCAGAGGAAAGTTTTAGTGGAGACTTGATACTGTTTTAAAGGCAACGATGTACCTGTCACAGAACTGTGGGAAAGGCTTGCATTTGGCTTATGCAGCTTTGGGACTGTCAGATCCCAGCCTGCTGCATTTTTTGGCACAGGGAGCCCATTGACTTGGGCTGTGGGAAACCTACATTCAGCACTATCGGTCCTTGTGTCTTTCTTTGCGCCTCCAAAGGAACTTCTGTTAGAGACTTCACATCTTTGGGAGTCAATTAACAGCTCCTCCATGCTTTCAGTGGTGTGGGACAGCCTTTCAGTGGTGAGAGGGTGCTCCGTAGCCTCTGGCTGCAGTAGCCCAGGTGTCCCTTGGTGACACTTTCACCTGCCTTCGGAGTGCTGGATTTAATTGCTTTCTGTGTGTAATCCAATCAGCCCAGAAATCCGGATTCCCCTACTACCTGTTGCCTCAGTCCTGCTATTCTTCAGTTCCTTACCTTTGCCCCTCCTTGCTGCATGGTCCCATCCCCATCCTGGTTCTTTTTGTCACGCCAGGGCAATGCCACTTCTCCTGTGGCAGCCCTTGGTGGTTCATTCATGCCATTGCAGTTGTGAGACCAAACCCTGCCCAATATTTCTTTCTGCAGTGAGTAAATTAATTCTTCCATCCCCAGTAGGCCTAACTACGAAACTGCTCAAAGCAAAGCTCGCATTTTTCTTCCAACCAGCAGGGATTTGCTTCATTTGGCCCTTCTGTGACATCTCATCAGTGAGGAAAGGCAGTTGAGCGGGGGGTCCATCGCCGTCCCCCACAGAGTTCAGGAGCGGCTGTGTCTAGGATTTGACTTGCCAGTAAAGCCAGTTTTTCTTATTTGCTAGTGAGATAAGGAAAGGGCAGGGTGGGAGGAGCATAATAGGTTTAAAACACAATAAAAATAGCAAAGGAAACAAACAGTTTGTGCCTAATTTGAAACCAACAGATCTCCATGGTGATAGCAACAAATCCACTACGTTTGACTGTTTAGTGAAGACAAAAGGTTAGGAATAGGAGTTCACCAGCCATGCTGGGCTGTTTAAATGAACACTGGAGTAGGAGTGTTGGTACCCTCCCGATGACTGAGTGGCTCTGTGGAGGTGCCGCGGGGAATTCTGGGAATAACCTCATTGAAAATCCAGAGGGTTCAAGTGTTTTCCTTCATAATGCACCTTCAGAAAAATCAGCTTTTATATGTTTCCTGGAATTTTTGCTTTCAACAGTGCTGTTGTGTGGAAAAGAATCCATAGCACTGTGGCTTCAGACAAAAATAGCATGGTAGAAGACCTTCAGAAAGCAGGCAGTGAGCTGCAAACCTTAGATAAATAATAGGACTAATATACTTGCCACAGTGAATGTAACCCCCCAAAACTCTTGCTTGGCATTGTACCAGGGTAAATCTTTATGTGAAATAGAAGCCAGAGATAAAATTTCCATCTTAATTTACAGATACTTGAGACACAAGAAGAATGGACTGCACTAGTCCTTACCAAAGAAGAAATTCCTGTTCATGGCAGTCTGAAATATTGTCATGCGATGAGTCAGAAAGTTTTTGTTGTTCACATCTTCAGAGTTCAGGGCTACTGAGTTTTGGCATACAGACTGGGCAGATAGCATTTGCAAATCAACACATCTCGTTTTGCTGAGGCCATTGGCACAGAAAGCTTCCCATTTGCAGTAGGTGTGTTTGAATTTCTGGTTTTTAAATACGTATTTCAGAGGGGAGAAGATACTTTTGTAGTATTTTGTCATAATGAAAAGATCTTCCAAGATAGCTAATAAAGACATTCAGAGTGTATGTTACACAGCATCAAAGATTTAGAGTTTCTTGAGTAAATATTGACCAATTTGACCTTTGCTTTTCCTCAGTCAATATTTATCTCTTGGGACAATGAATCTTCATATTCACTTTAGTTGAAGTCCAAGTCTACTTAATAGTATTCTTGGAAATCCAGACGAGGTGATGATTTGTCTTGGTGCTACTTTTATCTGTTTAAAATTAGATGTATAGCTTCGGCCTCTCATGGCACTTAGTCAGATTTCCTGAACAAAGTAATTTTAGGCCATGGCTGATGGGGAGGCTTCTAGGAAAAACTTAAATCCATCAGAAGGAAGAGTGGGTGAATCTGGGAGTGGATCAAACTTTTTATTGGAAATAAGGGTGAGGATTCCTGTACAATGTCAGAGCCTTTCCAGATGCTGTTAGGAGCAGGGGACTGACCAGGATTAGTCAATAAAATTTTTGCTGTGTATTTCATGAAGTAAAGAAAAGAAGTTTTTGAGCTTTGTGAACTTACCACAGTCTTCCAGCAGCCTAATCCAACAGAGCACAACATCAGGTATTGAGCAGAACGATAGAAAGGCACTGCCCAAGAGACCAGTCTGCAGACAAAGGGGACAGTGGCTTGCCAGGGGTCCCACCCTGTCCCTGAGGTACGGGTCGGGAAGCAGGTGATTGTTAACGAGGCCAGGTGGTGCTAGGACTGTATTACCCCCTTTATTATTTCAGTAGCAATTTCAGTATTTTGGGGCCCTGGCTTCGGTTGAAACTGAGACACAACCTTCATCTGAAAAGTGGGGGTGCTGGGGTAGCACATATGGCAGGAGCCAGTGGGTCAGGACCCTTGCACAGGTCCTGGCACCTCCCTGATGCTTCCTTGCCTGGAGGCACAATGTCACCTCCTCAGAGTCCCCCAGTATAGCTGGCTGCTGCGGCGAAAAAGCCTCCTCTTACCAATAGGGGCAACACTTTGGGGTAGAAAGTGTTATTACTGTGCTTATGGCTGTGCTGGGAGAGGGAGAGAACTGGAAAGAGCTGTTCAGGCAGCAGAGATAGGCGTAGCCTTACAAATATCTGCTTATGCAAATCAAATCATTTGTCTTCTGAAATGTTCTTTTTGCCTTTTCCCTGATTATATTCTCTGAATTGCCATATGTACTTCTTGTGATATTTCAGTCTTGTCAAATTAAGAAAAGAAGGCCTTCTAATTAACTTAGGATGTATACCAAATAAAGTAATGTTTGTATTTTTTACTGTGTAATCAGTCAATAATATTACAGGTGGCCTGTAAGTTAAAAAAAAAAAAGCCTGAACTGGTTTTGTAACCTTACAACTATCAAAGGTGTTTGTCTGGGGAGAAGGCATTGAGAAAGAAGAGAATTTTTAAATTGCACAATTACAGTTAAAAAAACAGAGCAGGCAACGTCATGTGTTTCTGAAGAGCACACTGTTTAGTTTTATAGTAACGGTATTTTAAGAATGCTGACAGTACACAGGAAGGCAGTGAATAATTCTTATTGCAAAACCCTGATGATTTGCTGTGTTCAAAATGTGAAGACTTAGTCAGCCCTGGATTTCTCTAAGGAAGAACAGGGCATTTGGAGAAAAAAAAAAAAAAGCCGGCCTAATCAGTAGTGATGTATCAAAGCAGCATTGAAATAAAATAAAGGTTTGGCATCCTTACTTAGAATAGACTGGAAAATGCATTTGTTTTCATGTACCTTCTTTTTTCGTGATGTGCCTGATTGACTTGTTTTAATACCGGTATTATTTACATTTCAGGGATGGGCCTCTATTATGCAGGAAATTGTCCAAACCCCTACAGCTGTATTTTAAATTGAAATTATTTTTTTTATGAAGTGATTGTGCAGACTTAATTTAGTAATCTATTATTAAATATATAGTTTCAGGCTGTATAAAGTCTTTATATAGAACAAAAATGGGCACATATGAAGATCTAGGCTATATATACACCTGGTTCTGTATATTAAATCTTTTACATATGTTGTCCATTTTCAGAAACAAATAAACTGCTGCTTTTGAAAACCCAGCTTCTCTTCCATATTAGGGAATTCTGCAGACTCCCTATGTTCCTTAGCTTCAGTATAATGCTAAATCAGTTTGTACATTAGTCTATTTTTAGTTATGAATGAACTTTATGGAGTGCAGCGCACAGAGTGATTTCAGAGATTCTCACTCATAAAACCCGTGTGTCATGCGCCGCAATTACAGCTGTAAACATTATGCAAGCGCTAGGCTTCCTGGGACCGAGCCCTGAAATTTCCAGGGGGAAAAAGCATCCCACCTCACACATTTGTGCAAAATATTAGGCAAATAGTAAATCTGCTGGCATGAAATGAGGTTAAATTGTGTGACCTTGGCTGTGTCAGGCAGGCTGCCTGGCGTGGCAGCAGGGGGACACTAGAGGGCAACTGAGAGTTTTCTTCAAACCAGCCAAGCTGGAGATGGTTTTAATATCAACTAAGTGTTTAAACTCGGTGAGGATTTATTTTCCTGTCTGCAGATTTCACATAAGTAACCTCGGAGTTTCCATTGACAGCAAATAATAATCCAGCTGAAGTTCTTCTGGGGGAAATGCAGCGGGAGCGGGTCCGGAGCCTGCTTTTGCCCAAATAAGGCTTTTTTTGCAGACCCCATGTGTTAGATAATGATCAACTGACAGTCGGTCATGAGTTAATAATGCTGGATGCTGAAATATGCATACCATGTGGTATACAACAGATCTGCGGGGAGAGACAAACGCAGCTATAATTAGACATCTGAAACACAAGGAAGTGTGTAAATAGTTTAATAGTCCTCCACTTAATTCACTCAGATAATTTCCCAAGAACCAGTATTGACTACGGAAGAATATTGCACAACTGACTGCATATTTAGTTTAAACGCTGCCCTGCTCAGATAAATTTATGGATACAGCTCAGTTTTATTTGGATTTTTCTGAGTGCTAGAGATTTTCTGGGGCCAAAATGTAGAGATGGGTTCAGTTTTGTTTGTGTTGATGTTTGGGATGATTACACCAAGTCCATGGGGTTTGCACTCAGTTAAACTGGGCATATGATCTTACAGTCAGGACTTCAAAATCGCCATTTTTTGGGTGTTCTGGAACTTACACAGATTTCCTTGCTGCTCATACACAACTTGAAAAAATTGCCAGAGTTCCACTGCTGTGTTTTGTTGGTGCAAAAGTGCAGATCCCCTCCTGTGCTCAGCAGTGCTGGGCAGCATCCCCTCTGCACCTCAGCAATAACACCCCATGTCAGGTATGTGCAGGTCTCCCAGGGCGTCAAGGCTTTGCTCCCAAGCTGTCTGCAGACACAGAGTTGTCCCTGAACCCCTTGTTGGCTCTGTGCACTGTGATGGAGGGCCTGGCAAGCCAAGTGCTGCGAGTGAAGTTGGTGATGACACAGAGATGTGAATGGCAGAGCGTAGGCTGTGGCTGCTGCTCCTGCCTCCACCTAATGCCTTGTGTAGTCCTTGTGGTGGCAGCTGAATGTAGACATTGAAGGGGGGAGCTTACTCTGTAGTTTCTGCTTGTCACTTTACTAATATCTTCATGCAGGTTGATTATGCCTAACAGATTTTGATTACTTCACAGTGCAATGATCAAATGCAAAGGAAAAAAAAGGGAAATGGAATTATAATATTCTTACACTAAAAAAAAAAAAATCTTATATAATCAGTTACAAATCAGAAATGCAGGCGATTATTTAAATAATATATTTGTCATTTTCACATTGTGCACAACTCGATGATCATTGCTTCCTACCTGCCGTTGTCATTCCCGAAAGCAAGGTCTTGGAAACTGTCCATTTTATCCTTCTGGCATGAATTTCTGCCTGTTTATATTTGTGCACAATGTCCATCAGTCAATTAGCCCATCTCATCCGTCTATCTACATGGATACGACTGGTTACGTATCTATTGTATTTCTGAGGTATGTAGGTCATGTCTCCATTGGGTACTGCTGACTCTGCTAGACAGCAATTACACAAACGCTGGCTTTTACTGGAGAGAAAAAGAAACGTTGTTAGGAAAGCTGCCTTAAGATTTGCCTTTTATTTTCTGTAGCACTCTAATGGAAGGTCTACCTTGGGTGTTCTGATGAGTTTTGATCAGGCAGGCTGACTTGCATGGGTTTGCCATGCATTTTCACTTCTTGCTGCCGTGTTTGCGCTGCTTTTGTCTTGGCTATTACATAATCTGTTAGGGCTTGCTCACTTTCCTTTCTTTGCTTGCTTGCTTGCTTTTTTAAGACCCAGACTATTCTGAGAAGTCAGACCTGCACTTCTTGAGTGTTGCTCTGACGCTCTGACAGAAACTCAAGCCCCTGTCTGCCAGGTGCGGCTTCCCAGGAGGTGACCCTTGGGGATGGAGGGCTTTGGGGCTGGAGATTGACTACACATTTTTGAGGGAAAGGGAAACTTGATTAACCCATGTCTGATCCTGTGACGCTGCCCAAGCACATGGTGTTTCATGATGAGATAGGACAATTTCTTCGTTCAGGGCTTGAGTGCTTCTTTCCCATTAGTGACAGAGAGAGCCATGCTGGCTTGGTTGCGTTCTATGCTTAACACAGCCTCAGCCTCAAAGATGTGAATAGCCCCAGTGAGGTCATCAGCGGTCTTTGCATGCTCCAGGTCTTTATGAGTTAGGCATGTACTTTGCTGAATCAAGGCTTCAGCTCTTCATGTTCCTTGTCCTGCATTGCTCAGTACTTCACTTTGTTTGATCCTATATTCATGCAGTTTCTCACCAGAAGAACCACTGAGTCATCTAATCTGGTATGAACCCCAAGTAGTGGCTCATCAGCCAAAATTGCTGGCAAATGCTTTCATCCAGTTCACCACCTTTTTTCTGAAGGAGAAGGGAAACAGCTGTTTGAGCAAGGACCAGAGCCAGACAGCTGGACGCCTCGTCGTGCAGCCAGCCAGGCTGCTGCAGCCGCCCGCAGCGGCCAGGCTGTCCTGGCAGCAGCATGGGCCCAGCCCTCGCTGTGCTTGAGGCGGGACACCCAGCTCCAGTCTGGTGTCTTTACCCTCCAGACCCTCAAATTTATGTGTTACTTCCTGCATCGTGCACAACAGCTTATGTCTGGCTCAGGCTTTTCCCAAAAGGTCTTGGGAAAGCTGGTTGTACGCATGCCTCCATATTCTGGCACTGGATCAGGTATGGGGACTGCAGTGCCTGGGCCTGCCTGGTTATGCCTCCTCACTCTTGAGTACCAGCTTTTTCTTGCCTTTGAGGCACTCGTATTACCTAGTGAAGTCACTTCTCAGTCATTTTTGCTCAAACCCAGCACAGCTTGAGTTATTCAGACCTCCCTGAAGGCAGATATCCCGTTGGCCACAGCATCTTCCTATCAGACTATGTTGAATTTCCAGTGAAGAGTGACCTGTGAACAGTCACCCTTGGCTTCGTCAATGGGACCTGTAGTCCTTGTTTGGAGGTTTCATGCTGGAGCTGTATGGAGGAGCATTGTGTTTTCCTGGTCTGTTTTGCTTCTGATTACTCATTTGTATGAGTCAGTCTTAGCATTGTGTCAGTGTGAATGTAACTGTCAGGGACTTTACATTTATTTCACTGCTGAAAATTTGTAATACTAGCAAGGCTAAGAGCAACCCCTGCGGAATCCCACGAGAAATCTTTTCATTTGATAGAAATTCCCTACTGATGGCTACATTTAGCCAGTTCTTAATCCATTCAATATACGCTTGAATAAAATTATGTAGTGCTGTTTTTTAATCAAAGTATTATCTAATATTAAATCAGCTGTATTACTGAATGCAGGTAAGTTCCATGCATGCAGCTAGTTTCTCTAACCAAGCTTATAGTTTCAAAGTGTAAAATAAGGTACTTTGTTTGTTTTTCTTTTCTGTTGTTTTAAGATCTGGTTTCTGTAAAACCAAGTCAATTGACTGGCTTTAATTATATTCTTTTGCAAGCATATCATCTGGCTTCTTTGCAAATATGGAACAAATATTTACCAAACACATTTGCCTCTTTTTGATTCATTAGTAATAATCCTGTCATCTGTAGCCAGTAATAGGCCTACAATGGATTTTTTTATTATTATTATTTTAATTTGCTCTAAGGTCTACTTGAATGTCACATATTTGTCAAGCATAGATTTTTCTCTGAAGTCTACAGCTTCCCTTTTCCATTTACCAAACTTCATAATTTCCAACACATGTATAGATTTTGTTCAGACAAAAAACCCCACAACTTTTTTCCTTTTTTTTTAAACCCACATTAGTCAGCAGGACATAAAGAAGTCCAGATCAAGGGAAAGTGTTTGCATCCAACCACGATGAAATGAAGAAAAAGAGACTTCAAGCCTCATCCTGAATCTTGTCTCCGTCTTCCATGGAAAAAAGAAACATTCAGTTCTTGGTGAAATTGGCCAACCTGATGTTTGCAGTGTCTCTAAATTTTCTGTTCAAAGCTATGCTAGTCTGAACTGTAATTTATGGAAATACTAGCATTTCACTTTCTTCAGAGATTGTCTGGTCAGGAGGGGGGTCAAAACAACAGTCTGCAGCAAGTCATATGTCTCCACATTAATCCACACAAGGAAGTGTCTGTTTCACTTATTTCCAAATGGGGAATGTTTTCTTTAGAGAGGTAGCAAATTGATTTTCCCCACATGGAGCATGGGCTATCTCATTTCCAAAACAAAACTTTCAGAAATGGCTACACAAGTCCACTCTTTCTCCATATGGGTTAGAAAGCAGCAGGATTCCTTAATGTTTCCTTCAAGGTTGTTCACTGCTGTGCTCTGGAGTTTCCAGGTCAGGCCTGGCATGTTCACTTACAAAGAAAGGAATAAACAAGTGTTCACATTTTAAAAAAATCTAGTAAAAAATAATTTTAATGTTCAAGTTGTTTTATGTCAGCTTGAGTAAGCTCGAGGTGTGTGTGCCTGTGTGTTGTGAGTGTGCTGTGTGACCTCCACAGCTTGAAGAGAGCTTGAGTTGGTGGTAAGTGCTCATAATTGACTTCATAGGTGTATTTAGGATCCTGTTGAGACCCTCCCCAAATTCAGTTCATACTGTTGTTTCCTAAACAAAGGTCTGGGGGTTCTTTTAGTGTAGTCTGACCTTTTGCTTTATTTTCCAGCCAGTTTAATTTCTAACCATTTGATGCGATATTAGGTTACTTAAAACTTGCTTTTCTTCATCGGCTCAGCATTCCTGGGCAATAAAAGCCCCAAGCCTCCTTTTTGGACCCTGTTTCCAGGCGGCAAAAACTTCTAAATAAACTTTCAGGGGTGAAAGGAAAATTAATTAAATGTAAGGTCCTGAAGTCAAAATGCAGAAAAGGGAATGAGGTGAAGGAGATAAAATAGAGATGGTGGTGACAAGGAAATCAAGGAAGCAGCTCGGACTCCAGAAAGTATGCAAGATTAACTAACCTTTGAACAGTTTTTGAAACCGTGCTTAAAGACAGCAATATGTTTTTCTTAACTTTCAGATATTGCAGAATGCCAGCAGCCCCCTAGAGGGGTAAGTGTTAAAGCCATTAAACCTGTTAACTTTCTATTCATTACATTTTAAAAGGTGCAACATGTAACCATGATTTTCAGCCAAGAGCTAGCTTTTGCCAGGCTGCTTTGGGGATGTCCTCAGCAACCAGCTATTTGCCACCTGCTAGCAGGCATGGTCAGTTGATGGATTTTGTGGAGATCTGGGGCCATTCTTCTCACCTTGACTTCGATGGCCAGGCACCTCCGTATGCCACCTCCAGCTTCTGTTTGGCACCTGAATAGTGAATAGCTCTGCGATCTGACACATCCTGCCGTTTCCACCTGCCTAGGAAGGGAGGGCTCCTTGTCTGTTCTGTATTTACTGATGGTTTTGCAGCTTAGGGCCAGGGATTTTGGTATCACAGCTTTTGTGCATGTGTGTGAAAACCAGAAGACATGTGAAGGACTGGCACATTGCAAAAGGATTCTGTGAGGGGACATTGAGCAAGGTGTCCTTCAGGGAGAAGTGGCTGTGGATGCATTTGGCAGGTGTGCTGCAGTGCTGCCTCATGTCTATGCTGAACCCAGAACCACTGTTCATCCCTGTTTATTCACTGCTTGCAACTTCTGCTACTCCACCTAAATCCTGGTTTGTGATTACCTTCCTCTGGTACACTCCCACCTCTACGTTTAGAGATCATATGACTCTGTGAGCCCACCCTAAATGTAGACTCAGATCTTCTGCTGGTCCTTCCTTGTTGGCCCTGCAGATTTTTACAAGCTCAGTTGATTTTTTTCTTTTTTTTTTTTTTTTTAATTGATTTTTGCAGTTGGCAAAAATGCTCTTCTTCTTCCTTCATCTTTCCACAGAAACGTGGTCACAAAAAACAGCAGGCAGCCAGAAGAATCTGGTTGGCAGTGTAAGTCTTAAGTCCATCAGCAATGCTGAGTACATTCCTCAGCAAAATACGGCAATGGCCTTCTTTTCCTTTTTCCATTTTTTCTTTTTTTCCTCCTGCTTTTGAAGTGTTTCTGAGAAATCAGAAACAGAATCAAACGTCGTCTCAGGAAATAGTTACACAGGTCAGAAAGGCCTGGAAAGGCAAGAACTTTGATCATGGGCATTACAATTGCTTAGATGTGCTCTAGAGTAAGAAATGTGGAGCAAGCATTTAAAAGATCCATGTTTTAGGCATGAGTACAGTACTGTTTACTTACATGGTTTGCTGAGCAGCCAGCAAGGTCCCAAGGTTATTTTGGGCTCAGCATGAGTAAGTGATCCAGGTATGACAAATGAGGTAATGCATTCCAGGCTCATTAAAAACTCTTGGCTACACCACTGATTTTGACAAAGTGCCAACATAGCTTGACCTCAGCTTTGTGAAGGCCACTATTTTTTTTAACACCCTCCCTATAACAACAAATCTTTTGCATCAGCCAAAATACGTGCATGTAGAGAACAGTGTTACTGGGAGAGTTGAACTCACTGGACTTCCAGTGATAATCAGACTCATAAAAAAGATGTAACTGTACAGTAACTGACCTGCTAAATTCAGGGACACCAAAACCACAGCCATTGTCTCTTGACTTATTCATGCCTCTAGAAGTGGTCGTGTGTACACAGTACATGGCATTATGGGCGTGGATGTAGCTCAGGTGGGGCTGACCTGATAACAGGGAGCTGGTAAGCCCTATGATCACCTCTCCATCCTGGACACAGAGGAAAAGAAGGTGGCAGTTGGATGTGCTGTCTTCTTGTGGCAGCCTATGCTTTTCCATTGTAGGTTCTGTTAATGGTCATGGTAGACTTCAGGAGCTCCCACTTTTGGGTTCTTCTCTTTTCCCTGCATAGAGCTTGCCTTTCTGGGGTTAAAACCAGAGCTGGGAGTTATTCTAGGCAGTGAGGCTTGGAAATGCTGCTGTTCCCCATGTCCTGCTGAGCAGACAGTGTCTGAAAGTTGAACATCTGAGGATGTTAGTGACTGGAGGACAGTAGCCACAACTTTATGAATTTTCTGAGTGGGTGAGCAGGGTAGCTGCCCTCTCCCTCTACTTCTGGCCTATCACGATCACCTGCAATATCGTGATGTTTGCACAGATTGGTGAGAGTGCTGGGGAGGAAGATGCAGTTTTTGAGCAATGATGCTGTTTCATGTCTTCATGAGCAGAAAGAACTTCAGGCTTTGAGGAAACATCTACCTAGCCTGAGCAGCATTAGCCTTGAGCTCCTCTCTTTTCTTTGTGGCTTTCTTGGTGGGTCAGAGCCTACTACTGAGCTTGTTTGTGATTCCTGGCCTTTATTTTTCTGCGCAGATGCCTCTGGACAGTCTTTGCTTCATCACTGTAGTCTGTAGGCAGCTTGTGCAAGAGCAGGCTTTGAAAGCATCAGGTCAGCTCCTTAATGGGATATGTTTAGACAGCAAAGATTTTCCAGTCTGCATCTACAGATAATCTAACTCATTGGGCTGTGCGTGACACAGGCTTTGCATTTAACCTCTCAGGTGTGACAGTTTGCAGTAAAAACGTGTAGGACATTGCTGGTGTTTGGCAGTACAGAGCACAGCCACGGTTCGGGGACTCCTCTGAGCTTGAGGAGTGTTTGCTCATACTGTGTGCATTTTGCAGCTAGCTTGGTTTTACCTGGACATACCTGAAAGGTTTGCCAGGACTCAGCAGGTGAAAGGAGTGGGAAAACACCACACGTTGGCAAAAGGCAATCATGTTGTCAAATGCACAGGAAAGAAAGTTTCTAAACTGGTACTGTGTTGTCTCTCTCATACTCCTGTTACAGGCACTCACACTAAAGAGGTGGCAAATAATGCAAACTTTCTTCTGCACTTATTTATTGATTTTTTTACTTTAATTTTCTTTGCTTATGTTCTCACCTTCTGGGAATGTGCAAGTTATCAGGTCTCACTGCCACAAATGCTTTCAGAAAATGAATTTGAAAGCCATATGCACAAACATGTGAAGAAATTGAATCATTCCGGATATTCTTAGGTAGTCATGCCAGAAGTCCTTCTCCACTAGAAAACAGAAAAAAAAAGTAGGATACTCACTTAGCTGTCCAGTACATAATGAACATCCAGTGTCATCAGGAGAACTGACTGTGACTAAGCCACAAAATGTGTAAAATTGTGTTAAAATAATTAGGAATAACAAATTCAAGACATTTGCAGTGTGCTCATGAATATGTCAAAAATTAAACGAAAGATGACAAAATTGAAACATGAATGTGACTTGTAAATTTCTTTTCAGTCCTAGTCATATTTCCTAGCTCACACGAACAAAATGAATGTCACTGAAATGCAATAATCTTCAAATAATGCATTTATTTATAATGATTTAGGGAGGAAATATTAATGGCTTTGTTTCAAGTGTGACTTGAACTATGTCAAATGTTTTCTTTTAGAGTAGAGACTAGATGCAAGGACCTTCTGATATTAATTCCTATCGCTGCTTTCTTGTTAATTGTGTGTCAGATTTGGAGTGGCTTTAGGTGATTTAAAGTCATACGGTGGGGCATGGGGGACAGTCCTTGTGTGTGCTGCAGACAGACCTTCCCTGCTGCAGCTCCTGAGCCATGGGGAGAATGCAAATACCCCATTTCATAGTGGGTTTGTGCCAGTTCTGCCATGGAAGGTTCCAGTTCAAACAGTGTTTATATGCAAGTTCAATATACCTGGAATTAAGGAGCAAATGCCTTGTTGCTTTTAAAGCTTTTAGCAAAACATTAGCAGTGCTTTGTAGTGTGATACAAAGTACAGTGCCAAAACTCAGCATAACAAGTATGTTTGAAAAACATTGAGTCTTGAACCAGTTTCTTTATTTGTTAAAAAAAAAGGAAGGAATGAAGGAAAGAAAGAAAGGACAAGCAATTCACATGCAAGTATATTTGATGGTAGCTCAGCCACATCCCTCTTTGGCCATCGGTTGGGCCAGGCCTGGGGATCCTTTCATTCAAAGGTTAATCTTTTAACATGTGTGCCGGAGTGTAGTAAATGGAGGGAACATTTCTGTTTCCTTCAGCATCTTTTTAAAGAAGATGTGACTGCTGAGGCAGACCGTGGCTAAGGATGTGTCCATCCCATCCAGGTCATGTGCCAAAACCCCAGTAGGCATCAGGAAGGCATGAAAGGTTGCGCGGGGTTTCTAAATGCGGCAGGGCGGTGCGGCCAGGGCTGGCAGTCTGGCAGCCGGCACTGGAGCCCTCGGAGCTCATCCCACGCTCCCGCCGAGTCGCTCATCTCTGTTTATATGAGTAATGGAGCGGCTGGGGGAGGGGATTAGTAAGCACGGAGCAAATACTCTTAGTGTTCATTTTGTGTAAGACTGACATCCACACCAAGTCGAGACTCCCAGCGACGTAGTGTGCAGTCACATGCTGTAGCATTCATGAGTACAGATATAAATCAGGCAGATGTTTGTCGACTGGAATGGGTAATAATTTCTTTCTCTCTTTGTTTGATTTTGCATGTTAGCCTCAGATGACAATTTCAGAATTGCTTTCTGCAGTACTTTTCAATAAGCAGAATGTGCTTCACTGGAGATAGATGGAGATATTTCTATAGGGAGATAAACATATTTTTAGATAGACACAAATATGGACTTACACCCATATGCACATGCATATATATATATATATATATACACATATATATATCTATATACACACACACACACACACACGCATACAGATTTTTTTTTTTTTTTTTACCTTGTGCCAGTGTAGGGGGAAGTAAAAGGATCTGACTTCTTATTTTAAACCCACAGCTTTTCTTTTTCTCTGAACAGACCAAATATGACAGTGTTACTCAAACTATAAAATCAAATTAGCACCCTTTATTGTGTTTGCAAACTAATTAAAATGTAAAATGTCCTGAAACCACTGGCTTACTGTGTGACAAATGTAAGATTAGAAACAATTAGAAGACACTCAAGAGGTTTGTGATGTTTAGATTTCTGACATTGTTCTAATCATCCCTTTAAGTAATGAAAACAATGGTTACCTAGAAATTAAAGGTTTAAAGGAAATTATCTTATTCGGTACAGTCATTAGTTAATGATTGTTTATCATTTTAAACGTTGCCATAGTAGTCAGAGGCTGATTTTTAAATCTGAAAGCAGAGGGGACGTGTAATAATGAGCAAACATCTGCTTCATCTCTTATTTCTATATATGATCATAATTTATATTGTAATACCACTATTGAAAGATGATGGTGATATTTTTTATGATGATCCATATCCCATTCCTCGTATGGCTCAGCACAGTTAAGATTTAGTCACTGTGTTATTTCAGAGCTGTTTCATCTTAAGAATTGGACAAAACTGAAAGTGATTCATGTTAATTTGTATGTGTGGTATGTAACCCTTATGAAACAATCAATCACTTATTTCAGTACTTGTCAACTTCCAGAACTAGTTGTTAAGGGGTTTTTTTGATCCATTTCAGGACTCAGGGGTAATTTTTTGTTTTTTTCTTAAACTTTTTTAGAAGAACTTTGACAAGAATGACAGGATATATAAACATTTCTTGGAGCTGTAAGGAATTTCAATATTTCAGAGGATTTCCAAAGCCAGATGTTTCCCAAAGTTGGAAATAGCAGTTAGTAATCTTGCTTGAAGATTAGAAATAATAAAGGCAGCAGGGTGATTAATGCAGAGTTACCTATTAATATTCAATTTTGTTCTTTTTTGTACCATGGAGAAATATTTGTGCTTTCTCTCTGAGTCCTTGGGAGACCAGTGTTTGACTTTATATTAATTAGTTATGTGAAAGTAGAATAGATTAGCCGTGGGGAATGTTCTATAGAAATGTATAGTGTGTCAAGATGTAACCCATGGAGGATGGGAATCTCATAATAAGCATTTACTGTAGACAGATGTGTACGTTTCTGTGACTGATTGTAGTGGAATTATTTATTATGCTTTCAGCTGTTAAGAATCCAGTATAAGACAATGTGCTTAAATTGTTCTCCATTAATTTTCAGCGCCAAATCTTAAAGGCAGACCGCGCAAAAAGAAGCCATGCCCACAGAGAAGAGATTCATTAAATGGTATTAAGGATTCCAACAATAATTCTGAAAGCAAAGCTGTTGCCAAGGTAAATCACTTAATAATACTATTTTCGGTACACTCTCCTTTTTTAGGTACAATCCTGCTTTTGTTTCCCAGCATGCGGTTTCAGATTTACGGTGTAACTTATGTTCTTGGGGAGATAAATGTAATTTTTTTCATTAGTTTTATTGTTTCACTTTAAGTCATGCCTGTGTTTAAAGTTACCAGCAACTGTAATCATCTAACAACCTAATGCTATCAGCTTGTTGGTAACTGGTAGTGCTTAAGCTTTCTTGGCATCTAGTGTTAGTTTTCACATTCTGTGACACACAAACATAGTTTGTGACAGTATCTTCGAATTAAAAATAAACCTGGGAGCAGCTCACCCTGTTACAATGTACTTCTAAATGTAAGTTTAAAGATAAACAGACTATGAAACAAGAGCTGCCTCAGTAATGGTTTCTAAGAAGCAAACAGAAACGACATTACCCTCATGCTAAGATCTCAACATTTTTAAATTAGAAAGAAAAAAAAAGATAAAGACAGAAACTCAGTATGAAAGCTTAAAAAAAAATCTGGGCTGTTTCTTTAACACTTAGTGCTGAGCTGCCTGTTCCATGGTTGCTGAATAGTGCATGCTTTTACAGAGTCTTCTGTATGTGCTGTAGTGCTTAGCCCATACTGCAAGTAAAAATTGGATCACTGATTACTGCTTATATACTTAATCTTTAAGATATTGATGGGTTTGTGTCTTTTTCTTAAATTATTTTAAAATGGAGTTGCTGTAGTGTAATTTGCATCCTATTTTCTATGTTGTCTGAGTGGTTTTAAATAGGAACTTGGTTTTCTCTTACAAAAAAGAGCAGCATAAATGGGTCCTTTCAAGATGATTTAATTTGAAACTCTAAGGTGCAAAGACGGAAGATTACTTAGAGCAATACTTGATTTTTATCTGAGGCAGAACTTTGTCACTGATACTTTAAGCTTAACAGCTAAAGAGATTTGCATATACTGAATTTTAACACCGACTCCTCCCATATCTATTGTTTCAATAAATTAGATGGATGTGTATCTGAAAAACACTTCCATTGTTGTGACCATCTCTTTAGGAAATACAGTGAATCTATAGATCCATTTGCATTGGTATTGTTGTACACAGTGAATGTCCTGGGAGATTAGGAGGTTAAAGAGGTCAAGTGGAAGTGTTCTGCTCTCAGTTTCTCATAGGAAGGCAAATTAAATTCCACCTCCTCCTCCTCCCTAGGAGTTCAGTTAAAATTGTGCCTTCTGTTGATGACGATAAAAGAGGCTGAAGTTCATGATGAAGCTCTGCCCTTAAGTCACTGTTTCTCTTCTTTTTGTGCCCTATTGTGCTCAGTTGGAGTCTGTACTATCGTATTAGACAGGCGTGGTAAGAGGCGATGGAGCCTGGTGTGTTGAGTTGCGGGGTCCTGCCAAATACTATAGAGTTTGTCTAAACGTTTTCTCTGTGAAAGAATGTGCAAAATCCGTTGTGTGAAAATGTCTCAATTTGCCTCAATTCCCCCTTCCCCCAAGCCATTTTTCATGTTAAAATATTGCCAGCGAACTGCGGCACGAACCATATTGTCAAAGCACCCCAGACTGTAGCACAAGTAGTTCTGCTTCTTCAGCACCTGATATATAGGTATTAGATAATTAAAAACAACAGTAGCACTTAAAACCAAATTGTTTATCCTCTCTGTTTATATTTGGGTTCACACTACTAGTCAGATGGGAGGATATTTCAGATAAGAAGTAATTCCACCTATTTATCTAGTCATACTGTGCTCATCATTGTGCAGATATTAATAGCATTAATTATCTTGGCCAGCTTAATTTCATTATAAATAATAGACATGCTCATGATATAATGTCTTTGCATGTAGTCACACTGACTTCACTGTGGCTCTTCACATCAATCTGTGTCTCAGGGCTGTGGATACACTTCCATGAGAGGACAGTGAATGAAACCCTCTCCAGCAGAAGTACTGCACTTCATACAGACCCTGCCTGTGGCTTACTCGGGAGGGAGGGGAAGGGTATTTGGGGAAGGGGAAGAACAGAGATCCACCTACTGTATTCTCATTGCTGAGAACAGTTGGGATGTTAAGTTGTCATCTGAAGCTCCATGTTGGACTTCACCATTGGTTGTCCTCCTCCATGAGTGCTCCATTTCTGACTAATGCTGACAGTGGGTCCATGGAGAGCAGGATTGAGCACTGCTTGTGTGCATGGGACAAATCCACTTGTGTCAGATGCTGAAGCATTTAGCAGTCCTGGTCATATTCTTGTTGCAGATAAAATCCCTTCTGACCAGTTGTGCTGCTTGTATTCTCAGATCAAGTCGCTCAGTGTCTGGCAGCAGCCTTATTTCTCGGTGACGGAGCGACGGCTCTGACGGGGTTGCAGTGGCTGTATGGTTTGGGTTGGGAAACGGCAGAAAGGGCATTCTGAAGGCTGTGGTTTTGAGCCTGTCAAGACCTAATGCAAGCTGCATAGTTTTCATGACTTGCTGAATTTTTCAGTTTTCAGCTGCCAGTGACTAGAAAGGTTAATTCTGCAAGTGTACTTCTCATTAGGCATGTTTGCTTTGAACCACCAGCAGATCGTTTGGAGGGTTTCAAAGTTACCTGGCAAGGAAAAGTGTCTGGTTGGGTAGGAGCAGCTCTGAGTCAATTCCAGTATAGGTGGCTAATTAAAAATAGAGTGATAGCGGTGCAGACAGTGTGGTCCTGGACCTGCAGGTGCGGCCAGGGAAAGTGGCTTTTTCATGTGCCACTCCTTGCTTTTGATCTCTTCAGTGGCCGCTACATCCATTTTAGTACCTCCTGGGGAAGATGCTAGGGGAGTTCCCTCCCAGGTTGGGAAAGTAATATAAAGCCATCTAGTCTGGCAGGACCAGCTCTCCTGGAGATGGTATGTATCAAGCTCTTGAAACATTCCCAAGTCTCTGGAGGCTTTCATACTTGACGTGTCATCATCAGTGCTGACAGGCTTTTGGAACTTGCAGGCTCCAGCAGATGACCCTTGTCGTACCTGCTTCATCTTCCCAGAGAGTGTTCCCATTCAAAGTGTGCAGAAATATGTTCTAAGGCTTTTTAAAATTGGCTGATCTGACCATTTTGAGGAACTGAAAGAATAAACTTGTTAAACACGGAAATTGTCCCCAAATGAATCTATTCATTACATCTCCTAGTGCAAGTGCTGAACTAAATCTCTCACTTCATTTGTACAGCAAGATCTGGGAAATTAGTTTAAAAGTTGCCAGGATATGCTTTTCCTGTGGCCACAGGTGGCCTGGCATGCTCTCAGACCTGGAGATTTATTCTGAGTGCCTTGGCCATTATCTGATGGAAACTGTAAAATGTAGGTCTGTTGTGGTCTGTGTTGTGTGTGACCTCTGGCAGGAGAAGACAAACACACAGGTGTACCCATGAGTGCTCCCTGGCCATTTGGTCATGGATCATCCACCTCTGTTGGAACACACAGCAGGAGGTGGTCAGATGGTCCAGAGTCCGCCTCAGTGCACTCCCAGTTTATTCAGCTTAACCCAGCTGTGGCACTGGGTTTGTGTTTTGAAAGAGAAGGACAGTTCGTGGTGCTTGGTGCAAATCTGGCATTGTTCTCACTGAGTTTGATATGTTTTTGCTGGATTTGCACTGGTGTTACCCAGAATGGCATTTGGCCCTTTTGGTTCTCATTAATCACTGGTCATGGTATTCATGCATATTGCCTGTCACATGGTGGTGAGGTTCCAAAAGTGAGGCTTGGGCCTCAAATGCTGAGCGGATGAAGCATTGTAGCCTTCATGAAAGCTTTGTTGAACCTGACACTGATAGGAGTCCACCTGTTGCATTTTGACTCCTCTGAGTTCCCCAGGGGCTTTGACCTTGCTTCTCTGTGGACTGAAGAGAGGAAGGTTGTGTGTACCACGAGTTTTTCTCACTCCTGGTGGCTTTCTTAATGTTACTTTGCCTTTGTCTCCATGATGGTAGTATGCCTTGCCATTTGTTTGCTGCACAGCAGTGAGCTTTGATTTCAGTTAGAGTTCATGCCCGGGTTGTCTTTGCAAACATAGTTCTGAATTATCTGGATTGAAAAAGAGAATCTAACCAAGTGGGTGACAAAACTGAAAAATTGTTCCCAGGTGCAGTGAATTTTTTCAATTTGCATCTCATATTAAAAATCCTAAAATTATTAAAGTCATGTGTTCTTTTTGGGTGTGCTAACCCAGTCTTTGGTGAAGCACTGAAACCTCTGACAGTGTAATCTAAACTTTTTAAGCAGAAGCTGTTAAATAATTTCTGTGAGGTGCCAAAGTAAAAAAAGTCAAGGGATTATAGCTCTGACCTGAAAAGTGGATGAGGAAATCCAAAGTTGATTTAATAGGGGAAAAAAATCCCGTTAGCTCCATTTTGGATGAAACCCAGGATCTTTACAAAAGTTTAATTGACAAACATGTCTATTACTAGAAGGCAAAGCATGGTGTTTTGTGCTTTAAGAAGACAATATCTCTTTGAACTGTGCAGCTGGAGAATATCATGCAGTGCAGTGGGCACGCTTCAGCAGCAAACGATCAAGAAAAATCCTGCAGGAAGTCCGTTTCTCAGTCCCTGTTGCATTACCTGGGAGGAGTGAGCCTGTACCCTGCAGTGGCCAGTATGGAGGTTTTTTCAGCAGCATCAGTTGCCATGGAAAATCGTGAGCACTTGTCCGCTCTGGTTGGGAGCTACCATTGCTTTGTCCAGCATCTGTGGAAAACTGTGGAAGCAGATACCCTGAACTCAGTACTTTACTGCAAAGTTAATACCTGGAGGACTATAAAGATTTTGCTTGCCCTGAGGCTGAAATGCCAAAATATCTTTATTAAGATAAAATAAGCATATCATGGTCTTTCCAGTGATATGTTTGTTGTTTGTTTACAAGCACTTACATAATGCTCTTCTTTGAGCATACTTGCTTACAAACTGTCAGGTATCCAGACAGCACCTGGTTTAGAAGTGACAGTTCTGAAGGACGGTCCATGGCTTGCTTGACCAAGAGCTGCTGCCTTCCTGCACAGCAAGATAACCCTGCTCTCCTCTGATGTCCACCTGAAATTCCACATACAGGCTCTTAGAATCTCCCTTCTCCCTCTGGGAGCACAAAGGATGTGTATGGAGCTTGGATGGGGTATGGAGCTGCCAGAAGGCCCCTGACAGCACTCAGAAGCGTTGAAGGGACAGTGCAAATCCAAAATACATGTAACCATCTCCACTACCTTGTATTAGAAAACTTCTAGTATTTCAGTGGAGATGTATTGATCCTATGTTCCCAGTGTAAAGCTTTTAAACATCAGGTTTCTGCTCTTTTTATTTTTTCTTGTATACATACCTTAAGTGCATGCTTGATTTGTAATTTGCTTGATTCAGTGAGAGGATTATCTTCAGGAGGGGCTGCAGGCTTAAGCCAGTCTCACTGGATATTTTTCCCCATGTATGAATATTGAGGAGAGGTAAAGTGGTTCCAGCTTACTGATTTCCCAACTGGCATACATCTGCTGGGAGTCCTGGAGTGGGAGACCTGGAGCTCTGGGAGTAAGGTTCATTGGGGCTGCCAGTGTCTACCAGGAAAGGCTCCAGCTACCAGCCTCTCCCTTCTGCTAAATGCTTAGGGCTGTACTCAAGTTTAAGCAAATGCTCAAATCCGCTTGACTTGAGTCCGTGCTGCAGCAGAACCTCCACTTGTGTGCTGAGGGCTCTGCCTGGGTAAAGCTTGCCAGGGTTTACATCTATTTTGGTGGGCCAAAGGAGAGAAAAATGTGTCATTTCAGAGCTGGCTGCTGAGCATTCCTGGAAGGGGCTGAGCACCCTCAGCTCCAAGGGCTGTCTATGGGAGTTGACAATGCTCAGTGTCAATCCTGGAATGAGGGTTATTATTAGACTTGCTAATGGCAAGTGTATGTGAGAGATGGAAGCTGTCTGTGACATAGCAATGTATAGTCATAAAAATGCAGATCTGGAGAGCATTACCAATGGGTTATAATGATTTAAAGATGTGGCTATTTAAAAATGTTGTGACTAAGATTCAGAACAAGACATTTAGCTCTATAAATAGCTTCCTTTGTTTCCCCTCAAACACAGTCGCATGGTTTGGCCTTCATTTTTTTCAACAATCCATTCTACTAGGAGAGGGTATTTATTCCTTAAGTGAAAATTAAAGGTTACCCAGATCTGATATGACATCTTTTCTTTTCCCAGGTAAAATGTGAGGCTAAGTCAGCTTTGCCCAAACCCAAGAGTAACAACAGCAACTGTAAGAAAGGCTCAAGTGAGGATAAATCAAAGATTGCCATAGGTGAAGAATGCAGAGCTGATGAGCAGGCTTTCCTTGTGGCTCTTTATAAATATATGAAAGAAAGGAAAACACCAATTGAACGAATACCCTATTTAGGTTTTAAGCAGAGTAAGTATCCTTTTTCTCACTTTCTTGTTGACATTTTAGAATGGTTTGGCTTCTCTGGAGGAAAGCATTTGCACATGAAGCCTATTTTAAAGCCTTATGGATGGGGTGGGACCATGTTTATATCTACAGATTTTCCAGTCCAGGCATTTCGCTGTCTTATGCCTAGATTTGCATCTCTTCCTTCTGGGGTAGTTGCTGCTGGATATTTATAGATTTAAATCCGCTGATTATGACTAGAAATAGGCATGTTGAAAACTCTCTAGTTTTCTGTTTTGTAAATCTGCAGCGTCTGTAATGCCTTTCTTCTGAGTTAATAATATGACGTATCTTTATTGTGCCCAGATGTTCTTTATGAAAGGACAAATATTAAAGGAAGACATTTAAAGGTGGTCAAGAAAGGCACAAAAGGGATCATATTTTTAAGCCCCAAAATATGTTTATAGTTAATAAATTACTGACTTTGGAGAATAAAACCAGACTGTATCTGCTTAATACAGAATGCAGTGTTTAAAATTGCTTTGGCATGTACAGTTTGTAGTGCCACAATCTGTAAATTAATTGTATGTGGAGAAGATACAGTTGAAACAGAATTTTGCATAAATATTGCAGCACAATGTAGATCTTTCATAGTTTCCAACAAAAGCTGTAAATGGGGTATTTTTCCTCCTTATCTATAGATTGAATGATACTTTATTTCCTTAAACGGAAAACGCCATGGATTGCAATACTATTTACTCTAATTTATCTCCCAGATTAAAACCATGTGTTATTTTGATGAAGAATGTCAAACCTGTATGTTTTACATAACAATTTACATACCTAATAGCAATTGGCACTGATTGCAACAGGCCTCCAGCAGCCATTATAAACTTATATAACTCCAAATGATTACAGTGTTTGTCTGAAAACTGGCTGCTTGAAATGGGAGTAAAATTAATGTACTATGAACAGCTTCGTTGCATTATGCATTGATTCAGATTAAATCAAGGCCTAAGCAAAGCTCTTGATAGCTTTGAAGCAGTACAAGGTTCAATGAGGCTTTCAGAACATTTTGTGTTAAAGAATTTTTTTTCTCTCCCTATCCCCCCACCCCCATTTTATTCCGCACTTCCTCAAGCATGGAGACAGGGTGGGCTTAAAAGACAAGCTAAAGTATTGTTTCTAAAGTTGCCCACTGGGGGTAGAGCCCACTTCTAATATTTAGCTAAAATACATTGAAAGTTGCCTGGCTTTAGTTATGAAGTAGGAGCCTGATCTGGCAAATACTTAAATACCAAAAGTAAGTATGCTGAGAAGAGCAGAAATGTTTGCAGGATGGAGCTCTGTATTTGTCCATCAAGGCTTGTACAAACATTGCCAATACAAACAGGTTACTGGGAAGGGGCAGTACATACACTACAGCAGAGCATCCCTCCATGGAGAAAGATCCTGTTCTTTGGGGTCCGCAGCATTACTGCTGACCTCAAGTATTTGTAGTGTGTCTGTGGGGCTACACTGTTGGTGGAATTGTGCATACACCTTTCATGAATTTTTTGTCTAACAATTCAATGAGATAAAATAAAAATTAAATAAAATAAGACTCCAGCAAGCAGGGGCACTGTGGTACAGGGGGCTGGGATGAAAAGCATGTGAAAGGGGAGAAGTTCTGCAGGAAATAACTACTCTCTCCCAACACATCTTTTGAACTGAGTTGCCTCTGTGCCTCTGACCCTACAGCCATGGGCAAGGCACAACCAGCCGCAGCATAATTATTCCAGTAATGCTCATTCGTGCTCCATCTGGGTTCATTCATGCAGGGCCTGCTAGAACGCAGCTTATTGTTCATTGATTATGGAGCCCATTATCTGAGCTGCAGTAAATATTGGATATTGTCTAATCGATAGAATTGCTCTGTGAGCCAGTGTGCAGCTCTTGCTTGCTTGCTAATGAAACCAGTATTAAACAAATAATTAAAAGTAACATTCTTCCCAATGAGTAATTTTTATTATCAAAGTTATGGAAACATGCTACAGTCATTATACCGTGTCTCTTATCAGCAAAGTCAAATGAGCCCATTACCTTTGTCTCAGTGTATTTTTCCAGTCCTGTTAAGGAATCTATAAGTGTGTTCTCTTATATGTAATTAAAATATATATAGTATGGGCTAATATTTACTTTTCAGATTATGTAAATACCTTTTTGGAAATTGTTTCACAGGAGCTTTTTCAGGGTCTGTGAGCTTTTTTTTTCTCTTATTTTTCTTTTTTTTTAAACTGTTTAATTTACATTTCTTTGAAATATGTTGGCTAATGCAATGCTTATCTAAATACTTATTGTCCCTCTAACAGTTAACCTTTGGACTATGTTTCAAGCTGCTCAAAAACTGGGAGGATATGAAACAGTAAGTGTTTAAGTAACTTAAATGAACTAATTGTGCAATCTAACTTTTCCCTGTTAGAAAAAAAAATGTAAAAGCAAACAGTCATTTGCTGCATTTTAGGCTAGCTGTACTTATGGTGGGTTTATTGGACCGTTTTTGGAAACAGTCCCAATTAGTTCCAGATTTGGCAAAATTGTAAACTTGTCGTAAAAACTACAAGTGGAAAACATATGTAACTCTTCCCTGTCAAGGAAATTAGTTGGGTCTGTAATTTTTTCCCATGTTGAGAAAGGGCTATTATTGTACAACAGGCCAAGATTGCATAAAAGAAATTTCACTTGGCAACATCCCTGACATCTGTTCATGTCTAATATGGGAAATGTATTAAAGGCTTTCAAAAGTAATCAGCATTGTCCATTAAGGAATAGTATGCTGCAGAATCTTCTCTTATTCCAAGTGTAAGAGATCTTTATTAGACAAGGGTCAGTACCACATAAACAGGAAGTTATCAAAGTAATTCAGAAAAGTCTCTGACACTTTTTATCAGCTAACCATATCTGACAAGAGCAGTTTATTTTTAGCTCACAGGAAAATTTGATGGCCACGGATTTTACAGCATGTATTTTGAACCAATAAAATATTAGAGCAACATAGTTAGATTAAAATCTTGAAATGAGAAGAAAGAGCTGCATTAATATGGCACATCAAGATGACATCTGTAATAAAAAAACAATTGACATAGGAAGATGTCGTCACTGGAAATATTTTCTTTGCACACAGTGATCAGATTAAGTTGTTCAGTTCCTGCCGCAGTTGGATGAAAGAAATTATTTTTGCTTTGTTTACAAAGTAATCTGGGACATATCTGTGCTGTAGAGAAATGACAAGAAGAAATGCACTTTCAAGAAACTGAAAGTCATTTGAACCAAAATGCCAAACTCACTGTTTTCCTTCCATAGAATAAAGCACATTGTTCTGTGCATCAGCAGCCTGGGCTGGTTAGCATGGGTGTGCCTGGGATTTTTGTGAAACGTGAAATCTAACATTCTTAAAAAAAATACATGCTTGATTTGGCTTTTATTGTTGCTCTATCTTTCATTAATCAGCACATACCATGCTTTTGTACAGGGGTGTGTGTAGGCGTGCTCATCGGTATGTATGAATGAACAGCTACCATAGATAGATCGTTACAGCAATTATGAGCCAACAGTAATTGCATGAGTTGTAAAGTGCAGCAAAAATGAGGGCTAAAAACTTGAACTTGATCCAGAGCACCAGGGAAGGCCAGGAGGGAGATTGAAGGGAGAGTGGCATGTTCAGAGTGCTCAGGGAGGCGAGCAATTTTCTCAGCAATGTTTTGGGTTTGCTTGAAGGGACCGAGTACAGAAGCAGGGATGCCAAAGTGGTGGCTTGCTGGAGAGACCTGAGTTTTAGTGCCAGAGGGAGAAGGGTGGATGTAGACATGCTGGAGCAGGTGAGCCTCTGTACCTGGGGCCTGGGGCAGGGCAGGAATAGGATTGTGAATTTGTGACCACAAGGCCAGAGAGCCAGGTCTGAGAAACATGACAGGATCAGAGGGGAAGGATCACATACATGAAAATGTCAGCCAGAGTAGCTTCAGTCCACACTTGTCCCAAAGTTCCTGTCCTTTTCTCAGTGACAGACGTTCTCTGTTGTTCAGGGGCATTTGTCACCTTGGATGAAAATGCACCAGCGGTGCTTGTTCTTGAGAGTAAACTAAGCAATTGCTTGCTGTTCAGTAAATGGCAAGGCAAGCACAGCTCACACCCTCTGACATTCCCATGAGCCCAGATTTGGTTGGAGAGTGACTGTGTCTGAAATGATGGGCCTGATCCTGCTTTTATGATGTGAGTGGCGTCTGTGCTCTTTGCAGGCAAGCTGAAATTGAGAGGACTGTTGTAATGCAATTTAAGTGGGATATGGAGCATGAGGTTTCCTGACCTCATTGTTTTCTGTTAACAGTCTCATCCCCAATATGGATCTGCCTTTGCTTTAAATTCCCTAAGTATTATATGCATAGCTGTTGCAATACTTTGACTTGTGCACACCCTGGGTTTTATTATTTTATGGCCAGTTGATATTCATTGAGTTTGCAAACTGCATTCATTCATATACATTTTATAATGGCAAGCACTGCTAAGAAGCTTTTGGTGGTTTTTTGTTTCATTTTTCACCAGCCAGTGGATGGTTGGGGTGACATGGACCTCAGATATCAGTTCTAGGATCTTAAGCAGGTCTACTTAGATGCAGAAGTTTCAAGTGAGTGCTGTAAATTCAATGTTGAGCAGAATCCACCGCTCACACACAGTGCCACCATCTATTGATGAGGAGAAGTTGAGCAGTACAACAGCTTTCTCAAACCTACGCTGTTTCATACGCGTTTATCTCTATGGCCCCTTCCATCTGATTAGAGCAAACCCTTTGTCCATTACAAGGGCTTCATCATCTTTAATTGGTTTTAAAATTTCACAGGTTTCTGGTTTCTGCATTGAGATACAAATAGGTCTTTTCTCGTGGAAGTATTGTAAAGAAAATACTATTTAAAAGTAGACTTTTGACTTCAACATATGACAGCCATTTTATGAACAGGAAACAGATAAAAGTTTGGTTAAAATGACATATGGAAACATAAAGTGGTTAGATGACTTTTTTTACAAGTAAGCGTAGAAACCTCCCAGTTAAAGCAGTTGCAACCTTTACATCCTTATATTGGGCGGAACAGTTAAAGTCTGCCCATTTTCAATTTTATCCACTGCCTTGTCCATTTTGTTCATATGTAGATGTTTCGATGGGGTCTGAAAAACATTTTTGAGAAACAAGAAAGGATCATGTGCAGTGTTTTTCAGCTTCTGCACAGATTCACAGAAAAGTGCAAGGTTTTTGAGTCCAGTCCTGTCAGTTAAGGATCCAAAAGTGACTGAGAGCAGCCAGGGATTAGATCAGCGATGCAGAGAACAACTTTCTTAGCCGTCTGTCTGACTTTCCTCTTATCAGGGGCTGGAATGGATCCAGTGAGGCTTGACAGAGGGCATTACCTTTGCATGTGGGATATACAGGATATCTACTAGTGTCAAGTCATCATTGTGCGTCATATTTAAGGGTTCTCAATTTAGGGTACTTAGGAGAGTCACTTCTCCTCCATTTGATTACTAATTGTTAGTTAGTTGTCATCTCTGACTGTGTAATACCACACTCCTTGTACTTCTTGTTGAACATAACACAGGCTTAATAAAAATATCCACCCATACAAACTGGTATAAGGCCTTAACAGATGAAGCTGTCTCTTTGGAGTTGGTGGAACCGTATTTCTCTTAAACAAAGATATGTGAAATGAACATCTTTGTTACTAATAATAGGAGAGTGCATTGGAAAGCAGTCTCTATAGCAGACCTTCACAGTATGAATGATTTGAAACGTCCCCAAATAGCTGGATGAAATATGAAACTATGTTTTAGGGGGCTCAGCTGCAGTGGCATTTAACAGCCATTGCCTGGAACTCTCTCAGTCACCCTAAGTCAAGTGAGTAAAAGGTGCAGATGTTCATAGGTGGGAAACTTCCAGGACTTACCTAAAGAGTTGTCCTTGGCAAGTTATGAAGTAGCATTTTTCCTTTTGAGCCAACATAAAAGGAGTGCCTTGGCATGTTTGCAGAAGGCTGTGCTGCTGAATGGACTCTACTGGAGATGTCTTAGAAAGGTAAAGGGTAAAAAGAAAATTAGGTGGAGCTTAACCTTCGGTGTGCAGCACCTTAGATTTTGTCAAAGGTCAGTGGGATCTCATTTAGCTGCTGCCTCCTGAAAACAACAATAAAGTACTTCAGTTTTTAAAAATTAGTGATTGACATGTACAACAGTACTGTGTCTGGGCAGGCCCGAAGAAACCGGTATATCAGTGGAATGCAAAGCTAACTGGGTTTGTTTCATACAGAACTAATACCCAGAGCTCTGAAGAGAACTGTGAACATCATGTACCATGACCAGAAAATCCCCCATTATGTTTGCAGCAGGAAATAAGCAAGAAGCCTTTCACAAGGAAGGGAGCTGTGATTGCAGTGCAGAAGACCTTAAGATTTCACAAAGCAGAAGACACCATTAAAAGCATATGTGTAAACAGTCCTCTGCTTTAATAGATAACATCATTGCTTTTATTTGTTTTTTCTTGACTACCAGTCACTGCATAATACTGTGCTTATAGGAACCAGATCAGATCTGCACTTACACCCCTGAACAAACCAGTCTCTTGGTTAACTCTGATTTCTGTTGGTGTCACAGAGATTTTCAAAGGGTCTGGCTTCCAGTGGGCCCAGCTCTAGGATTTTGAAGTTGTAGGTTGGAGCAAATTGCAGGAGGGCTCTGCAACCCAGAAGGCCACTTGAAAACTAAAGCCAGCATTGGAATGTGAAGTTGTCAGGGATGACACTGGCCCATGAAATCGCCTTGATTAATGGGTGAGCCTGGACCATCCTGCACTGGGAGCAATGTGTATGCTATTAGGAGTAAGGAAAAACAAACTGGAAAACTGAAGCAGCAGAAGCAGACATTTTTGGTAGGAACCACAACCATAAGCAAAGCATTGCCAAGCATTACCCTCTCCTGACTCCTCAGGAAGTTTGGTCACTGAGGTAGCTGGGAAGAGCTTGTATGAAAAAGGAAGGCGGTCTTCAGTTTGGATATGGTCAGCAAAGGCATCCAGCTTGAGCAGTACTGCCCTGCATGACAACGGTGCAGTTTCCTCAGTGGAGCATTTTGTTCAGATTGTTTAAGGATGTAATTAATCAGTTCCCTTAGTCCTTTGAAGTTTATTAAGCATAAAAAATAAACTTTCCAGAGCAGGGGAAAACTCAACCCCAGGCTTTGTTAGAATAACAATTGTTTCAGGGAATGTCAAATTTAAACTTAGCTCTGTATGTGGGAGGGCACAACTCAGCTAATTGCCAAGGAGCTCTGGTCCATTGCAGATGTAGAATTGGATAAAGCTGGGCAAATGTTTGTGAAAATACTATTATTCTAAGCAGCTTAGAGGAAAGAGACTCCAAAAATGATCCAGGGACTTCAAAGGGATTCACTTTTCCCCTAAAAGTTGGTTATGTTTACCAGTGTTCCAGCCTGAGTATCAACTCTTGAGTCAGCTCTTGATAAATGAGACTAAGGCTCTGAAGTTTTCCTTTTGAAAATGGAGACCATGCTTCTTAGTCACATCAGGATGTTTATAAAGGGCACTTACAGTAGTCCTCTTGCTAACTAATCCTTGGCTTTCGTATAAAGTTTCTGCACAGCATCACTGTTCTTAGACAAGGCTTCAGGTCCTGGACAGCCTTGCAAGCCCAGCCAGGTTGTGCTTGTCACAGGGCCAGAGCACAGACAGACCCCAGAGCAGCTTCGTGCACCTTTGTTCCCCCATCCGTGAGCCCACCAGAGGCTCAACTGCAGCAGTCTTCAAGGCATCTGCGATCTTTTGGGAGCTACAAGAAGGCAAGGACAGCTACGCCACTGTCCTCTGCCTGTCCTGAGGACTGGTGGAATGTGGGAGGCAAGACCAGAGGTGTCTTCCCATCCAGGCATTCCTCTACAGCAGGGTACTTCATCCAACTCTCATTTGAACTCTTGGGTTGCATAAGGAGCATCCATTCATATTCTCAAGATATGATATTCTTTATGGCTCATTAGGACCTTGGTTCTTCAAGCACTTTTGTAGTAATAATAAGTAATAATAATAATACTATTATTATAAGTAATAATAATAGCCTAGAGAAGAGACAGCATAAGAACTGAAACAAAATAGACTTAAGATGAACCTTATCATCAGATGAGTGTCTGATTTGTATTTAAATAATTTGTTTGTGCAGAATTTATCCTTGAATTGCTTGAATCCTTGTGCTGGTACTCTTTGAGTTTATTATAAAAGACAGAAAATAAAATTAGTGAATAAAGTCAGTTCATTTAGCTTTATATAAGGTTTAAGATAAAACATTTTTTTTCCCCTGACGTATCTATAAGTGCAAACTATGCTCATGTGCTAGTAGTGAGTTAAAGCTGCTGCTTGTTTTCTGGAGAACTCTGCAAACAACAGATTTGAAGAAATTGTGATATTTATGAAATTATAATACTCCAGCCATGCTTTTGGCTTTAGAGAATAATTTCTGCAAAGGAAGGATTTTCCCTTTATATTGAGCAAAACAAAAACACCTCTTACCCTGTAATATTTAATGATGGTAGCTATCTCCTCTTGTTTAGATTAAAATTACAGGCCTCAGATTGCAAGTTGTAATATTTGTTTTCTTCTGATTGCTGCCTTTAGCTCCTCAGTAAATGCCATTGACTGCTCTGTGGGTAACTCCAAAGAAGCCTCCAGGGCTGAATATATTAAAATCCACAGCATTCCACAGAAAATTACAAAATTCTCCCCAAATTGCCCCCACAGTTTTCTACTGCCCTTCCTTATGAGCTGCAGGCAAACAAGGACGATCTGTTGTGCTTGTCCTATTCCTGTTTTTCTTCCTGTTTTAAATATAGCAGAATATATAAAATAATGAAGTGGTACTTAGAAACAATCATTTTGCCAGGTCTTCCATCTGTTATTCTGTATAATCCTAATTTCCGTACAAAAAAACCAGAACCATGGTATGCAACTCAATATGTTACAAGATGTTTATTTTCATCAGCGTGGTCCAATAAAGTACATAGCTCAAATATTAACATTGGAGTATGTTAAGATTTCATTAGTATTTGATCTGTATATTTTACAGACGTAAATGGATAAAAATAAACAGCTTGTAACATATAGAGTTACGGACTATGCTTTTGTGGATTTACAGAATGCTGTGGTGGATTTGGGTTTTGCAGCAGATTTATTTTCTCTAATTCAGTTAAAATAACTATGTAATCATTATTTGTGCTGAGTATGGTTTGAGCTTCATTTTCATAATTCACCGTGGGATTTGTCTGCATAACTTCTGGTGGTTAATGACCCTATATTGATTGAGATTCTCTTTTGTGAGTCTGTATTGCTTGTGACTTGATAATGAATCAGTCAGATTGCTCCATTTTAGAGAGAAAGAAAATAGACACAGTGTTAACTTAAAAAAAAAAAAGGCACCCAAAGCTCTGTGTACTCTATATATTCTGTAGGGGCTTTTATAGTGCTTGTAGTACATGCTGCTCTGAAAGTGTCACACATGCATTTGTTGTTGTGAACTCAAACGCTGTAGAATCTGTAAAGATGCAAGATTAAATTTTCCATTGCCATTTTTACAGATAACAGCCCGTCGACAATGGAAACATATTTATGATGAATTAGGTGGTAACCCTGGAAGCACAAGTGCTGCTACATGTACTCGCAGACATTATGAAAGGTAAGATAACAAATCTGAAATGCTTGTTTAATAATGAAAAAATTAATTTGGAAAGCCTTCAAAGCGTTTTATAAAGAATTAAAGCAGAGAGAGAGTCTTCTTAAAGATTTAGTAAATATTCCCCCAACAGTTTAGTCAGATAATCCATTGTAATTTAAACCAGAGTGTCTGTCTCCAGTGACTAAATAAATAAAACAAGCATCTGATTTTAGTTTGGTATATATCTTAATTTTTGCAACAGCTTTCTAGTTAAAGAAGCTGAAAAATTGGGCAAAACATACTCAAAGAAAAATAAGAAATGGCAGCTAATTGATGCAAACACTTGTCTTCTGTTATTTTTTAGGAATACCAATTAAGCAAATTGTGGTTTTGATCAAAATAATGGGGTGGTCTACAATGCAGGGTGCTGTTAATGTTGTAGGTCATGCCGAGCGTTGCATTCCTCTTCTTCATTGCATTCCTTCCCTCCTCCCTGCCTGCGAGCTGCTGCCAAACACTCTTTCTCTGCAGCCATTGTTGCTGGTCAGAACTGTTGATTTCTTATTCTTCCCATGTAGATAATAACTTCCAGGGCTTGTGAAGCCAGCACACATTGAATAAAATACTGGAGCTGGAATGTTGTTTTGGTTCGGTTTTTAGAAACAACTCTTGGGGCTTTTTACTTCCTTTTCTTTTTTCTTTTATCTTTTTTTATTTCTTTTTCTCCTTTTTTTTCCTTAGAGAAGCAAATTTGAATAAAAGCTCAGCAATTTTCGGCTCATATAAGGAAAATTCAGTCTGTTGTTCCTGGGCATAAACAAATTACTTTGCTGGGCTCAGGAAGAGATTGTACTTGCCTGTGCAGAAGGTGGCATGGCAGAGCTGTGAGCTGTGCTCAGTGGGCAGTTTTTCTCCTTTTTTCAGTGCCTGATGTGTCGGCCTCTCCCGGGGAGATACTGGAGGGTGGGGGATTTGATTGTGCTCATTTACAGGACAATCACATTTACACATTTACAGGAGGCATCTCCAGCAGAAGGCCTTGGGTACACAGAGAAGTTGCATGTAATGAATACCATTATAAAAGTTAGAAGCTTTCTGGAGATTGAGCCAAGGAGCAGAGCAAATTGAGTGAGCTTCTGTGCATGTCAGATGGGGCTTTTCCCTGCCTTCATGTTGCAGACAAATGTTATAGATTGTTTTACTGACTCATCCAATTGTGGGTATTCAGCTCTTCCCCTCCATCATTATAGCCCTAAGAGTCTTAGAGCTTCCTCTTGCACCCAAGCCAGCTGATGGGTTTCCAACTGGCAGTCTGGCTCTTCCCTCGCCAGATGTTCTTTGGGAGATGTTATTTGAAGAGGAGACCCAAACACACATAAGGATTAGGTCTCTGTGGGTTTGGGTCGCAGAGGGAGGGTTGCTGAGCTCTCTGTTGAAATCCTAGAGTCACTGAGAGAACACACCTCTTGTAGTTGCAGAAAAATAAATGAGCCATTCACAAATACTCCATGGACTTCTGTCTCTCTCTTCTGCTTCCTGACAATGTTTTATGCTAGTTTTTTGGGGTTTTATTAACATGCAAAACCCTTGCGTTGCACTCGCATGCATAGAGACTCGTATGTGTGACTGACTCAGCAGTTACTTGGGTATGCTGTGAAGTGCCACAAAACCCATTGTGCTCCCTGGAAAACCTGAGCAGACTCGTGATGTCTTTCCCATTCAAAAGCCTTTCCAGGCTACCCAAGAGCAGTTCTACTTGACTTGACCTAGTCTGAGGAAAGAGTCTTCTAGTTTATGGTTAGATTGGTCTTAGTACGCTGAAGAACTCAAATCTGAGTTCATGGATGCCAGTCTATCCTGTAGTTCTGCTTAGGTTTGATATGAGGCAGCACCTATTTTCCACATGCTTGGCAGGCGGTCAAAAGATGGCATTTGGAGAAAATTTCAGGATGCCAGATTTTTAGGCTAGCCCTGAGCTTACCTAACTAAAATGTGTTTTACAAAATCTGGTCTGAAAAAATGAAACACATATACAAAAAATCTCAGTGACTCATCCAGTCTCTCCCTTTCTAGTGTTGGATGGCTTTTTTTCCACCACAAGAAAGCTGTATTAAGCCTTAGACTTGGAAAAAAGTAAATTAAATTGTCATGGTTTGTTTCAGCTGGTAATTCTAACTACAGCACCTGTAAATGTAATGCTCATTTATAGCCAAAGTGCTCAGATGACATTTAATCTAAAACTAGAACTGCAGTGCAGGAATACACACGCTCGTGATTCAGGACACACATACATTTTCAAATTTGAAGGTGAGCTGTAAAGCTAAACTGGAAATTGAATTAAACTGGAAAGCAAATGCTGAGTAAATCTCATCATTTTTCCTTTCTGAATCCCACTGGCTTTTCCTTGCTTACTGGAGGCAGAACAGGCAGTTCCCTGACTTCACTGGCCCTGCTGCTGTTTGACTTAGCCGCGCCATTCATCTCTACAACTGGATCTCAAGGGCATCCATGTAGTGTTAACCAGCTCTCTCCCAAAGTGACAGAGAAGCTCCTGGCTGTTTGCATCAGCTTTGGCATATCAAGGCTGTTGAGATGGCAGCCGCCTTTCAGTGACATCCTTAGGGTGCTGAGTGGAATGGCACGTATGTCCCAGTTCAGGCACCGCACCTCACCTTCCTGCCTTCTCCAAGTTTCCCTTTGCAAGGTGGAGTTCTACACACAGTTTCAAAGGGCAAAACCCCATTAACAACAAGCAACCAACCAGCCAAACAAAAAAATAAAACCAAACACAAAATACAAGCATTAGAGAGGGCAAAATTATCTCTCTGTCTAGCAAATCCCATGAAGAAATACTGTTTTCTCTAAAGGTATTTATAACCACTGCAAAGCCACCATGTGGCTGCAGATTCATGGTACCAAGGATGGCAAAACCTGAAACAAAGCCAGATTTAAAGGCTTTGGGGGATGTATTGCTCTGCACCCCACTGTTTAGAGCAGGGCTTAGGGTGGCAGCTGCTTGTGTGCTATAGGTAGGCAGTGCTTCAGTTGCGGCAGTATTTGCTTTGTTTCTCTGGTAAAAAGGAAAGAAAGGTTTTGTGTGCATTTTCAACTGATTCATTTATCATGTAATACAGTTCATGTTTCCAGTAACTGTTCTCATTTTAAAATAAGGCAAGGCTGCCAGCGTTTCAGTAAGTGTTATTTGTATATTAGTTAGACAACTTTTGTTTTATTAATGAGTATAATAATGAAAGTGCAGGTTTCTGAGTAGAAGCAATGGGTGTTTTTATTTAAGCGTAGTAGGCATCGCATAATGCCAATGAATGCGTTATTGTCACTGTAGGCATGGCTGGTCTGGACCTGCCTCTGATTGGGTTATTCCAAATAGGCCCAAGCACTTCATAAAAATGTCTTTGTCAGCCTAGTTTTCCTTCCAAACCTATTCATCTCTGTCAGTTTTTAATATTAGTACCAGGCTCTTGGCTATAGTCCATTAGTACTGTACTTAATTGCTCATGTTACAGATGATTACCGGTATAAAAAGCATTAATGTTTTCCCATCATGGGGCTGTTGCTCTGTGCACGACTTGGACCGTACAGAGCTTATGAGGTGGTGTTGTTTTGGTCGTTACTTTCTTCATTTAAGCTCCTCTAATGCACTCACCTTTCACAATCACAGAAAGCCAGAGGCATGTGTGGTTGGTATGAGCTGATTCAGCGTGCACCATTCCTGTGAAACTCTTACAGCCCTTGTCAGTACCCTACATCTCTCTCTCTTATCAAGAAACCCTCAGAAACGGCTACTTTTCTGCGAAGCACTGTGCTCCGTGCTGTCTTCCCCTAATAATGCAGATGTGGTTTTCACATGCAGAGTTTGAGGTTTCTTTTCGCTTTTACACAAAACACATGATCGGCAGCTTTAACTTTCTGGCGTGAGCAGTAGGTTGTGTTTCTGCAGTGCTGATGACATCGTTGTTAGGGATTTTTTGTAATTACAAAAAATTACACCACTGCCCCCCTCCAAAAAAAAAAAAAAAAGCCAAACCCTAACCTGCTAGTTTGCAAGGTATAAAAAGTTCCCAATAAAATGCATTGAACAAAACAAAAATACTAGTAATTGCCTGTTGGGTCCTTTTTCTGTCTCCAAGTCTGGCTGTGATTCATCTTGGTTTCCTCCGGAGCAACTCTTGTGCACGAGCTGTGCACAAACACGCGTGGGCTGGGGAATTGTGGTGTGCAATGACATGCAGTAACTCTCCTTGGCTTCTCTGGTGGACAGATGTGTCACTGTTGGAAAGTGTCGTGGCAGGCAGCTGGATGGTACCATAGACTGGTAGCTTCCTGGCCTCTTTGGGTGCTGCAGGAAGCTGGGCTCCCTTAGGGTCTCCAGCAAGGGTGGACCCAGAGAACCCCATGACCCGAGTCCAGCTCTTCAGCTGTGTGTCTCATCTGCTGGCCCTCACAAGTTACTAGTATGTCGAAAACCAGTCTGTCCTGGTCAGACCCAGCTGGAGAGGGGTTTATTAGGCCTTGTGCTCTCACCAAATTAAGGCAGGTGAGTGGGAAATTATTCTGCAGAGCCACAGCCACCTGGGACTTGAGGAGGAGTAGGTGGGTGAGATGGGTTTTGGTTCTTCACAATGGGACAGGGTGGCAGTGCCCATGCTTTGGACACTGACCTGCAGAGGGTTTTATTCTGGCTGTGAGCGTGGCTCCTGGGTACTTGCAGAGCACCCTGCATGTCTGTCCCTTACCAGGGGACTACACCTCAGGATATACAGTTTCTTGTACAATTCAGAGCCCGTTATGCCATTTTTGTTTCTAAATTGCTCACGTAAAAATTACATATTATCAGAAACACAAGGCAGGTCAAAATAAGTCCCTTACACATTTTTCCTTTAACAGCCATAAAGTCTGTCTACGCTAAGGATATTGTGCAGTAATTCAATATGCAGGAGAGCCCTGTGTTTCATGCAAATGCTGTTTGGTTTTCTAAAGCATTCGGATAACTTTCGTAACATGTAAGCATTTCAGTGGAGTTTTGCAGGAAATTGCAGCCAATCTTTAGAGGGAACAAAAAGTAGGGGAGTAGTATAGCATCTACATGAAATTACTTTATCTTTTAATACACATTGTAATTAATAGAAGGTTTTGATTTACACTGTTAAGTGTGAAAACATCCTCAGGCAAAAATTAATCGAATATTATGTCATGCTGTAAACTACAACTGGGTCTTTGTTTGACCCAAAAAAAACTTGCCAAGCAACAGTTTTCTCTCCTTGTTTTATTTTTGTCTTCACCCCACTGCCCTGCCCCCCTCACACTTCAGCTAGTCCCAGACTCCCAGAAAACTTCGCAAGTTGCAAATTGTCTCAATAGTTTTCCATCAAGCACAAATTTAAGCCTGAAGATAGATGAGGTGTCTCAGTTCTCTCTTTCTTTTCCTGGGTTTTTGGTTTGGGGTGTTTTTTTTTTTTAATAAATAACAAGAGGTTTCTACTTATGATTTTCTGCCCTCAGGGCTTTATCATTAAGATTAAATAACTGTACTCTCAAGCATACCACTGAACAAACATCTTTTCAATTATGTGAGTAACAGATGCTTTAACAAAGGAACCATTGAAAATTCAGAAAGCTTCCCCCCTCCCCAAAATTTAAAAAGTATCAGATGACAGAGGAATGTAATTGTTTACCATTAAAACAGATCCCTAGCTGTCCATTCAAAACATCTGAGAACACACATTTTTTTTCAAAATTTCTGGGGTTTCAGCCTTAGAGACTTACTGGCCAGCACAAGTCAGTGGGAGTCATTGAGTGCAAAGTGCTGGACAGTCAGGCACTGCCTAAGTGCCTGCAAGCAGATGATCTCTCTCATGGTGGGGAATTGTTTTCCCATCTACATCCTTCCTTCCACCCAGGAGGTTGTCCCAGCAGAATTGGGGCATTCTGTGTGCTGCCCAGTGCTCCTGGGTTGGTTGTCACCTGAGCAGAGGCCCTTGCCAGGCATGCCCGCCACGCACACGTGCCGTGGCACTTACTGGGTGCTGAGGCCCTGCAGTGCCCAGAGCTTTGGGGTCCCATTGCTTCTGGCAGCCGAGCTCAGTGCTTGGAGTTGGTCAGTGTCACGCATGGTAATCTCATTTCTTGACATCCAGGAGTAAGGACAGGCTCGACACGAGGGGACCAGCCCCTTTTCATTGCTGGGAGCTGAGCTGCCCCAGGAGGGTGGTGCACAGTGGGAGGTGTGCCATTCTCTTTTGCAGGAGCAGAATCAGTGATGGAGAGTAAGATCTTTTTCCTCAGATTTCCCAGTGCTGCTGGGGATCGCTACCTTGTACTTCAGGATTTTGTTAACATGAAAGAAATTGCCCCTAGTTTGTTCAGCTTTGTGCAACATAGATGTGACTCAGAGCTCCCAGGGAGGGTCGGCATGATTTTGGAGTCCTGCCAGGAGACCTGCACCCCACAGGCAATGCAAAGTGGCATCTGTAAGCTTGTCCTGAGCATAGGGACCAGGCATTGCAGGGGCTCTATGGACTTACCAGACAAAATGTAGATGCAGCAATGGTGACTACAGCCAAACAGTCTTGTAGTGGTTTTGGTAGCGTGACCTGGGGAAGCTGCTCTGTGCCCACCACCCTTCCTTTGAGTCTTTCCCATGCAGTAAATCTGCACCAAAGGCAAAAGATTGGGGTTGTTCATCTCCCCCTGCTGAGCCCTAGGATCAGGAGTGCATGAGCTTGCCTCGCCAGGCTGTGCAGCTAAATCAACAGCTGTGTTTGTAATGTCACTAATTTCCAGTTTACTTAAAACAAAGTGTCTTTGAATTCTCTTAGAGCAGCGCAGTTCCCACCTTTCAGCAGTGAGCCATTCTCGTTACCCACCAGCACTCCCAGTGGGCTGTGAGGAAAGTTGTTGATGAAAGGATGAAAGAGCCATTTCTTTAAGGAAGGGAAGTTCTTTGGAAAGAAAATTGAACTCCAGCATATTTTGTCTTTGCTGATAAAATACATGCCAGTTTTGTAGTTCAGACAAATGCAAATAAAGCCATTGCTATTGTGTTCTGCACAAAAGCATGTGAGGCTTGCTGTCGTAACCCCTGCATTGTACAATGCAATCCAGGGAAATCAGACTTCAGGAACACGCTGCTTCATTTCCTCAATGTATTTTATATTCCCGTTTTGGAAAACAGGCTGAGACCTTAAAGTTTGTGTTATTCCTCTCTCCTCTTTGCTGGGAATGTGTCGCTGGTGCCCAGGAGAGCTGCCTCCTGCTCCTGGCTATCTGCACCAACTGATTGTTATTGAAGGTTTCCCTTGCCTACACTGGACCAGTGCTCCAAGATTTATCCTTTGGAAAAGCATCAGGGTTAAAAAGACAAGACTTCTCTTGGGATCAGAGCTCAGGCATTCCTGCTGGTCCCTTAAAACAGCTGAATGTTTTGCCACTGACTTTCTAGGAGGAGAGAATCAGGTTTCTCTCACTGAGGTTACTGAGGCCCATTTGCACTGCAGGGGCTGTCCCACCCCTGCACTCAGACCCTCTGGCTCAGGGGCTGCAGTCAGCTCTGCCCTACTGCTCTGAGAGCGTTTTGGACCAGATGGGTGCCCTCTTGGACTGAAAAAACAGCTGTCTTGTACCCCAGGTCTGGTAGTGCCTGCAGAGGAAAGAGTTGGAGTCTCCATGGCCTTATGTGCTCAGGAGGAGAGCGTTTTCCAGATTCCTACCAGTAAAGAGACCTATTGCCTGTCCCTTTTCAGCATTTTTGAAGCTCTAACAGCTTAATGTTCTCATGATTTACATTAGCATCTAATCCTTGCATAATCTCACTAATCCCTTGGCCCCAAGATATCCATTGGCAGTGAGTTCCACGGGTTAACTGGTTGCTGTATTCATTCGATGGAGCAAATTTAAATAAGTTTCCATTCCTGTTGCAATTAGCTTCCTTAACCTGGCCAAGCATGCGAATGGGGCAACATGTCCGAAGGAATGGACTTTGGTATTTTAAGTCCTTCCAAGATATTCTTGTGGCTGAGAGGCTCCATTGCATCCTATTTTGTCTTGGGCTTGGAGCCCTTGAGAAAGTACGATGATGTCAATGGGAGACATGCTGAAATATTTTATTCTGCCAGAAACAAAACAAAAATAAACACTGAAACAGCGGTACAAAAAATATTGTAGGGGTTGTGCTGAGCTGCCTCCTTCCCTCCATCACCCTATGTGTCCTGGGCATATGGTTCCTCCCCAGTCCCAGGGCCCCGTCATATCCATACACAGTAGGGAGAATTAAAGAGGAAACTGGCAGCCTTAACATTGAATTTCCTTCCTCTTTTTGGGCTGGTCAGATCCTTTGCATTATTGTAACTACTTTTTTTATCATGCCTATAAATAGATGTGCTCTCATGTGTCCTGTGAAGCAAAGTCGGGCCAAAAAAGTCATTCATTCAGCATAATCAATACATGTAGTGGTTACTGGCTCAGATGAGATCTTGTATTGTTAGTTCTGTAGCTGGGGAAAAAAAATGTTGACTAATAAAGATTAAGGGCTTTTTTTTTCTTTTTATGAAATGCTAATGATGAAGACATGTTTGATACACTGTGAAATACATTTCTCTAATGTGAAGTTTCTGCTTTTTGTTGGGAAAGAGATTCAGTCCCTGGAGGATTTTAGAATTTGTAAATATAAAATTATCTGCTTCAGTGTTTTTTAAAAAAGGTTGGCAGAAAGCCAGATTACTTACATTACTGTAATAGATTTGCTGACCTCTGACATCTGCTGCAGAGAAGTACATTGAATTTTTCATAATATCAGATGATGCAGATCTAAAAACTCAGTACACTGCACCATTATTTAATTCAGGACTTACTAAAGGAAAATCTTTTTTTCAGTAGCAGTTTATACGTGATTAAACTTAATATTGCCGATTGTAATAAATCAGGATTAGTATAGTACTGATTTGTTAATCTAACTTGTATTGATTTTAAGTTGTCTTTATTAAAAAAAATAAAAAGAAATAAAGGAAAAAGACTGGCTTTTCACAGTGACTGAATTTAATAAGAAGCCCTGTGATAGCAAAGACTCCCCTACTGTTTCTGCTCTTGGCTGGAAAATGTTATTCTTGTATTATTCCAGGAAAAAAAAAAAACCTCATGCTGCTAAAAATCTGCTGCCTGTGGAAAGATTTTTTTAATACACTAGTGCTTACATATTCTATTTATGTTAATTGACTTATAAATAATACATTTTATTAATCTTAATATTGGAATCTTGATCATGATAAAGACCCTTTTATTTGGTCTTCTTGCGGGCGTTACAAGTAAATATTCTTTAGACCACAAAATATTCCCCCTCTTTTCCTTTTTTATGAATACTTTGATACTTCCCCCCTGTCGGGAAGTACAGCCACAGTTCAAAGCGACTGAAAACATGGTTGTTGTTTCCAACATACAATACAGTCGAGGTATCTGGATCCAGTTTTTTGGACGTTGTCTTTACCTCTCCTTGTGCAAAGATTGATTAAATCTTACCTGCACTGCAAATATTTGACCAAAAAAAAAAAAAAATCTCGTGCTGGTTTCAGACATGTCACATTCTGCTAAACTATTTGGCTAACAGCAGATCGCATTCTTCCGGTGTTGGGCAATATTGACCTTAAATTGGCTAAGCCGGCTGCTTTCATGGCATGTGAGCCGGCTGCTTACATGTTCTGAGAGCTGTATTAGCTTTATTACTCCTGTGCTATAAAAACTTCTAATAATCAAATGATAAGATCATATCCTGTGGGTAATTGTGTTGTACCATGACAGGATAACTGAAAAAACATTCAGTGCAAATTGCAACCGACGGAAATCTCTACGTGAAGCGGCAATTGCTGGTGTTGCTGGGCTCGGTGCTGCTCCCTGGGGTCTCGCAGCCCGTGTTCCTGCCCGGCTCCTCGCCAGCCGCCCCCAAAAGCCACCTCAGCCGTCCCTCCTTTCAAACAAGGAGGGGAAAATCCTAGAACAAGCCATCCTTGTGTTTTGACTCAGTTTTACCTTAGTCATGCCGCCTCCCCGATACACGAAACATTTAATTCCAGATTTCCTGCCGCTGGCTCCAGGCCGCTGACCGGCTATGTGAAATGTATTTTTACTGCTGTCGGCCTGCCAACTGCTGAGCTCAGTGAAAAACAACTAAAATGAAAACCTTGTACTCCCACATGAACCGTTAAGATCAGAAAAGGAAATTTAAGCCACGGTTACTAATTAGCACCCAAGCTAATGAGTTCTGGTGGGGTGCAGAAGCAGGAGGAGGAGGAGTTTGGGTCCCGCGTTACCCTACAAGGCTCGGCGGAGAGCACGCGAGCAGTGATTAATCACGTTGGCCCGGGCCTTGCTCCCAGCCCGGCCGTAGCCACCGGGTTAATCACTCGGTATCTTCCAGGGAAAGGCTTGTTCCTGGGGCTGGGAGCATCTCCATCTCCCATGAGGCACCGGACAGCGTCTGAAACCTTTACAGATGGAATATGTAGATTTTTAATGGGTGATGCGTTCCCATGGAAACAAAACAAAGTCAAACACTCCCCTCACAGTGCTAACAATTACTGTAATAAAATGTGTTTTTATTAAAAGCGATTTTAAATATTTAACACATGGCAGAGCGGCCTTGGCACTACCCTATGTGAAACCCAACCGTGCCTTTAGTGAAGTCCAAAGTGCTTTGTGCAGCACAGGGAGGAATTTGGTGTTTTCACCAATATTTGCGCTTTGCGAATGAAATGTAGCCGCCTCAAGTATGAACAGGATTATTTTTTTTCTTCTTCTGCTTAGTTATGCTTTTTATTATATAAACATTAACTGTAATATTACAGTGGGAAGCAGGTATTTGGCAACTACGTATTATTTTGCTAAGTTTGCATAGAGGGAGCAGTTTCCAGTTTTAGCAGCTGTAACATGTTTAAACTCAGTTTGTAATGGGATCTGAAGATGAATATTCCCTGTGGGCTCTGCTTAGCTTCATTACTGGAGCCCTGCCAAATTCAGGGCTAGAAAGTATTATTCACGCCTCTTTGCACATACCATGTCAGAGCATGCTCAGTTAATGAATTTTGTTTCTAATATAGCATAAATTAGGTTTATATTTTAACATAATTTATGTTGTATTTTATTAAAATGTAAAATATTATGATCACGAGCAATCTAATTTCTGCTCTCTTAGGCCCAAACTGTGTTTGAACATCTAAGTATATAAATCAAAATTGCATGCTTAGGAACTGATTCTAGGATAACAAACGAATATCTGAACCAAAGAGATTTCTGCCTTGGAGTCTTAGATTAAAGATAATTAAGGATTCCTGGTATTTGGGCAGATTTATGTTGTTTATAACCAAAGTACATTTTCTTCATAGAGTCAACTTGTCTTTTTTTTTTTTTTTAACAAATTATGTTTGCTGTATTAAAGTTCATATTTTTAAAGTCTGAGTCTTGTATTAATCCCACAGCGAGTCATTAATCATACCAAAATGCATTATAAAACCTTTAATCACTGAAGTTGAAACTGAGATTGTAATGCAATCCATCCCTTTTAATTATATCAGTTATTTTTCCTTTCAGAACAAGAATTGCAAAGGGAAAACAGAAAGATTAAAACTCGGTGTGTTTGATGCTTTCGGGGATGATTTTTTTTGTTTGTGTTTCTTCCTTGTGTTTTTAAAGTGATTTCAGGCACTTTGTGGCAGACAGTTTCACAGTGAAGAACTCCTTCATTTTTAACTCTTTTCCTCTCCCCTTCCTCTTTAAAACAGGCTCCCTGGACAAGGCAGGGAGTGTGGTGGCTGTCACTACATGGGTGCCTAGCACGGTTGGCACTGGGCTGGGGCTGGTGCTGGTGATGGTGTGGCGGCTGCTGTGCCCATCCCTGTAGGGTTCCTGCAGCCCAGCTCTCCTGGCTCCTGCCACATTCCTGGCACTCGCCTTTGCACTCAAGGGAACCACCAGCTTGGAAATTGTGTAGCTGTTATCAAGCTGGCTGTGGCTTTGTAGGTGTTTTCCTGGGGTTTGCTGCATGCTGTTAAAGTTGGGGAGGGGAAATAAAAATAAATGGTGTGGGCTTTTTTTAAATTGGTCTAAAACATAATGGCTGATATTCTCATCTGGTACAAATTGGTGTAGCCACACAAACCACTGAAGAGTTACTGACAACTGATCCACACCAACTCCAACTCCAATTCCACTGAATTTATGCCTCATTATAATAATGCCACATAAATTGATTTCTTATACTTGGATTTATCGATGTAGAGTTTAAACTGTTGCTTTTATGGCATGGAAGAAAATGGATTTATTAAGTAAACTGCTCATAGTAGATACATTTTTTTCTTTGCTAGAACAGCAAAACCTGATCAATTATTTGTTCCTTAATCCCCTAGATTAATCCTGCCATATGAAAGATTTATTAAAGGAGAGGAAGATAAGCCACTGCCTCCAGTGAAACCTCGAAAACAGGATAACAGTTCCCAGGAGGGTGAAGTGAAAACAAAAGTGACTGGAACAAAACGCATCAAAAATGAAAACCAAAAGAGCAAGAAGGAAAAAGATAATTCACAGAAACCCCAAGATGCATCTGAGGTCGGTTGCTTCCCTGCTTTTCAATTTTTCAATTAAAAATGCACAGCTTTAATCACATGAAATTCAGTGATAAAATATATAATTTAAACTGGAGAATTCCAACCGGTTGGCCTTTTAGTTTGCTCAGCAATGGAAATTCAGCTGTTGTGATACTGTCTGTGCTGGGATTTTGCTGGGCTGCGAATGGCAGCCAGTGAGCTCCATATTGCACAGCGGGGATGGCAGGGGATCAAGCGCTGGATGTGACTAGTACCAGTTCTGCTCTTTGTATTATACAGTGGTCACCACTAACAGATCAGCAGCTGCCAAAGGGAAACCACACAACTACCACAGTTATTTCCTAATCTAAGTATAGGGTGCAGGAACCTCTAATACTGTTGATAGTACTGTGGTAACTGTTGGACACAGCTGATTTTTATAATGGTAACCTCTGGATCAGCCCTTCTGTGTTCACAGATGTATGCATGGCTGTCAGAAAAGGTATTACTCCCTAAGATTTTTATTATGTTACACTAAATTTCTTTTTTAACTAAAAGATCACATTTTGAGGGAACCACCTTCCAAGCCCTGAGACTGACTTCCCTCTCCCAGTCAGCAGCATTCAGCTGAGGTTCCTATTCAGACATAAGAGGTTCCTTTCCTGTCACCCTGCTTCACATGGGCAGGCCCCAATTTCCACATAGACCCACGTTATTTGCAGGCATAGGACAGCCCTCACGGAAGAAATTTTATGTTCACAGCACAGGGAAAGATAGGTGGTAGAATTCATATTTGTCTGCAAATAAGGGTAGATTTCAAGTGTTGTTAAGTGATATAAAATAGGTCCTATGCACGTTCCTTTGCACATCCTGCCCACTCTCTCCTGCACCCCACTTGCACACCGTGTGAAGGAGGTGGTGAAGCTCCTCACACACAACCCCTGCAAAACATGTTGCTTTTCCTGTCTCAGTCTGCCAGATCACAGCAGCCTTCAAGGCGTTGCAGTGAAAGTAAGTATTTAAAGAATGTTGAAACACATGACTTGCCCGGCAGACTATGGCTGCTCCTTTGACTTCATTGTGTCTGGCAGGTACAGAAGTCCTGTTTCTAAACTTGTTTGGAAATTTTATTGAGTCAGCTATCAACAGTCCTCCTCCTCATTGTTTTAAAAAAACAATGCAGGATCTGTAAACACAGATGCCTCTGAGACTTCATGTACCCAGTTTTGTGAACAGAAAATTTTGGTTTTCATGTCGCCCTACCTCTTTAAATTGTGCTTACAAGGACAATTTAATCTCCCATCCGAAGAAGAATTTGTGTTTTAAATTGCCTTGATCAACAGTACCATTAATACCTAATTTAAGAGCACTCCCCAGAGAAGCCCTTTTTTTTCTTTTTCTCTTGCACTGTAATTTTCAAGTAGGGGGAGCCCTATTTGGGTAAAATAAAAAAATTCTAAAAAACACATCGGGAGTTCTCACAAACGTGCTTCAGTCACTGGAAGGTTGCAAGACAAATTTCCCAAAGCAAGGAGAAGTGAAGTGAAAGCTTGTGCTCCCTTCCCTTGTCATTCCTTCATCCCTGGTTATTTATTGAGGGTCTTGGATCAGCAAGATACCTTACACACTATCTGTACCGCTGCTGGTAAGCCCAGCATAACAAGTCAGCAATAGAGCAACAGCCTTCACTTTGAATTTCCTTGCTGTTGTTGTTCCCTTTCTCAAACTTCCTGCTGTTTAAACTGAAGTTATTTTTGTGTGGTTTGCAGGAAGAGTTCCTAAGCTGCGCTTATCGGAAATGTAGGGAGCCTAGACAAGACAATAAAAATGTACAATTACGGCAGTTTCCTACTGTAAAATGGTACCTTTTATAGCAAAATTGATGTCTCCTCCCTGACTGGGGTGGAAGATGTGTCCTGCCCCTATTTGATCAGGGTGGGCCATTAAGGACCTTGACCTTCAGTCACCATACAGGTCAGTGATCACACAAAGCCTGAGCAGCATAGGGGCTGCAGGGTGGATACTCCACCCTTGGGTGGGTGTAGGGCTCCAGAACTCATCTGTTGATGGAGCCTATTGGAGGGCTCCATGCCCAGGATGTGGCACTTGACAGGGGTAGCACGCAGGAAACGTTCAGCTCCTTTGGGTGGTGCAAAATCCAGGTCTGCTGGAGCCAGGCAGAAGGTTGCATGTATCTCACACTGCAGCCATGCCCTAACAGTGGACCCTCATTCCTGAGCCCTCATCCAGGCACAGGAGTGATAAGGTATTGCTCTGAAGGAGAGCCCTATAGCCGCCACATAAATGTGTGGGCACATCCCCAGCCAAGCCACCGCTTAAGCCATATCTGCATGTGGCCTGGGAGCTGGCCGTAGCTGTGAGCTGGAAAGGCATAATCCAGTTACAAATGTGTGGTCCTCTCAATTGCGTGTTCAACTCATGCACCATTAGAAGTATGCAGGGAGAGAATATAACTTTAATTTATTAGGATTGCATTTGCCTTTGTGCTCTTCACTGTTTTCCTGCCATCACAATGACATTGTCAGTGTAACAAGACACCAGACAAAATGCTATTAGCCTTAGACTGCACATTTCCTCACAATAGCTGAAACTTCAATCAAAGTGTTGCTTAACAGAAACAAAGAGCAGAATGTACAGTTATTAAATATGATTCTCTTTTTTTTCTCCTCCTTGCTTTGCTCATCTGTCTGGTATTTGCCTGTAATTTTATAAGCTCAAGAGACTAGCAATGGTTCTTTGTAAAGGACCTAATGATGGTATTTGGCTGCAAAAGACAGCTATGAGTTTAAAAAGAAGAAGTTAGGATGACTAACAGACACTGTAACTAATAGGCCAACCAAACAGACAGGAATATTTAAAAGCAGCTGTGAAGAAATAAATCTCTGAGAGGGTTAGATTCGTTAGGATCATCTCCGATTCCCCGCTCCTGCGACAGACCATAAAGCAGCATTTAGATGATAACTTTCTCGATGCGTCTTATCTGTACAATGAAGGAAGAAAGAAAACAATAATAATAAAGGAGTCACACAATGCTGCTGTTTTATGACTGTCTTCTACCACGACATGTCAGAGGAGAGTGACAGCAGTTTTGAAAAGGACTGTCAGTCAGCTGGATCGCAGATGGGACGCTCTGGTGACCTCTGTGGGTCACAGTTCAGCCGGCTACATAATGGGATGAATAGTGTGAATTGTGCACACAAGCTGTATTAATGGGGGAGCAGAATGAGCCGCAGTCCCATTGACGAGAACGTATAAAAGCCATGTTTGTAATAGCGGGCACACACACTTACTGAATGTTGACAACTTCATTTTAATCCGTTAATAAAAAAATGTGTGTCCTAGTTAAGCTGTGGCAGTGATTTGCTGCCTACAATAGGGATTTCTAGTGTGCCATTTCTATCATTTTCACACTTTAATGCAGAACTGGGTGTGAATGATCTCCTCTGTGATCACTGAATTTTAAGATAGCTGTGCTGGAGAAACTTTAGGGAAGGAGAAGCATAGGAATACTGTGGTTTTCTTAGGTGAAGTTGGCTAGCAGGAGAAATTTCTATAGCCTTATCATTTCTGTTATGAAATCTGGTCTTCTGCATTTGCCTAATTAATTTTAAAAGAGTATATAACCTCAGCATTTAGCTATCTGGTCAAGCCACCAGTGCCTCTCATCAGGTTACAAACATCTGCTGTTTTGAAATGCTTTATTGTGACTCTGGCAGGGATGGTGTATTTTTTAGTATTTCCAGGAGATACTTCTCTTTGTTTGAGTCCAATACCTGATGTTAGAGTCTTCGTGTGCCAGCAAGGTGGTTGGCAAGCTCTTCTCTAAAAGTAGCCAGCAGTGTACTGTGCATAACCTTACAAACAGGCTGCCAAAACACACTGCATTCTTACTCCTGTCTGTTGAATCATTTCATTAGGTTTCATCAGAACAAGAGAAGGGTCAAGAATCGTCAGACCAGAAGAACTTTTCTGAACACCCTACAGTGGGAGAGGTGAAACAACCTGTACAAGGCCCTCCATCTCTTTTACCAGAGACAGCTCGGACCCTGCCTCCAGAGAAGACAGACATGGCAGAAAACAGCACCAACAGTGAGAAAGCCAAGGAGGAAGTTCAGCACTCGTCCTCTTTCGCAAATATATCTGTGCCCCCAGAAGAAGACACTGTGCTGGATGCCACTGTAACAAAACGATTACATCCCCCAGCAGATGCCCTAGAAGACACAAAGCCTGAACAAAGACTACACAAAGCTTTTACTGACAGCCTAGAAAGTGAACCTCCAGAAATGCCCTTCACAGCTTTCCCAGTCCATCTGCCCACTCAGAGCGACATGGAAGATGAGAAACTGCCGGAGATGGCCGATTACATCGCAAACTGCACGGTGAAAGTGGACCAGCTGGGAAACGAAGATATCCACAATGCACTAAAGCAAACGCCCAAAGTACTGGTGGTGCAGAACTTCGATATGTTCAAGGAAAAGGAGCTGCCCGGGTCCATGAATGATGACTCCAGTTTTGGTTATACACCACTGCTGTACTCAAAAGGTAATCCAGGCATCATGTCACCCCTGGCAAAGAAGAAGCTGCTGTCGCAGGTCAGTGGGGCAGCGCTCTCATGTAACTATCCTTACGGTTCTCCTCCGCCTTTGATCAGCAAAAAGAAACTCAGCAGCAGAGATGAACTGTCCTCAGGCATATCGCAAGGTCCCCATGCCCCTAATTCTGATCCTGTAGCAGTTAATAGGCCCTCAGTCATACAACATGTACAGAGTTTTAAAACCAAGGAAGAAAGGAAGTCAATTAATGATGTTTTTAGACATGACATGCTAAGTAAACCGGATCCTCAGCGCTGTGATTTTTCAAAACATCACCTCAGTTCTCTTGCCGAGTCATACCTACCGAAGTCGGATATCCAGGACTGCAAAGATAAAATGAGTGAGAAAAGGGCACTGCAGCACTCCCATGTGCCCACTTTCTTGGCAGATTTTTATTCATCACCTCATCTGCACAGCCTTTATAGGCACACAGAACACCACCTTAATAATGAACAGACATCAAAGTACCTCCCCCGGGACATGTTCAGAGAGTCTGAAAATATTTCTACTTTTACTCAACACAAACACCAAGAAAAACTAAATTTAAATTATCGCCCATCTTTGCATCAGCAAGAAAAAAAGGCAACAGTGGAGGCTTCTTCAGATGATCAGCCAACAGATTTGAGTCTTCCAAAGAGCATACACAAACAGACTGCAAAGGCTCCAGGCTCCAGCCTCCCTCACTCATCCATGGCCCAGCAAGAATGCAAAGGTATCTCCCTGTTCCAGGCTGCCAGCAGCCAGGCGGTGAGCCTAGACTGTAACCCCAAAGCTTGCCGTGTGTCCCCCATGGCCATGACAGCCCCGAAAAAACACAGCGAGTTGCTCCATAGGTCTGGGAAGCAGCAGGCCCAGAGGCTGGAGAACCTGAGGAAGATGGAGGGGATGGTGCATCCTATCATCAGCCGCAGAACGAGCCCTCAAAACGTGGGGGCTGCCCGGCCTCTGAAACGGAGCCTGGAGGATTTGGACAAAGTCATTTCTGAAAAAAAAATCCGAGCTGTCTCTCCTATACACTTACCAAAGGAGACCCCGGCAAAAGACAAGGTTCCCGACCCAGAGGGGGAAGGCAGCAAGTCGGTGCATGGCCTCCATTCTGGCAGCATGCTGGAAAGCCACAAATTTCCCCTATCAGCCCCCATCTTCCCAGGCTTGTATCCGGGAAGCCTGTGCACAGGGCTGAACAATCGCCTCCCGCCTGGGTATTCTCATCCCCTGCAGTACTTGAAAAATCAAACCGTGCTATCCCCACTAATGCAGCCTTTGGCTCTTCACTCCTTCATGGTGCAGAGACAATTCCTCACATCCCCTGCAAACTCCCAGCAACTGTACAGACACTTAGCTGCAGCAACACCTGTAGGAAGTTCCTACGGTGACCTTTTGCATAACAGCATTTATCCTTTAGCTGCTATAAACCCTCAAGCTGCGTTCCCACCTTCCCAGCTATCCTCTGTACATCCCAGCACAAAACTGTAAACCCTGTCGTTCACAGAAAAAGGTCTGAGGAGAAAAGTTCAGTTAGCGACATTCCTCCCCCTGTGACAATGTGTCGCAGATTTAGCAATCTGTGTTTTTGTCAACCAGGATGCATTCGTATCCCGCCTAGAGGAGTGCTTTGGAGTTTGATGGAGACAGGACTGCTTCTTTAATTCTGGCTCCCACATCAGCCCCCTCACCCCTTATCTCTGCCCTCACAAAAAAGAAAACCAAACCAAAAGAAAAAGAAAAAAAAAAAAACGAGAAACAAAAACACAGGAAAAAAAAAAGAAAAAATCATTGGATTTTGCATATGTGCTTTCTGAAAGGACTTGAACATGGTAAGAGCAGATGTTCAAAGGGAGCCGTGGAAACGCAGGCCCAGTCCTGAGCTCACTGAAACCCCGGTGAGGGCTGCGTTTGCCTTTCACTGAGCTGAGGACCAGAGGCCGCGCATTGTTGCAAATGAGTCAAGGACTCGAGACGAACCTGGAAAGGAGAAGTGGGCCGAGAATCTGTACAATCAGTGGATGTGCTCTTTTGGGTAACTTTTCCTGACTTTTAAAGATTCAATCAATGCAATGTATAGTAAAACGGCAATAGATTTTTTCATTTTAACACTATTAGAACAGAAGGGTAAACACTGTTTAATTTGACTGTACATATCCACTTCGTAAACTACCAGTGTCACATTTGGTCACAATAATTTATATAGTTACGTTTGTCCAGTATATTCTGTGCTCTTTATGTTTGTTTCTTCTGTTTTGGGTTCTTTTTTTTTTTTTAAATTAAACAGTATCATTTTATCTGCAACTTTTTTAAAGGCTGTGGCTGTCCTAATTTTTTTTTTATTATGTGTTTGTAATTTTTCCAGTTTCTTTATACTTTTGAGCAGCATTTTTGTTTTGTTTTTGTGGTAACGTTTACTGTTTACAAACTGAAGCAACTGGTTCAGATTAATCTTAATGGTTATAAACATACTGTAGGTGATGTTATGGTGCAAGGATGCGAACAAGGTTCCTTTCCCCACGGCCCACCCCTGTGAGGTGCTGAGCACCTCTCGCCCTCCTCCTGTTGTTGCGATGGCTCCTACGCCGCATCTCCCCTCCCACCGAGCTTTGCTTTCCTGTATCGTGGTCTGTGAATTTGTCGAGCGTTGTACTTAACCTTACCTAGGCTGTGAAGCTCTCCTGCCTACCAGAGAAACGGTCTAGAAAACAAAACCTCCCTGGCACAAGCTGCTGGATGGCAAAGGAGTGCAGAAAATGGATTTGTGGTTTGCGAGAATGTTGAGAATTTCAGAAGCTGTGAGAGGAGCCAGTGTGGATTTGAATCAGAGGCTTACGGGTTGGGTCCTGTGCCTCACGATGGGTAGGGGGTTCCGTGCAGTGGTTCGGGATGTTCCTTCCACACTCCATGGGGATCTCAGCCTCTCTCTGGGCATCCTTGCGCAGGGGGAAAGCCCAAGCATGGAGAGGCTGGATTTTCCTGATGAAAGAGCTTCCCTGTGGATGTATATTCACTTTGCAGGACGTCACCACCCCGCAGCTGAGCACAGACATTGATAAAGTGAAGTGTGACTTGGAGGCTTTACACAATGTGAAAATTGGTTGTGGTTCAAACCATCTCAGTTACTGTTCAAAGACAGCATACTCAATACGAAAAGAAAAAACAAAAACGACTAAGAAACACTTTGCATGCTAGGCATGTCATTAAATTTTCCCGTGATATGAAGCCAAATACAATATATAATGTATCATACTTAATATCCAAAGGTGGAAACCAGAATAATATACTCGTCTACTGTTAAAAATCCAGCTTCTTCAATTAAATACTTTATATTCCTGTGGTAAAACTATATTTAATTGATTGATAAACAGACTAGTAGAACTTGGAACATGGATGTGCCAGTGCAGAGTATCCTGCTGCTTCACAAGTCATACAGGAAAAAGAACCGCAGGCTCATCCAGGCAGAGGTCACAGTGTGGAGGACATCTCTAGTAAAGTTGCACTAGATCTGAATCACGTAAGAATCAGGGGTTTGGGGATGGGGGGAGGAGGGCGGGGGGAAAAGGGGGAGAGAATATAAAAATCTACAGCAAATGCAAACAGAAGCTTGTCATGTGTTTGGCAAAGCAAATGCTTCTCCTTGTTTCGGTTGTGTGTCCTGGAGTTGTGCATTTGTTGACGCAAAGTGTCCAGTGTCCCTTTTGGTTACGTCCTGTTGGAGTTTGCAAAAGAAGTTTGCTTTTTGGAGCCGTGCTGAGGCAGTGCAGGGCTGGGGGACAGGGAGAGGGGAGGAAGGCTCCTCACTTGCCCAACGAGGAGACTGGCTGCTGCTGGCTGGGGAAGCTCATAATACACTGGGCAAAACGTCAGGGTGAAGGAAGAGAAATGGTGGCATAAACCCCCAACAGAAGCAATGCATTATTTGTTTAAGAACTCTTTTAATAGAAATCTTGGAAATCTTTCAACAGACTGTTGAATTCTTCATTGGCTGAAAAGTCTTTTTTTTCTCAGTGTCTTAAATGGGGCTTTGTTTGCATTGTTTGAGTTCAAGGGGCCTTATTATTGAATGAAATTGCACAAGCTTTTCTTTGTGCAATCAGACCATTGTTACTGGTAGGTTTGTAAAGGAAACTGCAGAATCTAATTGGCAATAGAGTCATAAATCTATTCACTAGGAGCCAGTTCCAAGAAATGTTGCAATTCAAACGCACTGTGTCCAGGATGCGTTAGGGATGCTAAAGGTTGTGAGATCCAAAGGAAAAGGCCCAGCAGCAAACGGCTCACGTGTAGCTTCTGGTCATACTCTGAGCCAGGCATTGCGAAGCGCATGGGAAGCAGGGCCTGATTGCCAGCGTGATCTGTACCCCTGGCCAGGCAGGGCGGGAGCAGCCAGCGGTTTGCAGCAGGTCAGTCGTGGCTGTGAGCTGGCGTGGTGCAAAGAGCTTGCCCAGTGGGTTGGTGCCTGGGACCTAGTTTGTCCCAGCAGCAGAGAAGTTGGCTTGGCAGCCTCTGGAGGCAAGCCTCAAGCAGGAGGCAAGTGCTGTGCTGCCTCTTGCCAGCAACTCTGCCCCATTTGGGGACACATGGGGCTGCTGCCTCCAGAGACCACCACAGGGGTCCCTCACCCCCACCGCCTGCCCGCTTCCTTTGCGGCAGTCGGTGAGGTCGCATCCTGTCCAGTTTTGCCATCGTGGTAATTTTGATGAGCAGTGGGACCTTCCTGCACTGGTGTGAGGCAGGTGGCATTGGCAGTGCTGCTGTGAGCGCTGTTTGCTGTACATGTGGTTGATATTTTGCTCGTTCTCTTCCTCCTCCTCCCCTCTCCCCCCAGCCCCGCAGTTTTAAATATGTTCTAATAATGGCAGCATAATCTACTAGCTGTTTATACTTTTTTAACTTTCTTTTGTTGTAAATATTGTATACTTTTTGTGATTCAAGTTATGTAGCCTATATGCTCTGTAAGGTGATGATTTGTATATATAAAAATGGCCCAGTAATATTATATAGTTTCCCATTTAAAAGGTTATTGAGTAACCTTTGCGTTAGTTTAAACACTACCAGAAATAAAGCTGAGCCAACTATAAACACTCAATTTTTGTATGTTTTCCAAATTGTACTTATTAATGCTTTTGATACTGTATTATGTGCCAATAGTTTCCCAATCACATAGCAGGCAAAAGATATTTTGTACTTTTTGATCCACTGTAATATTTAATAAAAAATGTTACTATCTGTTCCCTTTTGTGTTTGATTAATAATTCTGTAAACAGCCCTTATCACATTGGATTACATATTATCCCATCTGACCTTTCAGCCCTCTTATATTGGCTTTTCTAGAGAAAGTGTCTCCTCCTGCAAATGGTTAGATTAAAGAAATGGAAGTTTGCAATTTCCTAAAAGAGGAAGAGACAAGATCTTCAGTCAGTGCCCGTCTATTTTTGCAGTGTGCTTGTATTAAAGTGTGGCTGTGATCAGGCTGACTGTAGGAATAGCTTTTGAGAGGGCAACTTTTATGCCTATCCAGTGGCTCCAGTACCAAATTTGCTCCACTTGCATCTCAGAGAAGGATTTTTTTCTACCAGTACTGCAGGCTTGAGCTGGAATCTGAAAACTACCCCAGCTTCATCCCAGCTCAAACATGGGTAAGGTTCTGGAGTCTTGGAGACAGATGCTAAATAGTAATTGTGGTGATGGTGCTTAACATGTTCCTGCAGTGCCAGGGATGCCTGTTGGGCTGCCCTACCCACTCCTCAGGTATGGCCAGGAAGAAGATCCCAGGAGCTACACGCTGGGGCTTTTCATACCCAGACCAGCCTGGCCAGTGAGTGGCACTGAGACACAGCATCCTCCCTTGGCTGGGCTGGGCACTTCCCATTGAGTTGGCTGGGAGTCACTTGGGTGTCAGTGCACCGACACCTGGGCAAGCAGTGGAGCAAAGTCGTCTGTGCTGACAGCACCCAGAGCATTTGCAGGGAAACAGGAGCACCTCATCAGGGCTCAGCACACCCTGCCATAGGCTGGTGGGGTCTGCAGGAGGGCAGAGCTACACCCAGGAAGAATTTGTCACAGTATTAGGGTCTCAAAACTGCTTCTGAGTTTGAGTGTGAAATGTCCAGTGATCTGAGAGAGGACGAGGGATGCTGTGCTGCTGGCTTGCTGCAGACAAGGAGTTTGTCACCTTGGCACACCAGTTTTTCAATTCAGCTGCCAGCAGCAGGGAATGAACAGTTTTGAGGGTCTGAAGCAAAGTGGAGATGCACAAGCTGGTGTTGCTGGCTGCAGTTTAGTTCTCATGGCTGAGGGCTCTTGGTTCTGCGCTTTGCTGCCTCACCTTTCCACAATTACATGGCAGTGCCCTGTACCGGGCTCCTCTCAGAAGGAATGATGGCATTGATTCTGGTTTCCTGATTTCTGGGCCATGGCACACACCCCTTTGAGGATCTCACAGAATTTTCGCAAGCCTTGCACCAGTAGGCAGGGCACAGAGGGGTGCAGAGGGCTGGAAGCTGGTGGAGGTCCTGGGGCGGGATCCCCCTGCCCTGGATGGATCTCAGGGAGAAAGTGGCTCAGCAGCAGTTGCATTGCCTGGCAGCCCTTTGAGGCCAATGATAATCCCATGGTGATGCCAACCAGTTGGAAATGGGGCCCTTCCTCTGTCTCTCTGCCTCACCAGGGGTGCCTCTGCTCCAGAGTATTTCAGGAACATTTTTTAGCAGTTTCTTCTGTTGGGAGGAGCTGATCACACAGAGACATCACTGCTAATCCTTGCTGGCACCCTAATCCTTGCTCTTGGAAATTCAGCACTCACCCATAGGCTTTCCAGGAATATTGGACACCTCTTGCTCTTCCCAAAGCAAAAACAATAGAGCCTGCATGTTTGCCTTCCCAAACTCAGGCACACTCACAACCAAGGTGCCATGGGTATGCATCACCTCAACAGCTAAGGAGAAACATGGGAAGGTTGGATGGCCTTGAGGAAAGCAAAAGGATCCCCAAAGCACCCCCAGTCTGCCTGGACCCATGGCTGCTAAGGGTTTGCATTCCTGCGGGGGAAAGCCGTGGCTGTGGCCAGGCAGCATCCCCTACTGCCCCCTGTACAGGCACTGCGTGTCCAGCGAGTGGGCAGGGATACAGCTTAATCTGTGCTTTCGTTTAGCTTTTCAATTTGTCCTTTAACGGATTAGAAAAGAGTATTTGCGATGTCAGATGCTCCATCTAGTGCTCACCTGGGGAAGGAGCCTCCCAGGTCACAGGCCAAGCCTGGGGCCAGAGGTGCCCTGTCCTGGTGGTTGGGAGCACTGGGGACAGCTAGCAGACTGGGGACAAACATGCCCAAAACGGGGTTAGACTTTCACAGCTGCTGAAAAAGCAGTGATTTGGGTAAAAGCGCCACATTCAGGAGACCCACAAGTCCTGAGTGGTGGCAGCTGTGAAAACCTCCCCACGCTCACCAGGGTGAGGGGTGCCTGTGGGGCCAGCACGTGTGCCCGGTCCTTAGGTGCTGCACCATAACATGGGCACAAAAATCCTGGCAGCTCCCTCCTCCTCCTCCTCCTGCTCTTCCTGGGGAGAGTGGCTCAACAGCTGCTTGGTTTTGGTGATGAGCATAAAAGCATTTAAGAAAATGTCTTGTGCTGGGGGCTGCTCACCTGGGAAATGAGGCAGCTGAGGACGCCCAGCACATGAGGGGCTACTTTATTAAAGGAAGAAAGAGGGGGGGAGATCCACTGAACTTGCAAATGTTGCTCAGTTTGCACTGCAATTTAGTCCGGAAAGGGAAAAGTTCCCCCGACGCCACCCGTAGTTGAGGCAGTCCGCAGCCCCTCCTCTGCCACAGGCGCTGCCACAAGGCCATGCTGTGAGGTGATCCCGTGAGGGGATCTTGTGAGAGGCTGCCATGCCGTTGGAGGCTGCCATGCTGTGAGGTAATCCCATGAGGGGCTGCCATGCTGTGAGGGGATCCTGTGAGGGGCTGCCATGTTGTGAGGGGTTGCTTTGTCCTGAGGGCCTCCTGGGAGGGGCTGCCATGCCATTGGAGGAGCTGCCATGCCATTGGAGGGGCTGCCATGTTATGAGTGTATCCCGGGAGGGGCTGCCATGCTCTGAGGGGATCCTGTGTGACGCTGCCGTGCTGTGAGGGGCTGCTGTGCCATGAGGTGATCCCATGAGGGGCTGCCATGCTGTGAGGGGATCCTGTGAGGGGCTGCCATTTTGTGAGGGGCTGCTGTGTCCTGAGGTGATTCCGCGAGGGGCTGCCATGCCATGAGGGGATCCTGTGTGAGGCTGCCAAGCTGTGAGGGGTTGCTGTGTCCTGAGGGCATCCTGTGAGGGGCTGCCATGCTGTGAGGGAATCCCGTGAGGGGCTGCCATGCTGTGAGGCTCTGCTATGCCGGGAGGGGATGCTACGCTGTGATGCAACGTGGAAAAACTTCCCATCTTGGACAAGCCAGTGAGAGTTGCTCTTCTGCCATTTTGGTGCCAGAACTGTTTGTTTGTTGAAACAGGTGTTTCAAATGGCTGCAAATGCCCCCTCATGCTGGGGTGAGGGGTGAGCAATGGCCCCAGTTTATTTCGAGGCCACTATACAGAGGTGTGGGAGCTACAGTGCCACTGGGCAATGCCATGTCCCTTCCATGAGGCAGGTGCCACGGTGGGGCTAAGCTGTGGAAGTGCTGGGATGGGGAGTGGGAGGCAAAGATGAGGGGCAGCTGAGCTGCACTCCCAGCACACATTCCGGATACTGAAGGATACACAGTGGACGCCGGGGGGTCCCACGTCATGAGGATGAAACTACTGCACTTCTCGTTCTGTGGATGGCTCATGGATACACCTAAAGATAGGAGAGTTGAATTTGCAGGCAACCCAGGTATGTGCAGGGATATCTCCAGTGAGAGGGGCCAGCTAGTGTTGCTCGGAGCAGAATTCAGCTCCTGTAACTTATACATTACGCATGCACCCAGCTGGGGTTCAGCCACTGCTGGTCTGGGTAGGGAAGGCCAGGGAGTGCTAAACCCCTCAAGTGTCTGCACCCCACTCAGCTCCCACTGGGGTGGCTGGGACCTTGACGTGATTAGCTTGTGTGGTTATATGAGCAGGTAAAATGGTTATGTGGCTCCCCTGGGCTGGTGCCATGCTCCAGCCCCTCCGGTGTCCAGTACCAATGGAGGCATTACCAAGCTGCTGGCAAAGAATGCATGCATGAGGGCCTTATCCTCCCCTGGCACTGCCTCCTGCATCTCTGCCCAAACCCTCCATCCTCTGCAGGGCTTTCTCAGGGTTTTTGGCAGTGGTTTTGTCTGCAAGCTCCCCAAAAAACAGCCAGGCAAATCAAGTTCTCTCCCTCTGTCCCCTGCCAGTGTCTGTGGAGTTCTCAAATGAAGAATAAAGCCATTTGTTTCTAATTATATTTGGCAGCCACTCAGAGAATTTAGGACTAAAGCACGCAATTTTTTTTGCTCCTGATTAAAGTACTTGACCTCATAAGCAAAAAGCAAAGATTTCAACACACCCCCACAAGTAGGCTAGGAACAAACTGCAGAGAAAAGACCAAAAAAGAAAACTCCCTTTGCTCTAGATACACAAAATAATTCATCATGAAACAAAAGGCAGAATATTTAGTGCATCGCCTGAGCTTGCCTAGGGCTCAGCTAACCGCCCAATTACTGCTTTTAGAGTTCTTACTCCGAGCAAAGGCGCACGCAGCGAAGGCCCACATGCCCCACTGAGCCTACAGCATGCACATGGCCAAGACCCATTTGCTGCCTGCAGCAAGAAAGAGCCTTTCATGGGACCGTGCCAACTTGCCTTGCCCCCATGCCCAGCAGGCAGGATGCTGGGATAGGGAAGAGTGACCGTGGGCACGTGAGTTGTCATCATCATCTTTTTTGCCCCCATATTTTCAGAGTGAAATAGTTTTTACCCATCAGGTGCAGCATCCTTGGTGCCTAATTTCAAGCAGCAGCTGCCCTGGGGTGGCCAGGGCCAGCAGACCTTTCTTCCTGCCTTCCCCACAGTGGCATCCAGCTCCCATGTTTGCTATTTTCCCCAGCTTTTATACAGCACAAGGATGTGTCGCAACTGCAGAAGAGTCAGTTGGCTCCCAACCAAGAGAAATAGCAATGATCTTGATGGCATCCTTTAAAATAGCAGAGAAACCAGCTCAAACAGAAATTAACTACCCTGTGAGGTTCCGTGGTCCATAAAGTACTTCCCCCGGCTCCATGGTTTTAAAATAACATGAAAGAAATGCTTTCCATAAAAAGTAGTTAACTAGCATACAGATTTTTTTTTAGTCGTAATTCTGAGAGTCATACCCAAACAAAATAGCTATACAAGCATTAAATTATACATTAAAGAAGGCTGATAAAGACAGTGAATTACAGAGCTACCATATAAGATTTCAGATATACAGATAACAGCGTTATTAACATTTCTATTAAAGGTGACCTACAAAAAAGAGACAAAAATAATCTGTGATGTTTCTGATTTCTCATGATGCAGGAGAAATGGCTCCAGCCCAGCTGCCACCTAGTCCCTACAATCATCCCTGCTTCCCCTCCCCATCCTCTCCTCCAAAAATTAATGGGGAACAGAGGGCTGCTTTCTTCTGGGACAGCAAAGAGCTAGGCTGATGTTTCAAATGCAAAACTTCCTTGGAGGGCATAAAATGGATGTTTTTCTCAGTGCTTACCCAAAACAGTGAAATGGTGACTTTTTAGTGGAGAGATTTTTTTCTCTCTGTTTGACAAGTACCAGGGCTTTGACCATGTGAACAAAAGCAGCAATTGGTGCAGGTGGCTGCAGTGGGGCTGGGAGGTGGTTCCTCATGGAGAGCTTATTCTGCATCACCCTCCAGTGGTTCTTCCCCTGGGGGTTCCCCAGTGCCTGTGAGGTTGGTCCTGTGCTTCAGCTCTCCCTGGGGCAGGGGTACCCCCTGCCACGCCCCTCCAGCCACCTGCAGGGTTTCATAATGCCTGTGGGCAATACATAATACATAATTAGAAAGATATATAATTAAATGTTGAATACATGTTTATATAGGTAAATATAAATACAAAAATATAAATAATTAATATATTAAAATAATTTCTAGATTTGTATAAATAATGTATTTTTTCTCTGCAGGTTTATATACTTATATAGATAACTAAATATTCTTTCATTGTATAAATAATGTAATGTAGATATATAATTACCTCTGAGACCACTGCAGCTCTGTCCCTGGTGGCTGGGATTGTTTATCAGATTATTTGGTTGCTCTTAGTTTCAAACTTTATGTGTAAGTAACCAACAACGAACAAATTGCCATCCAGAGGCACACACAGAAGCACACCAGCCCTGCACAAGCAGCACATCTGTCGGTGATCAGGCTCACAAAATGGCAATGCCCAATGTATTTGCTTTTTCCTGCTGCTGCTGGCTTGGCTGTTGGGTACTGCCACTGCCCTGTTGGGTCCCCCTCAGCCACCCCTGCCATTTGAGGCACTTTGGCTGGATGGGAGCTGAATTGCTGGTGGAGAAAAGTGGTCGTTCAGGAGTAGAAAATATTGATTTATATAAAATGCCAATATACAGAGAGAGAGAGAGAGAGATCTTGTGTGTGCACTTAAGTATTGAGAACTCAGCATTTGCCACAAGGTCAGTGGGATTAATAGGACCACTGGTGGTTTTGCACCACAGTGGTTCTCCATGAGGAGCTGGTGATGGTTTTTTGTGGCAATACTGTCCAGAAACTAAGAATTTGGCTCTGTTTTTCCTGATCTTTTGGTATGGTTTTGGCAGGGCTTGACAGAAAGCAGGTGAGGAGGATTGGGTAGAGGTGGTTTACCATGTAGGACGGCTGTCGACAGAGCCCACCCAGCTCCTGCCATGTCTTGGGGTTGAACACCAGCACTTTGGAGTTGCACACCCATCTATGAGTGGTGTCCATCCTGCTCTGTTGCTGCAAACTGAACACCTCTTCCAGCTTGAAGCTGGAATCCCATTCTGGTGCCTGGTCCGTGGCAGCAATGATCCTGCCCCTATAACCCATCTGTAGTCAGGGTTAGGGGGGCTTGCAGGAGTGTGAGAGCTGGGTGATTTTATACAATCTCTGTGCATTTGGGTTTTAACTTTAGGTTATTAATATACAATGGCTCCAGATTTCCACCTGCAGCCTGTTTTTCTATACCTTTAGTATCTGCTTTGTGGCAAGCAATGGGTGACCTGGGAGCCAGGTGGCCCCAGGGTGGCTATGTGGCCCATCCAGCAGCCTGCCTTCAACAACCATGAGGTCCTTTCTCCAAAGACCCTGTGAAGTGTTTTGTCCAACACATCTTTTAATACTTAGAAAATGTGTCCCCCATCAGCAAATCCCAAGAAGGCTGCTGACACGTGCTGCGGCTGGGCACCCATCTGCTTTGCCACCACGGACATCTTGTCTCAGGCCGTGATAATTGCACCATAAAATCCTGGTCCCTGCTGAAGGGCAGTGAAGGGGGATGTACAGCAAAAACTGCTTTGTGGTTCTCTTTTTCATTTACCGTAACTTTAGAATTAGACAAAACCCCATTTCATCTGGTGTGAAAACAAGCAGCCGGCACTACTTCATCAAGAGATGTACAAAAGGGGATTACATTTTCCCATCTGGAATTACACTGCAACCCAACCAAACACTACCCATATGATATAAAATAAACTTGAAATAATAAAGCCTGACAACAACCCACTACATTATGAGTTTACCTATGTGACATCAGCCAAATCTGTTTTGGTATGGACAGGTTTCTGATCCAAACCAGATAGCCTACAAGGCAGCTGCAGATGCTTCTCTTCTCCAAACTAGTACAAAACACCTTAAAGTGGTATGCAAGAAGAGTCCGAACTGCAGCGAAGGAGCTGGCCTCTGAAGCAGGAATGGGAAAACAGGAGTGCCAATTCAGTAAGGTGTTACATATGTCAGTGAGAAGGGGATTTTGCTCCTAATAAGTGTGAAATGAAAGGCATTTGGGTTTCACTCCTTATAGTCCTGCTGTCCTGTGTAGCAGTAGACTCTGACCCCACCAGTCTCCATCCACCATGTCCTGAGCCGCCAGCTGCCCAGGTCAGGGTGGGACTCTGAGAAAGCCACCATTATCCCCACAGTCTCTCCATCTTCCCCTACATATTCTGCTTTCAGCTGCTAATGGAGATGAAAGAACAACTCCAAGAGTGGAGCCACCAGTAGTATTTTCCACTGGCTGCAGTTGGAGTGCATGTTTGTTTATCCCCTTTTCTTTTTGCTGGTGTGCAATAGCTCTGCTCAGAAGCATCTGTTCTTCATTTAAAGTCAGTGTTAAGCTACTTTTGCTACAGGATTGATGGAGGGAGAAGGAGGTCAAATGATTTATCCAAGTTCGGAGAGAGTCCCACTAAATAGCTTGTCTATAGCACCTATTGATTGTTGGCTCTTCTCTGTTCATAAGAATTACGTAGATCAAAGAACTGAAATCAAAGAACTGAAATCAAAGAACTGAAATCACTATGGTAGGGAACAGCAGCTCCCTACTCAGATTCAGCTTTTTGGATGAGCCCTTATAAGGCTCTGGGCTCAAAATCCCAGAGAAGGCCAAAGGAGCTGTATGCTATTAAATTAGGCTACCTCTCCATGTGGATCAGGCACAAGGGAATTACCGCTGCATGCTGGATACTTCAAACAAAGCAACGAAGTTATTTGGACTAGAAATCTCGTGGCTTCTCCGTCTCTGATGGCCTGAATGGGAGCTCTACACTCCTGCTGCCATCATTCTTCAATGCTGCTCCTCTTTCGCTGATGGAGCAGGGTTTGGATATGTTATTAATTTTCATTCTTATTATTTTTTCCAAAACCAACTTTAAAAAAAAGCAACAACAACTCTGCCTGTGCTAATTAGGACTCCTGAAAGCAAGCTGTATTTGCTGCCACAACGCAATATAGTACGTGTGGCCATGATGGCTGCACTGCTTCTCCTGCCCAGGCTGGTTGCTCCACAAGGCCACAGTCATCATGGTGTGCCAGATCATCCAGAGCTGGACAGCACAGCCCTGTGCAGCTCCCTGCTGCAGCATGTGGACACTGCCTCACCTGATCAGCACATAAGATGCAGCTGGCAAATTACCAGCAATGGCCCTCAGCCATGTGTGAATTGCTCCATTGACACAGCCATCCTCACCAGGTGAGCAGCCCACAGCTTTGGCATGGGAATATAACAGAGACACAGGGTCATAAGAATTGGAGAAACTGTGTTTGTGCTATTTTGTTTTATTTTCCTTATCTAATTCAGAAAGGAGGAAAAGAAGAAACAAGGAACATGTCACTTCTTGGATTCACGCAGCTGAGAAGCAATGGCCAGGTGCAGAAGTTGGGTGTTACATTTTACAAGCCTGGCTGTCTGGGCTCCCACTGTATATGCCTTAATAGGTGGCTGGCAGTGTTAAAACTTACACATACACATGTGCATAACAATAGACAGCGTAAATACTTTAAAATCTCAGACTCAAGTTAATGGTATGATTATTATCTGGGAGGAGTAAGGATGCAATCTGTTCCTCCACTCCTCCCGCTCACAGCCCCTAAATTACATTCTATCACTGGAGTGGCAGCTTCTAAAACACTCTCTTTTAGATCATACTGACCTGTAACATTTTGATCTGGCTTTTGAACCTGTTCAGAAAGGTTTGCAACCTCTGGGAAGTTGCACTGAGGAGAGTGACCATGCTGCACACCTCAGCACTTTGGAGGAGTTCAAGTGTGATTTGTCTGCAAGCTAAGACATCCTCTGCTCAGGTATCATCTCTGCCCATCTTTTCCAATTACATCCAACTCCTCTGTCAGTTACCCTGCAACAAGTCACATAGGAGAGCTTCTGTGATCCATCCTGGGCAAACGCGAGCCTGCGCACCCTGTGAAGATGATCATGTAAGAGCTGTGCTTCGCAGTGACCTGGCTTCTCCTGGCTTGTACCATCTAGGTTAACCTGCTGTTTAACCCCTTATGTTAGAGGGACTTTCACAATGAAGGGACTACTTTATGGAGAGTGGAAGTATATTATTCACATCCAGAATTTAGTATAGAGACAATTCATTGCAAATGTCTCACAGCTGATCCAGGCACTTCTGTGCTAGACTCTCTCCAGAGAAAAAGACCCGCTAAGGTATATGTACTCCAAAGATTTCTAATTTCGGGAAGGTTGGAGGTACCCTCACTGCAGTTCGGCTTGTGCTCACCTCTGTAGGAGCACAGGAAGATCCCCTATCTCCAGCTATACTGAGAAACCTAGCCAGAGACATTTCACTGATTTTCCTGAAAGCTGGGAAGAGGATGGAAGAAAAACTCTCCAGGGCTACAGTGAATGGCTGCTGAATGCAAGCTGGTCAGCCTTCCCAGGAAAACTTGGATTTATCCAATTACTGTGCTCCTGGAGTTGAGAAAAAAAAGATTTCACTGTAGTGCCCTGGTAGGTGTCCCCACTCCCTAGTTGTCCCTGCACCGGGTGCTGCTGCCCTGCATGGCCCCTCCAAGCCGTGCTGCAGGCAGGACCCACCCCTTGAAGCCAAAAGCCTTCCAGCTGGTCCCAAGTTACACAGGCCTGGATTTCTGTTTTCTCCTTACGTGTGCGAACAGGCCTCTCCTGGAGCCTGCGGGCATGGAGGCGGTGTAAATGAAAGCGTAAACACGGCCATTCTCATTAAAGGATGTGCCGAGTGAGGTGTGCTGCGGCTTATGCAATCCTGCTTTGAACAACTGCGAGGAATTCATAGAATTCTCATAAATCTTGATCGTTTCACTTTCATTGAGGGTTTTTATGATTCCTTTTTTAATTTTGTTTGCTTTTTTTTTCTCCCTCCATTAATCATTCTCTTGTTCTGAAGTTCCTCTCTCTAGCGAGGGAGAATTAAAAAGCTCTGCTTGGCAGAGCCAGTGAACCGCATGAGCTGCATACTAACAAGGACAAGGATGGCTCTCGAGCAATGTGTGGGCAAAGAAGGGATGCATCCACTCGATCCAGCATTTAGCCTTCCAAGAAAGCTTGGATGCTCTTTGTCAGTGGTGCAGCTTTTCGGAGTAACCTGGTCCCAGCCCGTGTCTCACTGGCTTGGGGGATACTGTCGTGAGCTTCGTGACATTTGGCCATCTATGTCATGCTCTGGCTGCTGCAGTCCTGCAATCAGCCATGGTTTTGTGTGTATGATCTACCCTCTGGCTACCTTGATTGCTTCTAAAAGCGGCAGTACCTTGAAACACTCTCTAAGGATACCGTTGTCCTTAGTTACTACGCCAGGAAAAGCAGAGGTGTGGAGGGCTGGAAGAGGGAATCAGAGGAGCCCACTGTGACACTGGGAGCCATCCAAGGGGAAGAAGAAGACTGGGACAGGCCCTGTGGTAACCCACAGAAGAGATGGGCCTGGAGGGATGCTGGAGCAAAACCATGGCAGAAAGTTGCAACTGTGCCAACACTGAAGCACAGTGGGTTTTGCTTTAAACAGGCAACTTGTGGGGCTGTGTCTAAAATCACCTTACTCATGGGTCTCAACTTTCATTACAAAATAGTATTGGAGGAGAAAAGCCTCCAAAATGTGACCTACTGGAGTGAAATTGTCAATACAAATAATATTCTAATTTTTTTTTTAAGGCAGCTGCCTCAGTATTAGGATCTGCAATTGGCAAAGATCAATTTTCTTAGCAAATAGACTTATGAATCTGCTTTACTAGCACATGTGTGGTAGCCTGTAGTCCCAATTCAAATGTTCAGCTTGTGAAAACCATTGAGGAAGGAGCATGAAGGTGGAGTCCTGCAGAAACCCATTATCTCATATGGTGATGGGGCACCCTCAAGGGTGGGAGCAAGGCTGTGAGGGAGCCTATGGACATCAGCCAGCCCTGGGGCAAGAATCCCGGCCTCCCTGCCTCTGCAGCTTCGGGGGCCAGGAGAGGGTTAGCCCCCTCCCGAATCACTGCCCTCAGGGTATGTGTGCCACAGGGATGTGAGGAGTGGCAGTGTGCAGGGAGCTCATCCTGGCACTCATCAGAGGAGATGCTCAACCCTGAGCTCGTGAAAGCTTTGCCTCCCCTGCCCTCCAAAACGCAAACAAAACCCCAGCAGGTTTGGGCTACATGCCGCAGTGACCCCACAGCCTCTGACCATGCAGTGCATCACCAGTGCAGTGGCCTTCACAGGTCCATTGCCCCAGAATTATGCACCTGATTATCTTTCTAATAGTAGTTAGGTGGTTAATTACCTGAAGGTTGCAGGCTGAAGTCTTGTTTTTCATACGTGGCTTAGTAATTAAATTACCCCTGTCGCTATTACATAATGTAAGTAACAGCTACTTGATTTTAAAAGAATAGTCAAATTTGGCAGACAGTTTGGAGTAATTTCATTTTATATTGGAGCCTAATGCTAAGAGATTGCACAGAAAGCAGAAGGCAGCTGCTTGGAATAGTCTGAAATAAGCGTGTAGTAACCAACAACTATTATTATTGTATTACTGCTTGTAATTCCCAAATGGAAAATTAAATTTCTATAATAGATACAGCTTTTAACAAAAACAAAAATAAAAGTATTTGCTTTTTCTGTCAAGGAAAACTCTTTTAGGAAATGATACCATTGAATGTACAATACCCAAGGGAGGGGGGAAGGAAAACCCCCAGTCTTACAAGGTTCCTTTGCACAAGGCTTCTGCTTTCCACAGATTTCACTGCAGGATTGTCTCAGGTTTCTTCTAAAGGGCTGGCAGAAAGGCAAATTTACTATTTAGAGATCAAAATGAGCTAATTAGATTTTTGAGCTATAATACACATTCTCTGTAACTGCATTTAGGTTGGAATTTAGCATTCACTTGCCAAAAAGTTACATTCATTCTCCACAAACCAACAAGCCTGAGTGCTCCGTTTCTGCCTCCTAACATGTGTCTGACCAGGAACAGTATGGCAAATTACAGGGCTGATGAACAGGAATGTAAGATCAGATTTCAGGCTCTGGGAGCTTAGTATTGGCCAGTACATTTTTGACCTTAATTTCAACAGGCTTTTACTTCTGCATACCAGTTTATATGGGAAGGCTGGCTCTGGCATGGGGACCTGGGCACTAACCTGATCTCCCAGCCAGACCTAAAAGTAACTCAAACAATCAATGTGTCTTTAATTTGAAATGCTGGATGGCTAATCTCTTGTTTTCTTTAATTAATGATCTACAGTTAATCATTATGAACGGTAAATTGTCTATTTCAGCATCGATAGGAAGAGTTTCTATGGGAAAATGTTCCCCTATAGCTTTAATTTAAATATGCATTTTCACATCACACTTACCATATCCTTACCTTTATGCTATCGCATGATTACAGGTCCATTAACTAATCACATTTGACAACTTGTTTATTGAGTGGAGCAACTATTTTACATCTCTAGCCTGGGAAAGAAAACACTCTAACAAACAATTATTCAGCAGCTGCAATCATGGAACACTGAATTAATTGCTTTGAAGATCTCACTCTAGAAGATCTTGATAAAAAAAAAAAATCAAAGAAAATGTTGTTTGACAGAAAGCATGAATGAGAGTGCCAGGAGGGACTCGGGCTCGGTAAGCTGCAGCCTTGCTCCAGGGATTGCTCCATGAGGACCTTGAAACACCACACTCAGGGGAGGAGGAGGCTGTGGAAAAGTTCATTTGCATGTTTGTTCTTTTAAGTTTAGTTTATCAAAACCAGAACTTACACATATAATTTGTTTATAGGATCAGGATGCTGCTTAAAAAGGGCCAAAAAACCTGAGCACAATCAGGTCTGTGAAGGTTGACACATGGATATTTCATATGTGTAACCTCCATGGATGACTTCTGCCATACAAATAATTAACCCAAACGGTACTGTGAGGCTTAATGATTCTAAAGCACTTCAGAACTTTCTCCCAGTGGGAGCTGCTGTGATTGCACTGGAGTGGGATAAAAAGCAGAACAAGGCATGTTGGGATCTCAGCTCTGGACTTAGCTGGGCAAAAGTGTCTTGGTGCACCTTGGTGCTGGCAAAAGGCAGCAGTGCCAGTGTCATTCACTCCCTGCTACATGTCTGGGGGGCATCAGGAGAGTTTGTATCTTGAGTGTGCAAGTTGGTGCTTTGTTGGGACTAGAGTGTTGTAGAAAATAGTGGGATCACTGCTAAAGCTTGATGCAGGCACTGAAGACAGCTGGAAAGGGGTTTCTGATCTCTCCGGCTCCATTGCCTGTGACTGCTACTCCTTCAACAGCATGAGGACCAGAAGTGTCGCACATGAGACAGTCCCAAACTCTGTTCTGTGGACAAGTCACAGCTTGCAACACACTGGCCAAACCCAAGCCATGCTTCCTTCTTTGAGCTGCTGTAACCTTGTGTGCTTTGTAAGTCAGCTGAGATGAAATATGTTTCTGCCAGATAAGACTAATTCCTACAGTGACACTGGAAAGTGAAGGAGAGCTTAAAGGTTCAAAACTCTCCATAATAAAGGGCTTCAAAAGTGAAGTCCAAGAACTAAACAATATCTTCTCAGAATATTATGTCACTATAAAAAGCTGAAAAAACTGCCCAGTAAGCTGAAGGGCAGTGATAATGTCAGGTGGGCTTCTCAGAAAACATCCTGATTGGGCTTTTGGCCACATCCCACTAGTAACACAGTCAGCTTTTCAAAACTGAAAAACTGCCTTGTTCTTACATTAGATGTTGCTAATAGTTTGCTAGCATCATCTCTCAAGAAATGGGGAGAAATAGAATTCTTTTCCTGTTCCTGCATGCTCCAAGTTCAGAAAGTCTGTGAGGATGGCAGTATTGAAGTCATGAACATTGCACTATCTTTCCAAACCCAGCACCCGTAAGGACTAATGCCTCAAAAAGTGTGATGGGAACTTGTCACAGGAGTACATATTTAAAAGTGAGAAGCAGAGAAGCTGTGGCCCCTCCCTTGACTCCTGTTTAATATCAGTGAGAGCCCAAACTGAATTTATACACTTGTATGTACCCTGACTCAAATAACTGTTTCTGCAGCAAGCCCTTGGCTCTCTTTAATGCTTCAGCATGAGACAGATGGAGCCTAACTAAATAATTGGCTCTATATTTTCCTTGTCCTGTTTTGGCCTTTTTTTTAATTCCCAGGTATGGTTGACAGATTTTGCCTTTCCAAAGGAAAGGTAGAAAAAACAAGTAAATAAATCGTTGCTGAAGTTTGTATTAATCACTCTAGTAAGCTGTAGAGTAGCTGAAGACTGATATGTTCTCATTTATCCTTATGAAAAATGTAAATAGCAGGTTACACATTAATGCTTGGAAATCACTAACTTTCCTTGCCAAGGAATTATACAATTATTTAAAATGAACGAATGGAAAAGTGTGCATCAGGCCATAGGCTCAAGTGGCTATTGAACAAGCAGGGTTAAACCTGAGGTGTTCCCAAGACAGCAGACCTTTATCCTTCTTTAAGAGGATGATCAAGCAAATATTTAAGAAACTTTCTAATGAGGTCATGAGTAAAATGTGATGTATTATTAAACACACAAATGAAATCTTATTAAAATAATAGAAAAATCCTGATATATTGAAGGCATGGTATAATAAATCCAATTTGACCTGGAGTCTTGTGTTGAAGGCCATTATTAGGATTTGTTCTTAATAAAAGGCTTTCCATTTAGTTAATAAAATTTGAGACTCTGCTAATTTGGAGCAGTTTCTTCTATGCTTGAAGAGCTGGTCTGCCCCACACAGGTGGCCCATGCTGTGTGATAAAGTTACGGTGATGAGAAGAGCATTCTCATCCTCTACATCCAGTCACCAGGTCTGGGTTCAGAAGAAAGAAAGGCGAAGTTGCCACAGGCCCTCACTTTTCCTACATGCCAAATACACAGGCTAAGCAGCTCAGTGCTTCAGCAACTGACAGTCCAGCTGATCCATCCACATCATGGGAAGGCCAGTTAAATTGCTCACAGTTTATTTCAAAAGCTCTCAACCCTTGCATGCAGACATGAAGGACTGAAGAGTAATGACCACTCAAAACCAAAGGAAGTAAAGCAGCTGCTGCCATTTGAAAAACAGGGCTGTGAGGACAAAGCGACTCACTCATGCCAGCCATGCAGTTATAACAATTTTTCCTGCTATTGAGAAATTTGTAAGTGAGATGTTAAGCTCACCATAACAGCACTAAGATCTCCTCTTTCCTATGTTATATCTTTATTTAAGCACACACCATTCTGGCCACAGAGTGATGGAAACGTTGTTTGGTTTTTGCTAATGCAGAATGAGCAGCTAAAACGGAGGCAATATTAATGAACATATTCTGTTCTTGTAAATCAAGAGTCCCCCTGAGCAAGTAGTGTGTGTTCAGCTCTGGGCACCCAGCTCAAGAAAGATATCGTCAAAATACATGTGGGATTTTGAAACAGACACTAATTAGAAAATGGAAAATATAATCCAAACAAAGATGGAAAAGACTGGGACCATTTTCCTTTAGGGTGAAAAAACATAATCAAAGATACTTGTATTTTGGAACCATTTTTATAGTCAGCAAAAAAAAGGGAATGTGATGAACACTTGCTGACCCTTTCCTTCTTAGCAAAAGAAAATACACAAATTTTAAAGCTTGGAAGGAAAACTTCTGTGGCATATCATCAAACTGCAAGTGCTACAAGACAGCAGTGATGCCAAAATTTAAGCAAACCAAAGAACACGATTTTTTACTTTTAACTGCTACTCTGAATTCATTTCCAGACAGAGACATAAAGTGAAACTTTGACAGACTAAAAGGCTTCCCACATCTGCACATAAAAAAGCCTGTAATTACTAAGGGCAGGGAAGAGGTTGTGTATGAAACAACTTCCTTCCGCAAGTATTCCTGTATCACCACCTGAAACTGGACAAGAGCTGAAAAAAAATCTTTCAGGTGAAACAGTGTATATTATGAATAATACCCTTTTGTAACTATTTTGCAAGAAGTTTATAGAAAGGTGAAGAAATAACAGAACCAAAGACACTTCACTAGTTATCTTTTCCCTTTGTGGAGGTACATAAAAACATTTAGAAAGCTATCTTGATATAAAAATCTTGAAAGATTGTTCTTTCCTCATAAAAAGCAATTTATTTTGATATCTCACAAACTGGTTTTTTTTGTGAATATATAATACATATATGGAACAATTATAGTTTAACCATTTGCTAATGGTTATATGAAGAGATCATCATATCGTACATTCCCACAATCCCTTAAAGCAAACTGCAGCAGCTTTAGCTGCAGCGTGATTTTCATTAAATCCCTCAGCTGCACTGTCTTGCCTTGTAATTGTCAATCCCACTTTTTTTTTCATGGACTCTTATTCCAAAATTAAAATTTCCAGCAATTCCCTTTCCATTTATTACAGTAATTTCATAACTGGGCCAAAAGAACACTTTACTTGAGCAGCTCAGCTTCAAATTAGCAATGTCAACACCAGGCTCTGGCTGGTGAGGTGGATAGAATTCCCCTTCAGCACAAGGCTGCCTGTGAAAGAAAAATTAATGGATGGATGGATTAATTAATTAATTAATGGATGGCAGTGTCTGATTTATGAAGCCACCTTACAAAGCATAGAGCATGATGTAAATCTGCTTCATGGCATGTTTTCCTCCAAGACTATGAGAGAAGTAAGACAACACCTAAAACACAATGTTTTGTTTTGGCACACTTGTGGAAAAGATGTGCATCTCAGATAACATTTCTAACTTTACCTACTCACACAGGGAGGGGTCTGTTGGATTCACTGGATGGCAGATAGCATTGATTTAACTGAAATCCAGTTAAATGGCTTTTCCTCCCTTCCTCCAGGTCAGAAAGCTGAGGCCCATACTGTTTGCTGTTGTCAGTACCAGCCTACAGGGGTACATTCATGGCAGGCCCAGGGAAAAGTAGCGACCCCTGCGCTCTCTGATTTTACAGCAGCCATCATCCGTGGTTTATACACTGGAGTAAAGCTTAATGTAGTTCCAGACTGAAGAAAATTACACCAAAAGCCTTTTATTCTAGAAACGTTTTTAATTTGATTTGCATATTTTAACAGAAATACAATACACTAGCAGCAAAAAAAGAAGATTTCTGTTCTAACATTTCACAATACATTAGTGTCCAAATCTCCATTTTTCTATTAAGGCAGTCTGCATTAATTACAAATTAACTCTGAATACTACGACAGTATTTCCAAATACATACAAGCCACCACAAAACAACAATTAGTATTATTACCATGGGAAAAAAAAAATCACAGTACTAGTAAAAATGTAAACATTTGAAGGTAATGCCTTTAAAACAACAGAAGGTACCATCTACCATTCCAAGACCAAGTAAACAGCTGAAGACATTAGGTAAATATAAAAAGTTAATAAAGTCTTTGTTCAGTCAATATTTCAAAAGTTGTTAATGTTCTGTGAAATTTATATTCAAGTTTGGACTAGCAATTGCTCTCAAGTCATACTTCCTAGAAGAAGAGTTCAGGCTGACTCCTTTCTCTGCCCCACTTTAAGACAGAGTCCGATCCCTTAATTCTGGTTTTAAGCAGCATTAATTCATCCCAGCAGAGAACAAGCAGGTAGTGTTTTCAGAGGCCTGACACATTCCTCAGAAATGTCCCCAATCCCATGTGTCGTTCATCAGGTGCCACTAGCATCCTCCCTGTGCTACACTGGATCATTTCAGCCATTCATTCTGGGAGCAGTTTTTTCCATGGACTTCCCTGCCAGACAATAGCATTCCAACTTGCCTACACAAATGTGAACACAGGGGAATGGGACACAAGGGCTGGGAGAAGCCACATGCCTTCTGCTGTCCTCCAAGCCTCATCCCAGCAGGAGGCTGCCTAATGACTTTTGGGTTTTGATCACTGATATTTTGAGTCATGCAATTAAAGCATCCTCATGATTGAATGCAGCTGCTAAGACGGTGAAACCTTACGATCTCTTCTACTGCTTGGGAGCAGCAGTTCCTCGAGGCGCACTGACTTTATTGTATAGCTAAGCTCAGGGTTTCCTGGTAGCCTACAGGTTTTGTTGGTTAAACCAACTTACTGAACAGAAGATGCAAAGGCAATAATGGCAATACAGAATGGGGAAAAAAAAAGGAAAGACTCAGTAACAATAAATACTAAAGCCTGAAGTCAACTTCATAAATAGGGATTATATAGTTCTGAAGCAGATGAGCCGAGTAATTATTGGCCTTATTTGTTTAGTGGTGGTCACAGCATTATAATGAACTGGCCCACATGAGTCTAATTTAAGGATAGATATAAAATATCAATCAACACAGCTTCATGGAGAACAGGTCTTGAACAACAGGTTGCATTTTACTCTTCAATATGCTAAGCTCAACTTGCAAAGACACCTGCACTGAGTTGTTACCCACAAGAACCCTGAGACACCTTCTGAAAACCAGATGAACATGCAATTTTCTTTATATAAAGTCATCATAATAATTTCAAAATACAGTATTAAAAGGGATTCAGCAAGAAATACAGCTGTTTTCCATCTTACTCAATGTTTTAAAGGCTCTGGGATAAAAGGGACAGAAACTCAATGGCCTGTCTGTTTGCTTTTCCCCACCCCCCACCCATGTCACTGATGTACGAAAAACTTATCACCTCTCTCTACAAACCTTGCCTTGCATTCAATTTTAAAAATCAATGATCTGGAATAAACTGTAAAAATCACTTGCAATAAATTTGCAAAGGACATGCAGACTGGTGGAGTAGTAAAGAATGAGGACAGGTCACTTACACAGAGCAATCTGGATCACTTCATGAGCAGTATTTTAATGCTGGTAAAATACAATGTGTATTTCCAAGAAAATAAAAGGTAGGAAAATAAGAGGATGATATACCGCATTCTTGAGAAAGACTCTGAAGAGGACTTGGGCCATAAAAGTCAGCATCCAAGGCAATGCTTCCACAAAAAAAAAGGATAATGCAATTTTTGAGGAAAAAGAAGAGAGAGGGAGATACTCATCACAGTAAGAGGATCACGTTATGGCTCTAAACAATCCTGATGGATCACTATTGACATGTGGCATCTAATTCAGATGTCACCTTTACAAATAGTTCTATCCATGAGAAATACAGAGAACGTGAAGATTAATTAGTCTTGGATAACATTCACTGCCATAGGAAAGTTAAGGAATTCAGTATGTCTCATCAGAGAAAAGGTTAAAAGGGACATAATCATTATTTATAACTACACACAAGCAATTAGAAAAGCTGATACTACAGAGATCAATATAAGCAATCAAATGCATAAAAAGACCAAAATAACTTAAGGTGGAGCTAGAAATGCAAATAGAAAATCAAGTGAAAATATACCTGGGGTAATTAAGTATTGCAACAGGAGGTATGAGTGAATTCTCATCACTTGAAGACTTCAAATTAATATTAAATGCCTTGCTAAAATATGTATGTTGAGTTCAAAACAAAGCCACTGAATTTAATAGAGAAACTGCTCGTTGAAATTCAATGGCCTGTTGAATTTAAAAATAAATCCTCATTATGGTGCCTTCTTGCCTTATATATTTATGAGATTTATTTTTAAATATAATCACTAAATGAAAGGGAGTTATCGAGAAAAAGGTATTTTTTTCCTTCCAAGCACAGCAACATTTAAGGCTAGATTTAAAGCTAAATAAACTGCAGCTGCATTTTGGAAAATATGCTTTTTCCCCCCCCCCCCCATTTATTTTTCCCATTTCTTGTTCAGCATTGTACAGTCCACTTAGTCGACTGTCTGATTTACATAATCATGTAGTTATTCTTCAGTTTTTCTGTTCCTATTTATAAACCATTCACAAACCATCCACTTAAGTAACAGCATGATTTATTGTAAGAATGATTATGGTTGTTTCAGAGGGAAAATGGAATGTGATTAAATGAAGAATGAGCAAGGACATTCTAGAACAAAAGGCTCTAATCTTGCAAAAGGATTTGTAAATGAAACCTACCTCTCAACCCCATCCCAAATAGCCAATGAACTACTGAGGGAATTCAGCAGATACCTTCACAGCTGTGCAGCCAAGAGCTTAGCTGAAGCCAAAAAATTAGATAAAATAAACCAACCAACCACCATGCCCACAGTATCTGCTGCAGAAATGGGAAAACTCCCAGAGCCATCCACACTTCAGAAAAAAAACCCCTAAATAATGAACTGTATGTATACAGTTGCTGATATGACCCTCTCAACAGAGGTCTGAGTACCAAAGCTCTAGAGGGAGAACTGCAAGCAGACCTTTGCCTTTGGATAAATTCCAGCATCTAAGATAAATGCACCAGCCAAGGAAATGGTTGGGTATTTAAGCTGTGGATCCAGGAGAACACAGCTTTTCCTTATGCAATAGATGTTTTGCAGGTACCACAGGAAGTCTAACAACCCATGCTTCTTACAGAACTGGTGAACAGTCTAATGGAAGAGTATCAAAGTTCAGTATCTTCACCTGCAGTGCTTATTCTCTGCTATTGCAGAAAGAACAAGTGGTGAAAAAACCCTGTTTGTTTACCAGTAACACTGCCTGTTTACAAACCAGATCCCTACCAGGAACAGCTGAGAGGCTCCACAAAGGAGGAGCTGTGTTACAGGACCACGTTTGTCAGGAAAAACAACCATAAGATGAGCACGTGCTCATACCTGGCACTGCTTTAAAATGCTCGTCTTAGCCCAAAATAAGCAGCAGTGATGGATCATATCCTTGCTCAAAGACAGATAACCCTGGTCCATTCTGACAGCACATGAGCCAGCAAGAACTTGGGAAATCCTGCACTAAATTGATAGAACTGATTCAGAAATTCATACAGAGTTACAGAGCCATTCAGAACAGCACAAAAGCTTTTCATACTCCATTACCATATAAGCACTGTTTCCTAAACAGTGAGGGAGAAGGAGAGATATTTTAGCTGAAGCCAAGCAAGGAGCCCAAGAAAATCAGCTCTCTGCTGAGTATGTGAGAATTCCCACTTAAGTAGTCTGGGGAGCTGTGGATGGGCTAAGCTGAGGGACCGGTAGAAGGCACTGGTAACATCCCTGCTGTGAGGACAACTGAGGTTACCCTGAACACTGTGGGTTTTTCAAGAGGAAAGTACTGAACTATTGTTTTCAGAAATAGCACAGTAACTGCAGACAGAGAGAACTCCCCCTGTTCTAGTGCAATTATTTAGATGTGAGCACTAATGAGTACAGCTGAGACTGCAGCAGTAATGCCCTAGCTAACAGAAAACACTTGAGCTATATGCTAAAATCTATTTTTAATGAAGAGTATTAGGAGAAGGCTGAGAAACTTTAAATTCCAAGGACTCCTCTAAGCTATATGTGATACCTATGGATGCAACCAGGACCTGGGATCTAGAATTTCTGTGATGCCTTTCTGTCTAGGGGTTGGTACTGGTTTGGTTTCAGACTTGGTCTTGCTCACCAGAGAAACGGGATTCCCTGGGCCAGCTAAATCACTTTTTTTACATGGACCAATTTTGCGAGGAGCAGCAATGGGGGTTTGCAGCTGCTGCATTTTCGTAGCTAACAGTGACTCAAAGGAGAAGCCACTGGCAGATGTGTGGTCAGGCTTCCTCCAGTTTTCCTTGCCCACTTGGTCTGTGTTCACCTGCGTTTTTGCACTGTATGGTGACTTATCAGAGGGTGGAGGTGGAGCTCTTCTTTTCTTTCCTCTGCTGTCATTAGGACTTGTAGTATCTCTTTTTGGGTCCAGATGCATGTTTTTCTGAACAGTTATCTCATGAGATCCATCAAAGAGTGAAGCCCATAGGGCAGATGCAGGCTCTTTTTGCTGGCCAAGAAGGAACTCACCATCACTCTCTTCAATTTTTCTTTGTATGATATCAGCTAAGCCCTTGTGTTTCACTGGAGAATCAATGCCTGTAATTTTAAGGGACAGCAATTAACCCAGATTAAAACACTACCAATGATTTTACTTCTACCTATTTTGTTATTACTGCTCAGAATACAAAACTGTATCAACTATGTCTCACCAAATCTGAACTACTAGGAGTATTAATGGATGAAATGGAAAAGATTACATTTGTTATCCAAGAGACAACTGAGGTGACAGGAGGGAACTGTTTTTGTAACAGCTGGCATTGAGGCAGCAGGGTAGGCAATGACATTTCTTTCCAAGTAAAAGAAAAAATAATGTACTACTGGGAAACCTGTATGTATTAGATATTAAACACATTTTGTTGTATAGTGCTTTGAAAATTTTGTTTCACAAGAGGCTCATGAAAGTCTGTGACTAAATATTCTTGTGTTGCCACTCTATAGAAAATGGGACATCTTTACATATATCATTTTTCTCTATGTGCTTTAAGACTGCCTTGCTCCATTTCTTATTCTTCTTATTGAGTTTTCTATGTATACTGCAGTAGTACCAGCAGCAGTATCTGATTTTCAATAGAAACACAGAACTGTTCAGTTTGGAAAAGACCTTTAAAGATCATAAAGTCCAACTGTTAACCTAGCATTGCCAATGTCCCTAAGCACCACTTCTATATGTCTTTTAAATAGCTCCAGAACAGTGCCCCCACCACTCCCCTGGGCAGCCTGTGCCAATCTTTCTGTGAAGAAATTTTTCCTAATATCCCAATCTAAACCTCCCCCAGGGCAACTTGAGGTCATTTCCACTTGTCCTATCATTTGTTACTTGAGAAAAGGGACTGAACCCCCCTGGCTACAATCTCTTTTCAGATAGCTGGAAGAGAGCCATAAGGTTCCCCCTTTTGTCCAGGCTAAACATCCCCAGCTCCCTCAGTCACTACTCCTCACATTTGTGCTCCAGACCCTTCACCAGTTCCACTGCCCTTCTCTGGACAGGCTCCAGCCCCTCAATGTCTTTCTGTAGTGAAGGGCCCCAAACTGAACACAAGATTTGAGGTGCCTCACCAGTGCTGAATACAGAGTACTACAAATACTATAAACAGGAAAAAAAGTGGTGTATTAAGAGTGAAACAGAGTTTGTGTTCTGCTCCCCACTGATGTACATGTTTATTGGTAGAATTATGCTACCATGTTACCTTTGCGAAACTTCTGTGTGGTTCATTTACTGCATTTCTGCTCTACATTCATAGCTTAGATAAGACTCGACTGTTCAGTGCTCTGATGCACAGTAACTCAATGACCCACATGGCATTTTAAGCATCATCACAGCTCCATCCCAAGCAGCAAGCAGTCAGGCATTTAGAGTTGTACAGTGTTTCTCAGTCAATACTGCATTGGATCCAGTAAAATAAAGTGACCTACTTTTTCTAGTCTGTAAATATTATTTCTGTAATGAAACTATTAAAAAAATCCTGCTGCATACCATTTTTCTCTTAAAAAATACAAGTCCCAGATACACTGTATCTAGATTTTCCAAGCATATTTTTCAACATCATTACCAAAGACCAAACAATTAAGTAAGTTATGCTAGGTAAGCCTTCAAATAGCTTTAAGAACAGCAGATTAATTTCATGCAACTCGTTTGCAGGCTGGACTATTTTACCTTTACACTTCCTGAGCTTTACACTACTCTTACCATGAGTGTTTATTTCTAGTGACAGCTTTTTTGAGTGTGTTCAGGGCAGATTGCGGATTTTTTAGCTCAAGGTATAAAAATGTATTCATTATTTGTGCTATTACAAATTCAGATTTAATATGAACTCCTTGGTATGCAATTATGTTGCTCTTTCATTGTCTGAATTGTCCTTGAAAAACTCAGTGTTTCAACACCAACACCAGAAGCTATCTGAATTCAGACAATGTTGTTTCTGTTACTCTGCAACTTGAAAAGGCAAATCCCACTTACTCATATCATGGTAGACGGAGGTCGCTTCCTTTGTCAAGAACAAAGGTGGTTTCCGTGGTGACATAATCTCAATTTTCATAAGTTCTTCACAACAATGTTTCCACTGGCCTGAGAGAGAAAAGGGAACAATGACTGCAACTTAAACACTTCAGTCTGGAGAAAAAAAAAAATGGAAGTTATTAGGTTGTGTTAGGAAACTATCTCCAAAGCAATGCTAAACAGTGAGCATTTACTTTTGTTTAGCAGGAATGCTCAGAATGCATTTGTATTTTCACCTCTGTATTCATTCTCTTAGCACAAAGATTGTAATATACTACCTGTAATTTAAGCATCCCAGTATTACTGTTACAATATCAAGGGTAAAGAACATAATTTGCCTTCAAATCCTCCAACAGTATAAAGCCAAGGAAGAAAAAAAAACCCTATAAAAAAATCTAAGGTTTGGCAAGCTTCATGAAGTTATCAGGCACAACCTCCAATATCCTGCAAGCCGTATGTTATACAGCTACGTTACAATATTATGGCAAAGGAACATTATGTTTTTAATAGAGGATAACTTGCCTTTTATTCCTTAGCAGACAAGGAAACCTCTTTTTCTATTAATAGATTTTGACCTTAAGGAAAACAAGACACAGTAAAATTACTTTATTCATACCAATCATTCCAAGTTTTCAGAGCACATTAATTTTAAGAGAATTCTAGAATCAGGGAAGAAAAAAGGCATTTAAATGCCAAGTGACCCATTTTTTCTGAATCTAAGGAAAATGTCTCAAAAAATCCGTGGGTAGTATTCTATCTATAATGAATAAGAAGTAGTTCTTTTACCCCACTCTACAGATAATTTAAAGAGGATGCCCTAGTTTTTGCTTGGTGTATTTCTTTAATTGATAGTGCCTTTTCTCATTGTAAATCAGAGCTAGAAATGACTGGAAATACAACTATGATACCAAGTTTCCATAGCCTCAATTCAATTACTTTATTGGTGTTGTCTCTGACTGAAGACTGATATTTCATTAATTGACCTGGTTCTGTTTTCTGACCTGATAAAAAGGCCTATCAGGAAGCAACTCTACCTTGTCAATGACAGCATAAAAACTGACAGTCTCTACCCTCAGTAAACCTGTGAGTCAAGCAGGAAGCAGAGGAAAAAGACATAGGCAAATTAATCTGTGTAGTTTTTATAAGTATTTGGTGATAAACAAGCAACACAATATACTACTTCAGCTACATTTCACACCAATCAATAAGTTCCCTCTGCCATATAAGATCAGCGTTGCTCTGGAGGTTTGCCAAAGGATTAGGGTAACACTTTATCAGCTGTTACAAGGGCTGAGGTGCAGCTGTTACCAGATCCAGGTAAGCAGCGTGTATTTGCCTGACTGGATGCAGTATGGCTGGGTGAGCAAATTCCTGTGTGATGAGGGCTACCAAAACCTTTGAATTACCAACAGAATCAAGCAATCCCTGTTACAGCAAACTGTCAATTAATTATTCCATCATACTGCTGAACAAGGAAACCCATGGTTATTTGTGACTACTTGCAAGAGCTGGCTAAATTTGCATCCTAGCCAAGGCCCCACGTGATTTCAGCATCCTCACCACTTGTCACTAAGGCTCCCATCCTGAGGTTTCCTACTTGCAGAATCTCACCAAACCAACACACCACTGATAGGATGCCCAGGCAGAGGTGGACTCTTCCCACTACAGTGGGAAGGAGGAAGAGATGGTGAGAATTTAGCAGTCCTTAAAAACATCATCTAGAACACTACTAAAAGAACAAACTTTTTTGAGATTGATGGACCTATTCTGCCGCTGGTTTCCTGCAAAAACACAGACAGAACACATGGACTTTGGTTTAGTCAAATATTTGCCTTCCAACAGCTTAGACCACCACCCAATATTATCCCAGAGAACATTTTTCTTTTCGTCGTTGCAAACAAAGGCTTATGAGGCAATTCCGATTCAAACTGCTCAAAGATCCCTTTGATGTTACATAACACCCGACTCGGAGGGCACGCTGCCAGCGCTGCCTGCTTACTTACTCAGATCATAAAAGTGCTGCCAGAAAGCCTCCATCCACTTATGAAGTTCATCCCTACTGTCAGTAGCAAAACGTTGCGTCACAGCCTCTCCAGACACAGGGTTGATAACAGAGAAGTTATTAGTTCTTCTCTTGGAGTCCTTATCCACAGCTCGAATCCTGGTTTCCTAGGTATGACAAACTGTGGTAATGAGTTATTGCTTCAGCTCTGCACTGGCATCAACTTATGGCCAATGACAGTGTAAGGAAGGTATCATTTGGCTTTTTGTCTTCTCCAGATTAATACCCAATTAAAAAAAATAAAAGATGAATTAATGTCAGGAACTGATTATAAAAATGTTTTCTCATAAAACTATTAAAATGGCATAAAATACGAAGAATAAGGGAATGGAGCACAATTATTGTAGTTCAGTTCTGAATTACAGAATGTACTGTAATTCTGTGTTTCCCCTCCCTCTACCTTCACCAGCTCATCTCACACTGCTCACTCTTCTCCACAGCAGTTTAGGGAATAAGCTACAACAACAGCAAGCAGTTCCTTTTCTCCAAACAATTCAGATGGACAACCAAGTTATTACAGCTACTATTTACACCTCCTATTGTACTTCTGTGGGCCACTGTTTACCCACTGCATTGTAAACTTGTATCCATTTTACATTCATCTTACTGCACCAGGACATTCAGAACTAATACCATAGTGACAGGAAAATTAAAAAGAACTTACTTAGGCCATCTTTAAAGGGCATTTGTAGCAGTAACCCATAGAGTTCTACTGGAACAACAAGATTTTGCTCTAACAGAAAAAAACCCCAACTATTTGCCATTTAAAAACATCATTTTAAAAAATTTAATTTAATCCTTCTTAATTAGGGAGAGCTACATAGAAATAATTAAATGGGTATATATATCCAAACAGTATAACACAAGTCTATAAAATTTCTTCAGCTAAGGTTAGAAAAGCTCTCAGATTACACAGCAGCACAGTTAGAGCCAAGGTCTCTCTTTCTGTCCAGGGACATAGTTCAATTGCTCTCGACTAGATCCAGAGGTATTTTCAGAGTATTTAGTTTCTTTGTTATGGCATTACTACAATAAAAAAAGCACTTATCCCTAACTCAGTGATTTTTGTGCGTGTGTGTGTGTGTAAAATGCTGAAAGGTTTTATTAAAAGTCTGGCTAAAACACAACTAAAAGAAGTCCAGAACACAACTGGTCAACATTGCTGCTCCTCACAACATGGTGAGCAAATTAACATTATTAACATCACCGTATTTACAGAAATAAAGCAGAAGCCCTGGCAATATCTTTGCACATACAACTCGACCTGACTGAACAAGCAGCAGCCCATTACAACACTGCTCCTCAGAGGATTTTTGGCATAGCCAGGAGAGCAGAGTAATGAGTTTTGGTGCCAGGGTGCCAGCCAGCCCCTACAGCTGGCCAGCCCCAGAGCCCAGCAGGACATGAGGACACCTAGCACAGAGCAAGAGCAAGCAGTGTCCTCCTGCCACACAAGGGCCTTCCTGGCATGGGCAGCGCCCAGGATTTGAAGGAAGCCAACAATCACAGCCAGGGCTGTGTTCGAACATCTCCTGTCTGCATGGACAGTGAATCTGACCACAAAGGTGGCCTTGGGGCATTCCTCAAAATCTGGTGGGGACAGAACAACCAGTTCGCTCTTACGCAACTCAACCACATATCAGACATCTGGTAAAGATGTTAAACATGCACCTACAGAAATTAAGTTTACGCATGAGATCCCATGGGGATAAGCTTAGTTCTGATACGCAGAAAAACAAAAATTATTCTACAGACCATTCCCCAGATTTTAAATGCATTACTGAAGTAACCATTTGAAATACCAACAGCTGCTTGTAGCATATCTGATGGATATGCTCATTTAAATTCTTCTGTCTAAAAATAGGAGATGAAGTAATTCATCCATAAGTGCTCTATATCCCATTAACTCAGGTAACCATAGATACCGGCAAAAAAAATGAAATCAAATAGATTAACATTTGACAGGTAAGAACTTCAAGCATACCATACACACAATTTTATTTAATGATGTTTGCTGCAGGTTTTATCCCACAACTGTGGTATTATTCAAAGGAGATAAATCCTCAAGCAACAATCTATATCTGATGCTTGAATATTTCAGGAGTCATACAAGAGATGCCATTACAGCAATGGGCTGATGAATTTACCAAGCTTGGGTGAATTACATGACATGCCCAGTTCCACTTAATAAAAACAAAACCCGAAACAACAAAACCTATTAAAAACAAACAAAAAAGAACCCACCCCAAAAAAACAACAAGTGTTTTAATTTACCATGTTGTAATAATATCTTTCACAGTCTTATAAAAAAACCGAATCAACTCTGTTATAGCAATTGTAAAGATGAGAACAATGGGTGGATGGCAACAGGAAAACAGCTGAATCTTGAACTCAAGTGACTCTTATGGGGAAGCTGAAGTCAGGTTTACATTCTTTACGCAAAAGATTATTTCTTTGAAGAGGGGGAAAGACTAAGAAGGAAAAATATATGATATTTGTAAATACCAATCTTATTCTATATTTCTCCCCACAAATAAAATCTTTTTGCTTGATAATACCTCTCTGGAAAGCTCATATTTTAAGCTAAAAAGAAGACACAGAGAGAGAACTTTTTTATTGCTGAGGTACAACATCTTCCTGCTAAACCAGTCCTGACACACTAAGAAGCACTGGTTATAAAGACCATTTTGAGACATCAAAACAAATTACAGTTCTTAAGAAAAATATTGAATAACCTGGAGACCCATTTCTGTGTATCTATTTTAAGATTAAACAAATCAAATTGGATATAAAAAACTTCCTTTGTGCTTTTAGAACAAAAAAATAAACCAAGATATAACAGTACAACACTGGAAACAAGTATAACCTGTCTGCACACTGGTTTCTGTTGTAACGTTAAAAATTTCCATTTTGTTTGTTTTAGGCAAGCAGGGAAATGTGGTTAAATTTCAGATTATGGCTTTCAACCACGTTAATGCAGAAGACCAAATTCACACTATCAGCTAATATTTTGTCCTTTCATGGGTTTGTGAGCTTGTACTAATGTGACATCCTCATGGCCACTGGCTGGTAAGTACAGTGTGAGTATGACATGGACAAGCAATAGTAGGACATCTGTGCCACTGATCTTGGGAGCAATGCAGCAGCTGAAAACATGGAGATACCAATACAGACCAGCCAGTGTTCTGTGAAGCATCGGAGAGCCAATAAAGCAGCTTTCAAACCTCTCAATTGGAGCATGTGTGCTACAAGGTCCAGCGTGTGGGATCTGGGTGTTCTATTTGCTTCCCCTGCCTGTGTCCGCAACCTCTTCCAAGCAATTGCAGGACTAAACTGAGCAATGGGATATGAGATACCAGACATTTGGAGGCACTTAACTCGTCTGTGCTTTTCCAATGTATTTTCACAGGTATGAAGGCTTTTCTAAGCCAACCAGTGAGACAAAGCCCTTACTACAGAGAACACAGATATTTTCAGGGCTGATCTCATTTGCCTGTGTTGGAGTTCCCTAATACATGTGGTGAATATTGCTCATGTGGCTGGCTCCCTAAAAAAATCACATGGTCAAGAACTCATATCCATATTCCTCTGCTCCAGCAACAAGGATGAACTCCCTGGTTCCCCAGAAATACGCATGGTTCCCTTGAAGTTATGCTGCTGCAACCATCACCACATTTTCCAACGAAGTCCTCTACCTGACCCAGCCCAGAACAGCTGTACCACCAAGGACTGTCATTCAAGGTAATTCCAGCTTGATTTTGTCCCTGTGCTCCTGCTGCACTGCTCAGCAGTGTTCCCATGAACCCTCAGCCTGTGGCTGCAAACACTTGCTCCTCAGCCTGCTCCCCTCAGCAATCAGCACCAACACGGAGATAGCCCTGGGCCTGCCGACTGCACAGCCCCGGGACAAACACTGCACGGGCAACATGCCAGCAAGGAAATCATGGAACTACAGTAATTTGAAGCAGCAGCCCAGAATTCCTCAGCCTTCAGACACCCATGGTACAAAAAAGTTTTATAATCTATGAACTGAACATAATACATTATGTATTTCAAACACTGAGCAACTAACGTGAACTGCTGGCACATGCACCAATTTGCTAAGCTAGCAGGTGTAGACAAGGTCTTTATTTTTAATTTCAAACTAAAGAAAACTTGATAAAAATACAGGAACTGGCCCATAAAGAATATTTCTTCAAATTGGATTCCAGTAAATTTTCTTTGCTACAGAAAATATCATTTCTCTTTTCCTACTTAGTTGTGCAATATAATATGTTATAATCACATTTAGCTGGAACAATAACAGTAGCACTTGCATAATAGGAACTGCAGAACCATTCTTGCTCAACAGCAGCAGCAATGAAGTCATCTAAAGTTGAAGCAATGACTTTGCTGGTCTTAATGGCTTCTTCAAATCTCAATTCAAAGGGAATGGGAAATACAGCTATCAGTGTGAATATTTTCCAGAGAATTTCTCATAAATCCAAATGATTTCATTACTTTTCAGAAAGCATCTTTAAATTACATGTAAAGGATCAGCTTCACATTACAAATGAAAATGCCACATATGCAACCCAAAGAGATTTTAGTTAGAATATCTAGAGTTGATGTTCAATCTCAACTTTCACTTTGAAATTGCTGTTTCTATAACAACATGTAGCAGACAAGCCCATATGATTAGTCTGCTTTCATTTAATCCGTGCGAGAAATTTCATAACAAAGGAATCAAAAAATATCTGCAGGCATTAAGTTATTTTCAAGAGAAACTGTTTAAGTAATAAAGTATCCAAATATGTTTTCAATTACAATTTCTTTTTTTCTAGTTTTAATTTAAATTGAAGAAGGATTCACAGTCATTCTCCAGCAGTCTGACATTTTTGTAAAATGGTATAAGATGCATAAATCATGTGCCTTCTACGTGTTAGCTTTAAGGATACATAAACCTGCAAACATAAGGATGGTGTGTCTGCAAAAGCTTATCAAGCTGGATTTGGTTATAAGTGTATTGGTTACGCAGAGGAACAAAATATCTTAGTACAATATAGTTATTCTAAATGGAAAAGCAAAATTAGGATTTAGATTAAAACAGAGAACTCCAAGGAAAGATATGAGGCAGCCCAATAGATAGTTTTAAAAAATATTCCTGTCATATTTTAGAACAATTTAGTCATTCTATAATTTACTAAAGTTTACAATTTCTTAACTGATACTGTGAACACCTGGAAAACAGAATTATGGCAGAGGCTGACTAGTGAAATTAAAAGTGACTGAAGAGGTAAGCAAGTAAACCTATTTAAACACATACCACTGTATAAATATTTATTTAATGTAAATGTATGAACAGTTGGGAGAAAAAATAGCACTAGAAGAAAAGGTATTTTTATTTAAGGAATCAATTTAAATCTTAGCAATTAAAAAAACCCAAGTCCTAGCACAAACAGGCCACAAAAATGGCCTGGTTATAACCCATTTAAATGTTTGGGTTCTATACCAGTCTCACCCTGAAAGAGAATGCAGTCATCTCTCCCAGGAACATCCAAGCCACCAAAAGCTGATACTGCTGCTGTAAGAAGCAGTTTTTTGTCACCCCATGTCCCCAGTCGTAGCTGAGCCCTGTGCTTGTACTACACAAGCACTTGTGCAGCCACGAAATGAACTGAGTAAGAGACGGTATTAAAGGGAACCACAGTTACAGCCAAGCCTCCTCCTGCCCCCCAGATGAACTAGCTTTAACCTCCCTGAGCTGCCCAGTGCAATTGCCCCGTCAGCTGCCCCCATGCCTGCCTTGGCACGATGCAGCACAGCAGCTGAACAAGCGGCCAGGCCCAGGAATGCTTCTCTCGGAATTAGCGTTGGCACCGAGCGCTCACGGCAGCACAGCAGAGGAATCCACAGCGACCTGTGCTTAACGCAGCTTCCAAATGTGTCTATTTACTTATGTAAGATGAACCCAGCTATGGCGATTGCAAATAACATTAAATTCCTCTGCCCATCCTTATGGGATATTAACCCTTGATGCCTGCATCAAAACCAATTTTCGAGAGAAGCTGTTCTCTCTAATGCTTGCCATTCTAGAAGGTCCTTCCAATAACATAACTAAATTGAACATTTAAATATTACTTCAGACTAATTACTTGCTGTTTCTTTAGCCACGTATTAAGCAACACTTTAAAATTATATGTTTTAAACTCAGGCTTTTTAATCAGGCCATGAAAAACAGCAATAATGTCATCCTAGTGAACAGAACTTCCAAAGGTATTGTGCTCTGGACAAAACCAGCATTAAGAAAAGCAGCTTATTTTAAGGCACTAAAATATTTTGAAAATTTTTCCACCTCTCCCTCTAATTAAGACTGTAGCCAAATAACACATAACAACAAAAAAGCTTTTGTTGGAATTCCACCTTGCTGAGGACGAAAGTCTACCAGGGAATTGCTAGGGGACTGTAAGTAATACATTTCCAAGAGCTGTCTTATAGAACTGTCATATAAAAAGTTATTACTTGTCCTAAAGAAAACCATCCTCCTTTTTGCCTCTCTGCTAGCCAGTCTAGTGCAATAGAAGGAACTTACACCACAACTAAGAAACATAACATCCCTGCTGGGCGACTGCAAATTTCACTGAAGCACATCCCACCCTTATTCTACCTATAAAGCACTCTGCATACCAGCAGCTTAGAGTCCAAATGACTGCACGTATTTCTTAAAGCAAAAAGAACATTCCCCAAAATAATAAAAATAAATAAACCCCCACAACAAAAAACATATCCCCATACAACCAATTTTACCTTGTTGATGGAAACTGTTAATGCTGGCTCCAGTTTAGCCTCAATTTCTTCTGGTGAGTAGTAACAAAAGAGTTTGCCACCTCTCAGTACGCAGTACAGCCTCCTCCAGCTCGTTAGACCTCCTACCATTTGCTAAAGGGAAGAACTAGTCAGAAACTGCCAAACATAAACCTAAACCAAAAGCATATTACAAGGTGCACACATGTAAGCCCTGAGTGATCAAAACTTAGCCACACCAAATTCATTCCTAAAACAAAGACTTTCTGTTACAAAACATTTCAGCCACTGATTTCTGAAATGCTAGCAGTACTTTAAATGTCTACTGGTGTTCTACAGGATCTGCAGATTTATTGCCATGTGACACTAACAGTACAGAATCTGCTGATTCACATACAATGAAATCTAGAGCTGGTGTCTACTATAAAAAAGAAAGCACCTTTATTAGCTACAGCAATTGCACAATAAGAGAAATAAAAAGAGTATTTCACTTTGGAAATACACAATACATTCAGCAAATGTCAAGTAAAGACATTTGTCTAGAATTTCCACTTTCACAAATGAATTGTCTGAACAGCTTTCATAAAAGCATTGCTGTTTCTCAACCAGCTTAAAGCCTGTAATTCAGCACTCCTGACAAATGACCCAGACCCTCTGGCCCTCTGCTATCACCTTCTCATATGCCTAGTTGTGCAGCGAACCAAAATAGAGAAGTAAAGTGAGTTCACATGAATCATTTCTGATGGGATGAGTTTAAATATGGCTCAGTTCACCAGCCTGATTCACCATGCTGTGATATGAACTCTTGTGTCAGCACAACAAGGGGTAAGTACAAGGATAAGAGTCACAGGATTATCAGGATTGATGCCATCAAATACCAGTGCAAACCAACTCTGAAGCAAGAGTTGTACTCAATCCTTACTGAAAACCTACATCATTCATGCCAAGGAAACATTGAGTTCTCCATGTTCAGCCACTGAAGGCACCATTTGTGAAAGCAACCATGAGAGAGTTTTCCCCTTGCTCTAGGTAGAACAGGTGAAAAACAGCAGTTCTCAATAAACCACTTCAGGTAAAAGCAAGTGTTTAACAATTGACTCTCAGTGACAGCTATTAACAGGTGAGGATGCAAACACAAGCAAGGTCTTCTTACCTGCTGATTTAGAAATCCTGCCATCATATCCCTGGCCATGCAGGAGGGCTGGACAACTAAACGGCAACACATGTTTCCATACAGGGGCAGCCAGAAAGAGGATTCCTCTGGAGGAAAGAAAAGGCAAAACCAGACAAACACTCAGTTCTGAACAATTGCCGTAAACATACAGTTTAGCTTTCTACATCCGTTTTTACTTTAAGATCGTGAGTGTAAATAAGCGTATTTTAATATTTTAAGAGAAAATATTTAATCCTGTAGGATTAGACTAAAACTGATTTTAGTCTTCAGGAAGTTTTTTAAATTGAAAAAATAGTAATTTACAAAATAATTTCAAGTAAAAATGGCAATATTGTTCTGCAAAAATGAGTTGTTGTTACATAAAATATAGCTCATTTCACAGCTAGAAACACTTTGAAAGGTAAGTACACTGGCCCTCTCATCTAGCATGATCCCTGAGCCCATCCCATTGTGGCACACAGCTACATTTATACTTGAGCACTTTGCTTCAGATTGTTTTAATAAGGCTTGGAATTTGTATCTACTTCTGCCTGCAGCACTACAATAGCATTTAGGTTTCCAAGGAGTTTCTAATGATTTGGAATCACTCAGCACCGCTATGCAATAGGCTCTCTCTTCTGTAATTAGAAGTAGGTAATGCAACGTTCCATTAATGTGACTCTGTCTTTGGTCATGGTTTAGAAATGCTTGTAATGAACCAAAATATCCAGGTATGTCCTTTCTCAGCAGACTAAATTATGTATATTCATGTCAGAAAAAGGACCTTCAAGAAGGAATATAAAGTACTAATAAAGAAAGTCTTACAAATATCAAAGGTACTCAAAATTATTAATCCAACACTTCAAGAAACAAATGGCCCATAAACCTTCAAATCTGTACTTATTCAGAATTACTGAAACGTAAAGAAGGAAATTCCCTTTGAGGTCAAGCTTACCCCAGTAAATGATTAAGTTCCCAGAAGCAACAGTGAAAGTCCCATGTTTTAAGTTAACAGTTAGAGGATGGCTTATGGAGGGGCTATTCTCACAGAAAATAATGGACAAAGTACCTAAAACTGAAAACACCACCATCAGTTGCACCATAATCCCAGTCCCCCACAGTGTCAGCATCCAGGCTGACTGCTCCCAGCATGTGCTGCCCCACAGCTGAAGAACAGCAGCAGACTGCAAGCACACACACTTATGTCCTGTGTTAAATCTGGGCCTCAAACACCCTCACCAAACTCAAGCAATTTTCCTTCTTTCCTTCTGACTACAGAGGAAAAAGCTGTTCTTCATTCCGATACCTTTCCTCAGTTGTGAGGAAGGAGAAATAATTTGTATATAACTACAACTCACATAAGACAGAGATGCAAATGACAGAAGAAACTCCCAAAAGAATTAAGTTTTCATCTGGACTTGAAATTTTACTCAACTTATAGTTTATTCAGCTGTGTACAGATGCCTGCTTTAGAGCCGTTAAATATTTTATTAAAGTTATTCTATATTAAGTATCAAGAAAAATAATCTCTTTAAGCTCTTTCGTTTACAAGAGTTTAATGCAAAATGTTACTGGTTTTTTATTTCCTTAAATTGGTACCATATGTACTTACCATTTCCTGTAATAGTAAGGTTGTGGGTCCTGAAATTGTCCTCAGCACTTTCCAGCCCCAAAGTGGTGTATGCTAGCAAACTGTACTTTGCTCCACTAAATGTGAAAGAAAAGGTACATTTGAGAAATTTTGCTTCATGTTGCTTGGGCAGTAATTAAAGTGAGTCTAGACACGCCTGAGATACCACATTTGGGTACAAGGGAACACCAAGATGCACAGGACCACAGATTGCCAACCCCCAGCCTCTTCCCACACAACCCCTGTATCTCTGGTTCTCTTTGTAAACAAACCCTGTTCCACAGCCTGTTCATCTCCTTCCTATATCCTTATCTCCGGCCTCCACGTGTGTACCTCCAGTTCCTCCCACCCCACAACTTCCAGGCCAACACCATCATTCATTACATCTCCTGTTGCCTCTTCTCTGGGATCTGCTGGCCAAGGAGACCTCTCATGTGCCCACTGCCTCCAAGCTGGGCTCCTGCTGCCTGGGGAGCCAGCAGCTGCCACACCCAGGCATAAAGGCTGTGCTATCCAAACCCTCTGCACCCTCCGTCCAGATGCTCAAAGCACCTCTCTCATCTAGTCAGACACCAAGTAACTTTCAATAGTTTTACAGCTCTTATTCCTAGGCCTAAAGCAATTAGATTTGGCAATAGGTTCAAAAATTCCTATAGTTAATAGAACAACTGATGACGAACTTTATCTGAAAATACAGGTTAAAAATTAAAAGGCATTATACTGCTTCTCCTTGTTGCTCTGCTCTTGTGCTTTGCCTACAGAGGCGACACTTTATAAACCAGTTGCTTATATATGTATTTTTAATAGTATCCAACAGATTGATTATTCACATGCAGAAATCTGTGCAGAAATCCTATGGTCAAGTTTTGTAGCATAAAGGATTTTTTTCACTTATTTTGCTTACAGAAGGTTTCAGACTCTTTTATCTTAGTTTTGCATTTTGCCTAGGGAAAAAAGTATCGCTCTTACAATTCAGAACAGTGCAATTGTGGAATGCAATTCTTGGAATAAACTGGTATAAATTTAGTACATTTAACCGTTTCCTTAAAATACTCATCAGACCAAGTAACAGATTTACAGTCCAGCAATGGAGTAAGAATTCCGCCTGGTTAATGGCAGTTAGAACAAAGTTCACAAGAAAACAAATCCCTCCAAATCACTAACTACTCTCCTCAACAGGATCTAGAACAAGATCCTTAAAATATCTTCAGTAGAGCATAAGAAATCTTAGCTGTTTAAAAGCTGACAAGACACCAATGAACCAAAAGCACCAAAAATAGTTTTCCATCTTAGTATTTTTCACATTTTATTTTTCTTACTAGCACAGTGGGAACATACAGTTTTCAAATCTTTGGCTTTGCAGATGAACAAGGAGAATGTCTACCTCCCCCTAACCCTAATGAAAGAGGAGGAGGAAAAGTAGGAAATTTGTTAGAGGGGAGGTCTGTTACATATCTGTCTCCAGGGAACAAAGAGAAAATTAAATACAACATTCTGGGTGAAAACCCACTGCTATGAAGCATGTCAAGAGAGCAATCTGAACAAAAACTCATCAGCATTTGTATATATTCCCTGCTAGACCGTTCCCTAACAAAAGATTCTCCACTGATTATGACTGAACATGCAGTTGAGCAATGCATTACCATTCTATTTAAACTGTACCAAAAAGTTCAGTTTCTTCTCACAGATAAAACTGCAGTGCTGATTCAGAAGTTACTTTTTTTTTAAAAGCATGACTAATTGCCACAAACAACCTTGCCAAAAAAAATAGCTACTTCACTTTTAAAATATGCTTCACAGTAACATTTTCATTCTAAAACACAAGTAATTCCTTTCAGGCAGCTGCAATATAATTTAGAAAAGTTTTATCTACAAATATTTTTCAGATTTAACTGGCTAATCAGGATTGTTGACTATGTTCTTCCTTTGCATTTCATAGAATTAGCTAACTGCCTTAAATGGCAGTTTCTTTGTCTAACAAAGAATAATCTGCCTGCTGCATCTCATTCAGTACTTTGCATATCTATGATATTTTTCCATGTAACAAGTTCATAAAAAAAAAAAATCAGCTCATCTCCACAACACGCTTGTGGCAAAGGCTTGTTGTTAAATCTGTTTACTGATCATGAGACAGAGGCATCGACGTTTCCACACAGACCCTGGTGTGGGAAGGTGTAACTATAACACTCTACGAATGTATGTTAATCAAGACATCTCCAGTTGTAGAATATTAAACCCAATGTTAGAAATCCCAATCTTCATCATTCATTCATTTCAGCGTGAGTGAAGGAGTGAATGAAAGACTTGGGAGTCAAAAAAAAAAAAAAAAAAAAAAAAGGAATTCAATACACTCACCTTTCAATCAGATCTTAAATAATAAACGGTAAAACCAAATATAACCTTCAGGTACTAACAAGAACCCAATCATAAAAGTGAGGCCACCAGATTACACTGTGTACTTCCAGCAAAATACCACGAGGGATTTGCCAACTCAAACATAGGACACGGAAGCTGCTGTGCCTTCAGCTCAGCAGAGGACAATACTTCAAAAACAACCCCCAGTGCATGTGCAAGCCAGTTCTGCAAGTGAATAAACATGCACTTGAGGGAGACTCTCCAGTGATTTAGCCAAAGAACAACCTGGTTTACTCTGGAACTTAATAATAAAACCATACTGAATTTTTTTTTTATGAAAAATGTAAAAAGAAAATAATATTTAAGCTAGAATAGAAAAACTAAGCAGGCAAAGACTGTATACAAACTAAAAGAGGGATAAGTAAGAGATAATATCAGTACAACTCAAATTAACCAACCCAAGCACCCAATCAAGTACTTTGTCACTAGGCTTTTTCAAGAAGTTACAAGTCTGACAGTTTCCTCACTAGCCAGAGAGATTTCTAAGCCGAGAAGTTTGACACAGAGGGATCACAGAGTTTTTGGAAAAAGGAGAATTTCACTCATGTGTGCACTGAAAAGAAAAAGGATTGTACAAATGAAATCTACAGAGAAAAGGTGTTCACATAATACAGAAACTTCACTTTTTTGTTGCAGTTTAATTTCCCCTGCTGGACTGGTAAAACTCTCTGGGAATACTTGAAAGATCTCTTGTAATCTTGCAGTCTCTTCCCCTTTATAGGGGCTACATACCAAGGTCTTACGAATATAAATCCTAGGGGGAACCTATAAAAAATTTGACAACTTATTTTCTGCCTATAATTACCCATTTCTTTCCAAGCAAGTTTTTTAATCACCCAGCAAAGCCATCATTAAACACTTCATTGTTCATTTAATTGTGTTAAGAAAATAACAGTCACTGTGAGATGATTATCTACAGTAGAAACAACAACCTTCCAAAATGGAAGAAAGGAAAATTCAATTGAGAAACCAAAAGCAAAACCCAGGGGAGGAGGCAGCTGTTTAAATTGTCTACTGGTGCTTCTTCCTTAAAAGACAGGCAATCTATATTCAAGCAAAGAAGGCAGTGGTTATATCTGATTCAAACTGTGTCTAATGATAGTGTGTCATGGCCCAGCTGAAGCTGGTGGAAAGCACAGCCACCTGACATGATGCAGATTGAAAAATACATTGTCATTAGGTGGAACCCACTGGAAAGTTAGTGATAAAATTCATTTTGCTCGGTGGATAAGATCTCTTGGATGTCTATTTTTGAGTCAAACAGTAATATCAGTTTACAGTAATATCAGTTCAACAAAGATAGAATATGCTTGAATGTTTCCTTTTAAAATCCCAGCAAATAGATATATGAAACTAGACAAAGACTATGCTCAACACCTGGCAAGAATTAAGCATTGATTCTTTACTGTTCAGCTGGCCAAAAAAACCATAAATCCTTGAAAAAACTGCCTTCTAAAAGAATATAAATAAATAAAATAAGCCAATGCTATTAGTATTTGCAAATTAGGTATTTGACCTGCTTAAATTCCAGTGAAATTAAAATAGCTGGAAAATATTAGCAGGTGGTTAAATTTATTAAAACTGTGTAAAAGAATTAAGATAATTTTTAAAAGGAAACAGGTAAATTATTTGGAACAGCACTTATACCTATGAACACTGAAAACCAGTAAGTAATTTTAAAATGTTCTGTGCTAAAGTCAGTTAAGAAATCTCCTGTTAAGTAGCCTGTAACCATAAAATACCTTTGGCAGTCCAGGGTTTTACTGAAAAGCTGGCAAGTGGAATTAGGGCAGAGGGTACAGGAGTGGTTTCTCCTACCTACACACCTTTTATTTCACACAACTTGTAACTTTTAGACATGTGTACCTGTCTGTCAAGTATGAGCAACATTGGCTAGGTGCAAAAACCGTATGGGGGAGGAAGTAAATGGGAAAGGGGGGAGGAGGAGAGATAGATAGACAGAGGGACACAGACAGACCATAAAAGCTCGACTTCCTCCAGAGATCTAACTAAAAATATTATGGAGTTTGCAAAGAACAGTGAATTTACCAGCTGTCTGGCTGTGGAGCACAAAGATAAAGCCTGCTTGCATGTTTCAAGATCAGAACCAGGCCCCAAGGCTCAGTGACATGGTTGGAATTCACACCTACTTTCTCATTTCCTATTTAAAATGTAAATTTTTTTCACTTGGGCAAGTAGAGAAAGAACCAGTTTCTTGGCAGTTTGCCAAAAAAATTACAATATATTTGGGTTATTTCTGTTTTAAAGCTATAAAACCAGAATATCAATTTATGTGGCTTACTGGATGACTGGGTCAGCAGGCAAAAGGGGTTCAGTGGTGTCTTCTTCCAGTGCAGCTTTGAGTTTCTTCCCTGTAGCTTTGCTGAGGGACGTTTTAAGTTTCTTTGCCAGTTTCTTAGGAGTGTTTGTTATATATAAAGACTCCTCTGTACAGCAGCTATACACTTCAACCTTCACCTGGAAATCTGGGCTTGCTTCATCACTGAAGTGGGGGAGGAGAAAATTTCAGAGCATTTGTTAATAAACTGTGCATGGAGCCAAGGAATGCTGCTACTACTTTATATATTAAATAACATATTTCTAATCAAGGGAAGCAATGCTGTAAGAGTCAGGCACAGACATACATTAATATGGAATTAAGGACTAGAGTACACAGCAGTAACTTAGTGCTGAGGTCATGAGATGGATGTTATAATTGCACATAAACAATTACAAACAGGAAATTCAACGTTTAGGTTAAAAACTGAAAAAAACCCCATGTTATGGAAATACACAGGCAAGACATTCAAACACACTTAAATCTGCCCTCTAGTGTTACAGAAAAATCACATGATTGAAACCCTATCCCTGCCTATGGTCCTAAATTGGATTGAACTGTTTTAAAGATATCTTAGCTGCACCCCATCCCCTTAAAATTACTGCAAAACCATGTTATCTTATTTAGATCTGATAAAATCTGTCATTCACAATTTAACTACCTACTGCTGCATCCTCTGGCCCACAGCTTTTCTCTGTTTTCAGTTTACTGATTCTTTTGTTCTCAAGCTTAGTCATCAAACCAGAAGCTTAACCTCATCTTTCAGGTACAAATCATGTCATTACACTGATGCCATAATGAAATCATCCCAAAAGCTTTTATAGCAGGTCTTTCTATACCTTGGGGGATACAAGGCAAGTTAGGGTACATTTTCTGCTTTTGTTGCAGTATTTCACAGAAAATTATAATGGTCAAGTCTCATATCTTGGAAGCATTAAATTTAAATCTTTGTTCCCACTCCTGACTTAAACAGGTGTTTAAGAGAATTTAAAATTTGATTTAAACTCTGTTTTCAAGATCTGGATTTAAAGTTTTCGGTAGCTCTAGCTTTCCAGTCAGTCTTCCTCAGGAGACTGACTCTTAACTTGTTGATATAAAAGATGGAGGTGGGGAGAGGAGTGGAGCACATGCTCAGGTAGCTATAACAGAACATGAGGTGTTACACGAGGAAAGAGACTTTAGCCTGCTGGACAGGATAACACTGAAACATTGGGTGCAACATTTGTGCCTGCATTTTCAGAATGCTTTCAGGTTTTAGCATTAACTTAATGCCGTCCTTGAAATGTAAACTAGTTTATCTCTTTATATCAAGAAAAATGCTTCAGCATGGCAAAAATGAAAAGAAACACAGATCAAGTGGCACATCTACAACCAGCATCATTTTGTACACAACAATCAGGCTTCCAGAGGTGGGGATTCTCCACCCACTGAAATGAACAGAGCCTCTACTGATTCCTTGGCCCACAGCAAAACCTAGTGGACCTCAGGCAATCTTATTCATAATCACATCCACCTTCAAAAGAAAACAGCAATATTTGTACTTCATTCAACAGAAGCAAATTATACTCACAATATGGTTAAATTTTCAAAACAGATATCTGTTATTGCTTTATCCACAATAGTCACCTCAGTATCAAAAACCTCAGCTCCCATTCTGAACAAACAAAACACTGCAAAACGCTGTGATTCTGGAGAGAGCCAGAGAAAGCTTTTATTAGCCACATTGCACATCACAATACTAAACACTTCCAGTAAACAAAACTACACAAAATGGTAATCAGACTTCTAAGAAACTGCCCTCAAATTCTTTCCACCAGAAATTTTCATCATAGGATTTTATCATAATGGACTTATCAAAGCTCCTGTATAGGCTGAACAACATACACAAAAGGAAAAAATGCCTACCTCTATTGGGGGAGAAAAAAAAAATGTTGCGTGATCAGGTATAGTGTGTGCTAGCAATTTCAGAAACGTTAGTAAAAATGTAATTTTGTTTAGTAAAATTGACTTTACACGAAAGAAACCATTTGATCCAAAGTCTGTGTCATTTTATGAATGTGCTACATAGGATTAGATATTTTGCCATGCTTTGCACCTCTGACCCTATTGAAAATCAAAGTGAAATCAATGCCAGGTGACAGCTGGAACAGATTTAGGATTAATCTCCATGACACAGCAAAATGCATGTACTTGAAGGCTATCCAATAATACACTCAACACCAATGGTCAACTTTCATTTCTCACTGGAAACAGCTTCCAATATACTCTCTCAAGTGCAGACAAGACATAGAACAATGTGTTTAATCAGAAGTTTCTCAGTTAACCATTCAATACAACATTTTTCTGTTGTTTCCTCTGGAATTCTTCCTCAAGAGGACTCTTTAGAAAGTAGGGTTTAAACACAGAGAACCACAGGACTTTGAACTAACTCAGCCTGCAACAACAACTTCAAATTACAAGCATTTACACAACAAAGACTAAAATACGGACATAATGAAAGGTCAAAAAAGGGGGTGAAGTGAGAATGAACTTCCTCATTCAGTTTAAATTTACAGGCATAAGCAATTGCTTATCAGAATAATTCATTACACCTTACATACTTTCTTTATTGCTGAAGTGATCAGAGCCTTTCCACATTAATGGTATTCGAATATCTATAGGGGTAAAAAAGACAGTAGGGAAATTATGTTATGGTCAATACTGTAGATCTGTTATCAAAACAAATTACAAAAAGTTCGTTGTTTCTTTTTCAGATGTTCTGGTGGTAACAGAGCCTTCCACCCAAAGAGCAACGTAACTATTCCAAGTTTATTATCCACATCAAAAGAAAATTCAATAATTAGTTTAACTTGAAGCATCATTTTTGTTTAGAAATTATCCTAGAATAAAAAACATTTTAAATCTCATTTGAAAGTACCTGAAATAACATTTCAGAGAAGCTGTGTAACATAGTTCTGAGAGGTTGATATAATTCTCTGAGTCCATTATTATGCACAGATGTAAACCAAAACTCTGCTTGCCTTGTGCTGGAAACCACTCATCCCACTGCAAGAGGAAAACCTTCCTGTTTTAATGAAAAGACTGGGATACTTATACTGCAAACACTTCAGTCTTGTTTTGCTAACCACAGAGAAAATACCACTTGTAATCACATTCCTAATGAGAATTGTCTTAGTCGGCATAAAAAGAGTTTAGAAATCTTTTTTATTTTAACTCAAAAGTATCTTTCTACTTCAGAACCATAGTAGAGAGGCAATTACAGAACCATTATTTTAAATCATGTCTGTAATTTTAATATTAGGAAAGTATTTTCTTCAAAAAATTTTCCAATTTATGTACTAAATCCAACAGAGTACTAAGTGACATTTTCCTCCAGCTTCGAGGACTCAGGTTTAGACATAATGTTTTTTATTAGTCCCCTGTTAAAAGGCAAATGCTGTGGGGGCTTTATAAATCCAAAACTGGTTTCTGAAGTACAAGGATGCTGTTTAAAACTATATGCAATATATTAAGTGACACATGATGGCAGCAGTGAACAGCACGAGCTCAGTTATCTTGTGACAAAAATCTTCAATATTGTTATAAAGAAGCATTGCTGAATCCAGTGCTGTCTTCATATGAGGCTGGTGGGAAAATCCACAGACATTATGCTAAGATGCAAAATGGTGCCAGTATTTTGGCATCAGATTGTCATGTATTCCTATAGGGGTTTACCCACAAAATTTCTTGTTGATTTAACTGAAACCGCACACAGTCACTCTGTCCAAGAAGTTACATGAAAAATTCAAATTTCAGTAAATTTTTATTATGAGACATCTTATTATAAATGCTATTTCAATTTTGAAACTTTCAAATTCATCTATTTTTAAGTGTTCACGAAAACTAATGAACTTTCAAGTGAACTGCCAGTATACAACTTTAGACTTCTAACTTCCTAAAAATCAATACATCACCGTGTTCTGAAACTGCCTTTCACTTCTAAAGATGCATTTGCATAGCAAGCATTTCTAAAAATAGGGGGTTTTACATAAAGAGAAATAGTTTCATTAAAACCATTACAGAAGTCTCTCAAATTTTAAAATATATATATTCATCTCTGTCAGAGACAAAGCACAGAACGTTTCTTTCCTAAAATACAAAGGCCTTAAATTTACATTCATATGTGAAAATAGTTACAAATAAAAGCCTTTTTTATCTTTAATCATAGCAAACTCTGAATGACTATTCTAATGCGCTCAATAGACCTTGTTAGCAATTAGAGTACTAGATTAAAGATTACTTCTGCATGCCACTTTCAATATCTTGCTAGCTGAAAAATTTACACCTTAGTCAGAAAACCATCAGGGTATAGATAGTCAATCCTTGAACAAGTTTAACATGATACTTGTAAATCAGCTTTCAATTCATTCTTGGATTGAAAGAGCTGTCATTTATCAAAAACAAATATCAATTTTTACACATCTTAATTTCATTTACCATTAGCTGTAAATCTGTGTGGATGCAAATTGGATACATTCAAACACTACAATTAATCTAATTTAAAAGCACTGATTCCTTTACAAAGTAATTTTAAATTATGATTATGCTTTTTGATCGACAACATTTGACGTATTATCTCCTGACCAAAAAAAAAAAAAAAAGAAAAAATTGATTGGTACAAAACCATAAATTACATAATTTATTCACAAATGTGGGGGATAAGTAAAAATGATAGAAGTGTGAAAAACTGTGGATCAAGGAATGCACCTCCCACACAGTATCTGACATAGATGCTTTCTGTAGGAGCATATTCCTCAGTAGTCCTGCATAGCTGTTCCCAAACCTTTGCTGTTGGTCACGATTGCCCTATTTTTTTTGGTGATCATCATCTGGCATGTACTAACCATATGACACACTAATAAATGTATAAGTGGATGGATTACTGATGGTAGAAAACCAGGAGGTAATAACAGGTGATTTTTAGAAAGAATAAGTCTCTCAGCAGAGGCCAAGAACAACATTTAGGCCTTCCTGCTGTAAAGTGGACCTGGCCAGGCTTCCCAGATGAGTGTCTGAAGAGGGGCAAGGGATGGCAGCATCCAGCACTCCCAGGCTGGACTGCACAGTGAGGCACTTGATTCTTCCTCCTCTTCACCTTGATCTATGCCACACTTCTGAGGACATAACCTCCAGTTTGAGAGCCATGGTGTTGGTAAGAGGGCAGAATCATTAACAGATAACATCTAATACAAAGTGGTGTATTTCACCCTTCCATGGCCTTATCCCATCAAAAGAAACAAGCTAAATCTTTCATATCCTGAACAAGTTTTCATACTAAAAATAGAGTATTAAAAACCACTGGTTTTCTAAAGATAGCAGAAGTGTATTATATGACCCTAAAGTCTTCACTGCAGATAGCTCTCCAAATCTGAAGAAAGGTGCAACCACAGCACAGACAGGCAAGCAGATGCTTTCATCCAACTACCATAAGGAGGAAAGACAGATACACATTCTGCAAACAGCTGTGCTGGCAGAAAACATTATTGAACCATGTGCTCATCACTCTCCTTCCACTAGAAGTTACCTTGCTTAAAGATATATCAAAACATGCAGAATTAACTGAAACAGTTTCACTAGTGAGCTGCTATACACTATTTCATTATTAATGAAGCAGGCCAGGGAGCACAAACAGATCTGTTAGCAAAGGTGGTAGAAGAGCCACAGGAATGCTGAATGTAGTAATATCCACTATTGGCATAGGCAAACAAAACTATAAATCCACAGTGCTGAAGTTTGAAAACAGGCTAGAAAACAGTGTACCAGCACACTAGGAATGGTTGTGAAATATTCTTGTTACTGGCCCCCACTGAAGCCATACCTTTCAATGCAGTAATGTAATCTGCATTGCCCAAACAATATTTGCATACTAGTTATAATTCTGCTCTCAATTTGTTAGGCCTGCCCTGTACTATCACTTCAAAGTCTGTCATTGTGGGGAAAAAAAGATTTCAGCACACTCACACTTATCTAGCTTTGAAATGCATTCAGTGTTTAGTGGCAAACAAAAAAAAAGTATTTCCCTCTGTGTAAGGCCCAGTGAGTAAAATGGAAATAGAAGGTAGGATCTGATCGTTAAAAGTCCATGTGTGACTTAAGCACAAATCCCCTTGAAGCATTAGAGGATTGATGCCTCTGAACCACATACACACCTTAAAACACCATCTTGTTTGTGTAACAAGCCACTGTCCAGCCAATTAGCTCCTATAATTAAGTGACTATCCCGCCTCTTACCTGATATAGCAACCTTGGCTCTGCATGCCGTCCGGTCTTTTGTCCTATTTTCTGAAGACCTGGCAAAAAGAAGAAAAGAAAAAAGAGATTTGAGATCTGTGCATTTAGACATCTGAAACTCAACCCTTTAAACACTAAGAAGTGTCAGGGTTTTCATATTATAGCTCATTTCAAATGCTTTTCTTTAAAGTTAATTTTGGTATCTCTGGTTTAAGACATGAGTCATTAGTTTCTTAAGCATAATCTGGAAGGAAGGTACACCACCATTTTTTTAATTCCCTAGAAGATTTTACTCCAAAGCTTATGTAACCTGAGTATTAAAAGGCAAGTAGATTCATCTTCCTTGTCTTTTCCAGCTCCAACAGGATCAAATATGTAATCAATTTTTCCCTTCCATACACGTCAATGAAGATGCAACTTAATTTATTAGTTCTATTATTGTTTAAAGAATTGCCTCCTCCTCAATTAATGAAATTAAAATTTCTAGCTGCTAACAGCATCATAACTTCCAGAGGCAGTTAGAATATCTTCAGAACTCACAGATGACAGACCCTACCACACCCTAGAATTTTTTCTCTCTGCCACAATTAACAAATTTCAGTCTTAAGCAAATATCAAAAGAGAACTCCAACTGGACTATCAACAACCAAAGATACAATTTAAATGATAGAGAAATAACACTCTAGCATGCATCTCTTCTGATGGCTTCCACAGACATCTCAAGAACCCCTGAGGACAGAAATCCAAGCAATGCATGGCAGTCACAAATCAACCACACAATATAGCTGCTCAAATACATGTCCAAATATCCCTGCCCTGTTCTGGGCATGTGCCATCACCATTCTGTGCTCACTGACATCAAAGACAAGGGGTAAAACAGCACATATACACATTTAATATTATTCCATCACTAAAAACATAAATAAAAGATGAATCCCTACAGAAGTCCTTATCTTATTAGGAAAAAGCAACATAAATGCACTAATTGCAGAATACCACACTTATTATTTGCCAGTTTTCAAAATCAGCTTTCCAAACAGTTGACAGAAAATGCTGCTCTTTCCTCCAACAAACTTCTCCTATAAGACAACATTTTTGAAAGCAAAAAGTAGTGGAACTGCTCTTGCAGAAACAATTAACTGGAGCTAAGCATGTACTCAAAGAGTTTCTATGCTAAACTGCAATATAATATTTCATTAAATTAATAACCTGAGAGCAATAGTGTCTCTGCACCACGACTGTCAACATTGCACCCAAAATAAATTCAATTTAGAATAAAAAAATATCTCATTATTCAAATAAAAAGCATATACTTTAGCTCCTTCAAGAGTTACAATGTGAGAATATTTTCAGCTACTTCCCATGGAGTGTTGAATTTATCACTTCGCTGTAGTTAACACAAGTGGCCAGCAGAGGGTACCAATTAACCACGATGAGGCCATCATTAAAGGCCTTGATAACAACAGAAAGAGTGAAAAATAGACATAGATGTATTCTGACTTGGATAGCTTTGTTTGGTCTCTTCACACTTGGCTAGGTACCTTTTTGTATGCTAAAGATAATCAAGAAAATATGTCTGTTATATTAATTGATACTGAATTACAGTTTAATGTCAAAAATAAAATTTACCTGGAAAATATGACTTGCATTTAATTTTCTAAGGCAAAAAGATGATCATGGGATGATCTTATAAAGTAATGCTTTAAGGCAGCAGTAATTTATGTTTATACGGGGGAAGAGAGAAGGAAGGATTTAAATCCACATTCCTAGACAGACTGCGAAAAAGATCATATCCGTGAACGCCTGCTTCATCCTGCTCTTTCTTATTTGAGCTGTTACTCACTGCTCTTCAGTCCTGCCCGGGCTGGGCTCCTCCCTTCGGCCCTGCAGCTCTGCCCTGTAGGCACGGATGCGAGCATTGCAAACCATCAGGTTCTTCACCGCGCGCAGGAGTTGCTCCTTCTGTGTGCTCGCTGCAAGCAGCTTGCAGATGCCTTCTCGCATGCGGACCTCAAAGTTGATCTTCTCTTGGATGTCACATTCCTAGATATGCAAAAAACCCAAAGGATTAAACAAAAAGACCAACTAACAATGTTCTCAGTTTTTTACAGGCTCTGCAGTTGGGATAGAAAACTCTAGGTTTTAATTATGCACACCTATTGCAACGGTTACTGAATGTAGAATGATAGCTCTCTCTTCAGAAACAAAAAGAGTAAAACATGGGACATAACAGCTTTACTATATCCATTATACATGCAAATTCCAAACCAAGATTAACTCACTGTGCCATCTGAAAGATACTAAAAATTTATGTGCCTCCATGTGTCATTCATAGAATAGTAACATATAGTCCTAGAGAGGGCTAACTGAACAAAGCTTATAAATTAACAACCCACTTTTCACAGTGACCCCTACTAAAACGAACTTTAAACTGAGGAAAACGTCGGAAATATTTTTAAATCAGAAATTCAATCTCATTACCTCTTTGGCTGTCTTTAAAAATGAAGAAAACACATTTTTTTCACTTATGGTTGATAGGAAATTCAGGTAATAGCAGAAGAAAAAAAAAAAAGGAGACTATCCCAGTACTTGACTGCTTCAGGCCATGAACTGAAAGTCAAACAGCTGCGGTAGCTTCAATACTATACAGGAATTATGCCATGCACACTTTTCATTCAAAGTATGACGTAAAGTAAACATGGCTGGCAAGTCACTAGAATTCACCATCACTGTTTTTGGAAGGAGTGAGGTTTTTTTTGCTTCTGGGGTGTCAACTTTTTCCTGCCTACTTTCAGAGAAAACAAAAACTTATAAATGTGCATTATTCCTCACTTGCCATTTCAAAGAAGTCAATCAACACCAGGCCAGAAGATAATTACGGTGAAGGGTCACAGACAGTTTGCTGTCCTTCAAAGCCCTGCTAGATGCCACTGATGGTGGATACACATTACCGTGTTATGTGGCCATCCCTGGCCAAACCAAGTATTTCTGACACGTGCAGAACAGAGTGAATAACAGAATGTTGTCACGGTATTGCAGGGTTGCATTGCAAACACTTTGCAAGTCAGTGAAGAGTGCTGCTTTCTCATTACCAAGCAAGAGTGCCCCAGCTATCTCTGGAATTAACAAGTTCATGGTTGTTTGTTGGGGAATAGCTCCCAAAGCTGACATCAGAGATGTTATCCATACAAGTCCTGCTGGTAGTCCCTACAGCTGATATATGAAAGCCTGGGACCCAGTATGGCACCACAGACTATCCTGGTTTTACCCCTCATGGGTTTCTTTTCAAAGTTTCAGTCACAGCCAGAGCAGGATAAAGCAGGGCACCAACACCTCTGCATTCTCAGCACCTGCCTCTCTATTCACAGTTTTTCTTAGGGCTCATCCTAGAAAAGAAAGAAAAAAAAAGGAAAAAAAAAAAGGACGGGGGAGAGCAGTAAATAGCTTTGATCAATCTTCTTTCCTTCTGAGTCAAATTTTACATGGCTATAAAAACCTAAGCAAGGCCCACACCTGCCCCTAAGAAATAATTACTTATTCTTTGAGCCTAAACTAATAAATCAGCTGCTACAAAGATTCAAAGAATGGCATCATACTTTCCCCTAATATTTCCCAGGACAGCAGGCTCCTGTACTGCCCTAGCTCCTCTCCACACCTATCACCTGCTACATAACTACAATGAGGAAATAAACACTCCTATTTGGGGCATCTGCATGTATCTATCCTGGGACTTTCAGAACTACACAAAGCATTCAGTCCATGCTACATCTCAGCCAGGGTCACATAAAATATTCTGGACTAGCAGTAAATGGCTGTTGGGCCATGGCTTAAATAACCACACCATATAAATCTAATCTGAGGGAAGGACTAGCAGACTGATTTGAGAATGTATAGAGTTCTGCGTGCATATCAAAAAATATTGGTCAGCTTTCCCCCCCCAATTCCTTCTAAAAATACAGGCACACCATCTGGACACGGAGGAATGACACAGCACTGTTTTGCCATATGCTGTCTACTAACGCACTGTTTCCCTCGTCGCTCCATCCTTCCCCCACCCGTGGCAGCACAATCCAGGCGAGATTACTAACAGGTGTTGGGATATTCAGCCCCACACTCAGGAACTACCTAAGCAACACTTCCAAAAACTGTCTTTGTATTTCCCACCTAAGCGTACTTAGTGTAAGAAATTCCAAGTGTTTCTAGTATTACATAGGTAATGCAGTCACAAACCAAACAAAAATAACAAAAACAGCTGAGAAAATTTATATGGATACCGCTGAAGGTCGACAGGACAGGTCGAATTTCTACTTCATTTACCTGCTAACTAAATCACAGGCTTTCAGAATCTGTGATTTACTGCCACAGTAGTTTATATCTAAACCCTGTAAGTCTAGCATATCTATTTAAAGTAAGCAAGTAGCCAGGCGGTGGGTAGTCTTCTAAAACAGGGGCTATGAGGTCAAGACATCAGCTTGGGTGCTTTGTAGCGAGACAGAGAAATGAGCGTTTGCCGCAATTGACAGCCGCAGCTTCACAGACACTCCCGAGTTGAACTTATTTGGGTTTTTACCCAACTCGAGCTGTAAAAAAGCCCTCATCAATCGGAAAACCAGTGGCTGAAAGATTACAGAGGTGCAAGGAGCAGCTCCGAGAGCCCGCGGAGGGTGCGCAGGGAGCCCAGCGCAGAGCAGCGCAGCGCAGCAGTCTGCCGGGGAGCCGCCGCGTCCCGCAGGGCAGCGCCTCAGCAGCGCGCTCCCTCAGCAGTGCGGCCGCACCAGGCCCCTGGGCCACGGTGCGCGGGCAGGCCGCGAACCCCACGGACCCGCCGAGCTCGGGGACAGCGCAGCTCCCGCCCCCGGGCCGCCCGCAGCCGGCACTCACTGCCCGCCACACCGTCCCGCGGCCACCGGAGGGTGCGGGCCGGGTTTGCCCGGCCCGGCCCAGACCTGACCTCCCCGCCCGGCCCCGGCGCCCACCGGCCCCGCGGCACCCGGCCCGCCCGGCCGCTGCCTCCTCATCCTCCTCCTCGTCCTCCTCCTCGGCGGCGCCGTTCAAACCTCCCGCCCCGCCAACGGCCGCGGCCGCCCCGCCCCCAGCCCGCCCAGCGCCCCGCGGGACACAGGCGTGAGGCGGCAGCGCGGCCGGCGGGCTCGTTGGGGTAACCTGCAGAAATGCCTCAGTGCTTACGGGATGTTACTGACCGCAGCGATAACCGCGGAGTGCTTAGCCACAAAAGCCAGTGCCAGTAATAAAGGCCAGGCAGTACCTTTCTTGGCCTCTTTGTTCCTCGTTCATTTACTTTCTAAAACAGGCCGGTGCCACCTCTTTCTGATGAGCACTCTTGCGGAGCGGCAGGGAGAGGCTTATGGCAGCTTCCTGACGGCTGCACAGTGCGCAACCTCTGCTGCTCCAAAGCACGCCGTGAATTTTTAACCATGTTCTTGGTTTCCTGCAGTTCATCTAATTATGCATCTTTAATATGATGGTACTTCAATAGCTGCGCTAGTAGCACGTGTTGTAAAAAGTATACTGTTATATACTAAATAAAAGTGCATTAATTACTCACTGGATTGACTGGAAAGGAATAGGAGTCATCTCTCTCTTCTGCTGCCAGTTTTGCAGCTCTGTTTGTCTTTGGCAGATGAAACAAATGAGCCAAAATAGTGTCTCCCATCCATTCCTCATCCCTGATTTCTTGGCTTTCCTGTCTGGATTCCTCCTTGACAGGTGATGGTCAGAAGCACAGATCCTCATTGCTTCTCACAGGGTTGTCAACATTTGCAGGAAGTAAAATGTGCTGGAATGAGTGAGATATACAGTGTTGCTAACAGCTTTCTACAGAAGACAGAAGTCTCCAGGCTAACATATGCTTATTTAAAATACAAGAAAATGCAGTTAAAAGGGAAAATTTTAAAAGCCTCATTGCTTCATCAGGATTTCACATAGGTGCTCAGCAGCACTCCTTGACCCCTGGCATTTACACCTGGGGCACAAACACAGGGGGCTAGCATTGAAGGAAAATCATGAACTTCTGGACTGAAGGCATGTTTTCCTTGGTGCAAGGCAGAGGAAGGGGAGCTCTGTTTCTCTCCACAGTGCTCAAGTTTCACCTGGAGGCAGAGATGGCAGAGGCAGCTGTTCAGGGGTTCATATCTCCATCTTGGGCCATGTTTCTTAGGGCAAGGAGAGGCATTCAGATATTCATTAAAAACCTTCATGCCATCCTGAAGTCCTCTCCGCAGGGCATGTGCCACAACCGGGAAGCTCTAGCTAGGTTATATATTTATAGATGCTACATTTTTTCCTGTGTTTAGATACTCCCTCCTGTGCTTTAGGTATGTTTTTTTCCTGTGTTTAGGTACTCCCTCCTGTTCTTTAGGTTCTTTCCCAAAAGAAGTCTTTGTCCAGTTTGTTCAGTGGAGAAATCCCATCAGGGAGCCAAAAGGCTTTTGCTTAGTCGAGGTATGACACTTAGAGCTGCATATGGTCAGCCAATATACCTAAGAGTGGGTTTGAGGGAGGTTGAAAGGAAATCCTGGTGCTTCATGCATCTCAGGATAAGCCTTGGGTTCCTATCTCTGTTGCAGAGTTCAGGATTTCAGATACAGCAAGAGAAACCCACCAAATGAGGGGAGAACATGAGATAACAAATCAGAATGTCCTTTTGCTTTACAGGATGGCATATCCCCTAAAGTGTGGCCTGGCTTCTCCTGAACTAACCAGGAGTGGGATTAGAGCCGCAAAAATCTCCAGGTAATTTTCTACAGAAGAAAACTAGAAACAGGAACATGTGATGGAGTGGAATTGCACCAAAAAAGTGAAACTCTCAGGTTAACTGAACTGCATTATCATTGAATCAATGCCTGACTAAAGCTGAGTGAAGTTACAGCCTTGACTGAATGGCTGAAACCCTTTGGTGAGTTTGATGAGTAAACTGTTTGCTCTTGCTGATGGGAACAGCTGGAAATAATAACCTTTCTGTAGAGATAAAAATAATACAGAATTAATTACTTTAAGTCCACCTTGCCAAAATTAATTCACCAACTCACCAAATAGTGCACTACCACAGAATACTAATACAACCTGTGAAAAAGACACACTGAAACACTTCCTACCCAGCATCATTCCAAGCAGTTCAGGTTGGACTCTAAAACAAACCCACTGGCTCAATCCTTCCAGAAGCACTGCCTCCAAGGCTCCTGAGAACAGCTGTCTCAGGTATGCACAGAAAGGGTTTTGTCAAAAGCCAGGGTGGCTACATGGATACAATAAAATCACTGCAAAAAGACAAGTTATGCCCCAAATTATTTCAGGCAATCAGCATCTCTAAAAACATTTTTGCTGGTGGTGTAGACAGCTCCCAGGAATCTGTGGCAGTTGTCCAAGAATTTTAGATGCTAATTAGCATGGTTTTGCAGTACAGTCTGTTCAGCAAATCTGAGTTGTAATAAAGTCCCAAAATGTGACTGCTAGTAGCATGAAGAGCCCGTGCCTGTAGCCCTTACATGCTCCTACTGACATTGACTTGAATTGGAGCCCTTAAGAAATCAGTGGGAGTTAAATGTGTAGGACTCAGCCCTAAGCAACATGAATAGTATATTCTCAAGCTCAGTGCATACCTGCTCTTCAGCTGGTTCAAATGTCCAATTTTCCACTACATTAGGAACATGTTTCTGCAAAGTCTGGCTTCTCATACTCTTGCACCTGCTTCTCCTCTGGTCCTCCTTTGCATTCACTTTCTAGAGATGTTAGTTTTTTTCATTATAAAATCAAACTTCATCATTTAGTGGGTCTGTCAGTTGCTTAATTAAAAAATTAAACATTTCACCAAACTTCTAGCACTATCTTTTAAGGGAACATGAGACTGAAGCTTTAAAAGGCATCTCTACAGGTTTTGAATGAGTTGAGATATTCTTTTCACACTTCATGCTAGCTCCAACTACGCTCTCATGCTGCTGTTACGGCACATATACTTAACTTGAAATTATGAAGAAGGCTTTATGCCATCTACATTATCCAGAGATTTGGGATTCAACTAGTAACTATTCTGCTTGCTCCCTAACTGAAGAGTAAATCCAGCAGGCAGCAATGAAAAAAAGGAAGCATTGTAACCATGTTTTTTTCTCTCCAGACAAACCTCCACTGAATGGCAGAGAAAGCCAAGACACAACCTACAAAACAAGGAAAATCCTGCACAGTCACTGCTGCTAGTGCAGAGAAGTCAGAAGGGGGTAGGGGGAATTAAATAGGGGATCTATATCCTGCCTTCTGGGGTTTTCTTAAGTGAAACATTTTTTCAGATGAATCACACCATCCTTTTATTTGCCATTTGATTTGCATTGCAAAGCACTTGGCTTCCTTCTAGTATTAGGAAAACTGGATAGCAGAGAAAAGATCATTGTCTATCTAAATCACTGTTCTGCTCAAGTGTTAGATCAGCATATTATTTTAAATGTTAGGCCCATCATTTTGGTTTAGCAGGTACAAAATGTCTACACCTACTCTTGACAGCACTGCAGTATTTTTCTTAATTTCTTAGTTCCCACAGCTTGCTACACCTACTCCTTGAATATCATCAGAGTGTGCCAGTAGAAATCTATTCAATTCCTCTTCAGATTTATCCTAAATGGAAGTATATGAGAATTTGTCCTGGACACGTGGGGAAGAATTTGCAAAAGATTTTTACAACTGATTACTTATTTCATTTTAAATTGAAGAGCAAACTGTTCCCATTGATTGCCAGTGACTTTGATTGCCATGGTATGTGACCACTATAGATGGGTGAAATCGGCAGAGACTCTGGAATTTAGGGTGTTTACCTGAATCCTTACAGGATCCCCAGTAACTAATTTCTTCATTTCCTGCTGAGGTCAGTTGAAGTCTTCCCATTCTCTTAGCTGGGCAGAAGGGCAGCATGTAGTCCTATAAAACAAATCAAATAAGGGTAACTACCTTACCATAAAGCACTTCAGTTTCAGTTTTGATTGCATAAGGTGAAATTAATCATCTGGCCAAGAGTGAGCTAAAGCCTAACCCTATCAAGGTCAAAGCTATGGCAACAGAAATCTTTGTAGGCTCCTTCTGACCTAACTGAGCAGTGTGAAGTAGGTATCTTCTCTAAGGTAGTCATGGAGCCAGTAACTGAAGATGTCACCCTATAACATGCAGGTGCCTAAGTCAGCTAGGATGCATTTCTTGGATAATTAGATAGAGAGGGCAAAACAGTTCAGTATAAACACATTATTTCAGGTATTCTTAGATTCATTTTACCTTGAGAGCTCGCTCATCTTCTGCTCAAGTTTTTTTAATGTTCTAGAGTTCTCCTTCAAGTGCTCTAGTGCTCCCAATGGCACCAGAGTCACATCTCTGTATGATGCCATCAACTAAATGTTGACACCAAAGTGCTTCAGTGAACTATTTTGTTCATTGATCATTGCATGTTCCCATAGAATTTGTAAAGGAAACTGTAGAAGGTTGAGAAAGGACAAGGAATTATTTTTCCTTTACCAGATAAGAGTCCAGAAACTGACTCCTCCCAGTATTCCTGATGTCAATCCTATGTTGAAATGCCTCCAGATTAAATTAATGTAGCCTTTTAAAATTATCATATGTGATAAATGCACCAAAAAATACATTTCATAACAGAAATAGTAAGTTAGACAAAATCTATCCCCATGTGAATTTGGAAAACAGTTCCTGAGATCAAACCTGAAAACCTTAAAAGTCAAATTAACCATTGTGTGACTTTAAACTGTGTTTGGATAATCCTCTACATCTTAAAGTTGCCCATGTCCAAGACAGTGGATGAGGGATGACTAACTGAGGTAGACCAGTCACATGTATTCCTCCGTTTTTACTTGGGAGACCAGGGACATTGGTTTTGAAGCCAGTTCCCATGTGGTTCCCACACAGGTACAGAATCAACCTCATCAGCAGTATCCTGTTGGACAAGGATCCTCACAGGTGACTGACAGCTTCACTAGAAGCTTTCCTCCAGGTGAAAAGACAATGTGGACACACAATGTCTAATAAAGCATAAGTTTTGCAGCCTTTCCCTAAGTTTAGAAATTTATATTGTTTCTCTTTTCTATTCCACTTTCTTTTTTTTTTTTTCTGAAGGTAGATACAGGCTGAGTATATGCAGATGGTCTCTTTGTTTTTCCTAAACAATGTGGAATATCTCTGCAGAATACAATATTTGGAAACAATCTCCATCTGAAGTGAGTTTGTAGTTTGGTCTGATTTTTACCAAGTACTGGAATATAGGTATCTAGGGAGAGAAAAATGGCAGAGCAATGTGCTCTGGAGACCAAGCAACGTTAGCTGCCCTCTGTGCAGCCACCTGCACTCAAGTTTCCCCTGCACTGCAGCATTGCTAAGGAAGTCAACAGCAACTTAACCTTACCACCTTGAGGTGACAGCTGTTGTCCCGATAACTGAGGCACAGTAGACCAGTGTAACGTAATTTCTTTGCATTTCACCCACTTTCTGGATTGTTTTGATCCTATCTCAGGGAGGATATTCAAAGGAGCATGGATAGGGATCTATACTTCACTGCAAACTCTCACTTTGCCATAAGAAATGTTTCTCATTAGAACAAGATTGGTTTGTCTCAATAGTTTTCCCAGTCACACTTGGGGCTATACCTATCTGCAGCTCTGTAGTTTTTCCTGCCTTACCACAAAGCTACAGTTCTGCATTTTTCTAAGTCCTGAGTTAGGTTCCAGCTGCATAAATGGGCATGTGTCATATGGATCATGCCAAGAAAGAGTGTGCCAAAGAAAGAAGCATTAAGGTAAATGCTATTTCATAAAAATAGCACAGTAAATATCCCATTATTGTCAATATACTTATTGATATGTGCAACATAATAACCACTTCTGGCTGGAAATTTCTATCAGAGGTTTTAAGCCTCTGGTCCTTAAGGAAAATCTGGCTTGCAAATTATGTCCTGTTTCTTACAGAAATAGATACTGAAAAAATATTGAACAGTTCATCCACTCAAGTGCTTAGATTAAAGAAATACATCCACAGGGATAAAAGGATTTAAGTTTTTAGAACTGCCAGATAATTTTCTATTCTGAGCATCCCTAGGCCCTGTGTCTCCACTAAACTTCCCCCTAAATCCAATCTCCTCCTCTGCCCCTCAGAGTGCAATACCACTGTGAAATACACTGCCTCCATGAAACCTCAAAAGAACCCTAATGCAACAAAAAGTATTTGTCACAGCACAGCCAAAACTGGGACCCCAACAGGGATCTAAGGCTATTCCCAGGAATAAGCCCAGAGTCAGACTACATCTTTTATACAGGTGATTATTTTTTGCTGAATCACTGTAGTGTTGGATCAAAGTTCACATGTAGGAGGGACTAAGATATCATTTTCATAGGGTAGAAGGATCTAAGGGGGGAAGTTTGCTGCAAAGGACCCTGTGGAGGCCCCAAGGTCCAGGTGATGGGCAGCACACCTTCTCTTCAAGCTCACCACAGTTTCACTGAAGGAAACCAGTCCAGCTATTTTCTTCCCTACTTTCCTCAAAGTCAAACCATGGGGAGGGGATGAAACTGGGCTGTACATGTGCTCTCCTCGATGTGATATGGAAACATTTCTTGCTAACGATAGTATTTTTTTGCCTAACAAGATGACCCATTTTTATTCACCATTATGAAAAATCAGGGGTTGAGTGGCAAATATGAGTAACTACATTTTACCTGAGGTTGGTTTGTCAGAGATTTCTACCATCCTTTTAAGCATTTCACAGCCTGTTAAATGAGCTAACACTTCATGTCACAGTTAGCATTTTAAATTATAAATTATGGTAACAATAAATAGCACCTCATGTTTTTACAGACAATTTCATCTAGAAGAATAAAAATAGCTAGTTCTGCCTGGATGCATGCACGACTTGCACACATGCACGTGTTTACTTTCTTATTTTAAAAATCAATTTGAGTTCTAAGAAGCTATTTCTAGCACTTGATTCTAACCGTGTGTTTGTACAGTGTCATCAGAAAGCAATCAGGATGTTTAAAGAAAAGCCAACAAACAGCAAGAAAATTTTTCGTAACAGGTTCTTTAAACAGCTAATGCATACTCAGAGGGGAAGTTATCCAAGTCTGACACCAAGGGACACCTTTTTAAGATAATTCCGAAATACTTTTTTCCTAACAGTGTTTGTGCACTAAGGCAGTTTTAACCAACAAGTTAAAATCTCTGCTTTTATTCTTTCCCTGTTCAGGAATGTCTTCCCTGTCCATCAACAATCTCTGCAACACTGAGTCATCCTGCTTACATAGATAAGGCATTGTATTTTGTGAGAGAAAACACCAGCAAAAGCAAGCTATTATCTAACACAATGAAAATTTTTACTTAATTTGTTTTGTAGTGTGGACACTCACAACACAGTCTTAAATTTTAAAAAATACCCTTGCTCTGTCATTCAGTGTCCTCCAGAACTATATTAACTTCCATCTTTAAAACACCAGCCCAGTAGGGAGCTTTAAAATACTCAAGTAAGCTGTTATTCCTCAACTACCCTTTGCGTTGCTTAAAGTCTCTCCCCAAATGAATATCTCTCTCACACTTTGTGAGGGACAGAGTCTTTCACACACGTGTGTTGTTACATCTGCCTGCTACACAGACAACTACACACTCTTGCTGAATGGATTTAAACAGCCAATTGGCACCACCAGGCACTGAAGCACCCAGAACTTCATTGGCAGCTTTCATGCAGGCAGTACACACATTACTAATCTGAACAGGTTTTTCTCATTACCACCCCAGTCACACAATTTTTTAGGCATTCCTTTCAAATTATCTTACTACCTGGCATCACTAGGTTGGTGGAGAACATCTTGGACAATTTTAGAGGTAAAAAGTTTCATATATATTTGGCACCATAATGGTTTACGTGCCATCAAGTGTGTTTTACTGGCAGTCATCTCAATAGCTGGCTAGAAAGTCATCCATAGCAAACAAGTTTCTCCAGGCTATGCCTCTGAAGGATCAGATTTTTGTGTAAGGAATGAATCATTCTCTTGTTGCTAATGGTTTCACCACTGGGGATTTCTAAACTAAATTTACTGATCTAACCAAATAACCTGAGTTTGGGATAAAATGTTTCAAAAGAGAATGGGCAGTTGACTCTAATCCTGGGCAGCATGGCAGCTTTCATGTAAGCCTTGGAGAGAAACTGCATGGGGTATTTTGCATGCTGGGAAGGCTCACCTGAGTTTAACATAGGCAGATGGGATCTAGCCCCATTTGGATGAGATCAAGTTGGGCTCTGTTCCTGCTCCCTGTGGGAGGATCCTTGGCTGCAAGTTATATAAAGTTAGCAGCCATCTGGGGGCAAGAAATTTGAGGAAAAGACAGAAAGCGCCATGGCACAATACATTTTTCTTCCTTTGGTGAACACATGTTCTCTCAGTTCCCAGTCTCAGATGGAGCTAGAAGTGTCTGGTCACACAGCCTTCAAGACCTACTGCCTGAAAGATAGATGTGTGTGTGAAAACATCTGTGTTCAGGAATCTTTTTACATATCACCATATTACATTCTTACCTATTTTTCAAATGGTACATGTCTCTATGTTTCACTGCACATGTGGCAGCAGCAGGAGCACAGTATTTCCCAAGGATTGTGCCTTTTATTTAATTTTTCTGAGGATACATATCTGTCAAAATTATCTAGAGCACAGTTTGTTTATTTGTTTGCTGCCTACATACACATCTTTAGTTCATTGCACTTTTTAGCTCCTGTGAATAAGAACATGTCATTGACTTCAGAGCCTTCTTTTGAGAAGAATCTGCTTTGTGCATAAAACCATTTGACAGAACCTTCTCGCATGCTCGCCGGCAATGCCTTCAAAGTGGTATTAAGGATGATCCACCATCTTGCTCTGAACACTGCAGATTTAGCAATGGCAAAGGGTAGCATTCGTTATAACAACAGAAATAAAATTGTCCCTTGAAGGACAACAAACTCACCTCATTTTGCACTACATTGCTTTAACATAGGCCATTTGGCACAAAATACCAGATGTAAATAAAGGCCCATTTCCGCAGCAAGACACTGCCTAGCTCTCCCACAGTGAGTACCATTTAGACAAGAACAGGGCTGCAATAAGAGACAAACAATGCCTTGCCTTTGTGCTCAGGTGAATTTCACCCCATCTAACAGATTTCTGTCCTTGTGACATGCAACCTGCTGCAGAAGAGGCAAAGGACTCCAGAATGGCTGGGCAGCTATATCACTTTTCCTGCCCAGTTTGAGCTGTTGCTCGGCTGCAACATGAAAACTGCACACTGCCAGCAAAGCTAAAACACAGGAGAAAACCAATCTCTTTTGTCTCACTAGTATCTAGGAACTAATGAGTGCTCTGTACTTTTCTTCTTAGTCTGTCCCTTTCTTGTAGATCGTGTCTTCTCTTCATCATATAGGAAACCTGTTGGTTTAAGTAAGCCCCTCTCCAGTTACTTTGAAAGCCCCATTCATTCCCCCAATTCAGTGTGCTGCCCAGTTGCAGGAACCTTCAGCCTACTCAGTCATTCTCCCAGGACAGCAATAGCTGATCCCCCAGACCTTTACACGTAATGCAAACATGAATGTTAACTGCTCACACGAATATCAGAAATAGGAGAAAGAGCATGAAGAAATATGAGTAAATTGTCCCTAAGCATCCAATAAAATCAATATACTTTCAGATGGCGTTAAAGATGCAAGTCTGAACTATCCCTGTGTCCCTATATGATACTTGGGATGCAGGTACCCTGAGCAGAAGGGAATTTAATATATGGAATATATGACATCAATGTGAAAAGCTGCAAAGCTGCAAGGTTTTCTCAGGTTATAGAAGTGACTGCACTCAGGCTACAGAAAAGTTTATAGCATTCTACTATGTTTTGTCAGTATTCTTCTGAATCCAAGCTGAGGTTTCCCTGTTGGTTTGAATTTATTACCTCTGTATAATAGTAAATGGAAAATAGAAAAGAACATCTTCTATTGCCCAAACTGATATTTTATTTCCCTCCTCTTGTTTTGTTTCCGTTTTCCGCTTTTCTAAAGAAGGGATGTGTACTGTATGCTTCACAGTGTGAGTATTTTTCAGTATTCTTTTTCTTTGTGCCCCTTCTGACTTACTGCATTATCATATGTAGAAAAGTGCCCCACATTTAGTGGTCCTTAAAAATCATATGTTAAGATTGTTGGTATGTGACAGCAAAGACCAAGCAGCCAATGCCAACTGCTCATTGACAGGCAGGGGTGGACACAGAGCTACTGACTCCATCGCCTGGGGTTGGGCACATTACTTCTGGTTCCTGCAATATGGCAAATTCTCAGTGGCATTGAAGTCACTGGCTATAGGAACTGACATGAATTTGAGATTTTACTTAAGAAAATTAAATAATTCTAAGTCATATTTGTATGGATACTACATAGTGTGGTATGGTAAAATACTATGGTATTTTTTTCATTATTTGAAAATTCTTATCTGAATAGAAAAAATGACTGAAGGACATTTGAAATTGAATTGAAATTTGAAATGAAATTGAACTTTAGTTGAAAGGACCATAACACCTTCTGAGGTTCCATCTTTCCAATGCTTCATTCCAGCCAGCACTTGGCAATTGTTCTGCTAATTGAAACTTCAGTGGACGCATCTTGCAAAAATCTATCATCATTCATATTGATACTCTAATTTCAAGAAAGAGCAATGATGGAAGAACTGTGGGTTTTGTGCAATTGAATTGATTTGTTTGTATGGCCAGATGTTGTGTGGAAACTTCTTTGCTCCTGCTATCACTTCCTGTTGATCCCAAATCCATTACAGACTATGTAGCAATAACTGGCCAGAATATGAGAACAAGCAACATTTTAAAAGAAACTAAAACTGAAATGGGATGAGCTGTGGATTCTTCTCTTCCATTACTTGGGCTTTACTCTCAGTCATCTTAGAAAGTGCTCCCCCCAAAAAATATCTTAGCTTCAATTATAGATTACTACCTGCAATGTATTTTGATCTTAAAGCTACAGAATCCTCATCTATGAGAAAATCTCTAGTAATTTCTGACAAAAAATGGAATAGCTTTGGGGTAATCTCAGACAGCATCTGTCCAGCTGCTGCTGCTGCTTGGCATCCTGGTGTGGCACGTGCCACCAAGGGCCATCAGCCTCCAACATGAGCTGCAGAGCACCCTCTAGGCAGGAGGGTGACTCAGGGGGAAAAGCACTTGTTCCCCTGGGTTTCCTGAGTGCCCTTTGGAGGAGGACAGCCCTGGGGATGGCTGGGCTTTCCTCTCCAGGGTCTGGAGGCACACAGCTGAGTGGCAGGAATGTGTTTCCTAGTCCCTGGCTGTTTTGGATGAGGTGTGGTGCTCAGGTTATTACAGTGCCTGAAGGCCTGAGCCAAGCTCCTAATGAACTGTGCCCAGAAGTTTAAGAAGGGGCTTTTAAGAATTGGATATAAGAAAACAAACCTCCTCTCTCTCATTTGGTTCCTGTGTGCTAAACCTTTGACCTCAAATGACCTTTGACATTTCCAATGACCTTTGAGCTCTGGAGGACCTCTAACCTTTCCAATGACCTTTGGCTTTTTGTTACCTTTGACCCCTTGATGATGGTGATGTTTCTCCTTTCTTGTGACCTTTGAGCTCTGTAATGACAGTTAACACCTGGACTTTTGCAACCTTTGACTTCTGCATGACTTTGACCTCTGGATTACATTTCCCTTTCCTGACCTTTGGATTTGTGATATTTGACCTTTAGATGACCTTAGATTTCTTGGGCCATATGACTTTTTGGCCCCTCAGTGACCTTTGACCTCTTGGAGCCCTGGCACAGATGCCAGGGATGCAGCAGAAAGGGGAAGCCCAGCCCCACTGCTTCCCACAGGGCTTGGAGCTGCTCTCCCACATGCTGGAATATTAAATGGCAATTCTCAGGCCTTTTTTGGCCATTTGGGCACTTTTTCCAGTTGGGAAATCAGTGTGGTTTATTTTGCACATAGTTCCTCAAACGTGGAAGGCATGTGATATGAACTTGTAATAGCAATGTTCCTTGCCATGCAGTGCCCATTGCAGAAAAAATGCTGTCCAAATGAAATAGCTTGAAATTCTTCTTTGATGGCAGGCTTTGTACTTTTCTTTTCTTTGGAGAAAATATCTATATTTTAATAAGTCCCAATGAGGGAAAGGCTTTGCCCTAGGGAGAAATCTTTCTTTAAAGATATTCTGACATGTTTTTTGCCATTTTTCCGTCTCCTTTTTTGAGTGAGGCAGCTTCTTTCAAAAACAAATGAACCCCCTTTCTGGTGCAGATTGCATCTCCTTTCAGAAGAGATCTGGGAACAGCAACCTGGCAGCTAACCCCCCAGTTAATACCCAAACAGGAACTCATGTGCTGCAGGGAACTGGCTTATACCAGGCCAGTTTGTTGCAGTCATATAAAACACTCTTTTCGCAGAGCCATGCTAGATTTGTCCTTTGCTGCCACCGGTGATGTCCTCACCATCTTCAGCTGCTGCTATGTGTCCCAGAGCACCAGACCTGAAGGCCCCACTGCAGTTGTCAGAGGAGCTGTTACACTGTGGGTGCTCATGTGAGGAGCAGGAGTCGAATGGTTTTATTAAAAGGCTCCATTTTATTGTCATGAACATTACAACTTAGAGCTTAGACTTTTGACCTCTGAAAAAGTGGCTCTGGAAACTTAATATACTCCTCTTCCTTTTCAAAATAAGCACAGTGAGCAGTCACTTGGTTGGAAGGCAAGTCCCCCCAGCTTTTCCTCTCAAAGGGTGTTAGTTACGTTTTCTTTATCGTCCTAGCTAATTGAAGTCACTCTTTTGGAAGAAAAATCAAAATGGCTGAACTTCTGGCCATTTCTACGGCTGACACTCCTCCCCATCTTCTTCTTCTTCTGTCTTTTAGAAAATATGCCCACAGCCATCTCCCACCTGACAACTCTCACCACGTATGGACTAAATGGTGCAAATCAACCCACAAAAGAACCCTTTGTTCTCTATTTCCCCATAAGAGCATGCAACAGTATGGCTAGAGAAGAGGAAAGCTCAACAACTTTCCAGAGTCAGCTTCAGCCAGGGATTTCCTATGGGGATAATAATGAGTTTGGAGAGCCTGCAGGAAGGCTGGAAGCTGACTGCAAACCAGGCAGGATAAGCTGCCGCAGGACCAAGGGCAGTCTTGCAGCATGGTGCCTCTCTTGATGCTGTGACAACTCATTTGAAAACACAGACTTGACTTTTCTATGACTCCAAAAGATGGTAGACTGACATTCAGTGATCAGATTGAAGTCCCCCTCAAAAGGAGGAGACAACAACTAAGCAGCACCAAACAGTCAGAAACTCAACACATACATTCATGTTCTCCTCCTTCCTGTTCACCCTCCCTGCAAGCAGAGTGCTACTCAATCAGTATGCTGAAATGCACCACCAAAAGCCTCTTTCCTACTGTGTGGGCATGAGTGCCTGTGGCAGCAAAATGAACATTGTTGTATCTTTGATGATTCCTGAATACATCTGCATGCAAGGGTAATATAAATCCCCATCTAAGGTACCGCTACCATGTAAGTCACTCAAATACTTGTTTCAACTTTCTAGGGTCTTTCCTTAGATTTTACTACTAATCTCTTACTTCCTTTCAATAAACAGAAAGATGGCAAGTATTAAATGCAGGTAAGTTTCAGCAGCTCAAGCTATCGTGTGCATTTGTGGTTCACACTCAAACACCAAGAAAAGCACAGCACTTCCCAGCATACAAATTAACTGAGCTGAATAGGCATACCTATTTTGGGCACAGCTTTACAGAATGGGGAGACTGTGCTACTTGCCAGAGCCAAACTCCCAATCCCATCTGTATGCCGTGGTAACGGATGTGCAGCTGTTTTTATATAACCATATATAGTTCAGGAGAACTTCTCCAAAAGTAACTCCATGCAGATTCATGTCTCCTACAAACTCACTAGATCATGCAATGAAGACCTGGGTGGGGATTGTGGGCGTGAAGGGGGGAGACAAAAATTTCTGACACCCCTTTTCCAAGCAAACCAGTACACAAACAAGGAAATCAGAGGCTGTAAAATGTAGCCAAAGTGATCACAGTGAATCCAGTTCTACACCACATAAGAAATACTCCCACAAACATGTCAGCATTGAGAGCCTGAAGGGCAAGTGAAAACAACACTGACTTACCTATTTTCCTTGTTTAGAATGAGAAAAAAAAATCAGAAGATAAACAAGTACAGTAACTCTTGAAAAGCAAACCACTTTGACAATACTCCCTTTTCTATCTGCCTTTAGTAAAGTGGAATCATCAGCTACAAGGAAGCCTTAAAATAAGAAGAGGTCAGATGGGACCCTGTACAACAGATATAGATCACTACCTGAAAAAAGGCTGAATATTATGAATATTTCGCCTTCCTTGGAGCACCAAACAGGTTGGTACATGCTGTTTTCATTTAAGTAACTTTTATCCTTCTGGAAATTATACTGCAAAGTGTTTTCAAAGATCTTGAAAGAGAGAGGCATACAAATGAACTGGATAACGCCTCCCCAGCAGTTGGCAGAATTTCACAAAGTCCTACATAATGGCTATGTCAATTTGGGCTTTGTATAAGTGATAGTGGTAGATTCTACCCACTCCAGATTTAAATCACAGAGGGTAATGCTCAGACATATAATGGCTGATCCACATTCTCCATTGTAAAATGCACAGTTACTGGTATATTAAAGGGAGGCTGCTCCTCTGCGGATGCTGAGAGAATGACTGAACTGGACATCCAAATGGCAGCATCAGGAATTGAAAACTGTAGAGATGGGGAGTTGGATCCCAAGCCAGCAAAACAAATACTTAGAGTGCAAGTAAACCCTGAGAAATCTTGAAAGAAGAGTTGCTGGGGCTAAATGATTGCCTGATTTCAGATCTAACTGGCCAAAACCATGTAGCTTAGGCTGCAGAACAATGGGGTCCTTCAAAGTCATCAACATTTTCTGTTCCTTAAGACCATGAGGGCTCTTATTGCTGTCAGCTGGAGAGGGCAGGTAGTTGTAACGTCTTCTAAATGTGCGTGAAGCCTCAGGTAGCACCCTACCATACTAAGTTCACTTCACTTGTATGGCATCCATCTGCACCCTGAAGCATCAGCACTGAGTATCTGTGATGTGGAGGAGGAGGTAGGAAGGCAATAGGCACAACAGAGGGAGATAGTGGACAGTAGAGGACAACAGCCAGTTAAATGGGAACCAAAACACGGTTATATTCTGCCACTGTTGGCCTCCTACAAAAAAAATAGTCAGGAGGCAAACATGGTGCGAAACTATTCCCTCCTGACCTCCCTTCTGGGTTTTGGTATTGCTTGATGACAAAAGAAGGGCAAATCACCACATTTAGACAAGGTAATAAAGAACAACTAACTCATGCAAAATATTGCAGCATGAATGGCAGCCCACACACTTCAGAGATTAGCTGAAGCTCTGAAATGCAATTTGAGTAACTTCCTTTGATGTACCATCTGGTGCATAATTTACTGGGAATGTCTTAATCACATCAAAGGTATCTATCAACGTGCTCAGATTTTTTCAGTGTTTAAGACTCTGTCTGTATATTGCACTCAAGGAACAGACATATTAGTACAGAATTAAACTTCACTGCAGTACTGCCACAGTAATAATTAAAAAAAAAAATCTGCAGCATATAACCAGTATGGCCTCAAGGACCAGTTTTTGGAAGAGCAATATTTCACTATTACCTCAAAAAGGCTGCTACTCTACAATCAGCCTTGCTCATTTTTCCAAAAATTTATAAAAATAGACACACATCTGTGGCATAAAAAAAGTTTAGAAGCATATCTCCTTATTCAGAGGACATATGATGTTACAGCAGTGTGCTGTAACATCAATCACATGAGTTTAGATCCAGAGTAGATTTAGACTAGATATAAAAAATAAATTTTGTGCAATGAGGGTGGTGAAACACTGGCACAGGTTTCTAGAGATGTCGTGGATGCCCCATCCTTGGAAACATTCAAGGTCAGGTTGGACAGGGCTCTGAGCAGCCTGATCTAGTTGAAGATGTTTCTGCTTGTTGCAGGAGGATTGTACTAGAAGGCCTTTGAAGGTCAACCCAAACCATCCTATATGTCTATGACATTCATTCCTCACACTTTAAATGGAAGTATTATTACTGTTTCCCCTCCTTAAATACTGAGACTAAATTACGGTCATACTAAGAAAAAAAAGAAAGAAAAAGAAAGCAAGCAAACAAAAAACCCCACAAAACTTTCTGGTTTCTAAATATAGTTTTAAAGTCACACAAACTTCCTCGAAAGCCAAGGCCAATTTATACTTAGGTGTCAGTCCTGTTTTGGCGCTTAAGTGCTTTTAATTGCGTTGCCCTTCAGCATCTCCCCAACACACCCAGCGCAGCTCATTCACTGCTCTGCTGTGACAGCAGGACCCCGAAAAGCCCCGCGAACGCCCCCAGCCAGGTGCTCACGGCAGGCGGGTCAGGAGGCGGTCGCTCCGGGGAGGGGAGCTCTGGCCCCGAGATCGTGCCCTCGTCGGGTGCTGCCGCCCACGCCCGCCCGCAGCACCCCCCGCCGGGCATCCCCGCCCCTCCGCATCCCCGCATCCCTGCGCGCCGCTCCGCATCCCCGCGGCTCCCCGCTCCGCATCCCTGTGCGCTGCTCCGCATCCCTGTGCGCTGCTCCGCATCCCTGTGCGCTGCTCCGCATCCCTGCCGATTCCCGCTCCCCGCCGCTCCCCACCCTCGCCCCGCCCCGCGGCGGCGCCGCGCCCGGGCTGATTTACGGCTCTGCTGAAAACGCCGCCCCGCCGCCGCCGCCAGCAACAAGTCGGGTGAGTGCGGCGACCTTGCGGGCGGCCGAGGCCCGCGCCGAGCCGGGGCCCGGCCCCGCTCCGCTCCGGCAAGGCCCGGGCGGCGGCCGAGGCGAGCGGAGCCGCGCCGAGGCGAGCGGAGCCGGCGGGGCCGTGCGGCTGGAGCGCCGCGCCGGGCGGGCGCGTCCCCGGGCGCCGGGCGGAGATGGCGCGGTACCCCTGAGGAATCGCCGGGAAAGTTTCCCAAGTTCCCCGTCGGGCGCGGACGCGGGCTGTTCCCTCCCGGCGAGGAATGCAACAGACAGCTCGGGATGAAGGCGGGCACCCCTGGCCGGAGCCGCTCGGCAGCGTCAGCCTCCCCTTCCGCTGCCCGCGATGCGGCGACCACACCAGGTTCCGGAGCCTCTCCTCGTTGCGGGTGCACCTGGAGTACAGCCACAGCTTCCAGGAGAGCAGCCTCCTGGCCAGGAGCAGCCTGTTCTCCCCGCTGAAGGACGCGGAGCTGGTGTCTCCGCCGGAGCCCGCAGCCCAGGGCAGCCCGGGGAGCCCCGGCGGCTCCGCCGCGCAGCCCGCGGGGCCCTACCTGAACTTGGGCGGCGCGTCCTGCGGGAGCGGCAAGGGCGGGCAGCCGCGGGAGCTGGCAGCGGAACGGCCCGGCTCCTACCTGGCCAACTATGTGTCGGCTGAGTCTCCCAGCGAGGTTTCCAAACCCGGCCTCCCGGCCACTGACTCCAAAGCCTCCTTCGAGGCACACGTCAGAGAAAAGTTTAACAGGATGGTAGAGGCCGTGGACAAAACGATCGAGAAGCGGATCGACAAGCTTACCAAAGAGCTGTCCCAGAAGACGGCGGAGCTGTTGGAGGTGCGGGCAGCGTTCGTGCAGCTGTCCCAGAAGAAGCAGGAGGTGCAGCGGCGAGAGCGGGCCCTGAGCAGGCAGGTGGATGTGGCGGTGGAGATGATCGCAGCCTTGAAGCAGCGGCTCAGCGAGTCCGAGGAGGAGCTTCACCGGAAAGAGGAGTAAGTGGGGGAGGCGAGAGCCGATGGCTTGGCGAGGGCTGGCCAGCTCCTGCGCGAGTGACAGCCTTTGGGGGAGAAGAGAGGGAATGGCTCAGTTGCTTGCTGATTATAAAAGGTCCTGGAGCTCACCAGCTTCAGATGGCTGTATTTCTGGAGTTCTAGCCCATGTGACCATGCCCCTGCAAGGCAGTGGACAGCTCCCTGAGCAGGTGGCTTTCATGCTTGACTCCCCAGTGACTAATTTCTACACTTTCTAATGCCAATGTTGTGCCACTGGTTTCTTGGGGGTAGGGACAGGTAGAAGCTTTCATCAGCACGTAATCTGATTTACACTGACACCTCTAATGCATCATCTTTTCAAGAAGATATGGGTGGATAAATCTGGATGAAGTATGTGAGAATACTGAATAGCACCTTTTCCCTGAAGCCATCCCACCACGGTCAGCAGGCTGCCAGTGGAGTGGGAGAGTCCCCTGTGCATCAGCAAAGCTTTACTGGAGACAGTGTTGAAAAGGCCACATCCAAGTAGTTAATGTCTAGTGTTTTAGATGGAAACTGGAATTGCTTATATGGGATTGGGAAGCAGATGCCAGAGTTGTGACTAACCTAAAGCCATCTAAAAATACGTTCATGATGCATCCATTAAAAATGTAGTGATAGCTGATTTATAATTTATACATGAACTACTTAGTTTATTCAGCACTTGCTGAAACCTTTCAGGCTTTTCAGAGCAACACAACTTATTTTAGAGAAATGGAGATAAAGAGCCTTGGTAATGGTGTGCCTCTAAACCAATTCATCAGCTTACAAAGGGAAAATGAGAAGTGCTAGTTGCCATGACACTGATCTTATGAGAAATAAGGAAGGTGGTGTAGGAGTTCAGTGTAGGAAGTTTGGAGAGCTTTCATCATTCTTGCCTGTAGTCTAAGGACAAGAAAGAAAAGATGATGATGGCTTCCACATCAGCAGGAGCTATCTATCTTGAAGCAGTGCTATAGATTTTCCAGAAGAGGGGACACATAAAGGTGGTGGGATTTGGTCCTTTGAGATGTGTATCTTCCTTGAAGGGATATTCAACAGAACCCCTGATTTTTAAAGTATCAGGTGATCCTCATGGAAGAGAAGATTGAAGGACTTCAGGTCAAGTTGAAGATAATAGTCTAACTAAGGCAGATTTGAAATTACGCTGGAGGGAAGCCATGAAGGTAACTTACAGTTTGAAGCAGTTCTGGTATTCCCATCTAGCCAGAGTGCCCTTCTGGGCTCTTGCACAGTGTGAGTCATCCTATTTGTTCTGGAAAAGTATCTTAGACGGGGCGGGATTGCTCTGTGAAGGTCCTTCTTCCCTCTGCAGACTACCACAGGACCTCAGTTAAGCAGCTGTCTTAGGCTAGGTACGGAATTTCAGATATCTCAAGTTAAGCGGTGTGAATCTTAATCCAAACTAAAAGCAGAATGTGTTTTTAAAAATCAAGGCTAGAATCCCAAAGTGAAAAACATGACTGTCGGGACAAAGAAACATTCAGTGGAACAACCTCAAAGTTCCACAATGCTGCAGAAGAAGAAAAGATCTTGTGGGGAAAGAGGAAGGGGGCAATTGAGTCATCTAGGTAGAAAGAATGGGTATATGGGAGGAAGGCAAAGGACATTAAAAAAGGCAGCAAAAGTTGTGATTTTTTAACTGTATTAGGAAAAGGAACAAGGAAGAGGCCACTTGCCCTTTGGCAGACAGCTTACCAGCAGCTGGTAAGCTGCTGTCAGACTGGTGTTCTGAGGCCAGGAAAGATTGAATACAGAATGAGCAGAAATGGGGAAACATTGTCTTTCACACTAGGAGATTGCCAGGATCAGGAAAGGGGCAGGAGCTCAGATTGCTGTTAGAATTCTAGTCTTGAAACAAGGAGGGTGAATGCATAAACAGATTATGAGGTGGCTCCTAAATTGGTACTACAGGGAAGGCTAAAGGTTACTTGGCTAGTAAGAAACACTAACCAAAAGAGGCAGCTGCACAAGAGACTTCACCAGAGTACAGGGTATTGCTCTTTCAGGGTTATGCTTCCACTTTCAACAAAAAGACTTGGAAGCAAGAGCAGCAATAGGAATGAGTGAACAGCTCTTACACAGTAGCATGTTAATTTCTAAAGGTAAATGTGCCTAATGCATGGCAGTGGGTAGGATGGAAGAATATCAGCCCAGAGTAGGGGAAGGGGGAGTCACAGTATGTTACTGCCTGTGTGTGTCTGTGCCCAGCCCCACAGCATTGCCTCTGAAGGTACTCTGAGGACACTGGCAGGGTAGGTAGGGTGTAAGAATAGGTCAAATTCACTTAGGAAGAACTGGAAATGTGTTGGGTTTTTTCTTGTTCAGTTGGTTCCTACATTTCCCATCTTGGGGGGTAACAAGGGATAGTTCCATAGAAAAATGCACTGTTTGGTTTTCCAATTGAAAGGTCATTGTATAATTAGCAAATTGAGAAGGAAGGTTGGTGTAAAACAATGCTTTGTAAGAACAGGACTGATAGTCCTGAGCAGTTTTCCAGATTTGATTCTCTAAAAATGCCTGGGACAGATCTTTGCTCCAGCAGCAGGGAGGCACTGGGTGGTATGCTGTAGTAGAGGAGAGAAGAAAGGATGTTCGTGACTTTGGTAAAAACAGTGACACTTGTCTGGCTTTCTCATGGACCATTGGTAAACTCTGAGACCTGTCTACATATTCAATCCTTTGTGTGTTCAGAGTTTACTTGGTGTGCTAAAAAGACATTGTCCTTCAAAAAAGGAGGATCTCAACTCTGGCTTTGATTTCTGGAAGAAGTCCAGATGATTAGAAAGCCAAACAAGACTGCTTAATGGAAATTGCAGAAGCAGTTCTCACTGCAGATTGTGGAAAGTCAAAGGCATCCCTTAGGGAGTGCTTTGATACTTGCTGACCTTCAGAAATAAATGCTTTCATCAGTTTCTTTGGATTTTTTTTTCCATAAGCAATCTTGTGAATATGGGTAACTTTTCCTAAAATTAACATTGGTATGGAGCCAGCGTAGCTGCAAATCTTTTCCTCTTTCCAGAAGGAAAAAGAGAACACCTTCCCTGAAACACCCAAGTGTTGCGTTAGGCCACCAGCAGGAACAGGGCTGCCCATTTGAAGAGCTTGTAGGATCAGTAGGGTTATTTCTTTAGACTTGTCAGCTGATTATTTTTTGTTTGTTTTAAATAAAGCCTTTAGCAGTCCAGCAAAGGCAGCGATGAAGTGAAGATGTCTTTTTAGTTATTTTCTCTTTGTTTCCTTACAAAAATGGCAGTGCCAATATGTGGTATGTGCTGTGATACTGGTGTTGAGGCCCTCGTGGAGGTGAACTGTGTTGAGGGGTAGGACAGCTGAAGGTACAACACTGACTATACTAATACATAGTTGAAATAGTACTACTCTAAGCACAGAGCTGCTGAGCAAATGAATGATTTAATTAGAAAATGTGCCCTGGAAGGGATTATTCAATGTTTGATGAAGGAGAATGCAACTCAGAGTGAGTACTGTGATCTTAAAGATAACACAGAAGCATGCCCAAAGGGCGTAAGACTTTGTTGAATAAAAACCATTGAAACAAAAACCAGCTATGAACTGCTAGAGGACACTGAGAGGCTTGTTTCTGGTAGTTACATAAGAAAATTGAAACTGTTAGAATTTGATTTTCAGTAAGTCTAAACAGGGTAAGCATTTGAAGTGATTGTCTTCAGCTGCAATCTACCTTCAATGGTAACTTAAACAGTTTCACTTTGTCTCCTGATTTTCGAGTAAGCTTGTTAATGTCATACATTGGCATATAGGTGACAGTAATCTCTCTAACCAGTCTAATGCATGTTTTGAGACTGGTCATGCCCCTCCTCTGAGATAGCCTGGAATGCAAGGATTATTTTAGAAAGCTGTGGTGGGCAGTAGTTCTTCTTGCCAGTGGCTTCACCTTAAGTTTGCAATTAATTAAATTATTTGTGCAAATAACATCTTGAAAATGGCAGTTAGAGCTGGCTTTTAGAGATCACTTTGTGCTTTAAAACAACTTTCCTTAAAATGGGAATTTCAGTTGTACAACAAAACAGGTTTGATTTGCTTTAAGTAGAGTACAGCTGCAATTACACATTGTTCTTCCACCCTCAGTTAGGTAATCCTGCTCCCTCGTTTTTGTTTTCTTTCATCTTCCCACTTGAGAGATTACTCCCCCCCCGCCCATGCAGCTGCACAGGTTTAGGCCTAGCATGACTGTCCCACAGAATGGCTCTGTGAAATAAAGCTTTTAATCTTCAGTGTCACCCCAGTAAGTTCAGGGCTCAGATCTAGAACACAGCCCACTGAATGGGCGCAATAACTTTCTGAGGGGAGGAGGTGTGAACCTCTTAAATCAAATGTGCTGTTAGTGGTGTAGGAATGTGAAACCACAACCTAATGACTAACAGCAGCCTTCAGGCAAAAACACCAGTTGGGTGATGGATAAGGTCAGTGGCATTAATACTTAATGAATATACATATTAAATATTTTGACAGGTAAATCACTTTACTGTGTACTGTGGTAGGAATTTTCCCATCTTCAGGTAAAATAATGTGTTTGGTTTTCTATTGATTTTAGGCAGAGTTATTCTAAATGTAATTCTCTAAATTGATTTGATATTGGGTGCAAAATCTGCATGGAGCCTCATGCTTGCCTCCACCTACAGAGCAGCTGCAGGTGTCAGTGTTGCAGTGCACAGTCCTGGGACCAATACTGTGAATCTGTGGGAGGGCTTGGTTGCAATGTGAGAAATCATTAGCCCTTCTTGTCAGGTGTTAAGGAGCTGGAGCTGTCCCACCCTCTGCATCTACTCAGTGTATCACATGCTTAGCTGCTGAAAGTCATACAAATACTAAGCATATCCCAGGATCCATGTGCTGGCAACTGCTCCAGTAAACAAGAACTGCAGTTTGCTCATCCTACAGGAGTGCCGAATAATCTAGTGGTAAAGGCAGAAGAATAAATGTCACCTAGTCCGCCTGTGATTTATAACTTTATTTACCACATCTCATGTTGTTTCATGGTTACAGCCTCCATTAAGAAGTTTTTGGGCTAGGCTGCAGTTGGAATGTAAAATGCCAAACTACTTATGTCTTGTTAACTGTAACAGTTTAACTCCTTGGCAGAGTCAGATTAAAATAAAAGCTTTGGCAGCAAGTCTTTCTTGCTTACATTGAGTTCTTCCCCCTGCACTGGTTTTTTTCTGCTGAACACCTCTGAGGTGCCTACTCTACTGCAATAAATTTTGGACTCCTCTGGCTCTGGGAAGAGCTCCTCTCTGACACTCTGGCAGTACAGGCAGCTCCTGCTCCTCTTGGACACCTCCCAGGTTGCATCCCCCTTGTCTTTGCCTCACACCACTGCTAGTAGCTCAATACACCCTCTGATCTCCAGGCAGGAGCAATTCCCTCTTCCTGAAAGGTTTTGTCTGACAGGAGCACCATCCAAGACAAAGCAAGAAATCCAACTTTCTCCCTACTGCCCAGTCACAGCCCAGTAACAAAACACTTTGCATACAACATACCTTAGTATTGGTATAGTAAACTATGAAAATATGAGATTACAGAAAATTAGGGTATCTAAACTGCACTGACCATCGTCTCCACCACTCAGGGAATAGAGAGGCAGGATCTGTTGCTTATCCCCATAAGGAAGTGTCTGGGTGCAGAGCTGGGTGAAAGGCAGCAGGAGTCTGCTTGGCAGGGGAGCAGAGCAGTAAAGAGATGATGCTGAGAGCAGAGGAGTTCATAGGCAGAGTTAATAACTCCGTGTAACCTTTTCTCAATGTAACAGAAGTGCTCCACAGGTAAAATAGTCAGGGCAGGGTAGCAGAGACCTCTCATTAGAAAGGGCAGTGCCTCAGGTCTGAGCCAGGCTTTAACAAAATGATTCCTGTTTCAGGTGAACGCTGAAACAAGGCTGTGCTGTCAAGACACAGAGCCCAGTGGGCCTGTGCTGCTGTACTCTGGTTTATGCCTCTACCAAGTGGGCCCCACAATATTCATGGCCTCAGCTTCCCCCTGACTTCATGAGGAGCAGTGTCTGACCTCTGTGAACATCCATCTTTCCACAAGCATAAGAATAAAGAGTGAAAGATAGTAATCCTATCAAATAATCCTCAAAAACTTAACAGAGGTCTGGAGAAATAAATTAAAAGTAAAATAAAGAACATAAGCAAAAAATCATCACAGGTATCTAGAGACAGAGTTGAAGGGAGATGGTCATCAGTATGGCTAAGAAAAAATCTGGGCAAACTACAAGAGACAAGAAGGGCAATTAGACAAATAAACAGCAGCTGCAGGAAGCTACATGAGTTCTTTGAACCATTTCCCTATTGTTCACAGTGGGAGGAGGATAAGAATTCTTCTGGGAACTCCTTCAGGTAACCAAGGCATGTCTGTGGCATGGAGTGAGCTCTCTGAGGAAGAAGTGTTGGAGGAAGTAGAGAGGCCTATTAGCAGTCACTCCTCAGGGCTTGATCTTGTTCTTCTGGGAGATGAGAATGAAGTGGAAACAAAGACAGTAGCTGAACTAACAGAAGTGCTGCTTATCAGTGCAAGGTGTGTGACAGAGCCCTAATGCACGGGTATGTTCTGGCTCCTGACTTTCCAAAGGGAATTTATGGAATGCATTTCAGCCCAAAGGAAAATTTTTAGATTAAAGTTATTAAAGGCAGGTTCATAGGTTGTACAGAGGCAGCTAAACAGAGAGAAATTATGGATATGCTACTATTGCTGCTAATAACAGTTCCTTCAAATAATGGCACATAGGATACTGTTACCTTTAGCAGTCTAGAAAGTAAGGACAATACTAGGGAATTTATTGACATTATGAATCTGTTCTCATCCTGATAGTCATCTAAGTGTTCCTTAAAAAAACACTGCTTCCCCCGGCCTCTTTATGGCATATTAATGAGATATTTGTAGGAAAGGAAAATCTGTTGGTGATTATTCATGCCATAGAGCAGATAATTAATGAATTATTTTTAATTACCTTTGCTGAGACAATTACAAATGTTAGCATTCTTGAAACTATTAACCTTTTTACAAAGTCTCAGGTACTCATGTTTATGGCCTCCTGCTGCAGCAAAACTCACAAGCTGACTGTGTCCCTGGGAGGGACATCCTCATGGTGTCCCAGGCTGGCAGCTCTCTGCTCGCCCACACTTCCCATTGGAGGGCCAGCAGCCTTCCTTACCCAAAGGGGAAGGGATTTGGAGGCAACCTACTGAGTTGCTGTCCTTTCAAACTTTCTGTCCCCACTAAAAGAGGAGCCTGATGCAGCCCCAAGGGGCTCAGGTTGCTCCTTTGCTAACCCAAAATCAGAGTGGCATCATGAAATCAAAGAAGTTATAGTGCTGTAAGTGTGGTGAGAATAAAGCCCTAAAACTGACCTTAATGAGTTTAGATTGGCTTCTCCCTAAGCATTCCTCAGTGGCTCTTTAGTATCAGGTTGCTCTGGGCAAGCTAATAATCACTAAAACTGTACAGAGCCTTGAAATGAAATGGATTAGCTGAGCTTAATACCTCTCTGTTTCTTAAGCCAGATTTTGTGGGTGAGCTAATATAGACTAATATTCATCAATGTTTTTTGTCCAAACAATATGTACTTGTTTTTACCTCATTCCTACCATTAGGTCAGCCATGCAGACAGAGCTCTCCTGTAGTATAGAACAGGCAGGCACAGCCTGGATCCTAGATGGTGAATTTCCATGGCTGGCCACTTGTGCCTAACTCTTAGCACAAAGCAGCTCACTGTTGAAACGACCACACTACATTAAACCAATTGACTATAACTATGCTGAGTTAAAACAATGAAACACAGGGAAACTTTGGTTTTGTAATAAGCAAGCTAAGCTTTGAAAGGTTATTTCTGCTACAAACTGTTTCATAGTTTCTACTTAAAATGCTAATTCCTCAGGCAATGTATTTCTACTGAGCAATCATGCCCTTTCTCATTTGGCAAGCGCTGGTTCCCTCAACTCCTACCCACTCTGTTTTGTGCAAAGCAAAAATTAACATGGCTTCATTGGCAGAGTAAGAAATATTTATCCGGGCATTTATTACCCAGGGAAGTCCTACATGCTCAGATTTGTCTTCTTTTGTAATACATGCTTCAGTCTGTAACCAAACTTCTTCCACCCAAACAGTCCTCTGATATCCGAGGTCCAAATGGTATCCTGATTACTGACAGTAAAGTGACAGTATGCAGAGAACTTAGAAATGAGCTCAGTACAAAGCAGGGAATTTTCACAGTCACTGGGCTGTCTATTTCTTCCAGTTGTGTTACCAGACAAGACACATTCCTAAGCTCCTTACCTAAAACTCACTGTTCCCACACATACACTCCTTGGCCTGAAATCTGTAGATTGTCTCTTAATCCTCCATGCTCCCAGCTGGCTCCAGATCATAACACCACACTTGGACATACTTGCAGGATTGCAGCCCAAATGAAGTTTAATGGCCACATTATACTTCATTTTAGCTCTTTTAAGTTAGGAACCACCTCAGTAGCAACATTAAATGACCAGTTTAAGATTGTGATTAAATGGAAGATAAATTTGGGGGTTCATCTGTTTCTCTTCATGTTTCAGGGCTGATATTCTCATGGTTAAAAAAAAGAGAAAGCACATTCAGCTGTCTGCAGATACCTCAAGAGGTGATGCTTAACGATATTTCTACCCTGTGGACCACTAAAGACCATTTCCAAGAGACCAAATAATGTGAAAAAATACCCACCCAAAACCCACTGCCCATAAACTTAAATTCAGCATTCAGGTTTCCAGCTCTTCATTTTGTCCACAAAAAAGTTGAAATCTTTTGATAAAGGTGAAGGACAGTAATTAGCCACCATGGGCTATCACCATGAAAAACAGGAGAAGCACCAGTAATTTTTGACAACAGTGAACCTGGGCTTTTCTGTTATCTAAATGTGGTCTCTTTGCAATGTTTCCATCTTGCAGAGAAGTTGTTACTTTCAACCACTTCCTGGAAGAAGCAGCAGAAAAAGAAGTGCGGGGGAAAGCCAGGCTCCAGCACTTCATAGAGAACCTGTTGCAGCGCGTGGATCTGGCAGAAAGGCAGCTAGAATATTACCAAAATCAGCAGATGGTGTGCAACCACACCGACGTCAGCGAGCACGTGGTAAGCCAGCAGAGTCCTTCCCTCTACTGTCACCCTCTCCCTGGAGCCAAAGTACTGGGGTTTGAACGGGTGGGCTCAGTGGCTTGGACTAATCGCTGCTGCAGGCAGATGTACAATGTTTCTTTTAGGTGTGTTTTATTTGTTTTAAACTGCCATTTTACACGAGGGAAGGGGAGAGAGACAAGAGCAGCAACAGCCAAAAATGGTAGAGGGAAAGCAGAGAGTAATGAAATATTTGATAGATATTTAAAATTTTTTCCAGCTTTGGCTATTGCTGCTGTTGCCTTTGCCATGAACACTTTTTTTATGTGACTTGGCAGTCTTTTTGGGATGTCTGAAGATTTTCAGGAAAGACATGGATCCCTTTAGGTGTCATATCAGCCTGCTGGCAAATCATCTTGCTTTCAGTAGTTACCTATCATGGGACTCTTAGAAATGGTGAATGGATTCCCACAGGCCTGTACCCCATGGATTAGAAACCAAAGCTGTCTGAACATTGCTTTTTAAAATACATTATTTCTTTAAAAGCCCTCATTTTTAATACCTAAACTCAGTATTTTTCCTGCAATTCATTACATTTATATGACAAGTTTTAGGCTGAGGATTTCCAAAGAACAGTTCAGTTTAAATGAATACCCCATGCTGCCTGAGCTAAGTAATTGCTTACCCTGGGATGTGAGAAGGTGTCATTTGATCATGCACAGCACTGAACAAGTATGCAGTGCTGGAAAGGAAAGGTTCCCAGAGCTGCTTGGAAGACAACAAGCTTTAGGTGAGAGCTGAATAAATATAGATGAGCTGAAATCCAGTGAAGGACATCTCAGACAGTACCTGTGAGAAGATTGAGGGGCGCTGTAAAGATGGGCCTCAATATTAAATCATCTCCCTTGCTCTGGATGTGTTTATTGGGATCCCTGGCTCAGCAGCATCCCTTGGGGAAGACTCTAATTTTTAAGGCAGCTGCCCTGCTTTCTGGGTAAATTCAGCATTCCTCTAAGGTCATTCATCCAAATATTGACCATCCTGACCTTCAGGAGGTACAGAAAAGTACACCATGAGATGGCTCCAGACTCCAGCCAAGACAGATGACAAGCAAAGTCATGCTGGGCAAAAATCCATCCGCAAAGTGTGGACAATACCAGGGACAGAGGGAACATTTACTAGAACATAATCATTTTCAGATGCCAAATCTGACTTGCTTGGCTCAGTGACTTCATTAAATGATATTCAAAGGCTCAGTGTAGAAGCTGTGATGAGAGCTCAATACAAAGAGCCTGTTTAGTACTAAGATCGATTTAAGCTGAGCTGGCATTAAACACCTCCTTTTCTGACCCCCACCAAAAGAGGGACGAGACAAAGTGTTTCCACACTGTGAACCAAACTGTTGTAAAAAATGGAGTCATGCAAATTTGTGCTAGCACTGAGACTATGCTGTCCCTAGCTGGTCTCAGGATTTGCAGGAGGGGGAGAGAAATGCTTGTGTCCTCACACTCCACCCTTCAGTGCAAGTCTGGCAGAGCCAAGGGCTTGTAGCTGAAATTTCCGAGCCACTTGTGTAAAGGAAATATATCACTGAAAAATTAAAGGATCTGAGAGAAAGTTAATTTAATACATCTTATCCAGCCACTGCCCTTTATTAATTATCTTGAACATAATAATGACTTCTCATTGTATCCATACTGTTTAATCTAATGTGAAAGATCTCTGTTCAGCCCACACGTCTTTAGCTATTTACTTTGATTATAGTTACAATAAAAATAATGGGAAAAATCCAACCACTAACAACTCACACATGAATTTTAAAAACATATTCATAAGATGGAAGAGTAATAATCTGTAAAAGAGGAGGTTTTTCAATTTCTTTCATGAATGTTCCAGTTTTAACAGCAGGTGAGAAGGGAAATATGATTTTAAAGATTGTGTATATTTTATCCTTGTACTTTAATTACTTGTAAATGTAATAATAATAACCTGGTTTTGTTTTCATTGCAGTTTACAGACATTTCATTAAATAAGAAGCCCAGATGCCTGTATGTATATCTTCTCCTTTTTTTTTACTTAAATACACTTAAGTTGACATGCTCGCATTTCTGCTTTTGCATTTCACCTTATAGGTTGGGTTTGGCCAGGTTCTATACCTGCACATGGTCTATATTTATGTTATGTAATTGAGGAAAAACAGATTTCTGCTAAAACAAAACCAAAAATCAGATAATCTCTAAAGAAAATGAAGAAGGCTAATTTTCTGTTAAACAAATTACTCCTTCCTGCAGACTATAATAGCCTATTTCAAAGCTACAGGAATCGAATCTCTTTGGCAAACACAGTCCAAGTTTCACTTGAAAGTATCTTTAACATTCTATAGGTAGGAGAGAGACAGTTGTCATCTCCTAACTGACAGTAACAATCATATAACCAAACAAGTGCCCTGACAAAGCACAGGCACTAACAATCTCAGGTTACTCAAGCAGCTGTCCCAGAGCAGCAGAACTAATTGGGGCTGGTCTGCCATGTCTTTGTGACTTGGTCATGAGTCCCAGGCAGGTGGTTTGGAGCATCACGTGCTGCTTGGCCAAGTGACAGGCAGTGCACCCTTCTTCAGGGCAGCCTTTCCTAGTGGGGACATGGGTTTGAGGCTTTTTTCCATGGCACCAACACAGGTCTGGGACTTCACTCTCCATTACACAACAGATTAGGAATATGTGTGAGTAGGAGTTCAGACTCTCACAGTCACTTGTGTTGCAGAGTTGCTGCTTTCAATGAAAAAGCATTTCCCCCACCTGGAGCTGGCAGCTTTGCATTTCACATGCAGTGACCTGCATCTTCCTCCATCTTGAGTACTTTTTTACCCTGACTGTGAACTGGGGACAGACATCTGTCTTCTCTACCTTAAACCTGTTCAGTTTAAATACAGTTTAGTCCCTTTGGGTACCCCTCAGGTCATATTGACCTTGACCTTCTGGTTCAAGTAGCATCATTCAGTGCAGCAGAGGACTGCCTAACACCACCTGCAATAGTGCCTGTGTATGCTTTGGGAATACATGATGTAATTTCTTCACCATAACAGCATCTGAGAAAAACAGAACACTGCATCTTTTAACAATAGCCAAGTAATGAACTGTAGCAAACAGTACCCAAGAACTGATGGTAAACCAGAGTGGCCAATACTTGTGCATTTACACAGGTCATTCCTAAACCCCAGCAAGTGGTCAGAGCCCAGGTCTGCACCAGGCCAGGATGACACAGTGCCTGCAAGCTCCAGCTTGGACCTGCAGGGCATTTCAGCCCCCAAAAGTTCCCCCTAGTGACCTGGTCTGGTTAGCAAAGCTGCCAACCAGGTAATGCTGTTATGTAGGTAAGGCTTAGTTCCAACAATGTCAGATGGCCCTCATTGCCTCCCACCAACAAATACAGGCTTTCATGACACCCTTCTCATCTTCCTAAAGAGCAGGAGAGGGTTTGCACTGTACACACTTGAGTAGCCACAGCTTTTTCCAAAACTGGCTTTGTGAAGTGTGCAATATCATTTGACTCCCACAAGAAGTAATACTACAGATTAATGGTTTTCAGAAATAACAAGCTATGGGAAATAACCCTTTGGGATCCCTTAAGAGATCGACTTGTACATCAGCACATCTGTTCTTCATTTCAGTCACAGGAGCTGGGTAGACATGAGCTGCTGCCTTATGTTCATAGTTCAGCTGTTACACTACATGTATCTGCTGTAAAACGTTTCAAGATTATGTTAAAAGGGACTGTAATGATCTTACTTAGCTAAACTGTGGAACTGCAGTTTCAATGTACAATTTCAGAGCAGAGTGCACGGTTCAGCCTTTGCTGCACTGGGCACTTCACTGTCACTTCACCTGAGCTCACCAATTTCTGCAAATGTTGCTGGGCTTGAACCATCACAGGGAGAACAAAGAATTCAACTAACTTTGGCCTTTAAGCTTTCATAATCTTCTTCCCTCCTGTTTTTATATTTTCCTGTTTTAAATCAAAGCCTAAAAGGGAAGCTAAAGTCTCCCTAGATGGGTGGTCAGCATAAAGGCAGAGCATGAAGTTTCCTGAGTTACTGGCCATTAGTAGCAGCAGCTCCCTGGGGCCTGGGTGCAGTCCAGGGCAGCACTGAGATTCCACAAAGAAGTTCCTACAGTTCCTGCACCTGCTTTCTGCTCTTAGTGGTGCTGGGAGGTCTTCCAAAGACCAAGGATGTTCTTTGCCGAAGGTTGCTGTAAACATGTGCATCTTTAAAATCCCTGCAGATCACCAAGTATAGACCTCGGAACTCCAAAATGAGCAGAATGCTGATTGGAATAAAACTGTAGATGAACATGCGTGAAGAGTGCACCAGTAACACACGTAGGGGTTATTTAAGTGGGGAATGCTTTTGAGTACTGAGAAATGTATTCATCTTGCAACTCTTGTTTTTCACATGCAGCTTCATTCTGTAAAACAAGACTATTTTTATCTTCAAAAATGTATGGTTTTGGGATATTTTGCAGATCTATCAGTTTGCAAGACTGAATAATAGTTATTATTAATCACTATTACTAATTTCAGGAGCCGAGGAAGTCAGTATGCTTCATATAATATCCCTGATGCAAAGCCTCATTCCTTTCAAAAAGGAAGAATCTTGTTGAAAAAAGCAAAGGATGAAAAAAACAGCTTGCAGCCAGTGAAATGCTTCTATGAACCTGTTGATTGCCCAAGAGAAATATGGAGAGCACAAAAGAAAGGTGAACCAGTCTGCTCTGCAAGGAAAGTGAGCACAAAATCAAAGATGGGTAAAAAGGCCAAACCACTATAGGAACGGTGAGCAATATACAGTAACACAGGAACTTGGCTTCAACAGAACAAATATTGAATGAAGTTAGTCATCCTACTTTTTCCTATCCATCTGGCCATGCCAAAACATATCAGATATAATATATAGAAATATATACATATGTAAGACTTGTATTATTTAGTTATGCCATTCCCTCTTTGGGCGCTATAAAAGAAGTGAGATTTTATTCAGTTTACATGGAGGTTTTTTCTATTTATTCATTTATTTATTTATTTATTTAGAAATTTACACAGCTTATTTTAAATGACTGCAGTTATCTTGCTGGGCAGTACTGTGGCTGTATGTTTAATTATTTTAGTGGTAGCATGTGGCCTGGTAATTTATTTTCCATCTGTGTTATTGCTGAAGTTCAGAGGAATCCATTTAATAGGCACCTAAATATTCAATCTTTCAGCTTAGGTAGGTGTAAGATCAGTGACTAACAGACATATTTAGATGCAAAAGGCCTACTAAAAGTTGCTTGAGGGCTGTTTACAGCAGTAGATTGCTACCCTGGATTTTTGGCTATAAGCACATTTCCATGTTTTATTAAATACATTAAACCAGTTGATCCTGCCAGCAGCCATGTTGTCTGTTGGTACAAGTTTGGGCTCCTCTGGTGTCCCTTAGCAAGGAGACCAGAAGCTGTTCTGACACGCACAGACCAAACTGGGCCAGAGGAGGAATTTCAGTGCTGAGTGCCAGCAGCAGGTTACCAGCTGTGGTGCAGCAAGTGACAGGCTAAAGCAAGGCTATTGCATGGCATCATGTTCAATGCCTGTGCTTGGTCTCAGGCATGAGAGGCCCAAATGGCCATCATCATAACCCAAATCCTTCACGTTTTTATCTCTGAAGAATCTTGACAGGACTGAGAGATCACTGACTTTCAACCAAGAACCCAAGCGCAAGGCAGTTAGAAATGACTGCAGAATGGGAATGCGCATGTTTACATTGGTTTGTGCCAATTAAAAGGATCCTTACTTACCAGAGTATTTATTTATCAAGATGATTTTTTGTGTGCATAGTTTTTTGGTAACACGAATCCTCATGCCATGTTTACAGGTACGAACATCCTAATGATATTACTGATGAAATTTGTTTTCTCAAGAAAAAGAATAGGTGAAACAGGTCTGTGTGATTTATTTTTTAAACACTCATAACAGATGTAAATTGTTTATGTGGAAGGTGATTTTTACAGTATGTGTACAAAGATTTGTGAAAAATGTTTTTCATTTTTTATAACTATGTCTGTAAGCAGAACTGAGTATTAAAAGACAGTGTATCACTATGATTACTGTTGCAATAAGCACCCAAGTTGCAATATTTTTAAAGCAGAAGATGACCAATCAGCTAGGATCAGGTAACTACAGATGTCATACATTTGTCAGTGTATAGAGCTCCCAGAAAGTAGCAGACTGAAGAAAGAGTATTATTCCTCACTTTTATTTTAAATAGTGTATATGGAACAATCAGATATATGTTTAAAGTTTCTCAACACTGTTTCAGTAGAAAGTCACAGTGTAAAACCAATTCAGGTATTTAGGTTGTAATGATATTTTAATATTTATTTAACTATGTCACAAGGCCACACTTGGCCTTATGCTAGGCATTGTGTGTGGTAAAAAGGAGTTGTTCATTGTGTTGCATGGGCTTGGGTCAGACTGTGTGTTACAACAACTGTTACAGGCAAGCTAAAATAGAAGCAATCTTGACTTTTCTTCTATTGCTTTCCACATCCTTCTACAAATCTGAAAAAATGACCTTTTTTGAAGATAATAAAGGTGAACTTTAGAAAGATAATAAAGTAAAATATATTAATCCATTTCTTTATCCACTTGACATTGAAAGAATATTTTTATTTTTAAATGCCTATACTACTCTGTTAGTCACCAAAGTTAAATGCAACTACTAGTTCACAAATGAGCTGTTTATTTTATTATTTATCATGTCAAAATCTTGACTGTAAGTTGTCCTTTTGGGGGAGAAAGAGGAAAAGAGTTAAAGAAGGTGCATGTTTTTAAACTTTTCAAAGCCTAATTTACACTTACTTGCTAAACAAATGCCAGTTATTTAATTAGAAAGAAATTGGATTGTACTGTAATCCCAGATAAAAGTTTTTAGAATATAAACATTCTAATAATAAAGATATATTTCTCAGTTACTGTGTCATTTAACTCTGTCAAATACGTTGTTTCTTACAAAAGCCTACAAAACAGCAGAGAAAAAGACAATTAGCAGCAGCTTGGACTTTGGTTTATCCCTCAGATAAAGCACGTCAGTGAAGTTGGGCTGTGACCTTTCTCAGCAATGCAAATTAACCTGCAGACAACTACTCCATCTTGCTGCACAGCTCACGTGTGTCACCTGCTGCTCTCCTGCTGTAATGGTGCTTGAAAATCATTCTGAGGGTGACCCACAGGATCAGATAGCCTGCCCAAGGCAGAGGTGAGGGGCGTGGAGGGAAGGGTCGGGCAAAGGAAATTTAGGGCAGAGGGGCTCCCAGGGAATGTCAGCGATGGTGTCTCCCTCACACTGCCAGCTGCTGAGCCATCATTTCATCACTCATCTCCCTGGTTAGACTTGGAAAGAGAAGTTTTCCCATGGGGGGAACCAGGTTCCTGTCTCATTAACAGAGACAGAATACTTGAGAAGAATAGGTACCTACACCAGGCTGAGTGTAACTGGCTTTAGCTTGTGGGGACATCTGAAGTCAGGAAATGACAATTTTAAAATATTTTTTAAATCTGAAAGTGTTCTGACAAAGTTGACCACTCACCTTTGAAAATGAGTTTGAAGTGCGGTTACCACATTTTGCCCTTTGAGAGGCTTTGAAGGCACCTTGGTGGGTTGTATGCTCACATCAAAGTGAATTTCATTAGGACCTGGATGCCTCATGCCCATATAAATTTTTAAAATCCCACCTCATTTATAACTAAAAATGTCTCAGAGCAGTATGCGTACTGGCTGGGTCCTTGCAGGTGAGGTTTGTGCTTAACACAAAATATTCTGACAGACGTGATATTAAAGGCCAGGAAAACAAGAGACTAATTGAAACCCAGACCTTTAATTAGAGCCATACATAGAAAAATGAATGACTTTGAGATGTTCCTGATAGTTGAAGAGAGAGTGTGTTTTTAGAGCATTTAATGCATCTGATCCCTCCCCCCAGCTCTGACTCAGTAGTAAAAACAGCTTCCCCCTACCCAGAGGAGATCTGAACACATCTGAACACAACTCTCCTTGTGTTTCAAGGAGAGTTACTGCAAATATTCAGTGGGATATTAATATTCAAAAAGATGGCCACAAATTAGTGCTGCTACTAGGTCAAACAAATTGTCACTTCTATCATCCCTAATAATACTGCCAGTGCTACTGCCTCTTTCAATCTACTTGAGCAAAATCCAGCTCTTCTCTCTCTTTTTTCTGCGTCATCAGATAGTTGCCTCTATTTGTTCTTACCTCAGACTAATGCTGGTTGTTTCCATACATCCTGTCTGAAGAGGCTGGAGTGGACTATTTCAGTGCTCTCTGCAGTGAGCATGGGCATTATTTTTATTGGTTTTTTTAGAAAAAAAATAATCCCAGAAGTGGTTTTATTACATGAAGCTCTTAAAAATAGATCCTGCTGCAACACAAACAAAATGTCCTTTCCCATTTTGTTGCTAATGCCACCCTCTATCTAGCCACGCTTTTTTATTCTGGTCTCTTGAATTTTCATTTGTACATCTCTCCAAGGAGAGGGAGAAACAAGCAGCGTAAGTTAAATGCAGTCATTGGTCTGACAAACATTTCCCCTCTTGCTGTCTCAGTCCTAGCATCTCACACTGCAAGCAGGTAAAAGTTGGCTTGAATTTTTCATAAAATCATGGAAAAAATATACAACAGATTTCCAGTTCATTAGAATGTTATGGATGAGGAAGAGGCTTTTCTGAGCTGAGAGGCAAAGAGGAAGAGAGATACTCCACTTCCTAGAGAAGTCACTTTCAAAGATAAATGTGACAGGTTGGAGGAATTTAGTGTGTGCTGGTGTGAGATGAGGGAAAGCCAGAGTTATACACAAGGCAGCAGTGAAAGGATGGGGGCCTCATTACTGCCTGCTGTTTCTTATGGGCTTTGACCTACAAAACATCAGCATAGATACAGCCTGACACATCCAATCCTTAAATCACACTTTAGACACATTTTTTGCAGCCTAATTACTAATTTCAAAGTAATAGACTTTAGCACTAAGGTTTCCGAGAAATTCCCCAAACTCTGTCCACAGTGTTTGTTCAAGGCATGTGTATTTGCCTTACAGTGGGAGCTTGTGCTCAGGAGATTTGTCAGCAGTGGGGATGTCTGTGTGCTCCCAGTCCTTGCTCTCTCCTGTCTGCTCAGTGACTGATGGCAGCTGGCTGGGTGCCAGCAGTTCTGCTGGACTCTCACCCCATTGACTGTCAGCTGGTTCCCACAGCAGTGCTGTCCTTTACAGAACTTTGCTGATTTTTCTGTCTGCTTCCCCAGCTCCCTCCTTCTTTCTACCAGCTCAGTGCCTTCAGCATGAGAGCAGGCTCATGCAGCAAGCATCCCCTCTGAACCTCAGCCTGCTAATAAGTCACTGCTTTGCACCAGAGACTCTTGCAGAATGCTTTCTCTGGCAGCCCGTGGGCAGCTGCTGCACTAAGGTGGCACATTCCCACTCGTTCTGCCGGCTTTGCGCCGCCCGGCTGACAAGTCTGCCTGCCTGGTGCTGCTCATGCCTCTCATGCTTGTTTGCAAACAGACTGTGGACTGACCAAAGGTCAGAGGGGGGTGTTTCTGAGGGGACATCTGCAGCCCATCACCCCTCAGCTGGAGAACAAGGGTAACCTTGGCTGAGTGTCCTACACTTCAGAAGTATTTTCATTAACATGTTATAAACATGGTACCTGCCCTTTGTTGAAGTATAGCTCAAGCAGGTGTCACAGACTTCTGCCCCTGAAGGGATTTATTATCTCCTACCAGCCAGCACTGTTTGGGGTACTTTTGTGAGAGGGAAGGCTGAATATTGGTCATATGAACAACTCACATACATGCTCAGTCAGGTGTGCACACTAGGAGAGGATCAAGAAAACAGCTAAAAGAAGGTTGCTTTTGTTTTGGTTTCACTCTACATTCAGATTCTATCACTGTTAGAGAGAAACCCCAAAAGAAAATTTTCAAAATAAAACTACCAACAAGCTAGTCCAGGAATTGTATATACACCTTTCACTGAAAATTACTCTTGGCATCACAGAAATATTAATCTATAGTAAGTTTCCAGAAAATATTCCCCTTGCAGAAAATAGTAATCTCTGAAGATATTTTTTAAATTTTTTCTCATGGGGAAGAAAAAAAACCAGGCAGAAAAACTGGGCTATTTTATCATGAACCAGCATCACACCAAATCCATAAGGTTTACACTAAGAAACTCACCCACCAGTGAACCTGTAATTATTTCTATGTCAGCCTGCCTTGCCTGACAACCCTCGTGAGATGCAGGCTATAGAAGTGACCTCCTAAATATGGCGTGGTTTAATTATCCCACCCTCTCAAGCTTTGTGCAGGCACCTGTTTAAGAGGAGCACGTGAAAGTCACTGGCTTTGCATGCTGCCAGGGTATGCCATGGTGTTCATGCCAAGCTATGCCACCCCCAGGCAGAAGGCCTTTGTAGGGATTACCCTGAGGAACCAAGGGATGGATCAGGCATCACCCAAAGCCTGGCAATGGCAGGCGAAACAAATTGGAATTATGGGAGCTGAACCCCTTCTGTGACAAGAGCCATGACTCTCCTGCTCCTTGTGTGCCTGTGGCTGCCAGCATGGCTGTGCACTTCCCAATCCTGCCTAGGCTCCTCACCAGCCCTACAAAGATTTGGGGCAATGGCAGGCATGGGGGTAGGTTGAAAAACTCTATTGGACATAGCAGCTTTAAAAGAGGGTTTTAAAGACACAGAGGGACCATCTCAAAGGACTGTTGTGAGCACACACAAGCTCATCCTACCCTTCTCTGGTCCCCCAGAGGCAGAGGAGTATTTCAGCCGTGCTGGGAGCCAACCAGTTCAGTGATGGGGCAGAAGGAGCCTGCTCTGCCAGCAGTACTTCTTAAGGGCATTAAATATTTTGTCCATTAGGAAATAATGAAAGTAAAAGAAGAATCACAACTAAATTAAGGAACCATAACTCCCTTGTCAGCTAATTTAACTGCCACAGTGAGCACACTGAACTGTCACACAGCTCAAGTCAGCACACTTGAACTACAAGTTATATTGTAGGCCCTTTCTAAAGAAAATGTTGCCAGACATCGTCCAGACTTCACCTGTAGACTCCCCTCCAATGGAGCAGCTGAGGACAACGAGCAGAAGACAAAAGCCTGAATCCAAGCAAATCAGAAGAAACATTTGCCAGGGGACAGGCATAAGTTTAAGATTCCAGAAGTGTGGGTGGGGAGAATGAAAAAGACACAACTGAGGCAGTTGAAAGAGATTATCACAGCCTGTGCTAAAGAAAGGGCCAGGATAGCAATATAGTTTTTATTCCCATTTATTCTTTTAATGGGCTTTAGTACCTCTTTAGTTTTGCTAACCATTTTTTAATGAGGAAGTGGAAGTGCCCTCCCACCTCAATACCATATAGTATGTATTACCTTGTTTTCTAGGGTACACCACTAAAAGACTTAAAAGAACCAGATTATTGTTTATTTTGGGGACAAAGGCTTCATTCCTTTGATATTAGTAGCTGAAAACCTACACCACAGATGCCCATCTCCTTGGATTTCAGGATTTGTGCTGTATGACATGTGAGTCTAGGCAGTGTCAAAGGTCAGTTCACTTCCTGGGCAAAACCTAACTAAAACACTTCCATTTTATCTGTGTACACACTTGAGACACACTTGTTGTCCCAGAGACAACATATATGAGTCAGTTTAGATATCAGTTTGCAGTGGGCAGAAGTGATTCTCTGCACGGAAGGAAATTTTGCATAGTTATAAAAGCTGGTGTGAGTCCATATAAGATCAGCAAACGTGTACCCTATTTGAAAATTCGGAGTTTAGGCCAAAAAAGCCTTGCAAGAGACACGCAAACTGGCAGATGAATCTAGACGGAGCCTTTTTGCCACTAGGTGGTGATGGCTGACAATGAATGGGTGCAGGATGCTCTCGGCCCCTCTCCCGCCCCACCAGAGCGGCTCACACCCCCTCACATTCCCGTCCCCCTCGGGGACAGTGCGTGTTCCACTGGAACACGCCCTGCTGTTACCAGAGACAGGCTACTCCATCTAACCTCAGCCTAAGGAACACGGTAATTAGAAGATTTGACTAAATACGTGGAAGTGCCATTTAATTAACTGGCAATGGTAAATGAAGAGGAAACCAAGAAATGACATGCTACAGTTGGTCACTTGCAACGGGATGCTAGCAACAAAGGTAGTATCAGTAGCTGAGCCAATCTCAAAATCACACTAACTGAACATAAATGATCAAAATGTGGTTTTCTGACAGAGCCAAATCTGCACAACATCCATCCCAGTCCCCTGGCAAAAAGCAGGGTTTTCGGAACAGTGGCCGAAGGCAGAGGCGCCGGGCAGGCTGTAAAGCGCACGGATTACTGCACACGGAGATGAAAGCCTTGCTCCAGAAGAGGCCAGGCACACCTCGCCGGCTCTTTCTCGGTGGCACCGCACAGCAACTGCCCACCCACAAGCCCCTTGGGCTGCAGGACACCCACGGAGCCACCCCGATGCAGGGCCATACCCTACACCGTGCCACAGCAGCTCCACCGTCCTTTCCACAGCCCATCCCCCTCCCTAAGCCTAGCTGCTACTGCCCTTCCTATTAAGCACGTGATATTCTGCTTCTTCAGACCCTAATTAAGGGGCTTTATTCTTATTATAGAAATTAAGTCTACTTGAAACAAAATAGCAATTTTCTCTTATAAAATGATGACCTTCTGAAAGACATAAGAGGACTAATGCATCCGGCAGCAGCTAATGACTGCATGCCAAATGGTCCTTTGCTTTTAGTGTGCACCCATCTGCTTCTTGCCGCTCTGCCATGGCCCACATGTGAGAATCGACTGAAGAGCAGCCAGCCAGTGTGGGTACCTCTGAAAAAGGGGCTCACAAGGACCCACCCCTTGCACAGGGATATGGCTTCATCCCGCGGCCTGCCCTGGAGCAAGGAGCTTTGCTGCCAGGGCAGAAGGCCATGGGAAAAGGAAGGGAGAGGGAGAGCATGCAGATCACACATGGGTGAGAACCATGGTAGGGGAAGTTCCCTGCAGTCCCATGTCTGGTGGGCTCCTGCTCAGGCCCCAGGGGGATGAAAAATGACAAAATCTATGGCAAAGCTCACCTAGGAGAGGTATTAGCACCTAGGAGAGGTACTAACACCTCAATATATGCTCATTGTTACACTGATCAGTTCAATATGTACAAGCCTGACAATCAGCTGTTTCCTGCCCTGAGGAAGGTCGTGGGGGGGGACTTTATGGTTGCAAATATATATTATAAAGGTTTGGGGTTTTTTCCCCCAAACAGCACTAGATGACATAAAAAATGTTTTAATCCGTTTGGCATAGCTCCTCTTTCGCTCCAGAAGTGACTCCCACTTTTCTTGGATTGTTTCAAGGGCAACCCTGCCCTTCTGTGCCTCAACCCCCAAGGAGGGAGACAGGCCAGCCTGGCTGAAGTCACCAGTCACCCACAAGCAGTGCCAGAGTAACACTCTGGTACAAAAGCAGTATTTGCCACTCTCAGAGCAATCCACATGCAGAAATTTGTTTTTATGAAACATTAGTCATTTTAGATAACAAATTGGTACAAATCCCATATTCACATAAATTACCAGCTTTGAATGGTTGACCCACTTTATAGCTAATCTTGGCACAAAATCTTGACTCTGAAATTTGAGGCAGATTGCTTTCAGTTTGGTCAACTTGGAAAGAAAGAAATGAAAAATATGTTAATACGAGGCTCAGAATGAGGGCTTCTTTTCACTTGAACTGAAACTGTCTTGTTCTTCTTGCAGCAATATAGGGATTAAAATCTTCTGCAAGTGTCCTGTTTAGATTATCTGCAGCTCAGTTTCCATTGGAAGTAAACTCTGGTGCCAGACACAGCTCAAATTTGTCCTGTGAGTACTGTCCTACGAGCTGCCAAGTGATGCTCCCCCTGCTACCATACACCAAAACCAGTATTCCAGAGCTCTACAAAAGGACCCTTCTACCCATTGTATGGGGCAGTGCACACTTTCCTGAAGACTGAATTTAAGAAGAAAGATTAACCACTCCATGCCTGGATATACATACTTATATATTCATGATCTAGTGGGTGGCATCCCTGCACATGGCAGGGGGGTTGGAACTAGATGATCTTTAGGGTCCCTTATAACCCAAACCCTTCTATGATTTACACTTGCACCTAAAGTGTTTCTCGTGTGAATTAACCTACCAAATCTCTAGGACCACAAGCCCTTGCTGTTTAACAAGCCTTTGTGGCTGTTACAGAATTGTATGGCTTATGCTACACCTCCAAGGAGCCACAGCAAACCTGACTATCGGTGGCTTCTCCTTGGAGAATCTGAAACTGGAGCCATAAGTTTTGGCTGTAACCCCTATTTAAATACATGATTTCTTAATGAAAGGACAGGCTAGTGGGAAAGTTAAGCTATATTCTAGGGACATTTCAAATGAATCAGAACAGTAGATCTATATCACAAGCTGGCCAAAAAATCAGTTGAGCATCTGAACATAGTCTAAGCCAACACCAGCTTGCACTAGAAAATAAAATTCAGTCTTCTGGAGATCAAACTCTAGTCCATCACCCAATTCTTTTCTAAAAGTATATCAAGACCCATCATAGTGTCTTCTCCTCTCTCCTCCAACTTCAAAGAAATATGGCATAAAGCTGCAAGCTGTCAGCAAACTTCTTCCTTCACTCTTGTGCTGAGGATTCAATTCAAATCCTGATGCAAACTTTTAATCAACAACAGCACTCATGCAGTATATAGAAAACCTTTTATTTTGAATAACACACAGAAAGAGGACAGAGCAAAGCCATTGATTCACTGTAACAGAACAGCATGTCTGTTTTACAAGTGTATAATTTGTGGTTGGTAAAGATTTGAGGTGACGGAACATAAGCAGACAACTCCCAGGTAACCAGAAAGGAGAACTACACACAAAAGGCAGGTCTAATATTCAGAATACCTGCAGACATTAACAATGTAATCCTGTCACTAATCATAGCTTGTAATGAACTGTGGCAATGGGGTTCTTGGAAATTGGATGGACTCACATAGCTTGTTATTTTAAATAAATACCGTAATCGGTATGAAATACCAGCAACTAAAATATGAAAAACAGTATGAACTACCAGTCTTTTATGGGACAGAAGGAATTATCCATAGCTATCCAAAGGCTAGTCTGGCTTTCATATACTTATATTTGAATTTTACATCATCTTGCCTCCAACTCTTTGTAAAACGTAGAGGTTTTGTTAGTAGTGTTTAAGCTAACTGCAGGTATTCTAGGCTTAGATTGTGTGGGATGGAAAGAAATACTAGCCTTTTGCTTAAAAGGAGAGAAACAGTAGATTTATATTGATACAAAGAGAACAATGTGAGGAAGCATATATAAGCAACTGCATTACAAAATTCTTAATATCAGATTCTAGAGGGGAAAACTATGGATATTTCTCTTCTTACCACAGACAGACCCAGTCCTGATCTGGCAAAGAAAAATCAGTTGATCTCGCCAGCAAACCCCCAAGGAGGCTCTGCAGGAGCTACCCCTGCACACAGGCCAGCCAATATCCTACAGCCATGTGCTGCCTACAGAGCCACAGTATTTCAAGAGGTACATGAAGACTCCTGTGTTATGGCAGTGTCCCTACTGCTTCTCCTGACTTCACACCTAATGCCCCAACAGAGAGGCAGGGAGCATCAGGAAGCCTGGCTCCTGCCACTCACCCCCTCTGACAGGTCATAGCCGTTCTCTGTTTCACTTCCCCCACTTGCAAAATTAGAACAACAATTTCTCCTTTGAACAATTACAGCCCTTTTGATAGCAGTTGCTACAATTACAACATTATTATTGGAGGATATTAGATAAGCTTCATTGTTCTGTGGTGGAGTGTCCAGGTGAACAATTTGTCCCTTTTACAGGCAATTTGAGATATTAGGATGCTAGCACAGTAAATTGCCATAAGAATAGAAAAAATAGTTTATTCACTTTCAGTTTCCTCTCTTAGCAGCTACCAAATGCTCATAGCAGTACAGAGGGCCCATTCTAAGAGCTGCCTTAAATGTTAAGTGTGCTCACTCATCTTAAACTTATGATACTTCTCTGTTGAACATTTGTATGCATTTTCAACTTCTAAAACTGACATCAACTCCAGTGCTTTGCAGAGACCTGCCAGCAGCTGGCAGCAAGCTGGCTGTTGCCTCTGCCAAAGAGGATTAATGCAGAATAATGCTGACTGGAGGTAGAAGACCTAATTCTATTTCTAGACATACTAGCATAAAACCAGAGCAAGTAATGTTGTCTACAAAAGATGGGTGCAATGGTGTAAAAGGATTGCAGTTGGAGAGTATCAGGCTCAGAGGAGTTGATGGTGTATTTTTTTCAAGGACATACATGTTCAGAAAATAATAGAAATGTTACATTTGCTATAAAGATTTCCAATGGAAAAGTAACACTACTTCCAATAATCCTAGCTCATGTGAATAATGTAAGTAGGACACATTTAAATTTGTTTAATGGTTACCCAAAGAAGTTATTTACAATCAGTAAGGTAATATGCCCTTAGGTGTTATGGGTAGCATGCGATTTCATTAGCAGCAAAACAGGCAAAATATACTGCCAGCCAAAATCCCTCTCCACCCCGCCCTCCAAAGTTATCCTAACCCTTTACACTACAGTAGTTGCAGTAGGAAAAGGCCTCTAAGGAGTTCATTTGGATTTTGCTGGTTCATTTTGATTTTACAGGAGACATTTCCCAGTCTACTGTGTATCATTTGTCTTTAGGCAACCAGAACCCAGCTGCACAAACCCTTCCCAAGTGCGAAGGGCAGGCAGGACTCTGAACAGGTCCAGGAGTCTGAACAGGTCACCCCAGCTCCCCTGGCATGTTCAGGCCACAGAGCATCATTCTGCCCTATGTAAGTGTCTCCATTACACAGAGCTGCTGCACTAGGAGCAGGGATGGGGCTGGGATGACCAGTTTGGAGGCAGCAGGTGATGGGGTCAGCATCTAGAACCATCTGGACCACCTTCTCCCTTGCATTTTCCTGGAGCTTTTCAAGGAAAACACCGCTTTCTAAATTTACTGAGATTTAATTGCCTTTCTTTGAACTGCTCCAAAATGAGAATTTGTCTTCAGCATGCCCTGGCCAGCTGGGAGAAGTCATATCCCAGACCAAGTTCTTCTCTGACCTTCATCCTTCCCTAGGGCAGGACAAGACACCCATAGCAATGCTGACCCTGTGAGTGAGATGGGACTGCACACACAGCCACCAGGTTCTGAATTCGGGCTGTTTGCCATGCACAGCTGGGGAGGAGCTGCTGTATGGGCTGAGACCACAGAGACTGGGACTCCACACAGTTTTGCCCTCACTGTGCTTTCTGCCAAGGAGGCAGCCATCCTCTGGTAGCCCAGAGTTTGGGGCAAAGCAGAACCAGCTGAATGTCAGTCTGGACCAGAAGAGGCAGACTGACTTGCTTGTAGACCAGCAAATGATTTGGTGGTACTTCACAGTGACCCTTCTCTACTGGTAAACTAAACCTAAATACTTTATTTCTTCAGCTTCTTCTCACTGATCAGTGGTGGGCTCAGTCAAGGGCATGACAGATTCTGTGTCAGAGCAGGACAGAATACCTGATGCCAAATCTCATCCAAACCTCACAGTGCAGCCTCACAGACCTGCCATGAATGTGCTGATCCCAACACCCTGAGCGACTACCACGAGGACAGAGTGTAGGATGTAAAACCTTGTCTTCCCTCCCCCACCTCCCCAAATACTTTCAGCATCAGGAAATTAATAAAAATGAGTAAAATAAAGGAATACACAAAGGACTACAAATATCCCCTTTGTTGTATCTGATTTGGACCTGGAGTGTTTCCCAGCTTCAGTCTAGCCACTCGATAATCTAAAGTGGAGAATGCTACATAAATTACTCATTATTCCCACCAGATGAGCTGTCAAAGGCTGCGGAAACCAGTTCATGTTCACCTCACCTCTCTCTCTGCTTGCTCTTTGCTGTTACTTTCCACTCTATTAAGCTCTGTTGCTAAACAGTTTTATCTGAAGACTCTAAAAGAGACAAAGAAAGAAGGAAAGAACTAAAGAAACCCTCCACAAGCATCCTGTAACTGTACTTTTGAACAAAAATCCAGAAGGACACAATGAAAGCCAAAGCAATCGTTCTTCCTCCATGACCTCATCACAGCTGTCAAACAGCCTTCACAGCCTCTGCCTGCCTGGAGTTACCACCAGTACAGACACAGGTATCCAGCCCAAAGAAAATCACAGAATAAACTCCCCTCTTGTTGAGGTGATTCCTGAGAAAAGTAAAGCCAGCTCTGGGGCGGAGTTTGTGCATTTCTTGAGTTGCAGCTACCTGTATTCATTTTCAAAGCAAATCACAAATGTCAGAGTATTGCACAAATACAGGGTCCTACTGCTTTGCTGCAGCTTCTGCTCATCACATCTAGGAGCTCCAGGCTCCAGGCCACTCAGCCCAGATCTTGGCACCACAACTAAAGTAACACCTCATTTTGATTTTTCTAAATTAACCATTATTATTAGATGTTTCCAACCAGTTGCCAGAACCTATATTTCTGCATGACCCTCATCTCTACGGTTTCCTGTTTGTTGTTGCTTCCATGTTGCAGACAGCACAAGTGTCAGAGCACTATTGCTCTTGAAAAGGATGTTTTTACATATGGCTCTACCCCAAACACCTGGAAGTACTTGTAGCCCTGGAAAGGCAAGCCCAGATACTGGGTGGCCCTGCAAAGCCAAATGTCATTTCAAGTTAACAACTGCTTCCTGTCATTGCTTTTGGGCCAGACCAAAGCCCTGGAGTGAGCCATCCCTAGGGTTAGGAGATACAAAATTCAAACCCAGGATGAGATTGGGAACCTCAAGTCCCTCTTGCAATATCCTGATATTTCTGCCACATCACTGGCCTGCACAACCCAGTACAAGCTGCTGGTGGTTTGCTGTGATGCACAACATCAGGCAACTCTTCCAATTTCTCTGCAATTGCAGCCCAGTGCATTAGTGTTTGATGCCATATGTTCCAGTCCCTGCAGCAAAGAGCATTCAGCACACTCAGGAACCACAGCAGCCCCCTCCAGCTGGGAGGCAGCAAGAATCCCAAGAGTCAGTGAGAAGCCTGGAGGGCTTCCACCAGTACTAAATCCCTCAGGGCAGCAGCAGTATGAGAGAGCCATGAGAGAGCCCTGCATCTCCCTATCTCACCAGCCCAATCATTATAAAACCACCGAGTGATGGCTGGAGCTGCACTACTCTCTTTCTCAGTATAGATGAGGCAGCCAAGCGTGGACACCAGTTTGCTTTGACTCCACCGTGATCCGGCTGGATGTATGACAACTCCAAACTATGCAGGATCAAAGAAAAACAGGGTTGGAAAAGGCCCATAGAGATCATTTACTCCAGTCCCTCATCCCCAAGGCAAAATCAATTTTCCCTTCATCATTCTTGGCAGACTGAAAAATAGAGAAGAATACAGAAACCAAACTTCAGGGAACTGGGGTTCAGCTAAGTATAACTACAAAAGTGTAGTCTGAACAGGAATAAGGCTGAATGCACTTATTCTAGAAAACCATGTCACAAAAACAGTGTCAGGAACTTGACTTTATTATTTTCTAAAATAAACAAATAAATCTGGAAGCTTTAAAATCCCAGGTATGGGTTGAGAATTATTTCATAATCCTTAGTCACCTACATAGTCAACCAATGCAGAAATGCATCATCTCACACCCTAATAAACAGTATGCAAATATTTTTGCAATCTAATGCTAATGATATAAAATATTATTAATTAATAAGTAATTTGGCACACTATTGTAAAAATTATATTTAACTATGTATTAACTGGAGTTGTAGCAAATGATGTATTTAGCTAATTGTATGCAATTAAATTAGAATTAAAAACGGGATGTTTCATAATCTTTGCTTTTCACTAAAAATCTAAGCAGGGAATTCAATAAATGAAAGCTGCTGGAAAATCACGTGAAACATCAAGCACTGGAAGATTAATAAAACACAAGGCATCATATGTTGTTCATCTAAGTTTATTAAAAACCACACCAAGTCTAAATCTTTGCACACTTCATACTGAGCTAAACTTAACTCCTTTTTTCCCCCTGATTCTTCATTCTATTATATCCCCCAGGCTTAGATCTGTTGCATCATTATATCCAAAAAAGAAAATAAAATTATATATATTTTTAAAAATCATGCCTGTAATGAAATGCTGGTATATCTGGATTGTGAAGGTAAAGCAGACCTAGTACAGTACTTCATCTTGAATAATGTCTCCCTATAGCATTCACGTGTGTCAATAACTGGTAACACAGAAGGGCAAAAATACAAGCGTTACAAACTGCAGCATGGTTTGTTTTAGGAGTTTGCTCTTTGCCTCCCAGTTAACTGCTTACACAGTTTGTGTAAATATTAAATGCCTGGATGTGCTCACGCTTTCAGAGAGAAAGACTGGGAACTTGTCCTGTGGCCAATCCTGTTTTTGCACTTAGTTATTTCAAGGATTTCTCTGCAGGCATTGCTCCAACTTTGTACAGGCAACTGTCCTCGCAGTACTTGTAACTCAGTAACAAGGACTTGTGCATACAAATTTGGCCAGTAGTGATACAAATGAACAATTTATTTGCACAGGTAAACAAAAGACAAGACCAGCTGCTCGTGCAGCACCATTGTCTTAATTTTGTTGTTCTGGGCAGCACACAAACCCCTCCGAACACAGGGATGTACACCTGACCCTACTTGAGGTCCACCTTTGCATTCACTTTCTCTCTGTCTCCCAAACAGGGAGCCCTGCCCTGGCTCCTGCTGCACTCACAAGTGGTATCATGCCCACTACAAAGGAAGCGGCATCAACTCTACCCACCCTGCATTTCAGATTGTGTAGCTTCAGCACAAAGCTTTGGCAACACGTCAGGACTTTTCTCCTAATGACTCTAGCTAACTCTAGCTGCTGTTTCTACTATTTCACGTAGGCATCCCATATCAGTGGGAAGCTCTGAACACATTTTAACTTTTGTATGGGCATTGTTCTTTCCATCTACAGGGATGGAAATGTCTGCAGGACATCCACAGTCTACTGGTGTGTGGCAATCTACCGCCTGCACCCAGGGATTTCTCCTCATACCTAAGGAGCAGCAGAGACAAGTGAACTGTTTCAAAATTGTTTGCAAAATTGTTTGCTCATAAATCCTTATTTCCAGCCCAAATTAAGTGATTACTTATCCCATGTCTATGGCTGCTACCTGCCAGAGGAATGGGGTGTTACGGGGAGGTGAGAGAGGCAGGCATTGGCACAGCAGGAACCTGCAGAGGAGTTCTCTTGCTATCCCTGCCTCTATCCATGTCTGCCAAGGCAGGGGGCTCAGGCCTCTGTGCATGGGAACTCAAGATGCCAGGAAACGAATTAGCATGGGGACCCAGGTTCCGTCAGGTTTTGTTCCACATCGCAGGGAAAGCTTGAGGATCCCTTATTCTAACTCATGGTTATTTATTTAGACACTAGGGACCTGCATCTGCTTTTAGATGCTCATGGCCAGACTGTTTTAATTCCTAGCCTAGTGGGCATGTCAGATAGTGAAAGTTATAAGATCAGGTTTCCTATCTCAATGGAGAAACTGCTTTCATACACCTCTGCAGTTATCACCCAGGACCAGCTGAAGCCAGAGGGAAGCTTCCATTTGCCCTGCTGGTTTTGGCTGGGGTCCCAGCTCTCAGCAGTTCCTGTCATCCTCCACCTCACTGCCGTGTTCTTCAACATCCTTCCACCCAACAGTGGCAACTCAATGAAGCACTGCCACAATTTAAATAGTTATTTGCATTTCATTAACAATGACAACATTTATTCTAATACAGTTAAATCAGAGTAGCATTTAGTTTAATTTTAACAAGATAGTTATTAAGCTAACCAAATATCAATTGATTACTGAAGAAACCACATTGTGAAACAAATAAGTTGAGAAATAAATCTTGTTGCCAGGCCATTAATGTAAAATCACATAAATAATAAACGTCTAATTAGGTTCTCTCTAATGAAGAGCTCCAACTGTTCGCTGACATTCTCTGGGAGGGCTGGGGCCTTCCCAGGTTGGCTGTTAAGGGAGAGGGACCTGATCCAAGCACCCCGAGAGCTGTACACACAGACCCAGGTTGGGCAGCTGGGTTTAAAGAGAAGCTCAGACTCCCTGTGTGCTGCCTAGTTGGGACAGCCTTGCTCTGCACCCCTACCAGGCACTGGGTGCTCAGAGACCTGAAGCACCTTGCTCAGGCGTGGGTGGGAATCCAAAAGTCAGGAAGCAGGGATACACCACCGGGGGCTGCTCCTGTCAACACCATGGGGCTGTAGGGTGTGAGGGGCATTCCCCTAACAATTGCCACATCTTAACATCGTCCTCAGCATGAACAGTTTACCACATTTCCCTGCAAATTAGCCAGCATCTGGAATACCAAAATGGGTCAGTTACAGCAGACACAAACATTTCCTTTTCTAGTATTGCTAAGGATTGTAATTTTCATCCATCTGTATGTGTGGATATCACTTTCAAGGGGGTTGTTTGTTTGCTTATTTAAACACAGATCTCTTAGGGAGATCTTTTTCTGACCATCTGCTCTGTCCAGCTGTACAAAACAGGCCACAAAACCTCACTCAGACAACTGTGAATCAAGTCTGCAAGTTCTGCTTTAAGCGCATCAAAGTACCTGCAGGCTTGATTTAAAGCCTTCAAGTGACAGAAAACTCACCAAATCCCTACACAAATTGCTCCAATGGTTAAATCTGCCCACTGTGAAAAATATACACCTTTATTGAGCCTGAATTTGTTTATTCACTGTTTCTTCTCATGCCTTATTTTGCCAGTCACAGCAATCCCTCAGCCTCTGCCTCACAGAAGCTGAAGCAGAGCCTGCCATTGAAGAAGGCAGGGGCTCTTCTCTCTACCAGCATGATTTTGGGAGGGACATCAGAGCATTTTCAAGGAAAAAGGGTCAGAAAGCCAGTTTACTGAAATGTAAATGAGTCCCCCAGTACAAATTTCCTTTTTTAAAAATAACAATAACCCACAGCTCACATACCCCTTACCCTTAAAAATTGCGTGAAAATAAGACTGACTACAAAGAGCCCATGCCCTCAGATAATGCACACAAAGTGCACTTTGCCCAGAATTTCCCATACAGGCATATAACCCCTCTTGCAAGTAGATCTGTGGACAAGAGGGAGTTGTGTTCTGTTCGGCTTGGTTTATGGATCACCAATGTGCATTTTAAGATCCAGTGAGTGCCCAGTGAGAAGCTGCTGTCTCCATTAGAACTGTTGGAGCCTCCTAAGAGCTCCTCTGCCTGCATCACTTTGGCAAGATGGCACCAAAGGACCACCACCTCCCATGGATGGGCACTGGCAGCAGGGAATGAGGGGTGGGAGGGTTTGTGGGGAAGCTTGGAGCCCTGCACACACATCTCCTTGCTCCCTCCAGCCCCCAGGGGAGCTTTGCTGGGTGAACTGCCACCCAAAGTAAACCATGCTGGATTAGTCATACCCATTTGATAACCTAGGCCTGCACAGCTGAGCTCTTGCAGTGAATGGGGCTGCAGTTCACATGGAGGCATGAGGGCTCATACAGCTGAGACCTTCAGTGAGACCTGTCCAAGGAATCAGACACAGATACAGACCAATTTTGCACAATTCTGCTGTACCACGCTGAGGCAATGAAACCACCAGAGTCTACGGCAGTGTCACTGCTCCACGTCTCCCTGTCTCCACGTGACCCTTCCACATGGTGTCCAGCACCAAATCCATCCCTCTCCACTGTCTCTGTCCACCTCACTTGTTTGCACACAGGGAGCAGGCCTTGAGCAGAGGCTGTGACAACACAGCACACAGAGCCCTAATTACAATAAAAGCAGCAACGTGGATTTGTCAGTGTTACGTTACACAGATCAGAAGCTGTGATTTTTAAGAAGGAAGCAGGTGTTTTGGAATATGATCTATTTATCCAGGAAGTTAAGATAAGTAGTTTTCAGCTAATTATTTTGTGCTCAACCAAGGAAATAATCTCAAAAGTGAACTAGTCAGCTTGGAAGACACTCGCGATTTTGTACCAAATTTTAGACTTGACATTGAACATGGAGCAGGATGAGTGGTGGCAGCAAGGGATCTAACCTGCCTCAGCTGAATCCCTAACGCCAGGGCTACAGACTGTAGCCACTGCAAGGTAAACCACGCTTTTTCTTGCATCTTTCCATTGCTGTTTTCCAAACAAGTAACTTAAACACACCTGGGAAAAAAACAGAAAACTGACCAAAAAAACCCAGTAATTGAGCAAAGACAGAAAATGTGAGGGGCCTTGGGCTATATAAGCTGTTGGAAACTGACTGAAATAGCCTCCAACATGGGCATAGAGGCTACTGCAGATTGGGGAGAAAAGGTTGTCAGCCACAGAGCCTAAGAACACATATCAATCCCTTCACAACCAGAAGATGCTCCTTCTGTGAGGCCATGGACACCCATCATCCCTGAAATGACCAGCACACAACAGGTTAAAGCAGATATGCTGAAAAGGGAGAGAGCCTGCAGTGCAAATACTGTTAGCACATCACAAAAGAGTCAATTATTAACTCCTCCTAATTGGCTGCCACTCCCATCCCACCTCAGGCTTTGAAAGGACTGAGCGACCACGACCACACTTGGAGGTTTAACAATGAAATCTCCTCCCCACATGACTAAGCAGGATTGTACCAACACCACCCATCCACCAGCTCTTTTGGTCGTGGCAGAGGAAAACTGACTTCCTCTGTTTATCGTCTTGTGATAAACCTCCAAAGGAAACAGTTTCTTCCTGTAAGTGACAATATTTTGAGAAAACACCCACAAATCTCTCCCAAGGCCCTTGGGATAGCCCTGAGAGCCTCCTGCCGATGCCCGCTAGCCAAGAGCCATCTGTGAAGGCTCTCACCCTCCTGCGTGCTTGTGGTTATGTGGTGATGACCACAGAGCCACCACCAGCACACAAGAACCACTTTCTTTCTTGCAAGGAAGCAACAGAAAAGAAGCTTGAGTTGATGGTAACAGGACTCTTTGTGTAATCCCTTCCTATCATCTGCTCCACCTCACTTGCATGTTCTCCTCTGCACCTGAGCAGCACTATTATCTGTTTATTACCCAGGAGCAATGTGCCAGGCAGGGTCTCACAGGAAGCAGGAGGACCTGTCCACTCTCCCTCCATCTCCGATGCAAGCCCACCTCATCTCCCAGCCCCGAGGAGCACAGCAACCACCACCAAGGGGAAAGGCAAGATCCTGTTCCAGGCACATCCCCTTCGTCTTGGCAGGCAACACACTCTGCCCTGGTACACACCAGGAGGCAAGGCCAGCTTGTTTTAGGAACAATCTTTGCTCCCTTAGCTACATTAAATGCTACCAATAACCACATTGACATCTAGCCATTGATGATCAACTCTGTAAGCTGAGGGAGCCACATCATGACTTAGGAATTATCTTCTTTTCTGTAAAGTCCTTCCCCCCACAGGACTTACTAAAATCTGCTTGGCACAGCATATCCGTTTCCAGGTGCAATTTGAAAAAAAAAAAAGGCGGGGGGAAAGCAAAGCATAGCAAGCATGCAACAACATTGTTGTGAGCTCAGATGATGTTAAATGAATTAATTCGATTCATTCTCAGATTTAATTGGCAAGATTTAATGGTTCACATTGAAAGCATGAATAACTATTTTGTTCTGTGAATGACTATAGTTTAGTGACTCGATGTCAGTGTATTTTGCCCAGGGTAAAACTTGCTATATGAATTATTCACTGCTGGGTGAATGAAATGAAATGAATGGGGGTCATATTCATAGACAGGATGCCAACTGTGGTTATTTGACATGACGGGGCACACTCGATGCTGACAAAGGACAATAGTTAATTTACAATGTGGTACTGGGCTCAGTCATTCTCCTTAAGATCTTTATAGAAAGCATGGCACTTTTTGTCATGTACTCCACATTAAGATGGATTCCATGTGCCAAAAAACACTGAAGCATAGCTCACTTTTAAAAATGTTCAGTAGTTTAAAAGGAAAAAAAAAAATCTACCTTCCTGTCTTGTTTGGCTGAAACATTGCTCCAAAGAAAATGTGTTTAAGAGAACTTAAAAACAAATGAAGGAACACATCTATATATCACTTGAGCATCTTGTCATAGATGCAGTAGTTGATAACTGCTAGGAACCTCTCCCTGAGAAGAAAGAATCCGAAAGCCTTTCACACAACGAGGTCTCAGACTGGGAATAATAGAGCTTTTACCTAAGCTTTTATTTCCAAAACCAAGAGAGAGAAGATACTGGGCAAAGTTTCTGCACTGAAGTATTTACAGTGAGCAATCAGAGTAGGATGTCTTCCCAGCCTTCTTAAAAACCTGTTGCTTTAATACAAGACATTTGTAATCTGGAAAGACAGGATGCAATTCAGCTTGATCTGACAAATGGACCACAAAAGTTTACTTACGCATACTAATGATACATTCATCTTCACTTTACACTTCTCAGCTGTGTGCTTATTGCAAACATCTGTGTTGCTGAAATGACTGGCATTACAACTCATTTGTATGGTTTAAAACTAGTGATGGACGAAAGCTGAGCGAGAGGGGAGGGGCTGTGAATGGGTTGAATCAATGCCCTGGTGTGCACAGAAATAACTTCATAGTTAACTTCCAAACCACCAGCATGGTACAAACCTTGTGTGCATCAGTATTGCACTGATAATACACCTAGTATTTAGAAAAAAGGCTAAAGGAAAGATAACTGAAAGGCAGCTTCATTTTCCTTCCATTTCACACACTCCCTACCATCCAGCTGCAGGACAGGCTGCTGCTCCCTAGGCCAGCAGCTCCCTGGCCATGCTTAAATCACCAATAAAGTAGCTCAATTCTCAACACCATCCCCAGTTCAAGTATTTTCTTGACTTGTGCAAAAATGGTACGCTTTCTCTCAAACTATGGTGTGCTGGAGACTGTGCCTACCTCTGAAATGAGCCTGCCTGGATTTGCCTTGTTTTCATCCCTCCTGGTGTTGGATGATTTGGCATAAATCCTGCCTGAAACACAGTTCTTACATGGTTAACAGTAATGGAATATTTCTCCTTGTAACAGAGATATTACAGTAATGGGATATTTCTCCTTGGCTCCCAGATCTACCAGGTATTTGCTTTTTGACCAGATGGCGCTTCTGCGTTGTAGCCGCACGTGAAGTATTAAATTTCTGCATTCACATTTGTTAGGCATTTGGCTTTCCCATGACATCCCTGGAGATCCTGGATACAGGTTAGTATACCAAAAAGGCTCTCAAGTAGTCTTAAGAGTCTTTGTGTCCTTGGACATCCAGGTACTGTACTTATTTGACTGCCTTTATTTATGCCATGACATGGTGTACTCTTCATAGTCATGTGTAACAGCTCAGAGACTGTCTAGCTAGGCAGATGGACAACTGGGCATGAGCAGCTAAAGCCTTTGCCATAAACCACATCTAAGCTCTTTAAACTGGTTCATGGCTGGCTTGGTTGATTGTTTTGGTGTATCTCAGTACTTACAGTAAAACTAGCAGGTCTGTGTATTCATGTCAAGCTAGGAGAAGGTGAGAAGTCAATTTTGAACATGGTGTATGATACATCTCTCAATGCCCATGCGTCACTCTGGCACAGTATTCACAGTAACATGCACTGAGAACACAGACCACAAGCTAAGAAGTATAAAATAATCTTTAAAGGCTTACAAAAGTTTCACACACACACAATTACCTGTCTCAAAATCACTGGTCATGAACCCTTCTGTAAGGCATTTCATTTAATCGCCTCTTTTCTTAATTGTTGCTAAGTTCAGTACCAAACTAAGGGCCATGTCTACACAAAGGAACAATGACTTGAGCCTCATGACACCAGGCTGCTCGCTGCAGAAGCACCTGCCAGATGACAGACTTGCTTCATTCCTGCCTCCTCGTCATGGAGCCTCACTCTTCTTTGGTGTTTCCCTACTAGCATTGTGTAAATCACTGAGAAACTTGGATAAACTTGGCAAGCTCATTTCAAATCTCAAGAGCTGCCCAACTGAGTTTGTGTTTTAAAATACGGACGCTTTGGAGATTGCTTTTGCACATTGTGGCTCAGCTCATAGACAGGGGAGAGCTGAATAGCTCACAGAAGCTACTGCAGGAATTTCTTCCCTGAACTTCTGCTCCAGAGGCACTCAGAGCCTTCTCTCAGGCTGGACCTGTGGCCATCTCAAATGCACACTTGCATTTGATATGACTGCATTATACTCACATATGCCATTATTAACTAAAATGACAAGAATATAGAAATGAATGCATTGTTAGGAAGGGTGAGAAGTGGGAACTCATTTTGCGGATACTGATTTCAGCAGCCTCAAACACAGCCCCTGAACCCAGCACATCAACTGGCACTTGGGGCTCACTGGCTTAGAGCTGAGTTACAGTACTTCACTTGCCATTTCCTCACAAACTCTCTTCCCTGGGGACGGGGATGGGGATGGAAAAGAGAGGAGCTCACTTCCACACCAGGAATACCATTTCCCAGCCTCTGGCTACAGCTCTGGCAGGCACAGGAGCAGCAGCACCAGAGCTTAACTTTGTGTGCACCACCCCACAGGGAGAGGCACGGCAGGAAGCATCACACAGGGGCACAGCAAGGACTGTGCGTCATCTGCCACAGCAGGGGCTTTGCTGCCCGTGTGGCTGGCTCCAGCCTGTGGCAGAGGGCACATCAGATGCTCCCTCCAATACTTGTTAATCTGCAAGGATGAGGAGGGCAAGGGGGAATACTGGAAGAAAGAAAAACTGAAGAAAGCAAGCTGAGTAAGAATGAAGAATAGGATAACCAAAATAAAGTAAAAAACCCTGCTCACTTCCCTCATTAATTTTGGTTGCTGCATTTACCAAAAAAAAGGCTGGATGGTGCAGCAAAGCAGAGCATGCAACTGTGCTCAGAGGAACATCTGGATGAAATCCTGTCTCACTGCCCCCTTCTTACAGAGATTCTCTGCAAATATGGCCCACTTCTAAAATAGCTGAACAAAGGCCGCCGTGTCGCAGCACTTACGCGACAGCACAACCAGAGGGTGCACAGGGAGAATTCGATCCTCTTTAGCCCTTTGAAAAAGAAGAGCCTGTGCCACTCTGAAGCCTACAAAAGAGAAGCTATTAACTTGAGGTATGCTTTCCAATCCCTGCTATGTTATTTTCAGGGCTGACTGTTGCATACTGAAGAATACTTCCGAATTTTTTTCTCCTTTTGTAAGCTCTGAATGTTTATTTTGTGTAGACATCTGTCCAGTTTCAAATAATTTCACGTCTGGAATGTCTACATAAGTAGGTGTGTGGGACAATCACAAGGCAAAAATAAACATAATTGAAGGAATTGCTTCTTAACATGAATAACTTTTCATGTAGAAGATTTGTGCCTTGCTGTATGTGTGCTATTGACAAAGATTTACTGCAAGCAACAGATCTGCATTTTGTTAGTTACAATTTCTATCAGGAGTATGATCTGTCATGCACAAAAAATCCCTTTCATGGGGAAAAATGAGAGATACAGAGCTCTTCACTGCTTTTTTTGTTGTCCTTCTGGTTTCAGGTACATTAACGATGAATAATATCCTACAACAAATAACGAAGATTGTGGTAATTGAACGTGTTAAATATTGGTGATGCAGTGAGTCTGTGGATTGCCAAACAGTAATTCAACAGCACCCTCTTGAAGCAGAAGCACGCTTAACTATGCCATTCCTTGCTGCTTCCAACTCCTACTGTTGGAGATAACTATCTTCCTTCAAAGCTGGATGAAATGTAAAGAAAAAGCTAAAATAGTACACCTCGCTATCCATGCATACTCAAGTGCCAATCAGCTAAAGGCCATCTGGGAACAGAAAGTCACAGCTACTACCTTCTTTCACAGTCCATACTGCCATTGCTGGGATGGGATTATTTGAAAACACACATGCAAAGTGCATTCTGTTATTTAACTTTTGGGGCTTTTTCACCAAATTACAAAGGAACACTGCCCTTCCCCTGCCTGGCTTCATCAGGCATGTGCAGATAGAGATTCAAACTAGAACAAATTCTTTTTAGAAGTGTGCTGAATTGATGGACAGAGAAAGCTCAGAGTAGGTTACTGCCTGCTTCACTCCTGGCACAATGCATGGGGAAGTGACAGCACCAGCCGCTCACCCCTCTGGCATAGCTACAGCGAATCCTTCCTGGCAGCACTGGCTAGTGCCTCCTGGACTCCAGCTCACAGTTTATCCATTTGTTGAAAATCCAAGTCCAGCTACAATCACTGCAATAGTACCAGGCACCAGACTGGGGATCAGATGAGATCTTTCCAGCTTTCCAATGTGCTAGGAAGTTCCTCTAAGTAATAAAGGATTGAATATCTGAGCTGTGCTGTTTATGCAATGGAGAACTCACAGGATGACTGAATTAAAACCACAATACTCTGAGAATTCCTCCTCTTTGGTCCCTGTGCGACATGTACCCGTTAACTGTACCACTGCCTATATCTCGAAGGGAAAGATCCTGGGCTAAGCAGCAGACTCATACCTGGGTTTGGGCAGCATGTTCTTCAGGCAGTCCACAACAAAGGAGTTTGGCTTTAGCTGTTAGCAAAGCACTCCAAAACATGCCATTGCCCATCCTTATCCCAGCACTGGGATGTCTCTACAGTTTGGACAAATGGCTCCCAGGGTTCAGGGCTGCAATTTTCTGTGTCCTGCACCTGCTTCTTGTTTTAATGTGATTACTGTGAAAGTAATCACTGTGCTCTGCTCCTTAATAACAGAGCAGAGTAGCTTGTGGAGGTGCCAAAGCAAAGGTCCTGGGGCAGAAGTCATGTGGATGCACATAACAAACACAAATCTGGCTATTCCTGTCACCCAGATTTGTTGATCCACTTGTCTTTATAAAAGATGAGAAGACTGGGAGAGCAGACTTTTTTCTCACAAATGTCTTGATTTTACTTACTTGTCCCCAAGTGTCACAGGCCCCTTGGACAGCCATCCCCCCTTTCTCCCTCACATCTGTCTGAAGCACAAATGCCAAAACAAACATGCTAGATACAAAGGCACTTCTTAGACTATTATAGAGCCTATTTTAACAGATGACTTATGTCTGTGGAGTAATATATGTGGGAAACAGAGATACACTTCACACTTTTAGGAAGCTCAGAAAACTGTGATACTTCTAGGAATACAAATGACATAGGTTTGAGTACATTGCAGAATTTCCATCACCCTGTTTAGGAAATTCTTGCGTCTGGATTTCAATTCAGCTTTTCTACTAAGCACCATTTAAACGGCTAACTGAAAGAAAATCTTCTATTATGTTCATGAATATGGATATTCCCTGGTTTCTGTTGTACGGATGCGCAGGATTGCAGAGGATTTTGTTTACATAGGCAATGGAAAGTTTTTTGTGGTTCACATGCACAGCTAACATTGCATCAATATTTCAGCTGTAAATACCAATTGGTGTAGCTGTGCACCACTCACTCAGTAGGGTCTTTGGAGGCAACAGTTTTGTTTAAGCACCTATATTCTCTCTCAGGCAAACGTACCAGCTAGATTTCCATTATTTTGTATTTAACAGTAAGTGATCAGTTGTGGAAGGGACATTTGCAAGTGTGAAAGCAAATGAAAGTGGAAGAAGGTGGAAAAATGATGAGTGCTTTGCTGAAGATCCCAGCAAAATATTGTTTCTTACTAGATAGTATTTCTGACAACAAAATTATTCAAAGAGAAGGGACACATCAGGGAGGACATGGACAGAGCTGCAATCACAGGAACAGAGCTCAGAGATGGTGCAGATTTGGGCTATTCAGAAATATGACAGCATGGGCTCTTCTAAAGATCATGGTCTATTTTTCAACTGACACCCACACATCAAAATATTGCCTGTAATTGGTGAAATCTAATAATCTAGTTATTGTCACTTGTAACTATTGGGGTGCAGAAGCTGAAATAATATTTGGTTAAATAAGCACTGGTTATTTCTATAAAAGTCCTACTCCACTCTTGCCAATTTTAGAGCAAAATTTGAGGTCTGCAAGTATGGATGGATGACATTAAACTCCACTGCAGCTTATATCCATAGGTGGAGATCAACTATACTGAAAAGCTACTGAAATGGGAAGAGCAAGTCTCTCGAAAAAACTGAAAGGAAAAAACCAGCCAGTGTTGTTCTCTACTATAAAGGAGGGATGCGACATAAGAAAAAAGTTTGAATGTCACATGGGTTGAGACTTGCAGAAGGTGGGGAAAAGTATTCTCCTAAGGACATATTTTTGGAGCTGCTGTGGGAAATCTCTCTCTGCAGGCAGATCTTGCTGTGGGGGAAGCTCACACCCTGCCGTGAGGGAGGACTGGCCCATTTGGAGCTTAGGATAAACACTTGGCAGGAAAGCAAGCTCCATCAAGGATCTGTATCAGGACTGGGCATGTCAGTCCTGCAAAGATTAACACATATGCTAAGCTTTCTGCACATGAATGTTCCCACTCTAATTCATGGGTGTAAACATATGCGTGTGCATAGAATCAGGACCTCAGTGCCTTTCTTCTTTAGATCACGTGGAAGCTTTTCTGACTGTAAACGTGCAGGAAGCGTTTTGAGCAGAACTAAACAGAAAAGCTTCTGCTACAGGCCAGAGTGTTTTGAGACCAGCACATAGTCAGAAATATGATTGGTCCATATGGCTTATTGTCATAAGATTCCCTCAACAAAAGTGCCCCTGATAACTGGGAATTCTTTCATTTTTTTTAAATTTATTTTTTTTGATTGCTGCTAAACTTGTTTCTCTGCTTAAATGTACCTTTATAGAGAATAGGAGAATTGCCTTCATCTAGGTTCAACTACATGTTAGCTTGTGGCATATGGGAGCCATATAAAAGTAATCTGAATAATTATTTATTTTATTACAGTTTTGTCCAAATGACTTAAGATAGTTCACACTTTTAAGGGAACTTTTGCTTACATATTCCTTACTAAGTCCAGCTCACCAAAGATTTGATCAGATTTATGTTGTTATCAGTGTTCTTGTCAAGAGAAATCAGAACATTTTTAATCAGTGGATCATTACATGCCTTATGGGCTTTTTATTAGTATTCTTCCAACTGCGACAATAACTTGTCTAATCCCATTTTGTTATAGTCCATTTGATCCACTGCTGAGCTGTTGGAACTTGAATTTTGAAGCAAAATTATTAAATTAGATGTGGTCAGAGCAGTCAGTTCTTCAAACACTGACAGCCTTGATATTCAGACCAAATATTTTTTGTAGCTCACCAACAACTTTCCTTTATGGAAGGATAATTTGTGTGCTGACCATTGTGTTGTTTGCAATCAAGAGCAGAAAATCTGTTCGATGTACAGCAGGAATTAGCTTTCTGGGTCTTAGCTGACAACCTTAGCCCAGAACATTTCTCCTGTGTTGGGAAACTGAGGTCTCTACACCAATTACTGCTGCCTTTTTACAGTCAAGGATGGGGGTGGGGGGAACAACTTAGAGGATTGGATTCTACAGATGATTTGGTTGAATCATGAGTAAATCAAAAGGAAAGATGAAAAGAATTCCTGGGAAAGTATTTATAAACCCATGGGACTGAATGACAAGCATCGGAGATTGCTAACAGAGCTAGTAGAGGGAAGTGCGATACCTTGAACAGTGATTTTTGAAAGTTCATGGAGAACAGATGAGGTGCCAGAGGATTTCAGAGCCACAAAATACAGCACTCAATTGAGTTATAAAAAGGGGCATCCAGGAATTTACTAAGCAATTCATTTAACTTCAATAGCAAGTAAACTATGTAAGGAGTCATAAAGGAGCCATTATGAAATCTTAGAGCAACCCAGAATAATAAATAATTGGGTGGGAAAGGGCTTTAAGAGGTCATCTAGTAATCTCATCAAAAATCTCATAAGAGTCAACATTCAGAAAAATATGGTACTTAGATATGCACATTTCAGCTGGCCCTTTCTACACACCCGAGGAGAGAATTCAGCCTTTGCTTGGGGAGGGAGAGCATTCCTCAAAGAGAGCCCATTTTAAACAGAGGACTTCCTTGCCTTTTCTGCACAGCTTGGTCTCACTATTAAGCGAAAATCCTTGGAGGTGACAGGAATAATTACAGCAGCTGGCACAGGAAAGGAAAGCTGTTAAAGTTGATGATCCTCTTTTTCAAATTAATATTCCCTGGACAGAGACCCAAATAACAGATTATCTGGGGGCGAACTGTGATAACACAAGCAGCTAATGCCGGGATGGAGGGCTGTGGGAGAAGAGTGTTCTGGTGAAGGGAGGTTGTAAAAGAAACCCTCTCCCACCCAAACCCATAGAGCAACAGAGAGGTCAGCCTGCCTTTGGAGAATCAGAAGAGGCTGCAGTCAGCACCAGGGGAAAGAAGAGCCCTGGCACCTCTGAAATTCCCATCTGAGCTGAGGTGGGTGAGAATAGCTTACATCTATGCACATCCGGGGCTTATCCCTTAACTTCCCTCTTCTTCTAACAGCACCTCTGGGTGGCCAAGCTAGGGGAGCTCTGCCATGGCTGTGGACAAAGACAAAATTTACTTTACAGCTTGAAAACCTCTCTAACCATTAAAGAGAAGGTTTTAAAACCTTCCTTTCAACTCAGGCTTCTGTGAGCTTTGAGCTTTGAGTCACTGCAATGTTAAATGATAACTTTTGGGTCTGAAGTATTGTACTGAGTTTAGCAGAACAGTTCAGGAGAACCAGGGAAACACTGAGTGACACATCAGATTATGCAACTAGGATGGGGCCTCTGGTGCTCAGCCTAAAATGCTGAATTGCAGCCTGACCTTGACAGAAGACCACTAACCCTGAAACACCAAAGTGCCCATGTGGTACAAGAGCTTTACTTCTGAGGTGAAATCATGCATCTTTCCTTGTGCTCACACATGGCTGCTCACCAAAGCCAACCTTCCAAACAGTCTGAATACTGACTGAAGTAGCAACCTGTAACTGCAAAATTTATCTAGGATGTTGCCCAGCCAGATACATGTGTATTTTCCCCTTAAATGCAAAATGGCACAAGGTCATTTTGAAAAGGTTGAGAAAAAAGAACAGAAGTTTACTTGTCATTAGATGTAGATAGTAATAATCAAAAGCAATAATCAAACCACGTGAGGAAATTGAATACAGACAAACTGCAATGCTAAATGAGAGAGGAGCACCAATTATGTGCAACAGAGCTCTTATTATATGGCATTCTGATTACCTTAAATTATATTTTTAACAGACATCCATTTTTATTTTTACTTCTAAAACAGGTGAAGTTCTTTTCAACTATTGACGTCAGCTAGCCTCATCAATTGTTCCTGTAATAGCTCAACTACCACTAGAGCCACAAATGCTATGAAAGAACTAAGTACTCCCTGCACAAAGGGGATTTGGTTTGGGCATTGCCACAGCGCGTATGCGTGGCCCAGTCTTTTACAGAGTAGTAATTGATATTGATTTTGTGTGGCAGAGGTTCCCTCCCTCTATGCACTGGTCTTTATTTTAAAAAAAAAGAAAAAGTTAAAGACATGATGATCCATCTTGAAAATAAATCTAATTTTTTCTTCTTTAGAAAATGCAGTGAATTCAGTACTCATTAGATGTGCTGGACTGACTCCATGGCAGACCTCCAGCACAGTCTGCAGGAGAACAAGTCTCCACGTGGGACTGCCTGCACCTCTTGACCATGCTTTTGGGAGGACCCTTTGCTCAGCAGAGCAGCACCACACAGACTTCTCTTCGGCACCAGGACCCCCACCACTCAGAGGCCGTGCAACAAGGAGTACCACAACCTGCTACAGCCTGGATCAGAGGCCACCAGCTCTTTCAGCCATCAGCTGGCAATGTTGCTGCCAGTTCCATTCCCAGCCATACCCAAGCCCTGCTGTGTCCCGACCTGTAGCCCCCCCACTGTTTCCTGTTTGTCTTTCCTTCATGTTTTTGACCCTTAATTATTACTTAGTCTGCATCCTTCTCTCTCAAAGGAGTCCTGGATTGCCCTATTTATTTATCATTGCTCTTATTTTGATTTTAAAAGACATCTACAACTTGTGGATGGGAGGGAAATGGAGTGGATGCTACCCTGAGTGGCTGGTAGTGGTTCAGTGGAAAAATCTAAGCTGTGCCAGGCTAAACAAGGAAGGCCAGGAGAGCTGCAGAGGCCAGCCAAGTCCAAGGAAGCACTTGAACTCCCTGGGGAAGGCAAGGGAGATCTACTGAAAACACTGAAATGACACTTTTGCTTCCTTCCTGTTTATCCCACGAACCCAACTGGGGTTTCACTTCCAGGTGTGAAGAAGGCTTTTACCAACAGAAAGCTTCACATGGCACCACAGAAGGGCTGGAGGCTACTGGTAAACTGGCCTTGCTCAAAGTCCTACATGGCAGCAGCCTGGGGTGCCAAGGTCTCGCAGCATCGCACAGCCCAGCAGCTTCCCAAAGCCATGCAGAGCCACTTCTAACTGACTGTGCACAGCTGCTGCTGGAACCTGAACCCTTGGGTTCATTCACTCCTCCTCTGCACCTTGAGAAGGGTTGCACGTTCACCAAAACATCTTCCCTGGCCACAGATTTCAAGTGCCCTTGGATGCAGTTTTAGTTTAGGTACCATGTTTGTTTATGACAAAGTACCTTTCACAAGTTCAAACATATCTGTTTCAGCTAACTGCTGCACCTACACAGAGATGTTAGATGGCAGCTGGCATCTCTCCAAGCCTTAGGGATAAAAACAGATGTTTTTGAAGGCCCGTGGAAATGTGCTCTCCTGTAAAATGTCCAGCACCTCTTGCTGCAGCCTGAACTAAAAATACTACAAGCATAGCTCAGGCTTTTGTGATTCCCACTGCCCACGAGAGCAGGATGTGCAGAGGCAGAGGATCAGAAGATATAAAAAGTTCATTCAGGAGTCTGTCTCCTCTACATTCTTAAAGTGACCCCAAACACTGTAAGCTTCTCGTTCAGTTTTGACTGGAAAACTTGACTTTTTCCTGACCCTCCACTTGCTGGTGGGAAGCAGCAGACAGAGCCCAGGCCATCACTTTGATGCTGCTTTCCTGTGACTCTGACAGCTCTCCCAATTCCGGTGGCCACAAATTGGCCATGCCTCCCCATTCCTGCCCATCCCAGCTGAGCATCCCTTCAGTATCCATGTCCCAAACTCAGCAGCAGGGCTGCTGCCAGCTGAGACCAACATAGCCCTTGCCCACCTTTGCCAGAGCAAGGCCAGCACAAAATGGACTCCCAGCTGCACCTGGTGGCACCAATATTAATTGTGTCCCATGACAAAGAGTAGGGCAAACTGAACTTATTGATGAACTGAGTCGAGCTCCTCTAAAAAAATCTACAAAGTAAGATTAAACATTTCTTCTTTCTGCTAATTTTTTCTCAATCTAAGATGAAAAGCATTTCTTTCTGAAACCTGAAATCTTCCTGATAACCCTAAAGTTTTAACCCAAGTGGTGGTGTGATTTGGAACGAGAAGGTGAACCATGTATATAAGATGAAGAAGATACAGAGGTTTCATTTCCTACAAGTTAATTCTCTACAAGCTGTCTAAACTTTCCTTCGTATAAACAAAGTCTTTACAGACAAAGATGTTAGGGTTTTTTCCCCTTTCAATTATTTAGAGAAAAAATAGAAATGCAATTTTACTGTCTGGGCACTTCAATCCATACCAGCAGATCAAGAGCTGCTCTGGTTGCCTTCCGCAGTGCACTTCCTCATGCGTCTGACTCTAAAACAAATGTAAATAAACTTGCAAAGAAACAACCTTGTGCAGCCGGATATTACTATGTAGTTTCAAGTTTCTACACTGGATTGACAACAATTTGTATTTACCCCCCCAAATACAAATGCCACAATCTCTCAATACAAAGGGGCAACATACAAGAGACAACAAAACTGCCCATGGCAATACCATGGTGTCATCTTCACTCACATCACTTTTCCATGCCCTTAATTCAAGAAGACTCCAAAATTCAGCTCTAAAAATGCATTAAACAGTCATTTTGCAAAAGCGGGAATATCATAACCAAAGTTAGTGGCACTGTTTTGTGTATTTGCTCTCAGCCTGTCCCAGATGGACATACAGGTCAGGGAGGGGAGCTGCCAATTTGCTTTGCCCTCACTCTTGCACTTTGGATCCTCTGTGAGGAGAGGGGAGTCGTCCCTCCTCAGAGAGCTCAAGACCCCCACAATTTGGTGAAGGAGTGTGCAGAGAACAGAGATGATACAACACCCTGAGGGCTGGGCATGCCTTCTGGAAGGAGCAGGGAGCACCCTGAAGCCAGCCCCAGTGGTGATGGAGACATGGTGGCTTGCCTGAGGACACTGAGAAGTGGGCTAGAGGCTGTAATACAGGAGGCACCAGACTCAAAAACAAGACAAGGGGAAGGACCGACCCTTCAAGGACATGAAAAGAGTCTTACTTTAACCTGAGAACTTTTCTTCTCCAAAAAGTCACACTGGTAGAGCTTGTTTTCTGAGAAAACATGGAGCACAGAGTCCCTGGGAGACTCCTCATGTGTGCACTTTCAGGAAACATTGCAGGTCTACCAGAGGGCCTGACTCACAGGCCATTAGATGTGGTTTTGCCAAACAGACAAACAAGTAATTGTGGACAAATCTAAAGTACCATCAGAAAAGAGCAGCATCATCCTTTAAAAATATTCCAGAGCACTTAATTCCCTCTCATATTCAAATGTCCAGAAGACCAATTAGAAATGCTATTTGCTGTTATTTGTTTTCCTTCGTGGTATTAATCTATACCAGTACATTGCATATAATTTAAGAGGAAGAGTGTTTTCATACATCCGAAAAATGTTTTTGTTTCATTAATGCCCCATGTCTAAAAATAAACACAGCAGATTTAAATTGAATGCTCGTGATATTTGCCTACCCTCAAAGAAAAATCTCCATGCCTAAACAAACGATTTCCTAGCGAAACAAGGGACACCTCCTCTAAATTATGCTATTTAGTAAATAAAGCAAAAAAGAGTTACTTGTGCTCACGGTTCCCCACATGGGTGTAACCTCTACCTTCAGGCATTTTGCACAACCCCATGGGGAGCAGTCATGCTCTGTTGCCCAGGGCTGAGCACTCCAAGGCACTGGGAGCAGTGGTGCTGCCAGGCTGCTCAGAGCCCCAGCTTTGCCTGCAGTACTAGCAAACGAAGGTCACTGGGAGTAGTGACTGCCTTGCTCTGGCTCATTCTGGAGTACTTGGGGATTAATTCTGAATGCAAAATTTCAGAGCAGCAACTTCTAGAGGAGCTAGTTTGCATCAAGAATAAAATAACCAGGGAATATATTGTCACTACAACCATCTGTATTTCAATCAAACAACCTCATTGGACAGTACTACTGTTAACCTGCTCTCCATCTGTTTATGACATGTACTCAGTCCCACATGAGAAGCTCAAGTGAAGGCAGGGCTACACCTCCTTCTGTGTCACTGAAGTTTCCAGCCACTGCTTCTCAGGACAGATACAATCTGTAGCTGAGGTAACAGTCCCAAACTCTGCTCCTTTATTTTTTTTCTTTTGCCTTATCTCTCCCCACTGACTGTAATACCTGTTCTGACAGTACCAGTGGTCTGACTTTCCAGCTTTGACTGGAAGAAAAAAAATACCAGCAGTGAGAATAGACGCCTTAACTCTGCTGCTCCTTAAGTTAATAAAGCCAAATATATAACAGAATCTGATTTTTCACTTTTCTTTATTAGGTACTTTATCATTTGGGCCCCATTGTCCAACCTGATTTGTTACTACAAGATAAAGCAATTACATGCTCAAAGTTGATTCACTGTAGAACTCCAGCCTGTGAAACCACAGCCCAGCAATAGAGCTGTGCTGGCTATACCATGGCTAACAAACACAGATCCGTTATGTGTGACACTTGAGGAGAGCAGTGACCACGGCCTTGTGCTATCCCTCTCTTCTACTGCTTCCCACATCTCCCTGAAGTGGCGCAGAACGCAAACTGGGGAGAAACCACCACAAGGTCTGCCACAGAGAGCAGGGAGGTAGCCAGCAGCATGGGGCCAAATGCAATCCAGACCAAAGGGGAGCCACAGGCAAGGAAAGGAAGAGCGTGGTAACCCATTAGGAAATCAGGTGATAAAAAGGAAAGAAAACCTCTCTCAAGAGCTGCAGAGAGTTTTTGCCAGACAAAGGGAGAAGCCAGGCAACTGCATAGCTGCTCTCCAAATCACTGCTCAGATATGCTACATGGTCCTGACTTGCTGAGGTGCAGCACCTGGCTGGCCCCTTAGCCAGTCCAGCAGGCTCAGGCTGTTTTCAAGTGGGGTGGAGGCCAACAGCCTTCCTTGGGACCCCAGTGCCCTGCAGGAGCCCTACCTGGCTGCCCTGCCTGCAGGTGCTTACATCACAGACAGCATCCTGCCAGCCTCCAGCTCCTCACCTCCAGCACCAGGGCCAGCCGGGAGGAAAGGCAGCCGCTGGCCATTTGCCAGCACATCTTGCATTGCCTTAAAATACTCTGTTCTGACTACGCGTCCTGTTTGCTATGAAACAAATCTACTAGAGGAAATGAACAGGATTTTGCTTTTAGAAGTATTGTGTCAGGTACATTAACAGTTCTACCATACGTGTTACTCAGCTCTTCAGAGAGTGCTTGGGTTTCATTTCTGCTGTAATTTTATCAGCGTCTTGCTTCAAGCCTCTCCTTGGTTTCCTGCTACTTAATTTATTTTCCTTTGCAGTCTTATATTGAGCCATCTACAGTATTCTTGCTGGCTGCCGAACCTCTGGAAACACATCACACCAAAGTGTTATAGTGAGTCACCTATGGCTCTTGTTTGCAGTTTTTACTCGTGTAGCAAATACTAATTCTGTGTTTAGGACCTACTATTCCAATGATTGTTCTTTTTCAGCTTAGTAGTTGCTGAGCACAGATAGTAAAAATGAAGACTTCCGTGGCAGAATAGCAGTCATTTGTCAGGTTTTAACAAAATCTCTGACATGGAGGTGGCTCACAGAAAGCAAAGAACTATTGTCTAGTTATTAGTACAATAAAGATGAATATAAACCCAGCTGACATCCCAGAAGCAGCAAGTCATTAAGGTTGTGCTTCAGCAAGCAGGATCAGTTCAGCTCCCCCAGCATCAGTGCTGAGGTAAACACCATTCACCCTATTTATCAGTGACATTATTTATTCTGTGTTATTTATTGGTGGAATATGTGAATTTGACAGCTATCTGTGAATGACAAGGAACTAACAGGTATATCAAGTATTAGGAGCCATAAATGTAGATGATTTAAATAACTCAGAGATCTGTAAGAACAATGAGACGTGAACTTCAATGAGAGTGGGGTGAAAAAGCAGGTGCCAGACTAAAGCTGGGGCAGACACTGGCAGAGGACAGGTAAGTCAGGCTCACTTGTATGGAGCAGGACAGGAAGGAGGTTGGCCACCCACAACTGCTGTCACTCTCTCACAGACACACTAACTTCAAGAGGCTGATTCTTGACTGGAACTAGGGGTATGCAAAGTCGAGGAAAACAGAATTTCACAGCTTTAGGGAAGAGGTAGTGCAGCCCAGAGCCACACAGCTTGGTTAGTGCTGCTGCTGCTGCCCCCAGGGAGGAAGGGGAGGTATATTTTGGGAAGGTCTGTATCTTCCCTTACCCGTAGCCACTGCTACATGTGTCCTGATCCCATCTCACAAGGGAGTTGCTACTCTGACTCTTGGCAGCACTAGCACTGGCAAGGTGGGCAGTCAAGCTATTGCTCTTTAGCTTGGGCATTTCTCTGTATTTGCCAGAGTGTAGAAGCAGGCAGAAACACACTCCTAAGAGTAATTATTGATCCAACAGGCTCATTACAGTTGCCTTTACTCCCCCTGCAGTGATTATGAGCAGCTAGAGTATTTTAAACAGCAGGGTTGTGTCTAAATGTCTGCTAAGTGACATTTAAATGAGTTAACTAGTACCTGTGAGGAGATGCGTTTTTCCATGACGGCAGGTTTTTTCCCCCTCTTTGGCACAGAGAAAGGCAGCAGGCAGAGAGGTTCCCTCCACCATGGGTGGGCTAGAAAAAGTCGTTGTCTCTGTGGTAGACTCCCTGCACCTCACTTGTCTTCCCACCTCCAGCCTCAGCACACGCTATCTGTGTGCAAGTCCATACACAGCAGGAAGGGCTGCAAGAGGACGGAAAGCATTTTGGTTGCTTCAAGACTTGAAACAGTTTTTTTGTGGGATAATGCCAGGATCCCTGGAGGATGAACTCCTGCCACTGAACTCCAAACATTCAGAACAACTTCAAGATAGCTTAAGTTTGGGGGGCAAAACTGGCTATCCAAAAAAATCAATATTCAACCTTGAAAATACACACCTAACAGGATCTTGGCTTAAGCTGGGGGGGATCTGTCACAAGCAGATCACAAGCACCCTCTGTTTAAATGCTTTGAGAGTACTGGGTGTTACAACTGAAAGAATAAAGGCTCCCAGGAGCCAGAGTTGTGACACAAAAAACAGTCATCTTACAGAAACTGGGGAGAGATATTAAAAGTTAATTGCTCCAGGGAGCCAGCAGATGTTAAATAGAGTAATTAATTTAGTCTGAAATGGGAGAGCCCTGTCGTCAGAGGACTCCTGTCCCGTGAGGAAGGGACAGACATTGGCCTGATGAGGAGTCTGAGAAAATGCTTTTCATCAGGAGACGACACATGAGAATTAAAGAACAGTTGACAACATCACTCCTTCAGGAAAGAAGGTCATCTCTAACTGGACTCACAACTGCTTACGGGGGAAAAATCACTTTATAGGAAAGAGATAAATGTGCTCTCAGTTGAAACTAATGCAAGAGGCCCAGCCCAGAGGTTTTATAAAGGATGTGAACCCAAATAACCAGCAAGGAGAGAGGGTCCATCTACAGGAATGACCCTTGGGTCCTGAGGAAGGAGGGTGAACAGCACTGGCAGGTTGGTGGCTGGGAACTATGAGCCACTGCTGCCTCCGCACAGCCCTGCCCGCAGCGCAGGCAGGCACAGCCCACTGCTGCAAGTCAGGTGGTGCTGCAAAAAGTTATTGCTACAACTCAGCCCCATCCACGGGATGGGATTCCCCCCTGCATTAACCTGTGCCATGGCAGGGACCATGGGGAAGGCGGGTTTGAAAACTCCCAGGGGTCTGTTCCGAAAGTCGTGTGGGAAAACATCTGGGAATAGACCCTCTGTGGGTTCTTGAGGGCGAATTCACAGTAACAAAAGATGTCAAGAGGATCTTGTGGAAAAAAATAAAGCCCTTCCCCCTTCAATTCTGGTAGTTTCCAGATGGGAAACTGAAATGAAACTTTTTTTGAAATGTTCAGAAACCTTTTGAACCTCATTAGTTTTCATTTCATATGGCTCTGCACAAAGAAGTTTATAAACCTGCAGCTCTTTTAGATGAAATGATGTAACGTTCAGATTATATCGATCGGACTGGGGAGGGGAGCATTCGTCTCAGTAATATTTTAACAAAAGAAGTCATTTTATGCAGTCTTTACAATGCTTTCTTATTTCAGGGGTCATGGGAGCTGCATAACACCAGGTCTTCACAGTCTCAGAAACCAAATTACTTAATTTTGTGGAAACAATACCTGCATGCAATTAAGCTCGAAACTTTACTCATGTGAGTAGTTTGAATTACTGCATGGAGAATACTTGCAGGCTTTCAACTGCACATGTGTAAGTTTTGGCAAGGCTTGATCATTAACCATGTTAATCTTGAAGCCTTGCTTTCTTTTTTTCAGCAACAAACCTAGAGAAACTACATAAATGCTATCAACTTTGAAAATCCTGTAAAATCAATTTTGGAGACTTCAAGGAAATCAAAGGAAATGTGATAAAATTAAAATGCTCCCACTTAAATAAAATTTTATTTCCCTTCCAGTAACATACAATATTTAACTAAGAGTTTTAATATATTCAGTAAAATATGAGCATATTATTAACCTCCTCAGAACGACAGGATTTACTGTAAAGTCATTACCATTCTGTTCGCTCATGTCTGGCCTCTTTGTTTCAAGTCTGTTTTCCCAGCTTACAGTATCAGGTCAACAGACTCTAACATAAATGAGTAATGTGTCTGGAATTTTTTCTTGCAACACCAAACCTCAGACCAAGCTCAGGCAGAAGGGCCACGCTGTGAATAGGATGGGAAGCAGCTTCAGCTGTACCTCTTCTCTTCATTCTCCATCCTGTCCCACTTTCCCTTGCAAGAAGCTCTTACCTAGACTGCTGTCTGCTCCTGACTTCATTTCCTTCTCTCACAGCACTCAGAGACAGCATCTGGACTTTTGGATGTCCAAACCCACCCTTTCTCAGGGTCTAGTAGACAAAAAACAATGCTATGCTTCCCACATCCTGTGTTCAAAATCTGCGACGGTGACCTTGGATGTCCAGAGGCTGCAAGGTGGGACAGTCAGAGGGGATCTTCTCAGCTAATTAAATATTTGTGGTCATTTCTGTGGTGCTGCCCACAGTTAACTCAGTGACGTGAGGGTGTGTCCTGCACGTTGCTGTCTGCCCAAGTTGGAAATTAGTACCCCACAGTCAGCAGAACTTTATTAACGGCGCTGAAGGTGTCAGCACAGGAGAAGAACGTCAGTCTTTCGGTCTGGGGAAAGCAGGGCATCCTGAAAACATTCTGTCAGTATACCTAGTGTTTTATACAGATAGTAGCAAATAAAAACCAAATTGTGTGAAAAATGTCAGTTCTATTTTTGCCAACTAAAATATAAAAGGAAATTGTATGCTTAACATATGTGGAGAACTGCAAAACTGAACCACAGATATGTAACCACTATTACGAAGAATGGTAAACACAGTTGCAGAGGTGAAATGGATTATGCTGCTGGATGTTTCCTTTAATATGAATTCCAGCTACAGACTTGCTTTGCATATGAAGGTTAATAGAAGATCCCTACAACAACTTAAGGAAACAGAACTGAATTCTTACAAAATAGTCATGTATTAATCCAGTGCCTTAATATACTGATGGGAAAACAAATGTATTACAGTACACAAACTAAACAAATAGTTTCTGAATACACTAATTTCAGAAATCACCAATAGCTGTGATAGGATGGACTTGAATATGAATGTCATACAAACAAAAAAAGAAAAGAAAAATCAATCTGAGCTGCTAGGCCACAAGCTGTTTCGAATGATGTCCAGAATCCAGATGAATCAAAGCCTGTCACACCCCAGATCTGAATCATAAATGCAGATCTCCTCTGGGATGCCCTGGGAAACCCCATGCAGAAGTCACAGCTCCACCAAGGTTTGAGCCAGTGGAATGCTCTGAAAAGGGTGCTGAGATGCTGCTGCACTGGGAAGGTGGGACACTGGTCACCCTGAGCACATGGGCCTGGCCCCCCATCAGCAGGGGGGCAAGCAGGGAGTCTGAAAAACACTGTTGCCAATGGTTTTATTTATCAGAAGAGAAGGGTGTTGGAAATTTTCTATTTGCTCTTTGAAAGCACTTGTTTTCCTAAAGAAACAGCTAACTTCTTTCCACAGCTCTGAGGCTCAGGGCTAGTATTTCCCACACTAATTTTTTTTCCCTAACAAGTGGTGTCATTACTCCAGCATAAACCTCCCCTTTCTAATCACCAGGACAGCCAATGTTAAGAGAGGGGTACTGTGTGGAACAAATCATATACCTGTGAGAGGCAAGCCACTCAACCCTTCCACTGTCTCTTTTAAATGAGGTGGAACAAATTAGAAGCAAATACTATTCACATCTATCAGTTCAATCAACCCAATGTTTCAAATGAAGGAGTCACACTCTTAGATCCCAAAAGGCACAAGATCCAAAAAGGCACAGGATGACATGGACCAACAGAGATGAATTTTTTTAAGACCTTCAATTTTCTATGCAAAGAAACACTTTAATTTTTAGGAGAAACAGTGTTTCAGGCAGCATCCTTAAGGGGAAATGGAGACAGCATATACCAAAAGTAATCTATGAGGATTTTTCCTCCAAATTCTTACTGCCATATCCATCACACAGGGAGGGAGCAATGCTGAGTGCTCATGGTGCACAGGCAATAATCACGAGCAGGAATTGGCTGCTTCTCATGGACAGCCCTGAGTCTTTGCTCTTTTGGGCTTAAACTCATACTCAAAGTGATGATAGAACAAAAGAACTTACCAGGGAGAAAACAGAGCACCCAGCAACCCAGACAGCCCCCAGCCCATGGTGTTGCCAAGCCCACGAGTACTTGTGTGACAAGGACCCTCTCTCCAAAACACAGCCAGGGGAAGGCTCCCAACATACTTAAAGTTCAGGGCTACTAATCTAATTTCTTTTCAGACTGGTAATTTGTGACTCACAGGCAGGTATCTATTTTTAGGGATGGCTTCAGCAAGCTCCAAATGGAAGCACAACAGACTGGCCTCCAGCCACTTTTACAACCCAACCCCTGACACAAGTCCGGAAGCTTTGGCCAATGCAACTCAGGCACAAACTATAACTGTTTAGTATTGTAATGATGTGTTTTAACCTGTGGGTCCCCCATCATACAGGTTATTTTGAATGATAGAAGAAATGCCTTGGTTTAGCACTATTTTTCTTCTCCCTGCCTGCTCAAACAGAAGTTGGAAGCCTTTTCCAAACCACTCTGTCACTGTGTCTTCCAGCATGAACTGTCTGACATGCTCTGAGTCAGCTACATCCGAGGAGCCACAGCTGGCCTGGAGCTAAGCCAAAGACTTTTCCCTTCAGTTTTGCTGCACAATGTGATCTAAATACCCAGTTTCATCTAAGTTGTTTCCTTCTGGGGTTTAAGGAAACTGTCTTTCACTTTGCGAGGTCTCAAGTTAGGGAAACATCATAAGGTCAGTGTCCAAAACCAATTCAGACAGCAATACAAATAAACATAGATTGGAAAAAGAGACACTGTCAGGGGAAAAAAAAAAAAACCAAAAAACCAAACCTTTGCGACTAGACTATCGCTTTCATTAGCATCATGCTCTGGAATTTAAGTTTCATTTGTTTCTATGAAAAATATGAACGAAGCAATGTATAACCAAGGAATGAATTCTTACTTGAGTGTGTGTCCTGGCTTCAGCTGGGGTTAAACCACAACAGTGTGTAACCTTTTCCTTCTTGTGTATTTGTCAAGACAGTCTTTTAGTAAAATTTGGTTTAAAAAAATAGTTTTTTTGGAGTGACACTGAATCACTAGAATTCTTTCAGGTGAAAATTTCCAAGATGCTTAGAAGTCCGCTGGGGCAGAGACTGCATTAAGAAGCAGCCCGATATACTTTCTTTTTCACTATGTTTATTTTTACTCCATCCTCACAGACAACATTTCTTTGCAAAAGCCAGCATATTTCTCTAATTTCTATTTTACAACTTTAAAAAGCTGTAGCACGATCTAAAAATGAAATTCAATTATCCAGTGACACAGAATTTCGAAAACAAATAATCTCTGTTCAAGAAAGAATGAAATATTAAGATGCTAAATTAATTTTCTTCTTGGCTCAAATTTTGAGGCAAAAGGGTTTTTTTAAAGCATGCTTATATACTTTTCCAGTAGTCTATCCATATTCTAGCAATGACTTGCATTTTGGCTGACAATATCTAAATTATTTTTAGTTGCAAATTATATTAGAAAGGGGGAATCTATGATGTGATTCTGATAAAGAAACAAAAAAGGTACATTGTTTTAAATGGGTTCTGTGCTTGCAAACATCCCTGAAATGAGACCCAACTATGGGGTAGAGAACAAAAGAAAAAAGTCTGGCTGTGCCACACACATCCAGTAAGGGATAAGTGCACCTCTCCCAAGGGGCAGAAACTCATGTCCACCTAAAAAACAGATAAAGAAATATCAGCTTGCTGCCATCACACCTTGTAGCCCAAACACAAGCAAAAGCTAGAGCAGTATGCAAGATTGTGATGTTACACATCAGTGTTTCTAAAGCTTCTCAGGAGTCTCCTGATTCCTCTGGTCTTGCCCAGTCCACAGCTGCTCCATGCTTTGATGGGGGGAGCAGATTATGGTCTTGCACTCAGGGACCCAGAGGTGCTGTCCAGGACATGGGGCAGCTCCTCTCTGCTCCTCTGTGGAGGACCTAAATGATCACCATCTCAATTACCTCGTCGATGTATTTCATGCCCCTTTTCAAGATTCCCTTTGGAAACTGCTAACCAATGGACAGATTTTTTTCCCTAAAACTAGAGTCAGTGGTGTGTGGAGGATGGCACTACAAAGGAGAGGTGCTCTGATGGCACTGAGCTCAACTAGAACCCTCTGTAAAACCCGTCTGATGCAAGATGAAGGGCACCCCAGGAACACACCTTCCTCACCTTGAACAACCTCATGATGACCTGTGAGGATTTGGTGAGAGACACTGTGACTTGTGAAGGCTTCAGACAATGTTTTGTCACAAGCCAGGTGACAACCCAGGCTGGTGCAACACAGAGGCTTCCCCTGCCTGTCCTGTTCTTCCTCTGCTACCTGACTTGGAAGCTCTCATGTTGGCTGCCCTCAGAGAAGCAGGCACAATCTTCCTTCTCCAAGATTACAACTACATCCTAGCTTCCACCCAACACAGATCTCCCACTGGGGACCAGAAAGTTAAGAAGGGCTAACAGAAATCATCTTACCAGCAGTTTCGAAATCCATCAGATTCCACACCAGGGTGGAGAACTAGTTTCAGTCTGACTGGTCCTCTTATTTATTTATTTAAGGGCTACTCCAGCAGAGAACAGGGAAGAATTCCATTCCCATGTAGGAGTGTGCTGCCAAGTTCCTCTGACTTGCAGCAAGACTCACCAACATTTCCTGGTTCCCTCCATCCCCAAATGCTAGCAAGAAGCCTATTCTATACCTCAGAGCAAACAGCAAGATCTTTCATTCCGCTAAGGAATAATTTAACTATGGGAAACAAATTTACTTTTTCTTTGAAAACTCTACTTTGAGTATAGCTAACTGAACATATTTCCACATAAACTGGTGGTAAGTGGAGAGGAGGAACTTGCAAGGAGAAGTGCCAATTTGCCTGTGCCCGAATCAAAGCAGTTGCTATCTGCAAGCATTAGGGCAGCAGCATGCGCAGAAGCACATTGTTCAAATGGAGTTCCTATTGCAAAAATAAAAGCTTGCACATGGTGAAAATGAGGTATAAAATCTTACATTCTCTTCCTCATTAGCACAGTGGGACAGTAATATCAGAGGTGTTAACTGGCAGGTGTGTTCATAGAGAATCGCTCGCTCCTGTTGTACAGTGCAGCAGAGAACAGAAATCAGGTTTAAAAGTGAACATACACCAGGTCTCTTTTCACCCAGGCTGGGCCCTATGGCCATAATGTATTACTGTGGATAATACATGTTGTTCAATAGCTCTGTGTAACCTTTTTTCATGGATTTTAACTCTTGCAGAGGTACAGTATTATTTCCAGAGGTCAAGTTCTCAGAAGAAGCGACAGGGCTGAGAAGCAGCATGTTCAGTGTAGGCAGTAGCAGTCAGCACCCACATGCAGCAGCCCTGGCTCATGCTCCCAGGGCTCCCTAACATGCCAACATCCCCAGGGTGCACTGAAAGCATGTGTGGGTGCTGCTAGACCTTTCCACCCCAACAACAGAAATAAGGCAAGAAACAGTTTTTAAGAGGCTCCTGGAGACATATCCAGAATTGCAGGCATTTAAAACCTTAGCATGCAAAAGTTCCAACAGATCTAGGAGGATCCACTGCAATCAGTGGAGATGACCACAGTGATCTCATTGTTTTCAGCAACCTGTCTCGAGGGCTGACCCATTTGTTTCTCTCTGGATGAATAACCTTTCAGACAGCTCATCTAACACAAATCCATCTTGGCTATAAATACTAGTCTAGAATTGGCCAATTTATAAAAATAGCAAGAATAATAATAACAACTCCAGTGATGAGCCTTAGAAATAATCAACTACAGCGACTCTAAATTTTCCTCTGTCACCCATTTGTGGCTAAGATGTGATTACTACCACTAGTAAACACCAGCTTTGTAGTTGCTGCCACCCCCAGGCTCATTTCAAACTATTTTCCTTATAATAAAACCCTTTTCATTCTTTGTTCCTTTCTTAAAATATTTTTTTCTTTACATAGGAAATAAGCTACAATATTCTTTGAATGAATCAAAGGATATTGCTCCTATAAACTATGTGCACTCACCATGCAGGGGACAGAGTGCTTCACCTAAGCCCTTTTGCTGTTTTGGTTTGTTTGTTTGTTTTTGTTTGGTTTTTTTTGTTGTTGTTGCACACCTGTGCCATGAATCAGGTCTTAAGATAGTGTCAAGGAAATTGTTGCCAAATTAGAAAGCCCTTACATCAGCACTAGAACAGAATTTGATTCCATAATTTTAAAGAAAATTCACAGATACAGGAGACACTGCCCTGGACTTCTGTGTGCCAGGACTGGACTGATTTGATGCAGCAGGATGCTGTCACCCTCTGTCAGCTAGCTCCTGCCCTGGCTGAGATCAGTTACTGCTCTCAACAGGACCTGAACTAGACTCTTCACTCTGTCATGTTTTGGCTGAATGAAGAATGCTTTCAATCAGGATGGGATGGGAAAAATTAAGAGCCTTTTAGGAATGCATATCCTGAGTTTCCAGAAGCTGTCTAGGTCAGCCTGGAGTCTAGCTGCCCGGTGCACTCATCCCCAGTATTTACACTGACAGTGCAAGCACACCTGGAACAGCTGCAAACAACTACATCTCTGACCCTCTCACGACGAGGCCCCGTAATGCTGGATATACTGCCATTCCCACTGCACACCGCAGCACCTACTGCTCACTTCCCTAGGAAAACATCCACATTAAACTTATTTCATTATGGCTAATTGGCATCCATTTCAATTCTTTTAAAAGGTGTGCTTTGCAATATCTGTCATCTGAAGGCTTCCCTTACCATGAGGAAACATCCGTCTTCTCTGTGGGTTGAATGTAAAGGTTTTCTCTTTCCACATTATATATGTATGCCAGAGAGTGTCAGAGCAGAGCAAAACAAGGCTTCAAATCTGTAGTGTGCTCTGCTATTGACTGAGCTGTACCAGCTCCAAGGCCTCCCACCCATATTTGTATTTTTTTCCCACCACTCCCATCTGTCCAAAAGCATCACCTAAGCTAGTGTCCACTTTCACTATAGCATTTGTCCAAACCAAAACTCCAACCTCAAGTCATACCCACACACTGAGTTTTCTGCCTCCTCCCCTATTCCCACCACAAAACCTAGACCTGCATTACCAACCCAGAGCCCCTCACTTGCTCTCAGCACAGCCTGGCTGTCAACATCAAGACTTGCTCCTGCCCTGGGCTAGGAAGCTCACACCTTGCCATGGTCCTCACAAGTGGAGTTTCAGGTACCAACAATCACTTCTCACAACTACACTACTCTGAAAAAGCCACTAGACATCACATAATTTACACATCTCTAGAGTAAAACCCACCAAGATCCAGGCCTGGCATCCACCTATGATCTCTACCTCCCTCCTCTGCTACTTTAGTTCTGCAAGGCAAGGAAAGTCTTGTCATGAATTCCTTCATCATGAATGGATCCTGGACTGACATGGAAAGGATTGCTATCACCTCAAAATAATCCTGGCACAGGGAGTGTACAGAAAGATGGTTTAGGAACAGAAACATTAAGAGGAAAACAGAAACCAGCAACCTGGCTGGTGTGACAAAAGGCACCAAATGCCAAGTCTCTTCATATTTACAGACTCATGCAGTTTATGGGCTTAACAAAATGCTTCAGTAAGAGAAAAAAAAGAATAAATAATGGAGTCATCAATCTGTAGTCCTTGAGACTAGTGGAAAGAATGACTGGACCATAACAGTCAAGCCTATGGCTTTATTTTAGGATCTTTCCTTCCTTCTCTCACATGTAGACCTTTTCATTAACATTTTAGATCTAAACTCTCTCACACAAAGAAAGCCTGAAACACGAGCAGATAAAAATACATGGAATTGAATAGTACAACAGCCCTGGACTTCAGCTAAGCCAGTAATCGGGCAGCCTACATTTTGCTGTGTTCCTTGATGGGCTGCAAATAGACACTCATACAAGCTTTATTATTTGTCCTTCCTGATGCAGACTTGAGTAATGAAAAGAGAAACAGCATATAAAACAACTCTGGCTATTCTGATGGCTGAATTGAAAAGTTTTCCTCCAAGGAATTTGATAATTGAGAAAGCAGATTAGAAAAAAGTGGCAAGAAATATGACTGTAATCTCTCTGAGACTAGAAAATGTATTACATTGACTAATAAGCAACAGGAAGAAACTTTAGATTTCCATTTACACTTGCATTTCCAGTTTTATATTTACAGAAGAAATTATTGGGAGGGTTTTTTATTTGTGGATGCTCAATGGAGAAGACAGAAAACACAAGAATGTAGAGCATGAACATGAGGATAAAATACAGCCAGTGCTCAGGAAAAGATGCCAGCTTGCAAATGGCAGAAGGAGAGACCAAGATCACAGCTCACTGCCCTCTACCACCTGATGAGAAGCTGCTGTAAATTGTTATTCCCTTTCAATGACACTGTTTGTGAAGTTACCAGCAGACCTGCATGGTTGGTGAAACAGCAATAAGCAAGAGAGCTGTGTAATGCTCAGGTCACACCTCCTGGAGTCACCCTTTAGACTTAAGTTTTCTGAACTGCCCCCCTGAGTCTTTGCAAGGACCTGGACCACTGCTCAAAATTATCCAAATTATACAAATCTCCTCTTAAAACAACACACATCCTACCAAAATATCCCAGTAACAACAAGTAGTAAGTGCCCCGGCAAAGCAGTTCATTCTGGTACTAAAATAGCAAAACACAAACCCACAAAATCGAACAAAAACACTTGTTTAGCTGAGGAAAAATACTGTCATGAGGGCTTGGGAGTCTGAGTTGCCCTCAGGGCTTATTGAAGCTACAGCTGCTCCCAGTGGATTATCCACCAAACTCCAGCAAATCTCACAGTAGTGGGTCAGTAGTGTACAGTGTGACGCAGAGGAGGAGTGGTGGCATGGATCCTTCCAGCCCACCTTGCGTGTTCAGTGTGAATTCCTTACATGAATTATGCATGGCACACTTTCCCTAAGCCTGGCAGGAGCAGGGGAAAGAGGAAAAAGTTAGCCTGTGATTATCTTTTAAAATAAGTTGTATTAATTTCATGCAATAGATTGAAAAGAATAAACGTCAGAGTTTCACACGTCTGAAAAGTGAAAGCTGGTTTCTAAACTGCCTGTTTGAATCAAAATGCATACCTAGTTTCCATATTAGTGGAAAGAACAACTGATCTATCATTCAGTAGATTACTGCGGTGTTTTAGTATTGATATCAGGATTTTACATGCCAGTGCTGGACTGTTCAGGTCCTGCTGCTCATGAGGTTTGGGGTTTTGGATGCATTAAGAAGGAAGCTGCTGAGTCCTGATCATTTCCAGCCATTACTTGCCAAAATAAATGGCAGTGCAATCAATATTGCTTGGCTTGACACTCAATAAACTACATTCAGGCTGTTGTTTGCTGTTTGGGCTTTGCATGGAGGATAGAAAAATACCAACAGGTAGAAGAAAAGAGACCATGGCCTTTTAAGGCACCACAAGCCAGGAGGCAAGACAGATGAGACTGTCAGTATCTTGGGTGACAGGTTTGGACTTTAAAACTTTTTTGACTGCTTGCAGAAATGCTCTGGGAGAGGGGGGAAAATTCAATACAGAAAATTGAAAGATGTTTCTGTCAGTCAGGAAGAGTCAGGTTCACAACTAAGGGAGGAAAATAACTTGTCCAGGCATCAGCTGTGCAGAGAAGGACCTGCAGGTGGGTGGGCCACCAGGGAAACCAGGAGTCAGTTGCACCACGGTGTTGCTAGTCAAACACAGCACTGGCATGAATAGACTGAGCTAGAAGCCTCCACTGCTTATGAAGTCACACAGCCCTGCACCCAGGTCCCATCTTCCTCCTGCCTGTTCCTGGGGCTGGGCACTGCACCTGACTAAATATGAGAATGACTGAAAAGAATACAGGTAACAAGAAAAATGTTGGTACTCTTTTCTGGCCTTTAAATCAAGGAAAAGAGGGAAGAAGATGAGATTATTTCATCTAGAAAAACCAAAGACTGGGGAACTCATGAAAACAGTTATGGATATGTAAAGTCTGTGGCTTGAAAGAAAGAAATTATCTACCTTCTAATGTCCATAATATACAGAAGAGTGTAGGAAGTGATGAGTTTATTGCACAGATGAGTTTATTGAGAAGATGTGGTTCAGGCATGAGATAAACCCTTTTAATGGTGAAGGGGGAGAAGAAGAGCTAGAGCTTTCACTGGGGAAATGTAAAGTTTCCAGCATCCAGGAGCATTTTGGAAAAGCATCCTTCAGAAATAAGAGGTAATCCTGATCCTGCCTTTGGCCAAGAGCTTTTTCAGGTCTGCCTAGCTCCACAACAACACAGGAATGATCTTTCCTGGCCTCTGGTGAGCCTGGACTGTTATACTCACAGAAACAGGGAGTCAGCTAGAACACTGCAAAGAGCTCCAGCAGACACTGGGATTACTAAACTTTCTTTTATGAGGAGAATAATATATAGAACAAGGGCATAATTTAAACCTAAGGAACGGAAATAGTGCCTTTACTGGCAAAACTAGCATTTACCTGCATGGTCAGCATACAACTTTTTACAGTGAGTTATCATCTAATTCCATCCTAGATACTTTAAACTGGAGTTGCTTGTTTAGCAATCACAACAGCTTGTCTCCTGCAAGAACAGAATGATCATGGAGTGACACGCAGTAGCTGGAAACACAGAGCATGACTTGTCCAGCCCTGAGCCAGATGGGGGCTGTGCTCACCCCAGAGATGCTCATCCCCTCCCCATGAACACACCCAATTAACAGAGACTGGACACCTATGGCTAGAGGGAACTTTTAGAAGTATATTCTGTCAAGAGATGAAACTTCCTTCTAAAAAATATTTTCTAGGCATAATGAAAGTACACATGCATTACTTTAAAAAAGTTGCCACTCCACAGCTAGACATGTAAATAAAATGCCACTTTCCTTATATTGACAAAACACCCCACAAACCCACAAAAAGTATAAGGGGAGATCTGCTGCTCTTTGAGAAGGAAAAAGAGGCCATTTTAAAATCAATTTTTATTGGCATGCAAGTCATTAGGGACCTTTTTGGATCTTGGCCGTAAAACACCAAGCCCCCCTTCCAATTTTGGTAGGATATAGACACTAGGAACAGAACCCACCTGAGACTCAACACCAGCACTAGCCCCAGGAGATACCTCTTGGCTCTCAGAACAGCTTTTTCTCTGCATACCTGCCCAGCACGTACAAGAGACAGGCATTTCCACCACAGACTTTTGCAGCAGCGCAAGGCTCCCACTCTGCAAAAAACTGCCTTGGTTTTGATCTAAAGGTGTTTACACCTTTCCCACGCAGTCCACTTTGATGTCTTCTAAATATACCCTGAGCTTGCACTTGCCAAAAAAATAAACATAGCCTTGTTTTAATTCATATTTTCGCTGTGAAGCACTTAATTCAGAATCATTTGCATAATGTAACAAGAAAAATACTGAGCATGTTAAATGCATGTATTATTGTTTTGCACAGAAAAATTTACCTTAGTAAAAGTCTGTGTTATGTTGAACAAAACAGAGCTGAATCACAACCTCTTACAGTGTTATCTTCTACACAGTTCTTCAACAGTTTGTTTTCCTACAGTATGAGCTGTGAGAAAGCTAGAAATGCTTGAATTACTATTCTGCAGTCATCTGGCCTGGAAGTAGGACAGCGAGTAACACTGGCCATTGAGAGCAGTCAACACACCTGGATCCATAGCTGTGCATCAGTTTTGTGACCTTCTGCCCCTATATGTTGCACCAGTGCCCTTCCTTACGTGGGCAGCCTGTTACACCCTCTACAGGCTAGACTATCTTACAGGTAGGAAAAAGTTATTTAGTGAGTGCCACAGGAAATGGATATCCATGGCACTTGGCCACTTTGCGTCACTATAGAGATACATTTTTTTATTTAAAAACAAAAAAAAAAAGGCATCTCAAGTGTGTCACCAAGATAGCAAGGAGGTGTAGCCAGCGGCAATGTGCACACCTGGTTTCCTGCTTTTGTTAATTCCATTTGGCCCTTTAGAAATGGTTCTGTCTGCAGTATGTGTGGTCTTACCTTTAACCCTTTTCTAAACAGCACAAATACCTTGTATTTGAAAAACGAAAAACAACTAACATAACAAAGCTGTGTTAATATTAGAAGGAGTTGTGCATCAGTGGTTCACATTGAATGGATATCGGCATTATGTTCACTGGTGCTAGGATACCATGGTGATGGGCCCTGAAGAATTACCAAAAATAGATTAAATGCATGTGGCAAGTGATAATAAGCACAAAATGTTTTCCATACAGTAAAAATGCCTCAGGAAAGCAGAATAACACATTCTATAAATCAGCTCAAAGAATCAACAACTTCCAGGCAGAATACTTGGGTATCTGAATGCGTAGTCAGAGCTGAACTCCTAAGCCCAAAATTGCCAAGAAACCTAATTTGGTAATAGTGTCTGCACCTAAAGAAATTCAGACCAAGGAGACTGGCACAGAATCTGCTGTTGCTAGCAAAAATGTATGAAAGGAGCTGAGAGGTTTGTATTTAAAGTAAGAGACATTAATCACTGGGTAACACCTACCACAGTGACTGCGTCTTCCCAAGCTGTTGGAGTCTCATCCCTTTTTGGATTGAGTCAATCAAAATATTAAAAATGTCATTCTTTGAAGCTCTTCTGAGCCAGGCTGCTTGTTCACTGCCGTATAAAACAAATCACTCGAAAGCGTCTCACTGAAGCTGCCCACTGATTCAGCAGGGTGCTTGTACACAGAATTAAAGACACGTGCGAGCACCAGAAGCTCTTGTGTGGGAATGACAGGAGACAGTGCACCCCACTTCTCGTTAACAACCACTGTGCTGCATTACCACAAAGCGCGTGACATCAAAGGGACCAGAAATGCCTGAAATGGCACAGCTACTCACTCACAACTGTCAGCAGCACTTGGCTCAAACCATCCCTGATGGAGAAATATGCACAGCAAAGCCATTTGTTTATGAAAACAACAGCTACCTAAAGACAGATTGAAAATTCATTAACTGGGTTGATTTACCAAGGCAGCTCACTGTATGTAGACACATATATAAATATTTAGGTTGCTGGTCCAGATGTTAAGCAACCCTCAGCCCAAAGTGACAAGAGTTTCTGAAGCAAAATTCCTCCATGCTTTAGAGCATGGGAGAGCTCCCACCAAAGGATGGGTCACCAGAAGCAGGTAGCGGAAAGCAACTGGGAAGGAATATCCCACTGCATAGCAACATACCAAAGGTATTCAGGGGAAAGCACACAGAGCATGCTGGAGGAAAAGATACCAAATGCAGGCATTTGGGGATGAACATGTCCCAGATTTCCAGATTTTGGAACACTGGAGTCAATGCAAAATCCTCAGTGCCCATCAGCTAGAGCAGATCTTTCAAGTGAGACAACAGCAGCAGAATCCTCCTGAGGTTGGCAGGATTTTTCAACATGCAGGAGCAACAGAGATATCTAATTGCAAAGTCTGTTACTAGGTGACACACCAAGTCCTGACAAACTATACTGGGTGGTATTTTGATATATCAGTCTATGCAGCAAACTGCGCCAAAAAAAAAAAAATCCATCTTCACCAACTCCACCCTCTGCTTCCTTGGATGACTGAGACACAGGGTCCCCAGAGCACACGTGCCAAGAAGAATCTTCTGGAGACCAGAAGGTCAAGGATTCAAAACTTCATGGCCCTCTGTCTTTTCGGTAGGAAGTGAAAGAAGAAACAACATGAAAACTGCTAAGATATAATCATAGAATCATTTCGGTTGGAAAATACTTTAAGACCTCTGAGTCCAGCCATTACCCAATGACTGCCATGCCCACCACTAAAACATGTCCCTAAGCACCATATCTACATGTCTGTTAAATACCGCCAGGGATGGTGACTCCAGCACTTCCCTGGGTAGCCTGTTCCAGTTTCCTGGGAAGAAATTTTTTGTAACATCCAATCTAAACCCCTTCTGGTGCAACTTAAGGCCATTTTCTCCTATCCTATTTTTTGTTGCTTGGGAGAAGAGACTCACACACACACACACACACACACGCACACACACACACAACCCCCAGCCACCATCTCCTTCCAGGTACTTGTAGAGAGGCACAAAATCCCCCCTGAGCCTCCTTTTCTTCAGGCTAAACACCCCCAGCTCCCTCAGTCACTCGTCATCACACTTGTGCTCTAGACCAGCTCCATTGCCCTTCTCTGGATACACTCCAGCCCCTCAATATCTTCTTTCTTCTTCTGAACACAGCATTTGAGGGAACTCATCAATGCTGAGTACAGGAGGACAATCACTGCCCTGGTCCTGCTGGCCACACTGCTCCTGATACAAGGCAAGATGCCATTGGTCTTCTTGGCCACCTGGGCACATGCTGGCTCATGTTGAGCCACTGCCAACCAGCACACCCAGGTCCTTTTCTGTTGGAACACATTTCAGCCACTCTTCCCCCAGCCTGTAACAAAGCATGGGATTGTTGTGACCCTAGGACAGGACCCAGTACTTCACCTTGTTAAACCTCACACAATTGGCTTCAGACCATTGATCCAGTGTGTTCAGATCCCTTTGAAGAGCCTTTTCTACCCTCAAGCAAAAAAACATTCCCATCCAACTTGGTGTCATCTGCAAACTGACTGAGTGTCCTTGATTGCCTCATCCAAATCACTAATAAAGATATTTGCCCCAAAATTATTTTCACCTCCTGCTCGTGAACAGGACAAGAGACTGAAGGATGCGTAGCAAAAATAAAACTCTAGAACACTCCCAAAATCCAGGGAATCATTTGGGAAATTAACTTTTCCCAGTAAAAATATGTCTCATATATATTTTTTGAGCATGAAAACATGGGAAGTATAAGCATCTCCACAATCCATGCAAGACAGTCCTTTGCTTCAGCACTTCAGCTCTTAGCCAGAAGAAACAGGATTTACTTGCTTTTTAAGCAATTCAAACTCAAAAGTTGATTGCAATAATGCAGCAAAGCATCTGTATGGTTTATGGATCCCAGTTGGTCTTGAGGACGCAGTGTCTCTCTCATTAGCTTTCAGACCTCAAAGACACCAGGTAAGAGGAACAATACCAGTGAGAGATCTTAGACCTTGTGGCCACCAGAGAGCTGCTGAGATTGGGCTGGCTTCAGCAAGGCTCAAACAACCCCTACAACAGCAAAGGCCCACTGTGGTAAGTGGCCTTACTGGGGAATCAGTGCAGTCTGGATACCTTTGAACCTGGGTCATGCTACCCAAATTCTTGCGTGACTTCTTAAATCAGCTTCACGGTCCCTTAATGGCATAGGAGAAGCAGGATGGAGGCAGGATCTCTAGCAAGAAAAATTATACCAGAAATATATGTACTGTACTAAAGACAAGAAAAAAGGAAAGGGGTAGCTTTGAGTTTACTATTCACCTCCATCTCAGCTATAATAGAAACCACAGTATAAAGTACAAAATATTAACCATTGGTAGATGTTGCACTCACAAGCTTTCTTTTGTGCCTGCAAGTGACCTTTGTGTGCTGCCATGCTAAAGGTCCGTTCACAGAATCAATATTTTTGTAGTACAGCAAGTACAACGTCCAACACAAGCACCCAACGTGCTGTGAGAGAATCATCCTCAGAGCAGCTTATGGGGCTGTGCCAAACAACTGTGATTCCAAAAGACCAGAAGTCATGGAAAGACATTGGATAGATGGTAACCACAGCACACAGCTACAGCAACACACAGACACCTTTATGATAAGAGCCAAAGAGGATGTCGGACTTCCACTTTATAATTCCACAGTGCTTGGACCTAATATGCTGCACACAGTGCTCAAGAAAGCAAAGACCTGTCACTTTCCTTATCACAAAGTACTGCTCTGAAACGACAGGACTTGATTTCACTTACTCATAACCTTCCGGAACATGAAAGATTTCACATGCAAATCGTGGTATTCAACATGAGAATTAAATTTGGAGACAGCAATATGAGGAAAAGATTTTTTTAAATCAGCATGATACTACCAACTTCACACTACTTAAAAACTTAGCAAACCAAACATTTCAAGCTAGGTATAAGAGTGCTTCACAGTAGAGAATTTGGATCACTAAAGTGGCTGTTATTTATCAGCCAGACCTGATATGGTCACTTTCAGTATCTGATGTTTCCCGAGAGCTCTCTAGGACTCTCTCTTGACTGGTCTATCTGTATGTAGACTTGAGAGGCTTCAGGGTGTTGATAAATTGTTTCCTTATTAGAAGGAAAGACCTCCACTGACAGGACTTGGTTTTGAGGAGGTAACTGGAAAAAAGGAGCTATCAAGCGAAAGGCTTGCAAGGGAAGCCCTGCTACCAACTTCCCAGCAACAGCCTCTCTCTGTTGTCCAGAGCAACTTAACCACGACCTAAACTTTCAGAAGGTTTCTGTTCCTTCTAGCATACCAGATCCCTCAACACTTAGAGATTTAAGGCAGAGCTACTCTATGTACGAGCAGGAGACAAAACGTCATCCTTTGGGCATTACTGTCCTGATCCTTCTCCAGCTGAAAAGAGCATGTACTTTGCACCCAGGTGAGGAGAGTCGCAAGCCGGGAAGGGTGGGCGTCGCTGCAGAGGACGCACGGCCGCCGGGCTGGCGAGGCTGCCGGGGCCGGGCGGGAGCTGCCGCCGGCTCCCCCGGCCGCGGTCGCGCCGCGGTCGCGCCCCGCTCCCGCACGCAGCCCCGGCCGCGGGGCCGAGAGAGGGCGCTGGAGCCTCAGGCAGCGGCGGGGCAGGCGCTCCACAGACAGATGTCTGAAAGGTGCCCGGGGCCGGGCAGGTGCGCTCACAGCGCCGGGTGACAGCCCTCTGCAAATCCTAGTCATGGGAAAGGGCAAGTCGGAGAAGCGCCCTGACTTTTTTTGTAATTATTATATACACAAGCATCTTTCAGGGCTTTGAAGGGCTGCATTCTCATAGGAAATTACACATATTGTAAAAAAAAAGGAAAGGAAAAGAGTAAACATTGAAGATGTGTAGGACAAGAAAACAAAAAAGCAATTTTCAAAGCACAGTCGTTCACCATGTGTTTACATCTCGTCTAGAGACACTGAAAACAGCTTTAAACAATTCTTTTGCCTAACACACACTCCTTCTAGAGGAGAGCTGCCGGCCAGCTCTGCCTGCTCACAGCCTCTCCCTTCAACCATGAGGATTCAGAGAAGGCAGCTCAATTGGCCACCACAAACCAGGGACATCAGATCCCAAACAGCACACCTATTGATATAAACATCCATATGGAGACAAGGAAGACTCCACAAAAGTAAAGATTTCCAAGCCCCACAGCAGAATTTATGAAAGATTCACCTTTTCTATTGGGTTGGCCTCTTCAGTTTCAAATAAAGCAAATTCAACTAGTTTATACTTCATAGTCCTGAAAAGCATTCTTTGTCCCTCACCCAAATAATTACTCTAGATTTCCCTTGAGCACAGCTGAAAAACAATTCAATAGAGTCCTGCAAGCTAAAGAGAAGCCTGGTCCCTGTGCACTGATATCACTTGTTCTTAATAATTCCACATGAAAAGCAGTTTATTCTGCTCTGCTGTCTATTTTGCCATTAGGCGTTCTTCTGAATGTAGGTCACAAAGGCAAGACTACATCTCATATTGGCAAATACTGCACAGCTGATCCGAGGGCCAATTTCAGTACCCTGTAATAATTCTTTCCACGTTTTCCCCACAAACATCCTCAGATCACAGCCTAAACAAAACATTATGATGGCTTCCAAGTAGTTTTGGCCTGAAATATATTGCTGATGTGATGTCCAGAGCAGCATCAGTTTTACAATTCCATTTCAAAAAAACCAAGGTTAATTATGGCTTCTGTTCCCAAAGTAGAACATGTGGGACAAAAATTATGGAATGATGTTTCCCAATGTGAACCTCAGCACCTGGAGCCTCATGCATCTTCCAGTTCTCCAGACCAAGACATAAAATACCTAGGCTGATTTTGGATTATGCATCGTGCAAGAGTTTTGTTGAGGAGAACCAGTACATTTACCAAATTTTATATGTCCCACTGGAAAAGTGAAGGACTGTGTCAGTGGATTTTCCCCTCAAATATTTGGTCTGACACACATTTCTAACTCATTGCCTCCATGAGCATGAGGCATCTCAGAAACAGAGGCTGCAAGTGCATGGTTAATTTGACAGCTTTCAGTAAGTATATTCAAACACCCTGAGCTCCAGTTTGGCCTCAGCTATACACCTCATCTGCCAGGGTAGGACTCAGGGTCTCTGCAGCGAGTTACAGACGAGATGCACATCTGAAATTGTTCCTGAGCTTCACATGCCCTGAAGAGGTCACCTCAGAGAAATAACAGCCAACTCCACATACCAGCAGCTTCTACTGAGCGCAGATATTTTCCCAGCCTGTGGACCTGCTGTGGTTAGACAGAAATTGAAAGGATAATACAAAGCTGAAGGTAACCTTGAGTAGACTAAAACACTTTCCACTTAATTTTGGCCTCTATCTGTTGTCAGTCTCCCAGATTCATACCTCCTGAATACATGCAGCAGAGCTATGATTATTACTCCAAGAAGCAAGGTAAATTTTCCGGTAAGGATAGGCTCCTAATCAAAATCCTACACAAAAATTAGGTTCAACAGAAAAGAAACTACACAACTCAAATTACAAAATAATTTTGTCAATCTAGAAGGTTGGCTCAAGACCATCACTTGCAAATTCAAAGGACTTCTTAAATGTGGAAATTCCCAGGATGCTGTTCAGAGGTGTAGGACTAAAACTCTCCACAAGAGAAGGTGCAGAGTCAGTACTACACAGCATTGGAAAATCTGGGAGTTAAGTAGATGTCGGTATGTGGAGACTCTAGAGTCTTTTTCTTAACTTTGACAAGTAGGTCATTCTGCTCTCTTATCCAGACCAAAAAGCTACATAAGATCAGAAGGCATAGTCAGGACTACATGTAGGCTTTTACCCCTTCGGTAGAGAGGACTGAGGAGCATTCCTTTGGCATGATGAAACACTCTCCCTGTTCCTAGATGTCCCAATTCTGAGCCAGTGCTTTCTGCCGGGTCAGCCACCTCAAGACTGGAGGCTGCAGCAGCAGGAGGCCTTCACTCTAAGCTCCAGGGATGACCTCAGGGCATGCTGACAATTGAGAGGAGTAAACATCAATTGCTGCTTCTTAGCCTTGATGCAGGGGGATCTTGTGATAGCAAGGCAAATGGACAGAATTCAGACTATTTCCACACAAGTGGAGCTTGCCATTGTCTTATTCAACTATCACTCCTTATCCCAGCTCTGGAGGACTCAAAGACAAAGGCCAGGCTGTCCACAATCTTCCAGCCAACTTTTATTCCAACCTTATTCATAGACCATATTCATCCCAGACTATACAAAACTAAGTATCTGCTGATGGCAGTTTCTTATAGCTGTACAGGCTCAGCAAGATAACTGCAGAGGAAGGGAGGATGTTAAGAGGTTTGATCTGGAGTAGAAAAGTACCACCAAGGCGAAAAAACCAGTGGGGGAATGATCTCAGTATTTCCCAGGCATTATCAGCAGGCATAGACACTACCAGTAGGAATAAAAAGGAAAGTAAGATTTGGTCTAGGACATGTATGAGAGGGAAACCCAACGGATAAGAGGACTGAAAGGAACAGAAAATGCAGGAGAAGGTTGTTTAGGAAAAAAAAAAGGTGGGGAGTGCAAGTGGAAGGGCAAAAACCAGGACTATATCTGTCACTCGTCTCTCCCCGCCCACTCTGAGAAGCTTCAAAAGAGATCTGAAAATAGAGAGGAAAAAAACGACAGTCAGATATTACTGTTCCAGCCACTGAGTCATGGCAGGAAACTACTGATACTGTAAACTAGTTCTGTAAGGTCAGAGCTGATTTGAGTTTTGTCAAGGCTCACTGTAAAGGGAACAAATACTTAGTGGTGAAAATGTGCCCTTTCGTAACTCTTAGAACCATTTAATCAAACATGTTTGAATAAAGCTGCCTTTATTTTATAATTTCACACAAATGCAGACATTTCTTCTCTTTCTCTCTTCCTGCATCTTCGATTTTATTGCAACAGATGCTTGTTAAGAAAAGGATGTGGAGAAAGTGGAAAAAACCACCAGTCTTTGGTGTGCTACTGGATGCTTGGTCTACTCCAAATCTTATAACTGCTGTGCCACAGAGAAATCATTTTACTATGATCTTCTTGTCCTTTCTTCAAATTATTCACTGGCAGTTGTCTACATCTATGTGGCATTTTTAGACACAGTGTAAATCAGTCCAGTACACGCACAAGAGGTGGAATTGCTTCTACCAGAATGGCATAGCCATCCTAATTCCCACAGAAATACAACAAATAAAAAAAGCTGGAACTTGCTGTTGTACAGAGGGCTCAGCAGACTCCTCCCAGCCCTCTAGGAAAGCGCCCTTACAGTCCTTGCAGTGCCCAGACATGTTTTGGTGGTTTTGATTCCCTACCAAGAGTCGATCAGGTAGAGCATCATGGGATTCCCAGCTGCCAAAACAAAGGCATATGCTAGCCATCCAGGCAAATTACATTTTTCAATTGACAAGCCCATTGGGAAAGGTAAGATGCCACCTAGCCCCAAAGTGCTGAAGAAAGAGAAACAGCAGACACAGGATTCAGAGATAACTGGAGAAAGAGCAATACAGTATGGGACATGGATTCTTGGGGAACTGTTACCTATGTTACTTGTTAATTAAAGTTTTTAATGACCCAGTTTTGCTTCTGCTGCCTAAGCATACCCACCACAGCTTTGCAGCCACCCATCATAGTGGACACAGCCAGGAGCTCTTGTCCTACTTCAGAAGTTAAGGCATAATGGGATGCTTGTGCATCTGCTACAGAAACCTACTATGCAACCCACTAAGCAACTTTCCAACTCAGTCATGAAGCTAATTGCTTCCATAAGTCCTGAGGGTCTCTATCCAGGCCATCTGAGTCACTGTACTAAGCCTGAACCAGATCCAGTTGAGCACAGTTCAGCAGAAAGTCATGTTCTCAAGAACAGCCCAGTGGTAGCAATGCCTGCCAAATCAAGGAAGTCAGTCATATTAGGGAAAGACACAAGTGACCCTGGAAATTTGTCCCCTTCTTCCTCCACCAAGAAAACAAACCAAAACAGAACTTGACATATGAGGCATGAGGCGCTCAATCCAGTGATGCATGGAACAAGAGGATGCAGGAAAGTTGCAGGGCAATTTCCTGTGTAGTCTTCTAATGAACTGGGAAGTCATGGCTGGAGGCAATACACCTCATGGTACAGGAAAGCACAAACACCTGCTGCTGAGAGAAGCACTGAAGAGCTTTGAGTGTGGAATCCCTCCACCTCTTCCTGACAGTAGCTTTAAAGGCTGATTAATAGCTATGATATTTTAAAAAATATAGGAATTCATGACATGACACAAACCAGTCAGATTCTATCTATGGTGCATCACCATAACATATAACATGTCTGAACCTCAAAACATTCCTGTCAGAGACCCCTAACCAAAAAGAAAATCTATTCCCTTTTTGTCTGGGCTTACAGGTACTGATAAACTTGATGACATGATGATGATTTCCAGCAGGGGAGCAATATTTGTCTCAGTTTCCACACCAAAAGCAGCCATGGAAAAGGGCAAAGAATATAATGACTCAGTATCACAGGGTGGAGACTAATTAGCAGCAGATCAGGAGCAGGCAGTGGTCTCTGGAAGAAGGTGCTTTCATGAACGGAGCACAATCTTACTCATCGCCTGTCTTGATCAACTGCAGAGGTTTCCATGAAACAATTGTTAAGGCAGCCTCACTGACACAAACAGAACACAAAAAACTTTGGTGGTTTTTTTGTTTGTTTGTTTGAAAAGTAGTGCCTCTGTTTGGGACCTTCACTATTTTTTTCTTCCAGCATCCAGTTAATCCTGGTAGACAGGACCTACCCTCCACCAACCAAAATCTCACCATACAGCAGGAGCCCTTATCAGGCAGTGCTTCTCCATCCACTCGCTCAGTTCACTGAGGACTGATAATGAAAATTAAGAATATGAAGACAGCACCATTCTTTCACTCATTCAATGCAGAGGCACCACAGGGTCATTTCAGCAATTGCTTCTTTCAAGACATGCTATTTTCCTCTGTGATGTCAGGCAACCAGAGAACTCACAGCACCTACCTTTTCACTGGTTCAAAACCACTATAAAAACATTTTATCTAGTGAGTTATCACATTATCCCTTCAGCAAGGTGGATTTTATTCCTGTTTTAACAAACCTGTCATCATTCTGGGTTTCTCAGAAAGGTATACTGTGAATCCACTGAATTATAATTATGGTCTAACAAATTATTTAACTGTTTTTTCTAGGAATATATTGAGAAATGGTGGCAAAACTAAGATTTGAATCTGGGTCTCCTAGTGCTCTTACTATTCCTAATGGGACTCACTGGATTTGCCTCCTAGGAATTTTTTTTTCTTCTGAAAAATCTATTGCTTACTTAAGGAAGCTTAAATGCTCAAAAGCCCAAGAATTGATTTGTTTATTTTTAACTAAATCAGCAAGTGCATTTTTCAGGAGTTGATGCATACCCATTCATACTGAGAAAGGCTCTGGCAATTAGCATTTATCTTTAGCTAAGCAGAGCTGAAGGAAGGCACTGACATTACGAATTTTAAAGTCTCCATTCCTCAGGGAGTAGAGTGTGGCTCCTCCTGCCATTCTCAGCAAGGCTGGAACTGCGGAAGGGCCAGTCAGGAACCAAGAGAATTTGGGCTGTGAGCCAAGCACCCATCTCCCTGCTGGCACAGGTGCCTCCAAGCAGCTCCCCAGTCTCACATGGGCTGGAACATAGGAGGAATTCCCTCCTGAAATAACAGAGACTGCCTAAGCACTCCTGCTTAAAAAAAATTACAATAAACATTTTACAGGGCAAATGCATGCCCTGTAAAATATTTTGAAGGGTTTTAATACTTCGTTGTTTGGTGACCAGGAGTTTGTCAAGCAAAGGTGATAGACACCACCCACTCACCCCAGCTGAGGTCTGAACCAAGCCATGACAAGCACAGTGACATGGCTCTCTGGCTCTCTTGCCTTGCTGACCTGTCATTGCATATCCTTAATGCAACAGGAACTCTGGCATCCCAAAAATCCTCTTCTCCTAGGCAACAAGCTGATTGACTGTCTCAATGATTGACATTTCTTTGGTTTTTTTCATTCATTCTCAGCTTCATAACTGGCAGTTGCATCTACTAGGTTCTCTGTTTCTGCAGCTTATGATTTTCTGAGGCAGACAATGGGATTTAGGAACGTAAACCTCCCCACAGCAGTGGAGAGGCAGATTTTTGCCAAAATCAGCCAGGCTAGAAAAGGCACAGTAAGCACTTGCTCTGACACAGCACAGTCTGGATGACACATCTGGGTGCTCACACAAGCTGAGAAGGTGTGCAGCAATCTGTGGCAGGATGAAAACGGAGATGAGTGGGGACAGTTCCCTTGATTTATTTTGAAAACACCACCCATGGTCAGTTAAACTTGTTTCCTGGGCAGCCTGGCCGTGCATGGAGCAGGCCCACAGTTTTACACCTGTCTGCAGCCTGGAAGGGTGCTCCAGCAACAGCACCTGTGAACAGCAGCACAAGTGGAAGGCAGCCATCCCGTACGTAGGACATTGCTCACCAAGGCAGCCCTTGTCCCTCTCTTAAGAGGGCACAACTGGTGAGAAGTACCTAAGATGAGATACCCATGCTGCATCGCCAGACCTCTGTCCGTCAGAGAGGCCTGGCAGAATTTCACACCATGTCCAGTGCTGTGAGATGACTGCAAAAATGGCCCCACTGGTGGCCTCAGCCTCTTGTTTGGCGTATGAAATCCTAAATCCTGAGCATCACCTCACATAGAGGAGGGCATATCCTGCCATCTCAAAGCCCATTCCACTCCTGTGACAGCTGCAAAAGTTATTATGAAGAAAACCAATTCAGTGTGAGAAAGTACCTCAGTAAATCTCTCTACTGTTCATCATCAGAAACAAGGAGGGACACAAGAGGCCAAGCTCCTTTCTTGGGTCTTGCAGTGACGTCCCACAGCCCATCACTGCTGCAGCCCATGCACCTCTGAACTGCTCACTGATCTTCTGCAGGATAGCTCTAGGAGCCTCCAACCAATGACTACTGTTGACTTACATATATACATTCCAGTTATGCATAAAAAGCCAAATTCATTACACATTAAAGCATGGCAGTTTTAGCCTAACACTTGTAGGCTTTTCCCTACTTCTGCTGGCAAGACCACTGTATTTTTTCATACATGTGAGGAAGTTTTCCCAAACAGTATCACAGAGAAAAAAAAAACCAACCCTATGTACATCATTCTCTGTAGGACGCCCAAATCACCAAGCTTGCAGCAAGTGATGCAGTAGCTGGGGAGTAGCTGAGAGGATTGAGCCTGTGCCTGCTCAGTGGGAGGCATGAGGATCTCCTCACAAGGTGTCAGCAGATGGCTGGGTGCTGAAGGTATCTCCCTGGTAACACCCACGGGAAACAGCTGGAAGAAACCTAAGGTGAGGGACAGTTGCCTCACAAGTTGGGCTGAGGCCATGGCACAAGGCACTTGAAGGGAGGCCACTGTTCCTCTACAGCAAGAGCTGAAGTTCAGGCACCTCAAATGGCACTAGTCCTCTACATTTACATACTTGAATCATTCCTCTGCAAAACAGACTAAAAACAGCTGGAAGAGCTGGTAACCACAGGAACTCAAGTTATTGCTCTCCTGTCTGCATTTTAAAATTAGAGTTTAGGGTTTGATATGTGAATATCATGATCTGATAGCAATTACCAGAAAAATACCAACCTAAAGGGCAGTGACACACCCTCCCTGTTCTGTTTACAAACGTCATGATCATATGAGATAGTACTCAAACATATCAGCAGACTAAAAATAAACCACAATAGGGTATGTTGATAAATATTTATTTCAAAACAGTATAGCTTTTTACATGACTAATGTTAACGTGATTTCAGACTGAGAAGAAAACAACCAATGTTGATTGCTTGCTTACTGTGTTTGGAGGAGTGACACAGGTAACTAACTACCATCAACCCTGGTGTTTTATCCTCCTGTTAGAAAATGCAAGTAGGTAGATCAGTCAATGCCATTATTGCTTTTAATACACTAGTGAGGACTAGTGCAGGATGCAACTAGAAGGCCACAGGTGTGATCTTGGAAGAGGAGCAGCCATTTGCATGCAAAAGGGTTCATCCTTCATGATGGTATGGGCTGGTTTCATGCACCAGCCAACAGAGCCTGTATCACAAAGAGGTTGGAAAATGTCTGCCTGGACCTTTAAGACAATTTTATTCCATTAAATCACCATCAAACCCTTTTCACAATAGCATCTGCCACTGAACCACTGCTAATTAGTCAGTCCCCGATCAGCGAGGGAGGAAGACGTGACAGCAAAGATGAAATTATTTTTAAAAACTGCTCAAAAAGCCCCGATAAGGATTGCAGCACTTTATGACCTACACCATGCTTGTCACAGGGCAGGGAGCGGGAATCTGCCTATCACTGCATGTTGCAATCATGACGGAAATGTCTCTCTTCTTGCTTCCTCTCCACCCTTGTTCAGAGAGTTAAGGTAAGATGGAAAAGCAGCTGCAGATGCTAGGACATCCCATCTGGAGGGCCAGGATGGCACTGGCAATGCTCCTTCTGTGTGCTCTATAAGCCTCAGTTGCTTTAATGTTTTCTCTGTAAGTATCACTTCTCTAACTGTTGTGAGCAGCATAAAGAAAATTCATGGAAGATCTTGAACAGCTTGGACGTGGTGCAATAGAGGCCACACAACAGAAATGCAGTCAAGGGATTTACTGAAGCAAATAGCTCTATTGTGCTGAGGGAGAAAGAGAAGAATTGGGAGAAGCATCTTGACTTAGGAGGAGGGATTCATAGCTCAGTGAAAGTCTGTGGAATGACTATTCTAACACCTACAAGTTTCCATTCTGCACACCCAATCTCCAAGTGAAAAAGCAGGGTTCTTCCAGGAATAAGTTTAACAGGCTGCAAGGTTCACAGGGAGAAACACAGGAGTCCCAGGAGTGTGCATCTTCAATTAGCTCTTTGGTCTCACAGATATGTCTGGACCACCAGAGTCTCCCAAAAATATGGAGAGAGAAAGGGAATTGCACAGTTAGATATTTCTGCAGTTCCTTGGTGAGGACAGAAGCATATAGTCCATGAGGCTTGGAGAGAGATCTTTGAAAAGAGAAAGTGGTGTGTTTTAAATGAGACACCCACCTTCTCTAGGGTGATGTACTGGCAACACCTGAAAATAATGGGCTGCTCTGATGGTAACCTGAAGACAGGAAAGCCTGGGAGTGAATGACAGATTCTCCATTTCCTCTCTTTTACCTCTTCCCAAACAAAGCAGGGCTCACAGCACTGGAGGGGACTGCTGCCTGTAGCAGTAACCCCCATACTATGGTAGCCTCATCCACGTGAGCATCCATAGAGTATCTGCCCACTCCTAATTCCACAGGGGCCTCTCTAGAAACACTAAGCGTACTGCTCCAAAAGCAATTTTCATTCTGTCACAGATTGCAATGACACCAGCATTGTGTCCACCCTCCTAAATGCACTCAGCCCAGCAGTTTACCAAGCACACTTGGAAGGGCCAACAACAAGACAGTGTACCAATACTGACAAGCTAAATTTTAGTGAAGTTAAGAAGAGGGTTATAGAGAAAAAGTTAAATACTTCAAAGCACATTTTTATTTTACTCTCATGCTATGCATCTGCCTAAGCTGAACTAGTAGTCAGCAAATTTTCTCTGCAATTCTCCACTTTCATGGAATGGAATTTATTTCTGGTGAAAAAAATATATACAACCCAGCACTGTGGGCATCATTCATGCAGAATAGCAAAGCATTCAGTGCAGTGGGAAAGTGTAATCTTCCAAATGCTGCAAAACCCATATACAGACAAAAGTTACATTCAGTTCCTAAGTATTAAGAAATACACATAAATACACATAAAAAGGAGACCTCCTACCAAGATGGCAGAAAGCTGAATCTAAAGAAAGAAGGAAAGGACAGTATGATATCCCCTTGTGTCCTGTGCTTTTAGTAATCATACAACTTCAGAAACACCAATATGACATTGGTGATGTGTTATCTCAAGAAACACCTCAGCATTTGTGTTGTGTTTGTGTAGGGCATTGCTGAAAGCTCATGGACCTTTTGAAACCTCCCATAGTGTAAATCTCTGCTTCAGTCATGTTCCGTTTCTCTGGAGAGGAAACTAAATCAGACTGTGCACTCTACAAAGCAAGGTATATGATAATCACCAAGTTGAAACTCATCATGTTTGGGAATCCAAGACATCTCTCTCCTTTTCCAAGGCATCTTTTGCTTAATCCTGACCAGTCATGGGAGGACAGAGAAAATGTATACCTGGTCTGACTTGTCAACCAGTCAATACACCATGCAAAAAAGTCAACCTCTTTTTTCCCCTCATTTATTTCCCACAAGCCTCTTCTATAGTATTTTCATTTCTACACATGCCAACTACTTGAAAACCACAGGCTTCCCCATGCTATTGGTTGGGTTTTGTAATGGCTGCTAGTGTGGAAATTCTTCATTGTATTCTAACACAAACAAATAGTTTTAGCCAGTCCCCTTGAGTACATATGCTTATTTTCTTCATGTCAACACTAAGATAAAAAACAAAAGATATAATAAATAAAAGATAAAAGATAAAATAAAAGATAAAAGATAAAATAAAGTATAAAAGATAAAATAAAACAAATTAAAGTATTTCCTAGTAAGATGTTAAAAAGCTGATAGGAACATGAAATTAGTGTATCACATTGATTTTTAATTACATTCTGTACATGGTCATTTCAGACATGCTAGAAACAGAGGAATTATCCAATATATAACTTTGGCAAATATATTTACAAATATATTCCAGAGACACTATCAGATGTTGACACTAAGAATAAAAGTCATCAGTTAAAAGGAAGGCAGTAGATATTAATCCTTGTGGTGGAAAAGCTATTTCAAAATGTGAACTTAACCACATCCTCTTTAGTATGTACTTACCAACATTCAGTATAGTCTTCCTGAATCTGTACAAACTCTGAGACAACAGTTCAGAAAAGCATGTAAATATACATTTCATATTAAAAGAAAGGCTGACTCTGAAAACCAGCTGTAATAATTAGACATTAATACTCAACAGCTATGTCTATGTTCAGATCTAGAACAGGTCTGTGCTCTCCCAGAGCTGTCAGACTCACTGCAAAGGCTGCAGGAGGACCACCATCTCTTTGGAACAACAAAGAGCAGGAATTAATAATCCGAGGCTCTACTTCAGGTCTCAACTTCAATTCCCATCTGCCCAAAAGTACAAGAGCAAAGGAAAGACACACTGATAAACTGCCTTCAAGTCTAGAATCTCTAGCATCTCATAATTGTAACCCAGCTCCAATGCTTTCCAGGGTGGCAGAACCTAACTCCATCTCCCACACCTGCTCATCCAGCCTCCTCATGCCTCCAAAACACAGAGCCATTCTGTCCAGTGAACCTGCAGAACACTTAGTCTATGGAAAAGACTGCATCTGAGCACAGCACAAAACTGAATTTACTTTCCAGTAGTCAACAGAGGAGCAAACAACACAAGGAACAAATTGCTTCCAAGCTTTGTGCTTTTCATATAGTAACAGCTTAATTTCTGAGCTTACTTGTAGCTGCCATTCAGCTTGGAATTCACTGCAGATCCATAGTTGTCTTCTCATTTCCATCACAGAAGTAATAGGTAGGAGTGTTGTTCTCTTCTTTCTGGGAAGCAAACAAGACACAGCTGGTTGGTAGGTATTTATTTAACACACATTTCAGTCATTTTAACTAATAACCAGGGGAAGGGAGCAGGAAAAGGGGAAACAGAGCCAGTTTCAACTCAGCTTAATAATCTCCAAACCCAACTGTCCACACCTTTGCACACACAAGAGCTGTGTAAGTGTGTCATGCTGACAATAAGTAGTGGCCAAATCTACAAAGAATCTATGCCTCTATACAGGCAAACTCTCAAAGAACTGGGCTACTTATCCCAAATAGTTTGTTGCACTAATGTAACAGGTGATGCTTGAGACTATAACGACATAGAACACACCTGATCTAATTGGAATTCAGCTTTGGTAATAGGCCTTTATCATCAGCACGGCAGGACATAATAAAGCTCCAACAATTAAATGAGCAACAGAAGTATTTTCCTACTTTCTTTTAGTAGTTTCTTTATGATGGCATAAGCACTGAAATTGGTGCTCTTAAAATTTATTATACACGGTTTAGTTTAAGCTTAGAATTTTCCTGTGCTAAAAGCAACAAGCTTTGTCCACTGAGGCTTCTGTTTGCCTGCCACAGGCTGCAGAGCAGAGAGAGACATGGGGTTTACAAAGCCCAGCACTGTGCTCCAAGGCAGCAGCTTGCTGCTTGGGAATCTCTTCAGAGACTACCATGGTGTTTCCAAGGCAGAATTACCACCTATTTTACTTATGTGCAAGTTTGGGAGTCCTTTTACCCCACTTCTGTGAGTGAGCTTGCATCAAAACCCCCAGTTTGTGCTATTCTATATCTGTTCAACACCCCAGCCCCTCGGCAAGGCCCCTCCAAAGAGAAGCATCAGGGAGGGGGATTGCAAGCTCAGGCTCATCTCGCAGCCTGCCTGACACAGGTGCAGGGCCCAGCAGATCCTCAGCTCCTCCACAGGGCTGGGGAAAAGGGGATAGCCAAAAGCATGTTAAGGGAATTGAAGGTCTTGTTGAGACGTTAAAGCAAAGACTTCCAGAAAGGAGGGCACCGGAGAGTTACAAGTCGACGTATATTGGCTGGCCTATGCAGTCATGTCCACAAGGCGCAACCTGCCCAACTGCACCCATGCCATGCTCTGAGCTGTGATGGCAGCCCAGAGACACCCACAGCTCTCCTGCCATCACCTCAGCCCAGGGACACCCAGAGACACCCACAGCCCTTCTGCCATCACCTCAGCCCAGAGACATCCAGAGCCCTCTTGCCATCACCTCAGCCCAGAGACACCCACAGCTCTCCTGCCATCACCTCAGCCCAGAGACACCCACAGCCCTTCTGCCATCACCTCAGCCCAGAGACTCCCAGAGACACCCACAGGCCTCCTGCTATTACCTCAGTCCAGAGACACCCACAGCCCTCCTGCCATCACCTCAGCCCAGAGACACCCAGAAATGCCCAGTCCTCCTGCCATGGCCTCAGCCCAGAAATACCCACAGCCTGCCTGCCCGCCATCGCCTCAGCCCAGAGATGCCCACAGCCCTCCCGCCATTTCCTCAGCCCACAGACACCCACAGGCCTCTCGCCATTTCCTCAGCCCAGAAACACCCACAGCCCTCCCACCATGGCCTCAGCCCACAGACACTTACCACCCTCTGCCATCGCCTCAGCCCTTCAGGACAGGAGTGGCCTCACCCCAGGCCTCTATACAGACAGCCTCGCCTGCCGGGAGGACCCAGCCGGTCGTGTCAGAGAGCGGGAAAGCAGAGCCCTTCGGCTGCGGGGCAGGAGGCTCAATGCCTGCCCACTGTGGGACTGCGCTCGCCCAGGCCACTGGAACCTGCAAAGTCAGAGAATTCCCCCTAAATAGAAACTACCTTCTCTGCGAGTGCCTGAGGGAACAAAACAGTCCCTGAGGTTACTGGAAAAGAGGCACTCTGCCCAGACACACAGGAGATCCTGCTAGAAATGCTTCAACTCCAACTGAACACTAACAGGGGTAAAACAAAAACAAAAAACAAAACAAAACAAAAAACCAAAAAAACCCGAAAAACCAAAAAAAAAGGATAAAACTGGGAAACTGGGAACTGAAAAAGCATCGAAAGCTGATCTCCAGCTGGTGGTCTCCTCCTGGCTGCATAAGCAGTTAGGAGACCTCAGGAAAAAACAACTCTATCTAAGATGAGCAGCTGCACTTACACTGTGGTGTTTTTGCTGGTAGAGCCCGTGAAGTACTGCAAGAACCAGTGGCAAGAAAGAGGAATTGAAAGCTTGGAGGGGCTCTAGGAAGTTGCCTTCTCCACAGCTGCTCCCTGTGGCCAAAAACACTCAGTTAGGGCAACAGGTGGTGGACAGACGTTGTGTGGCACAGATGTGTGAGGGCACTGGATCAAGTAGGGAACAGGACACTTCCCCCTGTCCACAGCCCCGTGGGATGCCTACATCCAATCCTCCCTGCTAGCACTGAGGTATCCCTCAGAGCATCCTCCCTGCAGGCTATCAGAGCCCAAGGCAATGGCCACTCTTTCTTACTGACATTCCCATCTGTAAATACATTTTCACCACAGAGACCGTCTCCCTCATTCATCTCTCATCCCAGGAGACACAACTTTGTGGGACTCCAACTCCTGCTTTTTAGCTCAAGCCAAAAGGAATAACCATCAACTAAGAATAAATACTAATTAACCTGAATCTTTCATCATATCGTGATCTGAACCAGATGCTATATCTATCTTTAACTTTAGGCTGCTTAGAAATGCAACCTTTATCTGCAGCAGGCAAAAATAAAGATTCCTTCTTTTGATAAAGTTAATTGTGGGCCTCACCAAGACACATTTCTTGGCAATACCATGCTCTTATCTTTAAATGCTGTGAACTCAAAAGGGTTTGAAAGGCCTTACATTTAGAGTGCCTCCCATATGAGTTTTGTGATTGAGGAGAATTCAATCCAGGAACCTGCCCATGTCATGCTGGAAAATGAGCTGCAGTGAAGACAGCTTTCACAGTGCACACAAGTGCTGAATAGAGGCTGTCTCATAACACTCAGCCAAAGGCTGCACAAGAGCACAGATGAGATTTAGCCCCATAATGCAGGGGACAGTGGGGTGAAAGCCATATGGTATCTTCTATTGAGCTGGTTGAAATCACGTGCTTTATACTGGTTCTAATATCAGAGAGAGAGTAATAGAGCGGGATTCAAACCAAACATTTATCTGCCAAAGTGTATCAACATTTTCAAAGCTGCTTTGTTTTTTTTCATTTGTTGGAAATAGTTCCAATATTTTCTAAACTACTGAAAACCACTGTTAAAAGAGCCTGTAACAAAACTGTGTTTTTCATTATGACTGTTGGTACTTATGCAGACAACATACATAGAGAGAGAAAACTATACACGCCAGACTTACTGTAAAAGCCAAGACCTGTCATAAATGCAGCTGTGTTCTCTTGAAGAAAAATAGGTTATTTGGGGGAAAATATTTTTTGGACTTCAAAAAACAGTGACAGGGATACCAAATAACTCTTGGCAAGAGCAGTGCAAAGCTGAACTCTGCCCAGCTCCACCTCTCAGGCACCTTCTGTGCAACATTCTAGGCTGGTAGCTACTATTAGCAATTTAATCTTCACACCACTTCAGCACGGACATGTAAGTTTTAACAAGCCTGCATATGAAGGAATAAAATCAAGCCTCTACCATTTTAAAGTTGCAAAAACAGTGTTAAAGCGGTTTATTTGTACAGCACGAATGTCATTGTATGTAGCAGCTCAGCCAGTCCGAAGATGTATCCAGCAGTGCCAACTACACTGGTGCTGGCACACCTTTCCATTCCCAGAGCCTCTGCTTCAGATCACCAAAGGCCTTTTGGTCTGTAAGACACGTATCTCACTCGTGAGGCCAGACATTACCCAACTCCTTATTACCTAAGGAACTGCTTCTGTGTCCTCTGAATTAGACCTTGCTTTCCTACAAGAAAGCCCTCAAATTTGCACTAAAGGAACAAATGGCAGGTCCATCCTTCAGGAGAGCTGAAATAGCCAAAACCACTGAGAATGAAGTACTATTCTACTTTCTTCATGAGTCCGACCACCACCTACCTTCTCTCCGTCTCTGGCAAAGTGGCTGTTTCCTATGATAGTAAGGCACTAGTGAGCAGTGAGAATCACACAAGATAACCAGAAGTTACCTCATTCTTACCAAAATTGATGGGAATTACATAACCAGTTTTTTTGAGAACCCTGTTGAATTTAAGGCCTAAATTGCTCTTAAGTCTTCTATTTAGGCTACTCTAAGGCAGTAGAGTACTCTAATCTCTTTAGAGATTTAGGTAAATCTCTAAAGGTACCTAGTCAAGTGGAAACAGCAGCCAGAGTTTCACCTACCTGAACAGTCCCAGGTGCTCAGGTGTATTTTAGGTAGGGAGAACAACCTTTAAAGTCTAGTCAAGATTCCTTTCCTTGAACCGAAGGTTCATAATCTTAGATGAGTCCCATAACCAAAACTGCCATCATAACAAACACACAGGCATCTCCTTTCCTGGATGTGGGTGGTTTTGATGCCTGCACTGGCTATAAGCAGCAATGTACTAAGGGAGTACAAAAACATGAAATTTAGGAAGATGAGTAATGTATGAAGTGTGGAGGCAGTGAGAGATGATCCACATATTATGTGCTTTTATTTAATAATTTATAAATAAGTATCAGCTTTCCCCAAACTGTCCCTCAGCCTAGCAATTACATGTTGGCTGATTTCTTGTTAGTACTGCTCTTTTATAATAACAAACTGTTCCCAAAGCCTCACATACAGAGAGTTAGACAATCAAAGTACTGTGTGCGATTTTCCATTTAATTCACTCAGTTAGCTGCAATTAAAACAATACAATTCAAGGCCTTGTGTGTTTCTCTGAAAAAAACACAAAACTTTACTTGTTACTATTAATATATACAACCTACAAGAAAGAGTAAAAAAGCCCCTTTGTCTTCACTGTTGTAGTAATTTTCTTATCCTTTTCTGTAGATGCCCTGGCAGTCATCAATATTTCTTTCAGCTGCTGCTCTTCAAAGGACACACTTTTCATTCAAGTGCTGAGAAAGAAAAGGAATCCAGTGGGCCAAATTCCCTTGGTGAGCAGATCCACTGCGGCTGCCTGGGAAGGAATCTAGGTGAAGGTGCAGGGCTTGCATTATGGAGAAGATCAAACCTATTTAGAAGGGAAGAGGCACCATTTTATCATGCAGTAATCAAATTTCTGTTTGATTTTACCTAGGTATTTTACCTAAATATTTCATATTTTTGGAAAAGCAGTGTTTCATGACTACTGATCTCTGCTCACCCACTTTGTATAAATGATATACCAAGTTTTAGCATCACTACAGAACCTTTCCTTTCATTAGGCTTCACTAATGAAACCTAATGACAATCTAATTAACATTATACCAGATTTGTAGGTGCAAAAGAGAACAGTAGATGTACCTTGCTCCACAGCAAAGTGATAAGCCATCCTATTAGAGCTGCTGTGACTGTCTCCCATACTACCAAGCTCCCCTCAAAACGAGCATTATTTCCATTGGTCATGAGCACAGAGTGTGCAGTGCTCAGAGAGCAGCAATATCCCTGCCTTCTGAGGATGCACTGTGTCTGTCTGAGTGTCACAGTATTTCCAGAGCTTCTGTGAGCAAGGTATATCTCCACACTATTCTTGGTAGAAGACTATACTCCTGATGTGCTGGTCTTGGGTATGTTAATTCAGTATTTCAGCAGTGGTTCTTGACAGAGGCTTGATTCAGTCTACTCCTGCAACAGAATAACAAAGCACTGATTTGGATCTGTACTCTTAATTATTATCCCACCAACATAAATGAGCATTTCACTTAAGCTCAGTTCCTCAAGAAAGAACTACTGTGTGCTTTGATAAGATGGTATGAAATTTATCAAAACATTTATCAAACTATGTGAAATCTTATTGGAAGAATATGTTCTGAGATTTTGTGAATGAAGTCCCTCAGGATAAAGTAACACCAAAATACATAGCAGAGCAGAGACTCCCAAAGTCTGGTCCAAAGGGAACTCACAGCTCATCTAGTGTTCACTTTTATTCTTTTATTCCAGTACACAACAGCATAAAAAGGACAAAGCAAAATAAAGAATCAAAATCAGCATTTCTTTTCCAGAAAGGTTGGCCTCTGCCAAACCCAGCTCCCAGGAACACTTTCCAGTATTTTCCTTCCTTCCAGTTACTGTAGTTCTACGAAGATGCTACACAGCGATGAATTACAAGGAAGGCAATTCACCAAACATGATACCTATTCCAAAGTTATTTTTATTAAAAGAAATGCTAATACCATACTCATGGCATATGACTTTATGCTTGAAGAATCCTGCAATTTGCATATAATCTGGGTGAAAGAAATTTAGTTGAAAGACCACATCTCTAACTATTAATGAATGTTCCCAGAAAGTCTAACACAGGGTAAAAAAACCGCAAAACCAAACCCAAATGCAATCACCTCTGCTTTGCACATTTTTTTCCAAATGTGCTCTCTTAGCTTATCTCGCTTCCATAGAGGTAACACTGGTAGACAGCAACTGTATATGTGCTGTAAGAAGCATACTTTTAATATGGCAATGCAGGGCAATTGGATTACTAAAAAAATTTTTATAAAGCTAATCTTATCACCAATTTATATCAAGGATCATGTTATTACAATGAACTATATAGAGTAAGGCACTATCCATGAAATCAGGAAGATATTTCATATGACTTTAATATGTTGACATTATCAACTGACCTATAAATACCAATAACATTTTCATTATCATCTACTTCTTTAAACTTTCAAGTGCCCTTATATGAAATACCTGAAAACATGCAATTCAGCTCCAGCAAGTAACTCCAATTCACATCAAGGAAGCTCTTTATTGGTTTCTCTCAATGACTTCCAGATTAAATCTGCTCTTCTATAATCACAGAAAAGGCTTTCTGTAAGTATCTAGTCTAAAAACACATGGTCGAAGTTAGATATTTTCAATGCTGCAACAAAGGACCACGCAACTAGAAAATAGTTAATAACTCTTCTGATGACTCACATACTGAAATCTTAGTATCAGAAGAATTAAACCATATTTAAGAACTAAAATAAGATTGTGGATCACACAAAAGGAATAGGTTTGGATCTGAAAGTATCTACCTTTTACCTACTCACCTTTCAGGCTCTTGGGGTTCATTAAATTCCCCAGTATCACTGCAAGAATGTGCACTCTCAGTGCAGTGAGTGCATAAATGCCAGAATGCCAAGGTACGGAAGAGGCAGACATTGTAAATCTGTTCACAGTAGTGTTCCAGATTGGTGCTAAAATAAGAGTTATGAGCTACATTCATTTCAAGTAAATATAAGATAATCTATACTCAGTTCAGGCCTTCTTTAGTCATCATCTACTTGAGAAGAAATTACGGCTCATATAGAACAGCATTCCTTTTTCTCAGTGACAGAAAGTGAAAGTGAATAAACTCTAGCCCTTCTCCAGGTCAGGCCAAGGAGAGATCCATGTGCAAATCCCTGCAGGTAATACCTATCCAGCCCAATACAGCTGCACTTACCTATACTGTAAGCTCACAGATCAAAAGCAGTTGGCTCAAGCCTCTGGAAAACGAAAGGTTTCACATCACAATATTCTTCCAAATAGAAGCTGAGTACACAAACTTACCATCTCTCCTTGTAACAAAAGCTTTCATCCACCTTTACCACCATGACCTTTACCACACCAGAGAGCAATACAAACTTATAGTGCCTTTTCAGGCCCATGCATCTTGACTAATTTCAGTTATGAACGGACAAGTGTTCTGCACACCTCCTAGAATAGGGAAACAAAGAAGAGCAAAATAAACGCTGGAGTCCTCCAGAACTTCAGTATTTCCACCTAGCTTTCTCTTCAAGTATTTCTACCCTTGGCTATTGATATTAAACAAATCCATAGATGCACTGAATAGCAACAAATCAGCAGCAGCTACTAAAATTGAACTGAGCTAGACATCATTGTTATATTGAATAAAACAGGTTCTTTCCTCCACCAACAATGACTAGAGCAGACAGAAGTGCAAAAGCTGTGTGATGACAGACTTTCATCAAGGAAAGCAAATGGGCAAGCCTTGGCAGCTGTGTAAATTCTGTGGTTTGGTCCTGGAGGTTGTGGCTTCAGCCCCAGGTCCCAGTTCCTTACCACAAACCACCAGAGTTTGTGAGTAAATGCAAGGCCAGCTCCTCAGTGAGGCTCCATCAAATTTAAATATCATCCATGCAAAAGGACTGCAGCTGAAGCATCCTGCCATAGGCATGGCTACTCAGCACAGCTGTGGGTGTGAAACAGCTGAGACCAGCTAAGCTTGACAACATGAGAAAATGCCCTGAGCACCTTCCATCCCTACAGGCTGCCTGCCTTCTTGGGCAGCCCCTCAGGAACACAACTCAGCTGCCTTGTCTGAATCAGACACAGAGAACCACAGATTAATTAATGCTGCTTGTATCCCAGGAACATCCTGGGGACCTTAATCCCAGTCCTTGGCCATGCTCCACTAGGCACTTTCCATGCATTAGGCAAAAGGCAGGCTCTGTATGTCAGGGCTCCTCCGAGGACAGCCTGTCCACCTGCAGCAGTACCTACAGAGCAGCAGCTTTTGAACCACTCCATGAACTAAGATGCTATTCCCAATATCCAAACGTAGCTAGCTCAGCCTGTTACTGTCACTCTTCCTGTGGCACACTGAACTCTGGCAGTGAGGCAAACCTGCATGAACACCAGTGGTCAGAGCCACCCAGGCACTCCAGCTGACACAGGATACAGATTAAAGTCACACATGGGGCAGCCCCTGCTTTGCATTTTGGTGCAGATGTACACAGAGAAAGGAGCGAGGGCAGAGCTGAGACAGTGGGAAGCTTGAGGAGAAGGAGGGTGTCTTACTTAAAATCACTCTAAAGCACATTACAAATCTGTTAAATCATTGTGGCTTACCCTGTATTTCAGAGTAAATTAGTAACTTTTCAGAGGGAGTGAAGAAACTACCACTCCACTTTTAAATAATGAAAATGCTAAAAAACCTACACTTAACAGCTCTAAAACTGCAGCAAGTCACCCACCAACGCCCACTCCTCTTGTCAGCAGGCTTTTTTCAGCTTTGCCTATTATTTGTGTCAAGTCAGAGATGTCTAATGTTTGCTGTGCTTATCTGCTCAGCTTTCAGGGGCCCCAAATGTTACAATATGTACCTGTGCCACTGACTTTTTTCCTCACAGCATTTTGATCTAAATAAGTAAAAAACACAGAGTTTCCAAAATCATTTGGATTCAGTGCTCTGAGTGCATAGCTGTAAAAAATCTGCTTTAAGATTAACATCCAATTTTATTCATGCCTGAGGCTTCACCACAGCATCTATTTTTGTAAGATTAACAGCAAGATCCCAGTTCTCCAGAAATGTAAAGAGTAACAGACAATTGTAAAATGAAGATGATGTTTCCTAACCTGCCCTGCTCACACCCAAGAAGGTACATTTTCCTAGCCCTTTCCACATTAGGTGTAATTTCTATTTGCATTTTTATACCCTCAACATGTAGCACGTGTATTAGCTCTTCTGCCTCCCATTAGCTGGAATGCAAACTGTGGGTGCCAAAAAATACTAACATAAATCTCACATGTGCAAAGCGTCCCCTGAAAGACAGCTTTTACTCTGGAGGAGTTAAGAAACAGCCATCTTCCAGTACCTTGTGCAACAGCAGTTTGAATCATCTAACTTGAAAAGACAAGTCTAGAAAACAAGCACTTGATATTTCATCTAATCCATTTGAAATGAGTATACATAAAAACACTTCTTTTTGGACATGGCAACTTGAGGACAAATTGAGAGTCATTTTTAACCTAAACTCAGAGGAGATGCTGCTTTAAATAGTGCCTTTGGTATCTGTCAATTAGAGCTTGTGCATTGCTGTCAACTTGCACTCCTGCTTTAGTTCCAGCTTTGCTCCATCCTACACAGATCCGTACAAATCAATTGTCTCTTGCAAACAAGCACTAACCACTGGAAAGTGAAATTAATAAAGTGTGAGAAAAGCTGATTCATAAAGCTGACACTCCTGTACCCGACAACTCTGGGTTTCTCCCTTCCAGCTAGCGGCTTTGGATAGGCAGGCAAAGTGGTAAAAGATTATCAAATTGCAACTGTCATTCCTGACAAAATGCATCTCAATGCTGGAAGGAATTTTAGGTTTTAAGCTAAACCACCACCTCAAAGGGTTCCTCAGAGCCTGTCAATATCTGTACTTTGGATGGAAAGCTACCACTGAGCGCAGTGTGTCCAACATATAGAACCTGCCACAAAATGAAGTTCTTCATAAGAAAGCTCATCTCAGTCTTGGTTGGTAACAATAACAAGGAGACAAGATGAGACCATCAGTCTCAATTGTGAAGACAATGTTTTCCTCCCATATTATTCTGTCTGTCATGTTCCCTTCAGGTTCCAAAGGAATCCCTGTCTCATACATCATTATTTCCCACAAAGCTTGAAAGCCCTCAGGGGGGTTTCTTCCTGCCCACTGTACCAGCCTTGAAGTCTGAGTACCTTCAGAACAGTGACAGAGGCCTCTGCCAGCAATAAAGGGGAACATCTGCATACCAATTAAACTGCTGAGCGCTGAAGAGTAAAAAAAAAAAAAAGAGGGGGAAAAGCCTTGAAAGTAAATCTGAGCCAAGTTCTAATTAATGCCCTAGGCCCCGATTCACCACAGCACTTAGGCATGTAGTTAACTTTAAGCATGTATTTAGTTCCATTGAAGTCAAAAGACAGCATCGAAGAGGCAAACTACATTAGCACAATTTAATACTCTTTGGGCTAATTAATCAGCCATAAAAATTAACTATGAGAACTGTATTCCTTATTTCCCTCACTGTGACATTTCCAGATAAAAATACTTAAATGTGGCTGGAATAAGCAAAAAAGCACTACTCATTTGGCTGTCATGGGCTGCTTGGTCCTACAGCTGTGAAGGCCAGTCCCTAAGAACAGCTATAGGAACTGAGCTCTCTCCACATCACAGCCTACTGTCTCGATCTTCCGTATGCTGGCAGCTCACAGACATAAAAAGCAAAGCCTTGTCCTGAGGAGCAGTAATCCAAGAAACAAAAAGAATTGGCAACAGATGAGTAAAGCCATCAGGCAATGGACTGCACATCAGAGACAGCTCTTCTCTACAAAGAGGCATTTGGTCACTGCAGCACACCAGTGCCAATTGTGATTGGAGGTGGCAGCAGATAGGGCTGGGTAAGCAAGGGAGGCTGAGGGCAGATGCAAGCTTGGAGACAGAGCTGGTGAGGTTCCCAAGGAGGCACTGCCAGGCAGAGCTGGGGCAAGAGGAACAGTGCTGGTGTCTAAAGGTTAGGCATACTGGAGTTTGGCCCAACCCCAGTGTGGGCAAGGGCTAAAATCTCCTCGGTTTCAGTGCAGCAGGACTGAGCCCTGTAAAAAAGAAGCCCAGAGTCCAGTCTCCACGTAGCTGAATTGTCCCAGATACATCCAAACCTTTTCTCCACTTGGTAAGCCCAGCATGGTGAATGGCTGCCAACACTGCACCAACAATGTGCAAGGCTAGATTTAGACTGAACATAGTCTCTAAGGGCCAAATATAACCTGCTTTTGAGGTCCTGTTGATTTCAAAAAAGGATGTGTACAAACAACCATTCTGTAAATCAGAATGCAAGGAGACAAGCTGGCTGATAAGGGTGTTCTTGCTAGGGATTTCTGCAAAAATGAAGCCACAGAAAGTTTGCTGAGTATCCTTTATGCCATACATGGACCTATAAAAGCGAGAAAAATGACAGCAGGGGACATAAACTCCTGGTTGACAACACTTCTGTATCTCATCCATCATGAAAACTAAAAAGAACAAAAACAACCCTCCAAAAATTAGAACACCATGAGAATAAAAGAAAGTACCAGCACAGCTTTTCAGATTAACTTTGAATTTCCTTGCTTTCATTGGTTTAAGAGCTCTATTGTTACTCGCTTGTTTTTTTAATTGCAGATACTAAAAATTCTTTTATCTTTCAAAGTCTTTAGAGTATGTTATATAATTACGTAATTAAAGCCTCTTTCAACTGGATATAATTTACTCTATAGTTTACAACAGCTGCACTAGAGCTATTACAGTTTATCATTTAAAAGCCTAATTAGAGGCTTCTTAATTAGTGGATCCTTCAGTCACTAGACTGTGACTGTGTAAAATATGCTCGGCAGCTACTGCATGTTACAAATCTACATGAAATATTTGTGTGAAAACAGGGTGTGTACAAGCCCAAAAGGACAGTGTTTGTCCCTGCAGGTTAGCCCATCTGAGCATGCAGAGCTCCATGCAACATCTCCACTCCCTGTCTCAGTGCCCAGCTGCTCTGCACTCAGCCTTGCCCTGTGCATGTGTTGCTGGGAACTGCCAGCACCTCCCAAAACAAGAGCCCAGCCTCACTGAGCTGCTGCGACTGTCCCTATGTTCAGACACGACCCAAAGAGAGGACAGGGCTGCTCACCGACTGCTCAGGCCAGCTCTTGCACGGCTCATCAAGAGCTTTCTCCAGCAAACACAGCTCCTCGCTGCTGCCGCTCTCTCCCTCAGGAGCTCTGCTCCATGCTGGATTCTGCACACACTTCCTCTGTGCTGCCCAAAGCACATATATCACTAGAAGGAAGAAGAGGGAAACTGCCTCTTACTTATAGCCACTAACACATATTTCTCATTAATCACCACCAAACTAGCAGTCAGTCACTGAGATTCTAAGTGCAATATTTGCCCAGAGAAAGGACTGTAACTCCTTCATCCTCCCCTTCAGGCAGCACAATGCCGGGGAGCAGCTGGTGGATCTAAAGCAAATCTTAACAGGAATCACTCCCTAGACTGAGCCTGACACGAACTGGGGACTCACAGGACCTGCTGCTCAGTGAGCAAAGAGCTGGTCCAGACCATACTCTGGAGGACTGGTGGGGTTTTGTTCAGTTTTCTTGAGCTTGTAACACAGCAGCTGTGTCACAGTGGGTCAGATTTGGGGCCTGCCAGCATTTGGGAGTGTTGCTTTAAACCGTACAGTGACAAAATCATGAGTTCTTGTTGACTGCAGGATAATATAAATCAGCTATTGAAAACCTGTATCATTAGTGCTATTGCTTTCCAGTGGTAGATGGCTGCAGTAATGGATTGGCCTGTCCATCTCATCCTCCCACTGGAAAGCAACATACACAGGACCGATCAATAACCTGATCTAAGTTACTTGTAGACATGTCAGGTGCAAATATCACCCTTTCTCAGAAGGTTTTAAAGACCAGGTGTTTTTGCAAAATTTAGGCCAGGCAACAAATTGCTTTGGATAAATTGTCTTTATGGTGGGGAACAGCATAACTGGATCCACCCATATAGTTACACGTGAGTTTTAAATAGACAGGAAGTAGTTCTGTTGTATGCATGTGTTACTTCGTGGGGTCAATAGCTCAAGATGTTCCATTTGAAAAGCATTTTCTGGAATAGCCACATTGCTGAAGAGCCTGTTTGATAGAAAATAACTAGATTATTTCATTATGGAATTTGCCACTAATTTCTACAGCTGAAATCCTAAAATACTTCAAAATCAATACCAAAATCCACAATCATTACTAGGGCCAGAGTTTTATCCTATTGTGTCACAAGATATTACCCACTTAATGCAACATTCTCAAACCTGAATGGAAACTCTACAGGTCACAACCTTGCTCCCTCACCCATCAGTGGGGAGGCTAGAGAGGTGTTTAAGAGCCTTACCCACATAAAAGTGGCATCAAAGTGATAAATGTGACTAAAGCATGTACATGTGTTTCTGTCCCGGACCCCACCTCTACCACTTGCACACACACAGAGGGGATACAATCAAGTAGATTATAGAGCAGGTCAGAGGTACAATTATTTCACAGTTAGCATGTTACAGCCCCCAAGGACATCCATGAACATGCAGAGAAGCAAACGCTAGCTGAGTCCTGGCTATACACTGAGTCCTGCAGTGGCACTGAAATCAGGGCAGTCGTTTTGGGTGAGAAAACAAACACTGGCCAGGGCTTTCTGAAAGGTGAGTTGTCACCTTCTGAAACCCTTGTGACAAGTTGCCTACAGACTCAACCGAGAACTTCACATTGATATCATAATTCTTTGAGATGACTTTCCTAGAAAACTTTGTACTCTAAACTTATGGAAATCCTTGCACCTTAAATCAAACACCTTTTTTAACAGATCCTTGCACAACATTTACATTCCATAGCCTGCATGGTACTGATGCTGACTTTCTTCAGTAAGTCCAACAGCATCAGAAGTGATGTCATGACAATGATTTTACCTGATTCATTTTGAATTGACCTCTGTGACAAGAGAAGGAGAGGAAAAGGAAGGTGGTGGCTAGGTTCAGATAGCCATAACCATAAAGCAGAGGAGAAGGCTGAAGACAGAGGAGGAAATAACATCATACCAATAATGCTTTGTACTCAGTTTGCCTGCCGGTCCAAACAAGTACCATGAACTTTCTTGTCTTCACAGCAGGGCAGCTGTGCTGCACCCCACCATTGAAAATGCTGGGAGAGCAGAGCACAGGACAGCCAGCAGCTTGGCAAGGCCAGGGACCCTCTGGAGCATGGTGCCCGCAGCAGATGCCACCAGGAGAGCTCACCAGCCCAGCTCCCTCAGCACCGGGACACCTCAGTGAGGAACCCAGGGACCTGCACTGAGACCACAGCTGTCCCAGCTGCAACAGGCTGGTGGTTGATCTGCTCCAGCCTCAGGACTGCTGCCTGAACCCTTGGGGTCAGAAGAAAGAAATAGATCTCTCTGACAGTCAAGAGATCCCTTTTTATGGGGGCAGGAGTATGGATTATCATTTTGTGTAGATCTCTGCTCTTCTCCACTCCCACACCTTTTTTTTTTTTTTTAAATAAATGAAAACATACCAGAAGAGCTCAGTGTCTTCTTTCAAGACTTCTCTATTTCACTAACTTGTTCCAACCTCCATCACAGCTCTTTCCTTGTCAGCAACTGTACCACTGTGCTATACCTCTGCCCACGCACAAATGCACTGGTTGAAGGTATGAACTGGAATCTCTCCATTAAAGGAACAAGCAGGCATCCCAGAGACTGACACAGCTGCTATTTGCATGTAAAAGAGGAAAAGAGGTGCATGACTGAGCCCAAATTAGCATGAGCAAAGCCTCCCACCGCATTTGCAAACTACAGCTTGCACAGTGGTGCTAATAGAGGTGCACACTTTCCTCACAAAGAAGGATTTCTACCTCAGCCATAAAGGAAACTTGTATAACAGTGGTCCACAGAATTTAGCATGAGCTTTTAAATACCTATTTTTCTAAAATATAGAGCGCTAGAAAAAAACAATGGATGCAGGGTGGTGTGGATTTGCCCAGGTTTAATTTCAGCTCCACTTCCAGCATGATTCCTGAAGTTGGCTACCTCAGAGAGACATGTTTTGTAAGGCCTCCATCACTTCTGTACCCCTAGATTTTTTAACAACCAGAAATATTCACAGTGCTCCGTGCACCTAAAAATGAAAACCAAAATAAGCAGGGCAAATACAGATCTAATGCTCCATTTCAATCTTTTGAAATAGGAGAACTGTTCCTTTTCGATATCAGCTCTTTCAAAGGGATGCTCTTGGGATTCATATATGTCTGCAAAGTCTTGCTGAAGACACACACTTCATAAACTGTAAGATTTCCGGATTTTAACATAGTCTTTGTCTCTCTGACTGTGTACAGAGATATCTAAGCATCCATGCCTGTGCCTATACCGAGTTAGAAAAAGAGTGTCTCAGTAGACTGTTCAAGAAGTGCAATTTTACTGGTCCCCCAAACCAAAATGCACTTTGAGGTCTTGTTGCAGAGACGTTTATACACTCTTTTTACTTTATCCTCATACTTTTGTGGAAGCTATTGGAACAATTCAGTGCCTCCGCTATTTCTGCAGTAGGTTTAGCTCATCTGAGAAACTAGAAAGAACAGTAAATGCAGACATTAATGGTAATAAAAATCAAAGCTAAGCCCTACATGAAGAGAAACAAATTCCAAAATGAAAAATTCGATTACACAGTACCTGTCTCCTGTCTTGACTTCCTCATTATATGTAGAAATTAACCCTGTCATTAAGTACTTTGATCAGGCTGTACATAAACAGCTTATAACGGCATGAAATCTACCACAGCAAGCAGGCAAATGAACGAGTGGAGAAATACTGACATTTGGGGCTGCTGTCAGACATCAAGTGCTCCTACTCCCTCAGGGCCAAACTGCTAGAGTAAATGGGGTTACTCTGAGGATTAATTGTTCCCTCCTGGTTTGCGCTACTTCCAGAAAGTTTCAGTAATAATATCTAAGAGGCTATCATTTGGAGATCAGCAGCACTGTTTTAAGACCTCTGAGAGATTTATAAACTGGGCTTTGTAACTGCTCTTTAGGCTAAAATTCGGTATACAAATTCTCAGCCCACAATTGACCTGAAGCAGTATCCCACCTTTTTTAAGTGTTCTGAGGTCAAAAGAGGAAAACCAGCATTTAAGCAGGAATAGTCACTATCATCTATCTACTCAGAATTAAGGCACAAGAGGAGAGATGCCCATGGTCTAACTGGTTCAGGTTTGCCTTGCTCAGAAATGAGGTATGGCACCATTTCAGGCACTCCAGCTCCAAATATTTGTCACTTATATTTGGAGGATTTCCATGCACTAATGCCCATTACAAGCAAGACTTCTGGGCAACTGACAGTTTTTTTCTGTTGGTTTGTTTGTTTGTCAGGATTTTGGAGCAGAAGGTGATTTCTTCTGGGATGCATTTAATGCAATATAACTTCACTTACTTGTGATTCTATCTAAATTCCTTGCACACACACACTGCTACATGATCACAGGTGGTCAGGCCAACAGTGTCTCTCCCCAGCTGTGCCCCTGGTTTGCCATCAGTCCCTTGCCATCTCTGAGCCTTGTTTTCAAGCAGCTAGGTTTCCTGCTGGCTCTTTCCACCTCCTTGCTCAGAAGACCCTCAGCATGGAAACAAGCCATGAGGATGCCCAGGTAAAACATCTGCCCCAAGCACTGCCTGGGGGCACTGCATGGAATTTAGAAAATACAGCTCAGATGCTCTCTGCTTTCCTAGGTTTGCTTCAATGGGGTTCTGGTGATTTGCCAAGTACAGTAGGCACAGACATAAGGGAGGAATCCTGATCCAAAAGAGGCAAAGGCAGTTTTCCACTGTCTTCAAGATGGCCAAGATTTTACCTTTAACAGCCTAATAAAAGCTTGGAAAAACACTAAGTAACCCCACAGATTATTTGCTTCTGTATGTATTGCTAAACATATTGCAGAGGAGACATTTTATGACTCCTAAAAGCACGAAAGTCCAGTATTTCCTTCACTTACCACAATCCACTCTTTTTTCCCATTGCTACAATCAGCTCCAGGATGTTATTGGAATGTTATTGTTCAACACAGCTACAACCACAATTCAGACAAACTCAGCCACAGACCAAAACAGCTGAGCCAAAACAGCAAAGCACCACTGAGCTTCCCAGAATACTGCTTTCACTCTAGAAAGCTGCATAGGTATTCTTATTCATGCCCCACATACCAGTTGTATGCCCACAAAAACACTTCTTTCCAGATCCACAAATATTCAGCAATCCCTTCTTTACAGTCAAGTAAAGAGTGAAACCATGCCACACCGTGGGTATACACAGAAGATGTCACAGAAAACAGTTTGCAAGAGATGGAGTTATGTGAAGGCATCATTTTTACATCTGTCTGCAACAAATCAGGCCAATTGCAGCACATGTGTAGTCCATGGTAATAAAGCAAATAAGCCATTTATTTTGACTTTGCAATTCCTGTTCCAAATAATTTATTTAAATATTGATGGGTATTTTGCCGGCATTAAAAGCTGTAGTAAGGGAGTACCTGAAATTTCTAGCAAACCTAGAAGCATGTAACAATCCAGGCTGCAAATGCGCATTCCGTATACCAACTACCATAGCATTATCCTTTGATATTTTTACAGCATGTCAGCTTCCCTTCTAAAAACAATGCACTATTGATATCAATTTTATGTGTCTAGCAGCAGGCCAGGGATTTCTCACAGATCCCATCCCTGAAGAATCCCCAGAATTCAGCAAGGCAGCAAATCAAATGGGAAGTCTTGCAGAGATCACTCTCTTCACCTCTTCAGTGCTCTGGAGTTTGCTGTTGCTCCCAAAGAGCCTTCCTCGTGAACTGCAGGATGCAGTGCAGATTAAGGGCTCCACTCCTGACTAAGACATTTTAAAGCATGTCTTACCTGTAAGTGCTTTAGTAATCAATGGCATCACCTAAAAGTATAGTCAACCATGTTGTTACACACCTCTCTGAATAGCTGATGCTATAAACTAGGAAAATGCACTGGCACAGCTTTGGAGCTGCTCTAGAAAAAATCACAAGTCATGTACATTGGCACTGAAACACATCAGTCGGGAAAAGTGTAAACAAGAGGAGCAGGAGCAGCTACAGTGGTACAGCTTTTCAAAACACACTCAATGGATGTTGGGAGGGAAGGCTGAGCCTTGTTTTAGGTTTAAAACTGAGCTTGGAGGAAGGCAGCTGCTCAGGGATGCAGATGAATCACAGAAGATCTGTGAGAAGCTGGCCTACCTAAAATCGTTCAGGAAATGGTGAAAATGGTAGTGAAGATAAAGTTTTATTAAAGTTTTTGTTTTATTAAATCTTTGTTCCTGGATTTACACTGGATTTGAAGCAGTGTGCTAACTTCATTCTATCAGTAACAAATCCCAGCTGATGAGAACAGCACATATTCCCAAAAGCAACTGGACAGTGTGGCCCCCTGGGAAGTGAGCCCTGGGTACCAGGGTAACCAGGATACTCAGCACCTGCAGTGGCCACTGTAGCTAATGGGAATTCCTGGTACTCAGCACCACTAATGCTTGGTCTCCAGGACAAGAATTTGTGATTCATCATGAGCTTATTGATTACAGATGGAGTCTGCCACAAAGACACACCCTCGAAAGGAATTGAAGTTTTCAGCCCTCATGTGCACCCATGGGATTCCTGCTATAAAATGATGTTTGAATCCCAGCCACATATCTGAGAAGTTGGTATCTCGGTACACTTGCTGTGTGCTCATCAAGGAAAATCTCCTCAAACAGCTGCAATTAAATGCAGGACACAGAAGAGGAGAACCTTGCTTTGCTAGGTCCAGGCCCTTCTGATAGCAGGCTGGGGCTTATGGCTGGAAGAACTCAGGCCTGTTGAAAAGCATGCTAAATGCAATTGCCTTCAGGAGGTGATAAATGTCAGGAAGGCGGTACACAAAGCATTTCCAGTCTTGAGTCAGAGAACAAAAGTGTGAAGCTCCTTAGTGAAAGGTCTAGCTACCTTTCACATCCACAGGCCCAAGACGTGCTGTCAAGTAAAGAGCATGAGTCATGGGTACCTACAATATCCCTTCTCAGCAGTCTGTATCCATCACTCTGGCATTGTGCCTCTGCTAAACAGCCAGGCAGACACGGAGAAATTTTATCTGCACACACTTTTATCCCTATTTTATCTGCACACACTTTCCAGAGACTGAATTCTAAAGAAAACAGAAAGGAAAATATAACCATTTTCAGAGGTCTGTCCCTGGGACAGAAGTCCTCACTTCTTCATGAAAAGCATCATGGTGTACCTGCCATAATGGCTTCCATTCAGAGCCATCTCTGTTGAGGTGCCTACTCAAGATGCAGGAATCCTTTGGAAATAGGCCCTGCTTGCTGTCCCATTTTCCCTGCAGCCTGTACTTGCATTCAGACTCCATAACTTCTGACTGCTGGCTAGGAAAGGCTAACAATGACACACCACAGGTTTCCTAACAAAATAAGACAATCTTGCCTTTTGGAGCTCTCTCCCTATGCTCTTTAGATCCAAACAGATGTTATTGCTAGTAGCATGGAGTAGATCTTCAATGACTGTACATAGACAGTCACCTATTGAATTTCTTGGACTGTCAATTGTTTAAACCACCCAGGGATCCTGCATATCCAAACCACTGATCTGCATATTATGCACTCTCTTCCTCAGCGAGGTTAGGTATCAAGACTGAGAGAACAATTAACAGGAGTTGAGAAGGTTTTAAACAGGGCATCTTGGCTTCCAAGTAGTAAAAATGATTGGTGTAAAACTGCTTGGGCACTTGGTTCTCAAATAAGCAGCTTAGAATAAACTAAGGACTTTGCTGACCTGAAATTGTTAAGTGTTTGGCATTTCAAAAAAACCTCTTCAGAAGGCACCTTACAAATTACTTCACCAAGATTTGGGGTGACACACGGGAGTGACACATTTTTCAAGTACTTGTTGAAAGAGAGGTGCTCACAATTTTCCTAGGAAATATGTCAAAATTAATCAAATAATTCCAAGAGCAGTGGAACACTGTAGCCAGGTTCCTTATTCATCTGTGTCCAAAGACTGGATTCTTCCTTGGTGTGAAGAAGGCACAAGCCATGGCTGACATTTCCCTGTACCTGAGACTGTCATGACATCTCTCTCCCAAGTGCCTCTCTCCACAGCCTCCACTCTCCTGGACCCATCTGTGTTTTCTTCCCCTCCCTCATGTATGTAATTTAATTGATTTTGGTCAAAAAGATATTTTTAATCACCTGTCAAATTTAGATTTCACTAGTCAGGATATCCAAAGTTACACTTTGAAGAAGGACACACTTCCAGGAGGCCAGATTTTTGTGGCATACTGAAAACTCCCCAGAATGTTCAGCACCTGCACTGATGGAAGCCTGAAGAAAGAACTTCATTACGCCTCCACAGTACCAAGGGCCCCAGGGTGGGACACCACAGAAAGGAGCACAGTCCTGGCAAATCCTGTGCCCTAGAGACTGCCTGAGCCCCAGCCCAGCACTCCAGAGCACCTGTATACTCCAGAGGCAGCTACTCCAAGCAGCAGCTGAGGAATAAACACCCCTTAAAATGGAGGCTCACCTCTCACTGCAGCAATGGGCTGAAAGCAAAGCAGGCACAGGGCACGTCCATATGGATGCAGGTAGGGAAGGCAGTATGCAAAACTCACCTAGCTGTGAGAAGATTACACCTTGTCCAACAGGCCACTTATTTCTTCCTGACAGCCAAGCTTCCCCCCATACCACCAGCACAGTAAATGAGATTTCAATGTGGGCAAGCAGGAGGCCAGACACAAGTCTAGAAGTAAAGGGGTTTATTTCTTACTGAGCAGCTTGATCGCAGAAGTGCCACGGTCATTCTTTCTAATTTCAGGGGCCTTTTAAATAAAGTTCCACTCCAGAAGCCAAGCATGAAAGGAGAGGAATGAAAACTCTTTGATAGATAAGATATTACAAGAGACTGTCAGAAGCTTGCTAGGAGAATGAAGTAACACTCTGGATACTGTCATTGAAAACAATAATGAAAGAGTACACCATTTTCTTAACTGAAGTACTATCAAATCTATGTTACTGCCACACAACATATTTTTCGTCCAAAAGTGCCAATTTCAAGCTATGACTATTGATCTCTATCTAACACTCAGAATTAACTGCACTACTAAGGAAAAGTGGCACCAAATCGTTTGAGAACATCAAACAGTAAAAAGCCAATGGGGTCAAATCAAGGTCAGAATTTGATAAGTAGGGTGTCAGAAATTTAATCCATTTTGTCTAAGACAATGTATAGAGCCCCTATTGGGGCTTTTTTTCCCTTTCTTTTCTGTAATTTTTTTTTAAGCTAGCTTCTCTCAAAAATATCACAAAACCAGACCTCAACTTTTTTTTATGAACTTTTTTCCATGACTGGAGAGAGAAAAGATTAAATGGACTGCAACACAGATGGCAATTATGCCTCTGTTTATTTCCTAATGAGTCACAAGATTATTTTTTGCCTTCTGCCACATCATTTCAGAATACAAGAAAACCTTATCTTGAAGGAGACTTGAGGAGACAAAATAACACTGTTAAAAGCTCCAGTCCAGCAAGAGACTTAAGTGTATTTAAAAACAAACAAACTAAAAACCAAAAAAATACCCACCCCAAAACTTTAACCACAAGTGAAGTCCCATTCACTTAAACTCAGGTTCAGAAATGATGGGTAAATCTGTTCCACCAACTTGTGAATGTAGTAGTTACCAAGTTCATTAGTGGCCTCATGGCAAAATATTCAACAACTCTCACAGTGACATGCTGCATTTACAACTCAGCATTTGGAAAAAGTTAAGTCCTGAACGGTGGCTAGAAAAGGCTTCCTCTCTGCCCCCACCAGAGCTGCCTGTGCCCTCTAACTGCTTCCCATATCCCCTGCCTGCCCCGGATATTTTCCAGCCTCAGAGAGCTGACAGAACTCACTCACAGCCGCAGAGCCCACACTGGAGGCAGCACAGCCGCAAGCACACTGACCCAGCGCTGCCGGGGCTTCAAACTTGGCTGGGGCCACTCGCCTTTGAAACTGAGGCTGAGAAACCAATTTGATAGTGGCAACACCGTCTGCTTCTCTTATCACAGTCTAGTAATTAGCATGCTCTTGAAAAGAAGCATGAGATATTTATTCATCGGTTCAAGCCCTTGTCTCTCACCTTCTCAAGAAACGCCTTAACCACAGGGTTTTGGATAGGGGGACTCCCCTCTAAACCTGCTGAAATCTCGCAACAAAAATTCAGGCTTTGATCCTAAGAGGGCTGAATCCTCAGCCTAGTGATTAGGACACATGGCTGAAAGAGAAGAATCCTTTATCTGAGAACTTTTCATATGTTTTAGGCAGTAACTGGGGGTGGATAATATGAATTTGGATCTTGTCAGGAAGAGTCTGAGTGTGACCTCCCACCTCCTACCAGAATACACAATATGCAAAAGAGGATCCATTTTAAAGGGAGAGCAAGACATACGCTCCTTTCTGGAACAGCACTACCTCCGTGCTGGAACACACTTGCTTTCTGCAATAGTAGGTAAAGACATCCCTACTCAGGAGATGGCTGGTGCTTCAGAAACACCCATATCCTCAGGACATTTCTATTTCCAGGCTCTAGAGGTTCCCCTTCAGTGCCTGGAGATTCTTGCTGGCTTTGGTGAGCCTCAGGCTTATCTATCCCAAGCAAGTTCAAAGACAACACAACTGGTGTGGTAAAGATAGGGCACAGTTAGGTTGAATAATTTGTTACCTAAAAATGCTTCTGACAGATGGCAAGGCTGTTCTGGAACACTGTGAACATAACAGATTTTGGGACAGGGTGCTGAAGAGAACTGATTTTAGTGAAAAGTTGGATTTTTATCAAAATGACCTTTTCCACTCCAAGTGCCTGCTTTGCATAGAAAATTGCAAAGAAAACTCCAAAACTTGATAAGAAATTGAACATCCCAGTGACTTAACTGGAGTTCTGGTTTGGATGTGATTATCCTTCATGTCCCACTAGCTGCAAGTGGACTCCATGTCCAACATGTATCATTGCCAAATGTTCCCATGATGTATCACAACAGCACAAGAAAACAGAAAACCATCATTCACATTAAAAAAAGCTCAGAATTTAAGGAAGAGAATGGACCATTTGCCCTGAACACTTGCAAGTTACTTAATCTGACATGGAAACCAGTCGTTTCTACCTTGCTTTTCTTCCCCCCCCCATCAAAAAACCTGCAATTTTTCTCAAGGAATAGAATATTCACAATCCATTCTAATTACCAACACATTTTCAGGCTATATTCCTAAAGAAATGAGGCTCAGTTTTGGCACTGTTGTCCATTTATCTGTCCAACGGTCAGTTCTGGGTCCTTTCCCTTCCTGTCTCCTCAACGCCTTCAGAAACTACCCGACAGACAGGGAAGGGGGAAGGAACTGTGAGTGCTGGGTGGGAAGAGTAGATATAAAAATCCTAAGTTCTGTTTTGATACTTTGCAACCACAGCACAGATCTACACAGCAGATCAGCAAGTCTCCGAGGTTTGAGAGGAAACACTGCCAAAAGATGGTATTTCTTTCCCCTTAAAAAAAAAAGTTGAAACAGTTTATTACTAGGTGTTGTATCGCATCTGAAACTTTCAGTTTCAGTACTTATGTGACGTATATACCAAGTGGAGAAGGATCTTACTAAAACCTTCCAGGATGAAAACCCTCATGCTAGCCAGTCTAGACGTTCTCTAGCAAATAAAAAAGTGGGATTAGATGGTGCTGCTGTTCTGACCCCAAATAAAAATTAATTAATAATAAAAAAGTAATTAGATAACAAAAATTAATTAAAAGAAATAACAAATCAGGTGAACATTAGCTAAAAGAAAGTTTAGACTGAGATGGTGAAATGTTACAATATAGCTTAATGAGGTAAATCCATTAAAATACCAAGCACTTTCTAAAGCATGTATTAAAGTATATATTTGTCATGTGATTATGAAGAAACTTTTTTGTAAGAAAGAACCTAATTTTCTAAATTAGAGTGGAAACCAGACTCATTGGTTTCTATTTGGTACGTAGCTTTCTGCATATCTGGCTATTAAATTAAGAGCTTACTGAATTTTTAGTGTCTACCTAATCTCTTGGTTTACCTTAGGCTCCTCTTCTAAAAAGCTTCATTTAAGTGAGATGAAAATCATTGATTTCTGATACTTTACAGCATAGCTAGGAAACAGAATCATGGAGCATGAGGAGACACCTGAGTTAAACTATACACATCTGTCTTTCAAGAAAGGGTTTTCTATTTGTGTTGGAATGAACTTTTTCCCAATACCTGGTAATTCTCTTGGTTTCTACATCCATATTCCACAGAAGAGGCAAAGGTTACCAGTGTATAGTATTACTTCTGTATGATGCTGTATGTTTTCAATTAGGTTCACTCCCACAATCATTTCCATATCTAGCCACTTGCTCTTCTTATTTCTTGATAAGTGATGGCCTTATCAGGAAGTCGGGGGCGAGTCTGTTACTGCTTTGAGTAAACAGCCTAAAGGTCATTTTAGATGCTGGCTTTGACACTCTTTGTTCAGTAGACACCCACCAAAGCTGTCACCAGTGTGCTGAATTTACCCTCATGGAAAAATAGCCTTTCAGTGGGTCCTGTTGTCTCTTCAACAGAAGAGTCCACCATTGGGCACTTAATGATGAAATGAGGTAAATTCTACCAAATTCCCCTTAAAGATACCTGACAGAGGCATTTGGTCTGAGGTCATGATCCAAGTGCTGGAGGTCTTTCCTGAGGTCTGCTAAGGTTAGGGGAAAGTCCGTGAGTTAACGGGGTCTCTGAGTCCCTGTGCGTCCCAATGGGTGTCACAGTTCTAGCCAGTGCTCAGGGACCTGCTAAACGAGGTTTCCCCATGCAGACGTGACAGCAGCAGAAGACATCCCAGCTACATGGGCACAACTGACTTTTGCAGGTGTGGCTATGCACACGAGAATATGAGGAGTAAAACCCATGGCTCTCATGCCACCCCCACTTGGAGTGTCCACCCCCACAGCTGTCCAACACCCCATGGCCCTCCAACCCAGCGTTCTGCAAGAAACATTTCTCTCCTGCTCCCACAGGATTGAGCAGTAGAAGGTCCAGCTTTGTTGAAATAGATGCATCCACTGCCAGAGTGTGTTGGCAGCACACACCACCACTGTGCCTTCACCAGTAAAAGGTCATTCCAACACTACATGCCTGGCCACCTTCTCCCACACACTCTTCAGCATGAAAGCAGGAAGAACCCAGCAGACAGGTCTAAAGATACTATCATCCTGCAAAAGGAGAAGAGTTGCATGACTAGAGCTATGATCTAGAGCAAAGGCCAAAGCACCCACAGGACTCATACAGCAATATGCCTTGTATTGACAGCTCTACAGACTGAGCAACACATATTCCACAAGGGACACCACCACCCACGGCAGAATCCAAAGTTCACTACAGAATGACTCCTGAAGTCCCTTCACAGAACTTCCCACAAACAAAAGCAATTTTCCTCTCAAAATTAGGTACTTCAGGCTCCTAGGCTCTCATTTTAGGTGCCTGAAGATAAAGTATTTCAAAGACTATGGAACAGGCGACTCTCACTGAAGTCCTATGTAAAGAGTTACTGTGGATTCAGCCCCCCAGGCTGCTGTTCTGGTACTGCCTGGTGCTTCATCCATCTCTCTCCTCTTAAACCAGCATGCAGACAGCTTAGTGGTAAGGCATCTCAGACATTTCTTCTCCCCAGGCTGAACACAGCACCTCCAGTAACTGAGGACAGTGTCAAATCATTCATCTGGCTGGAACACATTGCCTATACCCACTATACGAAAGTGGAAAAGGCATAGCCCAGCCCTCCTTGTCCAGCTAGAGACAGGTCTGAGGCTCTCCTAAAAAGTGAGGGGACAGGTTGTACTCATACATTAACCCTACTTTTCTGTAAAGATAGGTAAATGCTAATACATGTGTTGTTAAATTTCTATACGAAGTGCACCTTGTATCATCTTTGGCTCACTTCTGTGCAGCTATAAAAAAGAGGAGAGAAACCAGAACCATGACGAACAGCTACAGGAAGACAGCAAATATATGTGTGTTCTTCCAAGATTATGCTGTCTTTTCACAGCCACTCAGGTTACTGCATCTACCAGCCCTTTTGCTTCGAGACACACATGACAGTAGCTACCAGAACATCCTGCTCTTCTTTTCCACCATGCCTTGTGGAATCCAGCTGTAGCCATTGAGACCTCTGGCACTGCCCTCTCAACCAGCACAGGCTATTCTGTTGCTCTTACAGATGAAATTTCTGGTTTTTAGAAGTGATTCCTAGAACAACTCACTCTGAATGGCATTATCATGCAGATGCTAATAGATAAACACTATTGAGGACAGATCCCACTGCTCTTTTTCCCTCCCTTCTCTCCACAGCAAACAAGGCCTCAGAGCTCAAGGCCTCAGAGACCTCTGCAAAAGCAGTCAAGCCCAACTTCCACAGAGCCCTGTATGGTATTGTATAGGCACAGTCAGAGCTGCTTTCTCCAGACACGGGGCTCCATTTTCCAGTACATAATTTTCACTTCAAGCTAAACAGACAACAGAGTGTGAAAACTCCCTTTTTTTGGGTTTGACATTATCGCACAGACAAGAAAACCATCTGCAGTTTTCAGCTTCAGCTTTTGCTCCCAGTTAGGATCTTTCTGTTACTTTTCCCAATACATTTTTGAGCCCAGACACTAATTCAGTCTACTCCCTACTTCAGCTGCTCTCCCACCCTGTGAGCAATGTCTGCTTTCTAGCATGGTGCAGAAGTCACTAAACAGCACCTGAACAGGGTGCTTATAATCCCAGGATGCCATATCACTAAGTAGGCTCCTGGAATCCACCACTTACCCAGAAAGGACATGAGCATGCCAGCTGCATAGCCCAGCACGGCTCACTCGTGAAGGGTAGAATAGCACAGGTGGAACTTCACTGCAGTCCGATATCACAACCTGTCATATCCTCCTCGTTAAGGGAATCTGGGTAAAGAAAACACAAGCTGTATTTAAGCAATAATACCTTCTGGGAATGTCTAGCAACAAGTGCTCTGAGGAATGAGCTGTGCCTCTGGCCCTTACCCTCACCACTCAACAGCTCTCAGGCTGACTGAGTTAAAATAGCTGACTTAAAATTCGTAATTGCTACTCTCAACAGTAAAATACAAAATTTTTTTAATGTACCTTCTAACACGCTGCAAAGTTAAACATGGCTTGCATGTTGCCATGGATATAATTTCATGTTTATAAGACTGGTCTTTCCTGGCAGCTAAATGCTGGCATGGGAACAAATAGCAGAACAGGGTTTTTGTTTGGCATTTTGCTTTGTTTAGGATAGCAGCTAACTACTTTTCCTATTAACAAGCTTTTGATTTTACTGGAGTTTCTCTAGGAACAGACTTCATATCATTGGCATGAAACATATCACAAGTGATCCTCCAGTCTGTGTGAGCAGAGCCCTGAACTCTGTGGCACCACTCATGAGAATCAGGGTATAGGGTCAAGCCTGGTTATGTTTATATATCTGCCATGGCTGATATCAGACAGGATACAGTGCATGAAAACATCCTTCATCTCTGCTTGCTTTGTCTCTCAACACAGAGAGCATGGGTTGAGCTAGAACTAACTTTTATTCAGAATAAAAATGTGATCAATTCTTGCTAAAATAAAGTACTGAAGTTAGGTTTTCATTTGAGGAGAAGAGCAGTTTCATTCCACAATGTCCCAAGAAGAATCTCCAAAATGGAACTGCAAAATTTCTATGCATTTCAAATCAGCTGTATTTATGCAGAAAGGCTAATGGAGCAAGAATAAAACCCAGACTGGCAGGAAGGTGCTACCAGTTCAGAATACCAAGTCTAAATGCCTTCTTCACACCCACACCTAAGGACTCGTGTCCACATCTATTTCAAAGACTGTGTATCTCTAGCCCTGCTGGATGACTTACGTGGCCAAAGTCACCTGGTCTTCAGTGGGACAACATTTCACCCCTTAGTGAATGAATTCTGGGATAACTTTTACCTGCTGGTTGGTAACATATAGGATTGTATCAACTCAGCTGCTATTGCTAGGAGATCTGAAAATAAGATGCAATAGCACAGACAAATCTGGGGATTACACCACACCATGTCCCTCCAAATCACGCAGCCAGAGTGTTTACCTCTGTCTGTGTGTTGCTGTCATGAAAAATTCTGTACCTATTTCAGTGTCAGAGATACGTATCAGTCAAACCTGACTTCAGCTTTTGAAGTGGGTGGAGAGCAACACCGCCCCTCTCCTGTGCTGGAGTCTGCAACTAAACTGCATTTTACTCACAAACATATCAGTAGTTCTGCTGTGTTCTGACTTTTAAAAAAAATAATCTGATTGGACAGACACCACCAGCAAGTTTCTCCACTCTGTGGAGTGTCTTCACAGCCCTCCCACATAGTGAAAATGACTCAGACTAAACTACTAAATTTAGGGCATTGGTATTCTATGTGTTACGCTGGTGTTCATACAAGTAATGCCTTAAACAGTAAATTTCTGAATTAAGCATTCAGGCATCTTTTCTATGCTGCATTTGCCACTGAAACAGAATGGCAATGAAGGTGGGCTGAGGAGGAGGTTATTTGGATCATGATTTGGCTTGTGTTTTGGCTAGAGCTACATGGGAATTTGAATGAGGTTTGCATGCACTTTTAGAAGTATCTATTGACCCAATATCATGATGTTTGAGATCGTGTAAGATTAGCTGCCCTTGGGAGATTCCCTTCATCTCAGGCAAGAGACAGCAGGCTTTGACTCACAAATGGGGAGGATTTCTCGTGGGATGACTAGACCAATTCCCACTCCTCAGCATCCAACTCACCCATCTTTCTGATGTTCCCCTCCTGCAAGGATGGTTCATGAAGCAGCTGCTGAGCTGCTGCTTGCAAATCCATGCAGTCAATTAGATCAGTACTTCTGTAATTCAATAAAAAATACACAGAATTATTGAAAGTTTTTAATTTGCAAATCAGACCCTGCTTCATGAGCAATAATCATCTGTGTAGCAAGGACAAGGTACTCTGGAAGAAAGCAGTGATGGCCAAGAAGTTTTGTGGCTATGCAGAGAGATTGGCCATGTGGTCACCACTCACAAAAAAGGACAAGAAAACCACCAACAAATCAGTGTGAGATTGAAGTCAGGCCAGAATCTGGCCAAGAGAACCCACTCTCCTTCAGTCTGACCACATCACCTGCTTGAAGCCAGCATGAGTTTTATGTGGGTATCTCAGGCAGGGACACAGAAGCAATGACTCATCTATTAATGAACTTTGGTTCTTTATCTGTTTGCCAGGTGCTTCCAGGAAGGCACAGTTTTCTTAAATATTTGTGTTTTTTGAAACTGCTGAATAATTTTTACAAATACAGCTCATGATCTGTTACCCAATTAAAACTGTGCAATTGCTAGGAGCAATCTGAGCTGTTTACACTGCACATTTCTATCACAAGCCTTTCCTTTGTTCCTCATTATTGGAGCACAATTCTCCAACAAAAATTAGGTTAATGCAAAAACATTTTAACATTTTCACATAATCTGTTGTTGCTTCCAGGAATGCTTGTACTGGTCTGATGTACAGTATTTCAGCCTGGGAGGTTGGGTATTCTTGTCTGAAGTTCTGTGGAGCAGGTAAAGAATAATTCTTTTCAGTGAAACCCAAAACTTGTACTTGTATGAACACCTGCCCTAAGGAAAATTTCCACAGTACAATGTCTATCCTTGTCCTGACCCCACCAGAGAGGCAGTGATCTTAAAAGACCCCAAAGTGTCCACTTAATAGAACCTTAAAAACCCATGCCTAGAAGTGATCTGGAGGGATTATTTAATTTCTTTCCTTGCTCTAAAACAGAATAAATAACTTAGACCATCTCTGAAAAACATTCACTTTTTTCCTCGCAAAAATTCAGACAAGAATATTCTACTTTCTCCCTAAGTAATCCGTGCCATGATTTTACTCCTCATGCAATTAGAGAACATTTTCCTAGCACGTGAGCTGTGTTTCTTCCCTTTATCACCTCATGAACATATTTGTCCAACCAGGCAACTTTGACCGAGTCAAATTACAGAGTTTTATCATCCAGATATTGACTGGTAGCTGAATCAGAGAATATAATGAAAGAAAGATGCTGAAAGCATCAAGAGATACACCAGGATCAGAATATCTGTACGATATCTACTGCATATTCATTGCCCTATAAACAGAGAAATTACATTAGTTAAACATTAATTACTCTTGGAAATTATGTTTTTAAATCATTTTACAATTAGGTCCATACAAACTGTCTGACAAATGTGTCTCACTACCTGTCCAGGAATCCAAATCTCTTTCTTAAGTGGATTCATATTTCCAACTTCATTAACACTTCCTTCTTTAGAATACTAAGTATTCTAAAGAATATAATCAATTCTGAATTGAAACTTCATTTCAATGAGTTGAACCCAAAGCAAAATATTTTGGTCTGACCCAGTTCGACATCAGTTTGTCCCATCTGTCTAGAACAAGCCTCTCTGTCCAAGCTTTTTCCCGTGATCCAGCACTACAGTAGGTAAGAGGGGAGACTGCAACACACCCTTGGTTAGATAATGCAAAGGTGGGAGTGGCTGTAAGGAATAATCAGGATACAGTGCTTCCTGTTCCAAAAATACCACAGCAGTTCACACAAATGGCTCAATCTCATTATTAAGTAATACACAGCAACCCAGCTCAACAAACTGTTTTGAAATGGATCAAACTGACTCAAAACAAAGTATTTCAGTAATACCTTCCTGGTGAGTCCTCCTTAAATTTCAATTTCACAGAATTTTTGCATAAAAGTCACTTGAACACCAAGTATTTTTTTAACATAATATAATTAGCAACTGTAGAAATAGATCAGTCATCATGACTTGCTGCACAGGAAGATCAGAATACTGATTCATACATACTTTATATACATTGAATTGCTTCAGAAACGCAGTGCTTTTACACCTTCTTCATACCATGGCAGTTCAAAAGGAGGTCTTTGCTCTCCAATGGTTTGCACATGATGGGAAGTGATGCCAATCATGAGAACCACCAGAAAAATTTTTTGAGCCAATTAGATGGCATCAGTCACAATGACATTAGTCATCTACTCCTCAAGCTGAGGAGAAGGAACCAAAAATTGTCATTCATCTCCTCCTGAAGCTGCAAAAGACATGAGGGAAGTGTACTATTTCCCATTCTTTTTGCAATCATTGTTACACAAAGTGACATGAGCTGCTATTTTCTGTTCCTTTTCTAGGAGAATGGTGGTTACTCTCTGTGCAGGTTACAAGAGAGACTTTGCTCTCACTTAATGACCTCTTACTCCTTCTGCCTTTTCTTGATCTCCACATGACCCAGAAAGAAAATGGGACCAGAAAATGTTGCCATTAGCCTGCTGCCATTAGCCTCTTCAGCTTATAAGGGAAGATGAGTGAGCTGTGACTGCTGGTTAACAGTGACAGAGGAGAGAGTTGTCATACACAGTGCCATGACTCAGCACACCAGTGAGAATAATTAGAAAAGCAGGAGAAGTGGTAACCAACATGTGGCAAATTGCACACACAAGAAAAATATTCCAAAAATCTGACAGTGAAGCATCAGAAGATGCTAACTGCAGAGGGTTCAAAGTGGAGGACTGTTAAGAACAGATCTCTACAGCAGAGAGACAGATTGTCCTGGGGCAGCCAGTCTAACCAACTACACTGCTGGGATCAGTAAGTACCACTGATCTCAGAGAGCTGAGACGTGGGGGAAGGCCAGGAGGACCTGATAGGAGGAGAGACTGACCAGACCCTATCTTTCCACAGCAAGATGCTTTGGGAATTTCAGAGATGCTGGTGTAGCAATCTATCACTCTCACCCCAGCCAGGAGACCAGACTACCCAGCAGCCCTGGTGAGCACAGAGACCTCTGTATATGATGTTGTTCCAACTGAGAGGCACCTTGCAAGCACTCAACAGCTAAATACACCTCCAAGGCACAGGCTGGCCAGCACTGGAAATATCAACCCTTGAAATCCCTCCAACACTTTGTTTTTGGAAGACAGAGGTAGTGAAAAAGAGGACGAAAAATCAGAAACATCCACCCTTCTGACAGAGGGGTAAATAGACCAAGTTAATAGTAAAGTAATATTCTTGAGAAGGCAAAGAAGGACCTGTTGCTGAAATGTCCAGATGCATCTAGCACATCTAGGGAAATTCTGCCAAGGTTTTCACGGCACCTGGTCCTCTGGGATGATATTTTGGCTCACTATCCAGTTAGGATTTGCCCTTGAAGGACTATGGGGTAGATGCTCAGCTAGAGTAAACAGAGCTGCTGCTTTCTAGAAGCAAGACAATTTTGAGCAGGAGAGAGTTATGCCCCAGATCTCAGACTGGTAGGATGGTTTTCTCAGGGGAGCTACATCTGACAGCTTCACAATGAAAGAATATGTTATCCATGGCATGAAACTCCAATTCAACAAACAAATTGGAAACTGACTTTAGAAGAAGTCATGTCAACAGATGGTACCAAATCCAAGTGGCAACGATCACAATTACTTCTCCACATTTTGCATTTTGTCTTTGGTGTGCTTGTGTGCTTCAGCCCCAGAGAAGTAGATTATGACTCAAGAAGTAGAGCTAATTAAACTATAACATACTAAAAGCAGAGTTGGCTGTGTTCACATATCTGGAGTGTGGTACAGCGAGATACTTCTCTGTAAACACAGAGATACCTCCCCAGGATTTCTCATAATTATGAAATAATTCAGAGTATCTCCAGAAACAGTCTTAGATCTGAATGCCAACACTAAAACATGCCTGAACTAGATAAATCTGATAATCTAAGACCATATTTACATATGTATGAAAAGAAGATGAAGAGGGACAACTGGAATAGTTAAATGTGCTGTGCAGTTTTTGCTAGGCCTCACCTTTCTACATCCAGCTGCACTGAACTCAGATTCATTCTCTTCAAGAGATGGTATCTAAGATTCCCTGATTTGTTTTTCACACTGTCCAGTAGAATTAACTTGATCACAGTGAAATAAAGCTCACCACAGCCCTCTTCTTCTCAGAGAAAGAGAGATCTTTCAGAAGCTGTAAAGGTACAACTTCAGTTATGTTCCACTGCTTGATTATAACAAATGCCTTTTTTACACTATGCTAACAACATAAAATGTCTCTAACTCTGAGGTGGCCCCTGCTTTGCCTGGTGAATGAATGAAGCAACACTGACCTAAAAAGTGTTGATGTATCCCATAGGAAGGAGAACAAACTTCCAGTGCAGAGCATCTTCACACCAGTACACTTTTATCTTCTCCAGCCTCTAACTGACCTAGACATACTGCTGGCGTAAGGAAACTAGGAGTGAGGTTTCTGATTGATGAACTCACTACTAGTACCTTATACTAGGCTTTAAGATATGTCCAACCTAGCTGTCTATGTACATCCGGCCAGAAGTTACAGCTGCCCCTGCAGAGTCAGCAAAGGGATGCTCTCTCTGTGTCTCATCATGCAAGAGATGCTCACTGAAGACATGGCAAAGAGGAGCTCTGGGCATATGCTGTATGCTCAAGCATCTGCAGCACATCGATCTGTCTGCGGGCAACAGATGCCTTTGCAGACATGCAGCACTCCAGGCTCTTTTTATGCTCATTTGCATTTAAACACTGCTAATTGGCAATCAAACTCACACTTGCTGGCTCTGAGCAAGAAAACCATGGCCCTTTAGCCTAGAGTTAATGCCTGGGCTTACCTAATCGTCCTGGCTCTCACCACCACCAGCAGAGACAGGCAGTGCTGCTGCATGATTCACTCTCCTACATCCATAATGAATCACTCTGGCCACCTTCAGTGAAGAGGGAGACACACAGAGTTGCTTAGACTACAGACCTGACCTTCAGACAGTCCAAGAAGGATAAGATATAGCCTACCTGAATGGCCTTTACTTTTGAATGTATCCAGTGGTCAAGGCAAATGAAAAAGGAACTCGGACTGTGGCTTCTTGACACAATAACCATACAAAGTTATACTGAAAGCAGTAATCCAAACACTAATAATAATTACAGTAACACAACACAAAATTCCTGTAGAAGCCAAAGCTGTTCCACATGAAACCCAAGTGTGCTGCAGCCTGTGTCAGAACACACATCTGCCCAGTATGAAGGCTACTGCCAATTCACATGCTGTCTATGTTTTCAATCAGAAAAGAAATGGATTGATCCAAGGGTTTGGACACAAGGTCATGAGATTTCTTCTGCATGATCCTGGTATCCTGCATGAAACTTCCTGTCCAGACAAACACCTGTAACCTCATGCTTTCAACATAGCTTTGATTTTATATCCTTTGCTTGGCTTCTGCAGTACTTTTAACCCTTCCATAGAGGATCTGCTTGGGCCCAAGCTGCACTGCTGGGGAAGGGGCAGCAAAGAACAAGGCTCTGCCAGTGGGAAAGCAGACAGACTCTCCTGCTGGTTTCAAAGCTTCTGCAGGCTGCCAGGCTTCTCTCAGCAAGTGCTGCGCTGCCAGGAAGCAGAAATAACCCAAGGGATCCACTACATGATACAGAGACATAAGATTGGCATGCACAGACCTTGTACTCCAGTGGTCCTGGAGCAGCTGCCTGTTCTGCAGTGAGGGCTCTGCCATGCCCATGAGAGGGCAGTTCAAGACCCATTAGAACAGGCCCAGGGACTGGATCAAGTTTAACTGGCTCTGAAACATCCAGCTGTGTGGCGTGACATGTCCCTTTATCTCCTGGGGGGAATGGGACTTCGTGCATTTTCATTTTAAACTCATAAAGCCGGTAGCTAGATTAAATACAGCACAGTCAGGCTCTGAAAAAACTTCTTGCAGGTGGGAACACTGCAAGTGACATACATCATTCTTCATTTAACACTTCATTGATCTCTGATTTGTGGATTGTTCTCACCCTGAAAAACTCTAACTAAATTACATGGGAATTTTGACCAGAGTAATTGAGATGTCTTTACACACAAATTTGGCATAGAGACTAGATGGCAGTGAGATACTGATCTGGCTGGGCTTGTACTTACCCTGTGGCAGAGGCAGAAGGGTAAATGTCTGTGTCAACTACATCTGGAAAAAAAGTGTTTCTGTTTTAGCCAGCACACAGCATCAGGCAGCCAGGAACTGACTGCTCCACTGGGCTCCCAAAGCTTATGACAACATCCCTCATCAACCAGCTTTTAAAAGATCAGCCACATTGAAGTGTATGCCACCAACTGAAGTATGCTTATTATGCAATACAAGCTGAATGCTTTGAGAGCACTACTTACAACAGTTTGTCCTGTACAGCTCCCTATAGGATCCTATTGCCAAGGCTTACAAGCTAACCACGCTGTCTAGACGGAGTTCTGTATGTGCTGTGGATAGATACACCACAAACCAAGAGTAGCAGGAGGACACAGTCTTTTCCCTGAAAGCATATCATAAATAATACAAATCAGTCTATGAAAAATAGGAGAAGACTATCAAGTGTATACAACAGTCGTGACTTACACCTACCACAAATGTGTGCCAACACATCACATCAATTGACTTTCTTTTCACTTGGTCTTCATATGACCTTGCCATGTTCATTCCCATAATAGAACAGCTTCAACCTCAAAGTTATCCTTCAAATAACATTTTTCAACTGATAATATGCTCCCACACTTAGATTACCCAAACTTTTAACTACACTTTAGCCTATTTTTTCATACAGGTTTTAAGCCAGAATAGTTGGAAAAATGAAAGATTATATATTTAACAAAAATATGTGTTTTAGTAATTGACAGCACATGTCAAAATCAACAAATCAAAGAGCTCAGGCAAGGCAAGGTAATACATGTTTTCATTCCATTTACTGGTTTCTTAATTTAGCAAATAGGATTTTTGACCGCATTTAAAGAGGAAATCAGCAAATCAATACTAAATTTTCCGTAGAAGAAAGAGTCATAAAACAACTCAAGTTACCACAGAAACAAATTTAAGCCAACTGGTGCCACAAATCAAGTAATTAAGCAGAATGAATAATTTAATGTCTTCAAAAAATATAGATTTATGATACTATGTCATGTTTGGGATATAAATATTTATTATCTTGCATTTCCTGTTCCTTCAACCCTTTCTAATAAAGGGCAACTCAGCAAAGTCCAAGTAGTGAACAGTATGACAATACTATGTTACATTTGCCTCTCCCTTGAGAAGTAGAAAGCACATTTTATGTCAAATTATTGCATGCACATGGAACACTGCAATACTGCATACATACAGCCATCCATGGATTACAGGATTAGACTCCTGTGTATACCCTGCAGCAGTGTAATAAATTTATATTAAACTGCTGTAAAGTAGACAGGGGCAGTCTTTTTAGTCTTGCCCTACAATACAGCAAGAAATGTATTGTGCTATGTATTCGCCTTATCACTTTGTTCTCCCTGCCAAGAAGCAAGTTCCCCTAAACACCAGAAGCAGACAGAGAACTTTGAAGGTTTAAATCCTTATGCTCTTTTAGCTGGACATCAGCAATGTCCATTTCTTCAACAACTCACAGTGCAAAGGGTTGTTCTTTCCCCTGCAGGACTCTGATAAGGAGCCAAGACTCAAGCCAAATCTCAGCAAAAGGAGAAAGAAAAAATATTACATCTTCCTCTTTTTTTTTTCTTTCCCCTTGCTCACAGAACATTACCAAACTGGCCTTTAGCATAAGTCCAGCTCACAGAAGTAATTCTTGAAAGCCTATTGGTGGAGAGTGCATTTCCTTCTCCTTTCAGGTTGAAAAGGAAACTTTCTGTAGTTTACTGTAATGGAGTATTTGTCTGTGTCAGAAACACCCTGACCTCTCCAGCCACAAGATTAAATACCAGCAGCCCACTCTGTCACTAGTTCACTATTAGGAAATTACATGGGAGGAAAGACACAACATAAAATTCACAGGGAGAAAAAATAGAAAAAAAGACATCGGTAGTTGTGGGAGTGAATGAACAAGCTTAATAATGAAGCCAGTAAAAAGGAAAATACCCTCCGGCCGATTGATAGTAAAAGGTTACTTGAGGCAAAGGGTCAGATCCTGAGCAGTGCAAAGTGGCCCAGCTTCTCCAACCTCAGCAAAGCCACAGTGATTTAAAGCAGCTGCAAAAAGCCCCAGGAGACAGAAAAACCCAGCTATAAAAATGGAACTGGAGGCCCACATTTTGAAAAGCTTCCACTCACTTTTAGCACCAGACTGAGGTACAGAGGTGACTCTGAGGGTTTGTTTCTGCGGGGGAGTTCCTGTGAAGTAAGCTGAAGTGTGAATTTACACTGCATTTACTTCTGGGTCTTAAGTAGGCTGTAAATTCACACCGAACCTATTTTACAGGGATTTCCCCAAGTAGACAAGCCCTAAATTTGCCTCCTAATCAGGGAGGTATACAAGATAAATAGATGTTTTCAAAACTGCAGACCCACACAGGAATCTCTCTCTTGCTTGTAGGGGCAAGTGGGTACCGGATAGTATATATTATATTGTGGTCCTGCATGGTGCCCTTCGAAAGAACCACTGACCCCAAGGCCCCCTCCAGTCATCTCTCTCAACATCCTTTGAAACCCCTGGCTCTGTTCCAGCACCATGTCAGACTTCCATACCCTGGCCCCTGGCTTTTCCCTTCCCCATTCCAGTTCCACCCCATTCCAGTTCCTTCCATATGAAGGTCCATGTTCTCCTTACCTACTGACCCCTGACCCTCAGGGGGAGCAGTAACTCTGTCCTGGTGCAGAGCTGTCTCCTCCAACCAATTCCCTACCTGTGAACCAACCTAACAATGCCCTGACCATTCAAGCCTCACCCACCCCCAGAAGCACTGGATCCCTGGGTTAATGGAAGTCCTTTGAAACCTCCTTCAGAATCATAAGGTTAACTCCATGCCAAAAAATGCCAAGAAGCTGGGCAAGATTACTCACACTTTCTTGGCTGAAAGATGCTTTTACACACAGTTGAAAGAGGGGCCAGAAGCCTTTGGCAGGAGCCAAGAGGAAGCAGCTGGTACAGTCACAGTTTCATCAGGGTTCTCAGGACGTGGATTTGGTCTTCAGCAGGTTAGGGTGAGCAGCTTGAACCACACAAGGCCTGGGTTCTTTCCCAGGGAGATGCAGTGAGGCTGTAATGGAGCAGAGCATTTATACCTTGACTAATCTGGGACCTTGCACTGCTTGAACAGCTGCCTGTGCTGTCTCAGGTGTTAATCTAAGTCCCACCAGACTTAGGCATGTGGCCATGCCACTCTAATACAGTGACAACACTGTATCCTGAAGAATCCTTTTCAAGAAGTCAACTCTGTAATATCTCTGTCACCTGAAGCAAATATCAGATTTTTCAAAAGCACCCTGGAATGCTTTCCTTCAGTGAAATGTCTGATTTTGCAAAGCGTGAAAATGAAAGTCAGTTAACACTTAGCAGTGTGAACCCTAAAATCAATGAGGGAAGCAAAAATTCATAAAACGTCTTTTGATTTCAGGAGAAGAAACCAACCACAGTGAATAGTCATCACATACACTACAGTATTCCATACTCTCCTTATCCACTAGAGCAGGTAACAATGGTCTGAAGAACAGGACAACTTTCTAACAGGTACAAGACTGAAAAAGCCCTCTGAGAGACAACGATCACAGAGCAGTGATCCTTCCAGCACTTGCCTAAGTTTAATCTTTGATGCATGTGAAGATTCTGCACAATAAATATCTCTGAGCACAGAAAGAGCCCTTTAAGAGCTAAAGTCTGTGCTGCAGACCATTTCCTCCATCCCATTACCCCCAACTTTCTTTGTCCTTCTTTTCTTTGTACTGTCTGCAAACATTTTTGTAACTGAGTTGTACCAGCAAATATACTTAACGAAAGCCAGTGTCTGAGCTTCACCAAACAGTCTTCAAGGAAACTGAAGTTTACAGTAGCTCAGGAGCATTTATCTTGGAAGTGTCTGTGCTTTTGCCCAAACAGAAAGCACCAACAATACAGTAAGAGCACCAAAGCCTCACTTAGCCAACACTGTGATTAACAATTGCTCACAGAACACTGTTTCACAACAATCCAGAGTCAAAAAAGGAATTGAAGTTTTGAAAGGTACATAAATACCAGAGAAAAGAAATTATATCATCAGAAGAGAAGGTTGGACGCTCTAGAAAAAGTCTTTTGTCGGAATTATTTGCTTAGCTGAAATAATCCCTCCTTCCTTTTCATCTTGCCCTGATCAGGAAGAAAACCATGCATTAGAATATGGGATATCATACAGTATCTTCCACACACTGTCCAGCAATAGCTTCCAACTCCAGAACAAGACATTCAAACTGTGCCAGTCATTAAAGAAACACTGACTGTCAAGGTAAGGCAGGGTGTGAAGGGAGTAATGCTGTGTTTTCACAGAGGTAAACTATAGTAGGTTTCCATCTTAGGTTTCAAATCTATTTTCAGCAATATTTTGTCTATTCATACAATGTACCGTTTGGGATAAAGCATCTACATAAATGTATAAACTTTGAAAGAACATTTCATGGTTTTAATTTTCAGAGTGTAATTTCTTTCATTTGTAGCTATCCCAGGCTATAGATTTCCTGTCTATCATCTCTCTCTTGGTGTTTAAAACTCCAGAGCCAAGCTATTCTAAGTCCTTACTGAGCCTACCACTTACAAGGTAACAGGGATAACCACCAGCATATTCCCTAAACAGGGCACCCCAGAGAATTCAGTCACCAAAACACGTCCAGCAAGGCAAAGGAACAAGGCCCTCCATGTTAACAACCTACTATCCCCTGAAATCATTGGCAATACTAATCTATTTATCTTGCAAGTAAACAAATGTACATGATTTTCCCATGCAATAACACACTGATAAAACATTTCAGGCAGGGCATATTTCTCAAACAAAAATCAGACCTTATTAACCCTCAAAGGAAATTCCACATAAAAACACAGTATCAAAAAGCCAAGGAGCATGTAAGAATTCAGTCTGCGTTTCAGACAAAATCCAGTGATTCCTTTTAACTGCTTCTGTGGCAAAGTTTTCAGAAGAATGGTAAGCTGTCCAGTAAAGGGCCATGGCTCTCCTTCTTACACTGTCACATAGCAGGGAGGCCTTTACGCCCTGCTAAATGTAAAATATTTTAGAAAAACAATACCAGGAAGCAAACTGGGATTTGGTCAAGAGTTCATGCTGGCTGAATCACTGTGGTGTGGAAACCACCAGCTCTAAAGATGGAAAGTCCGGAGCCATTCATTATCTCAAAGAAAAAAAAAGGGAAATTAAAAAAAAAAAAAAAGGCATTAAAGACCTATTTGGCTTGCTGGTAAGCTCCCCCAACATGTAAAACACAGAAAAGGATACCTATTGACAGATGCCTTGAACTTTTTCCTCTCCATCTCTCTCAGAGCACAGCCAGCAATGTGATCTGCACAAAAATTTTTCATATTGGGTGCACTGAGAATTGTTTAAATGTCACTCCCTGACTCAACACACAGAAATGCTGTAGGGTCAGGGCACTGCTTCTTCCCTCCACATCCTGCACCTATTGCCCTCTTCAGCCTTTCCTGGAGAAAAAAAAAAAAATCTACATACTTTACAGATTGGACATGGCCAGTTTCTAAGCAGAGATCTGTTCAGACTTCTGCGGATTGCCTCTAGTTATCTGAGAGGTTCCAAGGAAATACTGCTCAGAAGCAATTAAGGCCAACTGCTCTTGGACAGATAATGGTCGTGTTTAGTGAGGCAACACAGCCATTTTGAAAGAGGCCTGGAAAAGCTTAACATTGTTAAAATGTATCTTCACAACTGCTGACAAGATCTGGTAATGATGTTTGTGTTGTGCTGGTGCATTTCATCACCTTCCACAAGCCAAAATCTTACCAGCAAATCATTTTAGCAAACTTTAAAAGCCAAAGTATTGTGCCCATTGCTTGTAGCAAGAACAGTTCTTGACAATAACCTCACCATACATTTTTTGCTTTCCTTGTTTCCAATGTACTGCCATACAGAAACACGCTATACTTAGGCACCAAATACATTTGTCTCAGCTAACCACCACTTTTTTTGACATAATGCTGTCACTAAAGCTAAGAATCCTACCAGCTTTCAGACTCACCTGAACACTGCACAACCTTTTTGTCCATGCTGGATGGCATGACCAAGAGCTGCAGCACAAAGGGGATGAACCTTTGCTGCAGAACAAGAGAGCCAGTGCGGAGGCTAAACGGTGTAACATGAGGAAACCTGGGATCAGCAGTTCTGCAACATATTTCCTTACACAGACTTATCTACATCATTTATTCTCTCCGTGCCCCCGCTCTGTAAAATGGTACTTTTATATAACAGTCTCTGTGAGAATATGGTATGAAGTGGCACATTGACAGGGAACATGGAAATACCTCTGAATCTATGATAACTCCGCATTACCAATCAGTCATTTTAAACACTCAGAAATGAATGATTCCAGAGAATGTTACAGTGGAAGTGACTCACAAAAGACTGAAGAATCACCACTCTCCTGAACTGAATTCAGTTTTGTGAGTGCAAGCTTTAAAGGGTTCATTTACCATAGTGATTCCATTTGGAAAGCAGTCTTTGAAAATTATAAGCAGCTTTCTACAGTGCAAACTGCCAGCTAACAGCAATGTTATTTCATAGCACTGGTGTCAATGACCAAGGAAGCCTTCCAACTCAGCTAAGCATGTTCCAGGATGTCTTGAGAAAAAGATCTATAAAAGCTATAAAAAAGCCTGGGACTGTCACGCACTAGTTTTGCACACTTCTTGGTGGAACTGATGCTACAAAGTGCTTCTAGCCCTATCAAAACTTCACAGGCAATATGTCAGGAGGGAATCCATCCTGAAATACTAAACCACAATAAGCTTTCGATAGGCACCAACAATACCTACGGAAGCTTGAAATCAATCAATCAGTCATTTTCCCTTTCTCTTTCCTGGAGGGCTTATCAGGCAGGGCAGCTTCTGGTGACCTCCTCTGGTGATCTACTCCTTTGGGCTTTCACTGCTCTCAGCTCCACATGCTGCCAGCACCTGTAACATGAAACAGCACATTCTGAGTACTCCCTCTGCCCTGTCCCATTACATCAGTGTTCAAGTTTGGAGCAGCAGTGTGCTTCTGAAGTCAGAACACCCCACTTACTGGGCAGTCCCCAAGCACAGACTGGATTCCTTTCCGATGGAGCTAAGCTGGAAGAGGTACCCCAGAGCACAGGCAAAGCACAGGGACTGGACACAGTGTGCAGCCCAGGGGACCTCAGTAGAGCTGCAGCTCTCCAGGTCCGCTCCTAGTTCCTACTACAGTCACTTGGGGAGAAAGTGCCTTGGAGTATCAGGCATCCTTTCTCCTCCATGGAAACTTAACAAACCTTTTCTACTCTGTACAACCATTCAAAGCTTACTTTGCTGTCCTCCAACCCCCCCAAAATGCAGCTTGATGCCTGTCTTTTCAGATATTTACCCAGCCAGCACCTCCAGTGGATCATAACATTTGAACTGTTATGTTTTTGGACTAGTCATTAAAACTATCTATCATCATTTAGGTCCTTGCCCATTTGCCAGTATTGTCACCCACCTCTTCCCTTTCACCTATTTCTACTCTTCCTTCCTTTCTTTCCTTTGGACTCACTTGTCCTGTTATTATGATTTTAGCTATGAACAAAGCTCAAACTCATTACTAAAACCAAATTAATCTGATGTAGCACAATTTTCTGTGATTTCTTAAGATTTTACATGACTGAATTTCTACGTAAGTTCTACCAGCACAATCTGAACCTTCACATTATCTATAAAAAATCATCTCCTTTTATCCCTCCATTAACTGCAGCATGGTCTTTTCTTTGTGGGTTAATTCAGGACCCACAGAACTGAATGGAAGGACCTCAGCTGACTGCAAGAGGCAGTCCCCTAAATGCACTTAATGAAGTCATTCAAACAACTGATGCTATTTATGTTGAATTTCATGACTATATGACATTCAGAGATAACCATGTATGTTGTGTCCTTAGAGAATACATTTTTCTTGTTATACAATCTGAAAAAAATACTGGTTTTGTTCTAATGTAATTGTAAGAATCAAATTTATATACAAGAGCTTTAGAAAACAGAGACCCACCTCTAAATGCAAAGAACAAACATTTGCATTACCTATTTATATTAAAATATGCAGAAATTTCCAAAGTATTCAGTCAACTTATAAATTTTTATAACTTCTTCAAATTGTTAACATTTTTTTAACACACAGCATTATTTCAGCTTTGTGGAAGGCTCAATAACAATCTTTCTGGTCTGGAAAAAAGGAAAGAACATTATAATAAAGAATGCAGAATAAATAAAAACAAAACAGTACAAGCCGTACATCCACGCATACAAAGACAACTTTCATGGTGAGCTATAAGCAAGTATAATAACACAATGTGCTGCATGTTGATTTCACCAGTGAAAAGAATTTCTCCAGTTATTGAAGACTTTCCTGGCAGAATTTCAGAAAAAAAAAATTCTGACATTCTCCCAATCTGACTTCTGTGCAATGCAAGTCATGCACATTTTAAACACCGATGAATAATACTGCCTTTCTTCTGAGAACTGTTAACAGCTGTAGAAACTATTATAGCCTGCTTAAAATCATGTCTCTGTAGTCAATACTCTCCAGACACTTAGCAATACTAAAGCTATTCCTGGGGCTAAACTAGAATTGCTCTGTGAGTACAAAGTTTGATTTATGTTGAAATGAAACAACAAACATCTGATCTTTCCTTTTTTTAAATAGCCATTCACACAAACACAAGAATCAGCTGCATAACTAGAAAGTGATGTACCAAATTTACAGAAATTGGACAAAGGAAGACCACCTACAGTTACCTCCAAGAAGAAAAGATTTATCAAAGGGTGAAAGATCACTGATTAAGATACTTTGTACAGCCATGGCCGTCCTAATGCCTTCATGGTGAGGCTGAGGTTTACGGGTGTTGTTTCATTAATCCAGTTTTTCAAGTTTTCTGAAACACACAAAATAATCAGCAGCCCAGTCCAGTATCTTGGCAATGGATATCTCATCACCAGCTGTTCTCAGACAGATCACAGGCACAGTGGACTGCATAATAAAATCACCCAGATGCATTCAAGAGGGAGTCAGGACCTCTGTGTACTAACATTATTTTTTCACATCACAGAGCACAGGTGGGAGCAGGAGAAATGCTCTGTTGTGGCTACTGGGGCATTTTTGAAATTATGTCTGGAGAAAGAGACATGACACAAGTGGAACAAGTGCAAACCTCAAAAGACATGTAAGATTTCAGATTATGTACTATAGATTCATGTACATTACTAAGATGTGCTTTGATTCCTCATTCCAACAAACTGCCACCAAAATTCCTTTCTTTTTTTACACTTCTTCACCTTTCAAGAAATGGAAACACCTAAGTAAATATTATCAGATTTTTCAAGGGTTTATGATCTCTGACAAAGATAGCAATTAATTTGACCAGTAACAATAATAAGGTGAGGATTAAGCTAACTTCAAGTAAGATTCTCTTCTTCCAGAAGAGTACCATAAATCAATCAGGAAGCCTTAAGCAGCCTCAAAGTAATGCTCCAGCTTCTTCTAGATTAATTCTAAATCTTTAGCTGTAAAAGTATCTAGACAGGTGAAAGATAAGCTAATTGTTCAGCTCATTACTAGTTTTTCTTCAGTCAATAAATTACCTTATTTATAGCATCACACTTCATCTTCCAATCAAAGCTTTCAGGACAGTTTTGTTGTGTACCAGTATGGCACAGGCACCCTCCACCTTCCCAGCAGACATGCAAGTACCAGAATCACCCGTGTGCCCTTCTGCTGCCCCAGGTGTCCTCAAACACAGCTCTCCTCACACAGCCCCTGTGCTTGGCTGGGGAAAACATGACTATGGTAGACTCAGTGCTGCTTTCCAAAAAGGCACTGTTAGTTCCACCAGCTAACCTTTACTAAAATGCATGACTGATGCAGTTGCCTAAGGATGGAAACTCACTTTCACTAAAACCCGCCTTGCCCACCCCTGCTGTAATGGGACTGTGCAAGACTGGGGACTCCAGAGGCAAAACAAAGCTTGAAATTCCAAATGCAGATCTAACACAGAGCAGAAATGGTGTCATTTCTTGTGCTCAAGATCCCAGTTTGTCTCTACACAATCCCAAACCAGGCTGTTCCAACCCCTCTGCTTTAATTCCTCCCTACTCACTTGGTCTGCTTTTCTCACTGCTTTTGTCCTTGTGTGTCTCCTTTTCTCCTCTGGGCTCTGACCCTTATCCATGCTGCTCGCTGGGCTAAGATCTCTCCCCTTGGGAAGGCTTACGATGTCCTATCCCAATAAATTTGGGATAACACTCAAATTCAATGGGAGTAAAGCTGACCCATATCACTGGGGCTCTCTTGCCAAGTATCCTCTGCCCTTGCTCTTGCCTCATCCTGTCTTTATTTTCCATCTGTAACTCTGATCCCTTCTTCTCCTTAGCTGTTGGCCTACACTTCATATTTGCCAATTTTGCCATACTCAGACTGAGAGCTCCTACAGGGAGAGTACCAAGTTGTTAGATTTTCCCTTCCTTTGTCTATAAAATGGTGTCTATTAGATGTTTTCCCATAACAATGAAAACAGATGATCAATTTGCAACACCAAAGGAAGGAGAAAGTGTGCACACAAGGGGGAAGAGGACACGCTATTTTCTTAAATTGTAATAGTTAACGAAGGAATTACTTTTTTCAAAATCACTGATCATATACACAGCAAAAAGGCATTGTTTAGAAAAGAGCATAAAAAAGGCACCCAGGTTACTAGAAGTTATTATATCCTTTGGTCTGGCGATTTCAGCTGGGCTCTGGCTCTTAATTCAGCACAGCCACAAGGCAATACTGTAAGTACAATCCTCTGGGGACTGCAAATGAAAATAAAAGTCATGTTCAAATCAACCAATTTCAAGGTCACGTATTTGAAATCAAGGCAGCAGGGAACTAAAAAGCCTTGCCAAACTTGCAAAATAAGTGGAAATCACGCAACCAGGAAATTCTCACAGGTAGAAGACCAACCTGGATCTGATGAACTCAGTGGTCAGTAATTCCACTGAACAGACTGAGAAAAATCAGGCTGTGAATTAAGAGATCAGATAATTTATAATGGAAGGCTAATAGTGGACCACATGGAAAATTAAGTGGCTTGGAATGCAGACAAGCTTAGAGAGAGGGTGAAGCAATGGCTATTTTGAGAATCCCTACTGGGCACTGCTATGGAGTGCTAAAAACACATGTGAAATGCACTAACGGCTGCAACACAGGCAGAAAGAGTCAAACAACCTTATGTAATGATACAAAGAAGTGATTTCATCCATCGCAAAAAAGAAATGTAACAGAAAAATCTCTAGCATGTAGGCATAAGTGTGAGAACAGATCTTCCCAGCAATGGATCAGGAAGATCTGATCTTTGGCACTATTTCCAGAATGACAAAACTTTTAGACAGGTTACCTCCTTACCTGTCTGTGGGTAGGAAAGTCACTGATAACTGAAAAACTCTTAAGCAACCTTCTGTGCTGTTTTCTATTGCAGTAATTGTACGTTGACTGCTCAGAACCGAATGGTGCCTGGTATCATTATTCCAAAACATCTAACTATCCATCCAGATATTTACACTGTGTCTCTCCTACTGCAGAGGGACTACAAATATGAGCACACAGGGGCAAACAATACTGTTAACACTTCCCATTTTGGCTGGTATCACTGTGTTAGGGCAGTCCTCGGGCAGGTGCTGTCGTTTCTGACAAGTCTGTTGGGTAACAGCGACAGGAATCTGTCAGATGCAGCCCACACACAGGATGTGTCCCGCACAGCATGCTGACCTCCTCCAAAGAAATTTCATTTTAGAATTCTATGGAACATGTTACAAATACCAGCTGGCAACGTGCGATGTATCACAGAGAAAAGGAAAGGCAACGGGCAGTACAAATTAACACGGAAACACCCTCTGAGGGCAGCAGTGGGCTCGCTGGAGCACGTTGTGTGCTTGCCTGGAGAAACGGGTGGGATCTGTGTGACACAGGGACACTAGGTTCATCAAACAGGGAAATGTGTAAAGGCACTTCTGCACTTCTCATGCCATTCCCTGACTCTGTAGCTACCAGAAGATTAGTGCTGTCTTAAAGGCAACTCAAGGAGCTTCAGGCTTTGCCAAGAATAAACCTAGTAATAAAAAAAACCTAATAAAGAATAGGTGCCCGTACTTTCACAGCATCATATTCACATCACAAGCAACTCCTTTTTCCCCAGGAAGAAGCTTTTGCCAGTGCATAAGATGTCAAAGGCCTTGCACATTACCTCCATACAACCACACAGCTTGCCATCTCTTCTCCCCAGGACAAGGCAATTCAAAGGGATCTACTTACTCCTCATTTCTGCCTTCTTTACACCACTTGAGGTGCAAAGCTGATGGAGATGAACAACCAGTCACACCTCCTAGGCAGGCAATAAAATAACAGAGGCTCTCAACTAGTAGAGGAGCCTTTGCACACCCAGCCATGACAGCTCAGAGTGCTTCTGCTTCCATGCAAGAGGTTATCAGACCCACAGGAGAGCTTTAAACTTTAAATTATCAGACCACCCACCTGAACCCATGAGAAAAATATGTGCCCTCCCTCTCCCACCCTGCTGCGAGCAAGCTTCCCACTACTTGAGAGGGACTGACTGCATAGGTGTCAATCCCTTGAGCTACACAAATATATTGGGGAGAGCATTTCTCAGCATGCTGGGAGCTTGGGTTCAGTATTGTATGCAACAAAAATTGGCAGTATTGTCTCTTTAACAAAAAGTTTAAAAAAAAATTCCCTGAAATTATGATTTTTGCTTTTGAAAATTATATTAAGACCAGTGCAGAAACTATTAGCAAAGAAGACATTTGTGAGCACCAAAAAAATGATTCACCAGTCCCTCACTAGGAAGTGATATGGCATCACACCTCCACGAAAATGGCAGAAGAGATGCATTGTTTCACAGGACAATAAAGTGCTGTATTCTCCAAAATAAAAGTATTAAATCTGCAAGTGTGTATGACAAATGAGAGGAGGAAAGTTGTCAGTGCTCTGGGCAGCAACTGTCAGATGCTTGTAGCACTATTAAACATCGACAATCTGGTCTAGGATAAACTGCAAGATGAGATTATATTGTACAAATGATACCACAGCCCAACCAGATTCTTTTCTATCTGATCTATCACTCCTTGCTCCATCCCTCAAGCCAAAAACAGCGAAATCCTTTCTTGCCATATAGTGAGTGTGTTCTCACATTCTCTTACCTAACTCAGTCCCACACTCTCTGACCCACATCTTTCCATCTCAAAACAGGCACTCAGTCTTGCCAGGGATTTATATACCTTAGCAGTACACCTGCTTCTCCCCCTTGCCACACCCAGCACCATTACCCAGGGGCTCCACTGCTTCTTGGGTCAAAAGGCACAGGACTGCTGCACAGCTAGCCGGCCTAGGGGAACCCCAAAGCTCTCCCAACTTCTGTGTTACACAGATTCTCGCCTTGTGGCTCACACTAAGAAGAAGCTGGATACTTGTATGAGGCCGCTAGGAAGGCAGAAAGCAAGGAAGTTTTAGGTTTCAGCATGTATGCCACATGTTGGCTTCAAGGATGACATACTGGATAATAGGTTTTTTAGTTCTTAGAACCACACCTCATGTTGGACATGCTCTCTGCAGTTATGCTGGGCGGTATCAGCTTGTCAGCACCTCAAAGCCCTGAGCATGCTGCACTCTGCCATGCCTTTTAATTAATGATCTGCTCCTTGCACAGCAGGCAGCAGTAGGTTTGCAGCTACATAACTACCGAACTGACAATGACAAGCTGACATCACCCAGATTAAGAGGATTTTCTTTCTTTTAATCTTTTTCCTTCTCCCCAGCCTGCTCTCTGTTCCAAGAGGTCGAAGCACTATCCCTCCAGTTCACTTAAAAGTGATGCTCCTCCCTCACCTACAACTCTCCTCTCAAAAAGCTACACTTCTAGCACCTAACATCAGCAGTTCAAAGCATCGGAATGACAATAAAACTTGTGTTGCTTTCCTCCCCAGCCTGCTGCCCTCTGTGCCAGAGATAAGGGACACCTAGAATCCTGGGAACTGCCACAGAAGAGAATGGCAAATTTTTGACTCGCTCATTTTCTCCAAAACTCCTTTAACTCTCTGCAGGAAGACTGGCGGGCCTGTTGCTATGCAGATCTGCTGGCCCACAGCACGCCAGAGGCTGCTGTCAAATCAAGGCTTTAGGAGCAATCACAGAGCAGCAGGCACATCCAAACAGCGCTGGAGAAGTCATCTGCAAGGAAGAGCAAGTCCCATGCCATGTAACATGAAAGCAAGTTGTAAGTATTTATTCTTCTATCACTCCTAAACTCCCGGGGACTGGGACTTTTTAATGTAACTCATATCCTCCAATCTAGTAACCTCAGTTCCCTGGAGACTGGTGCTGTAGGACACATAGACAGGGCTAAGAGCTGAGAAGCTCTGGGATTTCTGATGTATCCAGGCACACTGGGAGCCAGCCAGAGCAATGCAGGACTCCTCATGCAATCCATCTGCTTCCCTGGGTTCACCCAGAAAAACAAGTTCACTGTCCACCAGCCCTCCCGCTCAGCCCTCAGTCACACCCAAAGAGCAGAGTGGAAAGAAAGCTGCTCTCTCTATTCCAGCACTGCCTGCGGGCTCTGGTGAACTGACCGACAGCTCCTGTCCCACAGAGCTGCATCTAAAACAACAGCCAAGGGGAGGAGACACACCAACAGGGAACTTGACTGAGTGATTTTTCTGTGTGGTAGAGAATGAGAGACTATATTCTTGATACAGTTTCAGACAAGACCTCAGGGGAACTCAAAAAGAAAATGGAAATGCCACTTCCTTTAGACAAACACACAGAGCACTGTGTCTGATTTTCCACTGGTGACCCTTACTGAACATCCATGTAACCCAAACAATTTTCACAGATACTCCTCATGTAACTAAAAAAGAAGAGAATCTAATTTTGTTTGGTTTGGAGAAAAAGCTACTGCTTTTGGCATACAGAAGCATAAGTAACCTGTTAGCAAGCATTTTAGAGAATGTCTCACTTTGGTGAACATATTCCCTCAAGTTATTTCTATGATTTAGGTGAGCAGCAAGTGTTTTACTCGTCTCTTTCAAAATTATCATTATCATCAGTTAATGAGTCCTGTATTACAATTTCCATCCAAAAAGCCTCCTTGTTGTGCATGCACAGCACTCCACTGAAGTCATGGAGACAATGCCCAGACAGAGCAGACTGGAATAGACAGAGACACCCATTCTGTAACAATTACCCAGAAAAGTGAATGGTTCTTTTCTTCTGTATTATAAAACCTCATGTACCACAGGAACAGAAGCTTAAAGGCCACACAGTACTTTCACTTCATGTATGCATCTTCCAGTGATGTCAGCTGAGTGTGAGCACCTGATTCTCAGCCAGTGTAACTTCTTCCAGGAAGTAATTTCAAATGTATCCCATCAACTCTGGGCTCAGAGTATCCCAACAAAACTTCACGTCTCTCCACACCATCCACACTTGTACTTAAAAGTGGCAATATTTAGCTTGTTTAAGTAAAACTTACTTTGTCAAATACTGGAGGCTCTTTCAAAGCAGAAAGCATTTTTAGACCTTGGCTCCAGTAAAAACATTCTCTGCTCTCCGGAGTTTAAAATGGGATGGCCACATTTCTAGGCATAAAGACTGCTGATAACTTATGGTGAGATTACCATGAGTGAGTTTAAGAATTTAACAAAATGAAGACTGCTTAAGACCTCTTCACCACGACTTCTGCATAAAGAGCAGAGTTCCTGAAGTTCAGCTGGTTCCTAAAGCACAGCTGAAGAGTGACAGTGTTAAGCTACGGCATCATGATTGCTTCTAATTGTCTCTTTTATATTCTAAGAGCTAAACTATCCTTGTTCTAAGGCATGGGTCAAAATACTGCAATAAATGCAGGTCATGGAGCAGAAGAAAGGTTATTTTTAACTTGTTAGGCTTCCCACAAAGTTTTCACACATAGATTTAACCAATTTCATCATTTTGGTTACATCAGAACATCTTTATATCAGAACAACCAACTTTTTGTTAACAACCCCCCTTTTTTAAAATTCTAGTTATATGCCATTCCCTTGAACTCAAATAGCTCGTATTCACACATAAAGATTGAGATGAGATAATGGAAATAAAATATAATGAATCAACTGGTTTTGTACACAAAATAAGCATCTGTAATTATAAAGCAGTCAACTCACTGACTCTGCCTTGAATTACATTACACACTGGCCCCTCGGATCCCAGGACTTAAAATCACCTTTGCTCTCTCTGTCACAGGTCAAGTACAGCTCAGCCAAACCAGGAGATTTGTGCCAAACAGTTTGTATTTTCAACCATTAAATACTGAATTCTCTTTTTAGGAGTCACTCAGGAGTCATGCTTGCACAATTATTTGCATACACAGACACTTTATTTCAGCCTCAAATACAAAAAGCTATTAACAGTTGGCCAGATTCCGCTCTCATTTGCCCCAATGCAAAACCACGTCATTTTCATTAAGATCAGTGGAGCCAGAGTTTCATACCACACATGGGAGAGCACAACTCCTTTTTCACTGAGGCAGCTCACATCACCAGTGAGTTGCGTGCCTGTGGCACACGTAGTGTGGAGGTTTCTGATCTGTGGCAGAGACCACCAGCTCTGCTCACTGTCCTTCTAACTTCTCTGCAGCCTCACCGTATCCCTCATGGCCTTAATATTAAATGGACTTTGTTTCACTGACAGACCAAAGCACGCTCCTTATTCCCCTTAATTCACTGGACTTAAAAGAAGCACACTAGCTGAGTACCACTAAACAAAAGACAAACTTGTTTCTACAGTGTATTTAGACACAATAAAATGAACCAATCAAGCAAACAAACTGTACACAATGTTCCCTATTATTAACTGAAAGAAGAAGAAACTCTCTTCAGTACTTCCAGTACTTATGAAAGCACACTTAGGACATAAGTAACCCAGGGCTTAAATCAATTACTTGGTCCTCAAAGTTTTGAGCCAAGTTTTCGCCACAGCATTGACTCCCTGGAACCCAAAAGAGTCAACAGATAACTGGTCTCCAATGCTGTTTCTTCAGCACCTTCCACATTGAGAGCAAATTTTGCTCATTCTCCCTGATAGATCAAGCTGGTTTAACTTCTCCTGGAATCCCTCTGCTCTTCATGTCACAGCCACTGTCACACTCTCAGGCATGGTAACACCCCCAGGGTAACACCTGGCCAGCAAGGGACAGGCAGCTGGGTGCCAGTGGGCACCAGGACAAGTGCACTGAGAAACAAGCACACTGCTGCCAATCAGTCAATTACAACAAGCACAAAAGCACACAGCTAGCCTGAGAGAATAGAAATCTTAATCCCACTGGCCCTGCATGCCCACAATAGCTGGGCTAGGAGTCACTGCTCTGCTCTTCTGCAGATAGTGTTTGGAAGTGCATAACCACTGCTTCGTGCTTCTATTTCTTTCTGTTAATGTAATAAAGCAATTCCCAGTTACAAAAAATGTGACCATTTGTGACCGTGATGAGGTTCAGAGGAGGTACAGCCCTTGGTATGCAACACACACAGAGCTGTGGCCGAATGAGCTCTCATTCCTCCCATCAGGCAGTCTGACCTCAGACAAGACCCACACACCACCCCATGCCGCACCACCCCGCAGAATTACATGCCCTGCAGACAGTTTTTTGCCACCTTGTGCAACCACACAGCCCGAGAGGCAAACTCCCCCAAATGCTTCCCTTTGCATTGAGGGAAAAGTAATTTATTTCACAAATACAAGGCACAGTGGATCACCCCAGCTTAACTACTGATCCATGCCAAACAAACAGTGTTTTCAAGGACCCCCTTCTGACACCCTTCCACTGAATAATTTAATTGAAGGGAAAAGCTTGACATGTCACAGCACAGTATCACTGATGCTAATTCACATGTCTTTTTTTCCCCATTAGAATATATGGAAGCAGACGATTGTCACATTTGTCAAGTGGGAAATGCTAAGAAGTGGGTTTCAACTCTCTGGTAAACCTGGGAAACAAGGCAAAGGGCCAGCCAGCCCCTGTGTGCACAATCCCCCAGTGACTCAACCAGAGCATACCTAGATGAGGCAAGAACCAAGAAGAAAATGAGATAATTCTGTTCCAAATGTGCACAGACAGATTTGCAAATGGAGAATGTGGTCACTGTACTTGAAGTGGAGTGTTATCGTCTCAATAAAGCAGCAGTATGAGTCTATGTATTCAACATTTTAATTCCCAGGTAAAGCTAGGATAAAAGCAAATTTACAAAACAGCTCTTGACTGCTTCAAAAGGACATCAGTCAGGCTGCTTGGACAACCTTGCTTGCACCTTCTTGTGTAGGGAATGAGGGGCTGAATACTGTAACACAGTATTTGCCTAGTGTAAGTCTACTATCACCTTCAGAGCCTTCTACCTCAAATACCCATATGCTGACACAGCATACATGAGTTACACATATGTTTTATTTACCACTGTGTACACACCAACAAATATAGATGCAAATAACCCTGATAAACCAGGTACTTGTGTGATTTTTTTTTAATATTCTCCCAAATATTTGCCACTGTTACTGCAATCCTTTCTGAAGCGAGTAGCATCAGAACAAGTCCAAGAGGTTACATGAATGAGGACCTCGCTTCCCACTTCACACCAGGAAGAACTTACACTGTATAAGGACAAAGCTTTTAGCATAACTCAAAAGCCACAAGGACTACAGCCTACTACAGGAACATAGCAGAAGAGATCAGAGATTTTGTTCTGTAAAAAAAAAAAAGCGAAGTGTGCAAAGTTACTCAGTTGTTTTGTGGACTTAAAATGGTATTGGCATCCTCATACAGTGTCGTAAATTTAAGTACATACATAAAAATACAAATACAATTACAACCCTGCCCTGAGTTCCACGCAAACAGCTCTACGTGAACCATGTCAACTCTTGTGTGCAAGGCCCTGCCTATACAGGGCTCTCTGCAGGATCAGGACTGTAACCTATGTACAGAAATGCTGGTGAAGTGTGTTTACGTAATATGTAAATAGATAAAGAAAAGTACATTCACACCAGCTACTGAGGAAAGAAAACAAATCATTTTTCTACTGCAAAAAGTACTGAATCACTTACCATCTGGTTTGTGAGGGGAAAAAAAACTCAGTCCAATTCAGCTATGAAGAAAATCCTGTCTAAAAAAAGTAATCACATGCTAGATCCCCCTAAGCTCAATTTCCAATCATTTTAACACAGAGACATGGAGAATTTTGTTTTCCTAGAGACAAAAAAACCCCAACAAAACTAACAGTAAGAAGGATGTGTGGTTTGTTAGGCCGTGATCGTGCAAACTCTACATACGCAGCTATGGGAAATAGTGGAAACTAGTTTTCAGGAAAAAGTGGAGTTTCTGCATCAGTTTCTCCTGGAATTCATTCTAATTTTCCAAGAAAAATCTGCCACGCTTCTGTTACCGTGCTGTGAAATGCAAAAGTAAAATCAAGATATTTAGTATCTGAACTAACCTGCCTTTATACCTTGATAACTTTGTGCGCTTTTTTCCTCAATCATCTGAAGTTATGCCATGCAGAAGTGATATGTTACTGACAGGTAGATTATTCTACCCAAACAAGAGCATGTGGTCATGTAAATACTCTGAGCACTACAGCACAACCAGTAAAGGTCGTGTTTATGGCTCTGGCAAAGATCTGTCACTTCCGAACTTGTGATTTATCACTTCATCCTCAAACACACCACTACTACCTTCATTTTTAAAGAAGCTAGAATTTTTGTATCATCATTTTAATCCACACTTCAGAACCCAGTCTACATACTGCACTGATCTTCCAAAGGCTTTTGCACGTCCCCTTTAACAGCTGTATGTCATGAAATCAAACTTCTCTGTTCCCTCCTTGCCTCGTTCCCTGCACCACACCAACTCACCTCTTCATGCTGCTTCTCTGGAACATCCCCCTAACCTCATTCACTGGCATTTCACCCACAGTGGCATCTCCTCCTTCTCTTTTTCCTTGATATTTTTCTCTACTAACTAATTGCCAATGTTTTCCAATTGATGTTCTTTGATCTGGTTGATCTCTCAAAAGAGATCAATGCTATGCATGGGTGACTGTTACAATTCTGCGGGTCTTGGCCTTTTTCTTCTGCTTCCCTCAGTCCACCTCACTTGTGCCAACACTTGAATAAAATTTCCTTCCTCCTCACAGAAGCATGGAGTCTAACCATTTATCTATGGGACAAAGAATGATTTTATTGGCTTTACCAATTAACCTAAATTATATAAACATCTGAAAACACTGAAGGGAATTTCAATCCCACTAAATACCTTACCCACTGAGTTTTACCATTAACCTCTTTTGCTACAGAACGCTAAGTCTTTCCATGAAAAGATGTATCTATTATTTATTTAAAATTGAAAAATATTCTTTGGCTGTTTTTTCCTTCTTATATTTATCATTGTTGACTAGCCCTATATAGATCACCACTGGGATAAACTTGATCCCAAATCATTCAGAAATTAGGTAGTTCTCTCTCTTGCTGAAAAATTATTCTTAAAATAATGTTACATGTATAACCAAAGGCAATCAAGTTACTATGGCTTCACCTGTGTGACAATCATACCCAATCCTCACTCGTGATTGTGAGAAAGAAAGGCTTAGCTTCAAGACATTCTGTGCTGAAGCATTTTTGGCAGTGAGTGAAGGCTATGAGTGAGCACCAAGCAGTGTGACTCAGTGGCACAGCAGTAACTCTTTAAGCCACTGAAAAAGGATTACTTCAGACCTTGCTAGTAAGGTTGTCCCAGGGTTGGTGTGTGACCACTGCTTAGCACAGCACAAGCAGTGGCAGAACAACAGCTTGTAACCTCTGGGACCCCAGAGGTAGTGAGCAACCTACTGCTACCTGCTGCCAACCCTCGGGCTCCAAGAGAGCAGATTCACACCCTAGCCTAGGACAAAAGTGCTCTTATACCACACCTATCACACAGTGGGTAAAAGTAAATATGGCACTGAGGTCAGTGATAATGGGAGGGCAGACATGCACAGGGCTTTCCCTGCAAGGGAGCAGCTTCCCTCCTCCTCACACCCAGGGTTGGCCCTAGACAGTCAGCAAGTTGAAAAGGAGTAAGGCCATGCTTAATTCACAGCACCCATCACCACAGTCTAACCCGGGCAGCACCAGAGGCATCAGCACAGATCTGATTTGCACCAATGGAAAGCATGAAATTGGTAGAGCTGAACTCAGATGATCAGGATAAGGCTCATTATCCCTGCAAATTCATGCACAAGGAGTTGCATGCTGCACAGCCTTTCCTACTCTGAGTCACTCCAACTCCTGCTCTAGGCTGTTCTGTAGCAAACTGTCAATAAAACTCATTAATTATGTGCTTTATAAAGAAACAGTGCATTTAACGGAGGGGCTACAACACATGAAGAGTGCAGCGAAGGGTGAATTATGTGGTTCATAGAATCGTAGAATGGCCTGGGTTGGGAGTGACCTTAAAGATCATCTACATCTAGTTCCATTTCCCCTGCCATGGGCAGTTCAGGGACACCTTCCACTACACCAAGCTGTTCAGAGCCCAGTCCAACCTGGCCTTGAACACCTCCAGAGATGGGGCAGCCACAACTTCCCTGTGCAACCTGTGCAGGGCCTCACCACACTCACAGCAAAGATTTTTCTTCATAATATCCACTCTAAATCTGCTCTCTTTCAATCTGAATCCATTCCCCCTTGTCCTGTCACTACATGCCCCTGTAAATTCTCTCCATCTCTCTTGTAGCCTCTCTGGAAGGCCACAGTTAGGTCACCCCTAAGCCATCTGTTGTCCAGGCTGAACAAACCCAATTCTCTCAGCCTTTCCTTGCAAGAGAGTTGCTCCATCCCTCTAATAATCTTGGTCGCCTTCTCTGGACTCTCTCCAGCAGTTAATGCAATGCAGGATGCATGTCAGTAAAGAAGTGGTAAAGGTGGGTGGAAGTCTTAATGTTACATAGATCTGCTTGATGTTTGGTATATATACGAACCTAATTCCCCTTTTGATTTCAGTGCAGTTATATCTAACACTCCCCTGTGTTTCTACTGATATATAAATTCTCTGATGAATAACTGATAACCAACTTTCTTTTACGTAAGCCATTACTGGAGAGCCAGCAGATATTACAGACATGTTGTTTGTCTTTCTCTCTGTTCTCATCTGAGTCACATTTGGCTACCATTCACATCTAGCTCCTTCATTGGTAACAGCTATTAAAAAAAAATACACCTTTGCAGAACCAGTGGCAGGAACAATGTAAAAAAGATGCTCTTTGACAGAGATTCTTGGGTTTTGTCCTATGTAAATACACATCTGCAGCTGGTGGCAACATTATAATGGAGGACGGTTTCTGTACCACCTGTCCAAGCTCTACATCTTGTAAAATATTCTGGCATTGTGACACAACATTTATCAACAGGTAACAACTGACCTTCTACACAAGCAGCTGTCATTTTCATCCACTACAGATGGTTTTATCTGACAGTTACAGGGAATTCTAATTTCTCGAAAGAAATTAGGAGGATATGGTGAGCAACCCCTAGAAAAAAAGAAATTAACCAGGAGTTTTTCACTAACTTGGAGGGAGTTGTAATATAGAACAGAAATAAAGAAGCAAGAAGTTGTTCACAGTGGAGTCCAGGTAGAAAGGGGAGGAGGCTGAAAGCAGTGGGGTTGGGGAGGAGAAAACAGCTGTGACACTTCTCAGCGCGTTCTCTTTCCGTGTGTGGAGAAACAAAACAAACACAGCAGGAGACCAAAACCATAACCTCAACCTGACCTCCCGCTCACCGGTTCTATGATAAAACCTCCGGGCTGAACTTTGGTCATTGCATCACGAACACAACGCAGTCCCAAAGCCCAGCCAAGCAACAACGCTGTGATTTTTTTTTTTCTCACATATGCTCAAGATAGTAGAGGCCAGCTAAGAATACGGCCTCTCAGAAGAAAAAACATGTCAATTTAATTGCCAGTTGGCTGGACAGCTTGCTTTTCTGTTGAGGTTGGTTTGTGGGTTTATTTGAATATTACTGCACTGAAAAAATGTGGGTGTGATATAGCATTTAACTGGAACATTAATATATTTTTGTCTGTATCTGTTAGAAATGGCAATCATACAGCAGTTAAAAACATTGGAGATCATAAGGTGATCAATTATGCAAAATATAAACCTCATCACCAGTTTAACATGGCACCAGGATTATCTACATAAAGATGTTCTTAAAATCTTAATAAATGTCCTTCTACACAGGACCTACGATTCACAGTTTACAGACTGAAAAGCACTGAAAGGGTCAAGTAACTCACCTAATATCACTCAGCAAGTCAAGATCAGGCTGAGTTCAGACTCAGGATCCTGCTTTTCCATGCTGATTTTTCCTTCAACTACAAGTTACTCCAGGCGCACAATGTACTACTAATACTGAGCATTTGTTTCCACAAAACAGCTGATTTTTGTGCTGCATAGAAAAAGAATCAGTGTGTTCAAAAGTGAGTATTCTAGCACTCGCAAGCAAACTGCAGTTGCTGAGGCAGGACATAAATGGGCAGGCAATAAAGAATTTATCATTATCAGTGATAACAGCCAAAAATTCCAGTGCACATCTCCACAATTAAATTGACTGCCCCTGTGGAAGGAAGCTAAATAGAAGAGCACATTGAACATGGAGCCTTTCCACTCCCTCGGCTTCTGACAAAATGCAAGTTGCCACCCAGTGCAGCAGCGATGAGACTGTCGGTGTCCTCAGCAGTTCATTCCCATACAGAAAGGCTCACAGGCCTTTAAAGACTTTACCTCTCCACTTGGGATAATGCCCCCTCATCCTAAGCATTCTGCCAAGCAGACCTGCTCCTGCCAGGTACAGAATTACACACCTGATCTTCACTCTGACTCCCAACACTGGCACAGGGCAGACTTGACAAATCACTTAGCACTTAACAAACAGCTGAAGATTGTAATGCTTTGTAGCTTCGGGTGCAACTTGAAAGCAGCAAGTCAAATGAACATCCTTCTCTGCGGAGAGAGATGCTATGATGCCAGGACTGGAATTTGTATTCTGTGCACCAAACTTATTTATAGAGAGTACGAAATAGGTTTGGTAAAAGAGATCTGAGACACCATCTTGGTTTACAACATCAGTATTTCATCCTCTACTGGGCTATCACATGCCACAACACTTTTATTTCTGATTCATGTACTTATCATCCATGTGAGGGTGGTGAGACAGTGCAACAGGCTGTCAAGAGAAGCCGTGGATTCCCCATCCCTGACAGCGTTCAAGGCCAGGCTTAATGGGGTCCCGAGCAACCTGATCTCGCAGGTGGAATCCCTTCCCACGGTGCTATGTTCTAAGAATCAGATCATCTTTAATGCCCCTTCCAACACAAACCATTCTGTGATAATGTGTAAGAATACCATAAGGCCACATATATCTTACTTAAGCTTAACGCATATTTTATGACTTGAGTTTGCCTTTAATCAAGAAGACACATTGGTTTACCCTGCTTTAAAATGAAATGTTTTAACCTGGCAGGCTGCAGTCCCTAGAGTAGTATTTAATTAAGTATTATCGTTCAGCTGTTTCTCAGAACCCTAACCAGCTGGGCCTAGACCTACAATGGTACTTACATGCAGCACATGCAAGTAATTGAACTCAAGGTGGTATGAGCCTGTTTATTTCTGTGATCAGAGCTGAACTTTGTTTAAAAAATGCCAGCATTAACAGGTTAATTTCTGAATTCAAAAAGAAGGATTTTCTGGGCATGATCTGCTACGCACAGCCATGCCAATTAGAAAGAAGGTAATAGGATCATTGCCACAGATATATAAATTAAATAAAAACCTGGCAGAATAAATGCAGTACCCTTTTTGTACATTAGCCTGAAACAACCACATGCAGGCTCCACCAGGCTGGAGCCGAGCCAAAAGATTATCCATCCTTTCTGTCACACATGTCTGAGGATCGGCATCTGGAACTCTGTGTGCTCCTCGCTGTTCACCTGTGGTTAAAGATAACGAATTCAGACACAATCACACTCAAAAAGCTATCATAAGGAGATGCATGAAGGACAGTGTGTGTCGTACAGCACGACCTCCACCCAATCCTGAAATGAGGGAGGCAGTACCAGAAAACTCAAATCTGATAAATTTGCCCGAATGCCCTGGTTGTATCAAGCAGTTAGGGATAAAAGATAAATTGTCTATGCAGTTGTTGTACGTCCATGACACTGCACTTGCACTGCCTTGCTCAGTTTTACATGGCTTAACTACAAGCCAAGTAACAAGTTGCTCCTGCGCTTCCTCACGTCCCCACAGCGATGCGGGTGGAAATACGCGGCATGGGGAACTTATTGCCGCGGCTTTCCCACCCCCAGCGCAGCCCCCCGGACAACTGTGCCCCTGCTCGGATCACGGAGAGCGGGACCCCTCAGCCCCGGGGCAGCGGCCGCTCTCGCCCGCCCATCTCCCGCCCGCCCGTCTCCCCTCACGCCCGTCTCCCCTCACCGCTCAATGGCGGCAGCCACAAGTTCTGGGAGCCGCCCGGCCCCGCGGCCCCCCGTGCCCCCTCACCTCTGCTGCCCTCCTCCTCCTCCTCCCTCCGCGCTCCCCAGGCGGGCCCCCAGCCCGGACTACGAGCCCCGTGGTGCCCGGCGGCGGCGCGGCTGCGCGGCGGGCCGGGGGGCGGTGGCGGAAGCGGTGCCGGGCTCCGCCCGCCGCGGCCGGGCCGGGCCGTTGCCGCCATGCCCCGGGACAACATGGCCTCCCTGATCCAGCGGGTGGCGCGGCAGGCGCGCATCACCTTCCGCAGCCCGGCGGGCCCGGCCTTCGGGGAGAACCTGCACCGCCTGCAGCAGCTGCTGGACGAGGTGCGCGCCGAGGACTTGCACTTGGCGCCGCGGGGGCCGTCGGCCGCGGCGGCGGCGGGCGGGGGTCCGCCGTGGGCCGGCGTGGTGCCGCCCGTCAGCTACATGCACATCTGCGAGACGGAGAGCTTCAGCATGGGCGTATTCCTCCTGCGGAGCGGCGCCTGCATCCCGCTGCACGACCACCCGGGCATGAACGGCATGCTGAAGGTGCTGTACGGCACGCTGCGCATCGCCTGCATGGACACGCTGCCCGCCGGGGCCGGGCCCGCCGCCGCCCCGCCGCCCCCCGCCGCTGGCAGCGGGCCGTGCCTGCGCGCCCTTTTCCGCTCCCGCCAGCACTACACGCCCGCCTCGCCGCCCTGCCTGCTCTCGCCGCACACCGACAACCTCCACCAGATCGACGCCGTGGACGGGCCCGCCGCCTTCCTCGACATCCTGGCGCCGCCCTACGACCCCCAGCACGGCCGGGACTGCCACTACTACCGGCTGCTGGAAGGGCTGCCGGCGGGCGCCGAGCCGCCCGCGCTGCCGCGGGAGGTGTGGCTGGTGGAGACCCCGCAGGCCGCCGACTTCTGGTGCGGGGGCGAGCCCTACCCCGGGCCCCGCGTCTGCCTCTGAGTCGCCGCCGGCGGCCTGGGCCGGGCGGCGGCCGCTGGGGACGATATGCGCTCGCCCCGCTGAGAGGGGAGCCCGCCGCTCGCCGTCCCCCGCCCGGCCGCCCCACGAGCCCGCCGGACAGCAGCACCGCGGGGACCCGGTGTTCCGTGGCGGCCGGCGCTGGCTGGAGCTGAGCGGGAGCGCTGCGGGTCAGAGCTTCCTCTGATCGCGTGCTTCGTAGTTGGGGGAAATAAAGCGCCAGCGTGTTTATTATGTCCTTGAGGCCGATGTGCGGGAGCAGCACGGTTAAACTGCGCAGCTGAAGGGTCGGGGAAATATTCCAACATCCTGTGTAAATAGTTAGGGCCACGCATCAGGGAGGGGGGATCAGGCTCCAAAGGGAGAGTAAATGCAATAAGAATTGTCACAGGGCACCCCGGCTTTTCCCAGAGTGGCTCCCACTGCCAGAGCCATCTGGCACCACAGGGCCAGGAGACTGTGCCCACGGAGGCTAGGCAGGGTGTTGGACTAGCTGCGGCCTTTGGGGACTGTCTCTAGAGCAATTCTCAAGAAGAGCTGTATCCTGCTAGTAAAAAACAAATCCAGAACAACTCCTGCTCCTTCAGTAAATGCCCGTGATCGATCCCCAGGGCTGGAGTTAAAGAAATTCTTGCTCCAAAGGGACACTGTCAGGTCCAGAGTTAATTTTCAACAGTTCTTTAAAGTGTCGCATACAATATCTCACTACTGCAACAGAATTACTGAGTGCATCTATGCATACTTCCTTCAGCAAGAAGGAGATGATCAGCTGCTAATAAACCTCGCATGGAACCTCTAACACAACGGTGGCAGAAGGTGGCAGAAACTGGGCATCATAAGAGAAAAAACAACTATCCACTGTTACGGAAGCTATTCTAGAAACATGGCATATTTGCAAACCCTCTATATACAGCAGCGCATACCCTAGGCACTGATAAGATTTGACCTGATGTTTTCTCTTTAAAGCATGGTCTGTGTTTTTATATGGACAAATGAATGCTTTGGGCTTTTGAAGCCTTCTAGTTTCCCTCTTTATACTATTTATAAAGACTACTTTTTCATAAGGCTTTTAAGTAAACTTAAATAGAAGAGACACTACAAATTTCGCCTTGCTATGATGGAAGCGGTCTGGAGATGCAGTTTGCCCACGGCACGGGATGCCATCTTTCTAACACAGGAGAAAGGTTTTCTACGGGTGAAATGCCCCATCTATACTGCAGGGACTGGTCTCGTGCCTGTTCATCCTAACGCACACTTCATACCCCAGGCCAGGGCAGCCTTGGCCGTTGTAGTCATAATGTGAGAATTGAAGTAAGAAAACACAACTTAGCAACCTCCTAAGTGATGTACCAACCTGCTCCGGAAATCATTCCACAACTGGCTTTACTTTTCTGTGTATTTATAAAAGCAGACTTGTTTTTCCTGTACAGCGGCTTGTATGTGTGAATTTTTAAATTATTCTGATACGGCATTGCTACTTTTTTTCCCCCTGGCCTGCGAAAGAATGAATGTAATATACAATTAGCATTATTCATGCATGGATTAATTCTTTTGCAAGGAAGAATTGGTAGAAATTATTTCAGTTGATTTCCATTTATTCTTAGAGCACTTTAAGGTGTCTGATATTTCTGCAGCTGGCTTACCTGTTTTTCTTGGAATTCCCCTGCAGCTCAGCATTAGTTAACGTTTAACAATTCTTGATCGAATGTAGTCATTAATTATAAGGCAATGCCTCCCTGTGTTACAACCTGTTTCTACCTCTCTCCAAGGCTAATGAAGACAGTCATCCTTTTTCAGAAGTCCACAAAGAAGATAGCATGGTGCATGCAAACAGCTGTACTGGAAAAACAAACTGCGACAGCCAGCATTTTTTATCTCATCTGCTCTATCATCCCCTTAGGTCTTCCTCCTTGGTTTCTAATATTTTTTTCCTCCACGTGTAAAACTTAGTCAACATATTTAATGGGACAGGACTTTAATGCATCTTTCTGAAGAGGACAGCATGGTCATGCTGCAGAGCGCTGTTAATCATGGCAAAACCATTTCTTTTTTTTTTTTTTTTTTTTTTTTTAATTAAGGCGTTAGTATCGAAGTATTTAAAGCTGGAAAAACAGCAAAGAAAACCTGAGATGCATTTTTAAAAAAGCCTCTTTGTGTAACTTCTTGCTTACTCACTAATTGAATCTTACTTCCTATGCTCTGGATATCTGTAAGCAGAAGGTTTAAGTCTGTAATGCCATTCCTTCTCTCTGCGGTCTGGTTATTGTGTTTTCACATCAGCAAAATAACTGTTATGGCTGAATTATAGAATAAATACAGGATATCTCACCACTGACCAGTCATTACTTTCCTTCACAAATACGACAGCCTTGAGCCAAGTACAGTACAGAGCGCTAGTTTCTTTTGCCTGACAGTCCAAAGCGTGACGAGCCTTTCTTTGGGAGGCAACACTTAGCACTGGATTCTCAGCCCAAATCCTGCAGGCAAATCCAGGCACACCCATTATTGCTGCTTTTAAAGCTGGCTGTCTAAGAGACAGGAGTGTAGGACCATTGATAGTGTGATGTGAGATGCTCTTATAGCCGTACACTAGTCACCAGCAGTTTCCTTAGGTCAGCTCTTTAACAATTTCTGTGTTCTTGTTCTGTGTTGTGTCTCATTTTTGCTTTTGATTTGGGTTTAAATTTCGGAGCATGGCTGGAGACAGTAGTTTAGAGAGTGCTAGGGGAGCCTTGGATTGTGTGTCTGGATAGCTGAGACTGCAGTTTTGCTCACGATGCTCTGGCTATGACCAAGCTGTGGTTATCCAAGGCCCTGGTAGTACCAGCAGGTGAGGAGGCCACAGCTTCTGTGTGAAATCCCTCCAGCAGCCAGCCATGGTCTCTTGGGGGCCAGGACCACATGGGATCAGATGGCAAAACTGCAGCCCAGGATGTGAAGGCTTACTTGTGCTGCTAAGGTGGATGGCAGGGCAGTGAGTGTGGCGGTTCTGGAGCGGCAGCGTTCTGTGGTTTCTCCTGCACAGGCTAGTCCATGACCAACTTTAGAAGCTGTCTAGATTCAGAACCAGGCATGTCACTTCAGCTCCCACTGACTGCCTCTTCCAAGCAAAGAGCAGCTGCCCCAAAAACCAGCACGAATTCCAGATGGGAAGCAGGTTGTATCAGTCAGAAAAGGCAGGTGCTGCTGGGGCTTTGCACAACGGGACATAGCACCGGGGCAAACAGAGGCTGGGAACCACCAAGGGCTTTACCCCCTTGCCCTGCTGGGCTGGGCTGTGGCGGTAGTGAGATCCGTCCTGCACAGCTCACTTTGGCAGTGCGGGCCGCACCGGGGATCTGTGGCAGAGGGGCAAGCCCGCGGGGCCATTACGGCCCAGCACCGATGGCAGGACCCGAGGGTGGGCCGAGGCCGGGATAACATCTTAAAAAACAATAACCAAAATAATTTTGCCAAAAAAACCCCCCCCAAAAATCGCGATATTGCGGCCCTATGGGTTCAGCAAAAACAGTCTGGCTGTGCCGCGGGGGTGAGCGCCGCCGCCCCGGGCCGCCGCGGAGCCCCCAGGCGCGGGCGCGGCACCGCCCGCGCAGCCCCGCGCCGCCAGGAGCCGCTTCCCCCGAGCGGCGGCCGTCGGGGCGGCGGTACTCACTGTTCCGGAGCCCACTCGCGGAGGTTGCCTGGGGCGGATCGTAACCGCGGAACAAAACAGAATGAGTCAAAAAAAACCCACCCCGCTCCCTGGTTAATATTATCCCGTCTCTCGTCTCCGAGGGAAATCCCCGCACCCAAAAGCGAGTGATTGTACGCCGAGGCTTTGCCGGGTGGGGCGGTGCTCCCACCGAACCCGAGCCGGGCTGCCCCGCAAGCCCTCCGCCGCCGGAACCCGGCGCGGATCGGGGTCGAGCGGGGGACACCCCTCCGGGGGTCGGGCCAGGAAGCCTACGGAAATAAAGATGTCAATTTAGCATAATTAAGAGATTTATTTGTCGTCTTTTATAAACGTTGTAAGCACCTACCCTATTGTCGAAAAGTTTATTTACAGAGTGGCCAGAAAGACAGCCTCCCCCTCCTTCCAGCCCCCGTTAGTGGTTGTGCATTATTCGTGTTACCTGCGGCGCACTGGGTTCCGGCCGACCACGGGCGCCGGTCCCAGCCCGAGTATTTACATCCTGTCCCAAGTCCTACTACAAACGGAACACTTTTAAGTCACCAAAAAGAAAAACAAAAACAAAACCCCAAACCAGTGCGTACAAAAATATAGTCTCTAAAAAAAAAAAAAAAATCCCAATATTAATAGGCAGAAATGTACAGCCATACTAAAACCAGGGAGGGAAAAACTTTCCGGTCTCGGTGTCGCCGCTGTCGTCGGAGCGGATCGGTAAGGCACCCCCCCACATGCAGACAGGGGACCGGGCTCTACACCACACAAGGCACCAAGGACACCTCACCACGACGGCACTGCATGCATCCATCCTCCCGCCGCAGCCCCTATGTACACCCGCCGCTCCGGCCCGCTCCGGCCCGCCCCAACCCGGGGGAGCCCCGCGGCGCCGCCAGGTGCTCGTCGCGCCCCACCGGGCCCCGCTCCGCTCCGCGCCCGCCGCGCTCGGCGGCGGCTCCGCGCTGGGTCCTGCGCGTCCCGCGCCGTCAGGGCGTCCGCGTCCGCGCCGCGCAGGGGGCCAGCGCGGCGCCGCCGCTCCCGCCGCCGGGCTGCGGGCACCCGCCAGCGGCGGCGGCGGCTCCTTTCCTTTCCTTCTGGCGCAGGTGGATCTTGGTGTGCCGCTTCCTCTCGTCGGAGCGGGCGAACTTCCTGCCGCAGAAGTCGCAGGCGAAGGGCTTCTCGCCGGTGTGCGTGCGGATGTGGGTGGTGAGGTGGTCGCTGCGGCTGAAGTTCCGCATGCAGATACGGCACTGGAAGGGCTTGTGGCCCGTGTGGATGCGGATGTGCCGGGTGAGCTCGTCGGAGCGGGAGAAGCGGCGGTCGCAGCCCTCGGCGGGGCACGGGTAGGGCCGCTCGTGGACCGGCGTCTTGCTGGGCCGATTGGGGTACTTGCGGGGCCGCAGGATGGGCCGCAGCGGCAGGTGGTGCGGGCTGTAGGCGCCGGCGGGCAGCCGGGCGCCCGCACCCTCGCCCCCGCCGCTGCCTGGAGCGCTGCCGGGGGCGGCGCCCGCCGGGGGCGCCCCCATCGTGAAGTTGCGGATGGTGGAAAGCGGCGTGAGAGGCGGTGGGACGCGGAGCGAGTCGAGGGGGCAGGGGAAGGGCTTGCGGTCGGGGCCGGCGTGCAGCTCTCGCTGGCACTGAGGCGGCGGGAAGAAGCCGCCGTACTCGGGGATCATGGTGAAGAGCCCGCCGTCGGCCGCCGCCGCCTTCGGTGAGGGGTAGGAGGGCGGCGGGGGAAAAGGCAGTGCCCCACCGCCGGCGGTGGGCAGGAAAGCCGAGGAGGGGTCTTGCGGGTACAGGTCACCGCAGCCCGAGTAGGGCGGCGGCGGAGGCGAGTAGAGATGCTCCAGGTCGGCTGGCTGGCCCTGTGCCATGGTGCAGCCGAGGGCCCCGGCCAGCGGGTTGGGGGAGGTGGCGGAGGCGGCGGTGGCCGAGGAGGCGGCGGAGGAGGCGGAGGAGGCGGCGGAGGAGGCAGCAGAGGAGGGCGTGCTGACCCCCTGCAGGATCCCCGCGCTCACGATGTTGATGATGCCCTCGGGGTAGCAACCGGCGCCGGGGTACTGCGGGTCGATGGAGAATTTGCCCATGTAGGTGAAGGTCTGGTTGCGGGAAGCTGGGGCGTTGGGCGCGAAGCCGCCACCGTAGGGCAGGTCCAGGGCCCGCTTGTCGCCCATGTCCACGTTGATCATGCCGTCTGGGGGGGCAAGGAGCAGGTCAGCCCTCCGCGCCGCCACCCGCCGGGCGACCGGCACCGGTCCCAGCCACCGCCCGCCCCGGCCCAGCGCAGGGCTGCGGCGCGCACATGTTGCGCTCCGGCTGCAGGGGGCTCCGCGCCGACTGCAACTTTCCCCCCCGAGCTGGGTGCGGAGGTAGGGCTGCCGCGAGGGGCGGCGGGGACCCCGGCCGGGCGGCGGGGGAGCCCCGGAAAGGGTCCCGGCGCCCCGTCCCAGTCCGACCCCCGCCCGCCGCCCCGGGTCTCCGCCGCCCCGCCGCTCTCCGCGGGCGGCCCGGCCTGCACCTGCGAGGGCTCCGCTTACCTCCTGCCACACCGCTCATCTGGTCAAACGGCCCTGCCAGGTCGGCATTGGGGAAGATCGCGACCGAAGTTGGCAGCGCGGCGGAGATGTCATCCGCGGGGTAAATGCCCTCGGGGAGCTGGTGCACGAACCCACCGAGGGTCACCGGGATCTTGTCCACCGCCTTGGCGGTCATCATGGGGGCGGCGGGGCGGCCGGGGGAGCGGCGCTCCCGGCCGGCGGTGGGCGCTCGGGGCGGGGAGGGGAGGGAGAAGAGGGGGCGCTTCCCCCTGCCTCCCACTACCGGCGCGGGGGGACCGCGGGGAGCCGGCGCGGCATGTGCGGGCGGGCGGCCGCCCCGTCGCGGCGGTGCGGTGCCCGCGGTGCCCCGGGAGCGCCGCGCTCCCGCCGCAGCTCGCGCTGGAGGACAAGTCTGGCGGTAACTATTTATGGGGGCCCCCTCAATGCCCGGGACGTCACTGCCCATATAAGGACTGAGGAACGGGGCCCGGCGGTCACGTGGGCGCCCGCGTGCGGGACCCGCCGGCCCGCGCCCGCCCCGACCCCCCCCTCCCCGCACACCCTCCGCGCCCCGCGGGGGCGGCCCCGACCCGCCCCGGCCCCGCTCGGCCCCCGCCGCCGCCCGCCGCGCCGCCCAGGGGGGTATTCCGGTGGCGGGGCCCTTGTCCTAAAAAGGCGAGGATCCGGCCCCGCCCCGCCTGCCCTTTTAGGGCTCGTTCCGGAAAATTTTAAAAACGCTCGGAAAAGCAGAGGTGGTCCCGGGGCCGCCCCGCCAGACCCCGCTCACTTTCTCAGCAGCCCGTAACCGCAAACCGGCGGCGGGTCAGAAAACAGCCGCATTCACGGAATACAGCTTCTCCCTTCTTCAAGAAAAAAAATAATTAAAAAAAATTTTTTTTTTTTTTTTCGGAATTACGGGTGGAAAGAGCCGCCGAACAGTGCGACTCGGCGGCGCTGCTTTTTTTGGAAAGTGTCTGATCTATATATACTGTCGCGAAAACGGAACCGCCTGCTCCGCCGTCGCTGGGTTGTTATTGTATCGACGGGCACAAGCGAGGACGGGACGGGAAGGGGTGGCGGGGGGACAAGAGTGCCCCCCCCCCCGCCGCCCCACCTCGTTCCGTTCTGACCCCACCGCTGCCGCTTTGCTCAGCTCAACCTCTTGCTCCCACAGTTTCCACCTTCAGTAACATTTCCACTCCCGCTTTTGCTTTATTTCTCTATGATCTCCTCCACAACGAGGGTATCAAACCAAAGTGCTTAAATTCTGGCTTTTTTTTTTTTTTTCCTCCAAAGTACTAAAAATAACCTCCCTTGTGCCTCCCTTCCCAGGAGAAACCAATCTTTCATACACTGTTCCAAAGCTTAGAGCTTGCAGCCCCTACATCTTCTTGCTGATGAGGGTGTCAGATGTAATTATTTTTGAAAGCTGTATCCCATGTCACTAATCTCATTACTTGGGGATATTTCATCTCGTGGCTGTTTATTCCTGCATTTAGGAAAGCAACTCTCACATATGGTCTGTAGCGTGCGAGGCCCCTTTTCAATAGTCTGCAGTAAAAAAACAACCCATTGACAACCCAGGCAGCAAGACATGGCAACATATGAGAGATACTACAACAGTGCATTCCTGTTCCAAAGCAACAAGCCAGAGAATACATAGGAAGGCTAAAAACTCTTTGCTTTCATTTTTAACTGTAGATACCAATATTTACAGGTCTGGTACATTGCAGCCTGTGCCACAGAAGAGGAGCATGCTCAGGCATCCCAATGGCACATGCACTTACCTCTGCCTTGGCTCCCAGGCACTGTCGAAGTGTCTCCCAGGACTCTATCCATGCCACACCTCACACCCCATCTGAGAAAGGCTCTTTCAGTTCCTCAAGTTCATTGCCTTTGGTGATGCTCCAGGTTCATTACTTGTCCAGGCACCATAGAGTCCAGACTAGACAGCAGTGTCCCTGGAAAAATTTTAGGGACACTTGCTAAGAAATAGTAGGCATAAACGTAAATATTTGTCTTGATGGGTGATCAGGGAAGTGTGCACAGTAATTAGTAAATATATAACAGTGGTTTTTATCATAGATTTTTGTTACCAGTCCTTTCTAGCACTTAATGTACAGCCAATACAGCTTGACATATGAGATTTAGTTGAAAGCAAGCTTTCAGTGGGATTCTAGATATTTTCATTTAAAAAACCCATCTCAATTTAAAAGTTAAATTGTGACAGAGAGACAGGTTCTGGGAAATTTGACTGAGAAGTAGGAGCAATTGTATTGTACCTTTCCGTTACAGCTGAGCTATAATTGTCTAATCGCTACTATGAAAGAACAAAATATTGGAATCTGTTGTGCAGTGGGGTGAGTTACTTTACATGAATTTGAGAAACAGTAACTCTAAGTGCAGTATCCTCCTTACTGCAAAATGTTGCAGATGTATCAGTTTTAGGGCTTATGGATATATTTTCCATCATCTTCTTGTATTAATTTAAAATACCACATGCACACGGATGACACTAAATCACAATGCACACAGGAGAAAGGAGAGCCAAGGTTTCACACCCCATCTTAATCTCCCATGAATCAACTCTACCTTTGAACTAACTTGGCAAATTTAATGTTCTTCCAGTATGGAAAAGGATTCAATGAAAGACCAACACAAATAAAATTTATTGTATCTCCTGGCTAACTTCACCTGTGGAATACTACTCAAGTTGACTTGGCTGGTTAATTTTAGAAGCTTTCTTAAGAATGGAGTAAATTGTGTCTGATTTCCAGCCTTTCCAGGGACAATCAAATCACTCGGCATCTTTCAATGGGGGCTTTGTCTGAATGGCAGCAGGATCTGGTGTGGGGCAAGATGGAAACCTACTTAATGCTCTGTTTCAGGAAGTTGTTGACAGATGAAACTCAAATGTTTCTGGGCTCTTTTCAGATATCCTTGCTGTATTGCTTTGCATGTGCTTTGTGCCTTTGATCCGTGTTTGGCTGATTACAGCAGACTCTGGACTGCCCAGCTCGCGCTGACGTCAGTAGCCCTTGCATGCAGAAATATCCTACTGATTTCTGTGGTTCCTATAAACCACGTGGTTTCATATGACAGACAGATTGTTGGTGCAAATTGCCAAATCCTCACTCACACCAAGAGCCTTGAAGATGCCTGACATGTCTTACTGGATATAGCAGTGATTGAGGAGGGGTCAGAGCTGAAAGGCAGAACTTCTCTCCTATTCCCAACTTCTTTGAAACCAGGCCCCTTTGGGTTTACTGTATTTGCTCTTTTAACAAGTTGCTAGCTGACATTGCACTGGGGGTATATTTTCCTGCAGTCATTCTCTACCACAAGTACCTGAGACAGGAGCTGTAGAAATAAAATCTTTCTTCCTCTATACCTGAGTTGAGAGTGGCTGAGGAAGAAAAGGCAGCTGTAGAGCTGGCAACAGATTTAACCAGCTTAGCATCACACATTTGAGTCATCTCTCCAGGGGGTTACTCTGCTTTTGCAGCAAAACTCACCCGACCTCATGTGCTAACAGCAGCGATGTTAGTAGGCCTGCTTGGGGAACACACACTGCCACTTCCACTGCATCCTGCTGCTTTTGGGAGGGCTAAGGTGGCCCCAGCTCAGCAGGTGCCCTAGGGAGTAAGAACTCATCTGGGAACAGGGAGTTTACAGATTGGAGATAAATGACCCTGACAACAGCAAAGAATGTCCTAAGTCTGGGCTAGAGTCATGTTGGGATTGATGGGTTTTTAATGTTTCATGTAAAAGAGAAAATCTTCTCCCCAAAGCTGGATTTCAGAGTTTCCTAAATTTGCCCCTTTTCACGGGGGGTAGAAAGATTTGTCATGTCCTCACAGGAAGAAATGCTTGTTTACCAATACCTTCTGTTTTGGCCAGGGGTGTCTGCTGGATTCCCAGGCTGCAGGCAAAAGCCACTTCCCTTCAGTCTGCCCTGCCTGCCCCTCACAGGCCTGATACAGGGTCTTAGCCTGCACTGGCCAGTCACCAAAACCTGGAATCCAGCCAGGGGAACCTGCTGTAAACATGAACCTACAGAAAACAGCTGGCTGACTGCTGGCATGCTAGGGGAAGGGGATGGTTAAGGAGCAGAGAAGGCATCCCAGTCTGCTCTTAATTACAGTACCTTGAAACCACTCTGTGGTTTTCAGCCAAGGCTGCTTGTTGTCTTAGGATGAATGCCTGTAAATTTGAAATAAGTAAATTACTTTATTGTGAGGACTTGGCTTAGAATAGCCATAGCAGCATTCTGAAGGGCTATTTAAATAGCTATAACTTTTTCTAATTTGGGCTATGGGAATTAAATAAACCCATGTGGAATCAGCAACCTACTAGTTTAAGTTTGTGTGGCTGTGAAAAAGTAAGTGTGACAAAGAAAACTTCCAGTCAAATAAAAGCAGCAACAAACTTGTTTGCTCAAAACTTATTCTCGTTATTAAACACGTAGAACATTTCCAGGATGTTCCCGTATACGGTTTCTAGCACATGTATTAAATCCGTAGTCCTACTTCCACTCACGCCATGAGTTCTCCTCGGAATACCCGAGGGAACGGATGCTCCCCGCCGCCGTCGGGAGCGGAGCGGGGAGCGTGTGCGAGCTCCACTGCCCTCTCCTGGGGGAAGACGCTGCCGGGAGCCAGCGAGGACACCGTAGCTGAGCAAAGAGCGACGCGTTGGGCTGAGTTCTGCTGGTGTTTCAACGCGTAACAACACCCCTGAAGGTTTTCATCACAGTCGTGCTACTTACAGAGAGACTATAGCCCTGTTGAGTCAGAAGTCCCGGCCACAGCCTGTTATCCCCACAACCCCAAGTGTCGATAGGGGGATCACGCACTGCAGTGAACTGTTTAGAGCAAGCCACAGAGGGGCATCCCTGCTGAAAGGCTAAAATATCAGCTCTGCATGCAGCTTTCTGGGGGAACAAAGAAAACAAGGAAAAAAAAAAGAAAAGAAGTTGCTTCTCAACTGTGAAAATTATTGCGATGTACATGTCATTCATGAGGCAAGACTCTCAAAATAATGATGACTTTGTTTCTGAATAGTGATAGTCCGCCTGCAAAGCTTTACTTTCCAGTCCTCTTTTTCTGAATCTAGTTTCACTTACCCTTGTATTTCCTGCTCTAACATATCTCTTGTGCTTTGTGTAAACACTGCCTTGTCCCATGGCTGGGCCTTTAGTCCCGTGAGAGACTAATCTAGCACAACCCTTAATGATGCAAGTGGCTCTTACTTGAAGGACTGAAATAAAATAAATATAGTAAGAGTCACATTTTCAGTTGTTGGTCCCATTAGCTAGCATTTGCGTGCTTAGAAAGCCTGTCAGAAGAGTTTCTGGACATACTTAGTTTATAGTTTATAGTGTCTTCAGAACTGGGCATAGCATTTTATCCTTAGCTGAGGAGCAAAGGCAGGTATGACATCTCTTTCCAACAACCCGGGAGGTAAAGCAAACCTCTAGCACCATTTTCCAAGCAGTCTGCTCCTGAGAAGAGATGGAGAAGAACTCTGTGGGGTGTTTCCCAGAAACTTTCCATCCCTCCAGGGAAGCTGGAGCCACTCACAGGATTTCTAGATTGCCAAGCACTCGTTTGCATTTGCCCTGTCTATATGCCACTTCTCAGAACCTGTCTCATTTCTCTGTGTTTTGGGCTTAATCCAGTCTGCCTTCAGCCTTGAAAACCCTCAGCTCTGGATAAGTCAGTCTGTGTGTGGTTCTGGCTTTTCCTTAGTTTTTTTCAGCATTTATTTTCTGCTCCTGTGTTTATGTCTACATGCTCCAGTTTCACCAGAAGACCATCCTGAGTGTGAATTCCTTAGGACACGGTGGTGCAGATTCATTTTCAGCAAAGTTACCCAATGGATGGCTTTCTGTCAGGAACTGACAGCAAATTTTATTGGAGCAGAGAATTAAAACAAATAAACAAACAAAAAAACTAAGAGATTAAAATAAGCAACATGTTTTGCTTTAAAATTTCTAGGGCCAGATTTTAAACTGGTGTAAGTTAGCATAAGTCCTCTGATCATGTAACCCGTACCATCCAAGTGAACAAAAAAACTCGATGTAATTTTATTTACAGTTTGTTTACTTTTCAAGGCTAAAAGTCCAGGTACTTCTGAGGGTGGGCATGGTCCTTTTCATCCTATATTTGGGCTGCTTCCACCTGTTTTTGAGGAGTTTGTTGCTATCTTTGATTTGTTTTCTCTGCTGTGATGTAGTATCCTTGTTCTTTCATCTCCCTTCTCATTCACGTATCTCTCTCTCTACTCTCTGTTGTCCAACCTTTCCAGCTCTCTTTTCCCTCTTCCCCCTCCTGTCTTTCCTCTTCCTTGGTAGATCCTTTTCCTTCCCCCTTATCTCAGCAATTGCTGCCAACAGCTATATTTGGAATAGAGTGGGAACAAGCTATTCTTGCGACTTTACTTTGAAATAACTGAGAGGAGCAGATGATTTTCTTTGAACAAATAGAGGATATATCGAGAAGACGGGCTAGTGAAGTCAAAACAACATCATTAGGAAATACCTGCCCAGCAGGTTCATTTTTCCCAACTCTCAGGATAACTTAATCAGCTGTTAGTACTTGTTTGCTCTGTTTTAGCTTTAAATCCTCCTTTTGTGCATAGTTTCTCTCTCCAGGTTAGTAACCCAAGGTGCTAACAGAGGCCTAGCTCATCAGCACAATGTCTGGGCACTCATACATCAAGGGGAATGACTGACACCTAAAATCTCAGATGCCAAAATTAGATGAACCAGGATATATATTTGTTTAACACCTGAACTCAATGCCTTTGCATCTCCTGGTGTAGTCACAGAGTACTGTTATAGAGTCCCACTTGTATGGGCTAGCACAGAAATATGCTGGGAGGAACAATTTCCTATCCAGCAATATGATTTCTCCATGTCTTCTCACATTAACTCCTTCTCATCACCAACTGTTCCTCATCCCCCCTGCCATTTAAACTGCTGTAAGCAACACATTAACAAAGCTAGTGAGAAACAGAGCTACCCAAACAGGACAGCACAGAATGTATTTCTCCCTATCCCCCATATTTCTGTGTTTATACAATTAACTCCCACATGGGCAAATCAAACAAGAAATTAGGCCAAATAAGAAATTCAGCATCATGGCTTAGCATTTTGTGCCTGTGCCATAGGAAGACCCAAGTCTGTTTGTCTACTCCCAAGTGAAGCTGGGTCTATTAAAACTCTACTGCTGTAATGTGTTTGTGTGTGAAACAGCTTCATACAGGGGAAGATACATGAAATAACATGCAAAAAGGTGCAAAGACAAGATCTTTCCTTACAAGTTAAACATGCACAGGAAGGATGGCTACCAAATGTTAGATAAGAAACTAGAAGCAAGTAATTCTTCTACCCATTGATGACTTCCTGGCATTTTATAAATGTTCCAGCTAACAGAAATGGTCATGCTGACACAGTACTTCAACAGTTGTGTCTGCAATAATTGTTAATAAGCTTAGTTTGCCTACAGAATACAAGTCAATACCAGTTTTTTAGGAGGGCAAGGCTGACAGAGTTCTAATGCTTTTGTATCAGACTATCTAATATAAAAACAGATCCGTCTTCAAGAAAACAGATTCTTTTCCATGTTCACACTACTACTACTGCCACCACACTGCAGATCTTGAATGTGCAGTGTAGATCAATAACAAAACAGAGCCTAAGCAAAGGGATAAATGAATGGCCTACGCTAGGAAGTGACATCTACTTTCAGTACTAGCAGTAATTCCCAGGAGAGATTGCCAAGTGTCTCTGGGTTTCTGTCCCTGAAAACTGAGCACAAGGGAATTTGGTGCATGCAGACGTAACAGTATAATAACATTTCATACTGAATTAAGCATATGTGCAGTGGTTAAGTGCATTTCATCAGTATCAAATGAGTTTTTGTAATTTTGTGCTGCCACAGAAAGGACATATATTTTATTTATATGTTCCCAATATGAGGACAACAGACAAATGAACTTTGGCATATTTAGAGAGCACTGCTAAAAATGGTGAACTTAGAGTTGCCTCCCCTGTTACCTCTCATCCCCTGTCCTATCCCCACCATGCAGATTTCAACTTGCAGCTTTCCTCTCAGACTCCTTGATTCCACATGCTCAGTGCAGCTCCATAACAACTGTGAAGAGCATCTGAAATAATCTTTAGTTTAAGGCTCACAGGGCATTAAGAGCACACACCTGGGCCAGTTTACTGAAGAGGTAGCTAGCCCACAGCTGTATGGCCACAAACAAGTATGCATTCACTGGCCCAGAGACCGGAAACTGTTTCCCAGGCTCTCAGGAGTGCCAATGTGTCTTTGATTTTTATTATTGAGCAGATGCAGATGTGACTAAGGCTTCGTTGTACCTAAGCCACGACTAAACCCCACTGAGATATGCTAAGTGTGTTTTCCCCAACCTCCCTCCTCTGGACAAGCTGAGAAAATGAGCATTTTCTCAGTCTTTCTACCACCATTCAGAACAGAGGGAATTTTTGTACCCAGAGTTAAGAGTCCTTGCCCATGGTGTGTGATGTGCTGGATTCAGCCCTCTTTTCTGCCTAAAAGCAGCTCAGCCCACTTTTTTTGCTTTGTAGGATAATACCCAAAACCACGTTTCAGAGTCACTCTGGGGCCTCCCAGTGTGTTTATGATTCCAGCTTTGGGTTTTATGTGAAGTGGGCTAGCTGGACTATGTTCATATTGGAGGTCAGGGTACCTGCCTGGAGAAGAGCCAAGATCCAGTAGGAAGACAGAGCTTGTGTCCCAGTTTCTGCACTCTAGTGTTGTGCAGGTCGCAAGGAGCTGACAGGCTGTGCATCTGTGGAAGGGTGAATGAGAAAACTCTAAGTACTGCATTACAAGTATTGATCTGCAGTTAAAGTCACAACCTGAAAGTACTTTCCAGGCATCCAAGAATGGACAATCACTGTTTCCATATCCCCCCACAAAGGACATTGGAAAAGAAGATTTGAAGAAAGAGCTGCATCACACCAATGATGCTTTTCACCTTAACTCATAAGAGATATCAAGGAACAGGGAGTATTCACCCTGGGATGTACAATGGAACCTCCTTAAAGCTAGGCTGAATTATCATAAAATCACAGAATCAAGGAATCAACTAGGTTGGAAAAGACCTTGGAGATGATCAAGTCCAACCTATAATCATAACCTATGATCATAATCACATCAAACTCTCTCCTTTGATTCAGGAGAGTGCTTGTGCTGCAGCACACTAAAAACACCATCTCTGCCACTTGCCCGGACAGCCTGACCAGGGCTGCCACGGACTTTGGAGACTTTCTGATAAACATACTTATTGAAACACAATTTAAAGTTGACAACATGTCTAAAAACACACACAATGTCAGAGGAGGAATGAAACGTTGCTTCCCCCTCTCTCCCCCAGTCTCATTACAGGCTAAGGAAAAATAATGTATGGGGGATAATACTTCACCATCTAAAGAGTTTTTCTGCTTTCTAAATCTAGTGAAGAGTCATTGTAAATTTTGACAGAAAAATGGATCAAAATAATAAAGTGAATACAAAATTATATTGCTGTCAATAATTTAATTTACACAAAATAGCACTGTGACATGGTAATTGTTATATATGATGCAGCATTCAGTATAATATTTGGAGAATGCATTATAGAAAGTCAACATTTAACTACTAAAATCAACTTACATAATCAAAGCTGTCAGAGAATCTTTACAGTTTTATATTAATTTGAATGTAATTTACTATAGAGGTGTCATTCTTAGAGGTGCTTACAATAGTTAATGATCTCTGCATTTCCATTATAAAATCCTATTTTCAAAGGTTTATAACTTGGTCTTAAGAACTCTCTGCCCTCCGGCACATTTCCCTTTTCCTTACAAAAACTATGTTAGACAATTTAAACTTTTCTCTCAGAGCAGATAGTGTGGTTGCTTTCCAAATTCATTTTGAGGATTTGCTAATTTGCTGCTTGCCACCTAGGGATCTCAGACAAAGAACGGTTCTTCACTGAAGAAGTCATTAGAGTTACATTTTCTTCTTTCATTTTCCTGAGTATGCTACCCCTCAGACCATTTTTCTTGCTGAAGTGTCTAAGTATCTTCCAATATTGCATCCAAACCTTCTCCATCATTCTTTTCCGCTTTACTATTTTGCTGCCATTAAGCTTTCTTCCAGGTCTTTCTCCTCATCTCGGACATTGACTCCTGGCCCTGTTCTGCATCTTCTCACAGATGTCCACATTTATGCTGGTAACTGCAACTTCCACCACATCCGTCAGTCAATGGGCTCTCCTGGCTGCACAGTCACTTAGCTTCGCACCTTTTTTCAAGCTGCAACCCTGATTCACTTTTCCAACTCGTTAGAAGTCCAACAGTTAGTTTTGCTCTAGCAAGTACATTTCTCTCCCTAATCTTTCAGGCTTGGTTCATATCAGTCATTAGCCATCAACCCACCCAGACTTGCTCTGTTGGTAGGTTGGTGATTTCCAGTTTGCCAGCCACAGGAACTACACAGCCCTGAGGCATTAAAGCTGTTTCCCCCTGCCCCAGGCTTTCTGCCCAGGGGGTAGGACACTGCAAACCAGTTGCCAACAAATACCTTGTACAGGTCATTTCCAAAATCAGAATTTGAAAGGCAAATTGTCAACATGGAACTACTATACATAGTAAAACTAAAACCAATAATTACTTGACTTTGGTAGACCTGCTCCAGTTCATGGGTCTAGTTTTCCCAAATCCTGCTCAAATTGAATTATTTTTCATCCATGTCAACTAGCTATCATAGATCCCCTAGCTTTCTGTAATGTGTCTTTTCTGTTATTAGACCAGATATGTTTGAGCCAACATGCACAACTGCATCCAAAATCTAAATCAACGTTGCTATGTAAATATTTAGATTTACACGGAAGTAGTTCTGTCACTTGTCCAGGATCTCTTTACTTTCCCTACCAGGAGAAAAGCTTTTTAAAGTATTTGGGATGCTCTATTCTAGCCATTCAGTCTTTTTATGGCCACTTTTGTTCATTGCCAACACTTAGCCAAAACATTTCCTTCCCTTTTTCCATCATCATTTTTCCTGTTTGAAAAAAATCAGTGTATTATTTTCTAATAAGTCAGTGATGTCACAAATAAGATGGGAATCTCCTTTTCCTTACTCACACTGAAAACAGGATTTGTCATTTTGGACCAAAAAAAAAAAAAATCTGTTGCTTACCTATTACATTACTGGAGGTGGAAAGAGAAAGTATGTCATAGATATCATGTTTTGATGATGGACTCAATTCAAGGAAAATGTGCTCATATTTGACTGGATAGAACTGGTGAATGACTCAGCAAGATAGATTAACTCTGTGACTAGGGTACATAACAATGAGGAAGACAATACGGGGAGTATTCTGTTTGGTCCTTCAGAGTTGTAGTTTAGTGATACAGAGAAACTCTAGAAATCACTTTTATTTTTCCCAGTGGATATCCAGCTGGACACAAGCACCAGGAGCATCTGAATAAGTTATATTTTATAGAGGCATTTGCCACACTTCGGATTTTTATTCTGGTTTTGGAAAACACCCTAAAAGACTGACTGTAGCATGGACTACTGGCTGAAAGCTCTGGATGTTATTTCATCATTCTTTGTGTTGAGAAAACAGAACATGGAAGATGAAAATTTAAAACTGTCAGAAAAGTCAGCAGCTGTATGGATCTCTTCTCTCGCAGAATGAATGGGACCTGACAAGCACAGGAGCTTAGAAGATGATCTTCCAGACTAGATGATAATTCTTCCATTTTCACTTTCCCTCAGAAGAATCTACCAAACCGGTTTATCTCCATTCAATATTTTTACTACTTGAATGTCAATGAAGAGGTTTTCCTCTGATGTAGGTAGTGCTGTTACCAAATGCCCGCTCTCCCGAGGTTGACGCCCACTTCATTCAAGTATTCCTGGTGCAGCGGGGATGTTAGTGGCTACTGGCTTGCAGCCAACATCCCACACATTTCCTCCGCAGCAGAAATGCCTTAATTCTGACCCACTGCCTTTCAAGTAGACAGTGAAAAAAAAATCAGTCACAAAGAGCTTTGCTTTTATCTGTATTTCTCCTTCAGAAAGATCTGAAAAAAACATCAGACGTTGTTCTTTTCTTTTTCAAGGTCTACGGTCAGCAAGGGTGAGGCTTGGTGCTGCTGTTAGAGCTTGAGCTCCAAAAGAAGCTAAAGACATTTAGACAGGGGTGCTTCTAGATTTGGGTAAAGGAGTTTTAAGCAGGGTAACTGCTGAGGGGATGGGCCAGTGCCTGCCATTGTGCCAGAGGCTGCATCCAGCGCCTCTCCTGCTCGGCAGCTCTCCTGAGCACCATTCCTTCTGAACCCCTCACCGACTGTAGGAGCCTGTGTTTCTCAGGCAGGGCACTGAAAAAAGGTCAGAAAGGACAGTAGTTTTTGGCTCCCAGCTGAAGTTTTTAATCCTCAGCACAGATAGGAAGAACACTGCTGACCTCACGTGAAGCTGCGGGCAGAGTGTGCCAAGCCAGCATCTGAATGGGCAAGGGGAACTTGCACTTGCTCACAAACTGGGCACGCTGCAGGTCTGGCACAGCCACCACTGGTGGCTTTGAGATTTGACCAATTTTGGAACATACATGCATTCTTAGACCCACAAAAGCCAAACACATACATGGGTTTAAGATCACTGCACGGAAAATGGGATAGAGTGAAACAAAGCTGTCAATTTCATATCTCCATTGCATGTAATCCTAAGGGAAACAACACAAACAGGTCTTATATTTGTTAATCTGGCCAAACAGAGGTGAGGAGAGGTACAGTGATGTTCACACAGGAATGTGGAGCCCAAAATTACAACATGAGGAGCACTGGAATAAAAAACCTGAGAGAAAAAGATTTTCTGGCAAACTATTGAGGTCACTTCCAATGGTGTTGTCAGGATGTAAGAAAGATAAACTACTCTCCAAGTTAATGTTATGTAGTGAGAAATATCTGCGGGAAGACATTAAGAAATAGATATAAATCAAAAAGATCAGGAAAGAAAACCCCAAACACAACTACAGTCTGGGAAACATCACCAAGTGGAAGGCAGATAGCCAAATCTTGCCATACAGATAGAAAGATACTCTGCTTCGTTCAGAAGAACAAGAAAGTCTGGCTAGAAATAAAAATAGAATAGATAATTAAATGGAAAGAAAGGAACTCATTAAAGAAATCATTAATGCTGACCTTGCATAAATAAAGTTTCAAAGATTGCACACATGCTAATTTGATGAGCAGAATGGCTAGAAGTTTGGAGACAATTAAAAATATTCACTCCTCTATACCAGGGATAATGGTAGAATCTGTATGGAGATTAGATGTATTTGGTACTGTTCCAGCTGATTATGATCTTGGGAAAAAAACATGGAAACTGATGTGGCAATATACTGAATTTAAGGAGAATTGCAAAATGTACAGATGAACTCAAGGAACAAAACTAAAACAGTAAAGGTTTTAGTTAGGTTAAAATACAAGCTGCAGAAAACTGACAGCAGGAATGATTTCAGAAAAAAACTAGTATAGGTAAATTAAATAAAACAGAGGAAAAGGCTGGCAGCCATCATTGCCATGACACTTGCATTACATCTCACTTCCAAATGCAGAGTCCAATTTGGGAGAAGGCAAGAAGCAGAATATGCTCTTTATAGGGGAAAAAAAAGGCTTCTTTCTTTTGTAAGTTCCTGTAGCCATTTTATGGGGCTGCCAATCATGGCAAATCAACTGAAAAGCCAGATCATTTTCTAAAGCATCTACCTTCCGAGAGAAAGATTTTCAAGTTGACTGTGTACAATCCAGCTGCTGCTTTTAATCTTTCCCTGACAACAGTAGTTGTTTTATTGCTTTGACAGTAATTTTTAGCCCATGAATGGTACCACAGTCCTTGTAAGATAGGAAAACTCTTTTGATCTACAATTTCATAAGGTTTAGCAATGGACAAAGGATTTTTCCGGTATACTTGATCACACACTTGCTGAAGTTTAGGCCTAGAGCCAATAAAAAAGCACTAGCTACCCTTTTGGAGATACACAAAAATCCTTTTTGATGAATAATGACTTCCAGAAAAAGAAACTTATTATGAAAATACTGCCTATTAACAGAAAATTAAAAACCAGGTTACTCCTGAAATAACTTTGATACATTGCCACAATTACTTTTCCATACTGTTTTAATGTAGTGTGATCTAGAAGATAGAAAATATGGATACAAATAGGCATAAGTGCAAAAAAGGAAGGTGTTTCAAGCTGTCTGTAATAGCTAAGAGAAACTGTGAGAAAACTCAGTCAGACAGAGTAGTTTTCCAGCATAATGACTTACTCCCTGCTCTACAAGTAAGAACTGTCTATTTTGTGCCATCTGAAATAATGGATTAATTCTAAAATCAAATATGTTTCCAAACATTTATTCTCCTTTTCCTTATGCATAAAGAATTACAACAGAAAGCTTTTCTGATATTCAAGTGTAAGGACAGTGTTTCCAGGAGAGCTATCAATTTAGCAGCAGTCAGCTGAATATGTAGCTACCTGTGGGGAATATTTAGATAAGGTGCTGAGTTGAAGTCTTACTTCTTTGAATTCTTTCCTTTGAAAATTCTAAGACCATTGGCATAGCCAATTTCTGTAAAGACATGCCTTTCTAAAAATCCACATCAGGCTTAAAATTTGAAGAGTAAAAGGAAACAATTCTCGGTTTTGCTGAGTGCGGTTAGAAATCAGTCGTCTTAATACTTAGATCAATCAGAAAGAAATTAAGGAGGATTAAAGGACAAACAGGAGTTACACTTCCAGTCCCTGCACTGCACAATTGTTGATATTTATAGTATTTTTCAAATAAGTATATTTCATTTGTCAAAAACATTGGATTTCACACCTTTTGCTAGTCAGCTTCTGTTCATAATCTCTTGAAATTTCCACAGAATTCCCCAAAATCACATTTTCTGGCAAAATACCAGCCTGACTCCTACAGCTTAGCATTCAAAACACAAATACTTCACCTCAGTATTTTCAGATAAACCACTTAATTTGGTTTCATTAAATTTTTTTACAAAATATTGAAATGCCTCTGTGCAATTATTAAAAAAAAAAGTAAGTTCTCCACAATCAGCTAAAACTGACCTCAGTGTCACTGACCTCAGTGTCACTGACCTAATAAAATCAACTCTCAGTGCAAGCAGAGATCTTAATTTCTGTTTCTCTACTTTGCCAGCTCTCCAAATGAAAGACTTTTTAGAGTATTATCTTAGCTCCAAACACTTAAAGTTGTATTCCTAGCCCCACTGTTTTGGAATAATGCACATCTCTGAGCTTTGCATATGCAAGATTTTTCTTTCCATTTTTTTCTCCAGATTAGGGACATTCAGATGAAAGAATTTGGCCACTGTTGTTTGCTAATTATGTTAAGAAGAGCCTACAGTACATCGATCTCTTGCATCAGACTATGCTTGGAATTATAACTTTCTCAGCATTTACTCACTCAGTCTTGAATAAGTGAGTTATTCCCAGCCGTTATCAATTCTTGGACTTTCCCTTTGAGACCTAAGTTCACTACAGTGGGAAAGACAGACTTACTGCAGGAAACATGGCCACGTGTTTCTGCATCCTTCATGCCACATCTTGCAAAATGCTTAAGACATTGTGCAACAAAAATGAATGAAAATTTGAAAGCACAAGCAGACTATGCTCTGATAATCCATGCAAACTGCAGTTCATGTAGGTGTCATCTTGGAGTGCTGTAAATAAATAAGCAGAGGACTGGATCCAAGCCCTCCTGAAGGCAGGAGCAGTCCCCCTTCCCCATCAGATTAAAATGCAGCTGTTGACTGCTCCCAGCTCAGCAATGCCTGGGGAGGTTCTGCTGCCCCAGACTGCCACGGTGCAGCTGACCAGCAGATCATTGCAAGTCCAAGGCAGCAGCTCTACAAGCATGCAAGACCTTTGTGCAAATGGGACTGGTTAACCAGGGGGCACAGACTACCCCACCAGAACCATTCTGTTGGTTGTAGTCATGCTTATTTAGCTGATGATCTACATCTGCAAAAGCATTAACTTCACAAATTATTAATCAAAAACCTAGTTCCGTGTTTTCTGCTTTCCAACACTGACTTTCAGGATATTTCATCTAATAAATCTGAAGTAGACATGAATAAACAAACATGGCATTATACTAAACTTGTTAATTATGCATCAAGATACATGATGTTATAAGCACACACAATACTGGGAGCTCATGGAAGATGAGTGTGCAAAAAAGGAAAGATTATTATCTATGTGATTGGAAACCTCAGTTTGTTTTAGCTTCATCCATTTTGAATGTTTCGACTGAAAAATGTACTAATAATTTCCAAATTGTGACTGACTGATTTAAAATATGATGTCTCCATATGATATTTCAACATTCTGCACACTGTACCTAAGAACAATCAAACCAAAGTCTTTCTAGTGTAGTGTTCTGTCTCTGTTCATTTGTAAAATACAGCTATTCCCTTGTCATTCTGTATGGGACCAGAGAAACACTAAAGAACTTTTTCCCTTGGAAGAGAGAAAGAAAGAAAGAAAGAAAGAAAGAAAGAAAGGAAGAAAGAAAGAAGGAAAGTTTCCTTCTCAACAGCAAATAAAAGGCCCAATCTCTTGGCATCAACTCAGTGACTCAGATCATCTCTTGGAGAAGGAGACAAATGTTGTCTTTTGAATTACAGTCCCAGTAGAAACTTTCCTGCGTAGCGAAGCAAATCAGAAACATAAGGCCCTCATTAGCAGAAAAAGTTTTTCCAGGAACAGAATAGTGACTGGGAAATCATCTGATTCCTGGACATCCAGCATTTCAGCCATCAGCCCCAAAAGAAAAAGAAGGGAGAGGCCAAGTGCTCTGGCACAAAGCCATGCTCATAAGGACCCTACTGCAAAACCTTTTCCAGGCACTTGTAGGAGAGTATCTGCTTTAATTCAGGCTCAGCACCCTTACAGCTCCTTACCTTTCCCCTTGACGTGAGGGCAACTTCTACAGCAGGCACATTCCCACACCTCTTTCTTGGGAGGAAGGGTGATTGTTTTTTCCTGGCTTCAGTGTATGAAATATCTGCCAATATTAAGCACTAAGGGGTCTGTACCAAGGGGTCTGTTGCAAAATGCAGGTTGGTGTTCTCCCAGTTTTCTGTTAATATAAGAACGAAATCATACTGATGAAAAAAAGTTTAAACAACCAAATAAGGACTTGCATAGAACACAACACCCTTCTGCCTCAATTTTTTGACATTTTTCCAGCAATCAGTCCTGGACAGGTTATTGTAGCATCATTCCAACATTTGGCATGAGCACTGTCAATTGCCCTTCCTCCCAGTTCCCATCTTTATCCCTCAAATCAGAAACTACTTTGTATTACGGGAGACAAGGATGCATCCTCCTCTGGTTAGAGATGCTGCATGTATACAAGGAAAAGGATGAAGAATCAAAAATATGTCTAGCATTTGTGTAAGTTATACACACATACATACACATATATATATATATACACACACACACATATGTGTGCACATATATATAATTTGTATGGATCTAGCTTCTCCAAAATTTCTTACATGTAAATAAGAGAGCATTTGGATTGTGGTTTGGGGCAGGTGGTTTCTCATGCAAACATATGAGGCTGCATTACAGCTACAAATGCTTCTTTTGAGCACTTAACACTGTGATAGTATGAAAATATCTGTGCAAGCCTTTTGCAGGTGTTCTTAAGCCTTGACTTAGTTGTTAGTGTTGCTAAATCAAATGGACTGAAACAGTATCACCTCTGTTAAACCTCATCTATTTTTTATAAGCAGTTCTGTAAACACAAAAAATTATTGCCTCTGATTACTGACCATCGATGTGAAGCAAAACTAAGTGTTCAGAAAATTTTCAGCAAATGAGGTAAGATTGTGACTCATATTAAGACCTCTCAGAAAGGAGAATATTTATTGCTAACAAGCTTCCAAAGCAAACTGGATATGTAGGGCTGATGGATTTTTTTTCATCAATAAATTGTGGAGAAAATTGCAGAATTTATATTAATCTTGACCTTTAACACTTCTTGCTGTGAGATTTCATTTCATAAATATTCCTTGAAAGCAGAGGTTTTAAAAAAACTGGAATGACCTGGATCCCCAGTGCTGAAAGGTGATGTGGGCTATATTTGGAGCCACCTTTGCAGAAAGGGAACACCTCAATAAATGCTCTCTGTGACCAGTTCTGACAGAGGGTTATGTATCTGCCAATGCAACCTACATTTTTTATGCTAGTACAAGTCAGAATAAATATTATCTCCACTCATGTGACAGACCTTTGATAAAGCAGAATTGGCCTGGTTGATTAGGAGTATGTGTCAAACACAGATAATGGGGGAATCCCTTTCAGCAGCAGCACAGCACCTCAGCAACCATAACAAGGCCAATTTAACAAGCCTTCTGTTTTACAAGAGATATTAATTGCAGTCCTGTCACATAAAGTACAATTCAAGATAAAATACGTAAAAAGGGGGGAAATTGGATTTCATTCCATTTTTGTCATGATTGTAAATTTTCTTGCAGGATCATGAATCTTACCACTGCTGATCTGAATACCCTGGGTGGCTGACCCACTGCAGTAGAACAACGTGCATTGTTATGAGGTCTGCTGAACACTAGAAGAATGTCAGGGTTTTTGTTGAATCTTTCTACCACTATGGTTTTTATTCTACTCTACAATTTTTGTTTGCTTGTTTCTTTTCTAAAAACACAAAAAGCAGGCACCCATTCCTGTGTATTCACCAACAAGGATGCTTCTTCATCTCTCACCAGTACTACTGAGATTTTATAAATCGTTCTGCAAGTGTCCCATTTGATACTTCCTTAGGGATGCTCCCAGGCTTACACATAAACATCCATCCAAGGGTTGCACTGGACTGATGTACAACTTATCATCATGCAAGTAAATCAGAATTCCCAGTTCAGTGTTTCAATTGTGGTATCTCCATTCAATTACTCATCATAATTGAATAGGGGTTCTCTGTTTGTGCATTATATAAACTTTGTATTGCCAAAGCATGTGCTCCCAGGCCAGGTTCCTTCAGTCAAGCTGAACCTGCTAGATGCTGGATGCTGCTGCATGGCAGCAAGGATGCTCTGCCATTCTGCATCCTGACCTGGGAGTCAGAGCAGCTGCAGGCTGACCCCTGGATGTGGCACATGCTGAACAGTGAGTGCTGTCTGCATGTGCATTGTGGCACTGAACAGATCTCAGGCACCATTTAGATAGGTCTTTACATGCTAGTCTGAGAGATTATCCCAGACTGTTTAGAACATGATAAAAACACAGAGTCTAAAGCTGCTTGCTTGTGAAATTCAGGCAAGCCCAGGTTCACCAGCAGAGTGCTTACCTCAAAGGACTCTGGGTAACACATCAGGCAGCTTATAAGAAAACTTTCCTTTCATACATTGATGCTGGCAGTAAAGTTCATAATTTTCTGCACAAAACCTGTATATTCAGGAAACATGGAACTGAAATTCAGCCAGCCACACACATCCCCCAGAACTGAAAGCATGATCTGTCAGCCAAATGACACAAAACACTGAGACGCAAGTTTTAAAGTCTGGCCTTACTCAGCAAAATATCTGCATGCTTTTGGACACATTTCCAAGTGACAGCATTTCCTTAATCCCATCCTCAAGAAATGAGGCCACATTTGGCCTAAAGATGCAAGTATGTACTAACCTGGATTCTCAGAAGTATCTAGGAATCCCAATTCACATTTTAAAAGTCCCAGCTAGAGATTATCTGCATTTCAGGAACCTCAATAACTTTACAAATCCTGTCCAAGGGGTTTAATTTGCTTGTGAAAAGAGGTGCTTTAAAGCTTATAAGTATACCATTGACAGAGTAGAACCTCAGCACACAATCCAATACCTGTTGGGCCAGAAAGCAAGTCTGACACTAGAATCAGCAGTTCTTTGCTGCTGGTATGGAAATGCAGAGATCATAAGAGGACAAACAGAGTTTTTATAGGCAGTAGTTTCTGATCGTAAGAAAAAAACCAAAATACACAGATGTGAGAACATTAACTGGTAAAATTATTGAATAATCATGACTTGGAGGGTTTTGTTGCTGTTTTTTAAGATTTTCATTAATAACAAATATTGATATGGTAGGATGGTGCAATATATTTCATACTATGCATCTTGAAACATCCTGAGATTATTCCGTTCATTTTCCTGAAAACTACCATGTATATATAAGCTACTTAATTAAATACAGGAAGTTCTCTTCTAGCAACCCCCTTCCACATTCTGAACATGAAAGAATACACTAGAATATTGATAGCCCATGCAATATTTTAATGTTGGAAAACATATTAGTTTTCAGTAATTATGGGAACTCATCAAGGAAAAGAAAAAAAGAAAAGAATGAATATATGAACTAATTTTGATTCTCTTTTGTACTGTCACATTGTGAGCAAGTAAAAGCCTCACATATGTGACAGCAGCATTTGCTCTCTCTTGTAGGGAGATCACTTGCCCCCCCGAGCTGGGATGGGCTCTTTTCTGTGACCTTTGTGAAGCCGCCCCCGCTGCCCCACAGTTAACACGTTCTGAAGACCCTCCTTTGTCTCTGTGCCTCTGGTCACATACTAGCTACGGGCTCTGCTACACTGGAATTAATTAAACAAACTGCTCCAAGCTTTAATCTTTCATACAGCAGCCAGTGCAACAGAAAGTATCTCATGAGTGCCATATTTGTACACATCCAGCAGAAGAAATACATGTGTGACACACTGCCGTCACTGTGATTTACATGCCGATTGATATTTTCACCCTGTCCCATGATAGCTGCTTCCTAAACCAACCAGCCTTAGCAAGTAATAGCAAGGACACATCGGTCCTCTTATATTGAATTTCAGTGATCATGTTAAAACCTGCAAGTAGCCAGAAAGCAAGTCTCTCAGTATACAGAAAATCTGAATTTCCAAATCACCAGCACAGGCCTGCCAGACAAACATCTAGACTTCACCAGATCAGGGTTAAAATGCTACAAAATGGTGTTCCTCCACTCCACAACTGGGCAAGGAATGTGAGATGGTGTCAGAGGAATCCTAGCATTTTTTATGGTTTTTCCAGGATATCTGAAACCCCTCACATGTTCACGTAACTGACATCCTCTTGGCCCTTCAGTTTGCTCTTCCTGCATGGCACCAGCTCTCTGGGACTCTACAAACAGCAAAAACTCCCAGGAGCACCTGATGAAAGGTGGCAGCTGCAACAGACAACATCTAGTTATTTGTTTATACATTCCAGTCTTCTGGAAAACATCTCAAATTCTCAGTTCAGGCCAAACCCTTCCTCTCTTCCTAAAGTAAGAGGTTAGTGTCCAGGTGAGCAGTGAAGAGCAGCTCCAGTCCCTTGGGGTATGAGATTTCACATGAGTTGGGGAGTGAGTTTGAAACTGCTAGTGAGTCTCCTCTCAGCTACCATTTGAGGAAGGTGCTTGTTATTACCAGGGGAATTAGAATACTTTAAGTCCACTAAGTATTTAAAATGCAACTACTTCAAAAAGACAAGCTACAACTGAAGTTTTCAGCAGTGGCTTTCAGAACCCCACCCTCAGCAATGCAGAAAGAAAAGAAATGGGAGCTCAGCATTTCTCACAAAATAGGGCTGTGTAAAACCCCCAGGCCAAAAATACTCTTCAGAGATCCTCAGAGAACATAAAAGATCAAAACTTCAACCTCAGCCCTGTGTATCTGAATTGCTAATAGATGCTCAGTACTGTCTCCATCTGCAGCATCACACAACGAGGATTAGAGGTAATCATGTTTTTAAGGAAAGGGAGTGTTTCACATTGCCAGAAGCACCTTCAAAACTCACTCAGAATTATGATGTAGCATTTTCTGTCTTGCCCTGAACAAGGTTTTTCAATCACCGGTTTATGAACAGCTGCACCAATACTGCACTCTTCTTATGTGCTAAACAACACTGGGACATTGGAAAACTACAAAGGCTTGTCCTGTCCATTTAACCAGCGTGTCACATGGAGACAAAGCATAATGCAGCCCTGTGAAAAGTCCACCCACAAACTTCATTTCACACTATAGAATGAGGCACTTGAGTTCTCTGTCTTCCTTCTCTCACATGAGTTCACATGACAGCAACTTAAATATTTTGGAGACTCAAGAATATAGCCTTTCAAAAAGTTACCTGCTTAAAAAAATTAGTAATAAAAGATATTTCAATAGCTACCTTGCTATTTCTTGTTCAAAACCTTTGTATTCAGTTTGTTTTAAAATGTAAATCAGTACTGAACAATAAAATAGAGTAGTTGTCATTGAAGAGAAAAGCCACACCATCTTATTAAAACCTAACACTATAGAATTGGAATCCACAGCACTTTGAAGTGAATTAAAATGCTATCACTAGAAATATAATTTTTTTTCATAATGAAACATAGTGCCTTAAATTGCATTTGGTATCAAACACAAGATACTTATTTTATCAATTAAACCCATAACAAAACCCCCATTATACTGACACAGCAGTACCAAAAAGGACAACCCCCCTTCCTGGATGCACACTCATGCACACATAAAAACACACACTCCTTTTACCCAAAGCTGGCAGAACAGCCCCACAGCTCCAAAGGGAGGGGCCAAAGGAGCTACGAACCCAAATATCAACTGTCAGAAAATGACATTCCTCAGCAAAGCTGTATTTGGAAGACAGCATCATGTTGTTAACATGCTGTGTTCATAGAACTACACAACCACGTAGTAAATAGAAATTAAAAGGAAGGGGTGGTGTAGAAGATTTAAAACTATTTTTTTAGGAGTCTATTGTCCTTAAGCAGAGATGTAGGAAATAGTGAGGACTTTAGTAAAGAGATCAAACATTCCTGGAAGAAGTTCTTTATACAAGCAATTGAATTATTCCTATTTGGTTTTATAAGCCCCAAAATAACCCTTTTAATTATTTAATTTTGTATCTACTAAATACTCTGCAGTGGGGAACTACAACAAACTTGGAACAATTTTCTTAAATGAAGAAACAGGTGATGGCTCAGGTTTCCCAACACTACTCAGCCTTTCTGAGAATTCACTGACAAACTTCCCCACTGACGTCTCCATGCAGCAGAGTCTCAGTGAGGTAAACCACCAGCATTTACCTTAAAAAAAGGGAAAACATCCTTCTTCCAGGCAAAGGGTGGCAAATAGCCTTATGGTAAAACAGCAACTAGTCAAGTCCTGTAACACACCTGCTGAAAACTCAAGGAGCTGGCAGGGTGGGTCCAAGGACACAGGATAGGGACTTTTGCCTAAATGCACTTCTTCTGGATATTACTCCAACAACAGTTACACCCAGAAACCTCTTTAGCTATGCACAACCAGTACAAAAAGTGGTATTTCCAGTAACAGTATGAAGAATACTGCCATCAGGTAGCAGTCATGCTCAGTCACCTGTACCGATGCTAAGGGCCCTGCTTCAGTCACTTAGTTTAAGCACAGGCACTACTCCTTTGATTTTACAAAGGTATTTGCCAGATGAAAAACTGCAGCAATCAATAGACATGCCAGTCCTCATAATCAGGAAAAAGAATCCATTTAAATGTCATGATTAAACGAGGCCTTTAAGACCCATCTCTATGACATGCAATGAGCACAGAAACTACCCTGCAAATAAGAACTCTCTCTTTATTGCAATGGGTCTTGATGTTGACTTTGTCATGTTAATTTGCCAAATTCGATCCCAGTATTTGCTTGAATTGAAGCAGCAAAGACATACAACCATTAGCTAAGTCCATGAAGCATAAATGCTGCCCTTTGACAGTCAGTGGTACTCCCTGTACCAGTTATTTTCTTGTTTTGGAAAACAAATGAGGAACCTTTGAGGGGAAAAAATCCAGCACTGAATCATTTGGCAGAACATGTTTCTCAAATAAAGCTAGCTCCAATGTTATCACAGTCAAAGAAAACTGGCAGAGGATTTGGCTGGAGCAAAAACACTCCTCTAAGTATGAAGTTTCCCATTCTGTGAGTTCCGAGATACTGGACAACACTGTAGCCCCATTTGGGAAGGGTTTTGAGACAGGAGAGCACCAGAAATGAGGGCAGCCTGTGCATGGGAGCCAACATGATTACAAGGACTACATGCTGCATATTAGTATCTGCAGAAGATGCATGGAAGCAGACTGAATGGGTACACAGGAACATCTGCCAAGCCAAGCACAGAAGAAACGGAAAAATATAAAAAACCAATATTGTATTCTGTGTGTGTTTTTATAAGCACCTAGATGATAGAGGCCCCAAAGACAGGAAGAAGCTGTGTCACTTTGAAAACAGGATTTCTGATGTCTTTGGAAGATACTGGAGCAGTCCAAAAGGCTTGGGGGGGGATTTCACCTACCTTACTTTACTTCTGTCTTTCTCACATACACTCTCAGTCTCATGCTGGTTTACAGCCAGCTGCTTATGTGTCATATTTGAGTAGATATGTAAGAGAACAGGACTGTTCTAAACAGAGAAGGAACACGCATGAAGATACAAAAGGGGATTGCAAGGAATGGGAATGAAATACTCTGTGCTGGCTTGCATTATCTCCTGGACTCCACTTTCTCTCAGAAGCTGGAGACCTGCTTTTATTCCTACAGCTGAGGGTGCAGGACTACAGCATCAGGCTGCTGCTCTAAGCCATCAGCATTCTCAGGCTGCTGCTTTCCAGAGCACCATTGCTGTCCCCCCCCACTCCCTTTTCCTGAGGTAAGATATGCCTTTGCTACAGACAAATGGATTACTAACAGCATGAGAGCTAAACAATGTATATATTCACACAAACTATATATGGTGTGAAAGCAAAGCTTGGGTTCAATCAAAGGCAGCAGCCTCAGAAGGAACCAGATGGGCCCACTAATAGGTTGAAAATACCAACTCACAGAGATACAGTAGAATTCAGCATCATGGTGCATCTCTGACTAAGTTCACAAAAAAGTATCTCAAGATATCAAGGGGTTATGAAAGTAAAATCATCAACAGCACAGCAATGGGCAATAAATTTGATTGTAACCTGTAAATCAAACATCAGAGGTCTTACAAGGCCACTGATGACAGGTGGACACTTAACATAAATGTGATATTGTACACCTGATACAAAAAAGCTCTCTTAATCTCTTCTTTCACATGCATAAGTAACTCACACTGCATGTAAATGTCATATATCTAGTAAACAATTCATTTAAAATCATTTATGTACAGCTTCAAATGTATTTTAATGGTATTTTTCTAAAGGTCAGATAATGCAAAGAAAAACAGATAAAAAGGATACAAAAGCTTACTCAGACGATAATTTGAGTATCCTACTAAAAGCTTATATAACATAATCGTGTTTATAAATAAAAAAAAAAAAAAGGCATTATGTAAGTAAGAAAGAACAAGTGGTGTGACAAGATCAAGATTAAAACTCGGGAAATTCCCATTAAGGCAGTTCATCCCAAGTTTACCGTAGTATAAAATGGCATAAGAGAGCTTACTCTTGGGTATACAGTATACAAGTATATCAAACGATTGTAACATAAAAGTATAATATTCTCTTTCCAGTACAGATGTGTTAAACCATTGGATTTGGCTTCAGATCTGATTTTCACTCCCCCTCAGACTCTGGGAAAGGCCACATCCTGTGCTGTGAACAGGTCACTTCAGGACATAAAATGAGAAATAGTTATGAAATTCACTTTCCAAAACCTGCAGTACCCAGCATACAAGGAATTCTGAACTTACAAGACTTCTTCTACTCTACAGCTTGTCCGGCAAGCTTGACTTCAAAAGCTGGAAGGCCAGGCCAGGACAAGTTGGTCCTTCTGATGTACGTGTGACAGTGCCTGGTGTCACCTGTAGCCTTACCCCTTAGACAGGCCACACTTTCAAAAACTGTGCTTGCATTTTCCCTCCATCCCTAGAGAGCACATCAAATGCACACACACGCACCACAGCAAATTCAGCTTGGCAATAAAAGCTAACAAAACGTGAAAAGTTATTACTAGCAAGCCCTTAACAGGAAAAATACTGCCTTTTCCCGTGTCTTCCTAATGCCATGCTCCTGTATACACATGCACATATATCCAAAACAGTTTAGAACAATTTAAAAAGAAAAAAATTGCCTCTACTTTTTATTATTTAGTGTGTTTCTGACCTACACTACAGGACTGTTAATTTGAATGATCCAAAATGTTCTCTTTGGGGAGAGAACAGCAAGACATGGTAAATACAGTGTACACTTACTATGTGCATAGGGTCTTCTCAAACCTGGTCAGATCTTTCTTCTCACTTCTCATTTGACATAGTCTCTACTATCTCAGGTTGTTGCAGTGGGTAAGAGCCACAGCAAGCAGCTCCTGTAATTACTGGCATGTTTATATGCCTCTCCCCACACACTACTATTCTCCCAGATTTCCAAGAATATTCCTGAAGAGTTGAGTCTGAAAAACAGAAAAAATATTTTAAACCAAAAAGAAGAATGCTAGTTGCCTCCTTGTAGCCTGGGCAGGCTCTTAACACTTGGAGATTTTGTATTCCTGCCCAACAATCCCCCTCAAGGGCAAGTGGCTTGGACTAGTGTATCTGACAGTAGGAGCAGAAGGTTTCTACTTCCCAGCTCTGAGACCTCAGCCCTGTGCAAGCATAGGGTCAGTGTCTCCTGGCAGGTAGATGGGCTTGGGCCTGCTGATGGAAAGTTGTTCCCTGCCCAGTGCTCGGTCCCTGGCAGCCTGAGGAATGACTCAATGGTATCACATCCTGGTCCAAAATGTCTTCAGATTTGGTGCAGGTACGTGGCACAGCAAAGTAACGTGTTATTCCCACCTTATGAACTGCGAGTAGCTGAGATATTCAAGTTACTCCTTCCAGCCTTCAGAGCAATCCATCCAATGAGAAACTTATGGATGGAAAGGTTTTTGTCCAGGGAAGAGAAATGGAAAGAAACACTGGAGTAGCAAAGGCATTTTACACCAGGCCAAACTTACTTTTTCCCTTTTTATTGCTATCTACTACTACTGCAGTGACCTAGGACATTCCTGTGGCTCTTTCTAATTTAGTGGTTTTTGATCTTTTACATTAATGGTCTCATTTTATTAGATGATGCTAGAAAGTTTCATCCCTTGGGAAAAGGAGAAAACTAGATGGATGTTTTGTAGACCAGTCAGAACTACGAGCACTTGGCAATTTTGTTGGCCTAAAATGACACAAAATTATATAATTGTTATTAATTTTTAAAATGTTACATTTGAGGAGAAAACATACTTTCAAAGAACAGTCTCAGATACTACAGGGAGAGAAAGAAAAGTATACAAGCAAGGAGAAAGACACAGAACCTGAAAAGCCACTTGAGTAAATTTACTCACAGGATCAGTCACACAAACCAGTTCCTGAACTGCCTATTTGTGGATCACACACATGCTACTTGGGAAACACAGATAGAAGTTAAAATATTCTTCCCCAAAACTAGTCAAGGATCTTTGTCTGCTGGATAAGGTTTAAGCCTGTGCTGAGCTCTTAAAAATTACAGTGATTATTTTAAACAAAAGATTATAGGAAGAACAGAAATTAAAGTTAGAAGGAGGCTCCCAGGTACCTGTAATTCCAGATGTAAAATAATTTTCTCTTAGAAAGGATTCATGTTACAAAATCAGTTTTATTTGCTTTGCTATTACACAGTTTCATGCTTCTTACTTTTTGTTCACTCACCTTCTGGAGAAAGAAAAAGTAAACTAAAACAAAAAGCTAATAGTAAACATACATTATGAAATATGAAGAATTATGGGACCAACTGACCACTCCAGTGATTATGAAAACTGTAAACTCTTTAAAGAGAGCACTTCTCACTGGTCTTCATTAGAGTCTGATTACCTCAGCCATTAACATTTTGCTCTTATTATGATGATTGTGAAATACTGTTCACACTAATGGACAAAAGAAAGTTGACATGGTTATCTTGATTAACTCATCAATAATAATTTGGAATAATTTTTCTTCATTCACTGGATGAATCACTCACATGTCCTTTAATAATGCACATTGTTGTATAGTAAATTAGCATGAAGATTACCCACCTCTGGGAGCTACACTCTACTTCAAAGTATTGCTCAACAGAGATTTCAAATTTGAATTTTACTTTAAAAAAAAAAAAGGAAGATCAGAAAACAATGACTTCTTTTTAAGTGTTCAGTACATCAAGACATGCAGCCTTCACGTTATGTGACTGAGCTCAACCTTTAAGCCACCAGATACTCAATATGTAAAAAACACACTCCCCACCTATTTGCATTCTTCTCTGGAGACTAAAGCAGAACTCTTGCTCTTCATAAGACAAATATAAACTTGAATAATATACTGACTAAAATGAAGTAATCCTTACCTAAACAGATAAGAATATAACCAAAGTCCACCAGGCTCTTTGTGGATTCAACCTTGCACACCTCCCCTCACATGAGGTCTCATAGCCAATGTGGCTGTGAACTGAAACCATACTCACGGATGTCAGTCCTATCTCCATGCAAAAAGCCCTGACAAGTCAGCTTCTTGCTGAGGATCATCTGTGCAGGGCAGGAGGTGAGGCTCTCCTGGCTCTGAGCCGTGCCATGGTTCCTCATGGCAGTTGATGACCTACCTCAGCTCTTTGCAGCAGCAATTTTCACATGCCTTAAACAGGTAACTCTGTGAAAACACAGCGACATCCACCTCCTTGCAAAAGCCAGCACCAATAGTCAAAATGATCCTCAACATTCTCAAGAAGCTTCGCTTTTCCCTTCTCACTGTATCTCATTCCATCTCTTCTCCCAAAATCACCACGTCATTTCTGAAAATGCACCAAGCACCTGTCTTAGCTCTTTGCTAGCAGTTGTAATTGGACTTCCACAGCTCTGAGGAAAGGCAACCTGTTTCTTCCGCCTTCCTGGCTGTACACACCACCCAACAGCAGCAGCCACCCTGAGTCAGGTGATAACAATCCTGTGCCCCAGCCACATCCACTGGCACAGTGTCAGAAAGAAAGGAAAACAGGGTAGATGTATATAGAGGAGCTTCCTAAGCCAGGCAGGGCACATTTACACTTAGTAGATGGATTTTCTTCCATTGATTTTTCTAATTGCTGTTAGAACGTGTAAGCCTGTTACAGTCCACAGCATCCTGTGGTGGTGACTTCCAGAGTTTAACTGCACACTGTGTGAAGAAGTTACTTCTTTTGCTTGTTTTCAGTCTACAGTCTGATTTGGTTTTTTTTTAATGCCTCCTGGTAGTTGTGTATGAGGAGACAAGGAATAGTAATACCCTATTCAATTTTTTCATGGATTTTACAGCTTTCTATAATCCTTTCCTCAATTCCCTTTCTTCTATGCAGTTAAGTTCCAGCCTTTCAACTGCACTCATGGTTAACTGCAAAGGCCAAAATGTTTTTCTATCTTTTTTCCTGCTCTTTTCCTAATTTTGTATGGTTTTTGCCTGCTACTGAGCACTGACTAAATGGTTTCAAGACCTGTTATAATGCCATCAGGAAGGTAAGCAGTTCATTACCGTGCATGCAGCACCAGGTGTGTTTTCTCTCTGTACCTTAATTTAATTTAATCTGTACTGAATTTTATCCACCTTTTTCATTTCATAGACACTCTATAGGATGAAACTGTTCTATATATCTTTTAGACCTTTATTCTCTCAATATTTTTTGTTAACTGTCCTAATAATGTCACATCAGTGAATACTCTCAGTACACCACCACCCACCTTACAAGCAATTATCTATGAAGATGTAGAACAGACCAGGACTAGCACTAGTTCCCAAAGGACACTCCTGTGATGTCTCTTCATTGAGCAACCTAATAATTTATTCTTGCTCATTGTTTTCTGCCTTTAATTAACTCATTTATCCATGTGAAAACTTCCATCTTTCAAAATTCAGCTTCTTAAGGAAGCTTTGGGGAGGAGCTGCACTAAAAGTCTAAAACTGGGGAAGAGGAGAAAGCAGAAATAACCAACCACTTCCGTTTCTTTATCTTACATTTTCCCTCTTTCAGACATGCATCTCAATTACAATCTGCCATGAAAACAGTCTTTTTGAAGACTGCTGTATTTTGTCTTTTTGTAAAGGGTCATTCTTAAATAAATAGCAAGGTTCCCAGCAGCTGTTATACAATATATATATTGGCAACAAAATCACCAAACGTCATTTCATTAACTCATCCACTGAAAACTGTTTCACAGGAAGGAAGTTACCACTGGGAATGGAGAAGGAGAATAACATTTGTTTGATAGTAAAGATTAATTGGAAAATGAACTGCGTAATGAATGCTTGTAGAGGAATAACTAACATAATGGAATATTTGGGCTATTTTCCTATCTTTATGTACAGCAAATAATAGATACAAATCCCTCACTCATAGAGATGAGAATAAATCCTACATAAATATTCAAATACTTTTTATAGTTACAATGGAAAACACATCTTCCTGTTCTTTCCAGCTGAAATAGTGCTTATGTGGTCTTTTCTCTCGGTGCTTTATGCAGCAGCTATTTCAGCAGGCCGAATGTGCTGCAGAGCCAGGAGGGCAGCTGTTCATCTGGTGCACATTTCCAGTGCAACGGCTCCGGCAGGAACATTCGCACCTCCGGCCAACGCCATTGGCATCGCTGCTGCCAGCGGGACCGGCGAGATTTCCGCTCTTTTATACACCTATCGTATGACAACACTTGAATTGTGTAGGTTTGTCATTTCAGGAGACACAATTCAAGATCTCTGGAGCGTATTTGCGAAGCTCAAAAAGAATATAAACAAAGGAAATGACATGTGGTTTTATGATCATTGCTATAAAACATTTTATCAGCTGAGGGACAGTACTCCAAGCTGCAATATATATTCATATGAATAATTCTTAGTTAACTGGGTAATTCTCTCAATTTTGCTAGTTTTTTATTTATTCTAGATTCGTATCCATTGCAGGCCAGTCCAACTTGGGTACGGATCTCATCTAGCACTTGGACATCTGAGCCTAGAGAGACAAAAATACTTTTTATACTGCTATCAACTTTTAAGATTTGCAGAATGAGAAATAATTTCATTTTCTCTAAAGTCTGAAGAGACAGGTGCATTGAAAAATCACTACAGAGGGAAGAGGAAAAGATGTGTAATTAGTGGTTCCGATTTAAAAACAACTAAACAAACCCAAGGCGCTGAAATTCTTACATTTAATTAAAATTTCCTACCAAAATCTGTATCCTTTACAAAAGGAAAATATAATTTTTAACAAAATCCTATTTTCCGGTTAGATACGGTTTTGGCTGAGAAACTTTCATCAGTTTTACAGGGCCAGAAAGGAGATGCCAGTCAGTGTGTGTGTTTCCTTTTCCATCATTATAGGAAGAAGTATTTATATAGAAATAGTCTGTATGCAGTTCAAAGTGTTCCAGGGGCTCACCTAAATACACTTCCTTTTCTTCACAATAAGCACATTTGCAAATCTTTTCTGGGACACATTTTTGTACACAAATTTATGTTGCATTGTTCTCTTGTTCCCAAAATATAACTGCCCTTAATTAAGAAACCTTTGTATTTTATATATTCCATTTAAAATTCATGGATCATATAGGTAACAGTGCTTAGTGAACCAATTGTTTTCCTTCATTATTTTATTTGAGAAACCCAATGTTGTACTTTCAGGCATCACCAGAGTCAAAATTGCATCAACAGGGAGAACATGTAAGTAGAAACTTTGAGAGCAGTGAGAGTGTGAGAATGAATAAAGACAACCAGCATTATTTGCCTGCTGCAGCCCACAAACATGGTCTGACTACCACACACAGCAGAAGCTATTTATGTACTGATGCACACGATATGCATTAATTAGTTCACTTGAGGGTTTATGATCATAAAAGACATTCCTAGAAACAATGAAAATAACTAGGGGAAAATTTGTCCTTGAAGTAAAATATTAATAAATTAAATTCTTTCAGTATATTGATTAAGATGTTCCCATTTGTGACAAACTCAGTGCCATTTACAATGTAGAATTTGATGAGAGTAAGAGGTGAGAGGATTAAGTACCCTCAGCTCTTCAATAATGTAGCTGCACTGCTGAACCACTGCCACAAAAGGCAGCTCATGAGGTCTATGTGCACAAAACCAGTTAAACCTTCTTTCCAAAAGGCACACCAGTATAGGAAGGATAGGATATAATTTGGATACTACTGTTTGGCTCTCAATATCTAAAAAACACCCACCAGACTGACAAAAACACATTAAAATATCCTCCTATATTATATATGCATGTGTGTGTGAAAAATAATTTGGTTTAATCATGTTGAAATATTGAGGAGACTAGGATCCAAGGCTTTTCTTCCATTTTGAAGCATGACACTCCTTTACTATTCCAGCATCCTTCAGACTCAGATCACATGTGACCAGATCAGTTCAGATTTCATCTGCGTTAAGTCTTGGGCTCTGGTCTATAGGAAATATCCAAACACCAAAAATAGCTGCTTGAACTAGAATTAATCACAGCATCATACTCCATTCCCAAAATGGATTCAGTGACAGGAGGTCTGAGGAAAAGCATCTAATAAATGGATCAGAGTGCATATTTGGTTTGTGCAAAAATAGGATGCCATGACACCTGCAGCTATATGTTAATTTAGTATAATCCTTAACATTGAGGGGCTGTGCTATTATCAACAAGGTAGAGCTCACCATACAATACAAGGCATATTACCAGCATTAATCAATTAACAAAAACATTATAAACAAAACCAAAAACTTTTGAAATCCCTCAGTATGTACAGATTCTCTGACACAAGCCAGAGTATAAATACTTTATTTTGTGTATTTAATGTAATGATAATTTTCTATTTTTAAAATTAGTATCTGCTGCCTGTAGTCAGCTTGCTTTGTTGATCTCTTTCCCTGGTTCCTCGTTTCTATGTTTTTAAGTGTTCTTTTAAATCAGGCCTCTAAAAAATTTCACAGTAGCATCTTCAATCAGAAACATAATGTTACTTTTCAAATAAAATCTTGGCAAATTAGATACCCTTTATGGACAACACACCAGCTTAATTGGCATGCTTTTAAAATTAACTTACCTTTCACTGAAAATTGTAAAACTTCTGCTTGCATACAAAGTCCACCTGATTGTGTAGCTTGGTTAAAAGACAATAACCATTACAATAGGTGAAGACATATTCACAGGGTTTTATGATGTACTAAGTAGAATTTGAGTAAACAAAAATAATCGTAAAAGGAAAATGTTAATGTTATAAAGTATCCAACACAAAAGCATTAATCAACTAGTGTTTTAGTGTCAGCTCCTGAGGCTGCAGGGACCGCCTGACCCCAGCATGGAGGCTCCTCTCCTGGCTCTGGAGAGCCTCCAGCACCCCACCAAGCGCAGGACTGCCAATGCACCCCGTGCTGATGTGATGGTGATCCCAACAGCCAGGATGACTTTTGGCTACACCTCCTGGAGGCTCTTATTTTGGGGGAGAAAGAGAAGATGCCTGCTGTTCCAAAGGGGAAAGGTACCTTGTACCCTCAGTGACCCTGACTCCTGCCTTTTGCTAACCACTGCTCCTCCTTGCTGGCCCTGGGATGACAAGGGCGAGGAGTCCTGTGATAGCTACACCATGCCACCATCTTTGTTTTCTTGTTTCATGAAAAACCAACTGCAGCCAACCTTGTGAACTTTATCTGAAGTACCCACATAAGCCCAAGCCCTAAAAGTGCAATTCAAGTCTTTCCTACAGCATTTTGTTATGAGTAAGTCTCTATGAAGCTCTTTTACTATCTATGCCTTTTTATTTTTTATTAATTTGTATACTGCAATAAAGAGCAATTGCAAAAGACTCTAAAACAGCTGGGGTATAGGACAAGTCAGTTATTAACCGGCAAAACACGAATACTATGAATGGTAAGCGTTTTATAGACAGGTTTTTCTGATAATGCAAAGTGCAAAGAAGGGCCAAGACTAGAACTGCCAAAGAAGGCTCCTCTGCATGTGTCTCAGGCAACTCCTGGAAGAAAAGTCTTTTTGACTTTTCAAGCCCTGACTCTCAAGACTTCCTCCTGGCTTGACTTTTAGTCCAAGGCTCCTGTTTTGGGCTGAACAAATACTCAGGTTTGCAAAAGCCAAAGGGTTCCCATTAGCATATGCACAATCCCCATCACTGGAGGTTCCCTGTTTCCATTTTTTTTTATGCTGCCAGATAGCAAATTTGGCCTTGGTGAGAAATATTAGACACTTCTTTGAAGAATGGGCAAATAAACTCTCAAACAAATTGTTTTCAAAATCTTAATGATTTTTTGATTTTTAAGCTTGCTTTTTCCTTCCCCCCTCCCATTTGACTCATGATTTCAGCAGAATTGAAGAGCTGCTGGTGCAGCTTAGAGCAGCAGTTGTCGGCACATTACCCACCACCCATGCACGCATACTTGGTGTGGACACGGGACCCTGTACAGCCTTACACACACGACTGCTGGCCTGTCTTATCCCTCCTCCCTCCCCCGAAATGTCCTAGCTTAGGCCTTAGGACAATAAAGGGCATGCAGGCTGCTTTTTTACTCTTTGAAACACCCCCGGAGAATCATTCCCAGGCAGAGGAATGCTCACTATGGCTGTACCCAGTAGAGCTAGAATAGCAGGTCTGCATGACAAAACTTTTCTCAAAGCTATCCCATTCACCACTGCTATTTGCTTGCTTTGGATTTCTTGCCTCTCACTTCCTACATGTGGAGAAGGTGTGGAGCAGAGCCCTTGCGAATCACACAGTGATTTGGTCAAACACACCAAAAGAAGGCTTTTTTTTCACAAAATTTGTGAATGCTTTTAGTTAAACATACAACTACCTAAGCTACCGACTGCATCTTCTTCAGGTTTCAGTAAGTCAAACTGCACTGCTCTTCAAGCCTTTTCCACCCACAGCTGCCCACCCATCCACCCTCTCTTATGCATGTAATAAAACAAACAGTAAACATGCAAACCTAGAATCTTTTCACCGTGTCACTCAGAGCTACCCCGTCACATTCACGAGTCTGCCTGTCAGAATACAGCTGCTGCAAGTTTACCTGAATGCTCAGAGTTTGTCATTTCATGACTGGAGGCTGTGAATTACAAATAATGCAAGTACTAAAATCATAGCCCAGTGCCAGCTGCCTTGTGGGAGGGACTATAAACTCTACAGCCAGAGTAAACAGCAGGATACTTTGAGTGACCACTGCTTTATCCTCCCACACATATCTTATTCATCTTGTCTCCTTTTGATGACATTAAAAGCTGCTGCAGCATAAAAAGAAATATTAATCTGCAAGAGAAATATGAAGAGCAATTTAATACTCAGGCAAGCTAACAGATCTGGAACCATGGCATAGCTGTTACTGTCATCAACCATTCTAACTGAGCATAAGTTTCAGTAAGTTATGATTGTCAAGGAATACAGAGTAAAGAGAATACATGGAATTTATATGTTTTTTCATGCGACCCAAGGAGGTGCAAAATTAACCGTGCTTTATTAGATGGGGAAAGAGCTGCATTTAGGCCATTGCGCAGAAGACATAAGCAAAGTTTAAATGAGCTCCCTTGTTTTCCACAGTTTTGAATATTATCATTCTCACTTAGCAAAGCTTATTGAAAATTATTATTACTTAATTTCATGAAATAGTTGGTGCAAATACAAAGGAAGAATGAGAACCTGAATTGCCCTCATCTCCCAGGCAATATTTTATCCTTTATGCACAAAGCACCCAGGCAGGTGTTTCTGATAAAATAGTGAAAAGCTCTGCTGCTAAACCTGTAACAGGGTTAGTGTGCCCATGTAAAAAGTGACTCCTTACAAATAACCACCAGCAATCTCTGCAAAAGAGCTGATTCCTCTGTCAGAGTGACACAAATCTGCTGAGTTTAACAGGTCTATTTCTCAGCATATACCAGTAGGACACCCAAGGCAGACCCACAGTTACCAGCCCAGTTAGATTCTGGCAAGGAAAAACCCTGTGCAATCTTCAGAAGAAGCCGAAACAAAGGCTCAGCAGCCAGCCATTGTGGCTTTAACTAATCAGAGAGAAACCACCTGCAGGAATACCCCCTTTTCTGTTTACTCCCAGCAGAACCTTCCAAATGATGATTAATCACTGAATAAACTGAACAACTGACAATGACATGATGACAAAGGGAAGGCAGAGAGGGGCAGCAGCACTGGTGGATGTGGCTCGAGCATGGGTGGGTGGAATGGCCAAAGAAGATGGATGGCCTGAAAACGCTTGACACTTAAGTATCTCCTGTGTAGCAGGAGGACGGCAATGCTAAAGCAAGCTGCCATCTTCAAGCAAATAATACTCTGCACAACAAGCTGACACACTTCCTTCAGCTGTCAGCAGCAATGCAGAGGGGCAGCTTCCTCAAGAACGAACTAATGAGGCTTTTAATTGGGATATGAAGCCCTGATAATAACTGAAATAAGAGATACTGTAAATGACAGGATAATCCATTACAGTGGAAAGCATTGTAAATGTTTTACTGATTATACCCACATATTATCCTACCTATGTCCCTACTAATTTGAAAAATGATGAATCATAGGGTTCAAACAGGACTCAGATGAGTCAATTAGACTAAGTAGTGATATCAAAAGCTCATATTTTCTGTACTTAGGAATCAAGCATGTTTTGCCTAACAACAAACAAAAATGAGCTGTGTTTCACACTCTCAGTTGACCAAGTCATTAGCAACATGGAAGAATACTTCTTTAAATTTTCCGTATTTTTAGATGCTCTTGCCCCCATGGAGTCCTTTCTGGCAGATGTTTATTAGCTGGAAAAACATTTTCAGGACATGAAATATTGTCTTGCAGCATTCTGCTGATTCCACTTCTAATTGTATCAGTTCAGGGTAGTTTAGGTGTTTCAGTGAGTATCCACATAACGAGAAAACTTTGACTGCTATTAGCCAAACTCTGCACATTCAGTATTCAGACCAAAACTGAGCTCCACTGTACAACTGGGACATCACATTTTCTCATAGCACTTGTATTGCAAGTGCTATAAGATTAAGCCTTAGAGACAAATTCACTATTAATCACAATTTGGGCAGTTATTTACAGTAATGCAAAATGATTAGGTATATCTTCACACCTGCCAGGAGATACAGGGGCATTAAGCACCTTATTGCCTTTGAAAACATGGCTTTGATTTGAAAACATGGCTGAAACACCACCTGATTTGAAAAGTACTTTTTACCGAACAAAGATTGTCCAGCTCAGTCTTCTGCCAGTTTTGTACTGGAAGAAACAAGCAGCAAAGTTCAAATGTCAGTAGGAATGAAATCTTTTCCACTTACTTTGTGAGTATTTTTAATTTTAGGAATTTAGCACAGGTACAAAAGAGGGTTTCAAACAAACTAAATTTAAAAAAAGTTTTGATGGCTTAGTTTTCTGGTTTTGGGATTCCCCTCCCCCTCCTTCCCCTTAGTGAAAAGAGAGGAGAAGGGGAATTACTGGGGTAAATCAAATCCCAGATGCTTTTATTTTAGATTCAGGTTCATTTAGAGCATTTTCCATTTTGAATTACTGTACTGAGAGCAGTAATATCTCCATGTATCTGAAAACGGCTGTGAATATTTTCTATATCTCAAAAGGCATTTTTTGGTGGGGGAAAACATTCATAAAACACTTCAGCTACACAGAATATAAATTAAGTCCAATCTCATGGCAATTTGCATTTTGTCTCTGATTTAACAGAAAACAGACAATTAAGATGAAAGTTATTGCAAGGATGCATCTGCACTTCCAGACTTCAGCCTATGTCAGTATTTTTATAGTATACTTCCTTGGCCCATGGTTTAGTAAAATTTAGCTTTCCATTTTCCTATCGTTTTCTATAAAAGGTCTCAAATGTAGCTTTAGAAACATCTTAGCTTTGAAAAAAAAATAAATAGAAATAGACATTTGAGGACTGAGGCATTTAAACAAATCCAAAGTAATTTCTTGAGGGCAGAAACATCCAGGAACTTCTGTCATTATAAAACCAAGATCTTGTGCAAGTGCCCAGAGAATGAATTGCTCAGAGTGTGTTTCAGCAACAAACGATGCAGAGATTATTCCTTCTGTACACCCCTTCTCAGCACCTGAGGTGGATTTGGTGATTTTGGTGTAATGATGTGCACATCTATGCTTGCAACTGCCAAATGGTTGAAATGTGTTCAGCTCCATCTGAGAAGCCTCCATCACCCCACTCCTCAGCAGTAAAGGCACTTTGCAGTTTTCCTGTTTAAGTTGCTTTACAAAAAGGGCCAGAGCAAAGTGTGCATCTGAGCTGTAGTGCAACACTTCCAGCAAGGCCTGGAGCCCAGCTCCTGCTCCAGGACTAGCTGTGTGCCCTATTACAACATCCCGATTTCTGTTTGGACAATGCAGATCCTTCTGTGGCCTAAACCCTTTCAGAAGACAGAATCTGGTTCCCAGTCTCACTCACGAATTTTCAGAAATTTTATCTGCCAGTACTGCCAGTATTTCCTAGGAACACTGGTACAAAAGTGTGTACAATTACAATTTTTATACTTCCATCCTGTTCCATTCCTCCACCACAAACAGTTCCTCGTGACAGCTACCTGCACACTATCCCCAGCAATCTACACAAGTTTTATGCTAATTATTTTTATACCTTAATATTCATATCACTCACAATAGATGGTCCAAATCCTCCCCTCAAAACCATTCCTACTCCTTCGCTGGTACAACCAATACTAATTCTCAACAAAGTTTGCACATGTCAATTGGGTGCTCATCCCAAACCTTCCAAACTCTCCAGTTACTCTGAGGAGTCCTAACTCTTAACGAGAATTGAGCTTCATTTCAAAATCATCTTAGAGTCTTGAGCCCCACTATTGTATATTCCAATTGCTTTGCATAGTAACTTGTCCAGGGTCAACACGTACATTTAAGTAGATCATTTAATGTTAAAGGTGCAACCTTTTCTAGAGAAAGAAAAATTGCATCTGCAGCTCTATTTCAGTAACTATTACCAAATTGGCTAAATATTTTTTTTCTACACTGACATCATTCTGTTGCAGCACAGACTTTTTCACAGATTTTTGGAATACCACTCTGTGATCTCTGCTGTCCTCTCTCAGAGATCATTATTCACAACTGCAATAGCAGTAGCTTCTTGGTGCTGTTTTTCCTCACATTCCTGCTTATACATCTGTATTTTTTATCAACTCCCCCCATCTTTTTTTAATGTATATTTCAAAAAATATTTTGCTTATTTCCTTTAGATTTTGCATATGTGTTTCATTTGATCCAGACAGGATCAGGAGAAGAAGATAAAATGCTTTGAGGAAAAGCTTTCCTCCTGTATTTATTCCTGCTTTTATTTTACATTATTCTCTTCACTGACTCTTTGGAAAGAAGTCCTGGTGACCCTTGAAATGCACAGATAAGATAATTTTAGAAGGCTCAGCCACAAGATTAGAAAAATCTATAAACAGGCAGGGAAGAGCAGAGAAGTTGCTCTGTTACTGTTCCTTCATTTTCTTTATGATACTTCTTTTCTGAATTCTTACAAAAAACATACATCCCAGTGAGCAAGGAAGTAGTAGAAGAGGAATAGGAAAGTACAGACAGTGCATTTTACCTTCAAAATGTTTAAAACATCTTGTGCTCTTTCTTTGCCACAGTGAAGATTGATGTCTTTTTTAGGATAATGCTTCAAGGAGCTACTTTACAAAAAATACCAGTTTCCTTTCAACAAGTTCTCTGCATGTGGCAGGATATTGGTGAAAATCAGCAAATTTGGGATGTTAATGTTCAACCAGGTACAGTGAAGGGTGCAAAGCACTTAAAGACAGATCAGCTTGACAGATTCTGTACTCCAGCCTATTTAGGCAGGCATGTACTTCAGTTGTAAGTTGCCTTGTTTAATTAGCTACTGAGGTGTTCCATCTTCATCCCTGGTGCCTCATGCCTCATAGGATGCAGAAGTAATCACTGCTTGGGACTAAGACAGAGCAGGGCTTGATTGTTCTACAAGATGTCCCATGGATGAGGACCAGACACTGGTGATTAACCATTAACTTTGCAGATCTTAACATCAGGGTTTTTTTCCTTTCAGTGATGCTAAGATAGACACTTTGGAAAGATCTGAAATGCTGTGTAGAAGATGACAGATTGCTTTGTGTATTTTAAAAAGGGCTGATTACAGCAGGCTCTACCACCAGAGCAATTTAAGAATAAGAAAAGCATAGGAAGAGATGGTGGAATTTCTATGAGAATTTTTAAGAAATACATACACACACATAAGCACATTTGAGAGGCATATAGAGATTTCTCTACTGAATATATTTCTAACAAAATACATATATAGGATTAAAGCACACCTTGCTGAAAATTCATGCTAAACCAGTTTCTAGCAATCAGAAAATTCTTCAGTTCATAAGTTTATGTTGCTTTTAGAAAGGGAAGAAGAGACACTTGAGGAAGAAAAAGTAGAAGTGGACTGGACTCCATAGCAGAGAACTGCAGAAACCACACTGAACTAAGTGTGCTGCTTAAAAGATGTATTTTCAGTGTGCTGTGTTTGCTGAAAAACCACTTGAAATCTTTTGTACCATTGACTCTTTCCATCCTGAAATACCATCACAATTTAATTCCTGCATGCTTCAGAAGGATTTCTAGGTGCTCTGCTATGGAATATTTTATGCATTTAATTTATTTTAGGTTATTAGGTTGTTAGCAGTCTAGACCTTTAAACCTACCACTTGCTCCCAACTCCGAACAACTATATAAGTAAGAAATTTTCATTAGTGCCCATGAAAACAAATCTATTCTAGTGCTGGCTATGACAGTATTCTCAGTATGCATCAATTTTAATTGTTCAAATTAGTCAGCCAGTTCTTCTGACCTCTGAGCTTCCTTTTCACATCCCTCCAAGAAAGCCGTGCAGAGAAGGGCACAGCAATCAAGTCTTGATACTGCCTCAAAGCCTTCAAATATCTTCAGCCATTTCAAATTGTGGTTGGGCTACCCAAGACCACAGAAGAGCACAGACCTTTGGTGGTGATGTGCACTTAGTGCTGGACAGAGGTCCAAGCTTCATGATCCTAGTTCCATGGGTTTGCAGGATGGAGGAACTGACATCTTGATTTACAACAGCCCAAGTGAGATTAAGGCACATCAGAGCTGACCAAGTGGCCAAGATGGCATTTTGAGCAGGTGGAGTGTCCAGACATCTCACAGAGCAGAGAAATAAAATGACAGTACTGAAGAAGCACTCATCTACCAAGGGAGAGCCAGCTGAACTTTCTTGACTTAGTATACCACTCCATTTCTATAGGAAGAAAGGGATATTGCTCTGCATCCTCCCAGACATGTCAACAATTTGCCAGGCAGCAGAGATAAAAACACTGCCATCTCCAACTGCCTGTCACACGTATCTGGGAGTGGGCACAGCACCAGCCCTGTGGCTGCCCAGCTCACACCCCAAGTGCCACTGAAAGAAAACCTGCCAAGCAGCACCTCACCTGCTCCCTTTGCCCCAAAGACCAGCAGTTCCACAAGCTTAGCAGCAGCTGTAGGAGACTCAAGAAGCTCCTGTCTGGCCAAGGCATGTGGCACCTGCCACACAAGCACTACCCACCTGATACGTGGCACTCACAGCCCTGCAACTGCATGAGGATCTAATGCCCAGACTCTCTGTACAAGTGGGGAGATCCCATTCCCCATACTCTTTCCTCATGCTTCCCTAGTTGACAATGGCTTGCATGTACTGAATTTCAGGACACACTGAAGAATCCTGCCATTTACCAAGTCCTCATACAGGCAAGTTTTAGGGAAGTTCTTGAAAGTTTTTGCTTTTTTGCTCCCCCTCCCCCAGTCCTTTAATTGACACAGAGTAAAAGTTGTGTGATTTACATGTGCCTGGAAAGGATGGAAGCAGCTATTTTTAACTGTATCACTTGCTTTTAATTCCATCATTCAATTAGACACATATTTTTAGCTTCAGGAAACTTTCTTTTCAAGAGGTGAAATGCCAGCACAGTACACTAGCAGAACCATTAGCTGTCAAAATAAAACAGGCTTCATATTCACGGAACAACAGGATCAACCTACACGCGACAGAAATACGATGGCAGTGCACTTTTACTTTTCAGCAGCTAGTGCAGTGTTTTCTGTATTAAATTTAATAGGCATTTTACATGGGATGTCAGATATTTTTGTCTCTGCAAATAGGGTTCTTTCCTTAAAAAAAAAAACCAAAAAACCAAACAAAAAAAAAATCTCAGTTTCCTGCCGCTTATATAGGGAAAACAGCACAGAAATTGCAGTCTTACACTAGCAATGACTAGGGAGTCATCATTTTTAAAAACAATGTCACAAAAGCTATTTCAACGCTGTCACTCTTAAGAATAATTAGTTTCCATCAAAGCAACAGATTATCTGTTCATGTTGTCCACTGGGTCATTACAATGGGCAACCAATACAGATAAATGGTATCTAATCTTTTCTGCTCTTCTATTGGACTGATTGATGGTTATAACTTCTCCGATATTATAAGGCAGAAAAATTATGCTGACATTTAGAAGCAAAAGCACAGAAAGATAAAACTAAGTACAAAGCACATCCAACACCATTAAAAAAAAAGAAGAAAAAAAGAAAAAAGCTAAAGACAAATAGAACAGAAAAACAAATGACAATTAGGCCAAAAGAGAATTATAGAGGGGAACAACTATACATTGTGGGTGGCAAGGAGCTCAATTAATTATAGAACATGAAGGGAAATCCAGGCATTTCCATTAGATGTTATTAAAAGACATATTGACTGAGCTTTCTTTACATGTTATGCCTTGGAAGAAGACAAAAGGATTTCCCTGGTATTGATTTGTTCCTGGAATTGGTCGACTTTAAGACATGAAGAATAACATAATGAGAGGTGGCTCGGTAGCAAACAAGAAAGAACAAATTGTTGCCACTGACACTCACATTTGTGAGCTTCCATATATTATTGCCTTTTTCAATTTAGCATTTTTTCATATTGCTTGTCAGAAACCATTAAACCACAAAATATGCTCTAAACTTAAAACAGCAAGCCTCTCAGTTATTCATTCACTGTACAAATAATCACAATTTTCAACAGACCTACTCAAAAACATTAGCAATGTTAACTAGCTGGCTGGATTTGCAATGTTCCTGTGAGGTACCAAATGCCCTGAATAAGTCCCAGGTAGAAGGGAAATATTCAGATTTTTGGAGGAGCAGTCTTTTTTCCCCCCAAGGAATAAAGATACCCAACCCATGTTCATCTGCTGTTTTGCAGCTGCTGTAGGATGACCACAAGTCCCACCCTCCAGTCAAAGTAGCGAGATGAGGATGAGGTTGACTGTTGGTATGACAGCCTGTGGGCTGAGGGGCTTTTAAACATCTTCTTGCTGGTGAAGACAAACAAAAGTCTCTGCTTTGCTGTGATGGCCTAATCCTGTCCATGACAGACTGTTATATAAAATAGCTGTGTGGGGACCATCCATTTGGGGGTTGGAGGAAAGAGCGTTGGGCACTGCTACCCACCATGTAGGCAGTCATCAAAAGAAATTAAAAGACAGAGTATTTCTCATGAGTATTATTTATATTGATATGAGAAAAGTAAGCAGTTCCATACTAATCATTAGTACTACACTACAGCTGGCTTCTCTCCATGAGAACAAAGGCTTGTGAACATAATTATCTTCCCTTATGTATGTGCTTAGCAATTCTCCTCACAGTTACAATTCTTCGAGCAGCTTTGTATTGTGTTAACAGTTTGACTACAAAATAATTTTCTGCTACAATGAATGTATATCCACAGCAGGCAAAAATTCCCCAATCTATAGATCCACACTCAACTACATTCAAAATTGTACTATGAGTTACACTTCTCATACTCTGGCATTTACCTTTGGATTTATTAGCAACTGTCTCAGTTTTCACTACTGAAATTTTGTGAAGCAGCAGATTTTGCCATTTCTCTCAGACTCATATGATAGTTTCAGGCAACAGAATTTTGCCTGATATGATAGTTTCAGGCAACAGAAATTTTCCAAGTGTTATTTGGAAAAATAGCTTAGAAAACATCAAGAGCAGGTGCGAGCCAAATAGCTTCTCCACTACACCATTGTTCAGAGATGAATGTACAGATAAAGAACTGTCTTTATGTTTGTTGTCTCTAATATTTCTTAAGTTTTCACTCTTAGACTCAACCCCTAAGTCAATGCCTCTGGGAAGGATAAATCACAGAGCTACCCCCACTACATTTATAATTTCTACCCAGAATAAAATGTTTTCTCCATTTTGTGAGAATATAAGATCTCAAAACAGTTTCTGTCTCAAATGCAAGCAAAATGCCAAAATCTTGACACATTTTCTGAATGAAAACAATACAAAATTTCAATCACGAAATTTGCAATACTTAATTTCTAAAATCGACATCCCACTCCATTTTTCACTTCACATTTGGTTTTGAATAGAATTTTTTTTGTTTTGAACAATACAGTTTTTTAACAGCAAAAAATTGCTATTAGTATTAATTTATAAAAGGCAAGGATTGAAAACAGAAGTTCTAGGGCTTTTGTCAAAGTGTAATAAATATTACACTTCAAAATGTTGATCCTTAGCTACATTTTTTTAACCTAGGCTATCACATAACTTTGGGGTTAGGCTAACTATGATTGGGATGGACAAAATAGAGCAATGTTTAACTTAGCCAGTAGGAAACAATAAAGCTTATCCCAATTTTCAAAGGAAATCCAAATCTGCTAACCAGGAAGCTACTGGAAGAACCTTTCAAAAAGATAAACATTTTGAGGTAGCACTGGCTGAAAGGGGCTTGGGACTGAACAAGGAAATTATCTTCTGATTCTCTGATCTCTTCTTTTCTCAGTGAAATTCCATGTGTACATAACCTAAGTTGGTTTTTTTTAACCAAGTACTCCTATGAACTAGAACTTGTGCAAAATCTTTTTTTTTTTTTTTTTTGCTAACTGTTCAAGTAAATGGGGTAATATAATTTCAAGTCTGAGTATTAACTCTTCCTCTCAATGGCTCAAATTATAATACTTAAGTTTCTTCAATATGCCCTCTATTTTTAGAAAATAATGGAATCAGAATAAAAAGATGAAACTTTCCACAAATGGAGATCCAGATACAACACAGATTAAGTCAATCAAAATCCTTCAAGATTCCTTAAACATTTCACTTCGACTTTTTTAAAAAATCAATTTAAATTCCTAAGTGAAAAGTCACTTGGACTAAAAATGTAACTTTTAATTTAAAAAAATAGATATATCCAGAGAAATATTTCCATAGTTCCACGGCTTTTCTTCTGCTTTTTAAAAAACAAATACTATGCTAAATATCATCCTTAAAACAGAAACAAACCCAAAACCAAAACCATCTTTGATTTCATACTCTCATTTCTGGGGAAAAAAGTTGAAATAATGTTGACTGCCTCTACTAACCTTTAAACCTGTAATGGTTACTGGGCATGATGACAATCCTCTCTCCTCAGGCTCTGTGGCGTTTGCACACTTATGCAAGTGAAGGGAGATCAACTTGTCACTGTCCTTGTGATAAGTAAGTTTCAAAAGATGAGAGTGCTCTGATGTTACATGTGATATGGCTGAGTGAATGAATGTAAAGTAGGAGGATAAGAAACTGTTTTATCTAGTTTTTTCTTCCCTTCTGTTGTCTGTTTATGCTGTGACATTTTCTTGTTTTAGCTCTCTTCTGCTTCTTTGGAAATTAAATGAGATCCAGTATCTCAGAGACTACTGGCACTTATGGATTAGTGAGACTAACGTAAAAGCAATTAGTGAAGGGAAGAAAAGAAACTAATTGCATGAATTTGATTTAAGATGAAATTTTAAAAAATCCTGCAACAAAAATTTGCAGCAAAGATGAGGTTTGATAAAGAAAAGCAGTCCTGGCAAATGCAAGTGAAGGCGAGCGCAAAGCAACTCTGTTGAATTACGGAAGAATGGATGAAGGAACTGTGGGGTGGCAATGACAGTGCAAGAGCAGCAGCCTCATGTATTCAGCCTCACCACCAATCTGCCAGCTGGCACCAACGTTTTCTAAACATACCCAGGATACTCAGAACAAGATGTTAAAAGCAATGCATTGTACTTGCTTTACACTAGGGAACCACAGACAGATCCCACCTGGATGCCAGAACTGTTAAGTCTCGTGTGTTGTACATGGGAAGACTATATTTGGAAACCCATTCTGACAGCTACATTTCTTCAGAGTTGTTGACTGCCTGAACTCAGCTTTTAACGGTTTGGACGAGAACAAGTCTATCTTAACCTCATAGAAAGGAAAAGGGTATTTGTGCTGTGATTGTCTCTTTGTCAGCATCTATTCATGTTTATCACACAGGTACACGGACTGTGAAAGTTGAGATGCTATCAGAGAAAATAACTACAAGTATAGGTGTGTACTTTCCTATGCAAGTCACTGAAATAATCTGAAAATCTAGCTTGTGACCTGTTTTCCAAAGAGCACTATTTAAGTCTGTGATACACTGCTGACTCTGATTAAAAAGTTTTAGTCTAATCTGTACTCAGAATGCACTACTCCATAGCTTACTCTGCTTTGTTCAAGTTTAAAAGGTCATTTTGCCGTTTTATCTAAAGGGGTACAAAGAAGCAACATTTAAACATGCGCCAAAAATACAAACCCCTTCTGTTCCTTTTATATAGAATTAGATGCTCAAACTAAAGACAGTACTAAGTCATAAAAAACTTTCTAAGCTGATCAAAAGCTCCTAATTGCTAAGGAAAACACTATGTAACTAATTATAGGCAAAACTTTGCTTTTCTGCATCCTGTAAAATGGTAAGCAAAACAGTCCTATCTGGGCAGCACTTCTGATGACTGTATGTCTGGGAAAGACAGAGATGCAGGGGTAGCAAACTTCACAAGTCTCAGTCCTGTTGTTCCCTGGCAGAGCTGATGAAAGACAACACAGCGCATTTGTGTGTAAGTATCCATGCAGTGGATCAGCTAGGCAGCCTTGCCCACAGGCTCAGGAAGCATTAGACTCTTATCATCCAGGTTTTCAGGTTAGGATACAAAATACAGACAGAGGATGCATACAGACTGTCTAATTTTAAGCATCTGACTTAAATGCTGTAAATTGTGCTCCGAGGGCATCTTTCTCCAGCTGCATATGCAGAGAATTTGCCTGTCTGGGCTCAAATCTAGGATGCAAGTGGTGTGTGCACGTTCCCCCGAGCACCCCTAAAGAAAGACAAGGTCCCACCTAGAACTGTTAGCTGCTTGAACAGGCAAAGTCACATCTCTTCTTCCCTGAGACTCAGCCAGGACAATGGGTGACAGGCAGCACTGCCATGCCCGAGCATGGGGGAAGGGGCTTAGTGGTCCTTCTTCCTCATTAAAAGGACAAGCTCTGAGTCCTTCATATAGACACCTATAATGGTCCAGACTTCTCTCTAACCCAAGTACTTCACAAGCACACAAGTACCCAGACTGCCCAGGTGAAACCCAGGCTGGCCTCATGTGGCTCCAACCGTAAGTACTCTGAAAGATATATGAAGTGAATGCCTGCAGCAGATGACACAGTTCACAACCTGTAATGATTTTTTCACCTGTCAGAATAGTGCAAAACCTGCAGAGTATAACTTCACCAATCCCAGCACATTAGTTTACAGGAGAGGTGGTGCAAGCACAGAGCTCCTAGTACCTCATTGTTTCAGCTTTCTGCAGGCTATGGCTGGGCAGAGGGTATAAAGAGCCAGTTCTATGATTTTTGTAAACAAATAGCTCTCTCAAGATCACCATTCCTATCTTCAGCTAGCACTGAATGTACTGCCATTTGCAAAAGGTCAAACTAGATTCACCTGTGATTAATACAACGAGTAGTTTGATTTTTATATTTACTGCCTTACTTCAAAGCAAGAACTAAGGACACACTGTAAACATAACTCTTACCATCAAACTAATTCCATAACTTATGGTTACAGAAAAAAACTAAAGTTCCTCATTTGAGACCAAATGCATTTTCAAGAGCTCTTCTACCTGATTTTGTGCCCACACACTTCAGAGGTATCTGCATGTTACAAGCTGAGAATAGATTCCATGTTCCAGTCATAGGGGGAAAGACTGACTGGGCTCTGAACTAACAGACACCAAGCAAAACTTGACTTTTCAGCTATGAAGGATATAAGTATTTCTGAGATAGGAACCTAAGTGCTTGACTACAAGAGCAACACGAGGCAGACTCATTAGTAACCTAAATAAATGTTAGACATGCCTAACCCTACCTACAAGAAAATTTTGAAAACATTTTGATTTAAGTGGGCCCATTTGAAAGATGGTATTGATCAACCTCTTTAAGCTTAAGATAAAAAACCTCCAACATGACTGCCACTAAACCAGAGAGAGTAGACACTTGAACAGCTAAGGAACTTTGCCTGACCAAAAAAAGCAATTCAAGAAAGCAAGTGGTAAAATCAGGACTGCCAAGAAAAGAAAAAAAAAATAATTGAAGGCATTTATTACTTTATCTTCTGTGACAACTTTCTTTACTGAAGCAAACTGCTCTCTTTGCAAGCAGAAGTATCAGCCATGCTGTCTTCTACCCTAGCAATACTCCTGTCAGTGAGAGACCTTTGTTGCTTACCTGGGAACCCATCCTAATTCTGTAGTGCTTCTAAGTGCAATTCACAAACCCCCTGGACTTTGGGAGCTTGAAAGTGCAGTGGAAGAATAAGAAAAATGGCAATAAAAGATTGCAATGAGATTTTTTTTTTTTTAAATAAGATCCAGGTCTAACATTTTAACACCGAGTTAGTAGTCTTTAGACCTCTTAAAGAAGTTTTGTTGTTCTCTGATTGACACACATGGAGATAACTGGAACAACTTCATGTACAGATGCAAAATGTTTCACAAATTGCCACTTAGGCACAGGCAGGGCATTAAGCAGGTATTCCAAAGTGAAATCTCTATCCTTCCCTCTCAATAACTAAAATCTTACCCTATTTGAGTAAACCTTAACATGACAGAAGCAATTTAGTTTCTTAGAGTTCCCGAAGTAGATGTTGTAAGAGTTTTGTTAGAAATTATTTTTGCAGTGCTACCACTGGAATTTCACAGACACAAGACACAGCCAACCTATGGAGCACATTAGTTAAAACAAGCTGTAACATGTTCAAGTGCAATCTACACAGAAAAGACAAAAGGCTATGTCAAAACATTTCATCATTGTTCCCCCAAGTAACAATATAATTCCATATGTCCCAGAGCATGCTTACAACAATACATCTATACAGAGAGTTTAGCCCACGCTCAATCTCAAACTTTCCTTCACACACCCTGCATAAAAGCTTTAAGTCTTAATTCACAGAGCTCACACTCTTGCCTGCCGGGAATACTCAACCAAAATTCAGCACTGGGGCTCCTTGGTGTTCCACATCACTGAAGGTGAATGCAAAAAGTAGCCAGACTTGAATCCCAAGCAGGAATTTCTGCTCATATTTGCTCATTTGAAAATCAGCTCTAAAAGCAAAACCTATCTAAATGAACAATTTTACCTCCAATCCTCTTTCTCTATCTGACCCAAACTCCAGGCTTTTATTTGAGAGGTTTACCAGAGTCTAGTGGAATTCCTCCCTTTTTACATCCACTGGCAATTTCTTTTAGTTCACTCATTTATTTCAAGTTGTCCAGAATGTCTTATCAGACATCCATTTATTGCAAGGCAAGTAAAAGCAGAACTAAAGTGACACATAGCATGGTGTAACTGAGAGAGTCAATGGAGAATCTCTCAATTAAATAAGAGAAATACCTAGAAAGAAGCAGAATTTGACAATTGTCATTTTTGTCAAATCACCATATTTGAAGCAGTAGAAAAGACAGAGTCCTTCACAATGGGAAAATCTGTCCTTCCAGCCAAGAAGGAATTGTAACTTTCCTATGCTACCATGGAAGCCATGCAGAAACCTCCTCAGAACCAATGCTGCAAAAACTGGGGAATGACATATTGGCTAAAAGCACATTGTTGGAATTTACCTAGCAGTGCCTGGGCTAAGTATCAAGGACCTTTTGAAAAGTAACCTTTAGGATCAAGAAAGACAGAAGTCCATCCTGGAAAGGCACAAGACATCTTTCCTGTGACAGCTCTGTGCTGCCTGAGTACAGTCTGTTATCTGGAGACAGGGACTGTGTGGCTAGCACAGGTTCTTCCCGTGGGAACATTTTGCTATATTTTATAAACAAGATAAAGTTTGGATGTTTTGCAAACAGTTTCTCCGGATTGAGTCAGTTCGGGCCTGGCCAATTGGGCCTAGGGGGTGGTCTTGGGCTGACCAATCTGGGGCACTTCTGTAGACTCTATATATATGGAATTCAAAACAATAAAGTTCCTCTTCTCCTCTCTTTCCTTGTCTGAGAACTTGGGTCAGTCCTCAGCTAGCCGCTCAACAGCGACAGGACTGCAGGAGAAGCCCTGAGGAAAGGATGCTGCTGTGACTACATGCAACCTATCCTTTTATAACAGGGTATCCTCAGAGCCCTGGAAAGACATTTTGTAGTTCTGCAGTTGCTTTCCCTGTCCAGCAGCACTGACTTTCTCCCTATCCTTGGAGGAAGAACAAGGTGTATGGATCCAAGCTTTTGAAGGGGCCTCAGTCTTGCAGAGAGGTAAGAAAAAAAGCAGGTCTGTGGTATCTGCTATCTTCCTCCAGTTTTCTCATATAAAAGAAACAGTTAGAACTGCAAGTTTCCCCTCAATATAATTTTGAGTACATAGCCAAGGGATAGTTGATGGGCCTTTCTGAACAGGAGCAAGAAGTAGTACCAGATACATGTGAACACAGACCACAGCAACCCTTTGACCTCACTGTTTTCTGCACAGAGACCACAGCCACACATATCACATAGGCCAAATGAAAAAGTGTGACTGTACCCAAGTGTGTGATTATTCCTGAAGCCAACACCCAGCTTGAGTTTGGAACAAGGCACTGAGCTTCAGTCAGGAGACCCTGGTCTCAGTCTGACATGCACACTTTAAAGGAGCGTGACATGCACACTTTAAATTGCTCTCAGCAGTCAAACACATACACACAGAGCAACATCAGAACAGATCCGATGCTCACAAATGAATAATAGGTTTAAAACCCTGCCGTTTTTCCAGATGGAAGCCTAGAATTGTGTGACGGCTTAAACTGCTTTTAGGGCAAAATATCTACTGTTTTATAGTAATTTGAGTTACAATGAAGGGTATTTTTCACTCTAGTCTCTTTAACTGTCACTATACAAAGTGCCACAGCTTGTCTTAAATCTGCTATTTACCAAAGTGAAAAGATTTCCAGGTATGAGGAAAATGCAATATTATCTGTTATAGATCAAAAAATAATAATGCTTGTGATAGGACATAATTTTTTATTTTCGCATATGTAAGTTTATATATTGTCTAGTATTGTTTCACCATTGTCTCATCATCAAGATTAACATTAAATCAAACAATGAATTATTCATGAGGTGTGAATAAATGGAATTAGCCTTCCTAACATTCACTCTGTAAATCGCATCTTCTGGATAAATGCCTTTTTTTCCTTTTTTTTCTTTTAATGTCTGAACACTAGAAATAATGACCTGGCTTGCAGCCTTGCTAGATTAGCTCTTGTTAGGGTGATATTTTTAGATGAACATAGGTCTCATCAACCAAGAGATGTCAGGTCTGCTATCATTCCTGCCAGCTTCCTAACTTCAAACAGTTTCCCTCCTTATCCCTAAACTCTGCCTTCACCTCTAGTAGCCATGGTACCTGGAGCTCAGATGATTTGTTGAGCTTGACTCATTATCTACTGTGTTGTAACAGCAGTTAGAAACTGAATGACATTCAATTAAAATGATATTAGCAGCTCAGGAGTGATTTTGTTTAATTTACTCCTACTCAGATGTAAAAACATTAGTGACTTTTTTAATTGGACCTCATAATGTCTAACTCCTACTCAAATGCAATGAAATTAAAGACTTTGGTGGCTAAATACCGCTTAATTTACTCCTACCCATCTATAATGACATTAAAGATGCTTTAGGGTAGATATTGTTTCCAATCATTTATATTCAAAAGAAATCTGAGCTTATAGGTACTATTATTGAGCATATAATAAAATCACACAAGAAATTTATCTATACAGTAGGGGATAGTTGGCTACAAGTAATATTAAAAAGTAATCATTCATTTTTAATGCAAGAATATTAAAAAGTAATGTTAAACACAAGAATTTGTGAAGTTTTCTGTTCTTCACAGCCTCTTCAAGGACACAAACCTCTCCTTTTTTAAATTCAGTGTGTGATTTTAGATGTAACATTTTTATTACATTGCATGTGGTTTTCTTAAGCGATATTTATATGATAAATCCAAGGCTGACTTACGTCATTACCAAGAAAGACAGCCAAGACGCTTTTCAGTAATGAGGTTCACTTTGCTTTGTAACTGTGTGTAATACAGTTTAATGCAGCCTTCTGAAGTTCAAACATTTTAGCCGAGTATGTGGTTCTCTGCCACATTTACACAACTTCACATCCTCTTCAAAAGTTACTTGATCTTTACTGAGTTAATGCTGTTTGCATGTAATACAACCACCTGCCCATGTTTTGTAACATCGATAAGGCTGAGCCATCAAATCCTTCATGTCTCTTTTAGTCACACAAAAATTCCACCCATTTGACCTCTGGCATATTCCCTTCTTCCCCTTCCCAGCCTTAAAAATCAAAATTATTTAAAATGCTGTCCTTCACCTACATAAACGTTTAATTATTGAAATGAAAAGCATTTACAACATTTCATTTATGTTTGTATTATGAAGACAAGCTGTGCAGATGACGGGTTGGCTCTTGAGATGGAAGAACAAGATTTCTGCTTTAATCTTGTGCTCTCATCGCGTGTGGCTATGGAGATGTTCAAATGGAAGAGCCTGTTCCAGGTAAGCACCATAAACCATTGCCAAGGGAGAGAGGAGTGATTTCTCTTCTTCCATCTTGGCAATACACAGCTAGGCATCCTAGTCCTGCTGAGTGGTGGGTGGTTAAATGACTTTCAACCTGCTTTTCAAGTGAGGGTACCTGATACCAGCTTCTTCCCAACCCAAGTGGAACATGGTCCTTGAGCTTTAACAGTAAAGCCCTTCAGAAACCATGATCTCTGATTCACTTTCTGATTCTGAAGCAAGAGCCAATGCATTACTTTTGTTGCAAACTAGTTTAAAATAATGTATTAGATTTATAATAGTTACTTTATAATAATTGTAAGGTTTCGCTGTAAAAATCTATTTTATCCAAAACATTTGCATGTAATTTTGTAATTTTTTCCACTCAAATCTGGAATTTGGACATGGGAGATTTAGAATAATTTTTCCCTGGGCATGGGTTTGCAAGGGGTTAGTTTAGCAGCGTGGGCTTGAAACACTAAGGAGTTTCAACACTATTTTGGAGCATTCATAGCAACATTAGTATCTATATAAGCACTTGAAGTTAAGCACCAGCTAACTCAGACCCTCTGTTTTGACCTGCAGTGGGTCATTTGCCAGGTCACACAATACGGGGGCTGGGTAGGGTCTGCCACTGTGCAGGGAGCAATGGTTAGCAGGCTGAGTCTGCTACCATGTCCTGTGTTACAGCTGCCTATCTGTGTGCACCTGCACATCTATTTCAGTACCACAGCTACCCTTATTTTACCTTTTGTACAAAAACCTGTCTGGATTGACACTGGATGCATATTGTTAGTGTTGTGGAGGGAAAAGGGGCACCCTATGTACAAGAGAAGCTTTCAGAATAGCAAGGTTATTACTATACATTTGGACACAGCTCAGCTATCAACAGATAGTTATGACAATTTTATAAATTTAACCTACTACTGATATTTAGCATATTTACTGTAGATATGATTATTGTAAATATTTCCATTTAAAGTTGTCAAGAGGGACCACTGAGCATTTGATTTCTGCTGTCACATCTTTCTCCCCCTTCTTTCATTCTGGCATTTCCTTCTCTAAAGCAGTCTCCAAATAATCTAATGCCAATGGGTACAGAACAAGCGAGAGGAAGCACCAGTTATAATATGGTGAGTAATCTGAACGTCAATCGATAATGTCTCCAAAAGGGTAATAATACTCTTAACACCAATAAAACACTATAGAAAAGAAGGTGGATATAAAAAGCAGTGATTAACTGACCAAATTGTGCCATTCCAGGACCACTGAAGTCTCAAACATACAAAAAATACACAGGGACCTCTAACTGGCTTTCACGTCTCAAATATGAAAGGAATCATTAACAGAATTCATTTCTAAATACCTTGCACATATAGTGAAAATTACTCAATATCATTAATTCAGGTATGAAACTACAAATGTCAAGATACATAGCCAAGTACATATTCGTCTGCACAGGAAAAATCTCAGGGTGCAGCACAGTAAAGCACAGACCCAGCTTTATTTGTAGTTTTTTTGGTACTTCTCCCAAAGCCAGAAGTATTTTTGAAGTCAAGGATACTACGACAGGATGAAGTTCTTCAATGGATTGAGACTTAGACGCCTACATTGTGCAGAGATGCATTATATTAACAAGACACTTAGTATTAAAAAGAGCAAGAGAGAACAAACATCTTCAGCAGGGGGAAGAAAAAAAAAAGAAATCCGCATAATTTTCTTTTTCTAAGATGGGTGCCTAAGATGGTCAAATCCAAAATACGAATTCACCTTCATCTAGTTCCCCTACTCCAGTAAAATTACTTACAAGCAGATCACTCTCCATGGAATTCAGCCCTCACCAACCACAGGAAAGAGCAGTCCAGAATGGGCTTAAGAACATCAACTCCTTGTCACCACACGGCTGATTGGACAATTCAATTTAATCTTGATGCTGTGACTGCCACACTTTTACAAGGCCCCCTAATTCTCATTATGGATTCTTGACATAGAGCATTTAGACAGCCTGTATCCTCTGCTATCTAACCTCATTTTACAAAGCCATTATTTAAGACATGCATGAACAAACCTCATATATTTTCCAGTTTTCTGGAAAAAAGAAAACTTTGTTTACTGTCTCTAATATCTATTTCTGTCACCTCAACTAAAAGAAATGTTTCTGTTGCAATTAGTTCAGAATTGTTTTGGGAAAGAGGAAGATACTGTTTAATTTCCATGGTGGAAATTTTAATAAACAGCACCCTCAAGAGGATTAGAACTCACTTCCTTTACTGTTTGGTTTCTGAAAAAAAAAAAAAATCAGTTGCTAAGATACCACTTTTGAATACAGCCAGAATAATTTCCAAGGGTTATTTAAGGTGTTTAACTACAGAAGAGATACTGTGCAAGAATCTGGGTATGCACTTACATCCCCCCATCACAAGTACTTCTGTGGTGGCCCCTGGGGCATCTGCGTGGTTTAGTGTGAAACTGAAGCTCCACAAGATCAAACAGGCAATCAGTCCCCATTATGAGGTGATCCCTTAAGGAGGTGACTTTGGAAAGGGAAGAGGAGACAGGCTGCTTCAGGGCTCCCTGTTGTTCTGCACATTTGGGAAAGTCCTTGTGAGAACAGCTAACATAAAGAGAGTTCTCATGTTTTGATCTAAGGGTGAGGAGTCCCATGGCCATCCTGGCCTGTGGGCTGAAGGGATGACAGCACACCTGGACTATCTCCTTGCACTACACTGGCATGAGACCCAGACACACATTGTGGACATTTGGGAATGAAGCATAACAGCTATACCTCACTCTGGGAAATGGGAGGGCTGACTGGAACTAAAGGCACACTGCTAGTGCCCTGCTTCCCCAGGACACACAGGAGGTCACTAGCTGGGGGCAGCTGCCAGGAAGATTACAGCCTGGGCCCCCAAAAATCTCAGCCTAAGCCAAGTCATCTTCAGAGCCTTGAAGGAGAGCAACTTGTGTGGAATGTCTGGATCTAGTAGTGAAGAGATCTTAAAAATCATGTCTTGGAACAGAAATTGAATGTGCTGAGGACAACCACAATTTGCATAGCATCAGAAAAGTCACTCTGGTGCTTCATCCTACCATATGATGGAGGGTACATATTTTCTTTGCAGAAGTAACACCATCCAGATGTCTCTTCCCTCTTCCACTCATTCTCTCCAACTGAACACATATCATATCAATACCACTAAAACTCATTTGCTGGCTTTTTAGTCCTAACTTCACTGAAAAGGAAGACTTCCAAGAATACCAGAACACTCTGTGTTAAATACAGCTGTAATTTACAGAGTGAATAAATTTGATTCCCATTTGGCTGTTTCTCTCCAATGTGTTGCCAATGCTTGGGTACCAGAAATTAGACCTTTGATTCTAGGTTTAAAAAGACTCTTGCAACAATAAAATAAAACCTTGGGAATGAAAAACCAATTAGATAATTTAGAATAGTTATTTTACACTTAATTTAGTAAAGCAACTTTCAAGGGGTATGCGTTGAGTTCTCTCTGCTGCAAACGTATTGGCAAATGCTGTTACTTAGCCTTTTGTTTTAATAATGAGTATTTTCTATGTGCTTATCAATTTTTAGGAAAATATTTATGCATTAAAAAAATATCCTTACTTTTGAAAAACTCACCATGATCTAAGGAAGCCTAAGCAAGGATAGCCTTCTGATGAGTAGCCAGATTCATGCCTAATGTTGTTTCCCAAGAGTGTAAATTCCTAGAGATGGAGTACCCAGCCAGACAGAGATGTGACTGGGACCATCAGAGAGCACATTTAATCCATATGCCAAAAGGAAGCTGCTTTTTCAATTCTGAAGTGTTTTCACAGTTGCACTTTCGTATGAAGAACTATTTTTAAATTACTTTCAAAAGGCATTTTTGCTATACTTTTTTTAAATCTAGATGCTTTTACTAAAGCTAGACATGAGATGATACATATATACTGAAGAAAAGTTGGGCAGAAATAATGCACATCTGATCATTATTCCCTGGAACAACAATAAACAGCTGCTTATCTGTGATCATCCTACTTGGCTGTAGCATTAACTTAGATATAAAAACTTTCAAGATCACATTGCTATAAGCTCCATGAATTATCTGTTATACAGACATGAATGGCTTTGGTCCCATTATTATGAGATAATTCATTTCCTCCCCTTCTCCCAAGTTTTACTGCCCTTTCTTAGCATGTCTGGCCAATTTTCTGACATGAAAGCCTTACTCAAACATACCGATTATTTACTTTACTTACCATGTACAGCAATTTTGGTTTAATGATTTTAAAATCCATATATGTACATCTCTATATATAGGCTCCACATGAATAAGACAGGCTAACATAAAGAAATTACCTCTATCTTCTAATTGCTTTACTAATTTTATTTGATATAAAAGTGGGCAGGAAATTTTTGCATAGCTGTTAATTAAAATTTCTTCTTCACCCCTTCAGAGCAGTATAATATATTGGGGTAGAGATACAGCTTAACCTACATTTCACACTCAACCATATTCCTTTTTATGCTGTAGTTAACAAAGGTGTTCATGAATCAGCTGAAAATCTCAGTTTGTAGTTGGATGACACTTTTCTACAACTAACAACAATCCTCAGTTACAAATGCCAAACAGGAAGAGCACATCTGTGAAAAACAAGCCTCTTAAACTGAACGAATGAATAACAATGATGTGTGGGTTGTGCTTTCTATGCAGCAAACTCTGGGAAGACCTTTCTGTGAACAGCTATCTGATAACAATTGGAGACGCTTTGGTGTTCCTACTCGCCTCCCACAGCCCTTTGTATCAGCAGCTCGGCAGAGAGGGTCTGACAGCAAGATCCCTTTGTCATTTGAAATCTCAGGTACTGTAACTTGCTCAGTGCTGCACAAAGGAATCTCTACTGAGTGGCTGTGTGTTTCTACAGAAGAGAGAAATTTCTCAATGGCTGGCTCTCGGTGTGCGGCATGAATTGTTATCTCCCAGTTATCCCAACTAAGTCACTCTCTGCTAAGAAACCTTTGATCACGTTGGTCTCCCTGATTTACACAGAGCAGCACCCTCATTTCCACATATACAAACTAAAGCCCTACAGCTCTTACCTAATGCCCTATTTATGCTGTACACAAGGACCTATGTTGCATGTAGTTCCTCTCCCAGTCAGTTGCAAGCGTGAGGAGAACCTCTGCTTAAAGCACCACTAGATTCTCCAATACCATGCTGAAAAGGTGCAGGTCCATAAAAATGGGAATTCCAAACTCAAAGTTCATCTTCATATCCAAATCTTAGAGGCATTTCCCCATCATTCTCATAAACCCACTGGAGAGACACTGGATATGAATATAAAAATACAGAAGCATGAACAGAAGCAAATAATTCTCAATTTCTAAGATGCAGTCAGCTGCAAACAACCCCACTTCCTTTTTTCACCCATAATATTAAGGAATAATTAAAAGTATTTGCAATGCTTCAGTCATCACATCAGAGACAGCTGCAGAGACAGGACAAGGACATTAGCACTGGCAAATTCACATTGCTCTTTTTCCTCAAGCCCCACATCAATATTTACATAATCCAGCAACATAAACCCAAGGAACCATCAGAGTTCATTCCTGAAAGAAATCTCCTTTAACTGCTAGAGGCAGACCTCCCTAGACCAGAAGACCAGATTGAAGCCATGCATAGCTTTTTACACCAAGAATAGGGCTACACATTTTAGATACATGTAACAAACACTTTTAATTTTGCAGAAAGTTCTCTCCCATCTCAGCAGAAGGCAAGTTCTCAAACACTTCAATGACATGAGAAACAGGCTCTGATCTGCTCACTTTCCTTCTTGCCAAAGCACACTATGATTTTCCAAATACGTAAGACCATTTTTTCCCAACCACATAAAATCCCAGTCACTGGAATCAGAGTCTGACAACAGTTAATTTATTTGGACTCCTTCTACCTCATCAACATGCTAGAGCTTCAGGCTGTAGCATAATCTCAGCATTTTTCTCTTCTGAAAAACAGATGCTACTAGGAGGAAATAACTTTGTGCTTTGCAGCAATTGTCACTTTCCCAAAGACAACTTCTTCTCATGCCTTTCATCAAAAAGAATTACCAAAATAGAATCTTTCTACACACTCTTAGGAGTTCCCATCCATGGCTTTCCATACCTACACTTGACACCATTTGCCCAGCTATAATTAAAGATGAAAAGAGGAAACACTGTTTAAAATCACCAAATCTCTGATGGGTTTTCTCCTATCTGAAATTGGTGAATGTGTAGGAAAAGAGCCTGCTTTACTGAAAAGACCGGGAATGTATGTTATATTCAATGTGCTGTTAGAAGTGAGGAACTGCAGTGTCCAAAAGTCAAAGTCAAAGCACAGGTTTCTGGGGTACAACCCTCTGTTCTATTCCTGCTACCTGTACAAGGGACATTGAGATCCTGTACTTCTGATTTCTCCACCTATAAAAAAGTGAGTAAATAACTGCTTAACATAGACGTTTCAATATCCATTGCCTCTGTATTTGCAAGCCTTTACAGGTCCTAGGCTAGAGAGCACTTATGCAAGCTGAAAGTAATATTCGTTTAGATCATATTTTCTGCATTTCTTTTTGTCCTCTCGTTCTTAATTTTGAAGGACAAGTGGAATTGCAGTTCATCCATTTAGGCTTATCCTAAAGTCATTATTTGTTATGATGCTGTTCCTGCCTTCAACTACAAAGAAAATGACTATCCCTACCCCCTCACAGGCAGGATTAACAGCCACAGAAAATGAGTTATGGTTACTCTCACTGACAGGAGCTCAGAAGCAAATTCATTTTCAAAAGTCCACCTAAGCCCAAGAAAGAATTTTGTACCCTGTGTCTTCTTAATTCTTCTTCACAGAAGAAAGTACACAATGTGTTTTTCTTCATCACCAGTCTGCACACTCACGACATATGCTGAGACCTGTTGGTGCCAAAGGCAGTATGTGAACTAGGCTGTGTAAAGTAAGTAGTTCAACATGATACAGAGCCTGTGTACTCACATGAATTTTATTTTTTTTAATAAAACATGTATTAAAATATTGCCAGCACAGGTGGATTATTTTATTTTTAGGTAGAATAATAATTATTTTACGCATGTCTCAGTCAATCTCCAAGTAAGCAGAGAGGCTGCTCTTTTCAGTGAGGCTGTTTACACATACATTTTGTATTAAATTGGTAGTTACCAGCCTCAATTTTTCCTTCAATTCATAGTTTCACATTTCTTAGCAGAACAGGTACCAGGTGCAACTACATAGGTTTATTTTGGCTGAACTTACATTAGAAGAGCCATAGATCCTGGCCTGACTGTTTTTAATGCCCTTTATCAGTAGACTGATGGGCACACTCATCCATCTTACTCAGAACTAAGCTGCTAGCCAAGTACCCAAGCACTGCTATCAGCTTTTGCCCACCAGACACTGCTGAAGAGAGCATCCTTGAATCAGTTGAAGACATTATGGAACAAAAACATAAACTGGATGACAATATACTGCACAGTGCTTATACAGATCAACACCCCACAACAATGATCTCCAAGCTGCATTCCAAAGTGGTAATATTTCAGTTTATAGATGAGCATTTAGCTTCTAACCAAACATACTTCAAAATCACAAGCCATGTTAAAAAACAAATGGCAACTCTGTTCTGAAACTATTTTGAAGAGATCTGTTTTCCAAAGTTGTTGTAGTGTAAACATGTACTTAGCTACCTGCAGCTGTAGTGAAAAATAAGATTGTGTTCTCTATGATTCACAGTAATCAATATATGAAAACTGAATAACTTAAATGCTCACCAAAAGTGAGAGAAGATATGAGACAACTATCAGATGTATAACAGCTGCAGCTTTTTAACAGGGGCCTCCAGGACAAACTGCAAGCATGCTCCATGTCATCTACAATGAGGGACACACGCACTGCAAGTCATTGGGAACATTCAGCATTGTTACCAACAAAGCACACGTGTTCTGATCTGTTCTGCATCCAGCCCTGAGTGCAAGAACACACACAACTCAAGAGCCATGTGTGCACTCCTGCCATGACAAACAGCCCCAGTAAGATCCATTGCACAATAAAGAACGTCCTACACGGATCCAAGCTGTGGGATCAGTGCTTTGTTTCTTGTCACAAATACCCAGAAAACAATGACACATCTCTTACAGTTTACCCGGAGAACATGTCCAAATCCTGCTTCATCAGCTGAAGCCCAAGGATTTCAACTTTGGTTTTGTTTTTGGGTTTTTTAATCTAGAAAGTCTTCATATGTTTAACAAAATACTTATGAGTATGAACAGAGGTCTTACTGTTCTCAATATCTCCTCTACCAAATTGGAGTAGATGCTTTGCTAGATTAGATCATATGTTTTCTTTGCATATTAAAAAAGTAGATGGCAATCCTGATTTACATTTATTTTAATACAATTGTGCGATTTGAGGCTTATAGAGCCATGCATAAAGCATTTGTTATTCCACCTTTAACAAAACTGATCCATTAATTCTGACCATATTTTTAGTACATAGTTTGCTACAAAAGCATTAGAACACGTTATGAATCATTCTGGCATTAAGAGAGTTAATAGAATACTATATATTTTTCAGGATTATTAATATTTAGTGTCATTCAGTAAATTAAAAAATCAAGTTTAACTAAGGTTAAAAATATCTGATGATACAGTACATAGATGATTGTAAATGTATATTAATGAAGCTTTACACAATTGACTGGATATCTTTTCGTTAATCACTCACAAACCCATGCCAAACATATATCAAAGACTTCAGCTCCTTTTTCATCCAATCTTCCGACATTTCATTATTATGGTTACCTGATTAATGGATGCAATAATATATGTGGCATGATATGATATGTTCACATTAAATTTTAATCAAATATTACTAAATTCAGAAAACATTAAGTAAATCATGACTGATGAGGCAATATTGCTGTACTGTCATATTGATGGTTAGAGAAACTCACTATGGAGAGTTACAGATTAAGGAGGAGAAGTAAATCTTATGAGGAAATAGAAGTATCTCAAGTTTAACTAGTTGGTTCTTTTAAAATTGCCTTCCAGCCAAAGGCTGAATATTAGATCCATCAAAAGTATTCCAGTGTCTGTAACTGATATGAATGCTTTGTTTTCTTATACTGCAAGTCATCTCATTCTTTAAAGAGCATGGATTAACATATACTCTGCACAAGGGCCTTTCCCAAAAGATAATGGCCTGTGTAGGGAAACAGGCCACTGTTATTCCCCACTGCAGCTGGGAAAAATTAGTGCAGTTTGTTTAAAACCTTTCTCTGACTTGAGCAGCAGGGTGTCAGGCACATGGAATACACTTGTTCTGTTCATTTTTACCTAAATTAAACTATTGTGGCTTTGCAGGAGGTCTGAAGAGCGACAGATGGAGGTTCGTGTTCACAGCCTAGATCCACAAATGTAAGGTTTCACTCTGGAACACCAGAGAATGTGCCTCTACTGCTGCAGACAGCAGCTTTCTTTTCAGCTTTACGCCAGTAATTAACATGTTCATATGAAAATTTGGTACTCACATTTGGCCATAACTCTTTATTGCACTTTTAACTGACAGCCAGGAAATAAAACACTGAACCAGCTTTTTCTGCTGTGTCTGAAGCTGAAAGAGACCTAATTGGATTCATCTACTTACATTTCCTGTCTAGTAAAATTTCAGATGGGATGTGCTTATTTTGTCCTATGTCTGCCATGGACACCCACCTCCCCACTCCCGTAATTGAAAGATTCCACTTACAATTTTGAGCATTACTCTTCTTTATAACAAAGAAGTTATTTACCCGGAGTAAAACTCCATCTCATGAGAGTTAGATGACCTTTTAGATGCTAAATGATGAATCCTAAAAACCAGTACTGGAGGTACGACCAGCTAAAAGACTGCAAACACTTAAAACATTTTAAGTATTAACCTGTCCTGAAAAAACTTATTCGAAATGACATAGAGCTCCTAGAAATAGATATTCTGAGGTGCTAATTCAAAACTTTCAGTGTTATAATCTATGACTATTCTTGTGTAGAATTTCAGTCCCATAGTACAGACTAAACAGGTCTCTTCTTTCATTTGTCTGTACCTCATACATATATTAAAAAAAAAAAAAAGGAAGACAGTCTTGTAACATTACCATCTTTTTGGTAGACTGATGCCAAAGATATCAGATGTTACTGGATCTAATTTTTACTATGTGAAGTAGCATACAAGTCCTGCTCAACTGCATAATTAATTGTATTAAAAAATGAATGCATTGCATAATACTTGCCACAAGACCTTTCCAAAATGCTGTTTGCTTCATCATGTCCAGGTCTCCCTTTCAATCCCTTTTCTTGTTTTGAAAGATTATGAGGAGTGTAAGACTGCCTTGTATTGTGTGTACCAGCATGGGATATTTCAGTGCTACTGCACTCCAAATAAGTACTACTCAATTCTGCAGCTATACTCTGAATATTAAGAGCAATAAATATTTAACATGCTTAGCTGGAATTTTTTTTTGACAACATGCTTTTTGCTAGAAGTCATTCCATATAAAGTATTTCAAGGGAAAGCATACAGATAATAAAGGCAGGCAAGGAAATTAAAATGCTTAAATGGATACAATGAAATTAAGGACAAACTGGGAAGAAGCACTGGGTACTGATGTATCTTGGTAGCTCAGTTGAGCTATTGGTTTGCCACTGGTTAGATGTATGGCATGAGGATTTCAGTTAAACAACTTGCTATAAAAGTGGGTTTAGAATTTTTTAAGTGTGACTAGCTCATAAAACCTAATGTGAACAGTTATGAGAATAATTAAAGCAAATCACTAAGTTATCTTCCTCCATACTCAGATACGTTTTGTACAGTTACAAGATTAAAAAGCACAAAATTCCTGCGAGTGTAAGACCTAATAAAAATGGAAGAATACATCCAAACCCACAGCTCTTACCTCAGGCAAACTCCCACTGGTGTTGGCACCTCATGCGATGCAGAGAAGAGTGCAGACACTTCAAACAAAATTGCCTGGAAAGGTTTGATTCACTCTCACTTGATTAATTGAATGAGTATATTATAAGTCAGTCTTGCAGCTCTTGCTTTTCTCAGGAATGGAAACATACCAGAAAAAAAAAAGAGGTAACTCAAGGTTCTGAGTAAACTTTAGATCAGAGCATGATGTTATGGCTCAAGCCTTCAAAAATCCACAGGCTTGTACCAGAATCATCTGTTAAAAACAAGATCCAGCTTTTAATGATGCAACATGGCTTTGTAGTGTACAGGGTTATGTTAAATACCAGACCTTTTGTCAGAAAGTCAACTTGAAATGGGCCTATTTCTTTGCATTACAGTCCCAGAGAGAAAAAACAAAAGAACCCATAAAATTTTTGACTGAGCACTCACGATATGTGATGTTCACTGGATGCTGAAGATGTGTCAGTTTCTAAGGGCAAGGAAAGCAATAATGTCCTGTCCAGAGAAACACAGCTGTGGAGTTAGGATAAGAGAGCCAGTTTAGAGAAAGAGAAACAAATCAGTGCTAGTGATGCAAGAACAGAACCTTCATATCCTTTAGCAAAGTAAAGCTGCTAAACAAACCTACTTTTGTCCAAGCTTTTTAAATCCTGGAAACCAAAGCTGAAGGGTCTTTTATGTTTGTGGCTAGAGACAGCTGACAGAAGCATTATTCAGCTGCCTGTGGCAGCATTTAGGAAGGCAGTAACAGAAGCAAGGATGCAGCACAGGCCTTTTCAAGGGTGAGCATGAGTGGAGCAGCTGGTGTGAGTTGGGGAAATAGGGGCAGGCCTGTGGGTTACAGGTGAGAGGGGAATTTGTGGCAAGGATGGGAAAGTGATAAAAGGGGGGGGGGTGGTGGCTTTACAGTAGAGCTGTATGAGAGAAAATGTATTAAGAAATGTTAGGAAGAGACTTGGGGCAATGGAGCATGAGTGAAAAGCATGGAAATCTTCACATTTTGATTTCTCATCACTTTCAGGTGACCAGTTCTTTTCGACCCCCCTTTTGATGTCAGAAATATATCAGCCCTACTCAATATAAAAAGTCAATATATCAACTGCTCATCACTGTGCTCTCACAAAATACTGAAAACAGGAAGGTTGCTTCTCAGCTTAACACTGACGGCTTATGAACACAAAGACAGAGTTTTCCTGGTATCTTGCACCTGGACAAAGCAATGCAAAGGAATACTACTTAGCCTTTCACCATTCCCACCAACTCCTTTACCTAAATTACTTGTTCTGAGCAAAGAAATCACACTATAAATATAATTAGTTACTTGGAACCTGATCTAAAGCCTAATGAAATCAGCATAAAGCTTACAGAGAGAATGAGCTATAAAGAAAATATTAGTTTGATTGCTGTGGGCAAAACTACTTTCAGATCTAAGCAGAGGATTTAGCTATTTTATTCTGCAAGCAATGAGAAAATATCTTCTTGATTCTAAAACTAAAATAAGAGACCTAATTAATTCTAGAGCACCACAGCCATATACATTGCTTCTTAGTATGCAGAAATCCAATAGTTTCTTTTTTAAACAGCAATATTTAAAAATGCATTTAATTTAAATGGTTGTGGTTTGTCTTTTCAGTAAACACATGTGAAGGCATACATTGTGTTTAAATATAATAAATACAGCTAAAATCATGCATCTGGGTCAATCCTCTGCATGTAATCAGGATTATGAAAATTTAGTTTTTCTTATCTTTCTCAATAAATGGTCTATGTACAGACGACTGGAAATTTATTCAGACATGGTCTTGGTTGTGTTCTTGTTTTTTAACTCACCAGTTCTTTCTTCCCTGCAAATCTGACTGATTTCAAATTCTGTCAGTTGCTCTGGTAGCTAAGAAAAGTGCCAAACTGTGGTTGCTGATTTCTAAGCTGTGCTCAAGTTCTTTCACAGACAAAATTCTCATGCCAAGGCATTGTAATGGCAAGTTTTCTGCCCATTTTAATGACTCACTCTACCCTTTTGGTTCTGATTGCTGACCACATGGAAAAGGAAAAGGTCACAAAGGACCTTGAGAAGGGAAAATCCAAATAGGCGCAAAAGAGGTAAAGGCAACTGGAAAAGGTTTTAGTTTAGTTTACACCTTCTCCAAGATTTCACTGTCCTGAACCTCCCAGTTCTCTGACTGAGGTTCCTTCCGCCCTGGTTGTCAAAGCCCTCCTTCATCCACTGCCTTGTCCACAGCTCCTCTCAGGCATTCCCTAGAGGCAACCCAAAGAGACACAGCACATCCAGGGGGAAATCCTAAAATCTGGTTATTCTGAAAAATCGGACAAATGGAAGGAGGCCCATGAGTTTGATGGCTCTGTACATGTGTGGTGGGAAAAAAATTGTCAGAGGCATAGGGGAATCCCTTTTGTTTCAAAAGTGCTTCTTCAAAGAAACAGACATCCCCATCTCTCTTTGAGGAAGGCACTGTGTGGGAGGCTCTGTGGGCCCTCCTACAATGCCATGACTGAGAAGCCTGTCTTTAACTGGAGCTTCACTGAAAATGCACAGTCCAGATAAAATGCAAAGGCACAAAGAGTAAATAAAGAAGTAGTCAATGCTAAGCAAAGTGTGGGCCGAGGAATTCTGCCTCCTAAGGAGGTGACAGTCAAATGAAGCTGGCTCATCATGTGTGTCAAAAGCAGCATCAGACAGGTAAATAGCAATTCTACACTTCCCTCCTACTCTAAAATTCCGCCCTTAAAACACAGGGTATTTTAGGAAGCTTCCTGCTGACAGGCACATCCTGCCCAGAATTACATTTTAATAGTTCTTCTTTTAGACAAACACTTAATTTATACTCATACAGTCAACATGCTATTCCCATGCAGTCCCTCGGGAGGAGCAAAACATGCAAAACACAGAAAGGGTGGTAATGAAAAGAAATAATCAGTCTGCGTTCATTGATAAGTTTGCAGATAATGGAGTAGAATATTTACTATGGTTCTGTTTTCTCTGGAGGGCAACTTTTTATCTCTTAGATCAACTCTGCAGACTCTGGTAGAAAACAGTAGCCATTTTCAGTCCAGTGCAGAGGAGGCTGGCATTCCATCTGGAATGAATATGTGACATCCAGCACTCCAGGATCTTGGTATTTTGGACAAAAATCCACAAAATACCTAAAGACTATCCTCTGTGTAAAAAAAACCAAACACCAAAAAAAAACTTCCATAGAAACTTAGATTCTCTGAAGTAGCAACAACATCACTATATATTACATTAAAGCTAATTTAACAAAGATAAGGTTACAGGTTTTACTTGCCCTCTGCAGCCACTTCAGGACATGGCAACATGATGTTTTTTGAAGCACCAGGGCACAATGATATTTTCATTTTACCAAAGCCAAAAATTACTACCTATCTACCAGGGAAAAAAACCAAATCACACTAGAAACTAAGTAAGTTGAATACTGCACAACTAACAGCAACACTGATGGTTCGGAAGCAAATCCTGCATAGCCCTAGCAGTTTACAAAACTTGAGACTTCAGAAAGTAATCTTATTAGGTTTCTTTCTCCTTGCCTTCAGGTTTTTGTCAGATTTAGATATAGGAAGCAAAGCATCGGCACACAAGCCAAGGAAAATGACCTATTTAAGCATCTGCTAACAGTCCCTGGATGAGAAGAGGCACAGCCAGGTCCCCAGAGGGGCTTACAGTCACTGCCAGCCTTGCTGGAGGAACAATAATGACCACTGCTAGTTACATGAACTACAGGCACACTGCAACACACTGGCTTGATTCAACAACAAAGCCCCTAAAACCTTTATTCTGTTGATACAATATGTCTCAGCCCTTTAGCTCCCATTCCACAAGTGGTAAATTGGCCCAGCATCTTATTCCTTTTTCCATTGAAGATAATGTGTCTTGAAATGAACATTGACTGTCTCTTAAAACCCAATAAATTAAATTGTCTTTCCTGAGCCAGCAGCAGGAGTAATGGAAAACATTTCTCAGAATGAGTTTGCCTGATTTCTAAGAAAGTGTTTGACCTAATGATCTATTTTAGAAAATTGGTATGACTTACAGATAACTGATAAGCACACAGCAAAAACCAGCTATACAATTACCTGTCACAAGTCAAATATTTTATGCAAAATTAAAAATTATACACTAACAGATCACAAATACGGTTCGAATAAATAAATGAATTAATTAAAATCTCCAGTTCCATCACCAAAGATGGGGAAAAAAAGTTAGTACAGTGGCTAGAAATAACAGCTTGACAGTATGCAATTTAACTGCCAGTGTATCTCAAATCTCATCCTACATAATATTAAGCAAGATCATCAACATCTGCCTCTGGATTAATGCAGTATGGAAAAGGATAATCAGCCAGCTAAGTGTGTAAGATCTGATGTACAGATGCAAGAAAATCAGTAAATTGTGACACATTAACTCAGTATAACTTCATTAATAACAGGGCAACCAAGTTTCGTGCTCAGATGTAAAGACTTTTGGCGAACTTTTTCCTTTGTAGCACTACCAGAAGAGAGAGGAAAAGGCCAGGCTGCACAGGGCTGAGGATTGGAGAAGGACTTGTCACTGTGAAGAGGTACAGTGACCAAGTGGAATGGTCAAAATGGGTGCTATACTCCTACAGATAACAGCTAAATATCACTTTTCCATGAGTGTGTGTTCATGAGCTAAGAGGAAGGGAAATGGTTCAGTGCAATAAACCAATTCAATTTTACCGTCTCATGTCTGAGTGTAAGCACTGACACTGAAGTGCCAAGCAACCTTTCTCCTTCACCCAGGCTGACCTATCCCTTTAACAAGTTAGGTGAAGTTGTTCTGTATATCTCCTATTCAATCAGTGGGCTCTAGAACAAAACCCCTCTGGACTACATGGGATCTGACTTGCTGATACATAATGAAACCAAGTTACAGATAAATTCTTGCAAATGAAAATGGGAACTAGCGAGGTGTCTTTGGGAAGCTCCTTGCCAGAAGAGACTATCTTGTCTAACCACGTATGTTAGAAGGAAAACTCCCTGCAGCACTCCCATGTTGCAGAGCTAGTCCCTACAGCACAGGGATAGCTGAGAGCTATGGCATATCAGGCCATGTGGGCTCCCTCAGAGACCCACAGACGCCACTCATGTCTGAGGATCACTGCTACAAAGGGCACAAATGGAACTCTAGACTTTCTTTACTTGCTGCTAATTAGTGTTTTTCACTTCTTGTTTTCTGGGTGTCTCATCTTCAGCCCTACCTTCTCTCCTTTTCTCTTTCCCCTTTTTTCTTGCCTTCTTTCCCCTTACAATCTATTATTGCCACACTCCTATGAACTCGTGCCACCCTTTGCTTCACCTGACAAAGTTATACACCATACCTCTACTGCACTTTTCTTCTCTGGTCTTCACAAAACACAGAGTTGTGTCGACCACAGCACTCACTATGTTTGGTGGTCTAACAGCTTGTTTGCTTTTCAGTGCCCTGCTTTGCTGGTCTCTCTCAGTGCATTTTGAATAATTAATCACAGAATCATTAAGGTTGGAAAATGTCAAGTCCAAGCATTAACCCAGCACTGCCAGGTCCACCATCAAACCCTAAGTACCACACCTACAAGTTTTTTTAATACTTCCAGGTACTGCTATTCCATCACTGCCCTGGGCAGGCTGTACCAAATGCTTGACAGCCCTTTCAGTGAATAAATTTTTCCTAATATCAAATCTAAACCTCCCTAGGTGCAATTTGAGGCTGTTTCCTCTTATTCTATCACTTGTTACCTGGGAGAATTGACACTACTGTGCTATTTAGCACATGCATGGTGATATGGCATTTTTAGTATCATTGCCATTGTCACCTGTCTCCATATATTGCAATTCCTGTGATGAAGAGCCATGGGGAGCCTTGGCACTTTTACTGCTTTGTGACTCTGCTAGGGGAACTTAGGAATCCCACTCTCCCCTCATCACAGCCCTTGGTGTCTGTCCCTTAAGCCTCTACCTAGTGCTTTTAAAGTGTTCTTTGAGCTCCCATGGGATAGAAGGGTTTAGTAGCAGAGCCTTTTTTATTACCTCACATTTTGCTCTATTCCCATCAATGAGCATCCTCTGGAAGAAAGAGCCATCACAGTAACTTGAACTAAGAGAAAAATAGCAAGAATATAGGTGAGAGGTGAGGAAGATAGTTCTCTTGTTAAAGCATTTCAATTAAACTCACCCAATTCTGGTCTTCATGCCAGTTTTAAAGCTCCTGTATGGCGGTGGCTGGATGCAGGGCTTTAGGTTTCAGACTGACAGTATGGCAGCTAGCTGCTGGCGTCCATGTACAATTATAATCAAATTTCACATGCCAGTTTCAGCCTCATATTGGCTTACAGGTTTTGAATTATATCCTCCCGACATTTATTAAAGACCTGGGGATGCTGACTTGACACTGTGCAGAATATGATGCAACTGGAATGTAACTATTTCTTACTCATTGAGAGCCATGTCACTTATTCCTAGGCAAGGTTTTGACCAGACATTCATATTTTCATGTGTGATTTCTTTACATCCTCTCTGTGCTGCATTATCACTCTGCAGATGGGGGTCAGTCTCTTTTCCCAGGCAACCACTGGCAGAACAAGAGGACACAGTCTTAAGCTGTGCCAGGGGAAGGATAGTTTAGACATCAGGAAAAAATTCTTCACTGAAAGAGTGATTGGGCACTGGAACCTTCTGCCCAGGGAGGTGGTGGACTCACCATCCCTGGATGTGTTTAAAAAAAGACTGGACACGGCACTCAGTGCCATGGTTTAGTTGATGAGGAGGTGTTAGGTCATAGGTTGGACCTGATGATCTCAAAGGTCTTTTCCAACGTAGTTCATTCTGTGATTCTATGGTTATAAAAGGCACTTATTTAACTGGTGTTGCACTAAGAACCACTATGGGCCATAGTGGAGGCACATACATTGGGGTAGGCCACTAATCACTGGATACCAGTGGAACTCTGCCACTGATCACAGTTCTCTGAGCCTGGCAGCTCAGCTGCTTTTCAGTCCATCTCTGTGTCCATTTATCTGGACCACACTTCATCACTTCCTATACAGTGATCTTATGGGAGATTGTCAAAAGCATACTGAAGTCGAGATAAATATGCATACACGGCCGCAAACTTGGATTAGAAATCTCTCTGTAATACAAATCATCCTTACAGAACAACCACCAACACTGAAATACTTTAAATTAAGATCATAAGCAGCGATCTCCAAGGAGTGGCTGAGGTCACTTGGTTTGTTCAGCCTGGAGACTGAGGGGAACCCTCATTGCAGTCTGCAACATCCTTGAGGCGAAGCAGAAGGGCAAGCACTCATGTCTTCACTCTCGTGGCCACTGACGGGACTCGAGGAAACGGCTGAAGAGGAGTTAGGGGAGGTTTAGGTTGGATGTCAGGAAAAGGCTCTTCCCCCAGGGGGTAGCCAGGCACTGAACAGGCTCCTCCGGGAAGTGGTCACGGCACCAAGCCTGACAGAGCTCAAGGAGCGTTTGGACAATGCTCTTGGGCACAGAGTGTGATTCCTGGGGTGTCCTGTGCAGGGCCAGCAGCTGGACTCGATGATCCTCACGGCTCCCTTCCAACTCAGCACACCCTATCATTCTAAGATTTCCTTTTCTCTTTTTTTCCCCCTCCACCTTTTTAGGGCCTAACTTCTCCAAGAAGCAAGGCAGGTGACGTTTTCCTTTACATTTCCTTTCCTTCTCCCCTGCTGACCGGCACACGCCCGCTGCACGCCGACCCAGCTCCGCCCTCCCGCTGCGCTCCCCACACACACCCGCTCTGCCCTCAGCGCGGGCGGCGCGCGGCGCCCGTTGCCCCGGCGACGCGGCCCCGTAGTCTCGCGAGGCGGAGCCCGGCTCTCGCGGGCAGGGCGGAAGCGGCCGCCGTGTTTACAACCCGCGCCGGGCCCGGGACGCGCCGGGCCGGGCCGGGGGCAGCGGCGAGCGCCGCCCGCCCATGTGCCCGCAGTGCCCGCAGCCCCCGCCGCCCATGGAAGTGATGGAGGGGCCCCTCAACCTGGTGAGCGCGGGGGGTGCAGGGGAAGGGGGGCGCGTCCTGTCAAGCCTGTGCCGCCGCCGCTCCCGCCGCCCGGGCAGCGGGGAGAGGGTGACACCCCTCGGCTCCTACCCCGCGTCACCGGGCGGAGAGGCGCGACCTTAACGGAAAGGGGGTCTCGCCGCGCTTCCTTCCCCCCCGACACCTGTTCAGGTGTGGTGTCAGGCCGTGCCCGGACGGAGCGGGGCCCAGCGGCCGTCCCGGGCTGGAGGGGGTGCGCTCGGCCGGTGCCGCCGAGGGCAGCGCCGCTCCGTGCCGGGAGCGCGGCCAGGGGGGAGCCAGCCCGGGTGCGTGTCGTGGCGTGTCCGGACTGGAGGGTGCGTGGGGACACCGCCGTGCGAAAGCAAGGGACGAGGGAAGTTCAGGAAGGAAGCGGCTAGATGACACAGGACATTTCCATGAGAGTTTCAAGAGTTCTAGAGGCTTGCCAGGGCCCAGTAATGGCTAAGTGCTTCCTTTAATTTCAGAAGGTGAAATATTTTAACACCTTAAATGAGCAATTACTGTGTTTAAACTAAATTTGTAAGGAAGCTGAACTGAAACGCAGATGGTCTGAAAAACGTGTCTTCACAAAAGCTAATCAGATATTAAATAGCCTAAATTGGCAGGTCTCTGTCCCATAGGCAAGATCTAGGTGAAGAGGAGTTAATTCTCTGCTGCCTTGAGGGTTTTAGCAAAGCTGTATCTTGGCTATGTGGTGATACACAGAGCATTCCCTGAGAAAACAAGCTTTGGTCCAGGAGTCCAGTTAGCCAGAAGCAGCACAGTGGGAATACAGCTGTATTGCTTCCAGGAATGAGTTTGATCCAGAAATTGTTTAGACATTGCCCTGCAAACCTCAGACTTGTGTCAGTTTAGTTTGTAATCAAAGCTTATTTACACCAGGATGGTGTCAGCCCTGACAAATTCTTGCCTACAGAGTCAGTCAGGTATTTCTGGATTGCTCTCCTTAGTTTCAGAAAGACTTCTAGAAATGTCATTGCAGACCACTCATGGAATTAGGGCTGGCAGTGTGGTAGGAAATCATCTATTTAGATCTGTAGGTTCTGCAATGGCACAGAACCACTCTGGGTACGTCAGCATCATGCTGTCTCACTTTTTAGTATGTCTATTGAAAGATTAATTGAAGTAAGGAACAGCAGGAAGGAAGAAAGCTCTTGTAACCTGTTGCTGTCATGGGGTTAAAGTCAGGCAAACCTACAGCATGGTAATGCAGGAGGGCTAAACTATAGCTGTTTCACAGACACTGTAAAAACCTTTAAAAAAATGTAGATCTAGTGTGTAAGATTCTAAAGAGAAAATTATAATTGTATGTTCACTAGTAAATGTCTGAAAGTAGCAACTTTTTTGGCAGTATCACCAATCAGTTGTGTTTCTTACTGAGACCACTTAGAAGGATTGTAGGAGTGACACAGCTGTGACTAAAGCCTGGTTTATGACCTTGTGACCACAGCAGTAGTGTGCAGTTATCATCCCTGTCTAGCTCCAGGCTGACCAGAAGGTCAAGACACTTCTGTGTAATGGATGATACAGGAAAAGAAGTTGCTTTACATGCTTTCATACACAAAATTATGAAATTGCCTGTGAATGTGTTCCTGCAGTGTCCTGAAATACAAAAACTTTTTTTGAAACTGCTGTGCAATACAGTCATGGATCATTTTATACAGAAAAGTGACCCTTCAGGTTGTGTCAAGCACTATGGAAACTCTTAATGAGAAGAGCTTGAATGAGTACAGTACCATGGTTAGAATATGCCTGCATTTTTACAAGAACATGAACAGGAAGGAGGAACTGCAGTTTTTCAAAGCTGTTCTGTTTGCAGCCCCTCTCTGCTGCAGAGCTCCAGACTGACAACATTCAAGGAAGGTGCCAACCTCCAATATAAGAACGCTTATTTAAGTTTTTTATGCTATCCAGTGTTGCTTATTGCACTCTCTTTACTCCCATAAATTTCTTCTCTCACCTAAGTCTAGTTCCTGTGGATTGGAAAAGCAACTTTTTCCAAAGATGCCAGTGAGGAAAATAAAGCTACCAAAAAAAAAAAAAAAAAGGGTAACCAAACCCTCCAAATCACCCAACACCTAAACTACACAGGTATTTTGAATATATAGTAATCATTAGTCTTATTTAACTATCAATGACTTAAATACAAGACATTTTCTCTCTTTCAGTATATCAGTTTTCACAAAACTGATTTTCATCAGTTAATGCCTTTCATTAGAATTTAGCAAAGTACTTGAAGGTTGCTTTGTCTTTTAAAAAATATATATTAATTGTGGATTGGAGCATCTAGTCTTAGTTACTGGAAAGCATGGATACTGTCCTGATTTTCCTGGCCACAAAAAAACCCTCCACACTTTAATGCTATATCTTGTATTCTCCTGGCTTCAATTATGCTGTTTTTCTGAACCTTCTGAGAGATACATTTCCCTAAAATAATATTGTATCTTTATGAAACTGGGTCTTCTTCAACATCCAAATAAAATGTTTAGGTTATGCTGTGGAATTTAAATCCAGCATGAGCTAAGTGCAGTCCCTGCACCAGCAGGCAGCCATATAGCAGGTACCTAGCTCAGCTGATTACTTATTTGAGACATAATCTAGAGTCAAAACAAAAAACATCTCAACATTCTTTTTACAATTAAAAGTTCTGCTGTAAAAGCATGGAGATAAGTCTTGTATGAACACTGCATGTTTTTACAGAGCACCTTAAGAGTTTCTCTGTGTTACTTGCCATAGAGGCAATTCCTACTTCCATCTGATTTAGGTAAAGAATTTTGATCTCACATCCAGCCACAATTTTAAGCTTAGGTATAGGAGCAAAAGTTACAAGTTAAGAAGCACAACCACACTGCTGACTATCAGAAGCTTGGAAGTAACACAGTAAGAGTGAGTCAAATAGTATTAACCTCAGGAAGAGACTAGAAATTGCTCATTAAACAAGTTGACACCCAGGACTTCATAACTCTGCAGATTCTACTTTAACACCTCAGTTTTGTCCTGTAGCTAAGAAGCCATACCACTTCTACCTTGTATTCTTCCTGCAAGATAGTAGCATTTGTATGGTTTATAATAAAACACGGTTCAAAATCTGGTGAATATCTATCACACCTCTAAGTTTCTTGAAGCATAAAGGACCCAGCTTGAAGAGCTGTTGTTTTGGTGAAAACCAGAGAGCAGAGACCAGTAGCTGGAGAGAGAATAGCACAAAATGTGTATTCCAAGAATCTGATATAATGAAAGCTTTTAGTATTAATGCTGCAAGCCATTGGTAGAAGCCATTTCAGTGCAAGCCAATCAATGGTTTACTTTAACAAATTATTTCAAAGTGAGGTAATATTACATCCACACAAAGGCAAAATAACAAGCAGAATAAATATGCAATATGGAAGTGTAGGAGGAGAAAATAGAAAACATCTATGAAAGTTCACTAGAGACCAAAGGATTTAAACTACACAGGTTAATGTGTTTGTGACTTAATGCCAACCTGCATATCTGTTATTTTCATTGGAAAACCAGGAATATTATGTTAATCTACAGAAACATCCACTGAACCCCCTTTGTTTTCCTTGATAATTTTTAAATAAAGCTTAACCTGAAAGCTGCTATATTTGATCTTCCAGTGTAAAGTGAAACAAAAAAAAGGCAGATACACTCAATTCTGAACTCAAATTAGAGAGAACAACCTTGTACAGTAACAAAAGGGGAAGTATCACTAGACAGACATTTGTTTTTACCACAGTGGTGGGAGAACTGAAAGGTGTGAAGCCACAGAGGCAGCAGCATATCTGAGGAGGTGCATCAGATGCTCAGCTGAACAGCCAGATCAGTAATAGCCACTTTGGAGAAGCTAAACAATGTTGTGTGCAGGCACATAACTGCTGTAAAATCACAACACAAAACTGTTCCTTGTGGCACTTAAAACAACTTGCAACAGCTCCCAGTCAAGAACATAATTAGCTAAGTGATGGGTGGCTGACAAGCATCATTTCCTCACTGTACCTGTGCTGTTTGGGTACCTACCAGCAGTGCCTTTCTTCTGTGTCACACTGGCAGTACATGCCTGTCATCAAGCCACAGAGTTCAGCTCTGAGTAAGCATTACCAGCAATTTAAAGACCCAAATGAAGCCATCTCAGAGTGGTCTGGTGAGACAGCAGACTGAAGCCACAGCTGAAGCCTTTCTGCCCCACTTGTTTTGAAATTGTTGCTCTTGGAAGTTTGTTTACTGGACAATTTTTTGTGATGGTTCAGATATTCGTACTGAGAGGTAGCTCAGTTGCTGTAACAGCTTGAGCCATGTGGTTTAGGGCTACATACAGAAGCCTAGATGGGTTTTGTTTATTATCAGGGCGATGAAATGGTTCTCACTTAGCTTGTAACCTCCAGTTAGCAAGACCTGTGTAGTACCAGCTGTGACATTATACATGGGGGCAATAAGAACATTGCCAAAGCAGCTGAGAACTGTAGGCATACAAAATGCTCCTCCAGGAGGTGGTAGAACTACTGTCCCTGGATAAGCAAAGACTGGACATGACACTCAATGCTACAGTCTAGTTGACATGATAGTGTTCAGTCATAGGCTGAATGCAATCTCACTGTCTTTTCCAACCTAATTCATTCTGTGAAAATGGCTCTGACAAACAAGTTGAAGCATTTAGTGCTTTTATCATACTAAATGGATGAAAAGGAAGTGAATGAGGTGGATTTGACTATGCATTAGCTGAAAGCATACCACACCTTAATGAAGGTGCAGGTGATCAGGGAAAGGGCTGCAGCTCTGCCTGTATGGGGTTTTGAAGACTCCACCTAACCTAAACAGTGAATGCAAGTTGGGTTCATTCCAGATCTCTTAATTGCATTTGCATGGTGAGGAACTTAGACTAACCATTTTATCTGAAACTTGGAACAGGTTGAGAACACACGCGTAGTCAATTAGAGCTATTCAGTGAATTAATGGGGGTTGCCTAAACAACTGGTTGCTTCTCTGCCCATTTATTTAAAGTCTAATACTATTGCTTACATGCTAGTTGAACTTTAACACGTTTACAATTCAATACAAAGTGAGTGAGTAGTCTGTATTCTCAACGTTAACATTCTCATGAGAGTGTCACATACTTGTTTTGCACTATAGGAACACTAACCTATAATTTGCACAGTGGAGTCATTGTTCTGTCAACCTTGATAAATACAGGCTTTCAAAGACAGCAAATTGAGCTAACATGTGACTAGTGGTCTTGGTTGAACTGCCACAATGGATTCTGCCATTTTTTGGTTCTCCTTTAGTCATCTTTCTCTACAGAATACAAGTATTTAAAAATGGGGGCTTGCTTCTCATGGTAAAGGTACACCATTACCATTTCTTCAGTCTTACTGCAAATATATTCTCATTATTTAGCATAAGTTACAGTACAACTCTTTATTATTTTTCCTTTTAGTGTAACTGCCAGTGAATACAAGCATTTTCTGTAGTCACCCTGATCAAGGTTGCACTTTTTTTTTTAATAAATGGATGGCTATAGCTCATTCTTGGATCTCTCAGGTCAAGTTTTGGGCTTGTATTCTCTCTTTATTCCATTTTCTCACTGCATATGAGGACATACACATTCAAACCTTTCTAAAGTCACTATTTCATAGTAAGGATGGGTTTGAAAGAGGCTTCTGTAAGTACAGCTAACAGGGTGTGTGTGGGGTGGGAAGAGCAGTGGTGCACCACCTCATCCCACCCTTTGTGGCCTGCTGCTGTAAACACCCACATGGAAAACACTTAGCACTCTTCTGGATAATACAGAAGCAGCACAGCATGCATTTTCTGACTGTTCAAAATGGCAAGCAGACCTGTATCCCTAAGGAAACAAATCCTAAAATAGATCCCTCATCTCTCTAAAAAGCCCTTCTTCTTTGTTTTCAACAGTAAGAGAGCACAGGTATTGATCATTTCTGGCAAGAATAACTGGTATGCACAGTCCATAACAAAGTAGATGATAGCAGCATCCAACAGGGGTTTCACTTAAAATATTTACAAACAGAAACTTCTTTGCAGTTAAGCTTTCATCAGGCCCCATCGTTTTAGCAGCTGAATTTTTCTTGCCTTTGTCATTTTAAATAAAGCACTGTAACTTGTGCTCCATAATCACATTAAAATACATCATTTTCTAGAGTCCCTTGTAATATACAAAGAAGGCTGTAAGCTTAACATCTTGTGCAAGGCTTTGTCCAGTGAAGAGCTGTTCCCATTAGTGGAACAGAGAAAAACAAAACATACACAAGACTATCTGTCTCAGCTGTAGGAGCCCTGTTGCAAATAGCAGCTGCTAGGAGAGGGTAGTAGGCCTACTCTATTGGAAAATGAGTAGTACTACATCAGCCTTTTTAAAATATTGTTGAATGAAACAGGGTTTTTCCTGTTATGCTCCTTTTTATGATAACTAGCCATCAAGTAGAACTGTATGGGGAAAAGTAGGAACTTTCCCTCCTTATCCCCCAGCCTAAGGTAGGATCCTAATGTGGTAGTCCTTTAAGTTGTAACAGTACAGTATGTGTAGAAAGAAAACTAACATTGTTATTTTTTCCTTTGAGGGAACAGTATTAGATCTGGCAAGTGGGCCTTATAACTTCGTTTCTCATAGCCTGCAGTCACATCATTGTCTAGTCTATAGTGGGGGGAAACAAAACAAAACAAAAAGAAAAAAAAAAGGAGTGTTAAACTTTGATTAAAGAAAGCTCTAGGCAAAGAGAAGACTCTAATTGCTGTTCTAGAGGATTGTTTGATTTGGGCTAGCTGGGTGGAAAAAAATCAAATAGGAACATTTCCCTAGAACAGCAGTACAAACTTCAAAAAGTAGATGTCATCCCTCAACATCTCAACTACAGTTGGAAAGTGCGTGGAAAAATGTCTACCTTACCTTCTGCAGTTGGTCCAGAGTGCTTCAAGTCACTCAGTAAGGCTTGTACAACTCTCTTAAGCACCAAATATATTGGAGCAAGGTGAGGAAGCTTTTTAGCTTGGCCATCCTTCACTCACACCTGCTTCCCTTTACAAGAATGCAGTTGTCACACCTGTCCATTTGCCTACTGGGAATTCCTGCTAGTCAGGATTGGGAGGGACATCTGGAAGTAGTTGTCAGCCTGCTTCCTCTTCTCAGTTCCAGAGCTTGTTAATAAATTATAATTATTCTTACACCCCATCCTACATTAATTTCCAGCACTGCAAGTGGAAGAGGAAAGAGAGATCTATAAACCCACCAGAGTCAAGCTGCAGGTGTTTCTGTAGCCACAGCAGCAAGACCAAAGTCAAAGCAGTCCTGCTTAGATCTGCTGGGCACCAGCATTGCAGTTCCAGAGCTGTTGTGTGAACACCTTCGTCTAGCATGATATCACACCAGGGATAAACTTGAGAGTAATCTTCTTCTTCTTTGTGATAGAGGACCAGTTCTTCCATTGCCAGTTTTATAATGGGACACAGGCCACCCTGAGTTCAAAACAGATTTGCTAACAATGGCTGGAAGCTGCGTGGCTGAGTGTAACTGAGCACTAAGAATAAACCAGCAGAGTAGACAACATGTAGAAGCTCATCCATGATAATAACTATTAAGCATCCAAGTGCTTCTGTTGCAGCTTCATCACTTGCTGCTAGGAAACCGAACCACTAATTTCTTCAAACTGTGTGTTGATAAATAAGCTACCATGAAAGTGGGAGAAATTCCTTGGTCCTTCCACAATCAGCTATTTGAAATAAACACTCATGGGTTAAAATAAATGAGCAAATATTTCCTTGTTAACCTGGCAGGAAAAGATAGGAAAAGAGGAATTCCTTGCCCGTGACTGACTGCAAAACAGCGAGTTTTCCCACACAGGGCTGTGCTTAAAACTGATTTTTCTCTGCTGTGGCTCCTGTTGTTTCCATTGGGAAGTCTGTTGCATCAGAGTAAGATGGCCTGACGTATATTTTGATGTAAGAGCAAGAAAGGCATTGTGACCTTGTCATCAGAGGACCCTAGGTTTTCTTTTTGCTAGCACCTATGGACTGGTGTTTTCCTAATGTTATTCACAGTTCAGCCCAGCTTCTTCAGACTCCCTTCAGCTTCACTAGAAGTTAATTGAGAATGGAAATAATTTAATTGCTCAATCAAATAAGAACTGAATGTCCTCAGATGTTCTGCATATGCTTAAGTGATTTGAGTGAGATCACATTCCAGTAGTTTAAAACATAGGAGAATAACCTTTGAAAACAATGGGACTCAAATTCTTATATGTAGGAACTAATAAATGGATCCCATCCCCTGACTTGTTGAATTGGTTTCTTAGCTCTTCTATCTCTGGCTATTCTGTTTCCGCTTTCTTTTTTTTTTTTTTTTCAGACTTGCCCATGCAGTTTGCAGAAGCAGCTGTATCAATACTAATTTCTTGAAAAATTGTTTTGCAAAGAACTAGCTCAGGTGTTTTTATGTCCATGACATAGCTAATTTATAATGGGACAAGCTGCCAGGAATAACCAAGGAGATAGCTCTATCTGTGCTGATACTGTTTGTTCATACCAATGGGAAATAAGTTTATCTTTCTAGCATATGTCATTTGCAGGAGTCCATAGAAAAATGCCATAAAATAGATGATTTTCCAATAGGAAAACACTTCCTCCCCTGAGATTATTTAACCTCAGGGTAGAAGAAATGGGAAATGCTGACAATGCTCTTGAGGATTCAATGAAGGTGAGGAAGAAGAATATAACAAAGAATATTTGTTGTAAAGAATCAAGGAGTTGTGTTTTGAGTTCTTTAAGAACACACCATATTAGCATATGAAATCAGTTTTTGGAAAGCCAAATGTGTGCATGGAGTGATGTAACTGCCAGGGATTGCTTAAGAGCAGCTGTTGCCCAAACGGGTGTTTTCTGTACAAGTCATTCTCTTCTGTGGTGTCAGAGCTGTTAAGTTTGTGGTAGAAAACTGAACTTACTATAACACTGTGGGGCATAACTCCACTTGGAAGACAAAGATGACAAACTGACATGCATTTCAGAGCTTGTATTTTAAATGGATGTTAATATAAGTACCATGTAAGTATCAGTACCTGATGTCTGTTTACTTCAAGCTCTACATGTAGTAAAGCAGTCCTGAGCAGTGTGTGTTACTGACAGTCTCCAGCTAGTGCTTGTAGCCTTTCACATTAAACAGCTTGTCTTGGAGGGAGGGCCATAAAATTCATGTCTTGTAGCAGTGACAAAAAAGACTTGCTTTCATGAATGTTGCAGTGCTGGTTATGCAATACTGTTTCTCACTGAGCATATGCAAATACTTGCATCAAATGCTTGCTTTCAGCAACAGCCTTAGTCTATGTTGGTGGTTTACATTAGTGGTTTACAAATACCAGTGTAGATTTAACTGTTGTACAGCAACAACGTGACTTTGATACTTTTAACTATGGCTGTGCTGCTACCATTAGTTGGTGTAAGCTGCAGATAAAACCCATCAATTTATTCACCCAAGAGGCAAAATATCATGGGCGTGGGGCAGCAGAAAATGTCAAATCAGCTGTAAGATGTAACACAATTCAAATACCTCACATTCTGCCAGTTAAATTGGACCAAAATACTTAAAACTTCTCATAACTTCTTTTGGCCTAATGTTCTACTTACATGACTTTGGCAAGTGCCTGCCTAGAAAGGAGAACATGTACATTCTGAGGAACAGCTTTAAAAGTATTTTGTTGTGTACACACCAGTTTTGCTGCAGTAACAGGCTTCAGTTCTTACCAGTACAAACTCGTGTAAGGTAGTATTAAAGAAGAAATCCAGTTATAAATCTTGGAAGGGAGTGAAGATCTGAGCCTAAAAGCTCGAGAATTGGAATCAGTACAGGGTTTCTTGGATGTACTGGTTACTTTTAAGACAGATATAACTATTTGTCTGTTAACCTTCATTGAAATAACGCTCTTTTGTTAATTTTAAGGCTCACCAGCAAAGCAGAAAAGCAGACCGCTTGTTGGCAGCAGGGAAATATGAAGAAGCAATTTCTTGTCACAAAAAAGCTGCTGGTGAGTAGGTTATTTCTCACATTTCGACTGTTAAAATCCGTTTCTAGATTTGCATGCTCCACGCACCAAGCCTGTCTTGAGTTCAAGAAGTGTTTGGGCAACACTCTGGGACACATGGGATTCTTGGGGTGTCCTGCACAGGACCAGGAGTTGGACTCAATGGGCCTGGTGGGTCCCATCCAACTCAGCAGATTCTGTGGTTCTATGGTTCTGTGTAAGTAGAACGTCTAGCTACTTGCAAAATTTTTATTTTTAAAATGTGAGTTTGTTTTTCAGTCCAGATCAAGAACCCTTTTGAAAACTTTTTTTCTCATATGAGCAGCTAAAGTCAGACATTTCCAGAGTTGTTTAGGTTGGGGGTGGTTATCACTGTGAAGGCAGTTCTTGACTGAAGATGAAGCCAACACCTTGTGGCATGCACAGACTGAAGCTGGGTAGCTGCTCTAAGCCAGTGTCACTTTATACTTTGTGTTTTCTTTACTGCTTTCATAGCCGAGGTCACAGTGCTTTCTCTGTTGGTAAAGGACAAATATTTGCTCACAAAACTTCCCCTTCCTAATGTCTGAATCAAGGCAGCTAAAAACAGGTGATGAGCTCCCCAGAAGTCGAGCAAAACAGCAGATTGCATTACAGGCCTCACCACTGCAGGGACAGCCTCTCCTGTGTGAGATCTTACTCATTTACCTGTCCATTTAAATAGTCCTGCTTAATTATTTGTGTTGGAGTCCCTCAGCTCTCTGACAGTGTGGCAGCTTCTTGGCAGAAGAAGAAAAAGGAGGTCTTAATTGATGCAACAAGTAGGACATTTTCAGTGACAGGGCTTGTGTGGAGACAAAGTGAGTGGCTACTCTGAACATGGTAACCTAGATACCAGGCATTCTTGCTTTCCATTCATAAATACTAGAAAACCCCATAAAGTGAGAAATTAATAGTTTCTTTGGTATTTATGAATACTCACAGTGATGAGGGATTGCACTTATATCCTAAAATGCAGACTTTTCTTTTTGTTTTCCTTCACTTCATATACCAAGACAAAACCTAAAAATACACTGAATGTTTCTTGCTTTCCTTTGTCTGATGGTTCTATGCCATTATCTTGCATCATTCCAAATTTGGTTGAGCATTTCTCATACCTTGTAATTTTCAGCACCAGTAACATATGCTCAGTCTAAAGTGCTGCTCTGACTCTTAAGCCAGCATGTTTTCTGGTTTGGAGGGAAAGTTGGTGAAAAAAGTGAGCAACTAAAGACTATAACTTTTCATCACGAATATAATTTAAAAGCATGACTTCATAATACAGGTGGTGCCATGGGAAAGAGCATTTTACGTGCCACATTTTGTAGTGAAGTGCTTGTATGTTAAAAGTCTGGTCCTTGGTTGTGTTACTTCCCTTCATGGGAAAGCTTTTCTTCTGGGACTTTCTGGAAATTGCTGCTGTTCTTCTAAAAACAAACTGGAGCAACCCAAGCCAACAGGATACCATGGGAAGGGTGTAGTGTGTATTACAAGTTCTTACAGTAATTTTTTCAGACTTCTGAAAAACAGCAGGTGTTTCCAGCCACTGTAACTTGGTAAATACTTTGCCTCTAGACTGCTCCCTTTATGTGGGGATTGAACACAGAGGTCTGAAGCCTTTTCTTAGCTTTTCTGGAAGCGTTCAAGTTTTGCAGCCATGCCATGAGTGCTGATGGATGTTGTGTCCCGCAGGGTACCTCACGGACGCGATGAAGCTGACCCAGTCGGAGCAGGTGAGACAGAGCACGGCAGATGCCAGAACCAGCCACAGCTCCGTGGTGTGTCCTGTTGTGTCTGATCACACCCTTCCTGGGCATTAGCCTCTGCAAAATTTTCTGAACTCTCGGCAACTATGCCAGGAGTTTCACAAGTGTGGTAATATGAGTCTTCCTTGAGAGTTTTTTCAAGTTTATGTAGAGCAGGGACAAGAGAAATTTTAACCCATCCAAGGGGTGTCCAACTTTCTAGTCTGCCAGACATCTTCAAGTAGGTGATAAAACTAGTGTTGTGTTTATCTGTGAGGCACTTAGTATTTTGCTGAAACAAAAAGCCAAGCATCTCGTCTACAGTCTGTAATTTTGGTGTAATGCATCCTGACTGGGAGATCTCCAGAACAACAGCCCTGACACTTTTTCTTATTCATTGCACAAGTCTATCTGTGAATGTAGTAGTGTAGTCTGCTGAGCACTTTTGTAGCAGGAGGTTTTGAGTTTAGCCAATATTATAAAATCAAATAACCCTTGGAGATCAGACATCTGTCTTTGCTCCAATGTGTCATTCTTGTAGAAAAATGGTCGTTCACCCAGGTGGTTCCTGTGAATTAATAAGCACCATGCCACCCCCTTCATTAAATATGGCTGAATAATTTGGGACCACACCTGGCCTTGGAACAATTTGCTGCTTCATTTTGGGGGTTATTCATATATCTACACAGCTACTATCGTAGAAGCATACAAAAAGTTTGCGTTGTTTAGCCAAAGTGTGGCTGTTCATGCCAAGTGAATATCTTCCTTCATGGTGTTGGTCATAGTTGGGTGCCTCTGCCCAGAAGTGTTGCAGCCTGGTCAGTGACTCACAAACAAAATGACCAGTAGTTATGCTAAATTTGGGTGACATATCTGTATCTGTTGCACTGTACAAGCAGAGAGCACTTCCTGTTGGATTTAGTATCTGAATAACAAAAGCATGCCTTGGGGCATATAGTGATGCTGTTCATCTAAATATTTACACACATGCAACTTAATGTGTGTGAATATTTAGTTGGGATTAGGGATCACCAACTAAACTGTTTAATCTTGTTCTTACTCAGGCTCAGCTATCACTGGAATTACAAAGGGATAGTCACATGAAACAGTTACTGCTCATCCAGGAGAGGTGGAAAAGGGCAAAGAGGGAGGAAAAGCTGAAAGCACAGCAGAGTGCTGACAAGGAAGCAGCTACACATCTTCAGACTTCTTACAAGCCATCTGCTGAAGACTCTGATGATCAAAACATACTGGTTCCTGTTGCTCAGAAATACAGCTCTTCCACTGAGAAACATCCACAGGGTGTCTTTGACAGGGACCCAGATACACTTTTATTTCTGCTTCAGAAAAAAAAGGAGCCAGTGGAAGCATGTATTGGGAGTAAAGCTCCAAAAGATGACAAAACAGTAATAGAAGAGCAGGCAACCAAAATTGCAGATTTGAAACGGCTCATAGAATCTCTTGTAGCTGAAAATGAGAGATTAAGGAGAGAGAATAAGCAGTTAAAAGCAGAAAGAGCTAGACTCCAAAAATCTCCAGTAGACAAGGAGTTGGATGTAGATGCTGACTTTGTCGAGAAGTCAGAGTTGTGGGGTCTGCAGCAGCACTCGGAAACTGCTTCTTCAGCTGCAACTTGGCAGAAGTTTGCAACAACTGCTGGGAAGGCAAAGGACATTCCAATACCCAACCTTCCCCCCCTAGACATCCCGTCCCCCGAACTCCCGCTGCTGGAACTCTCCGACGATATACTGAAAGGACTGATGAATAGTTAAAAACCAGGAAAAGTGCTCAATGTAGTTACCCAAACTTGAGAAAAGGGAAAGCCACCAGGACAATGGTGATCTGAGGGCAGAAACATTTACCACAATCCTACTGTTGGAGAAAAGGCATTAAGCAACTTTGTTACTGTGAAATACACATCATATCTGATCTACTTCATGGAAGTTAAAGGTACCATAGTTGGTATAAGATGGTGAGCTCTTTAGTCTTTCTCCCAACGTTTCAAACCAAACGACTGCCTGGAGAATGTTTCAAGTAACACAATCCTTCAGGGTTTTTAAGTATGCTATATGTAATAGTTATCTATAATGCCATAAATGATGGTGCAGAACCTAACTGTTATGGTTGCCAGTCGGCTGCCACTTCATATTGAAAAATGCTTTCTAGCATGAATTTAAACTGTGCATTTCATTATGCATAACTTCGTTAATTCAGATACAGTGCAATTTATACACCTCCTAGATGGATTTATGTGCCACACTCTGTACTCCTGACCATGTTAACCTCAAGTCAGGAGAGATTTTAATTTCCATTCTATGAAGGAACCAACTTATTAGTTCTGTTGACGAGGGGGTTTTTTGGGGTTATCTGTTTACATATCTAATCAGGGTGCATCGAATCTAGCTATTGGTTTCTGTATAAAGTGACATGGTTTAAAATGAAAAATCTATACTTAAGGAAAAATACCCTTTTTGTTTTCAGTGATGCATGAATGGAAGTAATTCTAGCTGGCAGTATTTGATTGAAAAAGAAATTGTTTACAGCTTAAACTGATTCAAAAAGGATAGGAAAATAAAAACCAAGGTGTTTTGGCATTAACTGTCTGTTAAATTTCTACAAATGTTGCAGAGTATAAAGAACAAATTAGTACTTGTACTAACTGTTAGTACACACGTACAGCTGAGCTTCTGTGTTCGTCGTCCAGCAGATTGGAGAAGCTGAGATGAGTTCAGAGGGCCTTGGCCACCTGAGCAGTGACCTGGCTGACAGCCGGGTTCCAGCACTGCAGAGCAGCTCCGTGGGTTTGCCAGCGCTCAGCCCAGCCAGAGCTGGAGGAATGATGTTGAGGGCGCCAGGTCCGAGCAGGGCCCTGAACACCTCTGAGGGCTCTGGGTGTGAGCAGGGCCCTGAACACCTCTGAGGGCTCTGGGTGTGACAGGGCCCTGAACACCTCTGAGGGCATCTAGGTCTGACATGGCCCTGAACACCTCCTGAGGGCTCTGGGTGTGACAGGGCCCTGATCACCTCTGAGGGCTCTGGGTGTGACATGGCCCTGAACACCTCTGAGGGCTCTGGGTGTGAAGGCCCTGAAAGCTCTGAGGGAAAGGTTGACATGGCCCTGAACACCTCCTGAGGGCTCTGGGTCTGACAGGGCCCTGCTCACCCCTGAGGGCTCTGGGTGTGACATGGCCCTGAACAGCTCTGAGGGCACTGGGTGTGACATGGCCCTGAACACCTCCTGAGGGCTCTGGGTCTGACAGGGCCCTGCTCACCCCTGAGGGCTCTGGGTGTGACATGGCCCTGCTCACCCCTGAGGGCACTGGGTGTGACATGGCCCTGAACACCTCCTGAGGGCACCGAGTCTGACAGGGCCCTGAACACCTCCTAAGGGCTCTGGGTGTGACATGGCCCTGAACAGCTCTGAGGGCACCGAGTCTGACAGGGCCCTGAACACCTCCTGAGGGCTCTGGGTCTGACAGGCCCTGCTCACCCCTGAGGGCTCTGGGTCTGACAGGGCCCTGAACACCTCTGAGGGCAACAGGTCTGACAGGGCCCTGCACACCCCTGAGGGCTCTGGGTCCGAGCAGGGCCGTGCAGCCTCCTCACTCCCAGCCCTGCCAGTATGGCTCAGCCCTGCCCTGGAGCCCAGCTGGGGCTTTCCTGAGAGGTGTTTCAGTGTGTAGTGGAAGCATTAATTACCTTCAGCTGTTACCAATTAGTAAAGTGTTCAGTATTACAAGCTACACCATTTTAAGTTATTCTTATGCTTTTAAAAGGTAAGCTTCCTTTCTAAGAGTGCATTTTTCTTCCAGAATAGAGTTGGAAGTGCAGCGAGAACACCTTACTGCTGTGCAAACTCTCCCTTACCTCTGTATACCTGGTGTCTTCTGTGCTTGAAGGAGCTTAGGGACTGCAGGTTAGAAAAAGTCTTTGGAAACAGAGATAAGACAAGTCCATTAGAGGAGATGTCTTGTGCTGAATTGTAGCTGGAGTCTAATCTTGCTGGGGAAATACAGAAGTTATTTTTCAGTTGGAGCAGTTGAGTGAATAGCCCCATCCAGCTAGGATGAGGTGACCTGTGCCAGGACAGCCCCAGCTCACTCACAAAAGGGCAAGTCCCAGTCTCTGCTGGCCCCTGCCTGGCTGACTATTCCAGGTAACAAGGCAGAGGAGCATGGTGTTTCTAGTCATATGAGTAAATCAAAGAAAATAGCGTGTGCTTATAAGGTGGAAGTAAAATTATTTAAACAGCTACCTCATGCCACTGATAACTCAGGGCGGTTAACTACAAAAACACATTTCGGTGGTGTCTGCCAATGGCAGCTATAGGAGAAGGAAGCAATTTTTAGCTCAGTTGAAGTCAGGATTCTTGAGAGGATGGGAATTGCAAACTCTACCTTTTTGTTTTTAAGACTAAAATGTCCTTTCCTGTATAACTGCATAAAAAACCACCAGATCTGAAGGAAGCGGCTTCTCTGTGGGAAGGATGGCCAGCTAGGGACACAACTCCACACTGCCACTTTTGAAAGTGGTGTTAAAACTTCTCTCTCTCCTGCAATGCAAATGTTTGTTTGTTCTTGCAGTCTGCCTACTCAACACATGACTGCTGCTGAATCGCAATTCCAGGCAGTAAGACTAAGCACGAGAGTATTCCACTCCCCTGAGTGATGCTGAATTTTTTTAAGTAAGGAGTTCTTCAGTTTGAGTCCAGAGCTAAGCAATTACTCAGTGCATTCGAAGAAAGGTAGGTTGTACAGAGAATACTCACCACTAGAGGACAGGTTTTACAGATACATAGCAATAAACCTAAGGAAATCCTTCTCCCATGGTTGTCAGCAATTAATTTATGCCCTAACAACTAAGAACTGGTTTAAGTTATTATTGCCTTCCGCCCCTGCCGAGCAGGGTGTGGCCGGGCGCGGTTCCGCGGGGCTCCAGCCGGTGTCCGGTGTGTCCGGCCGGATGGCACTCTGGTCGCCGTAGCCTTTGGCTGCCGCCGACCGCCACCTGGTGGGAACCCGGCGCCCTGCTCGGGCCCTGCGGAGAGCTGCTTCCCCCTGTCCGTGCCCTCGCTCCTGCCACCGCCGAACCGGCCTGCAGAGAGTAAGGGAGAGGTGCGGTGCGGGAGTGTGGAAGGTGACCGATGTTCAGAGAGCTGTAGCAGCAACAAGGAAGCGGTAATGCACCAGTGGTCACACAGCACATCACCAAAGCCTGGCACGGGACACGGAAACATTCCCATGGATGGCGAGTCTGGGCTGCATTGTTTTATAATGGACAGAATTAAAAAATTCTGTCGTCTGTAATTTCAAAGTGTCTCACCAAGAACCAATTTTAAATACACATCCAGACACCGACTTCTATTCATAGACTTTGCTATAGCCACAGAAACCACCCTTGTCTTGGCACACAGAAATACTGGTCCTGTTGAATATTGCCAGCATATGCTATGCCGAAAGAAACTGTAATTATCCAATCTCTGGCTGTATCACCGCAGAAAGAGAAACCAAAGAAAGGCAACCGGGAAGCAATGTGGAGTCTCTTGAGAATAAAATCTGCAGACTTCACACTAGCTGCCAATACAAAAGTGTTGGGTTTTACATTTTGCTTTTATATACAGAGAAAAAAGGATCTTGTGACTACTTCCTCTGAGATTATTTCCGTGTTCAGGAACTCCGGTTGTGAACTCCTACTCTCCTCTTAGCAACAGCTCTTCAGCCATCTGCAATTCCTGTTGACCTGCTTTCAGTGGCAGGAGCTGCACCTCATCTAGACTCCCTTTTCTACAAAAGGTTGGGCCAGATGATCTTTTGAGACCCCCTTCCAACCCAGCTCTATACATGAAGAAGAGTAAGTACAGCCACAACAGCTAATAACATCCTGTACTGAGCTGGACTAAAAGGGCAGCAGAAAACAAAATCAAACTGTTCCAAAGCAATCAGAGCAGTGGTGTGGCTGCCACAAGCCAGGTATAGGCTGGACATTATTTGCCAGACCTTCCTGCCAGAGTATGAGGACTGTGGAGTTCAATTGTGTAAAAAGTTCATTGTTCCCTAAAGAATCAGCAGCCTTGGTGTTTTTTTCCTCCACCTCCTTTCTGTCCCATGTTTGTTTTACCAGAAGTAATCTCAACTTACTCAGGGTTTTTGTCTTGTAATCATTTGAAGTGTTCCCTCAGGCCTATTTGCTGCAGTACTTAAGGTATTATTGAGATCAAACAATATGAAATCCTTAGAGCTGTGAAAATACAGGATTTCCTGCCTCAGAGCTACTAAACCCTACTCTCTATTTTCACTAAGGTAGCACAGAGCTACAATAAAACTGCATGCCCAGGGACTAGAAAAAGAAACAGGCACCTGGGACAAGAATATATAGTCTTGGTATGGTTGGAAGGTACCAGAAATACTCACTTTGAAACATAACACCAAAAATCCTTCAGTCTATCACTCACCTTTAAAAAGGCCCATGTTTGAAATGCAGCTATTTGTGCACAACACATCAGGTAAATCACGTCTTCATTTTGCTGTGAAGCAAGATTTTCCTACCAGCTATTTATAGATCGCGACTTCCTTTTCAAAACCGATGAGAACAAATGAAAAAGTACAGAGGCTCGTTTGTGTGCACTGCTGACGCCACAGGGCATTTGCTCCTTGGGCGGTTTCCTGCTGAGATGGGAAGAAAGGGAAATGGTGGTGGTCAGTGCATCTGAGGACCCCCCACACCACTGCGTGCTGCACCGCCTGCCGGGGCACACAGACCATGGGAACACCACGCGGGAAGGAGACACGGCATGCCGGCCAACAAAGCGCAGGTCAAAGTGGGGAAAGCAGGAGTGCAGTGCAGAGCTGACACTGTTGGAGGCAGAGCTGGGGGTTAGCAGGGGAAAGCACAGCAAAGCCCCAGTCCAGGAATCTCAACAGGGAGAGGCAGCTCATCCAGCACGGATGTGGGGGAGAGCACAAACATCCTGCTCTGGAAAGCAGCAGAACGGGCAATGGTGGCTGTGGAAGGAGGAAGGAAGGGAAATTCCCAGTTACAGGCACAGGGCAGGGAAGGCTGTCAGCTGTGAGAGCAGGAGAGGGCGACAGGATGTCACGGGAGAGGGTACAAACAAAACCACCACCTACCGAAAAGGTCAGAGAGCATGAGAATGTAGTGCTGATCAGATGGGGGCTGACCTACTCACACAGATCTGAGCAACTTGCATGAAGCTGGGGGAGCAGAATAAATAGATTTGCAAGTCTGACTGTTCTAAATCCCTACATCTGACCTCCGCAACAGGGACCACCATTTCCCTGCCAGCAATTCCAGAAATTTCTGTTTCTGCTAAACCATAAAAGCAGCAGCCATCTGTGCTGAAATACTTCGTTATTGCAGCCCTGCTTCGTTCTCTGCTTATCACTTCTTCATTAGGTACCTCTGCAGCTGCAACAGGAAGAAAATTGCCGTGGCTGTTTACGGCAGTGCTGAGGATGGAGATGATAAGGAGCTGGAGAAAAAGGGGTGTGGGGAGCAGAGCTCACAGTTTTGATGACTCTTGAGGTGTGATCTTTAAAAGGACGGAAAGGAAAGAGTAGGAAGAGTTTCATGGAAAGCAAAACAGATGAAGACAGACAGAGCTTAGTCTCAACAGGAAGGTGGCAAAAGATGACACACAATATTTCATATTGTTCTAGCAGTTCTAGACAGCATTCCTGCACTCACACAGCTTCAGCTGATCTCTCTGTATACTTTTGACAGTATTAAAATAGTTGAGATTGCATAGCAGAAAACCCCCTGAAGAGTCTTCAGCAAAGAAGATGGGAAAAACATGTCCAGTAACACCTCACAGAACTGGTCAAGAGGGAAAAGCTAACCTGAAAACAAAACACCTCCCACAGACCCCTCTCTGGTGTCAGACATCAGCTATGAACACCTCAGGTCTCACTCACAACCACAAGCACAACACCAGGCTGACTTCCTGCTCCCATTTCCTGCAGGGGAGCAGGGAGCTCAGCTTCATTGTGACAGAGCCAGAAATCTTAAGGTACTGAGTAAGCAGAATGTGCTACACCAAGTACTTCAGAGAATTTTCTGGTGTCTTTTAGCAGTGTTTGGAGTACCTGCGAACTTTAACAACTTCTGTCACTGTTCAGTGACTCCTCCAGCTCTCCGTAAGGAAGCAAGAACATCTTCAGCCTGACAGGCCTCGAAGGTCTCCGAGCACTCCGGGGTGGCAGGGGCAGCTGTCAGTGCTTCATGAGGGCCCAAAGGGAGCTACCAAAGCTCAGACCTCGGGGCACAGCAGGAAACCCATGGCTTTAGCCAGGGCAGACATGGCAATATGACACTTTGGGATGGGGGGACACCCAGAGGACGACACCAAGCCCTGCCCTCCCACTCAGCTGCCAAAACACACCAGACCAAGAGGCGAGCAGTGATAGCAGCCACACCCCAGGCCCAACAACTGCTCTTGGGCAGAAGTAACAAGGGGGGATTTGATTCTACAGCAGGAGTGATAATTTCAGCAGCCTCCAGAAATTTCACATCTGTTACAAGTGCCTCACGAAAACTCACCTGGGGAAGGAAATACTTAAATATTTACATATCCCGAACTTAGAAAAAATTATGTACAACTTTTCATTAAGCAAATGTACACTGGTAGGTCCTGCACTTTCAGCCAATGTTCTAATGCTGCAGGGAAGAATAGAGACGATAATGGATGGAACAGGGTACAAAGCTAAGAATCAGCTGCCAAGTACAGCAACATTAACCCCATGGTATTTCTCTGCAACTTGACAAATTCCAAGTTTCCAAGCCAACTAAATAAAGAACTTGACCTCTGGAATGAGAAATTGCTTTTGAGTTTCCTTTTTTTAAAGGTAGCTCACATGGGGTTTGGGGGTTTTTGGTGACCCCAAACCCCATCAGATGATGTCAGACTGGGAGCAGTAAGCAGGCTCATTACTGTAACCAGACTCATTACTACCCCCTTTTGGATGCCTCACGAGCTGGTCAGTGGCTCTGCCTAACATTTGATATAAATCAAAATACTTGAATAGTTTCAGTAACTTAAATCAAAGTACACTTTTTGTGAAGCTTTTCAAACTCACTCCAAAACCTGGAATTCCACTCAACTGTCTCACATTTATCATTATTAAATAAAACCACCTAAAAATCTATTTTTAAAACATCCATTATTTTCTGGTGTTACTTTAAAGATTAAAGGCAAGTTGTTATGAAATAATCATTCTATAGAAACGCCCTTCCCCTTGCCCCGGAGCAAGTGCTGATTGCTACAGGGAAGGCAAAGGGCTGAGGGGCAGAGGCTCCTGCCCGCCGTGCCGCCCGCGGCCCGCAGAGGGCAGCACTTGGCTGTCAGCAGCGGGACAAACAAACCACACCACAAAGTCTGACAAAGTCATTTTAATGGAAAATGTAAAACCCCTTTCAACTTCAATGTACAAAGCATGTGTAACACTTGCACTTTTAACAAATTAAAGCAAGCCAATGTCTTAAAAAAATACATCATTGAATGTATATATGTATATATTTACATAGCATATTAAGTTTAATATTTAAGCTTTAAAAGTTCACATAAATTTTACCAAAATGAGACAATTTTTAAATAAATTACACCTTTTGAAAACGTTTAATTGTACACTGAATAGCTTCAATAAAATACTGAAGTGTCTGTATTTCATATCTACTTTATATACTTTATATTTTACAAAGTTTACAATTATTTGGCAGTAATTTTCAGATTATGACATGACTGCTGTGCGGACTCAGCAAGATCCCAAATGCAGGCAATAGCTGGTGTTTGTGTCCTACTCTCACAGTAACTGTCTCAATGTAGTGAAAAATATCTGAATTATTTTAGCAAACTGTACAAGTCACATTTACATTTGATCAACAATATAGCATAGAATTTTGTTGTTTTTTCCAAAAATAAATACATCATCTTAAATCTTTGACATTTCACAAACTTCATGTACATTATAATACAGACAGCAGAACGCTGCTCAACTGTTTGCAAGTGGAACATGGAATCACAGTGGCTGTGATATGAAGCTTTACCGTCGCAGTGTCATTAACAAGTAAATACGATGACTGTGTTTTCTTGGCACTGATGGCTTGTGAAGCTTAAATTAGTGTGCATACCGTTCACAGAGCAGGGGGAATAACCTCTGCGTGATGCTAACTCCAAAAAGCAGAGCGTGCTCAGTTCTCATCCATATCTTCCAATTCACCTTCGTGAATCTTCAAAGCTCTCACCATTTCTTTGACTGCGTGATACAAGATATTTTTAACCTGCAAGAGAATTGGACACATTTTAGTAAGGCCTACAACTGAGGAGCTCTGCAAAGTTTAGGACTGAGCCCTAAGCACAGTGGATGAAAAAAAAGAAAGGCTTCATCAAGCCCGTGCAAAACAGAACAGCTTTTTACACATTTTAAAATGTAATGTGAAATAAAACCAGCAACTCAAGGGAGAGTCATTTACAGCCCTGGCATTCATGCTGCTGCTCATTGTTATTCTGTGTGAACAGCAGCGAGGAAGTAGCTCCACGCACTGCTCGGCATTTCAATGAGCCTGAGCACGCCCTGCCTTCCCAGCCGCTTCCAGAGCAGCATTCATTTCCTACCTGCAGTTTATCATCGTAATTGATTTCTTCCTTTGACAGCCTCAGCTCCTGCGTTAAGTGAAATGACTGTACAAGATGTTCTGGAGACACAAAGTCTTCAGTTACTTGAACGCAGCTGTGAAAATTCTGCACCTATCCAAAATAACAAGAGACTGATAATTAGTATTTGGTGTTATTCTTTGGCAGAGGTATCTGAGAAAAGAGTGGGTCTTGGGATCCCTTAACCACAGCCTTATCAGACTAAAGGGCATCTTTACAGGTAGGGAGCAATTAAGTGCAGTTGACTTATCTAAGTTGGCTTCTGGCAAAAGGCACTCTTTGAACACTGCACAGCTGCCTGTGCGCCAGCGCTTCCCGCAGTCGGCTCGGCATTAATTCCACACTGCTGTGTTATTCCTCCCTTCACCAGCTGCACGGCTGCTGCTGCCACAGCCTCGCCAGCGCTGCGCAGGCGCTGCATCTGCCGACCCACCCGGGAGCAGCCCTGTCCTGCAGGACTCGGCTCCTCTGGTCACGCACACACACGCTGCAAGCTGGCACCTTCATGGAAAAGGAATTGCCAGTGGAAATATTTGAAAGAAACAAAAAAGCCATGTACAAAGAAAGGGAGAGGCTGAGATGTGGGAAACATCTCAGTCTTCGGTCTCTAAACATTTCTTCTAACTGATGTAAAGTAACAACTGAGGAACAGACACCATCTCCTGCCACCCAGGTTATAGCTGGAGGACAGGGGAAAGGAAAAATGCTTCCTGGCTGTGACCCGACCACCAACGCTTGCTTGCTCCCTTCAGCAACATACAGCATCAAGTTTTTACCCCTGAACCCTTACAAATTACACTGTAATTTGTAATTCAGCATGGCAAAATCCTTGTTATCCCGAACTCCAACAGCTCCTCAGGAAAGTTGTGTAACATCAATTCCAATTCCCAAAGCCTGGGCGTGTGGAGGCAGAGCTTGGGTCATCCCAGCAAACACCCCATCCCACCCTGCTCAGGACTGATGGACAGCTACATATTTTAAAGTCAAACCTAGCAAAATCTAGTTCTTAAATGCATACTCTAAAATTTCCATTATGGCACCTGACATTCAAATAAACCACTGGGACCCACATGGTTGAGGACACAGGACTTAATTTAAAAGTTAAGTTTCTTCTTCAAAACCTCTGCCTAAGTCTGATTTCACACAGCAGCTCCCCACCCCCATCTGAAATCCCAGTAACCCCCAGCTCAGTACTCATGTTGCACACGAGGTTTCTGCAGGTTCATCGTCACCAAGGACAAAGCACTGCTGGTCCCGCCTGAGAATTAATCAAAACAGAAGTCATTCTGGAGACAAGGAGGTCTGTTGATGCCACACAATTTGCAAACAGCAGAAAGCCAGGAGGAAGGCAGCAGCTGCAGAAGTGCCACCGTGAGACTCCCACCAGCACTCAGACAATTTCCTATAGCTTGGGCTGAGGTGCCTCTGCATTGTACAGCCAGCAGCTCCAGCCCCTTCCCCTCCCTCACAGGATTCTCACCTCTTTCAAGCCTCTACCTGCCCTTGTTCTCCTTGCCAGCCCATGCAAATCCCACATCACTCATTCACTTTCTCCTCACTAAAACAACGCTTTACTGACTCCCTATCCCTCCATGGCAGAATATGGAATATTTGTTTCCCTCAGACCTTTCATTCTGCTGTGCGTTAAGCTTCCTTCCCTTCCTTCCAGGGCCTGTCTTATCCATGTGAAAGTTTGTGGGGACAGATTTTACCCAGCTGGTCTGGTACTTAACATGGGAATGCCCTGCTGACAGCCCCCAGGCAGTTCTATTTATAATATTTATAATACAAGCTGATGCAGTGACACACACACATAAAAATGTTTAGCAACGATTCCCCTGAGGTTTGTGGGGCGAGGAGTGCAGCACTCCCACGCCTGTGCCACTTCCAGCTGAACTGAGAACAGCTTCACACCCAGCCCACGCACAGCAGAGGTTTTCCAGCAGGGCCCGGGAGGTGGCTGCGGCGTTGGAAAAGCCTCAGCCCTGGGCTGAGACAGGGCAAGGTGAATGGGCAGGGAGGAAAGGGCCACCCACCCATCCTGAGGGCTGCAGGATCAGCACTTCCTGCAAGGCTGAGCTCCTGGAGCTCTGCACATCCAACAGCCAGACCTTTACCCTACATCCTCATCGGAACATCGCCAGCATGTCGCATTATCTCCAGTATGTTATTTTACAACATATAATCCTGCTGTTAAATCAATATAATACCTCTATAAAAAACATTATAATAACTTGTTCCACTATGAACAAGTTTTGCAGGGAGCCTGAACACCACATTTCAATCACTGACTCCAGGATTTCTAGCTTTTCATTTTTAGCTAAATATTTTGCCAATTTGGAGCTACCACATTAAAACCAGGCAGGCCATCCCTAGAGATGTCTGTGATACAGCTCAACCCACAGTGGAGCAGCAGAAAGAGTGACTCTGAAAAGAACAGCATGACACCATTTTTTAGCTGGGGAAGTTCCAAGGAGAGCTCCCTGTTACAAGTGCCACAGAGGGAACAAGGCCCAGCAAGGCAAGAACACTGCTGAGCTCCCAACTTGTACAGCCAAGAAAAAAGTAGATGCTCCTCAGGGATCATTCAGAGGTGACCTGTCCAATGCTGTATCTATTCCTGGATTCTCCTCCCGAGAGAGCAATTCCCTCCTTAAGAGGAACTGACAATGCTGCCCTGCCCGTCACAGCTCACAGGAGAGGCTCTCCCTCCCGTCCCTCCTGGGAACAGTCTGACTTTGCCTGCTGCAGTCATCACAAGACTGCTGTCTGCAAGTATACAGGGAGGGGGAGAAACCTGGGAAGCAAGAGGAATGCTTTATGCTACCATGGAATGTTAAGAATAAGTTACTTTAAAAACCAGACATGAATTCACAGAACTGAGGGTAGGACAATATACAGAAGAAATACACACAACTTCTTCCATGTTAGAGCAGTAAATTCTAGACAAGCACGTCAGAAGCAGCAGTGTGCCAACAATCTTCACTGGCTCCAGAATGGAAGTGTCAGAACTACACTATGCAGTGACCACAGGCAGCCAGGCTCCCTAACTCCAGCCCTCAGTCTGATTTCCTCTGCTCCACAACATTACTCACGAGCAAACAAAAATAAAGATGTTAATTTACCACCTAATTTAGTATCAACTCTCACCCAGTTTTAATAATTAAAGATTCATGATGTGCATGTAAATCTGAAACACTTAATGTGTAAACTTAAGGTGGTATGAATTCTTGTGCAGACTTATTTTTCAGTTTTTAAATGTGCTTTGTATCTCTGAAGTGTTGGTGCTGATCCCTAAGGTCAGTATTTATGCATCTCTATAGAGAGAGCACTGCGCACATACATGAAAGAACACAATGCTTTTATTTCCTCCTACGTGGCAGATTCACAGGAACTTCTTACTGAAGATGAAAAGGTTCTCAGCTTCACCCACTAAGGTTTAAAAACACCACATTATTAACTCCTTGGTGCCAGAAGCTAGAACATTACCACTTCAAAAACAATCTGCAGTTTAAAGCCAGGGAGATAAAGGTAAGAGTGGTCTTATTTTTGGTCATTAAATATATGAACTGCAGGAAAGCCTGGAACAGTCCCACTACTTCATGTTTTATATTCTGTATGCCTTTATATAATGTAATGACACATGCTATATAGAATGAATTTCCCAGTACATCTGTTATTTTCCCTGGGTTCCCTTTCCACTCTTCTGTCTGGGATACATCTCTCGTTTCAAGAAATCAGAATAAGTCTACTGGAGGATGCAACCCATGACTCTGGGAGTGCCAACTGCTTTAGCCTAACAGGAGCCAAGAACAGCAGCAATCTCAGAAATATTGATGTGAAACAACATCAAGCCCTGAGTGGCAGTACAGGGGAAGGCAACCTACAGCCCCCCAGATTTGGGTCACCAGGGTTTGTTTGGGGCTGTTTGGGTGTTCTGTTTCCTGTGCCAGAACACAAATCCACACAGACCATCCAGAGCTATGTACCACCATGGCAAACCCACCCAAAAACTCCCTAGAATGAGGAGGAGTCTAGCCCAGGGTAAGGTACTGGTTGCTTTCAATGCCCCACCAACAGACAACCAGAGAGAGAGCAGAGACAATAACCCCTGCCAGCACTACACCCAAGTCAGTTTTTCACAGAGAAAACTCCACTGCCCTGGCCACAGGGATATGGTGAGCCATTACTTCCTCTGTGCCACGGCTGGAAGCTGATCTGCACAGCAGAAACCAAACAGCATCTTCTTCAGCAAGGCCTGGCCTCACTTGAACCCAGAGGGAGATCAATGATAGATCTTCAACAGTGGGATGGTTTACAACCAACTGCAGGGTGGGGATGCTCCTCATTCCTAGATAGTCAGTGACCTTGTTAGTGGTGCTTGACAGCTGGCAAGACAGCAAGCCAGCAGGCTCCATTTCCTGCTGAAGCAGGAAAAGGTTAATGGAGTGAAGAAAGAAAGAAATCTAGAATGGCCCAAAAGTCTCATGTAAACAACTGAGCTTTCTTCCCCCTTTCACCAAGGAGCAGCAGTTTACAGGCTGTGAGGAAAAAGGAAATGCCAACAGGCAGTAACAAACCGTTTGCGCCAGGAGACAACTGAGGCTGACTGATGACAAATTCATCCTCTTTCTCCAGAACTGCCCCACTGGCAGTACTTTTCTTACCTAACTACGGATTAAATCAGCTCAGCTCTGCAAAGGTGGCATCACTCTTTCTCATGATAAGGAAAGCTGCTGAAAAGACAATGATGATTCCTTGTGATTGATGTACCTTCTGTGTTAAAAGGAACTTTAATGTGGCATGGGAAAACAACCAAGTATCTGATACAAGGACACCAGAACACCCACTACAATTCTACAGCTGAAGACAGAAACAACTGACATCCAGGTGTTTTTACCTGCTCAAGTTGCTCTCCCTGCCTCTCCTTGGTTAGGTTAACTTCTGGCTTAGAAGAAAAAAATTACTAACCTGACTGCCATAACTAGACTCAGTTTGTTTAGAAATTTGCTAAGGAAATGAAAAGCGGAAAACAATGGTTAATAATAGTCTGTTCATTTGTAATTGTAAAGCAAAAAAGGAACCAATACTTAAGGCATTCAATTTGCTGTACCTCAGTGAGCTACACCAGCAGTTACATTCCCACATGCTAATAGTCACTAATAAGAAAATAAAATGTAGTTGAGCACAGATGTATCTATGTCTTTGGAAAAAAGTTCTTTTACAGCAATTGTGCTATTTCATCCTGTGTGTCTAAATTTAAACCAAGGTACATTACCTGATGAAGTGCTCCTGCTGGCAGAATGATAGCATCACCAAGGAACTGAATAACCGTGCAGGTTTTTACTCCATATTCTTCAAAAAGTCTTTGGCGAAGTTTTTTGTTCACATACCAACTCTGATCACGGATTGGATCGTGCTCTGGTAAAACTTCTAGGCCTTGCTCCTTTGCTATCTGTAAGTACAGGAAAGATCCCACATCACTTCCAAAAGAACCAAACTTTTTGCTGATAAATTGTAAGTATATCCACCTCACCAAGCAATGTCACTGAGTGCCCAATATCCAAACAAGAACTCTAGTTAGGGATTCAAAACAACATCAAAGGGTCTGGGAAGTCTCACTGAAGACATCTGCAGCACTCCCACTCCAAAATGCAGAGCTTTAAAGAAGTCGGCACAATAATCTATTAATAAGCAACACGCTCTCTGTGTGACTTCTTTCATCCAGAAAATAAAATCTGGGCTCAGGAGTTCCTATGCTGCCAATTCCTCAGGCTTACAGCCTTCAGTTTTGACACAGACATGCAACATCACTACCTCAGCCCAGGAAAAAGGCAGCAGATAAAGCTAAGGGTTGTACAGTCCTGGGAAACCTGCTCCAGGTGACTCTGCTTGAGCACAGGGCTGGACAGAGGAACCTCAAGGGGCTCCCTCCAACCTCAACCACACTGGGATAAGAAGCTGTTTTCCTACCATCCCACCCCTATGAAAGTATTCAGAAAAAATGACAAACATACAAAAATACTTCCTGACATTGGGAAACTGAACTGCACAACCCTTTCTCATCAAGTGAGCCACAGGGTAACAAGTATTACTCTTAATCAACTGCTACTAAATCAACCCTAGTGACTAGAAGAACGTGACTAAATATAAAGAACACATATCCAAGCCTCCTGTCAAGAGTCAGGAAACAATTACCTCATTAAAAACATAGATTTTTTTTTTAACTTGTATTTATTAAATAAATGTAATTACGTGATGCAGAGCTTGAAACTCTTCTTGAGTATTATCACCCTTCTTCTGTACTAACAAGATACTGAGATTTTATCTCTTATCAGCAGCAAAGCGGTCCCAACGCTTAGCCATCAATTAATCTCCAATTCAGTATTTCCCAAATACCACCACCCCTAAAATACACAGTGGTAACACAATTAATTTGGGATACCAGGGCAAGCTGTGGTAGGAAATGACAAACTACTTCTTTACACAGCATCCTAAATGCTTCTGGTTTAAACCTGCTGCTCAGTTTTCAAAGCTATTCCCAGTAGTTTCACAAGTGCTCTGAGAGAGGAAATGCTGATACTCATTATGTCCACCTATTCCTCTGCATTCATGACTTTGTTCACAATTCTCTTTTTCAAACTGAAAAGCCACCATCCAATTTATGAGCACCTACTTTTTGAACTAACAAGTCTTGCTGTATAATTCATAATCTCCTGGAATTAGCTTTGTTTTATTTACCAGTGCTCATTTTCCCCCACAGTTCAGCCTGCCAAAGAATAAATGTTTGAGTCACTGAAGGACAGCTGTGCTGGTACAGAAACACTGCTTTATTGTCCAAGGAAATCTTCATGGTTAGATTTCTTAGGCTTTCCCTGCTAACAGTAGAGCCCTTGGCCTCAAGTTTTTTTTTTATGGACCCCTTTGGTGCAGCCAGTTAAAACCCATCTGATTTCTCCCCACAGAAGAAGGCAGGAAAGACTTCTCCTCAAGCAATCACTTCAGTGACACTTTGATATTTCTGTGTCATTTATCAAGGCCACCTTGCAGAACATGAAAATGTGCTAAAGAAAAGGCACAGAAAGATGCTTCCAAGAAGGTATTCCCTAAATTTAATGCCACTGGCAGATAGTCATCCTAGGTAACAACCTGAACGGTTCTGATGTGGCTCTAACATGGTCATCAGATGCTGCTGAAGGATGATGTGCAACACAGCCAAAGAAGTTTGCTGCCCTTGGGTACATTATCCCACTGCTCCCACCCTCCACTAGGAGCCCAGGCACGTTGCTTGAGCTGACTGATGTGACAAAGTCCTGGGGAAGATTGGTGGCCACTGGGTGGCAAGGTCGGGGGTTTGGCATGGGACAATTCAGCAAAAATTCAGCAGCAACAGTAGAATAATGGATCAATGATACAAAAACATAATTCCACAAATTATCTTTTGTATTTGAGCAGGACAAGAGTAGATCTCCATGCCTTCCTGAGCTTTCAGGGTGTGCAGGCCACCTGTAACTCTTGCAAAGTAAGTATGTGTGTTACATATTTTATTTGTTGGTGGTGTAGCAGGTCAATTATACTTTATTTTATGTGCTCTAAAAAGGAAATAATTTTGCTTTCCTCCCTTCTCTAACACTGAGGTAGGGTTTGCGGTTTTTGCCAGCCCCCTTTGATTTACCAACTACTTAAGAGATATTTATAAATTACGTGTAATAAATCTAACCTTTTGCAGAAACTCTCTTATCTTGTCAGCATCTTTGCCAGCGTAAATGTGCCATAAAGCACCAGGTAATTCACTTGAATCTTTCAACCGCTTCCTTAAAAGGTCATCCAAATCTTCCTCCTCCAACTTCTTCAAAACTCCTAAGATTCAACAAAAATATTCTTTTAATATGCGAAGGAGAAAAAACTTTGAAACAAAATACTTTCTTTTCAAATTTCTTGTGTGAGACTGAGCAGATAAAAGTTGCTGAATACAACAGAAGCCATCAGGTGATCTTTCTGTTCAGTGTTTGTAACTCATTACTAGAACATGAATGCCATGGATACCTTAAAATGTTTAACTTTTTAACTTTTTCACATTTCCTGAATTTGATAGAACACAATCTCCTACCTGAAATAAACAAGCAGGGCTGGTACCAAAAAATGAAAATATGAAAAAAGTGTTTTCCTGCAGTCAGCACAAGCAGTGTTTAGCATGCTGTTGTTGCAGCCAGAGCTCTCCCAGGATGCTCAAGTTTGCTGCCATTAACTCGGTGCATACACAAGTGAAAACAAAGCAAATAAAAGACAAACCTTACTGCAGCTCTATTAGTCACACCCAAAATCTACATTTGCTGATTACGGAATAAGAGGACAAAAGAAAAAGGGGAAAGAAACAAAACTATTTCAGTGATTTAAAGACTGTTTCACATAAACAATAAACCTCATAGAGACGACTAACACACACCAATTTAAGCTCTCCAGTGCTGAAAAATTACATTACAGCCCAAATTCAATAGAGTAAGCACAGTGCATCCAGAAGCAGCAGAATAAACAGAAGGTCTGGCAAATACATCATCCTGACCTAATTCTTAGAATGAGCACAGCTTCTAGAGAAAATCCTTCATCCTGCACTTCCATTAGCTATGCCAGTCCCAGCACAGGAACAGTGCATCAATTATATGTAATGGCAAAAAAAGTGGAAAGAGTTTGAAATATCATTTCATAATTCATGAACTGCAGTGTATTTTATACAGAACTAATGTATCTGCAAACCCTTGAAACAAAGACTCTCCCAGTTGTAAACAAGTACTTATGGATGTCTTTCATCACCTTCTGAAGAACAGCATCAATTTTAGAAGGGAGAGAACATTCAGTCCATCTACACCTCTTACAATGAGTGAGCTTCCCTTTACCTGATTTGGAAAGTACTCCATTTCCTTTGGCTATGCCAACATACACAAGGATGTTCACAACATCAGAAACTTCGATATGGAGATTTGTGGTTCCTATGTCATGGTCTTTAGTAGCAGCCACACCTATGTTACAAGATAAAATTAAGATTTGTTTGTATTGCATATTCAAATCGGAACATGCAACAACAGAGAAGAAATTTCTGAAGTATAGTAAGGACCACTGAGATAGACAAATTAAAAACATGCTTTTGGTTCACCTGCTAAATGTTACTTTTTAACAGAACGTTATAAGAAAAGGTTACTTTTTAACAGTCCTTGAGATTCTCTCTTAGTCCAGGTACCTCTCCCTACACAGCATTTGTGTCAGAACAAAACATTTCAGCAGAATAGTCAGAGACACTTCCTGACCTCTATGTTCCACTCCTCCTCAACCCTTCAGGTTGTTCAGGGCAAAATACAGGTACAATGAATACAACAAAACGTTATCAAATCTGTCACTGTTATGTCTGGCTGTAAGCAGCGTTCTTGATCAAAATAACCCCCAAGTAAAGAGGAAAATAAATTTTAGAAGTGAAAACGGACATTCTGGAATGCTAAGCCTTACAGCAGTGTTACCCTGGAGTGGCATTAATGACTCAGTTCTCAGATCCAAACCTTTATCGCTGTTGTTGATACATTTCTTACACAGGACATTTAAAAAGCTTTTAAAATCAAAGCCATCATGTCACAAATTACCACTCATTTCTTGTCCTATTACAACAATTTGTAACACAGAATTGAACCCAATTCTATGCAAAAGAAGGAGCAGATGGGAAGTGTCTGAGGGAATCAACCTTTTCTAAACAGGTTTTGGAGTGTACAGCACACAAAACATATGAGAAATACGATGAGATTTTATTATGACCAGAACTATGAACACAACAATATTTCATGAAGTATTTTGTCACAGAGCATTACTAAAGACAGGTTCTATCTCTGTGTAGAAGCAGCTAACCATTTATATGCTTCAGAAGACTGTAATAGCATAAGAAAAGATAGAAAGAAATGGAGAAGCAAATAAACTCTCATGCCCCAGGTGCATGTACTGTTAACTGCCAAGTCAGTCAGTATTTCTCCCACATTCAGTGCACAATTATCCTTCAAGAAAGCTTGGTTTTCTATCAAGCATCATAATGTGTGATATTCTACAGGTTTAAGGGAAGACGTAACTGCTGCACTTGTAGGGCAAACTCACCATATGCACTGCATAGTCTGGGTCCCAAATCTGGACGGACAAAAAAACCCGGCAGGTGTGAAGCCAAGTTTAGTTTTCCTTCTGGACTACAATATTCAGGCAATGGTAAGCTTTTTAGTAAGTCCTCATATCTGAAGGAGAAAAACAAAAGAGTACCATTGAATTTGTGCCATTACATAGAGAGAGAAAATAAAACAACATTAAGATTCACTTAAGAACATCTAATATTAAACTCAAAATACCTTGCTGGCATCATAGCCTTGAAATCTTCACCAGAAGGCCAGTCTTTCAGTTTTAGTAGAGCTGTTTCCCCATTTTTTACTTTCTGCCGTTCTGTAAGCAACATAGGAGTAACTAAGAACTAATATACTGTAAATGTTTGACTTTATTCAACTAAAATATAAAAATTAATTCTAAACCTGCCAAGAATCAGAATTTCATGCTTAAAACATGGGAGGTAATTGCTTTCAAGACTCAAAAATGATACAAACCAAACTCAGCTAGTTAAATAAGAAGGACGCTTGTCTGGTTTCTCAGTCACACCTAGGTAGTTTAGTAGTGTATCCTTAATTTTGAAAAGATACAAAATGCAAGTTCCCACCACATTCTCTGGAAACACATTACCCAGAGCTTTCTTTTTAAATTTTTTTCAAAGCATAAACATCCATAAAGATAATTTTAAGCTGCAGTTTCTAACATTGATCAGAATCAACAGCATAACACATTTAAAGGAACATACTCGAAACATCTTCAAAACCATCCCAGAACTCCTTGACATTGGTGTTTGAAATGATACTGTCCTTGCAATTCAAGATATCGGCTTGCTGGTTGCCAAAATCCAGACTGATCGACTCAGCTTTCCATAGGCTGAAGTTCATTTTCTTATGCATACCGGACACCAAAACAGGCTGCAAAAAGTAAAACAGAATCATTTAAAAAATCAATACTTATCTTTTCCCAAGTAAACACATTCTTTAACAGAATTGGAATACAAATGTGTCTGGAACACACATGGAAGACCTTGGCCCTACTGAATGTTAACACTTCCTTCAGCAGCACCCATATCCAAAGGTGCACCTCTTTTTGGAATCTGAAACACCGCAACAGAAATTTCTTATTTATTATAAGTGGTTAACTCAAGTTTTAACTACACAAGGTTCATCTGTGGGCTACACCTGACAAGCTTTTGCCCACGACTAGCACCACAGTTTTAAACCTGGAGTTAGGCATTTCTCTCCTTTAACACAATTCCCCAGAGCTCACGATGAGGTCACTTGACAGACCAACCTGCTCAATACCTACCCTTCCTTGTTTCCAGCACTCTTTGAAAAGCTTCCAGTTGTTGCTGTTTTTATGGTCTCTGAGCCACAGAACATGCTTATCACAGATCCACGAATACTGAATATCACTGTACCGTTTACTGCAATCATCCTGAATACATTTTTTATCATCCTTTGGCTCATCTTTTACTTCAGATTTTACATTTATCTTTGGTGCTCTATTTGGTGGAATCTTGTTTTCTACTACTGAAGCAATTATATCGTCAAGAATGTTTGGCATAGTCCTTCCACTCTTGCCACTCTGTTAGAAAACAAATGTATGCTTAAACAATGTAAAAGCAACTTAATGCAATTCCTTTTAAAATAGAAAAACATTTCTGATATTGCATCAATTATCACCATATATAAAAACAAATAAAATGTTAATGTGTGCATATGAAATTTTATTAAAAAATGAAGTATTTAAAGCAATACACCTATCAGACTGCTCCAACTACAACATGCCCAAACAGATTGATAGAGATCTTCAAATCCTTAGAGAAAAACTGTTCATCTTGTAAACACTTACTGCTGTTCCTGTAGAGTAAACAGGAGCAAAAGCAATGCCAGCATCTGTAGAACCCAGACGCAGTTTGCCTGCTGTTGTAGTTAATAGATCTCGTAAGGTTGAGCCCTGCTCGTTGTTCTGGGATGAAGGAGGGGAACTTTTACAGTTTGGGGACTCCAAATTATCCTGATCCTTCTCTTCCTTTGAATGTTTTCCAGAAGGACATTCTTTGTTCTCTAAAACAAAAATAATCATTATGAGTTTACAGTGTTGAATCATGATGCGCACAAAGGAACAGCACCAGTATCCTGCATTTCCTAGTAGTGGTAACAGACTGTGCAACACTAATGCTTTATTCACCTGGAAACACTCCAGAGGATCAACTACATCCTTCAAAACACAGTCAAACAGTGTGACCAAGCAAAGGCCTTCCTCAGCATCTCAGACATGCAGCTGAGAGAGTACCTGTCTCGGGTGAGAGACGCTGTAGCTGGACCTAATTCCACAGCATACATGCATTTCACTAGTGGCTCTCCTGGGGAGGGATTATGATGCCACCAGGGAAAGACACTGCAGTTTGAAGGTTGGAATCAGTGGAGAAAAGAACACTGTCTTGTCTTTTTGTGAACAGCAAACGCTGTTTGTCTTTTTGGGTCTTTTAAAATTGATTCAATTACATACCAGTATGCCCCCAAAATCATGGATGTATGACATGACTGTTTCAAACATATACCTTTCTTTTCTTCTCTGGCTTTTTGCTCTGCAAGATCAGCCAACCAATGCAGTGGGGACTGGGATTCTGGCGGTGTTAACTTGCTGTCTGTGCTTACATCACTCCTTGGACTTGTGTTACCATTTGTCTCAGACTTTTGAGGAGTATTCTGCTGTTGAGACTCAGGCATGCACAGAGAAATTTTATTACTGTGGTTAAGGACATTCTGCAAAACCTGTAAAGAACAAATTTATTTTTAACTACATAGCTTCGCTTTAATGCATTTCAAAGACATGACCAGCATTTAACCACCAAATCTGCAAACTAAAATGCAACTGGTACTGTTAAAACACAAAAATCCACTAGGATCAGAACACTCGAACAAGATGCAATATATACACACATTTTAGACTCACCTGAGACACACCATTCATTGCAGGGAGCTTGCCAGTTTGCGTGCTCTGCTTGGTGGTGCACTGACAATGGGATTTAATTTCAAATTTTTCTCTAATATTGTGCATAGCATCTAAAAGATCTGTCAAAACTAGAAGACAATTAAAGAAGAAAACCATTGGTAGCTGTCAATCATTCTGTGACCCTCTTTACAACATATTCTTTAAACTATTAAAAATGCTGAATTTAACATTCGAAATTACTCTAAAATGACTGCCCAGTTTATTTTTAAGCATGTGCAGAGAGACATTCAATTAAATAATTGCACACTACTCTTCTGAATAATCTAACCTTCACTCTGCATTCCCACTGCATGGCACACATCAAGCAAGCCATTAATTATTTACTCCTCATTGTTGAATGGGTATATCATTGCCTCATTTCATAAAACCATCAGCTACAGACTGAAGTGAGCCATGTCTTGACAAAAAAATTAGTATGTGACCATGTAAATGAAGGCTTGTTTGGTAATGGGTATGCACAGAAGAACAAAACTGAGGTTAAGTAGGCAGTCTTCACTGTGCTGTTTCCAGATGAGTGGTTCACTTTCACAATTTAAAATTAAAACCAGTTTCAGTCTAGAACCTGTTCCGGGGAATGTCACAATTTGAATTTGTTATGGATTCTACCCAACCTTCATTTCTACCTGAACTAACATGTAACAACCCATAAAATAATGACTGGTTCTGTGTTTCCAGCTTAAAATAAACTGGGAAATGTACTTAATACATTTAAGGGCATATTTCAGTTTTCTGGTCTACATCAATGCGACCAGAAATTTCAAGTAAACTTGTGCTAACAACCACTATACCACACCTAACGGCAGTGCTTCAGAAAACTTACTTGGTTGTAAGCAGAATTCTGAAGCTAGCTGGGTTTATGATTCCTGCTTAGTTTCACAATTATCATGAGCTCCTTCAGTGCATTTTGCTCAATGAGATGTCCAACCAAAACCTTTTCTTTTTTGGGTGTGGGATAGACAACAGTGAAAAAAAAATCCCCAAAAATAGTGGTACTATTTTAAGGTTTTCTTTTAACAGTTAAGGTCGTATTTATTAAGTACATTCTTATTGTTTTAGTCTGCTCTGAAAAGATACAAATCCATCACAAAAAACACCCTCAATTTCTTTACCACCTGTCCCCAAAACTCCTTTACACATCTGTCAGCACACTCCTCTTGTTCTCATCATCATCTGTGCCCAGTGCTAGTAACCGCCCAGAACCACTTACTTTCTTGCAATGACTTAGAGTTAACTCAATTCCCAGGTTTTTAAATGGAAAATCAGGAGTTTCAAGAAACGATTCTGGCCCTTCTTCACAGAAAGACACAGGAAAAAACATCTGCTTGTTCACATATGGTCTTACCAGAGCCTGGAATAATCTGTGTTGGCATCAGGTGCTTGTGATCATGAGGCTGTCCCTTCACACACTTCATCCAGGCATACAACTCCTTATCTGCAAGATAGGATTGCCAATGTTTCACTTCACTTATGGTCCACACAGGCAGAGCTAACGTCTTTCTGACTGGTTTTGGTTAGAAACATTTCTCTGTACATATTAAGTCTTCTGTCTGGGTATCCTGCATGACAAGGACTTGCATACAACAGCTACTTCTCACACTAAGGAAAAGAGAGTTTTAACAATACTGAAACTGAAATAGCTGCATCTGTAACATGGGCCCTTCCAAGTTTCAAAATACATTCCCTTTATCACATTTAGAGAGTTGTCAATTTAACACAGGCTGAAATCCTCTACAGTTGCCATTAAGACCATGAACCTCCCTTGATGAATCCTGCCATGGAAAAGAGACACAACTAAGCTATGATTGTATGCTTCATCTAATTTGACACAATCCATGCTCCAACTGAAAGTGTCTGTTTTCAACCAGAGCTGGCCAAACAAGCCAAAAAGATGAACTTCTAACCAAATCATCTCTCTGATTCAGCCTACCATGCAGCTACACCAATGTTACTGGTGGCACAAAGGAGAGGAAGTTGCATCACGGATTTCTGTCAGATTAAAGCAACCACAAAACCCTAAGTGTGTATGTACTGGCTGAAAACCATTTGTGCCAGCAGAGAGGGCCTTACTGGTAAGAGAGAGAGAGGCCTTCTATAAAGTTTAAGGAAGACTGTCCTAAAATATACAGTGTAAAGAAAAGACACAAGAAGAATGAGAGCAAAAAAGGTCTGGCCAAGCAACTAGTCACCAACGTGCTACGTGATTTTGGGGCAAAAAGAATGCAATTTCTCTCTAAATCCCCAGTCTTGTGTACTATCCACTGAACTGCCAATTTAAAGACATTTTTCCAAGCCTTTTACCAATTTGCTCAGCTCTAACAATTTAAACAAAGGAACACACCAAAGGAAGCACTTAACACATTTAAAGCATTTTTTTTACACTGTAGTAGGTACACAATGTACCAAATGTTCCTTCAGAAAAATATTAGAATTGTAAGCTATTTTGTGGTTTTTGTAGCCTCTAAAACATCTAAATATCCAACTGGTCAGAAACATAAATAAATCAAGGTAACAAAACACTATGTATCTAGTTAATCTATTTTCTCACTGAAATGTCATAACATGGCATTCCACTTGATGGTGCCATGAACTATCTGAAGGTAACAATGGTTACACATTCATTCATTCATATAGTAAAGTAATAAGAGAAGCCATTGATAAGTATCTGAATCTGGAATATTCAAACCTCTAACATTCCTGCTGAGGCAGGGAAAAGCCAGGGGATTCTCTGTTACATTCAGCAACTGTAAAAACAACTACCGGTTCCAGGAAAAATGGTGTAATATAAAGTGCTATTATATAGAGAAGGGTGGGTGGTTCTGAACATTTATTTAAGAGAGTGCCAAAGAAGCAATACAGTTCACATGAATCCTACAGCATCATTAGACATTAAGCCGCACTGAGGGAAGCTGTCGTACTTCTGCTTTCGCATGTAACACTGCAATCAACAGCAAGGAGAAAGTCCTCCCTGTTGGAAAACTCAAGAGAAGCCTCCTTCTTTATACTGCTTTTTCAAACTTCTAAGACGTTTTACTAAAACTTTCCTGGCTGGTTAAAACACACTATAAAAAGCCTCTGACTGTGTGTTCCCACCGGGGTAAATAACGTTCGGCTTGCATCCCAAGCCACATCAGAGGGATGCACTCACACATGCGCACACACAGGCTTCAGCCAGGGAAGAAATGCTGAAGCAGCCTCCAGCATTCAAGCATTAACAACTGTTCTCAGTGCTGGAAAATACTGACATTACCTCCCTAAAAACGTCAGTGTAGGAGGCTTGTCACTGCAAGCCAGGGACAAAGTGGATGAGACTCTCCGTTCGGCGGAGTTTTGCCACCTAACAGTTAAACTTTATTTTACTAACGTTTCACATCTGTGACATTACGCTGCTATGACAAACATGGAACTGCTTTTCAAAACAGCATTATCCTTGAATCAGTTCCTGGCACAGCGTCTGACCGCAGAACTGTGCCAGGGCACAATGCCTGCCTCCCAGGGAAGGCAATGCATTCCACCAAGCGGCCTGTGCACCAGTGTCGCAGACAAGAGCTCAAAGCCCAAATCAATCTTCCAAGCCATTCCTCCTTTCAATTGCAACCCAGCTGGGTCACCCAGAAATCAGAGGTTTGCAGGTCAGTCCTGTTATACTTCTCTACAGACTGAACTAGACATTTCCATTAAAGCACGGGATAAACCACATATATGTGTAGGCTGATGGACGGTGAGACTTCCATTAACATTCATTTTAAATACTACCTGAAGTATTTTTCTCCATCTCTTTCTTTTTTATAATAAAACTATAAAACAGGATGATAAAGTCAGTATGACAAGCCACTTCTGAAGGGAGGACTCCAGAAAGCACTCAAATCAAGGCAAGTCTTAACAGCAGTGAGTTACCATAAAGAGGGAGGTGTGACTGAGCACCAGCCTCACAACGGAAGAACACGATTTAACCTCAAGGGGCAAGGCACAAGCAATCCACAACAATTCACACAAAAAGACTGAAAAGCGCACAAAGAACTAAAATAGCCCCCACAGCAGTTGCTTTCTGAATGAATGATTCTACATCTACTGACAAAAAAGGAGGCGAAAAAGATCTAAGAGAAACCAATACACACAAGCAGTAATTTAACACTTTACAAAAACACAGTTATAGTGGATCAGCAGCTCTGCAACAAATGAGAATAAACAGCCTATACAACACTCTAGTTCATGAAGAACTGACCTCTAGAACTTTTCCTTTCCTTTGCTTTGTAACAATCTAGGCAGACCACAAATCCACATTTTTGGCAGACCCAATGAATGTTAAATAATGTGGCTTCACATGCATCACACATCTCACGGACTCCTCTCACTGCTCTCTTCCATGCAATTTTGGCTGAAATACAAAATAAGCAGAATAAAAGGACTGAAATTTAAATGCAAAGCACAGAATGAACAGTCTTTATAGATGAAGCATTCGTAAGTTTCCCCTCAGACACAACTGGGTTTTGGGGGAGCAAAGTGATCCTTCATAAACAGGCCATCAACATCTACCCCTTTAGCTCCATTACACAGCATCCCACCCCTTCAATGCTACTATGAACACATTATAAAGAAATAAAGCATTCAGAAAACACAGACTAAAGTCATACAGAAAAGATATTGCTGCAAGTATGAAGAACTTTTTTTAACATATACTTTAATGCCATGCACTCATGAGAGCTGGGGTTTTCACTTGACTACCCATGGGACATATTTGATAGCAAGGGCAGCCAAACCAGTGAGCTGGACAGTTGAAGCTGGCAGGAGGGGAGGGAGGTGCCTGCTCAGGAGACCTGGCCTGGTATGTGTTTTCTGCCCCACTTCCTCCTCACACTGCCTGGAATTAGAAGGGCCACCAGCCTGTGCCCATCTGCTGTGGGCCAGAAGGACAGCCGTGGCTTTGGGGGGGAGGAGGTGACAGAGTGAGCACATGCTCTGCGGGGCCCAGGCTGCTCCGCTCCTCTCCTTTGTTTTGGGAAGGAGACACATCAGAAACACACCATTTGCTGGCAGCAGTCGGTACCTGGCTCGCTGCAGGCCTTGGCTGGGAGCTGGCTGCTCTGGCTGGAGAGCTGGAGGCCAAGCCGGGAATGGAGGCTGCTCCAAGCCCAACAGCAGCCTGGCCCCAGCCCTGGCCCCGGCCAGCCACCAGCACAGGGAGGGGGATGGGGCTGGCCCACTGAGGGAGGAACCCTTCCCAGCATGTCCTCTCAACGAGCAGCCTAGGAAAATCCAACAGCCAGGGGAAGGCAGCCACGCGAAAGGAAGCAATGGTCCCCCAAGAGAAACTGCAGAACGCTTGAGAGCTGTGAGGGTTCCTTACCGTCTTTTTTCACCCAGGACATGGCTGTTTTCTCAGACGTTACCAACTGACAAAATTTATCCCCTATGATATCTAGAATGTATTTAGAAGTTTCTAGGTCCAGTTCATCATCTTCGTAGTTTTCATGTGTCCATAAACTCAGTGCTTCATCATCATATTGATCAGGAGAGGAGAAACCATCTATCCTAACCACTCCGTTCTTACTAAAAGATAACCTAAAAATGAGAACAGATAGTTTAACTACATTTATCATGATACTCTGTGACTTCCACTTTACTTTCTACTTCATCTTGCTGCTTATATTTTACAACATGAAAGTTTTCTTTTCACCTTTACCATCCTACAATATTTTTAAATTCTAAAATAAATCCTACTGATGAAAACAGTTTCAATAGCTCAAATAAGGGAGCATGAAAACTAAAACTAACCTTTTAGGAAACTTTTTTGCATTCCATTCACTCATAATTCACTCCCCTCTAGCATTTATTACTCCTTTAAAACTGCAGACAGAAAAATTCTTTTTTTAAAATTTTTTTTTTTTTTGGTCAAAGTTTGGTTCCACCTACTCCTCACTTTGAATTTTCAGAGTATCTGTGACAGCAGTCACTCAGTCTGACTCATATTTTATAGACTTTTGTATACCACTGCTCTCATACTGAGAAAACATGAGTGCAAACACTACATTTAAATTTTTCTAGGCAGAACAAATCACTAATAGAAGACAGTGTTTTTGTATCTGCTAAGTTCTGACCTTTAAAAGGCCTTCCTGTTACCCTACCCAGTATCATTCCACTAACCCTGGCTATACTTAGCTTATTTTTAAGTAGTAACAATTAATTACTCTATCTTGCACAATACAGGATAAGTCATTATACAGATGTGATTGTAACACTTAAGGAACTTAGGCCAGCAAAATAGTCCTGAATTTAGAAGTACCAAAAATGACATTCAGATATGTTTTCAAATGAACAAGATGAAATTATCAACTTTCAGCTACAACAACTTCTGACAAAAGTGTAAACTGCTTTTGCAATTCAAGCCCTACTATCTAAACACAATGAAAATAATTAAACTGCTGTAAAATTTACCACAATATAATCAAAACATTTACGTTTTTTAATTCCACAGTAGTTTTTTTAAATGTTGGCAAACCTTTATGTTCTCTCCTTTATACAGGGGGAAAAACCACCAAAACTCCAACTTTGCCACATTAGGAAGAAAATACTCTTACATAGCAGGTATTCAGAGTCCAACCTTGAAATGATTTCTATAGGTCTACCAAGTCTTGTAACTGAAGATTCGTTATAGAAAATTAAACCAAATTTAGGGGACAGTTTCTTGTCCAAAATAAGCTGGACTGACAGCACAGTCCATACACAAAATAAACCGGTTTTACCCTTTCTCAGCGCTTCCTGCACTACATGCACTACACTGCACCCCAGGAAACTGTCTTCCTTGTGGATTTTCCTTGATGGGCCATTAATTGTGAAAAAGGAGGTCACAACTCCTCTCTGTCCTCAGAAAACTCCCAGAAAACTTTGAGCAGCATTCCCACCATATACTGGCATAAGAACAATTACAAATAAATGCAACTCTGTGGTTGTACAACTTGTCCAGAAAAACTGAAGCTTGTCTTTTGAAAATCCCACTTCAAATGTCAGACACCTGTGTAATGGTGATGTACTGTATTTTCTGCTTGCCTAAGGTACACTGGGCAGATGTTCTGATGTCTTTGCTATAAAAGCTTTAAACAGTGATGAAGTCAATCCACAAAAGAAATACAAATGTAAATACTGTTAAATTAGATGCTGTCTTTTATCGGGTAGACTGACTGAGCCAGAAAAATCAGACACGCTTTCAAGTATGCCAGTCTTTTGTCAGTATTATTTTTAAAAGCTGAAACACAACATTATCAGGAAACTAGTCATACTTACCGCCGAAAGTAGTAAAATCTACAAAACACTGGTGAGTGAGTTGGTTCTTCTCCTTTCTTACTTCTTATTAACCTACATTCTCTGCATTTTTGCAAATTTGGTCCTATTTCAGAACAGGAATCATCCTGCAAAAAGGACTCTCCTGTTTGCTTCAGCTTCTTTACTTTGCGCCAATCTTTTAACACTGAGCGAGGTATACCAGCTGGAAAAGCAAGGAGAGTTTCAGATGAGGTACTTGCACTGTACTGGTTACTCACAGATTACAGCCAAGATCAGTCAGCGTTCAACTTTTTTTTCAGGTACATTTGCTACCTGCATAACATATTTCATTTTTATTTCTATTTGCCTGTCTGTCAGCACCGAAGTCAAAAAGGCAAAGGTACCAACTGGAACTTAAACAGGCAGGAACACAGTTAAGTACCTGCTGAGCTCCCAAGACACTACATTTTCCCTTATATTAGGTGTATCATTCACCAGATATTCTACTAAAACCATCTTCAGAATCTCATTCTGACAAAAAAAGCAAAAAAATACAATAGTGAAGAAAGGTTTGAACTCTGCTTCAAGTGAAGGTGTAAGCAAAAAAGGCCACAGTTTAATGAATAAAGGCAAAACTTAAAAAAATCAACCCAAACCCAAACTCCTACTCCTTTAAAACATTGTTTTTTGGAAGGTTACAAATGTGACTACAGAATAGCAGCTACAGTCACAGAATCCATTTACTCTTCATCTCGTCTGTTGGCTTTGCAAGGCCAAGCAGTATAATTCTGTCTGTGATACTGAAGTCAGCAGATCTGACACCAAGTAACATGAGCAGCAAGTCTATTGAGTAATAAGTGCAATTTTCACACACAGGTTTTGAAACTGAACCCTGTTGTTATTTAACCAAGCTTTCATTTTAAGGAGCCTTGAACGTGGCACCACTCTTATCTGCAGACAGACAGACAGAAGTATCTGTCATTTCATCTACCACTACTCTTGAAAGTTCATGTCCTGTAAACAGGGATCTGATGTAGGATGATAAAGGGGTCATGGTGCTAACTCTGCACTTGGTACCTGGGTTCAGATTGGTATTTTGCCAGAGATGATTTGTACAAACTTTGCAAGTGACAGACTGCCTATGCCTCAGTTCATGGCCTAGAAACTGCACTCCACACTCATCCAAGGCATGACAGCAATCAGATTAAAACCTGTTGAGTACAAACGGCCCACGTACAGGTTTACTAGTCCAAAACAGTGTTTTCTGCCCTGGAAGCAGTGATCCTGGGTGTCATCTGGGAGCTGCTACACTTCAAGCTCTGTGGGTAGGCACTTGGAAGACCCCCAGCACTTGCAGGGCTGTGAAATAATGCCTTGCTTTGCAGGAGGGACCCTCACAGCCTGGAGCTCTGAGCACTCTGGCTAGCGCATGAGCTCCCGGGGCTTTCCAAAACGGCATCAGGACAAAGCACTCTCCAACCCTGGCAGTATCCACATACCACCCATGCTGCAAAACTGCCACTGAGCCCCAGATCGTGAAGCACAGTTAGTTATCTCTCCAGCCACCTACAGAGAACCCAGGCAGCTGTTCCAAGGGAACTCAAGCTCCTCAAGGTCGACTATAGTTTTGTGTAAATCTTTGTGGAAAGTTCTTTTTGAAAGAGAAATTTATGACCAGCTCCCTTTGCAGAAATTTCCACCACCACAAAAAAATCTTTTGCAACAATACAAAGGTCACGAAGACTTAACATGTTAAATGTATGTATTTACAGTTTACTTTAAGAAGTGAAGCTGTAAAAAATTTTACAGGCATATTCACCTTGATCTTCCCTTTACTTGGGGGCAGAAAGAAAAAGTAATACTATTACCGCTGGACCAAACATCCTGAAGACCTGAGATGGACTACAACACTTCCAGCACCCAGTCCAATTCAGGGATCAAGCATTCTCAAATACCAGAAGAGTAACTTTATACACCAGACAGTGAAAAGCCACAGAATGTAATTACAGGCAGCATTGCTCATTTTCTTGCTACCTGTACTTAAAAATTCTTACGAGAAGTAATTTAATGCTAGACTCTCATACTTGAGCAGACCAAAGACAAAAGAAGAGTCCTTGGAAAAGAATAAATGGGGATTAAAACTAAGGCAAGTTTTTAAATAAAATCCCGTATGTTGGCAGACCAGTTTCTCTTTTCAGATTAATCTGGTTACAATCTACTACATGTTACAGTATTATATTTAAATTGAAATTTGTATTTCCCTAAATTTTTTTATTCCTTAAACAAGAGGGATGTTAACACCATGTACTACACATGCTAGTTAGGAGTGTGAAATGATTCTCCCTTAAACCTTTCATTAAATTAACCAAATCATAACAGAGTGGCATCAGGCTCTCAAGGAACTGCCTCTGGCATTCTGATCAAAGGATGAATTAGAGTTCAACAACTGAGAATCTTTCCCTCCAGCAGTGCTCTAAAAATAAATCCATTAGATCTTAAAATAAAAAAACCCCAACATATATCTATATAGCTCAATACAAGTGGTACCACTATATGCACCAGCCTGCTCAATTCTGATGGACAGCATAAACCAGTTTGTTTACTGCTTATTTTTAGGCCAAGAACCAGTTTGTTAACACAGATATACAAAATGCTCTACTCCTTACACCAGGATATTTCAAATGGCCTCAAGACAGAAAAATCTGGACCTCCTCATTTACACAGGCATGCTTTTTAGCTCTTTTCCCAGCTATCGTGCATGACAAACCCGCCAGGATTAACAGTGTTGGACTTCACACTCGTCTGTGACTTCCAAATCAGATTAATATACTCACTGCTGTTACTGCCGCTCTGTAACTTCAGCTTGCTTTTTTCTTTGGCGCTCCTGCTAAGAACACCATTTGGTTTCACTTCTTCCTCAGTATCACCCTTTTTTTTCTGCAAATCATTTTGTTTCTTTTTGTAAGTTGGCTTGGGCTGCCGTTTAGTCCTTTGCTCTGACTTGCTCTCGCTTTCATCAGAGTCGCCACTTTCAGAGCCAGACTCGTAAGTTCGTTTTCCTTTTCTCCTTGGGTGCTTATCTTCCTTCACAAACTTATCTGCCAAGATTTTGCTATCTATGTTATTTTGCAAATCATTTGATGTAGAAGCTATTAAATTGACAGTACACGGCTTAATAATTTCTGAAACACTGTTCCCTGAATTCTCTTTTTTATTAGTGTTTTTATCTTCCTCCGAATGCCTTGTTAGCCAAGCCTTTTTCAGTTTAGTGTGGTAGTTTGGCTGACTCGTCTGGGAAGTTTGCCCAGTGCCTACAGAGTTCGCTTTGTTTATTGTATTACAGACGATAGCACTGTCTAGGGAGAGAGAGGTTGAAAATGTCTGATTTTTCACAGAGTTGGACTCAGTCTCACTGGTGTTACTACTTTTAAACTGAGCCGCAGCCAACGCTGCCTTGTGCTTTTTCAAATGGACAAAGTCGGTAGAGGTGGAGAACCCCGAGCTGGGCTGAGCAGCGCTGCCTGTGCTGCCAGCAGCGGATGTAACCGGAGCTGGAGTGCTGACCTTGCACTCCTGGGGCTGCGCCGCCGCCTGGCCAGCCGCGCGGGGGGCTGTGCACTCCTGCTGCGCGCAGGACACGGCGCTCGACAGAGAGTAAGTCACTTCGGAGCTACCCCGGCTCGACACGCTGGTAGTCGTTGCTGCTGATGCGGTGACATCCGTTTTGGTGCTGCAGATGATAGTTGTGGTAGGGGTGGCAGCACGAGGAATGCTGCCTTGCGAGACAGCTGGAAATTTCTTTTCATACTGTGTGCGAGCACTGTCTGAGTTCATATTTGGCAGAATGATTCTTCCAGTCTCCCTGGCTTCCGCTGTTTTCAGGCAATCTGCTTGATTTGTCACAGCTGAAGATCTCTCACTAACTCGATCTTTGGAAGCAGACTGCATTACTGGTACACTCTCGTATTTTGTACTAGAAGGAGGACGCACAATAACAGATGCTGTAGCGGACTGAGACTTTCCACTCATTCTTTCACTGTGCCAATCCACTTTTTCGTTATTTGGGGCATTATTAGACTTCCATATTTCTGATAAACTCTGTTCAGAAGTGCCCTTGTAAACAGTTTGAGCTTCCTTGGGCTCAGGTACTAAAGTTGGCGGTTTCTGTAACTCCTGTATTTTGCCACCACCAGCATTAACAGGCTGAACAGGGGTTAGAGTTGGAGGTGAAAGGCTGCTATAGCTGCTCTCCTTCTTCTCCAGGTTTTGGTGCACAGGAGGGTGAAACACAGGGGCCCTATGCAAAGCAGGCATACTCCGGAGTGTATTTGAAGATGAGACTGACAACTGAGTAGGGCTCCTGCTGTCACTTCTGAAAGAATTTACAGAGTGAGACTGCACCGACTGTGAAAGCTGCTCGGGTACCCTGCCTGTAGAGCCTTCGCTCTCTGGTTGGTGCTTAATTAAAGGTGGAGGTTTTGAAAGGGAAGAAATGTAGGAGGGAAGAGCCTGGGGACTAGCTGCTGTTGAAGGACAATTAGTTTGCTTATCAACATATGCACCTGAAGCTTCCTTTGATGGGTACGATCTCGGTGGTTCATTTACTACACTGTTAGACAAGGTAGTGAAATAGTTACTCTGTGGCAAACTCTGTGGAACCGAATGTTTCATTTTATACAGTTCTGACACAGAGCGTTCAGCATCTTTGTCGTATTTTACTGAATGGCTTTTGGGACTTGAAGATAAGGATGTTACCCTGGAGTAGTTCTCTCTCTCTCCCTCCAGTGCCTTTATTTTAGCTGTAAAAGGAGCAACTTCAATACTTTCTTGGAGTATCCGTCTGTGTTCTTCTTTGTATTTGCTCAGCCGTTCCCCAGTCTCCTGCGGTGGCCTTGGCAGCTGGTTCAGCATTGGATCTGCATAATGCCTGTGCATATGGCTCTCCTTTGCTGCCTGAGTTCTGCTCTGCTCCAGCTCGCTCTTCACTGGCGCAGTGGTAACAGAACGCAAAGGTTCAACAAACGCTTTTCTCTCCAGTTCCCTGTTTGAAAAAAGGTTAAGCAAACACAGGTTAGTCTGCAGGTAGTAGTATGCTAGACGGAAGACCTTTCTTCCCATGCCCTGAACAAAGTTATCTATTAACACAAAATAAACTTTTCTCTATATTAAGTACAATTTTCAGAAGTCTTCAAACGACTCATGAACGCAAGTACCATTCCCAGTCAACACACTGACAAGCCTGCGTCCACCACAGGCACCCAGGTCTGTAAATGAAGTTAAAGGAAGCTAAAAGGCAACATCACTTGATGAAATACACCCCCTCACAACAGAGTTCAACAGAAAACTTACTCTTTGCGATGCTCTACGATACTTTTGGACAAGGGTGGGCTGGAGTGCGTGGTCAGTTTGAGAGGCCGATGGGGATCTGCACTGGATGGTCGCACAGGAATGTGACTCAGTAAACCAAGGCTGTCAGCTGAGGTCACCGGGGTGGGCTGGTGTAACCAGGGGCTGGGAGTATTCTGTTGACACCAACCAAAATGAAAAATAAAATCAGATTTCAAAATAATCATGGGACCACTAGGGTCACTCTACCAAGTCCTACCAATGACCAGTGATCTATTTCAGTATCAAATCAGACAGTAAATAAAATTTAACATTATAAGTCACTTTTTTGATCAACTGAAGCACATGATCCTACTTGCCCTGGACTTGCAGCATACAAAACAGTTTACACATTTCAGAAGCATTCTTAGAACCATTTAATTTTCAAGTACTCAGGGTGAGCAGTTAATTCTAGAACAGCATCTCAAGCTCATCAAAATTAACAAACCAAGGACAACATTTAAATTCAGTTAATAGTAAAAAGACCATTCCCTCTTCAAAGAATGGCAAGAAGTATTTCTCTAAAAACACAAATATGGCCTGATATTTCAGGAAGCAATTTTATCTCCAGCTTTATGACAAATCTCAATAAAAAGGATATAAGTATCGCTTTCCTGGATTGCTCCTCTCTTCCCCCAGCCAGATGATTAAGTACGGTGATCCTAATCAATCTGCTTTATTTAGCCAGGCATTTTTATCTGGCATCATCATCATCACCACCACATTATAAAATGATAAATGTACACACCTGCCACACTGTGCAGCATGGCAAACACACAGTGCGCCCAATTTTATGCTGGGTACCTAAACACTCCAAAGGTGGGCCTCCTCATTTTAACACACTGCTGAAGACTTAATTTATGAAACTACTTTTTCATGCACTACTTTCTTAGGTTTCTGTTTTCTTATCTTTTCTGAAACTTGCAGAAAAGAAAAAGAGCAGCTCTCTCTCTCCTCTACTTACAAGACCTGCTTACGAGAAGTGCACCCAGTGGAGTGGAAAAGCAGGACACCCTGTTCAAGTGGGGCTCAAGTGCTGGGGACAAGCCAAGAAGGGACTGGGCACAAGAGTGAGCTTTCATGTGCACCCCGAAGCCTCGCGGGGCTGGTGCATCCCCACCTTCTTCCCCTCCTACACTCCGCACTAGTCCATCCCCATCCGTCTCCTAGACTTGGCAACTCCCAGTTGGGAACTGCTGCAGAAGGGGAGCCAAGAGCTCTCATGACACATGCACACAGCACAGAATAGATCTGCAGGTGCTACAACTTTGAAGTTCCGATTTCTGTATTTTTGAATATTTAAAGCAGCCACTTGGGTCGTGCTCACAGTTTTAGTGCACACATTTCCTAGGCCAGGAGTTCCCACGCTGTGGTGAGTTCCCACGAACAGCCTGTAAGCTGCATTAAAGTATTATGCAAAGAAGGCCCAACACCTTCTCCCTAGAGGAGCTGGGGAACATCTGTCTGAGCAACAAGCATTGCTCAAAGAGCTTCATGACTCTACCTGCAACCACCTACAGCTCAGCCCAAACGGGAGCTGCCACAGCCACCCAGGGACAGCAGGGAAAGGTGGGCTTGGGGCACACTTCCTTCAGCTCAGTGACATGGCTCAGCCCTGAGCCAAGGGTGGATGCTGCTGCTGCTGCTCTTACAGCTGAAACACAAATCCCTTGCTGTGTGGGCATTGCGGCATGCATGCAAACCGACCTTGGAAACGCCCATTCTGGGTTTCTAAGATCTATTTTAAAAAGGCCTCCAGTGCGAGAGCCAGAAGACAAGTCACCACAAGACAATTGCCACATATCAACATAATTAAAAAGCTACGTGCCTCAGTATGCAGGGCTGCATATTTCAGGCAGCCAAAGTGAAAACAACGTCTATCGTAAGTTCTTTAAAACGGACTTCTGTATGGGGTGGAGCAGGCAGCAACACGAAAAGATAAATCCACCTATCGTTTTCTCTTAGGCTTTTCTTCACTGCTGCATTTTGATTTTATCACATTTTAGATCAAACTTACTACATATTACAAGGCCAACTCAAATTGACTGTTTTGGGAAAGACTTAGCCACAATGGTTTGGCTTTTCTCAAGAATGAGTCTGGGAAGGAATAGCCTTCCCCATGATGAAAAAGAAAAAAACCAAAAATCTTTCTAACCATTCAGAACGCCAAGCTTTGACACAAGGGCTTACAATTTGGCAGAAGGACCACTGTCAGCGACATGCCTTTTGTGGTCCCTGTGAAAATCTGCCCAAATTAGGCCAAGTTGAAAGCCTCTAAAGATCAGTATGCACATGCTCATTGGAGGTTTGATTGAAGCTGGCAGTAAAGCTCTCCAAAGTTTCTGTCTGCACTACACATGCTTCATCTTACACTATTCCTCTGAGGTGCCTGCAATGAGCATGCCATATCCCAAGCCTCCAGGAGCTGAGAAAACTTTTCCTGTAATTGCCACGTCTGCCTGCCAAACCCTGTCGCCGCACCGGGCGCTAGGCTGAAAAACACAAACCATTTCTTCTGAGACTTCAGTGGTTACACTCAGCAAACAGACAGAGGAATCACCCTGACTTGAATACAGAGGAGTAGAAAGCAGATGGGAAGGCAGGGATGTGTGTCAACAGGAACAGAAGGGGAGAAAAAGATACGCCAAGAAAGGGTACACAGATAGGTGTAAAGACAAGAGAAATGGGTGTACAGTGCATGAAAGATTTATAAATGCAAAAGTATTTCTCTTCAGAACTTCCCACTGGATAAAGTACTTATTCCTTCCTTCTCAGTCTTTCACCATTATTGAGTGAGCATGCACAAAACTTCACTATGAAGACAACTGTCCCACCTCTCCTAATATTTCACATACGCAGTTTGAGGTAGCAAATATTTACCCTGTGGAATTGAGTTCCCACGCCAGCTGGTTGACCTCACTTTTAGTCATAAACTAAAATCAAACATTACATCTTTCTTTAGAATTCTTAGGAAATCAAGGTCTGGAAAAACTCCCTATGCACATCCACCATGAGACAGTGGTTACTACTGTAGTTCCATTCTAGTTCTCTGCCTACTCAAAAACCCCACCATCACAGTACACTCAGCGTGACGCAAACTACCACATCTGTACCCAGGAAACCACTGCTGGAAGACACCAGGCCCAGCTAAATACATCAGTAAGAAAGGATCTCAACTTACCCTTCTCAAGGAAGCCTCCGCGTTAACAGGAGTTTCTGGGTGGACCCATTTGGAGGAGGGCAGACCGAGTCCTGAGTAAGCATGTGTTCCATTTGGATACTGCCAAATAATTGGATAAAGCCCTAGCTGATTATAGGAAGCAGAAGGATGAGCTTGTCCAAGAAGATGTGGAGACTGGTGTTGTAACATCTGTTGCTGCTGCTGGTGTGCTAATGCCAAATGGCTTAAGCTGCTAGCATGAGCAGTCTCTAGTCGCGGGTGGGCACCCAGCAAGGAGGCAGCAGGCACTCCGGGCAACACTGCGGGAAGTAGATGAGGGTGATGAACAGAATGGTGAGATGCGCTACTAAGAGGGTGAGTGTTAATGGCGGACAAGGGAGCCTGAGCTGAAGACCCAGCGAGCAGATGGGATGAACCAGTTAATGCAGGATGATGAGTGTTTGGATTTAAACAGGTTCGGTGGGATGAAGAATGCAGAGGATAATTATGCTGATGCAAATAAGGTGAAATGTGATTAGTTCCTGTTTCTTGTCCGATCAGAGTGGGGTCCCTGTATACTGTGAAATGTTCATTCTTGTCAATGATAAGAGGACTCTTAGTAGCTTCTAGAGCACTAACTCTAGCTGGAACTGGATGAAAACTAGACCTAGGCAAATCATGATCAGTTTTATTGGCTGACCTTGTTAATCCAGTAGCGTGGCTGTTTTGGGAACTAACCTTAGACTTCACAGTATCGGAAGATTGGGTGAATTTAGGCTTAACATCAGGTGACTTTGTTTTAGGATGATCAACTGAAGCACTAGATTTTGACTTCACAGAATCGGGGACTGGACTTTGTTTACGCAGTTTACTCTCTTCTGCTAGAGAAGCTACATTTAATGAAGACATAAATGAGCCATACTGCACTTTTTCAGAATTTAAGTGTTCATTTACCGGTAATGTTTTTACAACCCCAGGTTGTATCAAATCCGTTTTAACAACACTGCTAACCCAACTTTGATCAGCTTCCTGTTTTCTTGCTTCAAGGAAATTTGCATTTGAAAACTGCTGCTTTAAATCACTGCTGTGAGATTCTATTTTCTGAACTGTTTGCAAACCAAAGGTACTTGCAGCATTATCCTGGTTCTCCTTTTCAGAGTTGTTTTTATTAGTAACATCAACAACACATTTTGGAGTAGGAGGTCTGGGTAAAAACTGCTCATTTTTTAACTCCACAGTATGATGTTTTTCTGCATTACACTCTTGAACATGTGGATCCTTGGCATTCTGCTCAAAAAGTGTTGGCTGCTCTGCTGCATGGAGTGAAGATTTCTCCTGCTGATCCAAGACTGACGACTTCAGTCTTTCTGTCTCTTCATGGTTTTTATCCTGCTGTACTTCATCCCATGGAGACCGTCTCTCTGTTAGTGTCTGTTCCACTCCCTCAGCAGTTTGGGATTTTCCTTCTTCTCCATTTATCTTTGAAGTGTTCTTGCTTTTTAACTCATTTTCTGAATTTTGCTCTGAGGATGAATCTGTTAATCTTTTATTTGAAATTTCCGAGTCACTGCTTTCAGAATAATCTGAGATATTGTCTGTCCGCAGTCTCTTCATATTTAATTTTTTTTCATCCTCTTCAGGTTTTCTTCTTTTACTAAGGAAGTGTTTATTTTTGGTTTTGGGGTTTTCTGCAAAAGATAAAAACATGTCTATCACATTTTCAGTCTAATACAGTTTTAGGATGCCCTCCCTCCCTTTCCATTAACTGCTTTTACCTCCTCGACCTATATAATCGTATCTTTCGTCTTTCATCTTCTCTTCATCAGGCATGCTGCTATCAGAGCCTTTCCTCTTATTTGGCCGAGTATTCCTCTGTTGCTGGTGCTGGTGAGAATTCTGTTTTGGTGCTGCAGTTTGGGAATTCATTGCTGGTCTGGGACTATTTGCTTGTGCACGTGTATAATGACCCTAAAAATAATTTTTTATTAATGGACTTCAATGCAATGTTAATTAGTGTCTTTAAACATGTATTTTTAACATTCGCAATATACGAAAATATTTAGGTAAAAAGATAAATGTATCTACGTGAACTGTGTTGCTGTTCTGGTTGGAACGAGACCGTCGGCGTGAAGTGATGCCAATATTTTCACCTTTCAACAAAGAGTGAACAACATCATCTAGAAAGGTCATCTGAACCATAGAAGGATCAACATTCTGAGGTTCTAACACCTGGTTAATGTAAAAAAAAAAAAAAAAGAAGAGAGAAAATAACAATCCACAGATGTTCAGACAATGCCCAATCTGTATTTTCTGTATCAGTGTTCACCAGTCTATTTTGTGTGCTGCAGACTAATCAGAGAAAAGCCTACTTAATCCTGACAAGCAGAACTGACATATGACACAACAAATGCTGGGAACAGTGTCAAACCAAAGCAAATGTGTCTTTACATGTCACTGCAGAAATAACTTTTTTTTAAAAGGCAAAAGTACCCCACCACCAATTCCTTCTCCCTTCACTGACCTGCGAATTTGAGATTTAATGAGTTATTCATAGAATAACCCCTAAGTAGTAATTACAACATAGAAGTATTCTATAAAATTCATTTAATGTACTATAAATTATACTGCAGAAGCACATTACAGTACTGCTTCCAAGAGAACCAAAACTGCTACAAGAAGAGAACCAAAATAACTGGAGAGCAGAACTCTTAAAACTGCTGAGCATTACTAGTGAGAAATATTTCATGAAGTAGGAAATGCTAACCAGATCTTCAAAGAATATGGCCCAGCAAAAAAAAAAAACATTTGGGAAATATTAATTTGAGCAAATTAAGGGAAATAATTTATTTGCGTAATAGACTAGTCTTAAATTTTTATTGTCACACATGGTTTTGTCAGTCATTTCAAGGCAGATGGGTCATTCACTCTATTACTATTGAGTCATTACTCTCCTGAAATAGAATTCATTACTGCCGTTAAAAGTACCAGTATTAATTCTTTTTGTAACATCAGATTCTGAAATAAAACTAAATCCCACCACAGCAAATACAAATTAGGGCTGCACTAAATGCTTAATTCAATAAACTGCAGAAAGTGACTATTTCAATTGCTTGGAAAAAGTAATCATTACTGCAGTGCTCAAGGATTTCATCCTTGTGAGAAGAAATTCTCAACAGAGCAGACAGGGAAGACCAGTTCTTCAAACTGGATTGCTTCACTTCAAAGGCTTCACCAGTCAAATAGCAAGAGCAGAAAAAACTGTAGGACTGATATTAATCATATCACTGCACAAACGCTCAGCTTCAGGAGGATTTAACTGCTAGTCCAATGCAGTTGTGCTGTAGTTTCATTGCAGTCATACCCTCACCCTGCTGCAACTGAACCAACTCGGTGTTTCTGAGTTCCACCACCAAACAATTACAACCTCCCAAGGCTTAGTTTACTTGCAGCTTGTTTTCTGAGTATCATCCATCAACTCACCTGGTCATTCATAACCACCATAGTGCGGGTGAAGAGATCATGGTGAGTGATGATGCCAGTGAACCACTGGGTGGCAGAATCCTGTCTGTACACTCTCACCCTATAACCATTTAAGGAGTACGGACCTTTGGAAGGGGAAGAAATAAAAAAGCCATTGAGGAATACAGGGGAAAAAAAAAAAAAAAAGGCATACATGGATTTTCCTGCCTGTTTTTTTAGCTTCACAGCAAACATCTAGTGCACGTGGCATGGACAGCTAACCACAGATTCAGGAAGACATTTTGAAATGCAAATGGTACACATAAGTATGCTTTAAGTTAATTCTGCTAACATTTTCAACATACAATTTTCTTATCTAACTAAATCCTTCTGCAACCACGATGACACATGATGGGAAAATTCCTGTCTACAAACAGCAACCACAGAAAAGTAATCTGAAAGGCTAGAAAGTGGCAGCAGCAGGTTATACATAAGCTATTTAACAGGCTAGTCACATGCACAGATGCTTCGCTGGCGAAAAGATTTACATCTTGGTGGTTAGACTCTGCATCTGCCAAGTCCTTCCTGTAAGTGACCATGGACTTTCTCTCCCTTACAACAGGCAAAAATGCAGCTGAATGATCCCATGCCTGTTATGGCCACACAGAACACTGAAGCGCACACACACTATGAAGACCTCAGTTCCTGCTCTTGGACACACCAAATCCAAAGAAACCTCATATATTTTGCAAAGCTCAGTTTAATGTACTTCCAAAGCCCACAGAGATGGGTAGCTAGTATGATACAGTACCTATTTTACAGTTTGTTTCAAGACCCAGAAATCAAGATTTAACAACTTTACTCATGTTCAGTGTCTCACTTGATCACTGGAATTTTTAAGTTTCATTGCACTTGGTATTTATACAGCATTTTGTATGACCAAGCAACACTGCCACCGAGTTCAGTTCCAGCTGTGTGGGTTTTGCTACTTCCGCAATCAAACCCCAGGTCCCAGGTCAGGCAAACAGGAAGGGAGGAAAAACCAGTCAGTGACAACCTACAAACAGCCTAACTTCAGTGATTTAAGAGTGCTCAGTTGCTGAACCGCACAGGCAAGGCCAGAATTCCCCTGTCTCTCTTAAAGATCATTTTTTCCAAGCCCTGCCCAGTACATTAAGCAAGCTCAAACATCTGCAGCAAACAGGCCAGAGACCTCACAGGTGACAGCTTTCTCTAGTAAAAAAAATATCCACAATCACACAACTGGGTTTATTACACCCTCTGCATGTGACAGTGTGCTACTGTAAGGACTATTTTTAATATCAATATTTGAAGATCAAGAGAAGTGCAAAAGCAGTAATTATTTCCAAGTGGTCTCTTGAAATACTCTTTGCATGTGACTACCTTGTTTTTAAGACCAGCTGGGAAGAGAAACACCACCCCATGGTACCCTCCTTACCCCCAACCACATCATTCATGGCACAACTGAAACTTTGAGACCTCTTGAACCCCCTGAGCCACCAGCCTTAAGTCCTGCCTTGAGTATGTTTCCAGCAGCACAGACAAGGGCCAGAAGTGTGCCAGCACAAGCACTGCCAATCACAGGTACATATGGGCAGCAAAAAGGGAAGAATCTACAAGCTTATGTCTCACATTTCTGGTCTTGGACCAGACGGGGCTCCCATGGGGACACATTTCCTGATGGCTTCTCTCCAGCCCTGACTGCATATGCCCTGCAAAACGCCTCCAGCTCAGCTCCCACACTTCTGACTGCCTGACCCATCCACATTCTCCACATCTTGAACTTTTAATGGTTGTCCCAAAGCTCTGCCTTGTTCAGACAGTCTCAGTAAAATTTTGCCTGTGTCTCTCCATACAAATTTGCCATTTCTACTTTCCTAACTGAGCTCCTCCTCTCTTGCATCCTACTGCTAACTGCACAATGATTTTCAGTCTCTTGCATAAGCAGAAGCAGCCTCTCCCCAGCTTGTCTCATTTTAGCATTAATATGATTCCAGGCCACTGGCTTCCAAGTCCTTTCCCCCAGTCTTCTCAGCTTACAACCTCCATCCTTCCTTCTCCAACAGCTTCCAGCTTCTCCTATACTCCCCTGCACTGACCCAATGCCAATTTCTTTCCTTACTCCTTGTTCTAATCTGTGTCTGTCCTTCATCCCAGCTGTTACCCTATCTATTTTTAAAAGCGAGTTTATCTACCTTTTAAAACAGTGGGTTGGGTTTTTATCTTACATGCTGATGGGGTGACAGGAAGAAGAAGGAAGATTAAACTGCAGTCACACGACACAGGCCAGCTCAGCTCCAGCCCAGCCCAGCCACAAGCAGCCATTACAGGAAAAGCCTGGCTTTGTCTCCAGACCCTGGCTGAATCACACTCAGTTACACATTGTTGAAACAGCCTGGGCAGTACTATGAGGAAGTATGTTCAGGGCTGAAGCACACTCAGTGTTTCAAGAGGATTATTATACACGCAGCCTGAGACTGTAATGATAAAAAAACCTAATAGGAAGAAACAAATCAAATATTTTAATTGTTAAAAACCAAAGACACTTTACTATTTTCCTTGAACCGGTTTTATTTGTCCCAAAAGCTTTCAATTTGGCCAAGTTTGGGAGGAGTTTGATTTTTTTTTTAAACAAGGAATAAACTACTTTCCTGCCAAAGCTACAATCTCTACTGCAAAGCATGCTGCTGTGACTGCAGCCCAAAGGAAAGGCTAAATAGGCCAATTTTTAAGTCTCATTCTTGTAAATAATTGGACTGGTTTTGACTAAAATTCTCCCTCCTCAAATTGGCATGTTTCTTTTCAAACATTTGGAACGAGATTTTAATGCTTCTATCTGACCCTCCTCTTTCTTCAGATAAACTGTTTTAATGGCAAGAGTCAAAGAAGAAAATACTATGTTATGATATGAAGATTTCAGCATCACAGAAAACAAGGAAAAGGCTGGATCCTAAAAATGTTGTAGAGGATGAAGTAAGAGAATATGGTAACAACCTTAACAGATGCATCTAGTCAAGGGAGAACTGAAAATGTAGCTTAAATTGCAGAAAACAAGAAAATGGTGATGGAAAAGGTGAAGTAAACCAGAGAAGAGAGAGGAGGAGAAAAGAAGAGAGCATGACCAGATTACAGCAGCTAGCACTGCCAGAGGGCTGTCCGTAAGCCACGGGAAGGTCTGTGCCAACGTAAAGTCTGCGTGACCAGGAGCAGATTACATGCTGGGAGAATGTGACAGCAGCCTCTGCTGGCTGACCACCATCCCATGGGGCTGAGGTGGGGGCACTGCCAAGGCCCTCCTGAGGAAGTATGTGTCTCCTCAGGTCACATCAATCACATCAGGGGAGCAAGTGGATCTACAGCTTCTCCGTAGATGAGGACAGCTAGCCTTCAAGGACATTGGCATTAGATTTGTATCATCTACAATACTCTTCATCTATGCACTTCTAAGCACAGAAACGTCTGTCTGAGAACTTACATCTACAGAGATAAAAATACAGTTCCTGGGATGATGGGACATAAATGAGTTGCACGGATGGGCTGGCAGTCTCGTTTAGATGACTATTTCAATACTGCTGGAGCTTTGCTCAGCTATTGATTCTGTACCAGAGTACAGAGAGGCTTTTATAATGGCCTTATTACTGTTACTCTAATGAAACACAATAAACGAGCCCAATTTTAGTTTCCTTTTCATATAGCCTTAACTCAATTTTACATCACCTCTCAATCCAGTTTTGTCTGCAAATTTCATCAACAGACTATTAACTTGTATTGCATTTGAGGATATCAAAGTAAAATCTAAAATGACTAACACTAACATACCAACTTACTATCTACACAATTCTACATGTTGATTTTTTTCAGCATCCTTTTTCTGTGGCCCATAAGAATAATCACATCTAGTCAAATGAGAAACTCCACAGAATGAAAAACGCAAGTTTTTTACTGTAACTTTAATATTATACTTACCATACTCCTTTGGTCTTCTGATCTTGGTTTTATCAAAGAGACTAGACAGCAAGGAAACCTCAGAACCATCCTTAAAACATCTCATTGTTTACAGCTTTCCTCCCAATATTCATTTACTAAATGACTGCTTAAGCATTTTTTTTCTGAAGCTACTTGCCTGGGGATTTTAGCCCAGACCCACAGAGGTTGGTTTCTGCCTCCTAGTAATAGGAACCCCTCTGCAGAGCTTCCTGAAACTTAATGAATATACTGCAAATGCATACAATATTTCTACTATCAGCACGATGGTACCAAAATAATTTCTTTGAATTCATACTAGTTTTCTTGTAGTTTGTATCTCCAGTGTAGATATTACTGCACACAGCTTTTCTGCAACCTTCCAGCATTAGAATTGAGTTACAAATCATAACTTATTTGAAAAGCACTTTTCAGTCAGGGGGTGAGAGTGTGGGGTGGGGATCTGAAAATATTCTTCATCTGTGACAGAACTGTGAAGAACTACAAGCACAGACAGAAATCTGAGAAGTTATCACACATTAACAGTAACAGAGCACAGAACAGTTTTAAACATGCCAAAATGTGTGTGGATGCCATTCATACACACTTATTTTCACAACAAAATTTATAAATTATCTATGTTCAGACTAATGATATTCAGCTTTTGCTGTAATCACTAAAACATCAAACAAAAGAACAGTCTGGAGCAGTCACCAACAGCTTCTTACACAGTCTTGTTTTTTTGTATTAATACTTCCAAAAAATAACTTCCACGCTAGAAATATATTCTCCATTATATCACAAATGCTATGGGATGAGTCCCACACAAGTAATGGCCTTAAACTAGCTACACAGAATATAAATAACACAATTTCCCACATAATTACCTTGCATAAAAATCTCCTGAACCTTTTGTTCCTTTACCCAGGCTTTTACCTCCTCATGTAACTGCGGGTTATCCCTGAGAACTGGGTTTAGACTGTCTACGTCGTCCTAAAGTAGAGATTAAAAAAAGAACCATATGTTATGTTTACTTGTAACATTTTTGTTTATTTTCCTACATGTATTTTAAAATGCAATATTAAGTAGTTAGATGCTAATTTTACTGATTGCCTACAAATCCCTGTGCTATTTTTGGAAAAAGCTTTAAAGCATAACATAGTGCTAGAAGTTATTTCATGGGAACATGGTATGTCAAATCCCACATGTGGCCAGACTTGTAAGCTATTAATAGGATCACACTTTCATAAATACTGTCTTACTACAAGCTAAAAATGCCCTCTAAAGACTTAAATGTTTACAGGTATGCACAAAGAACTGTTTAAATAATTATTAATTTTTTTAAAATCTGTTTTCCATATCTGTTAAATTTAACATGGACATATTGAGCATAAACATAGATATAAACCCCCACAAATATAATGCATAAGCAGTATTTTAAGAGAAATAAGCATTCTGAGAGAAACACCATCACTGATTTTCAAATATGTTGGCCTTTGTTAACAAGGAAGTTTCAAATAAGACGTGTTTTAATTTTTATTATAATCAGTTCTCTTAGAAAAGATTCTTTTTCACTATTTGGTAGGATATCATCTGGTAAATTAAGATATATTCAGTGGCTCTGTCTTTCTAAAAGGAAAAAAATTAGGCACAGAATCTGGTTCATATCGTTTGCGAGCATGGCTTAAATCACTATTCATCTCTAGACTCCTAGAACACCTATTTCTCTACTTCAGAGCAAACTTGTTATTTCTGTCTTTGAGGCTGTGGCACAGAAAAAAAGCCTGGTAGCTCCTCATGCAGAAGATGGCCTTGGAAATCCGTGAGTGGCAGCAACATTAATTTATACCACGAGAACTTCAGACAGCTAAAATAATGAGTGCAATGCTCCACATACAAAATGTAGAATGTTTTATCAGTACTGCAGCTGAGATCAAGCAATTTCTTTCCTTGATCTCCAACAAGTTCCTTGATGTTTCACAATTTATATGAAGAGCTCCAGCCACAGAACACAAAGATACAAGCAACACCCAGTGAATTGTGCATTGCTGCCAGGCCCTCCAGTGACACAAGCAATTTCTCTATTCATCTGGATAAGATTATTCTCGCTAACCCACGGATCACAGGATATCCATTTCCAATTCAAAATTCACTTCCTGACACTTGGAGATTTGCTGTGCTCCACTATGGAGAATGCATCAATGCCTTGGTTATTAGAGAAAATTTCTGTCTCCTTATGCTGTTGCAAAGGATATGGCCCTGCATCCAGAAGAAATGGTCAAGATGACTGTTTTAATACATGGAAATTGGAACAGAGTGAAAGTGAAGGAAGATCAACAGGACCTCTACCACAAGGTTCAGAACACCAACCAGGTAAGTATGCTGCTAGCATTACCAGAAGCACAAGAGGGTCACAACTAGAATTTATTCAAGGATGGCCTCTCCTGAGGCAATTTTAAAAAAGAGTATTAGCTATTCTGTCTACTTGTGCAAATCCATTTTTGCATTAACCCTCCATACAGAAGCACCACCTCAACTGGAAAGAGGGAATGATTTGCCAGGGGAACACAGCAGATCCTGGAACTGGAGCTGTGTGATGATCAATCATCTGTCCTCCTTCCCATGCACTCTCTTTCACAGCAGCTGCAAGATATTCCTGCACCAAAAATTCCCCTGCTCAGATCCACAAGCACTAGATCTAAGCAACACACCAAGGATTGCAATACTGACTTTGGCTGGCTTACAAATGCAGTTAAAATGTGCAGATCTTGTACATTTTGAGTAACTCCTTCAGGCCCATCTAAGAAAACCTGTATCTTCATTTTGAGACTACACATCGATTAAGTACCATGAAGTCAAACCCATTACTCTTAACATTACACTATTTTCATGAGTTCTTTACACAAAGTTTTTGAGTCTTTATGTCATCTTAAGTCACTTTTGATTTATTTCCTGAAGGCAAAACACACACTGCTTTTTTTTTAAGATTTCACATCCTTCCTAAGCATCTTGGCCTTCTTTGAACTTGACACTGAAGATATTGCCTATCCTACATATAGTACATTTGAACCACTATCCCCTCTTCAGAGGCATGACATCAGCACCTTTGGCTGAGAATGCTCCATGTGAACACTTAGAAAAGGAGACTGCAAAGTCCATTTTGTACTTATTTCCTCACTCTTGTAGAAAGATGAGCTCATCTCTAAGATGAGCTACAAAAGGCACAAGTTAGGTCAAAGACCCATTACACAAACTGCATGCAAGTATGACTGGGATGATGTAGAGGATATCAGAGAGAGCCCAGAGTTTCTAAATATAAACACAATACACATTTAAACTATCAATCACAGGGTAGGGGAGAAGATACTAATAGAGTAAATTTCTGAAATCTCAAAACTTCTTTTGTGTACATGTATCTATGAAAAAATGTGTGTGCCATAACTAACCCTTCTCCATCTTTAGTCTTAAATCTGAACATCTAAAACCCAGGAAATTAATTGCATAATGTGTTAAACTGTAAGGCAGTGGCCTTAACCACACTATTTCAGTACACATCACAAACTTGGGCAAAAGCAGGGAGGACAAGACACAAGGCTGATGACTTGCAGTCTATTCCCTAGTTTAGCACTGAAGACAAGCAGATGACTCTGCAGTTCCCAGTTCTTTTCCTTTCCCTGTGTTTATATTGCTCAAGGAACAACTGCTGTCTACAGATTTGAACCTTGGCGATTGTAACCTTCAGTTTTCCTCTCCTTCTTGGTTGAAGCAGCATGATCGACCGATTAGCCTCCAGAAGATTTAAATGCCCTGCATGATTTTCCTCCAGACTTTTCCTCATTTGAAAGTAGTTTTACAAACAAAAGTAAGTATGGTACTTTCTCCTAGACTAGTTTTTCCACAAGTCCTGGAATACCTCCTCCAGAAGGATGTTAATTCTGGTTTGAAACCCTTATGCAAATCAGGATGCAAATCAGATAAATGGGACTGCTATATTCTTCTTCAGATCTACTGTAGGAAGCTCTTTATGTACTTCAAGTGGCAGTACCCATTGCTCCACAAATGACTGTATGCAACTCCGGGAAGAAGACAAAGGGCGTATGGGCTAGAAAAATATGGTTTAGATAATTGCTCCTGCCCTTCTGGAAAATAGTCACATGAGGCAATGTGACTAGCAGAAGCTTGCCAATCTATGACAAGTTTTCACATCTTTGCTGATATTCTTCCTTCTTTCTAGATCAGAAGAGGAATTAATTTCTGGTAGACTGGACTTTACACTTAATTATCCAAAGAACTGGGTCAGCTGCATGTTTGTCTAGGTGATCATTCTGACCTGCTAGGGATGTGCTTGACTCCAAGGAAGTCCTGAGAAGGATCCAGAATGAAATTTTCCCCAGGTATCAAAGTGATCCTGTGCTTTTCTGAGTCCATCTGTTCTTTATCCTTGCGCAAAATGATACAAGCTGGTTGAAACTATAGGCCATACCATCGTGTTAAGATACCACGTTGGTTTAACCAGGAAGGAGAAATTTTTGTTCAGAGAAGCATTTTCAGAGAGCTTATTTGGACAAAAATCATTTATCATTCAGAGCCACAGGTGAACAAATGCTTAGATCACTTATCATGCTTCAAAATTCCTTCAAGATCAAACAGGAATTTCAAGATAGTACCCACAGAAAAGTAAGTCAAAATCCCAATGAGAATTCTCCTACTCACTCTCCATCCACAAAAAAATATTGTCCAAGACACTGAGAGGTATCCCTAGATGTGCTGAACCTGCACATTGCCCAAAGACTTTACAAAGACTCTGAAAGACTCAAATGACCAGAAGTTCCTTTTCCCTTTTGGGCAGCCAGGTTATATCGGTGGTAGGAAGGCCTATACATTTCCACAGCTACTTCTCCCACAAGACCTGAACTACTGAAGCAACAAATTTCCTCAGCATTTTAAAACAGTCTTTTAAACTGTTGTTCAGAAACTTGAGGGGCAAAAATTAGTTCATTGAGAGACTGTACCCTGGAGAAAAGAACAATAAAGACGTGGATTCCAGTAGCTGCTCCTACCCCCCTCACACAGCCTGCATGCTGCTTATGGGAGGGTACACAAACTCTGGTCAGCTGTCAACCCTCCACTTTCAGCGAAGAAGAGGAGGAGAACTGGCAATATGCATTCCAGGTAAACCAATCCTAGAAAAACAGTGGCTTTTGGCATTAAAAAGGCTTAAATCAGAGGCCTGAAGACTAAGTCTCAACACACATCACACATTAGGAACCTGCAAACCTTCATTTGGGAAAGTGCCTTCCTTGGTCATGATGTCTCTGCATATGGCTTCATGCATCACGGACATCTTTCTAATATCAGTAGGAACTCATTTCAGCTAGTGTTTTACAGAGAAAGACTAAGTAGATTTTCCAGTCCTCACAAAGGTCAACGCCACATTAGTCCTCACCATCTGTGGCTTAATTAACTATAGCTTCCTCTGGCTGCTTAGAGGTTTTCTGATAATTTAGGACACGAATTAGATGAAAACTAGTACGTAACCAACCTGACAGTCCTGTTTACAATGTTTACATAGTGTGCATTGCACATGGAAATAAGCATTTTGTTAGAACCAAAATGATAGAAGGACCACAGTTAATTTCAGATAGTACAAGTGAAAAACTTAAGAGATCAAGTGTCCTGAACTTTTGGTTTTGTTCTTGTTTCATGAGTGAATATTAGCTTCTATAAAATGAGCCCCCCAACCCTTTTTTTTTCCTCTTGCAGCAAATTATCTGTACAACTTCATTGAACTTCAGCTGCACAGAAATTAAGTACATGAGAACTGCAGTGTGAAAACAAGTATAAGTCAACATCTCCCTACTGACTGCTGCATGTCTTTAGAGAGCAGAACAGTGGCAGCAAAAAGCACTTTTTAAATCTACACTACCGAGAATTTATACTGGTCCTCTAATGCCATTTTTCAAATATTTTCTCCGACAAAAAAGATTATATATTGTACCTGCACCCAGCCTCCAACACATTCTTGCCAATTTTTACTCCACATTGGAAAGTAGGCCTGTACAACTCTCTCCTTATTTTCATCTTGATACCAGCAAAATCCTTTTCTTTTTTTTTCTCATCTTTCACTGATCATGTCACCTGAAATATGTGATTGTATCACTGATCTGCAATCTTTTTCACTGATTGTAATTTTTAACATATCTTCAATCTTAACATGGTCCTTCATGACATCAGAGTGAGAAAAAACTATGCAAAATGCAGACAGGCAGAATACCAAAGATCTTCACAAGAAAATCGCCTATGAACTGGGAGTATCCCTCTGCCATGCTATCAGACTTTTCTCCAGTGGTAAAAGATAAGAAATCTAACTAAAACAAAAAAACTGGCAGCAGCTGACACCCCTGAGGGTATTACCAGGCAGGCACTGCTGCTTCCACACAGACCACACCAAAACTTAGCAGTGAAATAACCAAATTTAGACAAGCCTAAATACAGATCTTCTGCATCTTCCCCCATCTTTCTAGACAGACAGCATGCATAAAACACTGGTAAACAGTATATGGCTGATTGCTCTGTGACAAGTGAAAGGCTACCCCAGCTGCCACGCCACCGCAGCTGCTGGGCAGGAGGTCAGAGAGGCACGGCAGGCTGCAGGCTGTGCTGCACTGCACAGCCACAGCAGCAAGGCTTGTGCAGAGGGGACTGCTCGGGGGAACACATCGACCCGGCCCTCTGCCTGCCCCTGCAACCAGGGCGACCTCCCTCCCGCTCCAGGCTGCTCATCAAGGGCAACGCCAGCCACAAGCACCAAGGCTAGAAAGCTAGAAAGGCTAGAAAGTTTTTGGGGGAGATCGTAACTTCCCAGTTTACCTTAAACGGCTTTGTCTGAGCTGAGAGAAGAGGCTTAGGCTTACCAGGCGACGCTAGCGCTTTCTATGTAAACCCAACCCACACTTGACCTATTTTCTGCCGTTCTGAGCGCACAGTCACAATTTACCTCATTCAAACCCGGCAGCTGCTGGGCTACATCTGAACCAGTTAAGTCAAGCTTGAAGGCACAACCCTGACCCCTAAATGAGAAACAAAGTCGAGGCGAGGTCAGCGCTGCTCACACGTGCGCAGAGGCACGGCCGCATGGGGACAGCAGGGCCGGGCAGTGACGCTCGCCCTGCGTGCAGCGCCAGGACAGACAACCGGGAGAACTAATCCCCACCCAGCCAGGGGCTCTCAGTGCACTGTTCCAAGGACAAATGTTTATAGATATTGCAGACCGCAAACATTTAACATTAGGGGTTATTTTCAGTGTGTTACAGCAACGACGACGTTTCTGTAAGTAGGAAGTTAAAATTACAAGGGGAAAAAAGACGAGGAATACAAATTTAGTAATTTTCCAACTGTCAGTGAAGTTAACATCTCTCAGGAAAAGCTATCAACGATTTTTCTGCTGCTCCCCACTCTTCCCTATGCATAATACTTCTCCCCACACACTCCTACTCCCTTCCTCATTTTACCTCAAGAATTGAAACTGATTTTAAAATTTTAATTATCAGGTTTGAGAATCAGGGGATCAGGGCTGCACACACTTCTCCAAGTCATTATTTCAGGCTTGAAGATGCATCATTACACTGATCTGTTCAGTTCTGGAAGAGTAACTGATCTACTAATGTTAGGAACGTAAGCATACAGGGGAAAAAATCTGACTTCTTGTCTAACGTTTCCATGATTTTAACTTACTAACACAAAAATCAACAGAGTCTTCCTATAAAACTATCAATACCTCAGGGTGAATACCTCAGGTGGGCTGCTGTAAAACCAGCATTTCACAAGCCAATTTGTTATTCTTGTACCTGTAGATGACAATCTGCTATGGGAAGACAGAGGGGAAATCAGAACAGCATGAACATGGACAGGATGAACATGCAGCAGGGAAGTAACCAACAATCGATGGATAAGCAGAACTAAACCTGGGCTAGACAAGTATTGTCAAAAAACGGCCTAAAAACTACTCTAGGGACATCTACAATAGTCTTGCACTTGAAAATAGAGATTTAAAAAACATATGACCCTTATGCTCACAAATTGTTACTCTCTCTCTGAGCAGCTAGGACAATGTGGGTCAGAAAATCAAATGCTCCCCCAAAGTCAGGTTTCTTTTAGCATCTAAGACTTCCCCAAAAAAGTGGCTCCTATCAACCAAACAGGAGGACTTGTCAGCTTCCACCTAGAACACTGTGGTGACTGCTTGTACTACTTAGATTCTCCACATACAGACAAATAAAGGTCAAATGAACTACACCTCTCCATGTCCACCTTCTCTCATTTTGATGACACAGCCATACATTTGCTTTTCCTTCATTTTCCACTGAATCACATTTCCTTCCCCTTCCTCCTGGCAGGCTCCACATATTTATCACCACCATCTCAGCAATATGCAAGTTGTACTGATTTGGCATTTTGTTCTATCTAATGGTAAGAGAAACAGGGAGGGAGTACTGGTCCTAACCCGCTCTGTCATGTGGTGATACTGGAACAAGCCTTTGAGTCCCTAAGCAACTCATTGCCACTATGGGAAAAGAAACCTCAAAGTGCAGACATTTCCCTGAAGCAAGCAATTAGCAGAGTGAAGTTGATGCTAACAAGGAGACCTGCTAAGTGAGTAGATTAGAGTAATCTCTTTTGTACATTGATATTAAAATAATGCACCCAGAAATCAAGCCAAGACATGAGCTCCGTTCAGACACTGACCACTTTACAGAAGACACATCTTCCCTGCATGAGGGACAGCAGAGGTTACCCTGTGGCAGCTGAAGTGGCAGATGGAAGGCTGTGTACCACCACCACAGAAAATGACCAACTGGACAGGTCATCTCTTAGCTCATGGTAGCTACCTTCATCGAACCTTTTATCAGTTGCATAACTCAGCAATACAATATTCCTTGATGACACTACTGGTAACGGAGAGCTTGCTGTAGTGAAGGGCAAAGGTCTCTCAATTCAGGTCTGCAGAACAAACTGTAGAACACTGTCCAGTACCTGTCAGTCTGCTGACAGATCCTAGAATCAACACCATTTCCTAGAGATTTCCATCAGTGTATCACTCTTGTGAATGACTCCCTGCTCTGGAATTTGAAGTACCACCAGCTTAGATTACCAACAGCGATCACACAGCTACCCAGTCTCTTCTGCAGATATTCTCAATCCTGTTTACCAAATAGGAACTCTGGAAACATACAACTTTCCAACTCCTTTTTCCTAGAACTCATGAGGATTATGGGCAAAAAACGAATCTTTAAGAACTCTTTTTTTTTTAAAGTAGAATGAATACATCAAATACCATCCAAATGCCCTTGAAACCAATTTTCAGTTTTAGTTCACTGAATTACTATTGCATTAGTAATAGTAATTACTATTGAAATAGAAATTAGTTTTATTTTCAAGTGGCTTTCAGAGATTATTTGATGTGTTTCTTAGAGTAGAAATACATACACGTTGGCCCACCTGCTCGTAATATGGAAGTAGTTCAAAATAAAACTCATTTTTCTCACATTTTAAAAGTACCACTGTATTTGCACAGAAGTTTTTGGAATTTATTTCTAATAGGATTAAAGGCAGTGCTGCCTTTTTTTCCTGTTGAGAGCCCCATTATGACCTGCTGGAGCCATTTTAGGAATTTTCCCTCTAAATAACAGAGATCTGACCAGCTGGGATATATATCATACTTGGATTAACACTACAGCTACCTGCAACTCTGGAGAAAGCAGTGGATGTGCCTTTTACAGAACTGATAAAAAATGGTCTTGCAAAGAGGAAAGATTAAACTGCTAATCAGAAAACAGGGACGTTTCAGTTATTGCTGCAGTAAGTTCCCTGGGGTAAATTTAGGAAAGTCATTCAGTGTTTAAAATTGATACAATGCTCTTCAATTTCGCAATATTTTTCCACAGATAAATCTCCTAGAATGCAGAACCAAATAATTCCTACTGAAGACATAATTCAAGACTCAACTACATCACTTTGGGAAGAAAAAACACAGAAGAAAAAAGCCCAAGCCTGTCAAGTGCCATAATTTAGCCACCAAATCTTACACATCCTGAAACCTGCTTTAACCTGATTTTATCTGCTGTATATCCAAACGGTGTGAAGTGGTGATAAGAAGACAGCAAAAGACATTCACACAGGGTGAAACCCCTGCCTCCACGGTTGAAATATAATTTCTAAACTGCACGCATAAAATTCACAACTAAAATCACAAAAAATGTAATGTAGTGAGACGTGCAGAAACTACTATGATTCAAACTCACTTGCTCAGCAAAAGCACTAAAATAGTTCTCTCAATAATACTGGCAGATACACTCAAGTAGAGGAGGTTACAGGGAAAGAACAGGAATAGTTAATTTTAATTCCATTCAAAACACAGGAAATGTTTGCTAGATTGAAGGGGGAGGTGTCAGTATTTACAAACAATAGTAGTAAAAAAAACTTTAAAACTGAAATTATTAGTATATTGTTAAAAAAAACCCAATGCACTGTACATCAAGCCCTCTACAAACCCTTGGTAGAGTCATTCCAATGTCTAAGAAAACAGCAAGATTCATACTTGGTTTTAAACTTAAAAATTCAAGTTGGTATAAAATAACTTGAGTTTCTCCTCAGATGTCTGGCCTGGAAAAGGAACTAGATACACACACCAGCCACTGCTATAGCTCTCAACCTCTACTAACTGCAGCTTGCTGAAGGCTGTGGAGCAGTTCCCACGAAGCAGTCACCCCAGACTACAAATTATTACTTCTGTTAGTGTAATATCAAAAACACATTCTGTGAAAGAAAAAGGTCTAGAGCGGCAGCTGGAACAAAGGGACATTGTATCCAAGGGAGGAATGAAAGCAAACAAACCCATGAGCACCTCACCAAATGAGCTATTGTGTTTACCATGTCAAGATAAGGCTTAATTTGGGTAAGAACACATCAATGCAACTCAGTTTCCCCCTACCTGAAATGCAGGAATGTCTACTCTCTTCTTGCTCTGCATACAAACTTATGAAACTGCTGCAGAGTTTACTTGCACTCACACTGCTGACATCCCCAAAGCACCAAGGATTCCCAATCCCAACAAAGAGCAGCATGGGAAACCAAGAGCACAGGGGCAAAGCAGCACTTGGTTATAATGTGAAACAGACTTCTCTAGGAGCTGACGTTGTGTCTGGATTACAGAAGCAGTGTTGGTCAAGAACACCACACAAGAAAAATACTTTAAACTTTCATTCTTAATAAATCAAATGGAAATTTTAAGGATACAGAACGAAGGATAAGGCTCCCTTCACTTAGTACTGAGCAATATATTCCAAGAACTTTTACTGGTGGAAAAGTAATCACTTGTGATAGAACATAGGAAATTCTTTACCCAGAAACACTGGATGGATTTATAAACTCAGTAATCCCAAGACTAGCTTTTCAGAAGTACCAAAATACTTCAGTGAAAGGATTTGACGTCCACCTTCAAAGAAGAAGCAGGTTTTGTTCCATCTCTTCCGTTCTGAAATCCAGACGTTTAAATTACTTCAATACTACCTCCTAGAGTAGGATTAATGAAATCAAATCATTGCACTGACTGTGATTTCTCAGAAATTGTAAGAAGAATCAATTTCTGTGACAGGGGCAGGAAAACTGTTTTGCTATGGATTTGAGAGTCACCTCCACTGTAATAACCTCAGCTTATCCCAAGGACCTCCACAACTCTTTCCCCCTTCCTCTTTGTGCACCTTCCCACAGCCTCCAGCAGTTCCACCTGAACTCCCTCCCACCGGGAGGAGCCACACTATTTGTGGCAGCTCTGTCACCTTCCTGCTGACTGATGGCCTTTACCCCTCCCTCACTACCCTAAGGCTTGTCAGATCTGAAGAACTCCACTCCTGCGTCAAACGTTGCTGAGAGAGACAAAAAAAGTGACTGAAGCCCTTAGTCCTTAACTGATCAAGGTAAAACAGAAAGGTGCCATTTTACTTCATCTCTTTTGAGAAAACAGAGGAAGTTCTCAAACAAGAAGCTCTTTTTCAAAGAGGCACAAATACAGGCTTAGGGCAGATGACGTACATCTCCCTCTGACTCTACAAAGGGAGGGTGCCAATCCCTTCCTCCCTCATTCCTCTCTTTTCGAGTGCACCCCGATGAAACTCTTCTGTCCTGCATGTGTTCCTGGGAGTGAGGGCTGCTATGAGTCATCTGACCCACTTCTAGCTGGACGCAGCCTTTTGCTTCCCCGCATGTTGGAGCCATACTCTTAAACATGGATGTGTCGCTAACAAGCTGTTTAGACCATCACTCTTTACAAGGCTGCCAGAGAAGCCAGCTGGGCTCCTTACGGGTGGTCCAGAGACATGGGAAAGAATCGAGACAGTTCTTCAGCACAACGCTGAGAGGAGTTAAAGATGCAGAAAGCTGTGTGCGCCTGGGTTGCCCATGGAGGAACCGAAAGCAGGAGGGGAGCACATGATGGCCACCGCCGCCAGCTGGCCGGCACCCGGAGTTCCCGAGCTGCTTCTGGCATCCTCAAAGGGTGGGACCAACCTCAAAAGCTCCTGCCTGCCTGGTCACTGGAGGTACAAGTTTATGGGAAAAGTAATTTTCAGCTGCAGTAGCTATTTTAAAGCTTGAAGCTTAAAGTAAGAGAAGTCTGAAAGATGAGTGCACATATAATTATGGAATGCTTAAAATATAGACAGAAAAATACTATTTTATCCCTGTTTCAAGATGTTTAAAGAATTTTTAATGTGCACATGTCATTACTACACAAGCCCTACTTACTTGCTCTTACAAGCAAACAAGTCATGGACCCCAAAGGCATTCAGGTCTGGGATATCCAATGTCTGCCCATAATGAACAGAAAAGCACGGCAAGTTGCCCATGGCCTTTCACTCAAGTCTTTCTTAATGGCACATATGACTTGAATTTGTAATAGATCAAGATAAGTGTGTATTAGATCCTGTATCTGATGTACCTACTTCATGATTAGCGAGAAAGTTCATGATTAATATTTCAGCAATCTTTAAGGCGTGTTAGACATTTGACCTGCCAGCATTCAGACGTGCCACACACACTCAGAAAAAGAGCAAAGTACAGGTGCCTATCACTGTGCATGCAACACCTCCCACAGGGGATTTCTCATCGCCCTATCTTTACATCTGCAACCTTCAGCACTGAGGTAGACAGGCAGACTGTACCATTTTGAAACACTAAAGCAACCAGGTTTGTCTTCCAGAAAAAAAAAAGGAAAAAAAGAAGTTCTGAAGCAGAGTGTAAGGTCTGAAGAGAGATTTCACCATAAACATTCATTCTTAGCAAGACTTTTTTTTTAAACCAAATTATGCAAGAGGACTTTTGAAGGCTCTGTGCACCCTTCCACTTTCCTCCCTGAGTGGTAAAATACCCTTTGCAAGAAGTTTAATGATTGTGAAGGAGCTTCATTTGAATTCTGTCCTGTCTCCACTGTGCACATTTGCTCCAGTGCTGTGTGTTCAGAAATCCTCTGGAAATACATTATCACACACATTGTGTACATATTTGGAAATATATAATCTATCCTGCACCCTTGCTCTGCTCGACCCAGACACACAGCTGAAACGCACTCACTGCTCCAGCAAAGCAGAGTCTTTCCAGATCTTTCCACAAATGTATTTTATTATGGAAAAACACGATATAAAGCACTTTTTGTTATTCTTCATTTGCTTGTCCAAAGTATAATGCAGTTGACTCCAGCTGCTTTGGCCAGCAACAGCAGAATCACACACTTCAGCCCCACAGTGTCCGTGACGGGCACTGCCAAACACCACCCAGACAAAAACACCACTCGCATGAGGTCACGCATACCATATGCTGGGCTTTAATGCTTCACATCTCTGTCTATAGTCCTTCAAGTAAACTACAGTGCTTAAACAAATTAAAGCATGATTAGCTTTGCTGCTGCTTAATATGTGTATCATAACAGACAGACACATAGATGCCACAGAACAGTACAAGTAACTTATTATTACTACAGAAAACCATTTTGGTTCCAAGTATTTGATTTAGGTCACACTTGTATGTGTAGACTTCTTGTAATTTTTCTTTAAAACATAGATTTTTTGGAAAATGTCCATTTTCAGACTATAGCAAGAGCCATTTCTAAACCCCCTACACTTGTGAATTTTAAACACAAAACATACATGATATGAGTGCAAAGTGGAATTCATGTTAAGGACCTAACCTACATGTCCCATTTCAAGACTACAGATACTAGTTTGACACAGAAAATGCATGTTGTAAATTTTATGTCTATCATTTCCTACAAAGGACAGAATTTTCATCACATTGCTAAGCAAAGTACCTAAGCAGCAAACATTCGTATCTGCTTTAGCCTCAAGATCCCCTTGTCACCACTGTAAAAAGAACTACATGACTAAATGGTCTGACCGTCCCAGATTAATGAGTGAGTCACTCAGTCACACACAAGTTTCACGTAGAGAATAATACAGTTTACATCCTCCATGAAGCAACAGAGATAAAAGCCACCGGAAACAAGTTGTAGGTTGGTGTTTAAGGCACCACATATACAGAATCCAAGGAATTTTTAAAGAGAAGGGCGGGATTCTAAGCAGTACACACATAAAGTAAAAGAAGAATCCCATGCACATTTAGCAGTAAAGAACAAATTCACTGGCAAATGTCACAGTTGGTACAGCAAACCTTGTGAAGACATGGAAGTGGGCTCATATAATGCAGCTGCATATCCTACTTTTAATAACGATATTAATCTAGCTCTTAGCAAGGTCGTTGAATATCTTAACAATTGAAACATGTTTATTTATGCAAAGAGCAGACATGGCATGGGAATGCATGGTTCACGATTCCCCAGCGAGTCCTGCCAAAGTCTCTTTAATCTTGTTCTGGAAGAACCACTTCTGGTAACGACAGTAATTTAGTCCTTTGCCTACTCAAACTTTGTTTTTCCTGCCAAGTCTGAAAGGATGCCAAGTGTGCTGTTTTCTTCGCTTTGACCAGTTGTCACCTTTACACTGGACAGCAGCACCTTATTCATGAAGCCCTTTGCCCCAACAGTTATGTGAAACACCACTGTTTCTGGATCAGAACTGATGCGAAGAGAATTCATACCAAATGCTCGTCTGCTGCCCATTACCACTATTATGAGTCTACACAACGATGGGAAAAATTAGTCAGTAGTTAAGAATTGTATCTAAAGTGAAATGGAGTCTTCCCACACAGATTCAAACTTTGTTTGTTTTGGCAGAAAGACAATGGAATTTTAGGCACTAACAGCAAAATGCAATAAAAAAGTGTTTAGGTCACCATGGTCTCTAAGGACTTCATATTGAAAATGTGCAGCCATGAGAGCTTAAACCAAAAACTAAACACATTTCAGAAGACTCAAAGTTAACTCATCTCTGCAAAGAACGATTCCTCAGTTCTGTCTTTTGCTCACAAGCAGATCAATGCTATTCCAGACCACACAAGGGAGAAAAAATGCCATTTTTTTGAAAAGCAAATAGTAACCGGAAGTTTACCAAAGATTTATCTAGGACCTATTTCTACGGCAATGAAAAGAGAGGTCTTTCAGGAGAAACATGCAAGTACAAACTACCTTACATTAAGTGACTAATGGCTAGGAATGTGATTTCCAGTATTAACAAAAAACAGCAAGCAAAATGAATAGAGACAGTCCTCCCACTTCAGGTATCTTTGAGAGGAAAATAAATCTCAGTAATAAAGATAGAATTTCTGTCTAACACGATGTTAGTACGTAATTCAGTTTGCTTATTTAAAAAAAATATTTGTGTCTTCTCTTGGAGACATTATCATTCAGTAAAGCTCTTATCTGTACAATTAACTTGTAAAACTTGGCACCAAGATAGTGCCAGCCCTGCAAAGAGACATTGTTATGTAAGGCATTTCTCAAGCTTTTTATAATCATTCAAATAAAGAAATCTTTGCACTACTCACCAGTGAACACAATGCTATTTTATGTTTCTACACTCGATATCCAAGCAATATCCAGTTAATGTGCAAATTCTGGATGCTTAGTACTTAGAAGAATCTCCATCAGCAAACTTCTTGTAATGTTAAACAATTTAGGTATCTTGTCACCAAACTACTCCCAATGGATACAGATCAACAGCCTTCATCTCCAGCTTTAGTAAGTAGCTCTCTGCTCCCTGAGAGGGGGAAACAGCCTGATTGCTATTACAGAGCTGCCCTCTTAGTGTCAAAAATGAAGGCCAACAGTTAGGGAGACCAAGCTTACCTCTGGAACTATTTTTTCCTACTGCTACTGCTTTGTAGCAGTTTTTGGTGAACATCTCTCTGAGAAGTGAAGTCACTAACATTGTTAATTTCAGTATTACTTATTAAGACAGTATGAAGCCAGCTGTTCATACAACGCATTTTTAAAAATGACACCTTCAACTTGAATGCACCTTCCCAAATTAAGGTGTTTCCGAGTCTAATGCTCTACCACTTAATGTTCTTCGAAGGGCCTAAAATGCATAGGACATCTCTATGTCACTGCCTGCCAGGCCTGGCAATAGGATTGTTTAACAAAAGGCAGTTCTCCTATGTTCAGTTTGCTTTTCTCAGCTCAGAAATGATCCGCTGCCAAAAGGAGATTGATTACTGTTACTGGAATGAGCGTTATCAGACACATGATCTTGACGGATTTCAGGCAAAGGACAGACACTAGCACCAGTATTTGCTTTGTAAAATGAATCTGGGAGATTGCGGCTGGACTCTGAGGGCGAATTTACACTTCACGGCTCAGCTGATTTAAGAGGTCGCTGCTGCCAAAGGAGGATATCCCACTCTGAGTTGCGTCATCCTGACCCCCCTCCGCAGAGGAAGCCACAGCACTGGATGCACCCTGGGCTAATCCAGCTCAGCTCACGAACATCACAGGCTTTCCCCCGCGCTGTGTTCCCCCCTCCTGTGTTTGAAAATCAAGGCTGTGCTGGTTTAGAGGGCTGAAGGCACTAGCGTGGGGTCTGATAGTGGGAACTGTTCTCTGCAGCAGAGCCAAGCTGTTCCAGCAGCTCGAGTCATAACATGTAACCTCACCCTGACGAGAAACGTTCAACTTGTTTGGCTTCCCCACCACAGACACACAAAAGCACCAGTCCTTCCACGAACTGAACCTCCCTCTCCTTTTCCCTAGGATTCTCTCTCAGCCACTTGTCTTTTTCTAGCTCTATATTTGGTATTGGGAAAAAAAAAACCATCTTGGTGAAGCAGGAGGGAAGAAGGGGTGTCAGGACAAAATTACATAGCATTTATTCAAGGCCATCTGTTATTCCAAGTCTCTAAGTACTATTTCTGTATCACCGCAGTGTACCATCCAAGCCATAAGGAAGAATTTATGGCTATTGTAACTGCAATCAGTTCAGCACAAGTTGAAGTATCAAGTATTTTTCTTTTTGTCATAGAAGAGATTTTTAGGCCTTCTTCTGAAGCAGCAAGGGAGAGAGAATCACTAATTCTCCTGTTCTTTGAATACACACACATTAATGTATTATTGTGATTCTAATTAATGGAGAGGAATAAAATCAAGGATACTGGAAGTTTTAGCAGGCTTGAAAACAATAGTAAGAAAAGCGTTTCTTTTTTCAAGAAACTAACATTTTCTGCAATTCATTCTCAAAAAAACCCAAAAATCAGTAAGTGGGATATCACTGTAATCGTGCAAATGAAAGCTTCAGAAGGAGAAATACCATTTTCTATCTGCTCTACAATTAATGATAGTGGTTAACCTTTAAAGGGGTCAGGCATTTTAATTGAAGGTGGTACAATAATATTAGTGGTACAGTACTGTTTGACATGATCAGATTAACCAGAATCATATATAGTACCCAATATAATTTTTCACAAAACAAGGAACAATCTCTGCCAATAATCAATAGGAAATTGTTTCTGTAACACAGAACTTGAACATAAAATGCACTTAACAGTACTAAAAACACGGCTTTTAAATAAATTAAATGGATAGTATTTATACACTAAGTCAAATTTCTTACCTGATAGGGCTGAAAGGCACTATCTTCAGTTATGAAGTCCAGCTGTTTGTCCACAAGGAATTCTACTGCAGTAATTGAATTGTATACACTTTTTCCAACCAAGGGCTTGAATGTCTATCAAGAGTAAAAGAGAAAATTAAGCAACTGAAAACAACCACCAGCACATCAAACCCCCAAAACTGTATAAATACTGATATATTCTTCCATCAAAACAAGTTAAAACAGAGTAACAATTACTAGTTATACAAGAAAGGAGGATTTTGTGTTCTGTCGTTTTCTTCCTTTGTGCCGTTGGCGGAAAACCAGCTAGAAAAGGGAACTACACCATATATTCTTCCTTTCCCTCACTGTGCTTGAGCAAGAGTGTTTACCACAGAAGCTCAAAGTACAGGAGCACCATTCCATCTTAAACACACAGCTAAGCCCGCAGATCCTCTTTCCCTGCCTGCAGGACCAGCTAGCACAGCGGTGATTACACTGAGGACGGCTCAAGTGGAAGCAGACTGCAGACGAGAAACCGCTCCCCCCCCTTCCTGTTCTGAAATCGTTCACCTTGCCTCAAGTCAACCATCTCATTTCCCTGCCCATCTCTGAACTGTTCCGACTCTGCTCCTACCGCCCCCGCAGCCGCTCCTCCCTGCAGCAACCGGCTGCTCCAGCACAACGCCTTCCAAGCCCACAGCACCAGGCACAGGCATTTCGCAGCAGGGCCAGGAGGTTTCCTGATTCACCCCGCGTGCTGGGAAGGACGGGGTGCTGATGACCGTCGCTGCTGGAGGAAGCAGGAAATCTCCCAGCTCTGCTGCAAAAGCCAGGCACGGAGAAACGGCAGCAAGGAGTAGGAGGCTCCTCAACACCCTCGTACAGTCTTTGCCCAAACCCCCTGCCCTCATCCAGGTGCGGCAGGATGCAGCAGGCAAGCGGGGAGGGCACCGTGACTTCAGTGGATCTCCCTAGAGAGGGGACCAGCAGGAGGTCCCCTTCCCTGCTGGCTGGGTTTCCTGGAACAGCAGCGCAAGGAGAACGTGACTGAGCGGGGATCTACCGACTGGGGATGAGTCAGGTGAAAAGGAAATCCCAGCGGATGGAGGGGAGAGAAATGCTGCTCTGAAGACAGGAACAGCAGGAGGAAGACATCGGTGAACAAAAGCGATGACTGGCAGAAAAAACATACACGATACAAGGGGAAAAAACATGGAGGGACAGAAAAAAATAAGAGGAAAGTTATTCTACAGGACAAAAAAATAGTAATGAGGGAAAACAGGAAAAGAAAAAAAGCCTTTTGAGACCGATTCTAAATTTAAAATGCAGGAGAAAAAGACAAAGAGGAGAAACAAGCGCAGGTCAAACCACATTAAGTATTGTGCAAATGCCACACCAGCATCTGTAAAATGCCGCTATCACAGCTCACATGCAACACCCTGCAGCAACAGACCCCAAGTACTTACAAGGGGAAGGCAGCATCACCACGACCTATTTACAGATGGGGAAAGTGAGGCACAAAGCAATCCCATAACTTGCCAAAAGCCACTAAGCAGAGCAGCAGCAGAGCCAGTGACCTACCCTCAGCCAGTCTGCAGGCAGCTCATAAGAGAGCACTCAAGGTTTTATCAGGCTTCATTACCTACTTTACAAAGGTGTTGTCTCGCGATTAGGCTAAATATAACCCAAGTCTCTCTGGAGCTTCAGCTTTGGCACTTACTAAACAAATGAGGGAATACTTCATGAGAGATACATTATACTTTGTAATAAATCTATCCAACTCCACAAATGCTCAGATTGAATTCACTGCATGCTTGTTTGCATTTTATTTAAGGTTTCACTTCAGCTGCTCTTTCTCAGAAAAGCAAGGGAAAAAAAGCCGAACCCCTCAGCCAGTCAGCCATCTCTGCAATAGGTAACCAGATGAAAGGGCTGGAAGAGCAAGAGCATATGATAATATGCCAACTACAGAGTCCAAATAGTAAATAATTATTTAACCTCTAATAGCTAAGAAAGAGCCTTTGCCCTTGCATCACTTTGCTATAATGGATCTCGTATTGCTAATGGTTTGAGTTAAGAGAGGGTGGAGTTCACATCATGAAATTGCAAAGTGTTGAGTGTATAAACTCGTAAGCAGACAAACTTTTCTTTGAAAAATCCAATATTGCAGTATTTCAGTTCTTAATCTGCCCCCTGTCTTCCCCCACACTGTTCTACTTTTTCCACGCTGGCTCCTTTCTAACTTTCTGAGCTATTATTCAGGTCAAGAAATGCGTTTCCGACTACAAACAACAGGATATACCACATTATTAGCTGAAATGAAACTGTGTGGAATGTGGCTTGCAGTTATCATTCAGGATTCAGACAACACTACAGATTAAGGTATGTGTGAGCCACTGGTTTATCTTCCTACTGGTATTAAAAGAACTAGTTCCAAATATAGATCCGTGAGTGTGATTATTCTGAGAAAAGAAATGTAATGCCTCCTCACTTACTTTCATAGATCTATGCCTCTAGACAGGTCAACGCCCCCAAAATACGCATGTGGAGGATGCAGGCTATCCCACAAGCACAGAGGAAAAATATGTAAATAAATAAAGCTAAACCACGCCATGTCACACACTTCCTCCTATGCGGATGGCTGCTCAGCTGCACACAACTTGAGATTTTTCAGACACTACAAAAGACCATTCCCACTATCAAAGAACAACAAAACAACACCCTTTAATAAACACCTTCTTGGAAAAGCAAAGTCCAGACTCCATCAGTTCCACGAGATAGGTAGGCCACCAAGGAAATACCCAATCTAGGACAGGTCAGGGATTTGAAAAATTTTAAGATGGAAGACATAACTGAATTTCACACTACATATTACATATGCACAAAGAAAAACAGACTAAGAGCACGGGAAGCAAGAGTCAGCTATTAGAGGCAAGCATGTGAGACATGTAATGACATGAAAATAGAGGTAAGAAGGTCCAATGAGCTCCTTGCAGATTTTCAGAGGCAAAGCTTCATGCAGATGCTCCTTCTTTTCATTCCCAAAGTGGAGGACAACTTTAAGGACAACCAAGCATACTGGCTGAAACCAGGAAAAACTCAACCTCTGTAAATGAAAATCTCCCTTTCAAACCTGTAGCTTGTAAAAGGAAGCTTTATGTGTTAACCCAATTCCCCAAAGACCATAACTAAGCAAAGGACTCAAGCACTCAACTTTAAGTGACATCTGGCTTCACCACTGTTCTAAGTGGCTGCTTGGAAAAAAAAAAAAACCAACCACTTTTTCCCCCCACCAGATTTCCCTCCTTGGCCAAAGGGAGCTCTATGAACACACACACATACTCTCTCTTTGGTTGCTTTGCTAACAAGTTCCCTGATGCTGAATAAAGTGTATTTTTTATTCTGCCCCCTCGCCATGATTTTACCCCACCTCATGCAAGAAATAACCTGCCTGCAAGAGGCAGCTGGCACAGCTCTGAGTCTGAGAATTGGATTCTGCACCTTCTAGAAATTTAAATAATTTTTTAGAAGATGTTAATTACCATCGCTTCACAGCAAACAAGCACAAAACTATTCAATAGCGTTCACCAAATAGGAATACAGCAGATTACTCAGTGACTGCTTTTTCTAACGCCCAATAATACAACTCATCTCTTTTATCTTTCCAAAACCCCCATAGCAACCACAGGACCCACTTTCCCAAGGAAGCAGTAGTGAGCAAGCACATAATGCATTTCTACCTCTGCCTAGTGCAATTAAGCAGCTGGAGTGGTGGTAATCCGCCTCCAGCATGTGAGCAGGCAGTTCCCTGGCACTGGCCAGGGCTCCAGGAGCCGCCGCACCTCGGCTGCTGCAGCCTGGGCGCTGCCAGGCTGTGACACCCAGAAGGCTCAATGCAGCAAACGCTCGGGTTACAGCTGAGCTCGCAGCTGCTGCCCGGCTCATCCCGCACGTACTACTGCCTCAGCTGCCTCGCTGGAGCTCACAGCCTGCTTAGCTGAGCACTCTGTGCCTCAAGCCTGCTCCCTACATCACAAAAGCACATCCTACTACGTACATGTACCGCAGTAACCCTTTTTTAAAAATCTTTCCAGAAGAATTTATGTCGTAAACCAAACGGACTTTTTAAGAGTTAATGATGTAATTTAGAAAGCTATTCTTACACTAAAACGTCTACATTCTATACTTCTTTAAAGCACAAAAATTGAAAAGATCACGTAAACTTAATTTTTATGTGCTATTCAGTAAACTTTTCCACATATTGTTCTCCAGCCTTGCTGTTTAGTCTGCAATAGCGCAAACACTGGCACCTTTTCATTACGACACTTAATCACTCAAAATAGCTGTAAGCTCTCTTCCAACGCCTGTTTGTTGCCATGGTTTGTACTCAAAGGCAGAATTACCAACTGGAAAAGTGCGGACAATCAGTAAAGCAGATCTGACGTTAAAATCGAGCACGGGGTTTCCTCACTCGCGGACTAGCCTGCCTGCAGTCCCTACGGAAGCGCCCGTTTCCAGCCAAGGCGTTATTCCGGGCGGAACTCTCGCAGCCCTTCCCGGGGGGGCAGAAGGAAGTACCCGTCGGGACGCGGGGGGAAAGCAGCGCCAGCCGGGCCCGCTGCCCGCCCGAGTGGCCGCATGGCAGCGCGCACCAACGGCGCCCGCGGCCGTTCTAACGGCGGGGTCCGCGCCGTTAACGGCCGGCACCGAGTCCTGCCGCTCCCGCACCCGGCCTTAACGCCACAAACTTGACCGAAGAAAGGAAAAAAAACCCCAAAACCCACAAAACCTCGAATTTGTACCGAGCTCCCTTTCTCCCGTTTCCCGAGGGGGGCAGGGCACACTGCGCGGCGGCGGGAGGCGCCCGGTACTCACGCTGTCCCGGGATCGCCGCGCTCTCGTCCCCGCCGGGCCGCGCACAAAGCCGCCTCCGCCGGCCGCGTGCCGCGCCGCCCGCGCCCCCGCGGGAGCCCGTTCGTCACGTGCGCTGCTCCGCGGGGACGGGACGGAGGGGGGGGGGAGCAGGACCGCGACAGCCCCGCGGGCAGGGGGCGCGGCCCGTTCCGCCCCAGTAGCCTCGGAGAGCAAACAAAGGCGCCCGTCTCAAAGTTAAAGTGTCCTCCGGGTGTGTGTTCCGCGGGGGGGCCGCAGCGGCGCCCCCCGAACCGCAGCGGCGGATCCTCCCCCCACACGCCCGGCGGCCGGTACGCACCTCGTCCGGCGGCCCGGCCCGCGGGACCTCCGCGCCCGCCTCCGCCTTTGAACTCGCAAGGAAAATGGTTCTCGCCGCGCCGCTTCCGGGTCGGGCCGGGCGGCCGCGCCGGGGGCGGAGACGGCGGGGCCGGAGGAGGAGGCGGTGGGGAGGGAAAAGAGGAAGAGGACGACGACTCTCCGCCCGCCCTTTGTGGGATCGGCGCGGACTATCGCGCAGCTGCGCGCTCTGCGGAGGCCCCGGCGCGTCCCCGCCGCTGGGTCATGGCGCGCTGCCGATGCCGCCGCTTACATAAGGACGGGAGCGCGGTGCGCGGGGCCGGGGCGGGAGGAGCCGGGCCGGGAAGGGAAGCGCCCAGCCGAGCGCCGGGCGAGGGGAGCACGCCGCGTGAAGGGGCGGCGCTGGGCAGGCGCGGCCCGCGGCCACGTCCCGCGAGGGCGGAGTCGCGGGACACGTGTGGCCACGGCTCGGGAGCGCGGCTGGGGCGGCCGGGGGCTGAGAGCCGCCCGCTGCCGCCGCTCCACGCCGCAACCTCAGACCTCACTTAGAGCCTCGATGCTTCCTCCTCCCGCCGAGCCCCCTCGGCGCTGAGCCCGCCCTTGGAAAGCTGTTCGCTATCCCTCCCGCGGGTGGGCTTTGGAAAGTCAGCAAGCGAGGGCTGCAGCTCGTCTACATTCAACCGAGGGGGAAAAAAAAAAAGTAATAAAGAGGAAGGGCGGGTCAGGCATGAGCTCAGTGCCTGGTTTGGGTCCAGGAGCAGCCGGAGCAGAGGGCGGTGGGCGGCTCCGCGCCTCCCCGCGCCGCCAGAGCCGAGCTGCGCAGCCCAGAGCTTTCAGCGAGAGCACACAGCGCTCAGCGGGGACTCACTGCCCGGGAGCGCATGGAAAACCTCAAGCACCATTGCCTCATTTTTAGCATACAACCTATTTTCTCCCTGATGACGTCCCCCCCCCCCAAAAAAACCAAAACAACTAAACGTGTTTTCCCACTTTCCAAGAGACGTTAATGTCACCAACTAGTTGTTTACAGTTCACATGGAAACTTCAAGTGAATAGTCCAGGGGGAAAAAGTTCAGGGGACACTACGCAATTAGAAAATGGTTTCCAAAAAGAAATTTAGCAAAAACACCTGTAATACACTCCTTGAGCTTAGCTCACATACACAAACATGGATACTAAGGAAAAAAAAAAAAAGGAAAAAATAATCACAAGGGAGGTTGAGATAGAGACTTTTATTTTCCCCAAGCCCTTTAAACATAAACAGCTGTACGTTTTTCACTTCATGGAAAAAATACAAAGCGTGTCGTTTGCCAAGAAAGTATGAGAATAATGGGAAATCAATGCATGACTACATCTCTGTTCTCATCTTGAATTATTCCAAATGATGTAAGCTTAAAGGTGTACTGGAATGCCATAACATACTAAGCTCTGAAATAAAATACTTGGGGTACAGCTAAACATTAAAGTAGAACTGGAAGGCTTTCTACCCACCACAGGCTTTTCTCCAGCAACCTGGTTTTCTTCCATACCAGTTTTTGATACTGCACACACACAGGCAGGGCAGGAACCAGGCCCAGCCTATGCTCAAACCACGTATCTGCAAGACTGGATTTTGCTTGGAAGGGACACTAGCAGAGATGGTTTATTGTATTGATTTTCCCTTTTAAGTGGTCTTCCAGCCTGGCTGGCCCAAGGCAGCTGAGCAGCCTTATATGGCAGCAAGGCTGCAGGGAGGCAGCAGGCTCCATCTATTCCTGACCATCCAGGCCGGACAGTTGCTCCTCTGGTTTCCGGCAGCCCTGCCACAGCCCCTCACCACATCCACTCAGGGGTACCCCCAGGGCTTGCCACAGAAAGGCTGCCTTCTGCCACCAGCAGAACATGGCCCTCGCTAACCTCCTTGGCTCCCCCAAAATACACCTCCTGCCCTGGCCACGCCATGGTGGGGCTGCACTGCCTTATCTCCAGAGAAAAAATTAAACATCATAGTGACACCATTCTGACCTATTTCCTTTCATTCCCTTATTCTCCAGCCCACCTCTCCCTGGGTTGCAGGGGGAGTAACTCCTCAATCACTTTCACCAGTACTGAGAGAAGTCATGCACTAGCAGAGACTGAAATGCAACCTTATTCCAGGTTTGGGGCTGCAGTTTGCACTGCTGTTGCCCCTTTGGAGCAGAAGCGTGCCTTGTCCTCTGCCACCCAACAGCAGCAGGGCCACTTGTCAAACGAGCAGGGGAGTCTTTCACAGACTTGGTTCTTCAGAGGCCTCACCACCTCTAAAGGGTAAAACTTGACCTTATCAGTAATAGCTGACACAAGAAAATGTCTTGGAACTCAGACTTTGCCAAGTAAACAATGAATAAAGTATTTTTTCCAAACTTAATTCTGTACTTATATGATCTTCAATTTAACTTTTAAAGCACATTTTAGATTACCTCCAAGAAGTAGTGAGCATCCCAAAGACATATTACTTCTACCACCATATTCCCACCTTTCTCATACAGTTTCAGGTTTTGTTTTACCATTTCTCTTAAGAGCCCAGACACTTAATAGCTATTTCAAGAAGGGCAAACAAATGAATAATGCCTATTACAGAGCACAACATACTTCATGCTACTCTTGAACTAATGGTGCTGTGATAGCTGTGTGGTATGTAGTGCAACTGTCAAAGCAGGCAATCCTTAATAATATCCAAGACAGACACTATTAAAATACAAATCACAAGACTGTCTGGAGGACAGGCAAGTTTGCCCGTTTGGACAAAGCTTTATTAATAGACTGCTACTTAGTAACAAAGAATATTAATACCCAGCACAGCACCCCCAATTCATTACCACAGGGGGATTTTGCTAAAAATTCTCAAGTTGCACCAGCTGTGCATGGAATACTAACTCAGAAACTCTATTTCCGAGGGTTTCACTTAAAGACATCCTCAGGAAAAAATCCACTAAGTGGTAAAACACCTTTTGGAAGTATAAAAGAACTGAGGAACTTGCTACTGGAGCAATTGTTAAATGTTAAGTACACTATGGCACCATAAAGTGATGTTTACATCATTACGACTTACAAATTTTACCACAACAGATATGAGTATATTCTTAACAAAGCAGATTTGCCATGTAAAGGTACTAACCAGGTTTTAAATAAGAATTTTAAAAATGACCATCTATCCAAGCCCGGCTTTGACATTTGCAAAATACTACACTTTTAAAAGGCTTATTTAGTAGTCACATTATCTTAGCACTGTTTTTCACTACTGTTTGCTTCTTCTCACAATTGGGCCTGAACTCTGTCAAAGAAGCCATACTATAAGCCTGCAGAACACAGCTGCCTTTGTTCTTTGGCACTGCCAGTCCCCTATGGAATCAGGCAGCACACTGAACTGCACTCGACAAACAATCCCTGACCTTCAATTACTGTCTTGGCTCACTGCCACAGGATACATGTATTACTGGTAACACAGCGTGCCCTATTTTGCAGATAATCGCTAGAACTACAGATAATCATGAAAATCAACGGAAAAACGCAAACATTCCCTCCCTAAAATCGCAGTGGTAACTTCCCCCGTGTGCTCCAGCACAGCCAGGCTCAGGACACACATGTGAGGACAGCAATAGCGCAGGTTTTGTATTTTTAGTGACTGCATGAAAAATTCCAGGTGGTGGATGCTTTGCCTTCCTCCACTGGAGGTTTTCAGTTTGTTTTTTGTTTGCTTTGAGGTGGAAGGCACGCCGGGTTGTGCTGGCGCAGTTGTGCAAGAGCTGCTCTTTTTTTCCCCTGCTATTTTTCCCCTCCAGAAGGCTGGCAGGCTCTTCAGTGGAGCAGTGCTGGCCGAGCGGGCAGGGGCCGGTGGCAGCTGCAGCCCCTGCACTTGCGGGCTGGCCGGCAGCCAGCGCCCGGGCCCTCTGCCACGGCCCTGCTGGGAGCTACGGCCACCGGGAATGCCGCACAGGCACCGGGAAGCGACAGCACACATGATCGGGCGTTCTGCTGTGACCCCCTTTCGTTTCTTGCAGGCAGCGAAGCCCTGGAACTGCAAACCTGCTCCTTCCTCACAGCGCCCCGGAGAAACCCACGTGCGCAGTGCTGCTGGCCAGGAAAGAGCACATGCAAATATTGCAAATGAGTAAATATTTAAACTTTAAAACAAATGAAGGTTAGTTAAATCGGTCTGCATCATTTAGATTAGCATTTTTCTACTTATCTTCTTCCTGTCTGTGCTGCCCCACATTTGCTTAGCAAGCAGAACTGTTTCATAGTGATAGTCCTGCAGATATTTCCTGCAGAAATAGTGCAGTGTAAGGGCAGAACTACGGTCAGCCTCGTGCTAGTGGAGAAATTAACTTTCTCATTATGTATTTGTGCAACCCATCGAGTTCAGACCCTGTACTTAAGTGCAGAAGCCAAAGTCCAAAGGCGGAATTGATGTGTGTGAAACAATCATTACTACTGGAACTGAAACATGTGAAATGCAGTAACTGGCATTCAGGTGCCAGTTCATTTGGCAAATTGTTCATTTAACTCTCCCTTTTTTGGTTATTGAGGTGGGCAAATCAGGCATGCAAAAATTCCACCAGCCTATCTTCAGTAATTTTTCAAAACTGAGGAGCTGAGGACGAGAGAGTACATGAGCACATGCAACAGTACAATTAATCCACTCCCATATCAGTGCTAACTGAATTTATTGTATATTTCAAATTAATCCTATTTAAAATATGGTTTCTATCTTTGCAATGTTTTCAATCAACTTTGAAAGCCAATTTTGTCCTTTCCTGGGCAAGCATGATGGGGTTTAATGCTGCATGCATCAACATGACTGTGCAATTTTCCCCATTACTTCATCCCCATCTACTTCATCATACCAGTATTGTAAATGCAACTCTGGGAATAAGCTCTGTTAGTGAACTGGTGCTATTTCTGTGGCTGAATCAGTGTCCCTGCTGCAACAGGAGACCAATAATTGTGGTAAAAGAAAAAACAGATGCATGGCCTTAAAAAAAAAAAAAATCATCATCATTATAGGCAATCACTTTGTGGATGTCTCGTCTTAAGCCAAACATCACTGTAACAGACTTATTTTCTCCTAAGCCCCCTTCCCTCATTAGTTGAATAAAAATGCTGGGACCCTTGCCACCCACTCAAATCCAGTAACATCCACATCACTTTATGTGTGCCTGCTCTTTCTCTCTTCTGGGTGCAGGTGTTTCTAACAAAGCTTATAAAACACATTTTTCTACCCATCTCCATAGTTCAGAGCACCAGCTTATATTCATTCTCTATTTCATTCTGGCCTTAATAAATGCACACATATTCAGACCAAGCAAAATGCTGCCACAAACACCTCCAGCCCACAACATCCACTCCTTCCCCCAGCAACCCCTTCACATCACTCTGCACTTTCAGAAACAGCATCTCCCAATTCTGGTATCACTCATTTACCAATTTCAGGAACAATTTACTGGCAACACTTGCAAAGCTGATACACTGACATCTTTCCATTTTCTCCTTAAAACTCTGCTTGCTGTATTGACCTCTGAAACCTTGACTATGGCTTGGCCTCTGCTTTATGGAAGCCTCATCTTCCCTCATAAGCAATGCCTTCCATTTACCATCTGCCTGTCTCTGTGTGTCATCTGCCCTTGACTCACTCTCAGATTTTAACTCTGTGCAGAAAGGAACCCTTTTCATTCTGTGCTTGTTGTAGAGCTCATTGGACATGGAAATCCTGGACTTTCATGTGAGTTTTCAAGTGTGGTAATGTGCCACAACATTCATTAACCTTGGGACCAGATTCTGTCTTCTACAAAGCAAGCAAAACAGCTTCAGGTTCATAATGTTCTTACCCACACTCTGTCTGCAATATTCATCAAACCCTTTTTAACTTGGGTGCCATCCATGTTTTGCAGTATTCATGCTTTTTCAGCCTTCTTGCTTCCATCACAGTGATGCCAAACTCCATCCAACTCATTTCTTGGCTTTACTTTATTCTTCTTCTAACCCTATCAGCAACATTTACAATGTTCTCGCATCCTTTTACCCTATAACTTACTGGATGTAACATTCATTTACCCAGCTTCCTTCCAGCCTCACCTCCAGAAAAACAACCTGATTGAGAACATCAGCTTCAGGCTTCTTATATCCACTGAATTGCTGCTCTTCTGATTCAGCATCCGACACTGTTGTCTCCCTCTCATGCTTCCCATTAACTGAAGTCCATTACAGAACAGGACTCCACCTTTCACCCTCCTACTGTTTCCTGTCCCTCTCACACTACATTCCCAACTGCCTCTCAGAAGCTCATCTCGCTTCCTGAGAGTCACCCGGCTCTAGCTGTCATCAGGTCCCTTTCTGTTCTTATTCCCCAGAACTTAAATACCTGCCTCACCTTTTTCCATCTTACCCCCTAGGTATTTGTTAACCCAGATTTCCAGAGCACTGTTTTTTTCCCCAATTCTGCTGTTTTTTCAGTTCCTCTGCCCTGCCACTCCCTGTCCTTTGTCTAGAGCATCTTATTCACCAGCTTAGTCATCTTCCTGTCTTTTAAATGGATTGTATTTTATTTTGCATTTTTTTTAATGTGCTCTTCACCAAAACAACTCGGGAGCGTCCTCACCACAGAAAGCTCAGTTTCCCACTGAAGTTGAGGCTCCTGGATTGCTCAGGCTGCTGGCAGGCCCTTTGGTCCAGGGACGCCTCCTGGAAACAAGCCACTGGCTCCATCGGAGGCGAATCCGGGTGCGGTTCTGAGGGAGCCACACTCCAGGCATCACTTCCTCTCTTATGGCAGTGCTGAGCATACACCCGTGCTGCTATTTTCCATTCCCACAGCCCCACGACTCTCACAACACCAAATGCTCCCTATATGCCACACCCAGCTCATGCAACGTATTCTTGACATCATGCTATAAAATGGTCATTTGAGTAGTAGGCTGGGACAGCTCAGTTAAGTCTCTACAGGGAGTGGAACTGGCTCTTGGAACAGACCTGGATACATTAAAGAGGAGCTCATGTTTGGAGCTATCTGGAATAAGAAAAGCCTCAAAACCACACAGAAAGTGAAGCAGAAAAATCCTGAAAAAATATCAAGGACAAAAAGCAGTATTTTAAAAGAACACATATCGTAGAAGCTGAAAGAGGGAAATACCTGCTTCATGTTATCATGTGAATAAAGTTGCTGTACATAAATTTGGATTCAGTTTCTGAGAAGCAAAAGACTCCTCAGGGCCATTCCTCCAGGTTTACATTTATTTATTCCCTTTTACTGACAGCAGTGCATTGCACTGCTTGTCAGATACAATAAGAGCTGTAGAATAAGCACATTCAATCTACAACATATTCTGAACTGGGGGGAAGATGGTGGTCCAGGGGTGTTGGTGGATAGTTAAAAGGCAGCAACTTCTATTCCTTCCTCCTTTTCTACTTCCACTGTCTCCAGAAAAGCAGGAACCCCATTTGCCAGTTTTTCAGGCTTTCCATCTGGCTATCTATGAATTCCTGTAACAGGGAAAGGCCCTTCATGGTGGGAGAGGATTACTCATTTTGGACTCAGTGCCTCTGTGCTTAGTCCCAGCTTGTTGGGAGTAAGGTCATAGTGGAACATTGGTCTGTGTTTTGCAATACATCCTTTTTATATTTTAAACATGTACACTTTACCCATAAGGGTACCTTAAAAGTAGTATTTTCATATTGCCCAACACTAACAGTTCAGTATTAAGCAACACTGCTGTGTTGTGTTTTAATTATCTTTATAAAAAGCTCCATCTTAGTGAGACAACATGCTAATATATACTCCTCAAATAAAAACATCAGACTGTTCACCTCACCTGTGTGTGTCGTGTAGGCAGGGAAAGAAACAATCAAGTGTCAGACAACACTGAAATGTATTTTAACCTTCTTGAGCAGTATTTTCTCCTGCTATGATTATTTCATAATCATACTGTAACTCTGTCAGACCTCCTACACAGATACAGTTGCTAGTACACTGGTTTGATTCCTGAATCTACAGCATTAAAAGCTTGGGAGAACTTCTCAAATAAAAAACCCTTATAGGCATAAGCCACTAAGAAGGTGAGGTTAAAAGTTTACATTTGATAATAAAAAGTCTGATGGAACAGACGGGGTTTTAGTCAATATATCCCAGCATCAGGATAATGCTGAAATAATGTTGAAACACCATCAGTCTATCTAGTAAACAAATTAGAAAATAACCTAGATATCATAATGGATTCCTCCCCCCTCCAGTGCTATTTTTAGATTCTCACATCTGCCCTACATGCTTGTCCAGTAGCAACCTAGATGGACAAACACTTTTTTCCTTTCAGGAAAACACAGGACAGATGGTGTTCAAAGTATTTCTCTCCGAGATAACAAGTTTTCCGCTTTTTATAAATTCACTCATCTTCAAACTGTGACAGCTGTGAGTTTAAAGATAAAATCAAAATGATCCAGATCTTGTTCATCTCCTTTCTCTAGGGTCTCTGAAAGGTCACGCAAACATGTCTCACTTAGAAGTTTCCTACTAAATGTGAAATGCTTTTCTAAGTTCAAACTTACTGGTATTTTAGAAAGAAGCAATGTATTCTGCTGCATTTTTTCCAAGTTATGTCTCAGGTCTGTATTGTGAATTTGGGATCTTCTGGATCCATTTGTATAGTAGATCAGACAGTATCTCCAAGATTTGTTAATAGCAATGATTATATTCCCTCATTCCTCCCATACTAGCATACATGGCAGTGTTACTAACCTACATTTTCTGCTTCCATGTAGTCTCTCATATTAGATTGTATTCTATGCTCTGGTTATCCTCATCGTCCTCCCCAGTATCCTGTTTGGCTTCAATTTATTTTTCTCCAGCATGGCTGAGCAGAATTATATCTGTTAGTGTAAAAGGGCTCTCAGGGGCAGCTCTAGGGGGACACAAACATGCCTCTGTTCTCACACATCCCCGAGTCACACCTGCGATCAGCTCGACATCACCCAGCAGGTTCACAGTCCTGCTCTGACTGGCCAGAAGGCTCAAACATTCTCCTTGCCAGTGCTTCCGCTGGATAAGCTCTTGTCTACATTTGCCATCTGCTCCTAAATCCACCACTTTCTTTTTTATGCAGTGACGTTTTGTTCCATTTCTATTACTTTGTTTCTCAAGGACATTCCATTTTAGTTGCATAAAAAGCCCTCATCCTCTGTGTTAAGGGCTTCTCCTATTCTGCACCATCTACTGATTTAATTGAATTTACATTTTAGTAAAAACACAAAGCAAGTCATTCCCAAAATGTGCTAACAACTATAAGCAGACAGAACTATTTCACCACTACACCGCTCCACCTATTTCAACACCACGTAGCCAACATCTTATAAACTCATTCCTACTTAATTTACTGTTCACTCTACTAATGCCAGGCTTCCTCTGATTGTTCATTGCTTGACATACTGTGGAATGCATTTCTAAAGTCTAGATGAATGATATTAATTACATTTTCCTGCTTCACAACAAAGCCAACCAAAGGTTTTATTCAAGTGGGTCCATGATATAGCATTTCAAGGTGCTGATGGCAAAAGTAGACCAGGATTAAGGGCAGAGGGAGGAAACACACAGTAGCTATAACCAGTCTATTTGTAAAGACTTTAGAGAATACAAGACCATGAGTAAAAGGCAGCATTAAAGTAAAAAAAAAAAAAAAAAACCCAAACCATAATCAAAGCAAACTTCCTTGCCAAATAGAAAAGCAGGCTTGAGAAGCAGATCTGTATCCTGACACTCTGCCTGCTATGATAATCATGCATGCAAGCTAAACACATTAGACCCAAATGAAACTAATGTAGATGCATATCAAGAAAAAAGAAAGAATGAACCAAAAAAAACCCCCAAACATTCAGAAATCACCACTAATTATCTGTCAAAATATGTATGTAGAATGCAGTCCCCAAAGTCACCTACACTGGGTCTGGTCTTACTCACTATTTTTATTAGTGACCCAGATCATGGAACAGAGACTACATTTATTAAATTGACAACCAACCAGCTTGATGGGACTGCAAATTATATTAGAGGACAAAAAGGCAAACTGGACAAGTGTTCTGAGAAAAAAAGATGACATGCAAAACACTGCACGTAGGCAGAAGTCAACAGCAAAAATACTGAGTGGCTAAGAAGGAATTCCGTGGGAAAAGAGAGGTTAGGTTCAATTTATGGACTGAGTTAACAGTATCATGCTGTAAAAATATAAACACAATACTGGGATATATCAATGTTTGTACAACCTGTGTTCAGCATTCATAAAGCCTCAGTTATAGTACTATAAAGTGAGCAGAGTTCTGGATATTGCTCTTCAAGATAGGTATGTACAATAAAATGAGCATAGTTTTGGAAAATACCATAGATGAATACAGACTGAAGAGACTGGGAGGGGAAAACAGCTGGGTGTGTCTCCAGCTATGAAAACAGGATGCTGCAAGGAATAATTTCTTAATCTCTACAGCAGACACAACAAGTTTTAACTGCCTTAATTTAGATTAGATGATCTCAAGGTCTTTTTCAGTCTTACCATTCTAGAGTATCTGCAGAGTCACTTACCTCTCCCAAATAAAACAGCATTTATAAACACATGCCCAAATTAAAAGTATATTATAAGTCTGCTTTTATTATGCCATATACCTCTCTGCATTGGGCATCACCTACTCCATGACTTCTCCCAACGGCAACAAAGGGGCTAAAATGCAGAAACAGTCTCAAGACCTTGCTCCCTGGCAGCAATATCCCAACACTCTTGAGAGCTGGGAGGTACCAGCTTTCCCTGCCAGCACTAATCCCAGCCTGCGTATTCCCACTGACAGAGCTGAATAGGAAGATTTACCTGCAGACCTTGGGAAAGGTTCTGGCAGATCATGCCTGACCTGAATGCCATAAAATGGCCTTGCTTGTCTAGAAGATTAATTATTCTCCAGGACAGGTATAGGGTCAGTAAAATTCGCACTCTGAAGTAGGTATATTGTAGGTTACTTCATTTCCTTTAATCTCCCAAATTCTTGACTGCCCCTCACCCACACTCCACAATGCCTTCCTAAGTTTTACATATTGTGAGGACAGACTGACAGGCTTTTAATTGCTTGCCTAGATTTTCCTTTTCCCCCTTCATGCTGGCACTGCTTTCTCCAATGATTGGTATCACCCTGAAGGAAAAATTAACTAAAATAGTTACAATCAGCACTAATTCTTTCCTAATTCTGAGATGGAAATTTCTCTTGGTCTCTGAGTATTTTACGATCCTTAAGTTCCCTCTGGTTGTAGTAATTTCCATTCTCTTATTCTCATATATCTAGTATTTTCCTCTATTTATCATTATCCTTAGTGAAAATTAAGCCAAAAATATTTAATGTTTTAGTTCTGTTATTGTTATTCTCTATCCTTCTCACCATACAAAACCTTATTTTTATTTGCTTTCACATCATTTGCAAGATCAAGTTTAATTTTTAGAAACAAACCTGCATTAAGTTGTCCTGTCCTCCTGCTTGCCTCCACCTTTCTCTCTCCCCCCATTGCTTGCAGGATTCCTGCATTAGTCTTGCTATATATGCCCAGGCTAGCTATTCATCCATTTTAGTCTGCAGACCAGGATAACTCTTTACTGAGGATTCTGTTTCCAGGCAAGCTTTACATATCTGTAACTTCCAGAAACTGAGTCCTGAGGCTCCTTACACCTGTGACCAGTTTTGCTTATTTAAATTTGCCCCTAAGATTCAAAACCCAGATTTCCAAACCTACTTCTCTGTATTTTTTTCCATATATTTCAAACCAAATCACCCCATGATTACTAAGGGTGCAATTTTATGTTCCACTTCATCTGATGAAGTGTAAGCTGCCACTAGCTGGGAATGCCTGAGTGCCTCAGCAGCCCCAAGCAGTGGCTCTATCTCTCTGGCAGCCTCATCCATCGCAGCTCACCCCCATCAGACTGACTCATTCCCGCTGGAGTCACCTTGCTGATGTAACTTATGCCTTGGCTGTGTGACTGCTCGGATCAGCTAGACACGGGCAGAGAGAGGGAAGCCAGCTCTTTCAGCAGATGATAAAGCATAAAGTGAAACTGAATCCTCCATCCAAAATTATTTTCTAGAATATCCTTATTGCTTTTCAAAGTGAAGGCTAAAGTAACACTGTCTTCCTTGTTGGTTCAGTGACTAGTTTGAGGAAGAAATTTGCCAGCAATCAAATCCAGGAGTACCTTGGCCCTATCTCTTCTTCTCTTATCTCTACCTGGGAAAGTAAACCACCTGATAACAAGGCAGTATTTATCTAACAACACTACAAAGATCCCTGCCCCTATTCGAGTCCAACCCCGGGGCTAACACAGATTCTTTGCTCCTTCTGTCATCTTTTTCCAAAGCGATTTTCAGCCAAACTGATTTCAGTCTGACCTTTTTACACCAAAGCATTTTTTCTAGTCTGCTGTATAATTACTACTGCACAACTTTTGCTTTTGTTGGGTTATTTCGGAACAGCACAAAGCCTTTTAAACACCTCTAGTCCAGTCGGTAACAGCATTTTGCCACCCTTCTGATACTCGCATGTCTCATATCATGACCTCTATGAGAAGCTCAGATTTCTCCATTTTGTTGTCCAGGCTGTGAACATTTCAGTTATTTCTTAGTAATCACATACCATGATCCAGTGGAAGCCTTTCCCTAGCTGCAATGGCTGACTATAATTTTCCTTCATCTTGGAGTTCTTTTCCTCCTTGGTTAGTACTAGTCTTCTACCCACTAGCACTTTTCCGTATGCCAAGAAAGAAACAAATGTTTACCCAACAGCTCTCTCCTAAAAACTGAGGTCTGAATGGAGGTTGCATTGCTGGTCGAAGCGTTTTTCCTTACACTGAAGTTCCCAGCCATTGCACTAGCCACCTTCTCCAAAGGCAGTTTTTCTAGGTACTTGAGGTTAAAGCCTCTCTGTAAGAGTTATCTCCTCAGTCGTCTCTCCACCAGGTACCATACTTGCACTTGGGATTGTCAGAGCATCTGCTCTGCCTTCTCCGGGACGGTATGCACATCTGTAATCCACCACAGGAGAAAATTTACTGTCGTTTATCCTATCATGAAGGCTAATGATGGAGTCTTTCCTTCCCACTCCCACTCAAATCCCTTCAGGATCTTTCTCAGCTTTCTCATTCCTGTTTATCTTCTCATTAAGCAACATCAAAAGTCCCACCAAGAAAACTGCAACTCCTCAGTCTTCCCTTAATTCTTGGATCTGGTTTAAGTTCAAGTCCCACTGCCAATCGCATCTTCTGCCTCCCTGCTTTTCTGGCTTTTTTTCCTCTTCACTTTTAACTGTATTAGTAATTTCATGCATACTATATTTAGTCATCTTTATTAAATCTGCCGTTTTTCAGGTTTCCTCCACTGTTCCCTTGATTATTAACTCTCCTTTGTTTCGAGTCCTTGCCTTTAAAAAGGACACACACTAAACTCCCTTGGATATACTCACCAGTTACATAGCAACTACTTATCAGCTGCTTGACTTCTGAAACCTTTTGTCTAAAGGAATTTCAACCCTTCATTTAGATCAGCTGTGGGTAGCAGCAGGAACCAGTCCCATACTCAAGTTCAAATGCTGTCCATAAATTACATTCAAATCAAACACTTGCCACTGGTCCTCAATAAACAAGATTTGCTTCCCAACCCCTCAGGAAAGGGTGCTGTGCTGGCATTGCTGACCTCTGCTATAAGCTCAGTTGTTTATAACAAACTGGATGTGTCAAAGATGTCTGCTTTGGTTATTCCCATGGAAGTCTATCCAAATTTGGCACAGTTAGAGGCCTAAAAAAAAAAAAAAAAAAAAATAGAGTTCACAGATGTCTGACTGAGAAATGCTTGCAAGCAAGGTGCTGTTTCCTTTCCTGACAATCACTGCTCCTGACTGCTGAGGGTTGCAGCCTCAAGGATTAGGACAAAAAGTGCTCCCCTTGCTGGCACCCACCACTAAAGAAAAAAGGGAGACAAAAGCAGAGGAGAAGGCACAAGGGGCAGGGAAAGAACCACCAGGAGGGCGACAAAGAATGAACACACAAAACAGCTGGCAATGGATTAACAAGAATAGAAAGCTCTGTGTACTACCACCACACATCCCCCTTGGAAACTGGAAACACACCTAGAAACCCCAGGCAACATTCCTCTGGCTTTTTACAAAGACAACTTACTGCTTCTTTTGTACCTGGGCCACAAAACCAACCAGCCAACTGATGAGGAAAAAAACCACTTTGCTCTGTAAAATGCTTGAGTACTATGTGGAATTAAGCTTCTCTCTCCCTCACTCCCCTACCTCCATCATTGAAAACAGGTCTCTTTAAAGGGACACCCCTCCCCAAATCAACTGAAAGGAGCAGCACTTTATTTCTACAAGTACTACGTGCTCTCAACAGTGTCGAAGCAGAAATCATCCAGGCACTCCTCATACACTGTTCTGCTCAACACCTCCTACTCTTTCCTGGCCTGTGTCACTTCTGAGTACTTTTGCCACTTGCAAGACACGACATATGTGAGGATGAGAACATTGTTTCTTTTTTTTGCCTTTCAACTTAATATAGTAATTATTTTTGTTAACAATTGTCCTAATCATCTTCAATCTTTTGTAACAGTATTTCAATGTACTATTTAACTTAAAGGCCCGACTAGCCAGGGATAACTGATACAAAACTATGAATAAATTAGATAACAGCTTGAAATCTATAAGTATTCAAAAGTTTGAGTTTTTTATTCCTATTAAGATATACTCAAGTTGTGCTTAAAGACATAAGCAATGGATGGAAGTTTAAAAACAAAGCCTCCCACTGGTCTTTATAGTCTCATACCTGTAGAATGTTTTAAAAGAACTTTTTTCTTCACCCTCAAAGTAACAAGAATAAACTTTTACATAAGCTAGGTACTGAGGGAACAGAAGAGTAACTCGCACTGACAGACTTTTATTTTTCTCTGAAAGAGAGCTATTTCAGACCAAGACTCACAAATGGAGCTAGACAATAGGGCAAGCACTAAATCTCTAGGACATTTCCCCCCTGCCCCCCTCCCCACCCCCAGTTTCACAGTGCTATAACACTGCACACTGAATTACTTCAGGAGAATCTATAAAATAAATGACCCATTTTTGGTCAAAAATCCCAGCTGTGAATCACATAGCCATTTGGCCTATAAAAAGCAAAAAACATAACCTTTTCTGTGGCCTGCCTTTCCCCCCCGCCCAGCCTGTTCTGGTACAGGGGAAAAAAAAAAAAAAGAAAAAAAAAAAAAAGAAAAAAAAAAAAAAAAAAAAAAAAAAAAGAAGTGTGATGTTTTCCAATGACTATAAAGGCTAAGAACTTTTTGACAAAGAAGCACAGTTACTTCATACTTTTGTCATACCTTCCCGTATGACAAAATCGTTCTGGCACACCTGCATAGAAATGCTTCATTTCTCTCTCTCAGTCATTATTCAGCCTCTGAAACTCTCTAGGTTTCTCTATAATTGAGTTATACCTGACTTTCTCCATAAGATTGCTAGTCCTGAAAAGAAAGGAGATAAAGAAAAATACATCCAACAGGTCTGAGTTTGTTTCAGCAGAAGTAAAGATGCTCTGCACTGAGTAGCTCCAACAGTAGTGTTCATAATAGAAGAAACCCCTGTCCTGGCAACTTTTTGTCTGCCTTCAAGCTAAACGAAGACCTAAGTAACATAATCAATGGACTTCAGCAATAAATACCTCATCATTGTAATAAAAGAGAAATGGACCCCTAGTTGTCACAGCAGAATCTAAATTAGGTTTCTATATTTAGAAGTACCACCTTTCTTTTGAGGATAATAATTTGCTTCAGTTGAAGGGCAAAAGAACTTGAAGGAAGTTGATGCAGAAGCTCCTGAACACGAGTATGAGTGGCAAAAGAGTGCAATCAAAAAAATTTATATGTAATGATGATGAGTATTGAATGTAATTATAACATCAACATTAAAACTAATTTGTAGAAGATGGGAGGCGTATGAAATTGGAAAGTGAAGTTTAACTAGCTGAGTTCTAGATCTTTAAAGAAATTAAAAGGACAAAGCTATTCATTCCATTATCAGCTTTTTATTTATGACCTTTCCAAGAGAAATTAATTAAAACACTATAATGACACCAGATACTTTTTACAGTAGTAGTCTAAGGTCTAAGGATGAAGATTGACACTTCTATTTCAGAACTGAAGAACTTGCATAATTAAAGACTAACAATTCAATTCCTTCTGTATCTGTCAATCCAAAAAAATACATTAGCTCTTCCACAAGCCTTACCCCACCTACTGTTTCACAAAAATATCGAGGATTTTTCTTCCATTGCATTTTTCCTTCCCTGAACTCTGCTGTACTTCAGTTATTCCTTTACTTTTAGCCACTGACACAGACTTTAGTAAGATGATTGTCTGTGGGTGAAACATGGTATTTTAAAGTAGTCTTTACGAGTGAAAACGACTCCTCCTTATTTTTTGCCTTTCATTCTATCTCTTTTTTTTTTGTCACTGAAATGTTCCCAGTCTGAACTTATTAAAAATAGTCAAGGTGACCCTCATTTATATGATCTCTAAAACATCCAGTAACTCCAGATGTTCCATTCCAAATACAACTAATTTCTTTTCATTTCAATTTTAACTAGTCACCAGCTCCTTCAGGACAACTAAGCAGAAAAAAATGCTGCAGTACTCAAAACCCTGCACTGCAAAAAGTGTGATGGACTTGCTATTAGAAACTACTATGATTTATACGTATGCAGTAGCATGAGAAAAACAGGATTAATGTAAAACACGTTGAATTAGCCACAAGACTGGAGCATATGGAACATAATTAATTAGGCTGGAAAAATGTAATTGCCAGTGGTATACAACAGACACGTAATCTTAACATTAAGGCATATAGCCATGAAGGGGAACTGATCTGTTACCTGTGTCCTTAGACATTTAGCAGAACCTTGGCAAGTTACTGAAGCACTTGTCTGCCTTCCTGCCAGCTCCAGTTTCAGCACACATCGTTTCAGACATGACCATTTTTGAGAAAAAGGGAAAGCCATCCTTTTTTGTTGTCTGGTCTGGTCATACCTTGCAGCCTTACTTCTCGGATGTAAAAACTTAAAATTTGTTTTCAGAAGTGTTTTCTCCGTGATGCAGAGACACATCCCACTCAACTCTAGACTGTAATAGTTTTTATAATATAAAATGTATACTTCATTTGAGTCAACATTCTGTTGCACAACCTTGCTTTTACAATCAGAGAACATTTAACATTGGGCTAAAACCTACATTTTAAGGATCAAAGTAGCTTGTGGCTTGATGAGGATGAGAAAAATATATATGTGTGTGTATATATAATTTTTTTTTTTTTCCCCCATGCAAACTTTTCTGGGTAGGTATTGTGGCACAGAAGGAAGACCATAACTTGACTTGTGGCAGGAAGCAGAGGGCAGAGGCACAGCCACTCTTCCACATGCCTCTTTGTAGCAGTGTGGTAGAAAGCAGAAGCCAGCCAGGCCACAGTAACTGTGGAGTGTCAGCACCCCTTTCACCACTGCTCCTTACTGGAGCATGCCTTCCTGAGTACTCACAGGATACTCACAGGCTACCTCCACTGCAGTTGTCAAAGTGCAATAAATCAACTTTTTTTGTTCCTCAGCAACATTTTTGAAACCAAACTGTCATTTAAGAGGAGAATGCTACATGCAAAAGGTTGATGCTTATGAATGCTTCCTAAGGGATGCAGCTCAAATAAATATATTTTAATATATTTTGAATATCACTAGAAATTAAAAAGCATGGACAATAATTGAATTTCAGCTTGCTGATAGGTGAGTCCAATACAGTGATTATTAAAAGCACTCAAACCAGGTTTTGCATTATGTGCCAAACAGCCCTTTAAGCATTTACTCCTGAGCTTCCCTCCATGCCTCCTGGGGTAGACTGGAGTGGAGAGTGTTCCTGAAGATTAAGGTCTGGCTTCCTTCAAGCTTTATGTATTAGCAAAAAGAGATCTGCTAACATATTAAACAATTTCAGTCTGTTTCATAACAACTTCTTGTCTCCAGTGTTTACTGAATTGCTTGTTAGTTTTCTGCCTGTTGCCCAAGCAGGCAGTGGAGGAGAGGAATGCCCATGTTTGAAAAGGAAAGCCTAGTTTCAAGGTCCACTTCCATCTGCTTCAGAGCAGTTTCCATGACTCCTCACTCGGAAACAGGAAAATGAACCTCTCTATCTTACCTCCTGTGTCAGCACCAGAACTATGCTCCAGCGGGAAAGGGAGTGCTTGATCAAACAACCTCTCCCTGAAGGTTTCCCTCAGACTTCTCTCTGCTTTAGGACCAGTTTGTTTTGTCAAAAAGTGCATTTCTGTGTCTACCTCAACCATTTAACAATGATTGATGGTCTAATCCATCTACTCTGCTTTACTAATTTAAATGAACTTCTCAACTGGAAACTAAAGCTACTTCCACCTCTACTATGTTATTACAGCTGACTGTAATTATTGCATTAGAACAATGAGTATTATTTTCCACAGCACAAAGTACTGAATTTTAGAGGGTATCAACCATCAGCTCTGAAGTCTGAACAGTCTTCAGTGGAGGGCACCATTTAATCCAGAGAAAACAGATTTTTATACCAAGTTTTGCAAAAGGATTTCCCATGGGCAGTCTGTTTTGACAACAGTTACCATACTGGGACATGTGAAATGACTACAGTTTTTCCCACACTAAAAGTGGAGCCTGGATGACCATCAATTTCAGAAGCATTCATGTTTCTTAACTAAATGCTCAAATTCTCATATTTACAAAGAAAAGGGGTGAAATGGGACCAATCAAAACTTACTAGATTAATAATTATGTTTATTTTTTAAAATTAAATTATTCCATAATATACTTTCTTCTAGGTAACACCAAGTTACAGTAAATACTAACTTTTCAATGCTTAAAGTAAGAAAAAACTACACAGATGAACAATTTTAAAAAATTTTCTATTTTAATAAAAGGCCTATTGTGTTACAGTGTCAATTTAGCTAGGTAAAACTCAGGAATGTGAGTGAGTGGCTCTTTTTCCCCCCATAATAGATAAGAAAAAAAGATAGGTTACACTGAAGAATATTAAGTATGATTAGATGCTTCTCAGAAAATGATCTGCTCCTATACTAAAAGCTGGATTAACATAGGTCTAGAAAGAAGCAACCAGATTCTTTTTTTTTTTTTTACATACCCTACAAAACTAAGTTTACCATGTAAATATATTTGTATGAGAACAAATTGAAAAAAACCTAACTTCTCGCTCAGATTTCCCTTGACTGTAGGTTATTTACTTTCTTACTCAGAAGTGATTTAAACCAATGGTGATGTATTGGCAAGAGTCTGTCAATAAAATTAATCTCTTTGCACCAGAGTTGTTCATGATGCAAAGGTAGCAGCAGCAGCTGGCTCATGTAAGCAACATATTTACAAACCCCTAAAGCCAGACTGGAAGAGCTGCAGTCAGGTCTGTGTGACCTTGCTAGTCTGGCATCAGAGCATAGTCAGGAACAAAACGCCACACTTGACCCTGAGAACACAAACTGCACCCACAAGATATCCATGCCAAGCCCCTGAGGAGCTCCCACTGCCACTGGGAGCTCCTGCCTGGACGATGAGACAACAGCAGTCCCCAGGAAACACCCAGAGTGTGCAGTGAGGACATGGCTGTGCTGCTCCACATCACCTGCTCCAGTGGGCATTGCCTGTGTCACAGCTGCCCTTGCTGCTGTTGCTCATCCCCGCAGGGTCACCAACTGCTCCAGGCTCCTAAAACTGTCTTGGCAAGTGCTCCTCTCCTACAGAAGCAGAGATCCCATCATGGGGCACTTCTGTTAAACACAGCAGTAGCCCTCTGTTTGCAGGTTACAAAAATTCACAGCCTTTTAACTAACACACTTTTGATGTGAGAAGTTCTTAACCTTATGACAAGGGCAGGAAGTCTTGGGCTAGACTGGTAAGCAACTGCTCCCTTCTTCTTCCTACAAAAAGTATTCTGTTAGACTGATGCTGGCAGGGCTCCCTGAGAAGTCATGTGTTTTGGCATTTATTCTTTTAAGCCAGTATATGGTTCCTCTTATAGCTTCTCAGAAGCAGCAAGCAGATGTCCCTGTATTTGTTACATTCACACCACATTTTAGGACTTCATTTCCAAACATGAGGTTTGGGGATTTTTTTTCCAGAATTAATAAAGGAAAAAAAATAAATTCTCTCTTTGTCAAAACTGCAGGTGCGAGGTAGCAGGACACAGTGCTACCTGCCATCAGCCCTTCACATTTCTCTACATTCAGAGTAACCCCTTCCATTCCCACAAAGATAATCACCACAGCTGAGAAACCTCAAACATGAGAACTGCTCCAACTGACAAAAGCAACCTAGGTGGGGCTGACAAAAAGCAGCATTTAATCACAGGTCTCAACATGCAGAGTTGCTATCACAGCATCCACACTACTATTAGAAATCATAAAGCAAGCCAGGTGGATGTTTACTTATTGTACATGTGAAAATCTAAGTATCTGGTATAGTTTATCCAGTGCTGGTGATCCCAGTGCACACAGCAGCAGCCTGCAGATCCTCACGGAAATGTGCAGCCAAGTTTCTGGCACAGGAGACAGCTTGAGGCTCACTCCAGGAGCTCCAGATAAACAACTCTGGATTTGTACCTTGTACCCACCTGACACTGAAAAAGACTGCCAACAAGTGTATATGGAGAGATCGTAGGTTACCATTCCTTAAGAACAGCTTACAAAAGATATTGTGGCAGTATCATGTACTACTCTTAGTTTTGTGGTTTTTTAAAAAGTAAAAATTGCTTTCTCATAGTAATTCTCTCAGCACTGAGATTTCAAACCTTCTTTTACAGAAGGCTTTGGTGCAGCTGCTGTAGTGATAAGGTTAGCTGATACCTCCTCCATCTGGAAGCTCCACTAATTCTTTTGCTTTTTCTGCTGGTTGCAAAACAGATGATTGCACATGTCTATTAACTGATGGCAGGAACTTATCATCAAGTAGCTCCATTTTTTCTCTTCAAGGCACACAGAGTAGAACTGGATAATTGTACACTTGGACCACAGACTCTTTTGTAGGAAGAGCTGACGAGGCTCTGTGTGTTCAAGGCCACCAGGGAGCTGGTGAAACCCCAGATTTACCTCTGCACCTCGCAGACATGCTGATAGCCCTCAGCACCGGCTGAGATATGACAGCTTTGAAGCTAAACCTCAGTAGTGGCTTCATTGTTTGGATTTGTTGGGTGGGGTTTTTATTTGCATAGACTAATTCAGGCCAGAAAAGTTAGCTCGCATTTCCAAAGCCCAAAATAAACCATATCCAAACATAAAAATTACATGGATTTCCTTCACAAACCATGAAAATCAAACCTGAAAACTATGGACTATGTTGTCTTATTGTACGGTTTTGTTACTTTTTTCCTGGTACAATATACTTCTAACTGGTCACAAGAATTGGATGAAATTTTTATTTTTCAGAAAGGCACTCTCAGATACATGCCATGCTTTGAAATCTTAGGTATGAAATACTTTAGGCTGACAAATACCCACGGCCATGCATGGCAGCTAATGCTATGGAATTAAAGCTGGGGATGGTCCTGAGGGGGCTGGGAAGAGCAATGGGAGTTCACAACCCAGGCAGCTGCTGAAGCAATGCTAATTGACTTCTCATGCTAGTAAGGGAAAAGAAGGAAAACTGGGAAGGCAGAGAAATTTTACTTTACAGTTTCACTACTCTGTGCTGTTAGCATCATCTGTCCTGTCTTCATTGAGGATGAAATCACTGCAGAGAGTTGTTCACTTTAATGCAGGGGCACAAGAGGGCATAAAGAATAACTTCCAAGAGGGCAGAAAGAAACTTGGAAAAGGCATATCAAAATGGAACAGCATAATTCCTCCTCTGACCACACACAGAGCTCACTAAACCACATCAAAGGATGTTAAAAGGAAACAGAAATCAAAAACCTAAAAGGGAAAAAAAGAAATTTTTCTCAAAGAAGCTGACAAAAGCTTATCCAAGTGGTGTATCGCAGCAGACAGAACTGCTAACTACTGTTATTCCCATCTCTTCTCTCACAAGATTATGAGCAGTGGGTCACACCAGGTCACTACCTGGTTTCAGCAATTCCCCCATACACACTTTCCCCCTCCGTGAAACCAGAAAGGGGCATACAAAATGATCCAGCAGCACCTGGCAAAGAGCAGTTTATGGATCAACTTCCTGAGCTGGACTCCACATCCTATTTCATCATCCTGTCCCTTAGTCAGCATAACCACTTGCTGTATTCATGAACATTTTTTACCACCGTAGCACAGCACTCAGCAGCAAGGGCACCATGGCAATAACTTTATCATTCCTTTTGCCCATGAAGTGCTTCCTTTTGCTTGTTGTGAACCTGCTGCTCCCCTGTATCAATGGGCATCCATTGGTACTTCAAGGCAGTAATTTCTGACATGCTGCCTCACCAGCATTTCTGGCCATACAAAAGGCTGACCCCACCACCAGCCATCTTCCAAGCCAGAGAACACAAGCCTGTTTAAGAGTCCTGACAAGAATATTTTCTTCTGACCCTCTTTCCTTTTACAGTTCTCCTATCCAAGCCTTGAGATAACTTGCAGTTGCAATGCCACTGTTAGTTTCTACTGGAACATGATTTTCAGTTTTGCTTTGTCCTTACACTTAGTCTTTTTCCACTGTTTGCTGTTATTCAGCAGATCACTGGAGCTAAAACCAAGACAGAAAAGGCAAGCCATAGTTAAGGTCAATTGAGGACATGTGACCATTACCTGTCTTTGGAATGATGCTAAAATGCTTCATGAACTTCAACTGAGAATTTGGACAACTACTTTAGAGAGCTAGTCATATTCTATTATCTAAATAATTTTTTTTAAATGCCACCCATGAATTTCTGAATGAAAGAGCTTCACGGAGAGGCTGACATAAAGGTGGAAAGTTTGACAACGCAATTTCTTCATTTCATGGAATTCCAAGATCATAACAATTTGAAATTAGAAATAATGTTATTTTAGATTAACAGCTGATCTACCAGAACACTTTTTCCATTAGTGCTTGACACTGTCAACACCTGTATCAAATAAATGTCTGCCTCACTTGGGAGATGGGTACGAACCAAAGTAACAAAATACTTTACACTGACAGTATTACTCTGAGGTCCTGAAACGAGCTTACATTTGTAAAAATCCGTATTTGGGACAGAAGGCTGTAGTAATGGTTTTGATTCCTTTCTTACATCTTAGAAAAAGATGGCTGAGATGAACACTTTTGATGAATTTGATACATCTCAAAAACACTAAAATAATTTTTGCCATCCAAAAACCTTATGTAAATTTGCTGTACATTTTTCATAGTCTTACAGACAAAATATTAGGGAAAAACCCACCAACTTTAGCAAGACAAGGCTTACAGAGAGAGTATCAAAAGGTGAAACTATAAAAAAAATTGTAGACCAAATGTGATGACTTAGAACAAGGAAATCTGTAAGAATACAGTACTTTTAGACCATCAGAAATCCATACCTCCTACAAAACAAGGAGTGGAGTCATACTTTTTCCGTTGCCATTACTTTATTTCACAAAGTCTTTGTGGGTTGATAAATCTCACCTTCGTGTTCTGCACAAACACCAAAACAGCATTTTGAATCATTGCCTTGGGTGAACTTTGCTTGAAAATATTTCCTGAGGCTATTCGAAAGGATGTTTGCCAACAAAACAGCTTGTAAAAATGCAGACTGAGCAAAAGAAAGATAGACTGATATTATTTTCAAGATCATACAAAAGACCCCTATACATTTCAGCCAAGGAAGAGAAAGTTTTTCTTTGAATTCCCTGAACATTTAAAGACAGCCATTTATAAGGTTCTAGCTGTAAGAGCACATTTTTAATGGCAACCACATCCCATTGAGTATCTACCAACAAATCCCTTTTGGATCTGAAAGGGAATCATACATACTGTAGTTGAGTTTCCAGCAATGGCTTTTAGTATAAATAAAAATATTTCCTCTTTTCAGAGTTTAAAAATGTGCTTGAACTCTGCTATACTGCATAAAAAAATTTCAATTAGTCTGATTTCAATTTCATGTGAATATAGCATTATTGATATGAAGTTTTATAGAGGAGGAAAACAAGGTATAGCTATATTCATAATTAATGTCTTTTAACCAGAATACTATTTTGGGCATTGGAAAGTAGAGCAGAAATTATATTTGAGGAGTACTAGGAATAAGCCTTATATAACTCTTGACCTAAAGTAAACATTAAAAAAGTGATGCTTATATTAAAAAGATAACTGATCACTTCTATTTTTATAGCACCAGTGATGGAGCAGAATTCCATTTCTGAATAACATTTAATATATCATGTATTAGGATACTATGTGCTCAGCTGCCTTTTTTGTTAGTGCAGAAATACAGTCAGCATCCATCCTCTGAATATTTTAACGTATTTAAAGTACTTTTATGCAGAACAACTATGAGGCACTCTAAATTCTGTGATGTGTGAAACACTTTGACCAACTATGTCTCAGCTCCAGTTATTCAATTACAACTCATTCAATGCTCTCTGACATATTCCACTATGGTGTTTCGTAGAAATCCACAGGAATTACCTCTTTCATTGGTCTTTTACCCAGCCTAATTATCAAGTAAACTTTCCATATTTTAGGAATAAGCATGTTCTGGGCAATTCCCAGAACTATGTGCAGGGTAATGGGCAGAGGGAAGAATACATCATCTGCATAATTTAAAATTTAAAAAATACTCAAGAGTTTGAAAATTCATAGTGAATCAGTACGCCTCAGGTAGGACATCTTACACTATTGACAGAAAAACTGGTGGATCATCTATCAGCTGGATTTTGAGACAATTGTGAAACAATATTAGGCATAAACACTGTCATAATTTCATTACATATGCAGCTTTAATTATAATTTTACTCAGCTAAAATGAAAGGAAATTGTAAAGTTCAGGAATAGAGAATTGAAAGTTTGCACAGACAATTTACACCTCTAGCTTCACCCACACATACAGAAAGCATTTTTCAGTTTTCCAATGGCTGACTTTGCAACCTGAGCAATGGCTTTAAAAGTACATATCATTTGGGCTGTGATCTCCTAAACTCAAAATGGAAACTGGTATTACTGAAACTCCATCACGTGGGAGCATAGTGACCCCACAGAGCTCACAACATTTACTTGAACTTTCATATTTCATTTACTAGCCAAATAAAGTGAATGGAAGAACAGCAGGCATGGGGGCCCCTGTCTGGAGCTACATGTATTCACCTACTCTAAAACACTCTCTCTTCTAAAACAAAATGACAGGCCGAGAAGAGGATCTTCTTCAGCTTCCACAACTGAGTACCAAGTGTTGTTCTGCTCAGAGCTCTGTTCCTCCCAGTGACTGAGGCACCAGAAATCCCTGGCAGGCTGCCACACAACACAAACCCACAAGACCTTGCTTAAAACCAACCTACGTCGTCAGATGTCTTTTAAGCTAAGGAGCCTGAAAACCTGTGCTGCAAGGCAACCACAGAAGCTGGAACAGTTTTTAAGAGAAGACTGTTCAGACCAGTCCCTAGAAGGAGATAAAAGACTATGCAAATGACTGTCATAATTATCTGGTAGACAAGCTTTGGTACTCAGGATTCACAGGTTTTATTTTTAGTTCTGAAAGGAAGTATGCTTTTTATGGTCAATCCCAGTTGGCCTCTTTCTGCTTTCACCGCTCTTACCACTTCAGCAAGAGAAATTACAATACTTCTCGTTCAGCTGCTCATAGGTTTTCCCGTAATGGTTATAGGAAATGGGGATGAACTTGATACTCCCATTGTTGTTCATAGATTTGTACAGGAGAGGTGGCTGCAACCAGAATTAATTTCATAATTAATTTCATACTTAGGCTTTCTACAAAATTCTGGCCTTATGTTTAACAAACTACCTACTCAGCTCAAGCAGTAAGTTCATACACAGTATTAGGGATCTATTATCCAGATTTGTTTTTACATAAAGAAAAAGCAAGTTCTACAGAAATGGAATGGCTAGACCTTGAGCACATTAGGGAAATCTGTCCACCTGCAGACCCTCAATACCCAGAAATATGACTTACTTAGAGAATTTTTTTCCCTCCGTATAACCAGAAACCTCTTTCTTTCCAAGTAATCCCACTTTCTCCTTTAATTTTAAATCCATTACAATCACCCAGAGGTTTGTGCTAGAGCTGCGTGTCACCCTGCAGACTGGGGATGAGTGAAGAAGGCACCGCCGTGACTCACTGTCCCCTCAAATAACCTCCAGACTGTTCCGACCTGAGCTGCAGCAGAATGCGCTGGCTGCTGACTCAAACAGATGCAATACGGCCTCATTCCCTCGCCGAGCACGGTGCCTCCCCTGTGCCATTAAATATGATTCATACACAGCACAGTGCCAAAATCAAAAGAACAGATCAACATTAGCAGACAGTAAATTCTAAGTCTGCTCTTCTTTGAATATTACATGCAAATAACCTGGTATAATTCTGCGTATAGCAGCTTGCCCTTCAACCTCAGTAAGGATGTTACAAATTTACCACCTTTAGTAGGAACTCACAGTCGGTTTGACCATGTAAGCGCCCAAAAGAAACATCAGAGATGCCTGACACCAAAGTAAGCTAAACATATGCCAGTGTTTTGCATCAACCGGTTGTTAATTAGCAGACTGTGGTGAAAGCACTGACATCAAAAGTCATTAAAACCACGTCCAAAAACACCTCCAGATTTCAGAGAATCTAACATTCATCTCTACCCCTCAGAAAAGGAGCCAGTGCCTTTGGAAGAAAGGAGGACATGTGACAGAAGAGCTTTTGAGCAATGCTGTCAGACAGCATGGCATGAAGCAGTTCCTGTCTTGACAAAAAAGTCACAGAGAGAGACAGACTTGGCTAATAATCCCATCCTTTTCAACCAGACAGGATGTGGTTCTACAATAAAAGAGACACTATTGACTCCATTAACCTACAGTGCTGGAAACAAGTCATGAAAAATGTATTAATTTCCACTGCTCATTACCACCCCCAAAATAGCTGCTACAGGCTTACCTATCACTTGCAGTATTTTTCAAGAAAATACTATAATCCAGGGAGAGCAGCATTTCCTAACTGAATATTTTTTTCTTCAAGAAAGAACAAACCAAGTGTTTTCATCTGCTGATATTTTTATATATGATGAATTAGTCCCTTCCTATGGTATAATGCAGACTCTCAAACTGGAAGAATTGATCTCTCTGCCTAGACTTAAAAGGTTTCACTAGCAAGGAGTTTAACTTTCAGTTTTCAGAGATGTAAGTGGGGGGGCTGGAGGGAGGGGGTGTGTTCTAGTAAAGCAATGAATAACTGGGCCAGGAAATACATTTTGAGATTGTTATTAATATGGAGATCAGTAAGCAATTGTGTGCACATTTTACATGGGTACCACAAATTTGTCCATTGATACTTGAGATCTGTGCCATAATCCATGAATATAAATTTAGAATTACTTTTTTCACAAAAAGTCAGTCATCAGTAAAGGACCATGTCAACTGCATGACCAATACATATAGGTCTTTCGCACTCTATGTCTTGATAAACAGAAATACCCATTTATTTACGTATCAGTCTGTATACCTCTGGTTTTTTGATCCCTTTCTTCAACTTGGCCTCCATAAATTCAAGATGTGTTAAGTCATTGTGTGGTTTTGGCATTTAGCTCACAGAGCCTTTTCGTGCCTCTTTCTGTTTTTACAATTAATGGAACCTTTGCAAATTAACACAGCCTGCATACTGTAATAAATATCAATTTACAATGTTTTTGCCACTAGAAACACATAAACAGTTAATATTTCACCTTTATAATGTATTTGTGAGACTTGCTTATACTCATCAAGTAACTTATTCCCCTCTCATCCAAATAGCAATCCTTTCTCTCTCAAACTGAAGACGAACAAGAGGCTTGAACATCATGTTCAGCATCACAGATGAGTATGACAGGCTTTGTGGTAGTACTCAAGCTCTTAGAAGTTCCCGGAATGCTCCTCTCAGAGATGTTATTCATTCCTGTGATGTGCCACAGCACAGCACGTTGAGGATGGCACCAGCCCCAAATGGGATTTTGCAAGGAGTCAGCTCCCATCCTGGCATACCGGAGAGCATCACAGCACAGCCACCCGTGACTCACAGCAAGTGAGTCTCTGCCAGCCTCTCCAGCTGTGCAGGGACAGGGAGATAGACAGGAGAGTTGTTCAACCAGCCACAACCTGCTTCCTTTCACTCAAGGCCCTCCAGCACCCTCCTTGCCAGCCAGACAAAGCAGCAAAGGCACATCAGCAGACATGGGAAAAGCCTGTATTTTAGCCATGGAGACTGCACCCTTGTCAGGTGACTGAACACGAGCTGTCTCATGCAAATGTGCCCTTCATCACTCCAGAGAAGCATTTTCTGGAGGCAGCTGCATCCTGTGTGTCCTGTGAGCTGCTGTGACTGACCATGCACAGACAATACTGGAACATGGCATTCAAGCTCAAAAAGGGAGCTGTGGGGAGGAACTGAACAAATCAAACATCCTGTTCTCTGAGGAAAACAAAGACTACATAAAGGAGATTCTCATCAATAATCCTGTACTCCACAGAAAATGCAAAGCTCTCATTCCACTGTCCTTGGACTGATGCACAAGGAAAGCACAGCTATAAGAGGGATACACACCCTATGCAGGAGGCAGGTACCAGCAGCATGAAAACACAGCTGAGCAGCACAAGAGGGGATCGAGGATCCAGGACAATGAAGAAATACCAAATGGCTCTCAGGCATCGTAAAGGGAGTAAGAGAAAAGGAACAAATGGCACATTGACAGGTGTTGTGTCTGCATTTGTATGTCTACTATGGGGTTTTTTTGTGTCTAGACTGCTGTGGTTTCCAATTTCTTTACAAAATAAAGGTTACTGAAGCTGAATTGTCAGCCAACTGCAGAACCAGAGATTCCACAAAGGGGGAGCACTTTTAGAAGGGAAATTTGAAAATCATGAGAAATCTTTAAGGAGAAGAGTTCTAAGAACAACTGTTTTTAAGACAAAGGTCTAGCAACTGGGACATGGCACAGAACAAGGTATCTGTAACTCTGAGCCTTGGACCTGACCTCAAAGAGCATGTTCTGTACACTGCCCTGGCAAACCACACCATGGGCACAGGATTCAAAAGTGAGGTCCAGAAGACCTTTTATCTGTTATGGCCACAGGAAGAAACCCATCACAAGGCTGTTATATACATCTGTGCATTTCCTCAAAAATCTGGTTAGCCTCTTCCAAAACCACTTCAGAAGAGGTTGTGTGGCTGGGAATGAAAAGCTTTCTCTGTCTTATATAGAAAATCATCTCCAATCTGGCTGGGATGACAGTCACCAGTCTTGTTAAACAGATCTTTGCACAAGACCTGGCAAAATGAGGAAGAATACAGGTGATGGAGAATGGAGTTGATCATGTGTCTGAAGTGAGGAATTTGTAGGCATCAGAGAAAAGGGATCAGTGATTCCTCAAACCTGGATTATATTGTGACACATTTGTGAAATGGTAACATTGCTCTGCCTGTGACCATCACCCCAGTTTTTCAGTCTCTGTTATGCAGAAGTGGTGTGGGAGGTTTCCTGCTTTCAGTTTTTCTTCCCAGAGCTCTGATGAAAGCTGTACAAGTACGTCACTGGTAATCTGGGGCTCTGCACAAACAAACAGACTTATTCCTTTCAGTATCCACTCCTCTATTCAACACACCACCTGGAATCAAGGCAAGGGATTCTCTCCCATTCTTCACTCCAAGAATGGCAAAAATGACAGCATGAAAACATCACTACAAGGAAACAAAAGGAAAAACCTACTGCACTTCATCCTGTTCTGTTCTGCAGTCTTCTGTGGCAGCAGTAATTCTCCTTTCAAAGGTAAAATGGAGACAACTGCTACCACCAGATAGTCTATGATTCTATTTATCTCAGCAAGTAGGCCCTATGTGTTCTGGTGAAAGAGCAGAATCATTTGAACCACCTTCAGAGAAAATAACACGGAGAACAAAGACTCCCTCTTTTGACACCAGTGAGCTCCTGCAACAGTTCTCTGAATTTGGAAGATGATGACCTTATATTCTGGCAGTCACTTACCTGAAAAAGCTGTATTTAGTTGATACCTCATTCTGGCTACTGTGGGAAAAGAGCAAACCAGCAACGGCTGGAGGCTGAGTCTTTTCTGTTAAATGGTTCAAGCTAGACAAAAGCTGATACCAAAACAGAAGAAAAAACCAAAATAACCTGAAGAAGTGGTAAACAGCACAAGTACAGAGCATTCTTTCCCCAGTTCCCCTCGCACCCATATTGTTTTTGTTCTTTGATGATGAATTCCTAAATCCCTTTTTTCCCCTGCCAGCAGCCTCCATCCCAGCACAAGCTTCTCAGACAGCTCTAGAAGCACCAACACTGCTTGCAATGTTATCAAATAGCAGCAGAGAACTAAACCAGGCTCCAGTCATAGCTTGGAACCAAAGACAAGTAGTTTAAGTAGACAACTCCACCGCTTTCACACCTATCCTGTTACTGGTGGTATCTCCTTTCAAACAATAAGATACAACCTCCTATCTCAAAACATGCAGCACATTCTGGAGGCAAAGTTAGTCGTGAATCCTTTCTCAAATGAGCAGCAATTCCAGACCACAAATCAGGAATTATAGAACAACATATAGCCAAATTTTTGCACGAGTGCTAAAATCTTAACAAAACTGCAAAACAGTCAAATTGAGGGGAAAATAAGTCGTCTTTACCATTCCTATGCCTCAGAATCATTAGAAATCACAACTGAACTCACCTCTTCTCACAAAACTGCTCAAGAGAATAACTTCTCAAAATTATAATTCCAGCCTTCACGGTTGAAAGCTAAGTCTAGAACTATGAACAGGCTGCAAATCATTGCTTGCATGAATCTAGAAAAATTAATCAGATCTGTAAACTGCCTTGTTAACCTCAAAGAAGAGCCCTACTGAGTCCATGCCCATGTGGTAGAACTCAGGCCTTTCTCCACATAGAACATGAAGATGAAATTTTTGCTAATGAATTTCATCACTTGGTCTTAGACAGGAACTGCATTATTTCACCCACTCCACAACTGCTCCTACTTGCAAACTCATTCCCTCAGAGGGTGACTAATGCGCAGGATAGTTCAATGAGCAGTAAAATGTAAAGAACAAAGAGAGCACAGGTTTTGTCTGCAAGGCAGAAGAGACAGAAGTATGGTCTGGTGAACTCATCAAAGTCAACAAGGATGGGGGAGGGTGTTGGGAGATTCAGTGAAGCTGGATCCAAGCTACAGTCTCTGACATGGGACACCCAAAACACTGCATTAAAAAAACCCAAACAACTCTGTGCACAACAAATGACTCGAAGAGTATGATAAAACCAGTGGCCAAGAATTACAACAGTTGAAAACATACAGGATTGAAAATCACTTTACATAAGGATTTTTTTTAACTTCTTATTTTCACTACTCTAATGGGAACGCTGTTTGAACACAACATGGCTTTAAAAAAACCTCCAATCTTACTAGCCTTACTTATTACAGTTAATTTGGGGGTAGTTTATACCCACCTTCTCGTGCCTACCTTGGAAATGGAAAATAAGGCTCAATTTCTGATAAACAAAAATTATTTGGTTTACATGCATACATGGTTACCAATATTCTTTGGCTCCTCACAATTTTTGTTGAAAACAGAATTTCAAGAGAGATGCATGTATCTGCTTTGGCCTAATGACTTATTTTCCGTAAGAAATTTGATACAAGCAGTTACTGGGTTTTCTCCATTTACTTTTTATAGTCAAAATGTTATTGCTGGCCAACATAACAACAGTATTCACAATTTATTGTGTTTTATAAATCTTGCAGTGACTTTCCTGTTATCTCCCATTTTCATCTCTCATTTACGAAAATAAACAGATCTTTTAGTTCATTTCAATGACAAACTCTAAAGGCAACCAACAAAAATCTGGACTACATTCGTTGAAAAAAATACTGAAACTGTACAAAGAAAGCAAACTGCAGCTAGAGCTTTAAACTCACAATGTAGATACTAAGACCCTGGTTAATACCAGTGATAAAGATCCATATATGTTAAAGAGAACCATTTCCCTGATAGAAAATAAGTAGCTATTGACTACCTTTCATAGTTTGACAGTGCCGGAAACATCCATGGCCAAGAACAAGACCTGTGATTTCTTTATACAGTTAAATGACAGATTAAAAAAACAAATCTATGGTGTTTCAGTGTAAACACATATATTAAAACATATGCTAAAATGGCCTTAATATATAAAAGGGATTGGTTAGAATCCTGTAAAACATGGGAAAAGGCCAGTCTGTCTTTCCTACTATCTAAAATTTGATTAAAGTAATACTACCAGAAAGATGTGGTACAGACACAAAACAGCTTACAGCTTTCCCAGGTTCTGAGCAGGTGAGATGTCATAGACACTATCCCCAAAAGGCAGGCAAATACAGCAGCAGCCAAATGACATCCAATAGCACCAACTCCCCCTGCCTGGATGTGTGGAATGGTTGCCCTTCCTGCTTTCATTTGTACTTTGTATGTGCATTTGTAGCATTTAAGGATATGACATTGGTCATTTTGTCACTGTGAGAGGAAGCTTAGGTTAGATAATTAGAGGAGAGTTGAAAAGGCACAATAAAAAGCGCAGTGGTTATTCTAATAAATAATCTCACATACAATCTTACGTGTGCCAATAATGTCATTTGTATTGAAGGAACTCCAAGTACGTCTGTCATTAAAAGATTGTGCAATTGCAGCAGCCAAAGATGTTGAAATCTACATTCTACAGCAGTGGCAGTAATTTCAGAGCTGTGTGCCAAAATGTGATTAATCACAGCTCACCGAGTATTTTGATAGTAACACAGGAAAATAGCTTGGCATAGAAAAACCATATGATAAATTAAGAATGCCATCAAGCCCCCCTGAAGCATAACTTTCCAGTAAGTATGAATACCACAGCACTTACATAGGTTGATTAACTTCCAGGATATAGGTTCCATATATATAAAGGACAGAAAAATCAAAACTGTTAGTAAGAGACCATATGGAAAATTGTCTAAATTCTTCCCTAACAAAAGTTCATCTGAGATTATGCAAGTCTGAAGGAAATAGAAATTGCTGCATATTCAGACACACATCAGAGCTGCATTTCTACCTGACCACATTTTGGGAGTTGAGGAAAAACAGCAGAGTCACAGGAGGTTCTCTGTATATTGCACATTAGTCAGGCTTATAAAAACCATGAACAATCCCTCCACCTGCAAACCAAGCCAAACACAGTCCTCTGCCGCAAGTGCACCAGTCCAGACTGATCAGATGCCTGCAGCTGCCTTCACAAGCAAAGCTGATGGCACTTGGTGGAGGTTCATACAATTCTGCCTGTCTAGGTGATGGCCTGACATCAATTTGACAAGAAGTTCAACAAAAGTTCTGATGCCATTGCAAACCCACAACTGCTTTTTCTCCCACAGGACAGCATCTTACTATACAGTAGAAAAACATCAATAAATAAATGCACACAGTGATACTATTTTAGTTTTATGTTATTTTTAAGATGACAGAGTTCTGAAAGACCTCTCTGACTTAATGTAATTCCTCCACACTTGTCCATAATTGCCCCAAATACTGCTCCCAAATAAACAGGACCATGACTCTTAGGAGGTGACTGCACACAAATGCCTATCCACTGTACTTGCCAATGGACGATCAATAGCTAATTCATTACCAGCTCTCAAACTACCTTGTAAATGTGTCTTACCCAAGAGGTAAAACAGAATTGATAGGTCTGCCCTAAGTAATCTAACAGGAGACAGTTCAGAAGGGGTGGGGGGTGATGCCCATTCTTCAGGATTAAAAGGATTAGCATCTTGCCTCAAACTTCGGTAAAGCATCTGATCCTGGCAATATTATAGAAGCAGTTTTCAGAGGTGTTGATGCCTCTTCATGTACTCTGCAATCATGTACAATCCACTACTAACAAGATTGCTGAAAGGAAATGTATTAGGGTGCATCTTCAAACTACCCTTTCTGTAAGACCCCAAGATATCCCCTGGCATTTCTGCAGTCCTTTAAAGATATGCCCTGTAATTTCTGCAGCACTTTATGTAATCACAATGTGAAAAAAAAAATCTGATTTTAAATTTAGAAGCAATAAAAGAGTTTAATGAATCATTTGGACTAAAGTACTACAAGTACTAAAAGTACTGTAATTTAAAATAATAAAAGTACTAGTACAAGCAAGAGCATAAGTGGACAAATAGAAATTCTGGAACCAAAACCATCAGGCTTTAGCTTGGCAACAGAGCCTCACAGAATACAGAATTACAGGATCACAGAATATACTGACTTGGAAGGCGCCTACCAGGATCATCCTATTCCAGACAAAAACACCAAAACACATAGGAACATAGTTCCCTAAAAAGCCAGTTACACTCAAATGCAAAAATAAATGCAAAAAATCTTTAGAACACATAAAGAAATTTTGGCTGTATTCATATTAATATAAAGTTTTATTATTATACTTTCAAAATAGCTAAATAAATCAGCCAATGGTGAGAAGTACTATTCAGCTCACTTCAGGATGCAGCTAAATGTTTCAGAGATTCCAATGACATCATCCATTCACAATCAGCCACACTAATCAGTAGTTTATTCCTATTGTGATGGTACTAATACAGTTTGCAACAATTCAGTATATGCATTTAAAATCTCAGCAAAGCCCTTCAAATTAAATATGTAAGAATTTTTCAAAGCCATCTGAAACTAGACCCAAGAACAGAAATATAATTTTGCATCATTTATTAAAAGAAATTAGGTACTTACCCAATGTCCTGGACTCAAAATTGATGAGAAATTTCAAATTAAAATACTCGGTCAGGATTTTTTTCAGAATGATGCATTATATGTAAGCATAGTTAATTTTTTTCTTATACAGTTCTATTCAAAAATTGAACCAAAAAATAGACCAAGTCTTTCCATAAAGCAGTCAAAATGGAACACAACAGCAGCTACTAAAAGACCAAAAAGCTGAATAAAATACTTTTTTTTACCCATGACTGGTGTAGACCCTATGAGAGTTGGTAGACAAAAAATAAACTCTAAATCATTAATTGTGTTAATAAGTCACCTATCTGTAAATAAGAAGTCAGACCTACCCAGGGTTAGAGAAGGTCTGCCATGTGTCTCTAGTAAAATATTAATTACTGAAAAAAGATATTATTTTCAAACAAAGATCAATTCCCAATCAATAGGAGTCTATTTTGATTGTTTACAAAGTCAGCCTAATGAATACTTTTCTGAAATTGTTTTGGTTCCCCAAGACTTTATACAGCCCTAAATTTATAGTTCTTAACATTGATTCACTTTCTGGTGTTAAAGATACTGTATGTAACAATGCCTTAAACATGCAATGCATATTAAATAAGGTACAATACCTCAAAGAATTACCAATAACTATTGTTCAAGTAATCTCAGGCTTTACTGCAAGGAACAGATAAGTTAGGGGAAAAAAACCCAATCACAAACATTTGCCCTTCCCCCAGATATGTGAATACACCACGCAGCAGATGCCCAAAAACCAGTAGTGTTCTAAACCCACAGAGATGACAAAGTGGTTTCTTAATACCTGATGAATTTTAAAAAAATTAAATTGTTTCAATGTTGTTCCATCATTTGTTTAGAACTGACATCATCGTAATACAACACACTTTGCAAAGAGAAACACAAATGTCTTCAGTTCAAGTTTTTGCTTTTTCTTTCAATAAGTCAAATTTCAACTGAATGTCTCTTTGCCATTTCTAGCCCTTGACTCAATTTCCTGATTTGGCCAGCAGCTGGAAGGATGCTAATCCAAGTGTACAAGAAAGGAAGTGGTAACACAATATACTCCCAGCCCTGGCCTCTGCATGTTCACAGAGTATGGATTTTGAACCCACAGCATATAAATAAGACATATATTAAATGAGGACAAGAAAATTACTCTGCTGAAGAAACCAACCTGTCCCTTCAGCAGCTTTCTCTATCCTCCTCTCCCTCACAATTCCAGGTAATCTGTGATTAGGCAGTCACTCCATCTTAATTGTCATCATGAGTGCCATGACCTGCAGCCAAACATTTCCATTCCTCCGGCCCAGTTGGGGCAAAGAGCCACCATGTCAAAGAAGGGCTTCAGAAACACTGATCATACCCACACCCAAATAAATGTTGCAACATCAAGTTCAGAAAGTAACACGTGTTCCCATACAAAAATGCACCTGGAAAGAAGTGGCAAGTACTTCAGGAGACTGCTCTTGTGACAGTGAGATCAGGAATAGAGGACATGGGGGAATTACTACTTAAGGCGCATCACACTCACTTTGCCACAAAATGAAGTTAGCAGAAAGTTTAGGATGCTAAAGATACAAAATACAGATTCCACACAGCTATTTTCCTAGTGCAAATTAAACCTCAAAGCTGACATGCTGTTCCTGAACTTTCCTGTATTGTTTTCTCCTTAGAAGAAAAATTTGAAAAGCAAACATACAAGATGCATAACATGGAATCCTTGCTAGAACAACTTCAGCAGCCTATGAGGTTGCTGTGGAAATTTGACTCTTCCTGTCCTCAAGAAACTGCCATGTATAAAAAAAGATTGCTCATGACAAATGTATCATGGACAGCCCATTTATAATGCTTTAGCACCTATGACTTTTTTCTCCAAGTACTTGATTTAGCCTGTTTTAGTGTAACTGAAGGCCAGCAACATCTGCCAGCAAAAGAAGTTTCTGTTAATGGCAGATAACTACCATCATCTCATTTCAAAACCTTTTTCAAATGCAGAGTCCTGAGAATGACAAAATGAAACAAAAAAACCATAATAAATCAGAAGTGATCAATACAATTCAAGTACAGGCAATACAGAGCAGAAATAAACAGCAGCACTTCATTCTCACATATATGCCTGCTTAGTTCGCAAGGGCTTAGTGCAAACTAAAAGAACACTTTTCTGTAATGTAGGGGGAGAGAGCTTCTGGATCTAACTGAGGTTGAGGTGGGTTTAAGCCACAGTGCCAAAAAGGGGAGGAAGCAGCACTGGCCCTTTCAGCATCAGTGAGAGACCTTAGCAGCAACAGCTGCTTTGTTTGTATGTCAATAACCAGAATTCAGATGGAGCTGAAGGATATGTTTTCTTAAGACAACCAAAAAAAGCTTCCTTCAATACCTTGCAAAATATCCTTCAATACCTTGCAGAGCTTTTACCCTAACCTAGCAAAATACAGCATCTGGCCCTGACTGCAAGTTTTACTTGATCCAGACATGAATTTCACCTGAAGCTCCAATGTCTCAGCTGTACAGGAACAGGCAGAACAGGAACACACAAGGCCCTGTGTATCCACACACTCATGTGTAACTTACTGAAGAAAAGGTGCTTCACATTTTGGGTGGGTTCTCCATGCTGCTCTATGTTTGACATTGAGACTTCATATAGCAATTCATGGGATTCACCCTTAAACACAGAAGAAACTGCTGCAATTCTGGGAAAGAAGAACAAGACACTCATGAAACTCTAATTATGCTTTCCATAACTCATCTTACTCAAGTGAGCATGACGAGAGCAGTGCTTCAGTATTGCACAGCTGACAAGTCATTAATGCACAGAAGCAGCAGTGGAGATTCGAACAGTGGGTGGCTTTTGAAATTAGCTGCCAAGTGGATTTGACAGGTGTAAAGCCCAGCTGCTCCTCCTGCCATCACAAGAAAAACACTGAGCAGTAGCATGGGGATGGAAGTCTTCTGGCACAGCTTTCCTCATTCTGGACAGCCACCACTGGGATGGAGGACAAGTACCATGCTGACACCCTTCCCTCACTGTACAGACTCTCAAAAGGTATAGATCAGGAGACAGGTTTTTTAACTGTTTTTAACATACAGAAAAATATTCCATTTGTGTGTATATCTCTATACACACAATCTATAAATACACACCCACATATATATATATATACAGTATAGGTTTATAATACAAGTCATAATTTATATAAACAGCAACAAGTAAGACTGTGAGTGATTAATCTGATGGAGACACAAAATCAGTGACCTTCCAAAGCTCAAGCTCTGAAAACTGAATTTCCACAATACTGGGCTGAAACAACCACTTGCATGCACCAGCCTATATCCTGCTCGCCGTGGTATCTTCAAAGCAGAGCTGATTTTTCTAATACACTGAAAAAGTGCACATGATCTAGACAGCTGCGAAGCAAAGTAAAGCACAAGTGAAAATTTTGTTCTCATAAATGCTGTTAAAAAAAAAAAAAAAAAAAAAGAAATCAAATACTTGAGACTTGCCAGTCAATTCCAGAGAATCCAGCTTACCTCTTGGCTTTGCTACCTGAATAAGCGGCGTAGTAGGTCAACACTGAAGCTGAAGTGTGAACACATAGTTCAGATACACTGAAACTAATTCCGGGCCTAACTGACTGGGGTATCGACACAGTATAACCATACCCCAAACCAGTCTAGGTTTCAGCAACACTTGAAAGTATCAAAATACAAGCAGTTACCCTGCACTGAGCTCCCTGCAGCTGTGGCTTCAACTTGTCTGTTTCAAGCGTCGAGCTTGAATACAGAACCCCATGATGCCTTATGTCTGTCTTTTTCAGAAAGACATGTACATCATTGCCAGCACTTCATTGCTACCTGACTTTGGAACAGGTGTAGGAAACAGAAGCACACTCAACTGGGAACATTGCTCCGTTACAGGTGGAGGACCCTAAACAGTATCTAGGCTTTTTTAACTGGCACAATCCTTGGAGAACAAGAAGTACTTTACCAGCAGGAAAGAACGTGAAGTACAAAGATACCCAGGATGCTGTGACATACTAAAGCAGATTTCTCTAGATGAGCTGCCAAAATGGCAGCTCCCAGGCCAGCATGATGAACATGAGCTGTGCCTAAAGTCTAGAAAATGTTCCATTTTGTTTGGAATTGTGTAACTTCTGTAAATGAAATTAACATAAGGAACTATTTTTAGCACAGCACTTAACTACAAAAAAAATTTCATTTATTTTATACAAATAAGCATGCTTTCACAAAACTAAATCCTTTCAAATAAAAAAGCACCCCCATTGCTTACAATTGCAAATTTAACAAGAAGAAAGTCAAGAGGAAGCCTGCCATTAGCTATCACCTTAAGACACAAGACTTTCAAACAACCAATGCAGCAGTGTAAAGTGCACAGAAAGCACCAGGGCCACATAGAAAACAGCACTGCAGTGAGGCTTTCCACCCCACCACTTACTTCCAGAGTGGGAAGCCACAGGGCAACACCCATATTTCACAACAAAGCATCTGGGGAGGCAGATTCCAGTCTATTGCTCTTCATTTTGGGGCATGTCCTGGGAAGGTAACAGCCTCTCCCTAGAAGGCTGCATGGAGAGCAGTGACTCCCAGCAAGCAGTAGTTTAAAAGAATCAAGTGCCAAAGTACACAGGCGGGATGTGGTACTGCTTGAGACGTTTATGTTCTGTGGGAATATTACAGTAACATGCTCTCCAACAAAGTAATCTTTGAACCATCTCCAAGTGCTGTTTCTGCATGTTACTGTCTTTCACAATGCAGCAAAAATCAGGTCATTTATGCTCTGCTGAGTCAGTTACTTAAATTTTCTCTTCCCCAAGCTCTAAAGTTTTCCAAGAAGCTGACAGCTTCCAAGCATTTTCTACTCTACTGTATATATCTCATCTGTACCCCATATTATAAAGGTATACAAGCACTAGAATTCTGATGCAGAGAATGGAGAAGCTGAAAAAAAAACACTATTAGTTTTTGATTGTTTTCCCTGGAAGCTACAGCACTTCCTCCCTTCAAATTTGAAATATCCTCAAAGTTTTTACTTATTTTTAGGACTCAGGAGACCAAATCTTCTCTCTGCCTTACTTTCCATATACACAGTAATCCTTTGTGAATTTATTTCTCTTTACTGCTGGAGTATTTTGAGTGTCCGCTGAGGATTTAATCACTGTATCTGGCAGTGTATACCTCTATTTTTCATTGTGTAGAGAGAGAACAGGCTGCAATGAAATAACTGAATATGCAGGGGGAACATCAGCAGTACCTATAGAAGCGCCTGATTTTGAGAGAGATCAATCCCATCCATAGGATCAACATATAAAAAAGAAACTCAGAAATGCTAAAATGTGATCATCACGACAAAAAAAAAAACCAAACAACCAAATCCTTGAGGAAAAAGTGGTAGTGTGCCACAATACAAGCAAGAATGAACAAGGAACATGTTCTACTTTCCATTATCATGCCAAAAATAAAGCATTTGATTTGTCTCAACCTCTGGAAGCTTGTTGTTCAATCTGTACACTTTCTTCTTTAATCATGACACAAATGCCAATAAACTGGCACTTTGTAAGTATTTGCTTCATAATCCAACACAATCAAGCCAGCTGAAGCAGAATGCAGTCAAGCAAAGGGATTCTGCAATTGACAGCTGGGACAGAGGGGCAGGGAGGGAGGAGGGAAAAGGCTACATAAGGTCAGAGGACAAGTCTTGTCTTCCATGTGTCCATGAATGCTTCTACTCTTACACTGTACCACCAAGTGCCCTAACATGCAGGCAGCACATGAACATATGGGCTCATTCACTGCTAACCAGAACAAACACATCCACTGCCACCCAGAACAAACCTCAGCTCATTCTTCTGCAAGATGACCTCCTCATTAGCATGATGGTCAGACTGAAGGCCCACAGTCCCACATGTGCCACTGGCACTGGCCACTGTAAATCAGCTCCAGATTCTCACAATGGAAAAAGGCTAGTCATTGCCAATGAAGATCCACTCTTTGTCCCTGTTTTTGCTATAAGCCTGGCTAAAGCTCTATATTCTTGCAGAGCCCTGGACAGAGTCCCAGGAAAGACTGTTCTCAAGCCACTAGTTCAGCAATGACTTCACTTGTTCCAAGAAAGAGAGACAGGCAAACAGACACACTTTTTTTTTTTTTTTTACTGGGGCAGAGGGGAGGTTGAGTTGTTCTTTCAGCTTCCCTACTTTAGGAGATACACATAGTCAGGATCTCATCATGAAAATGTATTTTAGCTTTTATCTATATATTCCTCAGAAACACAAAATTGCAGGAGAACCAGTTCTTGCTGTATGCCAGCCCCAAAACTGAGAGTGATACAGTTACTGCAGACCTTTGTTATTAGTTGAGACCAAAGGGCAAATCTGTTGGTTTGACAAGGTGAGTACCGAAAAGCTAATGAAGTACTGTCTTCATATTCAGAGCAACAAACTACTATGGTTTCTTCTGATTATATAGGGAATAATACTGAATTCACAAGCAGCACTGGTTTGTTCACAGGTATAAAAACAGGCAACTCATACTTCACAAACAAGCCATACCCAGCAGAATACAAAACACCCTGACTCATCATCATCATCCCAGGCACCCAACTAAGTGTACCATTCCCCAGACCTGTTTTTCATCACAGTATACTGAGCCAAACTGTTTCCACCTTGGACATCTACCCTGCACAGGACTGCCAGTTTCTTCTAAAAGAAAAAGGTGGAAATAAGATAACACTTTTCCTTTTTTGTTCTACAATAGCCTCTTCCTTTCTTGTTGCAGAAGTTTCTCATGCTCCCATTCAATGCATTCACTTTTCTTTATATCCAATTCCAATCCTTTTCTTTCCAGCCTCTTGTATTCTGCTAGATCCTTTACCTGAAAGTACAAATTTGCCATAACCTATCAATCTTAAACTCATTTAATCATAACTGCACTTTCCATTATTCTTCTTGCCTTATTTTCTTTCCAAGGTGATAGAACATGCTTCTTGAAATGCCTGTCTGAAATGTCTTTCTTTCATTTCTATCTGTAGACCTTCAATAATAAATTTTCATTTCAGCATATCATTCAAGTTTCCAAAACCCTCTTCCCAAACAAAATCATTAAGAAAAAGACACTCAGCCCACACCTTCCTATGCCTAAAACATGTAAAGTTGATGCTGCGAAAAAAAGTGAACTGCTATCTATGTTTCTACCATGGTGCCTTCAGCTAGTTAATCTATCACCTTAAACCTTTTCTTGCACATTATTCTATTATTCTCTCAAATGTTTCTAGCAGCTTCTATCCTTTGTCATCTCTTTTTCTCCCTCTACACTTTATTTCTAGATATTTTAATGTGCAATTAGAGAGACAGTAATTAAATTCCAACTGACAGCTCACAGAAGCATTCTGTTCAGTCCACGTTAAAACCTTGGCTCTAATTTGTCACCCTGCCCACACACGTACTTCCATCTCCCCTCTTGGCTGCTGAGGGGAAACCACCATATTCCTCAGACTTCAGACTGTATTGTATTATATTATAGGCATGATTTCACCACTGATCTCTAACATCACAGTACCCAAAGTATTTCTACATAGGGAGATTAATTTACTCTCCCTAGAATACAACCATAGTCTATCCACCTACAGGTCAAAAAACTTGATTCATCATGTCAATGGCTTCCAAGTTGTTTCTGAGAAATTCAAACCCCAATTCTACCTCATTTTTGAAGTACTGGTGATTCTCCTAACCCATTGCTTTGAGCCCATCACTCCCATCTTTTTCTGTCTTTGTGACATGTAACCCCCTTGTTTACAAACATAAACTGATGCCTTCCATTTCAACACCTTATCTTGGCTACTTTTTTAATCCCTTAATGTGGGAAGGCACACCACTCACTTCCAGTACCTACACTTATCTTTTCAGAAACCATACTTTCATTTTTTCCTATGCTAACCCTTTGGCTAAGAAGTTTTCCCCTGCATTGACATCTATAAATCATCTCTGTTACGTAAGGTAAACAACAAGCACTGTTTACCAAACATCCTCTTCCCCGATATCCAGGCTACACACATGCTGACATTGCTTACCACTATTGCCATTTCTTTCATCTTCCTGACAGTTTTGTATGATTGCAAATACCTCCAATGCAGGGTGGTTTCCAATTACACCAGGCAGCCAGGCTCTCTAGTGCTCCCAGAAAATCATCTCAGAGGAAGAAAAAGCTTTTGATTACAGCATAAACAACCTGAGGCACTACAGTTCTTCCCTCCTTCTCAGCCTTCCACAGTGGCAGGGGTATCCAGTCAAAGTCACCACATAAAGTCACCACAATGAAGTCTGTTTCTGGCAATAGGGCTCCCAGGTTCATCTACAGCCAACTCTTCACCTGGGGCAGGAACTTGACTTAAAAAGACCAATCTCATCATGAGAGAAACTGAATTCAGGGGATAATCTACCCCTCTCCTGTTACAGAGTTTCTGAACAAGGAGGAAGAGGCAGTACTTCCCATTTCCTCCCTTTCTCAGCCTGACTAAAGAGCCTAAAATCTTAAAGCGCAGTTACACAAGGTCAATGGATGCTGTGCTTTCAGGAAGAGCTACACCTCAGGCACTCAGGCATTTTCAAATAGCAACATCTGTGAACAACTTACATTCTAGAAATTTCATCTATGAAAAGGAGATTACATAATATCACACAACTGAGTGATAAAAGCAGTCAGTGATTGTGAAGTACACAGACACTAGACTGATAACTGCCTACAGAAAGCCCCACAGCAATTGCAGACTTTATCTTCTGATCAGGCTCGAATACCATACAGTAAATACAGAGCAGGTCAATCAACAAAGAACAGAAGGTGATAAGAACCATCAAAACAAACAAGCACACTTTTCATTCACTCCACTGAAGGCAAAGATCCTGCAGAAATACTACATAAAATTTAATAAAATATTGCTTTGCTGAATTTACGTCAGCATCCAAAATAAAGCTGAACCAAAAACTTTTATTTTGGTATGACTTTTTTTCAATATAGTTCACATGCATGGGAAAGCTTGAGAGTTTTCCTTTAAAAGCTACAGCAAGACTCGACTTTTCCAAAATGTGTGTATTATCACATTCACACTCAGGATTTTACATAAAAGTGCAAATATTTCTATTGCTATTTGGCAAATCAATTTTTTTACCACCTTTTTAATGTTTTCTTATTTTTAAGAAGTCTTGCTTTGGAAAACAAACAAACAAAAAAAACCCCACAACAAAAACACACCACACAAACCTTCACAGAGCTCGTCCACTGCAATCCACCACGATGTTTTGATAGTGTGGCAACAAAACCCAAAAGTTCCATGGCAATTTGAGCACCCTCGCTGTTCCCAGGGCATGGTGTGCTCAGAGTAGCTATTGATCCAGATCAAGACCTTGGGAGGTGTCTATGGAAGGAACCTGCTCCAACTACAGCTAATATCCTCTATCTGCACTTTCCCTTAAATATGGTTTCTCTGGAATGGATGACTAGAAGGTTTGACTCAGAAAACAATTGCTAGGACATCTGTAGGCAGGCCAAGTACAAATGCTGAGAACTTGTCATCTTGAACATCTGGAAACTGACCTGACAAGCTATGTGAGCTTCACTTCAGACTACATGATTTCAATTTTTTAACTGTAAAAGCAGGAGGCAGATCTTTTGCAAATCTTCCTTCTCACACCTATCAGCTGCCTCAAGAATGTGAATATTAAAAAACAATAACGGAATTGATAAGATAGAGATGGAAGAAAAAAAGTTTCTGCCTTTTGCTGGACCAGCACAAGTTTGATAACAGTGTCTGCTGGGAGAAAGGTTCAACTAAAACACTTTCACACATCAACAAATACATTGTTTTAACTTATGGAAAGGGTCAGCAGCCAGACTAGAATACTTCATACAAATACACCCCCCTTGTAAACCCAAGAAAGATCCCTATCCTGGAAGGTTAGACTAAAAGCATGCAAAATAGAGTACTTAGATAGCAAGCTAAGCTTGCAACAGATTTTAAAATACCCATCTCAATCAAGGAGAGATCAAAGAGCAAATGACGTGACTCCCTAAACCAAAAAATTCTTGCTCAAGGATATACTAACTTGCCTGTACAAGCAAATACATGACTCAGCCTGTACATGCAGAAAGTTAGCTTGCTTTACTTGAGTACATTAGCACAAATGTACAAGCTGAGTCAAGCAGGAATATTAACTGAACAAGTCGATCCAAAATAGTCTATGGCCTTTTTGACCAGATTGCTTCATGACCTTCAGCATGACTGTTCACACCCCAGCTCCAAAAAAATAATCACACTACAGCAATCCAAGAAATCCATCAGGTGCTCAGAGACAAGAATATAAAGAGCACATTGAAAGGAAACAGATACAGCAAAAGCCAGAGGAAAAACAGACCATCATCTAAACTCATTATGACCACAAATATCTAAAACCCCAGGACTGAAGTTACAGATATTAAGCTTATTATCAAATATATCTAAGACTTCCCTTCAACCATTTTGACAAATTTGTTGGAGACCCCCCTTCACCCACCAGTCTGTGAGGAATCTTCCCCAACTGTATACAAAGCAAAACCATCCAATATACAAGCTTCTTGAAATCTTAGATCTGTTTGGCTCTCCTGAAGACTTTGACAGCACTACTAGTTTCCTTGGAGAAAAAAGAAATACGTGTTTATTGCTTATTAGGTTATCTCATCAGATATATCTAAAAGCATGTCACAAATGCACACAGCCTCCTAGCAGTTATCTCAACACCTTTAAATGCTTGGGCAGCAATCCAGAAAGAATGAGAGTCAAAAGTATCACCTCATAAACCAGGCAAAAAATTACCAGTTAATTTATTAATCTTTTCTCATCTTTCTGAACTGACCTGAATTTTAGATACCTTCAGCTCCCACAAAGAAGGTATCACAAGTTTAAGGGTTTATTTTTCACCTTCATTTCAATCCTCCCCAGAGCAGTAAGACGTGTTACTGGTAAGTTTATATTTGTAAGATGCATTGACTACATAAAGTGACATTAATAATATTATGTCGCTCAGAGACCACTTTTGCAGTGCTATCAGTTGATTCAAAAAGGAAGAAGAGTGACTATTATCACATCACTCCACCTCTTCAACACAAACGTGATTTACTGGTATTTTCTTAACCTTTTCTTACCCTTCTCCCCCTCCATGCTCGCCACTTCCCACCACCACTTGAGTAACCTAGACAGTTTCCTAAGGACAGAATTAAAAGCATTAAAATACTTTAGTAAATGCAATTGTTCAAGTGTCTTACCAATGCAGGCCACTGAATTTGCTTGATCTTTGATCCCTGAGTCTGGCTTGGGTCCTTTCTTTTCGCCCAGACCAGCTGGTACTCCACCAAGAAGGTTGCGAAATCTTCATAAACTTTAACCCATTCTCGCTTTTCCCATTCAAGGTCATCAAATTCCACGTATACCTGGGGAAATTTAAGAAAGGAAAGGACATAGATTATTGCATATACACAGCATGTGTTCATCTACACGCACCTTCGAAAGCACAAATTTCAAAATTTAATGCAAGAGTTTTTTTATTATCCACTTTAATGCGATGGTTTTAAAATTATATCATCAGTTCCTGCACCACAGAAGACAGTTTTCTTGGCAGTGCATTTGTGCTAAAGAGAAGAGAGTTACATTTGCTAAAATACTACCACTAACACTGGGTGTCTTATCTCGTGAACAAAAAGCATTATACTGAGTATTTAAGAGTAGCATTCAATTAATACATAGAGCTATCTAAACAATCAGTAAGTTTTAAGAATACTTCTCATTCTCACTTCAAATACATGTCATGTAATACAAACCAACCAATCACTGAAATGGTTCCAAGGGGAAAAAAAAAAAAAAGTCAATTGGAATAGCACCACAAAGGACATCCTGCGCCTGCAGACCTTGCTAGTACAAGCAAGTCCAACACACAGCACCTCAGAGAAGCAGCTCAGCTTCTTGCCATTTCTGTCCTCCTGCAATCTGGCTCAAAAACCAAACAAAAACAAAAACAATACCACCACCACACTTTGTTTCCAGCTAGATTAATCTGGAGTCAGTTTGTAGCTATTTGATCTTGTGCTATCCCTGTCCCTCCCCAACACAGAGCAGCCATACCCTTCTGCCCTCAGCTGCATTCATTAAGCTATTAAAATACACCAAATGTTTTGTCTCCTATTGTGGAAAGGGATCTTAGAGCTATCCAGAAGCTATCTGCATTACCAAACACAACTCTGCTAAGCCCATTACATTTCAAAAATACAGAATTTATTTTAAACAAAAAAAAACAAAAAAAAAAAAACAAAAAAAAAATCAACATAGTAACTTGTTTTCCAAATTACAAGGAATTTCATAAGAAAAATCAGCTGCCAATATCCAAAAAAGTCATTGTTTGCTACACTAAGTGGAGAAGGAGGGAAAATGATTTCCTACCCTTCTGAACGTAAACTCTCAGCCACAACCAAGGTAATTTCTGAAACTAGAGTTTCTTCCCCTATCTGCTTCTGAGAACATAAAATCGCTGTCACAGAAATATTCTTCTCTTTTAACTCTGGTTAATTTTAGGCCTACAACATACTTGCTCGTCTAGACTTTCTGTCTCACACTTTCCAAACGTGTGCTACACAGTGCTCTTTCTCATCTTGTCCTTCTCCCTTCTGAGTATACAACTTATATTTCCACCAAGCCACATCTCACTCCTGTATCCAAGTTCATCATCCCAGTTTTCCCCCAGATACTTTTAACCCATATTATTCCCACTCCATTCCCACACATTTTCCTTTTCCCTTCCCTCCTTAGAGCATCAGATCAAGACGACCCTCTCACCTCCACTGTTCATTACTACAGCCATAATCTCTTATTTTAACAAAGCAGGTAGAAAATAGCAGCAAAGACTATTTTCACTAAAAGAACATTTTTTATTAACCTAATTTCTAGAGACCAATTTTAAAATCAAGTTGTAGAATATTAATTTCTTAATCCAAACAGAGTTACCAGTATACAGTAAAACTTCAAAGCACTGACAGGAAAACACATCATATTACAAATCATCCCAGCAGCATTATCTTGTATTTGCAGCTACTTTGAACCCTTCTGGAGAAACATTTATTTCTAAATTTGGTCATTCGATCAATTGTAAAGACAACCTTCAGTGACAGGACAGTGAAAAATCATTCCCCAAATTCACCTTCCTCCTGGCCTCTACTCCTCCAAATTCCACTCAACTATTCTGGACTGGTCAAATAATTTTGTTTTAGTATCTGGAAAGACACTTTCTCTTGGGCAGTCTGTGCAAGGTGTTAAGAGGTTAAGCACCAGACCTCACATAGCAGCAGATTTTAAAAAGATAGGAGACAAGGGGAATCAAGTGAAATTTTTTTTCTGAAAAACACAGATAAGTCTAAAGTGGAGTTGGCAGTTTAAAAACAGCCACACTAAAACATACTGTATCTTCTGGACACTGGCCAAATCTTGTGGATAGCTGTGATACAATCTAGTGTTTGTGTGCAAGTTTTGCACCCCAAATAAACTGAAATCCGGTGCAACGACAGTGGGAGTTATTGCTGAGCTATCTGCAGAGTCTCCTGGCACCGTATAATTAGATCTTCAAAGGAGCAGTTCCAAGAAAAGCGGAGAATGGAGCGTGGCGCAGAGCCAGTCTGCCATTGCCCAGGGCACCATATTCCGCCTCTAGTACGATACACACACAACCTTACTTGGGAATTGCTTCTGCCAGCTTCCACCACTTGCAGGTTTCCATGCCAAGACTATTAACTATCTGCTGGCTTTTTAAAGTTCATTTCTGAAAAGCAGAAGAGAGACAAAATGCAGAGCCCAGTCATTGCCCATTCTCTGTTTGGCTGGGAAATTAATTTTTCTAAGGCAACAATAAAGCCTCTGAAGAATAGAGGTTTCCCTTTTGTCTGCACGCTGACCTACCACACAGAGATGAGACTATCTCAAGCAGCACAATTTATGAAAGGGAGTAAAAAGGGGTGAGGGTGAAGAAAGGAAGCAATCCAGCAACCTACGCCAACAAAATAAAAATGTAGAGCCAAAGTTAGACCCTCTAAGGAGTGCAAAGGCTAAAAATATTTAATCTTTTCTGCTCCACTGACAGAACTCCATACAGCAAGAAACTCTACAACATTTGCCTCCCTAAGAATGAATGTTGATTTTGAGATTTTTCAGCCAAATTTTGCTTCCTTGCCTTGTCAGCTATTTGTGAATAGATATTATATGCTTGTGTTCCCAGAGTAGCTGAAGTCTTCTCACCACGTATGCATTCTCTTGAATAAAAAGGAGAAATTCCCACTGGGATGATATTATATTTATAATTAGCATTAATGTGCTAATTTTGTAACTCACTGCTATTTTCCAACAGGAAGCAGCATAAGCTTTTAGCATGCTTTTCCAAGTAAAGCAAGACAACAAATTTATTTCCAATGGAGTCAGCCAAGCAATTGCAACAAAATATTGCTATTTCAAAGCCCAAACACAACAATCATGGTGAAATTCTCTACATGCAGCGCTGTGATCCAGAGTTTTCCAGTCACTTCTGCTCCAAATAAATACGCCTGACCAAACAAATTCTGAAACCCTTTAAAACCATCACGAAAGCAATGTTAACTTCCAGCAAATTTGACTTAAAATTATAAAAACCATAGTCCATGCATCATCCACTTTCTTAAAACTACCTGAGTGGGTTGTTATGCAAGTTCTATTTGCTCTCCTAAGGGAAGAGGGTACAGCTTCCCCTTTATCACCTAGTAATAGTTAGCAAAATGTTTATTTCTGGGAAGAAAGCAACCTTCCTGAAAATGTTTTCAATAAGGCCAAGAAAACACTACTTCTGTACAACATTGAATAGTCTTTCATCAACACCAGTTTGGCTATTGACTTCAAGGTGAGCATCAGAGTGCATCCCACTGGGCTTCGCTCGTCACACTTTTATATTAACAGATAGAATATTACACCATGTTCAATTATTACACATATTTACTTTATAAGCAAATTGTAAGTGTTGAGAACTCCAGACTCAGACGCTAAAAATCATTCGCGCAATTCAAAGTTCTCAGTTATGCAACTTCAGATAGACCTCAGCCTCTTAGCATGTAATGAAGATTGAAAAACTAGCTGTCAATTTTCCAACCTTGTGATGTCTGGTCAAGTGAATATACAAATGTAAACCTTGTATGTAATTTAACAGAAATCTACTTTAAAATACACACGTGTAGAAAAGAATGTTTCAATGGCAATATATACAGTATTTTACAAGGGGAGGGTATGTTGCTTTTAAAATATAAGGTATCAAAGGAAAACAAAAATTTTTTGTTTGATACCTCCAAGTTCTACATAGTAACTGAAAGAATCAGAAACTACATTACAAGATGTCAAGACAAAATTCAAAATACAAGCCCAAATTAGTTCTTCCCTTTCCATATTCTCCGATGTTAACTGCAACCTGCAAATTTTAATTCTGGGGAACAAGCATTCTCTGCAATATTTAAGAATGGCTCATTCTTGGCCCAGTCACAAGGCGTCTGGGAATTTCTTGCTTTTGAAAGAACATCTACCTAGAGGAAAGAAAATCCAGGCTGCCAAGGGAGCAGCCAGTGCCTCCAGCTGGTGCCCACAGAGGTGGATGGAGGCGGCGAGTGCAGCGATCCCAAACTGAACCATCGCTGGCAGTGATGGGGGTTTGAAATTGGCAGGAATGATTCTGGAGTTCTGAGCCCTGGACAGCTCTGACACCTCACTCAGCACTGGTGTGCTTTCTCAGCATAGTACACAGCTGAAAATTAAAACAAAGTACACTAGACTCTGGAAAACTTCTCCAGCTCCTGAATGAGATGGATGCTATTGGGTTTAAACTAAAGCTAGTTGTAAGGACATAGGGAATGGAGCCAATAAAGGTGCTTTTATAAAACTTAAATCTTCCTATCCTGTTCCCAGTATCCTTGCCTTCTCAGGTTTTCACAAATTGTTTCTTTGATAGAGATGGCATTACCCAGCAGTGAAATCTTTCTAAATATATCTTAAACTAATCAAATGCAATCAAATCACAAGTTACTATAAAGCAAAACAGCTTAGCACAGGAAAATTATTATTGTGTTATGCAAGTGCTACCCATTTCCACATGGAAAAGCAGTGAAATAGCAACCTAAGACGGTAGTAGGGATTTTTCTTTAACAAAGGGCTCACAATGTTGCTTTTTCCTACCAAAATTACCTCAGTCTTTCACATTAGCATTTCACAGCCACTGTACAATAAAAAGAGCTCATTTAAAAAGCATTTTAAAATACACTGGCATTCCCCATACAGCCTAAAAGCAACTCAAACAGCTGAAATAATGGCAATAGATTGGTCTTAAACTATCAAATACTTTTGTATTAAAAGATGGGGTTTTCTGCCTCCATGTATTCTTATAGCCAGCATTTTTATTGCAGATCAGATATGTTCATTCAGTTATATTTGCAGTCAAGCAAGTTTTGACAAAGAAGTACTAAATGTACCATATATTTTTTAGCTGGGGTGAGTCGATACCCACAATCCCACAGTAAGTCTCTAGAAAACCTGAAAGTATTCTTATCAGAAGTGGTGTTCCACCATTTAAGGAACATAGCCTGTCTGTAAAATGCAAGAGCACTGCCTCTAACTCTCAAGGACTAGGAAAAAACCTGTAGAGTCAGATAGATGTTTTACCGGCAAGAACACTGAAAGCTCCTTAGAAGATGGGACAAATTGGAAGTGCAAGTTATTTTATGCTATTTCAGTTCTTAAAACAAAACATAAAATCATTTGGACGAATAAACAAATCTGCACATCTGTTTTGACTATTTGTGGAGTTTGCAAAAGTAACAAATTTAATGGCAGAAGATTTAATTTTCTATTAAATGAGAAGAGAAAGTCCTGCTACTTTCAGATGAGCTGTGGAAATCAAAGGGATAATTCCTCAAAGATTAAATCCTGTTTGACATACACTACTACCATGAAACATAGTGATAATTCTGAAGACTTAAATTCTTTGTTTATCCAAAAGAAAATGGAATAGGTATAGTGTCCCAGCACAGTCCTGAGTAGTAAGCTGGAAAGTTGAAGTGTACAAAAAGAGAGGTTGATTCATTATCTGCAGATTACTAAGGTTCTATTACTTCAGGATTCACAACTGCTTGGAAACCAACTTTTTTTTTTGTGGTAAAAAATGGCGCTAGGTCTGTCCAGCAGGAAAGCACCAACACTTATTTCCTCCCACTGAAAAACCACACATAACAGCACCCAGCTACAGCTCCTCTGAAAAGCAGAGACAATCCCTCCAAAAACACTACTCTCATTACTGAGGGAATAATATCTGCAGCCTTGGGATCATCTGCTCAAAATTTATAGAACTATATAGAGGAGCCTGTGTCCTTGCTGGAGACACACAGTGACAGACACAAGCTGAGGCCACACTTCCACTGCCAACATTGCTCAATATATTTCACAGACAGCAGAATAAGCAAGACAACCCTGCTCTCTCAACAGGCTTCTGAATAAACTAGAGGTACACACTCACTGAAAGACATGTCAAATACATGCCCTGTGCAGGAGGGAACATGGCCAGATGTAGCAAATACATGCTCCAATAAGCATGGGTTTTCCAGGTAGCTTCCTTATATTAAGCTTTAGAACATAACAATCCTACAGAGAGGCCTTGAAACAAAAATAATTGTTTATTTCCAACACACAGTAGTCTCAAGGTACATTACCAGGTAAGAAACAATCAACACGTACAGCTTATGGTTAATTGTCAAACCCTAATTCTGCATTCCCCAAAATGCATACTTCAACACTGCCAATAAAACAGCTTATGCAGAAGGAAAACGCAGCAAAAAATGGTTGCAAAACTGAAGAAAAATCCTGGTACTATTGCAACAGCCTGCTGCAGTCTGTAGCTTGGATTGCTAAGCAACCAGCATATCACGTAGAGCACGAAGAAGAGCTTGCAGAGATGACAGAATAAAAACGCATCCTACTTGCATGCCCCAATACCATCGTTGAAAATAAAGAAAACCATTGAACACAAGTACATGACCACATCCCTCAATTTAAAATGTGTATTCTGAACAGAAAGCTGAAGGGAGAAAATATGATCCACCTTGAACTGCAAGGAAAAAAATCGCATACTTCTTGTATGTGAGTTTTAAAAAAATTTCTCCAAAAAAGACTTGTCTCTGATAAAACGATAATCCACAGGAGTACCAAATTTAAAATTTTACTTTAAATCAAGCTATTTGAATCACTAAATATTTAAATTATTTTAAATTGTATGGCATAGCTATTTTGTGAATCATTTTTTCAAATACTTAACAGCAAAGTGAAGTGACATGCAAACCAGAAATTAAATCATTACTCTACTGGATGTACAAGGAAATCAAAGTCAAGTAGCTCCATTTGAAACATGTTTCAGATTCCAGAAATTCACTGAGTTACTTATCCCAAGTGAGAAATAGAAGTGACTTACTATTTTAAGAAAGCATAGCCTATGAAATAATAATTAGTTAAAATACACACATTATACAAAAACCTCCTGGCCCTTCAGGCTTGAAAAAAATCTTCCAAATTCTTTTCACCATTACACAACATGGGAAACTCTTACTATACCTAAATTTTGAAATTATCATTTCTAAAAACAATAGTTAAGAAGCACACCTACTATAGAAAGCCTACACAATCAATTTAACAATAGAAGGATTTCTGTTTTCAAAGCAGATGTAATTTTAAATAAGGTGAATTAAAAGCCAATTAAAAAACTTTAGTGATTTAGATGACTTGTTACAGACAATTAGTCTGTGTTTATATGCACATTTGTAATGTCACACTAAAAAGACCAACACCTGCCATTTAATAAGGAATCATTATTGCTAAGTTACAATTTTAAAAATATTATGCTGATTTGAATCTGTATATATCTGTCATTTGAAGATGTGACAAAAAACCAAAAACAAAACTAGCAGACTATTTAAAATAGAAAATATTAGTGGATTTCAGTTGATTTTTACAAAATAATGGCTTATGAATGATGAGCAAGTTTGCCCACCAGGCCATCAGCAATCACAAAGCACTACAGGAGGCTAAATCAAAGTGAATGGTGAAAGGACTAAGTGGCTTCCTAGTCAGAATTCATCAATTGCAGTTGCTCCTTATGCCCCATCTGAGGTAGCAAGGGAAATGTTTCTCCTGAGGCAGGAAACTTAACCAAAGCACCTGGCTGCTGCTTTAGTGAGCAAGGTATGGCTCCAAGGGCACTCATGGGGAAACAGGACAACTTCAGTGCTCCCAAGAGTCTAAATGCACAAAGCTGGCACTTCAGGAGATGAGCAGGACCTAAGCAGAGAGCTACAGTTACTTGAGTATTTGGATGTCTCACTCTAACTGAATATTCCAAACCTGAAGCACTGATAAAGGGAATCAACAGAAGTGCTAAAAGCACAGGGCTTTCCCTATTTCTACCGAGACAATCCAATTAGCCATCTTCAATAGGTTAGGAGCCAAAATAGTCATCTTTGTAAGGTTCACAGGACTAGCCCTGACTAAGGACTAAGACTTGAACCTAGAAGTACTTACCAGTATCTATCCAGACAGAGGTTCAATCTGATTTATATGCTGGGAGGAAAAGTGGTGTCCTCCCAAATTCACAGTCCAGACCCTGATTAAACACTGTACTTTGGAACAGCAAATCTTTATTTGAGGTGACAGAGAACAGAGACTGTAAAAAAAAGGCAAGACTTTGAGATGAACTTTTGATGCCCATACTTTGGAATCCAGACTAGGAAGGACCAAGTGGCTCTCAGCTGCTCTGTATGCCCACATCATTCTCCAGACAGCAAGCAAAACAAACCAGCAGTGGGCTCACAATTTCCATTTTGTCAGATAAAGCCAGGGATACCAAAAAGACACCAGCAAATCCTTAGCACAGTGACAGATCACCAGAGGAAGCTGGCCAGCAGATTTTGTTTATACTGAAGACATTTTCTCAAGGCCTAGCTCTTATCAACAGCAGAAATTCCAGCAGACAAACTCACTCAAACTCACTCAACTCATTGCTTTCTTTGGTCATCTTACAGGAAATAAGAGCACTATGGAGGAATAAAGAGTAGCCAGGAAAACAAGAGAAAAATTTAGCTGCCAAAAAGAGACAGTATATATTGGAATTTTTATAAATTAATGTCAATTACAAAATGGTAATTTTTTGTATTCTAACAACACCACAGTATTTGCTCTTGTAACCAAAACTGTTAGTCTTAAGCATCAAACCAACCAAACAAATCTCAGCAAGCAGATGAGAAAATAGCAGTAATAATAATGATAATCTTCAGGAGCAAGACAAAATGTTAGTGAAATATTGATCTACTTCATTGATCATACTGTAAAATCATTGCAGATAGTTCCCAAGCATTTTTTCCCCTCTATAAGAGGACTAGAATAATTGAGTAGTGAAGTTAGTGTACCATATCCATTACCTTAAAGCTTTATCTCTTATCAGAGAAGAACATGTTACAGTTTTAACAGTAACTTGCTGTCCTCTTTCCTCCACATCACACGCTATCTACAACCACACTGCAAACTGTTTCTCCTGGTCCTGCCAAAACCACCTCTAAGCAGAGTAATAGACAAGCAGTTTCTAAGTTCTTCCCAGCTAAGATGCAGAGGTATTTCACTTGGGCTGTTTTGTTCGATTTTTATTTTTTGGAAATCTGAATTCTTAAAGTCTTCTCCTGTAGCATTGCGACTGTCTTCTGTGCTATCTCACAACTGAATTACTGTTTTGTTGTTTAAGAGTTGATTTCTCATTATCATTATAGTCTTTGAGTTTCAACCTGCACTGCAGGTCATCTTTCAAAACTACATCTCCATTTCCTTGACGCTGTTGGTACTTGTCTAGTTCTTCACACCGGAGAGTCATCACTCACTCAAAAAGACCCCCATATAATTTTTTTGCTATAGCTAAAAACTTGAAGACATGGGCTAATAAACAAAACTTACCCGGGTCTACTCTTTCCTACAGGTTAACTGCAGCATTACACAGAAAAATAAGATCTGAACTCAGAGGGTGAAGCTTCAAAGGAGCAACACTTTTAAGGTCTACCTGATTTTCCTTTACTTTTCCATCTGATAATAAACTGCAGGGCTAGACTTTACAGAGAAGAACTGGGTCACTACAGTTCATAGTTCACCAGTGCATAAATGTCCACAAACTGGGATCAAAGTTCATTCAACTCTGAACTGAGATACCTCCAACTAGTACTAAAAGGCTAGATGAGATTAACAGTGGGGCTGGTGGCACATGTGAGCAAACATGACGTCAGGAAACAGCCTGCCAAAGTTAAGCAGCATTTTGGGAGCAGAGGAGGAAATGTAACCACAGCTGCCTGGGGTTTCAGACTGTCTTACTCCACATCCTCAATCTCCTCTGCCATAATGGCCACTCCTGAGTCACAGATATCTGAATGTCTGGGGAAAAAAATTACTTCTCTACAAATAATAGGTAAACTATACAGAAATACAGCAGCACTGTAAGTAATTTAGGCAATCATCTTTTCCATTTCAGTCTTAAGGAGATGGTTTACATCAGAATGAAGAGTCATTCACTTGTGTTTGGCTTTTTTAAGAACAACCCCAAACCAAGAACTTCAGTCTCTGCTGCTGAGTTGGAAGGTTCTGCCCTCACTCCATGACAGCAGGCAAATCACAGAGCCTGTGTCTCATACAGCCTCTAGCCCAAAAGTACAGTCACTTCAGCCCAGTGTTGCCCCCTTTGACCACAAATTCCTTGGGAACTGAGATTATGTTCACATGACACTGAATGTATTGGAGATCAAATGTCAGTGAGTTTTCAGGTGCAACTGAGGTGTTACAACACAAATCACACTGGATCATAAAACCACAAAGACAAGCAGCTCCCCTGAACAACTGCCCACTTTGTTGTTGCAGCTGCTAAGGCTACAGCACAGGAGGAATGGCTTCAAATAAACAGAATTACTGGTGCGGAAAAGCTTCAGGAACATCGGGCTTACAGAAATCACTCCTGATACATACATGAAAATTCTCTTTCAATGTGTTTGTCTACTAGTGTTCTTTAGAAGACAGACTTTTGCTCTGTCATCTAACATCACTTTTTGTCCTGCAACAAAATGCTTTAAAACGTGAGGGAGGTCATTTAACCTTTTAAATCCTAAGTATTAATTCATTTATTTCAGTGTCACAGTTCTCCAAACTACAGAGAAATGTTTCATTTTTACCTTAATTGCATTATTTTTTCAAAGTTTACAGCATACCTTTTGTTAATTAGAAATTGTCCTAGAAATCTTCCATGTATGTCAACTCAAAAAACTGAAGGCAACAAAATATCATGCATTTTCAGCTCTCCTAGTAATTTCTTTCAAAATTCTTTTTGAAGGAGGAACAATAGATCCATTGATAAGCCAACAGAACAACAGATCCAACAGATAATACAATGAAACCCTTAGTGCTTAAGGCCAGAAGTAAAGACATAAGAACAAAATACTGGCAATGAATATACATCAAAAAGCTGCCTAATGAACCAAATTAATAACCTTAATTACTGCATTAGCCATCTCTGAGTAATTTACTAGTGAAAAACTCAGACACTCCCTGTCACAACAGCAAGGACAATATTTTCGAATAAATGGCATTTTAAAGAAGATTTTGATGATAATTTTTTTAAAAGTTTGTTTATGCACAATGATTTCATAGACTAACTATAAAGTAAAGACTGTGACAGGGATTAAAAAAAAATTCCTCCCTGCAATTCAAAATGCTGCAGAGAAGAGAATTAAAAAGCATTAATTCAGAACTGAACCATAACTTGCTCACCATCTGTGCAAGTTTCTGGGGGAAAAAAAAACCAACCAAGGTTTACTGTATGTCCAAGACAGCTTTAATGCTAGAAATTATGCATATAATAAATATACTGCAAAATGAGGACTGGTACTCTTTACCTCCTCTTTTCTCCCCTTTACTTCCCACCATCATCTTGCTTATTTAAAAGTAAGATACAGTTTTTTGTATTCCCTGAATCAACCACTGCTATACACAAAAAAGCAAAAAAACTTCCCCCAAGTTTTCAGCACTCACCTGCATTTGCAAGGTTATTTTCTGAGGAGCTCCTTGATTCCAATAATCACTTAAGCTCAGAATCTTTTTTAAAAAATGCATGAATGTAACCAAGTCCTTTTTTGTAACAAATGCTAGCACAATCTTATCTATTCCAAGCTCTCTGAATCAGAAAACATCTTGAAAACAAACAAAACGACCTCACAAACTGCAACCGATTGTGTACCCACAGTTACAGTTACACAGAACACAGACAAGACTTTTGGAAAGACATCAAGAAATTAAGTAGGGCCTTCACGACCTCCAGAGGTAACTCAAGCAACCACAGCCTTCCTGGAGTGAAGAATTTGACAATTTTACTGTATTATGATAAATCAGTGCAAGAGAAGATAGAGCATAGTCACGTCACATTTGTTCCCATTTCCTTAGGGAATGAGCAATAAAATCACTGTTCAAGGGACACAAGTGCTCCCTTCAGGAAAATGAACACACTGTAAGATGGTATTTTTGACTACAGTCATCAGCTGCAGAACTATTTGTGGTATCAGATAACTGAAGTTTTCACTGATAATGGTAAAGAAGCGAATCTGTTTTCAAAACATATCAGGGAATGACAACTGAGGTTTCTGCTTTGCTTTACCAAATGCCTTCTGCTTCTCTCTATGAACTATTTAAAATCTGGATGTTATTTCTAACCTTTATTTTTAAAGGTATGTAAAATATACCTTCTGCTGCAGTCAACTCACTGTGCATAAGAAAGGAACAATTACTCACATGAAGAAGTCCACTTAGTATTCAAGACAAAAATGCAAGACAGAGAAGTCTGTCTCCTACTGTCAACAAACATTAATACTGCAATAAATACTCCTGAAAGTAACGTTCATTATTGGCTTTCTCACAGCTTTTTGGTTCGGTTATGTCACTGTGATACAAATAACTCACATATGGCAATTATGAAGAGTTTGTTAAGCACAGCCAAGACCTGCAATCACGCAACTTTGATGTACTTTGAGTAGACAACAGTTGCCACCATTTCAGACAAATACATATACCCATATTTTTATTCAGTGTATGTATGAAAATTAACTGCACGGAGAGAGCCAAGAGAGGAAAAAGCCATGGTTTTCTCCCATGCATTTCACTTCCCACAGAACCAGTAAGATCAAGATCCTTTATTCCCCAGTCACTGCATTTAAAAATAAAAAAAGAGGAAGGATGGAATACCACAGCTAAAAACCTATTTTCTTAAGTCTCTCTCTCAGGGTGGGAAGGAGATCACCACTGATGAACCAGACAAACAAATATTTCACCCACTCAAGGAATCAGTTAAGTTCTATCATCTCCCACTACCTCAAGTTTAGATCAGGAAATGAAGGCTAAACAAACAAGATTCAGAAGCGACATTAAATGTGCAACATACAAGCAAGAAGAGCTTTGCCAGTTTTGCTCATAAAAAGGAATCAGAACATTAGTTATATCCCCAAGAAAAATAATCTGATTTGGTACGTAACTTATTAGATACCAAAATGAGCTGCCAAGGAATTTTGGCACAAATTCATGGGAATCATAAAATAAAGAGACATACCTGACAAGTTCCATAGCACTGGAAAAATTAAGTGTTCTTGTGTACTGAGAGCAAAGGGCAAAGATTTCCAGGCTTTCTAATGTGTGTGGCTTCTTACCATCACATCCCTTCCTTTCTAATATTCAAGTTTAAAAAAATGAAGAAAAAAAAATAATTAAAGGCAACATATTTTCACAGGATACATTTTGTCCAAGAGTCCACAATAGCAGGACTGGTTGTCAAGACTACCCCCTGCTCTCAGTATAGTCTATTTCCTTAACATGTTTTCTGCACCAAGATGCTAATAAAAAACTTAAAAACTCCACCCAGTCAATTTTTTTTAAAGCACACGTGTATACAGGGTATCTAATGCCAAGATAAGATCAGTCCTCTTGCAATTATTTGATTTTTAAATTTAGAACCAGAAATAGACAAGTTAGCAATTGTATTGTTCTCATTTTAAACCTCTAATCCTTTAAATAATTATTCTTTCCACATGCATCAGACTGAAAAACAATTGTAGAGGTCTGAGAAAAGCCAGCACCTGCAGGAAAGGGTTTAATCTGGCAACTGCTGGTGTTGTTGAGTTACTCATCACATAAATCTCTTATTAAGTCCCACCTCTTTCCTGTAGTTCTAACCATTGGAGTTTGAGAAAACAGACCTCGTTTCATGCTGAACTCCCACCACCAAGCAGCTGAATCTCCTCCATTGCTTAGGATACTGTTCGTGAGAGCAGACTTCACATGGAGTCATGCAACATCCTGTTCCACGCCAAATGCTCCAGATGGGATATGTTTCACTGCTGCCTCCCCCTCCCCAGCCCATTTAAACTTGTTCTTTTTTCTTTGAAAGCATTTATCCCAAACTGATGCTGTAACAGCATGCTAAAACTGACCTTTTAAGAAAAATACAGACAAACCAAAACTTACTTAAAATCTAAATGTCTTTACTACAAAAAAAAAAAAAAATCCACACCACTTACATTACCAAAATATTTCCATTAGCTAACCAATTAGCAAAACCATGCATATAAGAAAATAAATTACTTTATGCAGCTCTATACTGCAGGAAAATCTGCCTTGTTTCAAAAAGTTTACTAATCATTTAAAAGCTTAACATTGTCACGCATGTTACTAATCTAATGGAAGTTCTCATCGACATAACAAGGAAAAAACTGTCTAGTCTGCTGATCGCTCTGAATGCTGGCAATTTCTCAAACATCTGCTAAAGGTCAGATTTCCACTGCATGGAACCAATCAATGAAGCTACACAACACTCCCAGCACCATTGGAAGTGCCAAACAAAGACCACTGTTTTACATAAGCAAAGAAACTCAGCCTGAAATCTTCCAAAACACTAGCAGCAAAGTCTTTGCTCCTGTCGCCACATAGTACTTGTCTACCTGGCAGTTGCTGTTAAGATTTATTCTAGTTTTGCTTTTTAGTAGAACTGAGATACTTAATGCCAGCCCGTTTTTCCACATTCTTAAATAGTGGGCAGCTGATACCACATACAGAGAAACATTATGGAGGTAGAAAACAAATGTATATTCAAACAAAAGGGGGCTTTATATAAATGTTAATCAACATAAAAACAAAGTTTCAGAAAACTGAATATTGACATAATTGGTGCCTTTGTTTCAACTCAGTGACTTCAACAATATCCCCCCCCCAGTTCTAAAAAACAGGTCTGAATTAAAAAACAGCCTGAAATCACAAAATTTTGCCCTAAAATCCTTACTAAGCTGTGGCTAGCACAGGTCTTTCTCGTGAGAACATTCTGCTGCATTTCATAAACAAAGATAAAGTTTGGATGTTTTGCAAACGTCTCCGGATTAGGTCAATTTGGGCTTGGCCAATTGGGCCTAGGGGGAGGTCTCAGGCTGACCAATCTGGGTGACCTCTGAAGACTCTATATATATGAAAATTAAAATAATAAAGACACCTTCTCTCTTTCCTTGTCTGAGAACCTGGGTCATTTCTCAGCTAGCGGCTCAACAGCGACACTAAGCAACCTCAGAAATATAATCCCAATATCCTAACAGATTAGGGAATTGTTGGCTCCTGCTAAAAACAACATGCTCTTTATTTCAACAGCTTATCACATGCCATAAAACCAGCACTTTAGCAAGAATCCACACTGAAGAAATAAGTGATCAATTCCAATGCTGCTGAAAAGCTGAGCTTGTTCTATTTTTACACATAAAATGTTATTTTCATATATAGATAATCTGGCATTGATTTACAAGAAGAGCCTTCTGTACACAGAAGGGCCAGTAACAAAGCAATCTGATGGAATTCAGGGAATTATTTTATGTTAATCATGTGTCACTATGTGATCTTCAAACTACAGTTTTAGGCTTCTGTCATAAAATAAGCCCAGCAGTGCTCAATTAGCTGCTGACTCCCAGTCCTTCTTGCCACAGCTGGGACAGAGCTACCAAATAGTCTAAAGTCCAGTGCCTGAGCAGCAACACACTCTTCCTTCTCAAGGGACAGCTCCCTTGGCAAATCTGAGCACAAACACCATGCCAGGAATTGGCAGCATCTGTGTTTCAGAGAAGGTATGGTCCTGTGTGCAAGGAGAGGGCTGTACAGCAGACACATACAGTGGGCATGGGAGAAGGAATCAGCACTCCCACTCCCACAGCAAGACGAGGCTCACTGGAAAGGGCTGTTTGATGGCAGAAACAGCAAAACAATGGAAGTACAGGCTGCTTCTACAGACACCTACCAGAAAGTTATAACGGTCTGATAAAACTTGGCATTATCCAAGACACAAAAATAAATTACTAAAATTGAATTTAAATACATCTCTCAAATAAAATACCCTCTGTTAGTTGGTTTAGTGAGGGGTTTTTTTAATTATTATTGCTTTGTTAAAGCTGCACAGCAATAGGACTAGGGGATATTTCGAGGAGACAGTTATTTCTCTGTACTAGTTCCACTTATTCTTTGAAAAGTGCATTCAGCTCCTTTAAGCAACCTTTTTTCCTGATTATTTCTTGTCTATTTTAGCTGTTAAGTGTCTGGGCTGATCCCATTTTTTCTGGATGCTTAGGAGTACAGAGTTTTGTCACACTTCAAAAAATGGAAGGCAGCCCCAGAAAGGCCTGTCAGCATCCAGTTGTCTCCTAACTTTCAATCATTCAACCAATTCTCCATCCAAGAGAAGCCAAGAAAATGAACAAACATCTGTATGAGATGCTTCAGGGAAGAGCACAGTGACCAATAGAAGTTTCCACCATGCTCTGTGTTTCTTTCAGCAGGTCTGTACAAGTTGCCATTACAAAGGGGTTTCTTCAAATGATATTTAGAATCAGCGTTATCACCTATAAGAGAAGATGCAGCAATACACATACCAATGGCAGATCATTGTAAGGATCACAGATCAATTCCAGCTTGCAGATTTTGGGTGCTTTTATATGCAAGTATTACCAACTGCACTGATACACTTGAGTATAGATTTTATTTTTTAAAATATTGTACTCAAGAAGCAGCCTGACCAGATGGGAACATAGAATGTATACATACATGAACCCAAAGTACTTACATTAGTTCACATCTGTGTTCGCATGTGTGTGGTAGGATATTGGTCTGGCATTCCTATCACTTACTCTTCTACAGAAAGCAGGACAAGGCATGCTTAACTTTTACTTCTGAAATGAAGCTGTATTAGTAACAGTCAGAATTTACTTTGGGAAAGATACTCAATAGGGTTAATTTCTCCAGCTTTCCAGGACATGGATGTCCATCTCTGCCTCAGAGAGGATGCCAGTTTCCAGGGGCTTTCTGATGACATAGCATTACCCCACAAAGCAGTAAATTAAGTACCTGTAATGCCTGATAAACTGCACATGCAGAGTTCACCTACACTGCCTTTACTGACTGAGTGTACAGCTTAGGCATAACCCGACAAGTAAGGAAGAGGGATGTTAGAAGAGAGCTAGAAGATCTGTAAAGACCAGCTTTATGAGTGCAGGCCAACTGCCAAAGCATTTACTTTGAACTCTGTTACTGTGGCTACGACAGCTTAAACCCAGCTCAAGTACATCTGCTCTGCACTGCAGCACACACAGACTTGTCAGCTTGCTCTGCTTTACTCTGCTGCGACTCACTCACACTGCTTTTAGAGAATCCACTGAGAAGCAAATTTTAAATTTAAAAAGTAGTCAGTAAAACCCCCAGTGACACACCTGAGTCGCAATGTAACTTTTTTGTACCTCAATTACGCAGAGAGGAGAGGGAAAAAAATCCTTCCTAAACGCTGCTTCCACAAGAGCTGTGTAGTGAATGACTAACCCAAAGAAAGCACAAGTAGGTCACCATTAGATATCCACTATCCTGGCTTCAAATAGTTGGGAAGTTCAGTACTTAAACCTAAGATTTAAAGCTTCTAGTCATGCATAACTATGGCTATCCCCTACAGAATTACAGCTCTTATTCATTCTGTACTGAATGGATTTTTTAATAAGAGTTTGCAAAAGTTCACTAGTTCAGAGGATGTAAAAAGTTCTTTAAATGTGTGCTACCAGAATTGCTGCCCAAATCATCTCCATGCATGTATATTTAAGATTAGTATCTTACAGTTTATTCAGTAAAATAGAGGAAAAAAAACAGATTTAGTGGTAATTTTCTCCCATGGCTCTTCAGAGAATGAAGAATAATACTCTCCAGAGAACCTTTTAAAACAACTGCCCTTTTTCCACAACAGCTGCCATTTACTCACACTCTCAGAAGGAGGGATGCCATAGGCTGCCTCTCAGCAAAGAATAACTTACCTCGCTTTCATCCTTTCTCAGTCACCATCTATATCCCTACAGATAGGAAGCCACTTTCTCCCCTGGGGGCAATTGGCTTCATTCCCAGTAGCAAAAACATAAGGCAAGTAGTGACAATCTTTGTTCAGGCAGTTGTAGCTTCAGTCAGACTGAAAAATGAGAAGTTGCAGGCACAATGGAGGGAAATGAGCTTTTAGGATCCTTTTGCTAAAAATTAGTATCAGTCCTAAACATCCTCAGACCTGCTGCATCTGAATTGGCCAACAAGATGGACACACAGAAAGAGGAAACAGATATGTATTTGAAGTGGGGGGGAAGGAAGGAAGAGAAAATTCAGGAGTTCATGAAGTATCAAGAATGAAAATAAACTGCAGGTCTTGTTGCCCTAAGTCAGTGAGGCAAAGCAGCTGTAAATCTGTCTGAACCAGCTCTGCATTCTCCAGTTGCTTTGTCGCTCCAGAACACATAAAACAGCAATCACATACCAGTCAATCTGACCCTCTGACTGTTAAAAGTCTACTTTATTTAACACAGACTCACTCTTTAGGGATTTTCTTTTGTGTGAACACTGGCTAAGAACACTGCCTACATGGAGTGTGAAAGATGGGTCAAGCCAAAGAAATTGCCAGAAGAGAGCTACATAAAGACTGAGTTAAGTCACTCATTTAGAATCAAAGGGAGCATTTTACTGGGGGAAGACCAAGAAAGACTGGGGGTTGGGGAAACACTGACACGTGGACAAAATGATAAAGACTTACAAAACAACCTTTGGAAGTTTAAAGTACTATTAATTGTGCTTACCCTAATTCACTGCAGTCAGCTAAATGCATACTTTAACAAGAGACACAGGCAATTACATTTTTCTCAAAATGTCTGTTAAAATTTGCTAAGCAATTGTCTGTTTAAAATACTATTTGGAAGTTTATGGTTTTACTACTCCAGTTGTTTGGGTGATGATTACATTCTTCCCCCATCCTAAAACACCAATCAAATCCTCTACCTTAACTTAGTAGTCCTTAAGATTTCGCTGCAATGCATAAAGCTACAAAGTGTGGCAGGTAGGATTGTTCTGCTGGGTTGACAGAGCATTACCATTTCCTGACATGCTAGTGCTTCATTTTGTACGATTTATCTTTAATTACATTCATATTGTTTTATATTCTTTGTTATTCCAGTGCAAAATGTAATTAAAGCTAAAGACTGATATACGATACTCTTAACTAGAGCTGTCAAGATGCTTTTATCTCAGAGATGCCTGCAGGACTTTTGTACTTGAGTTTCATACCTTCTTGAAAATTTTGAGAAGCATACTAGGCAGCCAGCTAATTTAATGGGTTTTATTTCATTAAATATTCTTGCATGTAGCACTTTCAATACTCCCTCCTCTCCTCACTTGCCAGGACGTGAATACTCAGTTATAAGAAAGCTTAATTGAAGTATCAAAAAGAAATCAATTTAGAAAGCATAATTACACTCTGATCTGTGAGCACACAAACACTGAGATTCCGAGTTAAACTGTCAGCAAAGGCAGCAGTCTGTAAAGTTAATCAAGCATGTCATATAAAGTAACAATTAGACCAATTTACTCCTCCAGAAGACAAAAGAGCACAATGGGAAAGAAAAAAGAAGCAGAAGCCAAAGTCCCCGAACTAGCAAGGGAACTAAGAGCAAGTCCACATTGCATGTCCAACAGCTGGGCAGAATCCAGAAAGCAGAACACATGCTTGTAACAGGAACACCAACAGGTACAGCCAGAACTGCCATCTTACACATGCAGCCTCCCATTTCACTGGAGATAAAATGGGATTAGTGTAACATCATCTGCTTACACAGAGCAAGAAAATAAATTATCACTTTGTATGGTTCACATGGTAAAAAGAATATATTTTTATAACGGATCCACAAATGCAATAAATTCATGCTTATTGCAAGGAAAAGGTTTCACCATACCCAGGCTTGCAAACGCCAGATCTCATCGCTCTGGCATCCTGATGTGACCAGTAATTCACAGACTCTGCAGGGCCAATTAATCATGCATGTGACAAGTTAACCAACATCCAAGAGGTTCAGCACAGCTGACATACACTGTAGCTATGGCTATGGTATAACCTAAAAACATTAATATCTTTTAAGACATTTTTTGAATTAGTGTAACTTTTGCTTATTATACCCAGTTATACTCACAACCTATTAGTGATCACCTCCAAGAATTAGATATCTACCCCTTGCAATCCAATGGCTGAAGGGTCTCAGAGGTCTCTTACCCAGACTCTCACAGACTAAACAAGGAAACCTTCAAGATGGCAACAGCTACTTACTTGTACAGCTCTACTGGTTCTTCCACTTGAATGTTTCATCCCAAGAAAAGGAAGGGGAAACACCCAAACAGCCCCAAGATACCTTGTGTGTATCTCTTTTCAATCCACTGCTGTTCATCCTGTATGTGTGCAGTACCTCATTGTTTCTGGTATGGTGACAATTCCCTTATGCTAGAAATGCAAGCATATTCAGGATTGTTTGACAGACAGGCAGGAGTACTGCAATTACCAAATCTGACAAGAAGACTTACTTTGTTCTTACCTGCCAGAATTAGCATCTTTCCTTTTTTTTTTTAAATACCCAGGCAGCATTTAATAACTTCTCAGAATAGCATCACATAAACCTACAAACTGTATTCATTGATTTCTTATTTAATCCATCTACCAGCTGGCCTGCCAGTACAATTTACTGAAGAAATGAACTGAGAAAAAGGAGCATCATATGGTCAGCTAAATCTCAATGTGTGGAGGGGAAGAAAGGAAATAAGAAATAAGTCCCAATAATTATCACTTCAAGGCTTTTGCTAGAGAACTTTACTCTGATGTTTCAAAGTCTACCTTCCCAAAAAGCATTCAGCACTTGACAGAAATAAAGGCATGGGTGTAAATACTAAGGTATATCATTGGCAACAATGAATGCTGCATTGGAGGGTTTGGCTGGCTTGCATTTGTGCATAGCTCAAGCCTGACAGGCAGTATGGACAAATTCCAAGTCTTTAGTTCTTACAAAAATCCAATTAAATTTTTAAATTTCCCTTCTACCTGCAAAAGAAAGCATTGAAGATCTGACAGAAACAATGCTCTATACAGAAGGGACTGTGCTCATTTAATATTTGTTTAGTCTCCTCAGTTTATGGTACCATAATTTGAAAAATTATTTTGTCATCACTTGACAGCAAAGACTTCATGAAGGATGAACAGATTTCACTGAGTCTGCAATTTTGATTTGTTATTACATATCCTGAAGTCCCTCCTGATATCTCAACAGTAAATAACTATTAGTCTCTCAATAGTAAAATTTGCATTTCTACAACATTTTCATGCCAGACATTATAAAGAAAATTTGTGGTAGTGCATTTTTGAACCACATGACCTGGCAGCAGATATTTAGGGAAATAAAAAAAAAACCTCAGTCACATTCTCCACATCACATAGATAAATTGCTTCAGGAATTTGATCTTGCTTCATTGTTTATGCTCAATAACAGTAGCTTATAAAAGACACACCTTTCACATCACTAACTGCTTTCTTATGGTTTTAGTTTCATTTTTTTAGAACTTTTTTCTCCCCCAGAAGCAGAAGACAACTGTGTGGTTTCTTATACTCCCAAACATACTTTCATTGTATTACTCTGAATTCCCTAGGAGTTGCAAAATTGACTTTCCTCCCATAACACACTCCAATCTCTCATACATCCCAAAGCTTCTTCCTCTCTCAGGCTGTGATCTTACCTCCACACTACCATCCTGTAGCTTCATCCGGCCCGGATGTTGAGGATGTGACAGCACACGCTGGGGCTTAAGCACATACATGATTGCACAACTGGTTTGTGACCAAATTAAATCATCACCTGCTGAGCTCCCTGTGCCTTTGGACACAAAGTGTTAATCGGTACTCCCGTCCACTTACTAAACGTCAGTTTTCATTGAATTCTCTGGGTCTTTAATTACCATAGTTTCTTGCACCACATATTGCACTGTAAGTGGTTAAGGGATTCAAACATCAGCAAGAAGTGGCAGAAAAAGAAGGCAAAATTATCAAAATGCTTAAGCTTCCACACCCTATCACAATTTTCTTTCCATCTGTCCTAATACCAATCTGGAAGGAAAAAAACCCCAATCAACACATACCTGAAATAAACTTAATAAGGCAAATTGCTGGAGACCTTTGCCCTTGAAGAACATGGGTAGATGTGCCCACCAATACAGTCCTCCAAAACTACTTGTAAGAGAAGCTGGTAGAGCTGGAGGAGAAGGGTCAGTAACCTAAATGTTACAGAAAAGAGGAAATTCTTATGTAGCAAGACAGATGTGCACAGCAAACCAGATTCTTCAAGTACAGATTTTTTTTCCATTGAAGTGTAGAAACTTTGCCATTTTTCTAGTTTAATCATGGAGAGACAGAATGGTTCTTATTATGCATAATAGCCTTAAAGCAGCAACACCATACATACATTCTCTTAAACATCCAGTATCTACTGCACTATGCAGTCCTTACTTCAGACCATGTGACTACAAATTGAAATGCCTGTAAAAACGGATAAAGAAAAGTGAAAAATCTCAGCACTACTGATCTAAATCCTTTCTTTTACTATATAACCATTTCTCAGGATAGTGTATCTACTACCTAGTAACTGCCTCCCACCTATGTTAGCATTTATAGAGCAGGAAAGAACTGGGTTTCTCTGCATTCTTGACAAACTCTTGGCCAGACACCCAAATACTTTTCGAGAGCAGACCTTGAAAATTATGTTTCTGCCAACTGAAGGAGGACAAAAACCCTTTTTTTCTCCTGAAGTGTGTGACTATGATACATATAATTAATTATTTTAAGGGGATGTGTAAGCAGCAATAACACATAAAAATACACTAGGACAAGAAGCTCCTGGGTGGGTGACTGTACTTCGCAGGAGAGGCACAAACTCACTTCAAATACCCTTCCTTGAGAAGAATCATACCACTGTAAAACAGCAAAAATCTATACAAAGTCATAACTACAAGCAATATTTTGATTATCTTTCCCAGTCCCTCACAAGCTCCACTAAAATCCAAGTCTGACTTTTCAAGCAGGCAAGAAGTCTTGCCAGCCAATAGCAACACTGATCCCACAAGGAATGTGAGCAATACAACATTCATCAATGCTGTGGCACCGAGTTGACAGCTGCTGGGGGTCAGCTGGAACCAAGAGCCCCCGAGTGCTGCACCATCACTGGCGACAGAGGCATTTCCACAGTGATCACAGTCAGTTGTTCTGACATACTGCCAAGAAAAAACTGAGCACAACAGAAGTAATGATTTAAATAATAATAATTATTATTAATTATTAAGAATAATAAATAATAATAATTATAATAATTTAAATAATAGAAGTAATTATTTAACTGCTTTATCGGGGAAAAAACCTCAACAGCAATAAACTCCAAAAGTCAAACTCCCACACCTAAGAGTGGGTTTTTTAAAGTCTTTTAGGAAAAAAAAATAAAAGACATCTTGTAACAGGTAAAACATCAAACAGCTAGCTGCCACCAGGTCACCTTCATGTATATATGTACATACAAAACAAGTCGCTTCCTTACCCCTTCAGACACAGCATCCTACAACATTTTAAAATGGGTTAGCATGTTGTCTGGGAGAGCCAGAACTCAAAAAGTAAGGAAAAACAGCAAACCTGGTAGCAATCCGGCAAACTTCCACCTGCAGAGGGAAACTTTACACAGGAACACTGTACCTGCCCAGCTGTACTAGGTACAAAAATACTACAGACCTTGTTGATTTATCTGTGCACAAAGATATTTTCATACAACTGGCATGTCAGTACTGGCAGTGTAATTTAGCCCTTTTGTGAGACTGCCAAAATGGCAAGAGTCAGGTATCAGATTTCTTCCAACAACTAAATGGGTCAGACAGAAACTACCAATCAACTTTCTTCCAGAGGAAAAAAAAAATCTATCATAGCAATAGGTTTATGATGAAGAAATGGAATTTACTATTAGGAGAAGCTAAAGGCAGATCATCACTGCATTAGTCTGCAAACTACTGTACCTGACAACTGAAAGCAAAAAGAGACTCTCCTGATTAGTTTCATTTTCCAGCAGCTAAGAATCAACACCAGCATGCAACAGCAGTCAACAGGCAGCAAATATATGCCTGCATAACCAGGAAAATATTGATTAACTCTTTTTTTAGTGGAAGGAATTCAACACACTCTGGAGAGCTCATGCTAGAAGATGGAGTAAGCAAGCAGTAAAGAATAGGTTTTGCATGTGAAAGGCAAGGATTATTTTAAGTCAGGAAAACAAGTTAAATCCACCATACTTGAATTATGTATTTCTGTAACACCACATATCCAAATGCAACTGGGAAGAACTAGATCATGTAGACATCATAAAAAAAGACTCAGTATAGTAATACTGTTTTCTTTTGAGAATGCTTGCCAGCATTGAGAAGGTGAGAAAATGCAGACCTATGAGTGAAGAACAATAAAAACTACTATAGTTTAAGGTTCATTAGGTTTTATACTTCCCTACCAATAGAACTTTGTAGATGTTTGCTACACAAATTTGTGAACAAAGCTGTCTACCACATCTACTAGATGAGCTCCAGGGAGCAGATCACAATTCCTTGTCAAAGTGAGCTTAAACTTCTTGAAGAACATAAAGACAACAACAACATTATTTTATTGCAGTAAAGAATATCAATTGCAAGAGGCTTTTTCGGGTACACATACTGAATTCACATTCTAGAATTATATTTAAAAAATACATGGAATCATAAGAATGATTCTGCAGTTTCAATAAATCTATTAAAACACTGGAAAAAAAACTGTATCTGCTCCATCTCTGCCAAAAACATTTACACCACATTATAATCACCTCAAAGTTATGCTGAAGTAGTAACTACACTTCCAGTTGTTTCCTATCTATGGATCCTACTCATAACATATGTATACATTCAACCTAAGTTCAGGCAATTCCTCAGCAGCCTCCGTTAGGGGTCACACAAGCACTCTCCCTGCCCTCAGCCCCCAGGCTAAAGCACATAAGGGTCAAGGCAACCCACACGGGCCGCAGTGCAAATAAAACTGAGCTGCGTGAGCGGAGGGCAAATTGCTGGATTGACAAGTACAGAACATTTCTAAGCACAATAGTTATATTAAGTAACAGCTTTTTGCTCAAGTATCCATGCATGTGACTCTTACTTAGCAGCTTGGTCGTGTAGGAGATGGAAGCTAGAAATTCATCTCAAAGATCAGAGAGGCAACTCTCACTGCATCTGTTCTCAGTGCTTCCATCAGCACATTGTTTGGTTAGCGCAATACACGAAGACCACGTAGCCTCTTTCCAACCCCTCACCACAGGGACCTCACCAAAATAAGCTATGAAGACAGTCTGAGACCCAGCTGAATAACTTCCAGTATACAGTGAAGCATTTGTTGATATCATTCCCTGTTACGCCTCAATCTTTAATCCACTTTAGTAGTGTGTGCCAAAAACTACTCCTTCTACAACCAAAAGAAACAAAACAATCTAGGCATTAAGCAAACAGATCCTGCTCCACACAAACCCAGCATTTCAAAAAAATCAGACTGTATCACTCTGCTTCGTCCTCACAAGCAAGAGACAGGCACTTTAGATTGAAGAAAGAGAGGTTCAAAGACAATATGAGAAATCTTAAGCGTGATTGCTACTCTGTCAAAAAATAAAGCTGTAACCACAAATATCTTGCTGCACAAGGTCTGAAAAACAAAACCAGTGAGGCTGTGCCTGAACTAGTGAGATTACCTGGACATTTAACAGACATGTAAGAGAAGTACACAACAGTTAAGCCAAGATCCACACCAGAACCAACACTGGGCTCTTCCCCTGTCAGAATACAGACCGCTCTAGAAGCAGCTGATCTACTCAAGGAATTAGTCATTTGAGGGGCAGCAGGCTCAGTACACTGTTTATTTTATGAACCAGAGATTCTGCCACAACGAGGATTGGCTAATTTGTCAATCACTCCACAGCCATAAAATGTTTCAGATTTACAACCATTACAACACCTGGACTGCTTTGGACAAGGTATTTGTCTCCCTGTTCATGTAACATTCACTTAACCCAGCTGTTTCTCAGAACATCTCAGTTTTCCGCACAGAATCATATAGAAGGATCCTCATGTTTACAAGTGGTTGTTTTCACAGCAGCCCATGCTAAATAATTATTGATTGAATGACTGTCAGGCAATGAAAGAGTGAATATATTTCTGAGACAAATGTCTTCTCACTTTGTTCATCATGGAAGAACAAACTGTCTTACATCTTACCTTTTCAAAAAAAGGCTGATGCACCAATGCATCCCTTGTAAGCAGTATCACATATGCACATAACTGAATGCATAGAATGACATCTATTTAGCACTAGTTGTGGGTGGCTTTGTAAGCTTAACAACAAATAGCTTTGCATTTGAAATGCGTCCTGATGTAAATCTTTCACTTTCTGGAACCCCAACACCACTGCAGAACATTACAGACTGGGACAGCCAGATTTGACCTTGCAACACTGACCTGCAGGTCCCTACAGAAAACAAATAACAAATTACTCTGTTTTCTGACTCAGGATGTTTCAGGCATCTTCGTGTCAATGGATAACTACACCTATAGACTTTGCTACCAAACGACAGCTCATAAAATTCTGTGAGCTGCTTAACCACAAAGACCTGCAATGAGTAAAGTATTTGTGTCTTTAAACCATACCAAAGTTTTACCTGTTTTAGCACTAAGTGCAAATTTGTTCAAAGGAGAGTTATTATATTATCACCTAGTATCCCTTGAGGAACAGGCAAAGTGTTGTGAATCGGAAAACTATCTTCGTAGTAATACCAGTATGTGCAACACCAAGAGACTGAAGCATTGTTCTGGCAATTAACTGTTACCCAGAACAATCTGCCAAAGTTTGCTTTTAAATTCCCTGTTGGTTTGACAAAAGAACTGGTGAATGTCTCCCCAATGAATTTTGACAGTACAACTTAATAATAAACTGTTCTGCCTGGAAAATAAGAGGGGGAAGGAAAAGACAAGAGAAAAAAAAAATTATTTACATCCATCTGCCCACGAGATCAAACTTCTTATGCACTGTTGTTTTAATTTCTAACTGTCATGACTGCTAGAGAGAATTGGAGAGTACTGTAAAGATACTCAACCCTCTTGGAAGGTATCCAATTTATGTGGTTAGCATGGTGTGATGATGTGGAAACAGAAGATAATGTGGCCCACAGATCTTTGGCAGGCTTTAAGATATCATCTTTCATTGTAAAATTACTCTATTTTAAGCAGGTGATTGAAAGGTACTAATAAGGCATTTGGGTTGATGGCTTCTGCTGTGGAGAGAATGGCAGCATTTCTAAAAGAATTTAAAGATCCTTGGCTCTTTTCAATAGTTTTTTTAAGTCCTCTATTTAAAGTTACCTACCTAGCACATCAGTTATCTGCGTATCGAGACCTCTGTCAGGATAAGGCTAAGAAAAAACTTGGATTAACCACCAGTTTTACTTCACTGAGAGCACTCATCCTACTGAGGTCACAGCAGAGAACAAATTAACAAAGTCTTGGGTTACCAGTCAGCTTTGAGCAAACCATAAAAAACCTGGTTTGGAAGCAACAGGCAGAAATCTGGTTTAAGACCTGTAAAAAGAAGAAGCATTTAAAGATCCTCCTCTCCTGAAAGAGCATCAAGGAAAATAAAGACGTTGAGCAAAGTATATTCTAACTTGAGTCACTTAGCTGCACAGCTACTACTCAAGACAGCACAGCAAACTTGAAAATCACAGGCTTTTCCCTCCCATTTATTTTTATTAACCTATCTTCAGTGCAGCTCCTTTCCCATCTCATCCCTCTTACATCCAAAATGCATGAATATAAGTTTTCCCAGACTTTTTACTGCCACAGGTTGCCTCACGTCACAACCCCGTGGTGAGCAAATACTATTATCCTCACACTGTCATGCCTGAAAGCTCACAAAACCACTGCTACAGGCAGAGGACTGCTATGGATAAAGGCCAAGCTGGAAAAGCAAATCACTTTTTAGACAGACGTCAAAATCTGAGCTATGGAGAGCTGGTGTACCAATTAAAGCTGCTCAAAGTAAAAAAGCAGCTGCATGTCCTGTTCTGAATGAAGTTGGTTTAGCTTATGGCACAAGTCAGAAGTTAATGCACTGCAAATAAGTAGTAAACACTCTCTTACAAGCAATTCCAAATACACAGTAACTGTAACACTGATGTCTGCAACATCAAAGCACAATAGCTCATGAGAGGATCATGTTCTCTTTGTCTTAGCCAAGTCCTTGGGACAAAATTCGTAACAATGAAGGTTGGTTGTCTCTCCTTAAAGCAAAGAGAATCACCAATTGCAAAAACTGATCACAGATGATTTCCATTAAAGCCATCAAATCACTGGTCACAGCCCCTTTTCTACAGAACATCTTGATGTTTCTCAAAGTCCCACTGGTCCACTAAGCTGGAATGGATACGCTGGTTATGGTTATCTGGGTTCAAGTTAAATAGCCTTTCTGTGACAATCAGAATTCTTTAATTTGTATTTCCCTTTGAGGTGCCTTACCACAGAAGGCTCCCTAGCCTTCTGCATATGTTCCCCTAGAAATTTTCCTCTGAACTCCGAGTATCCTAATAAAAACATGGAGTCCTGCTCAGCAAGAGGAACAGTCTATAGAATCTCACTAAGGGAAGTGGTTAGACCTTACTATTTTTCATCTGTTTTAAGTGGCTCCCAAATTTTCTGACCACTGACAGCATTCAGTGTATCGTCCCCAGAACACATTAACCAAATTTAGGTATTTTTCAAGTGGAGAGGCAACGAAGTTTCACAGACATCTTGTCTTTCTTGGGTCCCACCAGTGACACAGATATCTCTTCTAAAGACAAAATGCCAAACCAGCACACTGCCACACACCAGACAGCTGTTTGTTTCTATTTGTTCACATAAAACCACATGAAACATCACTCCCTGTAGCCACAGCTTACAGGAACAAACCTTTCCAATACAAGGCACAACGAGTTCACTCCAACCCTCTGCCCATGCCCGTAGAACATACTGACAGCTTAAAGTGCCCTTTTTGCCCTTGTGAACAGCACAATGACAGGAAGATTCCACATACAGTTCTTCATGTGTATTGTTAATGAAAACTTGCCAAACCTATCATGCACAGGGTGTCTGCCACTATTTTTCATTGCTTCTGAATGAAAAATTTTGAAAAAGAAAAATTGAACATCTTTCCACTTTAATAAGTTTTCAAAATGCAAATAAGCAACTACATCAGTCACCTGAGCGCTAACATGAAAGTTATGATCAACTGGTTACAAAGTTTCGGAAAGTCCTCTTCACAAGTTGCTTTTAACATTTTTAGTAGGAAAACCCTCTAACTGAAAATACAAACTAAGCATCTAGAACTGTTGCTGTAACTGAAATCACGTCTTTGTCTTTTTTCTGTAACTTCTGTTTGCAGGACAAGCTATGAATAGTCACTTCCAAAGTCTCATTGATGGCTCAATTATAGATTATGTTGTCACGAATTTGGCATGACAATATCGCCCATTCATTGCTATGTGAAGAGTTCACGCCTTCTCTGTCCCCAGGCCTCGAAAGAGATTGCTTACCAGTAAAAGCAGTAGCAAAGCTGAAGTAAGTGGAAACTGAAGAGATAACAGGCAAGCAGAGAGGTAAAGAAAAAGAATGTATTGGTTAAGCAGTTCTGGTGACATTATTCAATCTGCAAAAAAGAAAAGAAGTGGCAAAATAAAACATTTTCCAGGCTCCAGTTCAGAGCTCGTTGTTGTCTTTTTTTCCAAAGTACGAGACATTAAAACTGTCTTTTTCAAAGGGTGTAGTGTCTCCTTGACCTATCCTTAAAACAAAACCTGATCACTTTCACACTTGTGAAGAAAAACAAACAACAACGAAACAAAAAAGCCACCAAAAAACAAACAAAAAACCCCCCAAAAAAAAGACAAAAAAAACCCTAAGAAAAACCTCCAAAACCACCACAACCCAAGAGGTAGTCTCAAATTTTGTATAAATCTGTATTTGTGATTTACAAGTCTGAAATGATGATTACACTGGAAATTCAGATTTCTTCTGTTTCCAAAGACTTTTCTAAGTTACACAAATGATTTCTCTTCTTCCTGCCCTCTCCTCCCCCCACCATCTCTTGAGAACCGCCTGAAGGCAAATATAATTGGAACCTTGCACTCGCTGCAGACATGTCATGAACAAGAACATAATCCAGGGTCATCAGCAGGCTAAAGCCAGCGCACTGCGCTGCCCTGCAAGACGATCAGTGTGTGGATGATAAGCATGCCTACGGCCAAGGCAAGCCTAGCAGACCTGAGACGGGGCAGCTCGCATTGTTCTCCAGCTAAATCTGTCCAGACTACCCACTAAACAGCCCTGATAGCTCTGAAAGCAATTGTATGTATTCCCCCACTCCCAGTTAAGAGAACAAAACAGAAGGTCCTAAGGATTGAGGGGGGAGGGAAAGCTGAAAGCAAGGATCTGCTTACCGACAGAGAGTATCATTAACTATTAATAACAAAAAGGCTGCAATGCAGACAGCTTGAAATCTGGTACAGCTTACTAAATCACAACTGCATATGAGCCCATTATACTACAGTATACCAGTAATAGCTCCACAGTTCCCTTTCTGTGAGAAATTAATACATTCATATGAAAACCACACAGCACGTTTCCAGCAATAGTGTACACTTCTTATGCTGATAGCTGTTCGAAAATTCAAAAAGCTTTCTTTTAGTTAAACATTGATTTTAAAAGTAGGTCTTTCTAAACCAGGATGTTTTATACTAAACAATTTACAGATGCTATTTAATAAAGCATAAGTGCAGATCTTAACGTGCAGTAACACTGGGGAGGGAGATGAAATGCAAAATCACACATACCTAACCAAGTTCCTTTAGTAGGAAGAAATGATGATAAGGTTTGCTCTGGAAAGAGCCCTGTGAAAGCCAGCATCTTATGCCAAGACAGTGGTTCGAACTGCTCTGCACCTCACTTCAGAAAACAGGCAATCAGTAAGCAGTTCATACTATAATTAATAAGCAAGGCACAGCAGAGATACAGTGTCAATTGGGGCTGGGGGTGGTTTGGTTTGGTTTTTTTACTTTCAGTACACTCGGGGCTTAGGTGGAACCCTCTATTCACATCTAAACAAATCAATTTAGCTAATCCTACTCTTTTGCCGTCCAGAATTTCAAAGAGTATTGATGTGACCTTTCAGGTGCACTCTTCCTTGGTGAAATACAGAGTCACTACTGTTTTCCAGACTGACAGGAGGACAAAGGGCTAAAGGAAAACAGGGAAGACTGTCTGCAGGGAGAAGGGTTGGATCACACTAGTGCTGTTGTCAGAGTATATGATAGGCAATGTCAGATATATCAGAGCTGTGAGATGAGAAGAGAGCAAATTTGGAGGACAAGGTCTGTGCTCAAGTCAAGTGAGGATGCTCTAGGAAGGGGAGATGCAGACATTTTAGTGTTCCAGTTCCCCTATTTTCCTCCTTTCCACAGCTGGTTCACAGCACTGGAGTTGTACAGTCCTGTGCCCCTGCTGTTACCCCACTCAGGCTCCACAGAGAAAAAAGGAGCTAGAGTCCAACTCTAGTGCTGGACCTCACTAGTTACGTGCTCTCCTTTCTCAAGCAAGGTGCATCTTGTAGTTTGGAATGGATTTTAGAGAAAGGGTCTATTTGATCACAGCTGGTCCTGGTCTGTTAAGCCTCTCAAACAGTAGAGAAATCTGTCCAAACAAATGAGTGTTCACATAAAGATGGAAAATAACGAGGTAAATAACCATTAACAGAAGACTTTCAGTGAAGTTCTTAAATTCACAAATTATTCAGAAATTCACAACAGGGTTTCAAAGTAACCCATACAAGAAATATGTTGAAGATACTGCAGATAATTAGGAAGGTGGTCCACTTCCTAGAACAGAAGTACATCAAGCAAGATAGTAAATCTGGAGTCACAACCACATCAAAAAGACACTGCATGTGCTCAAGTGTTAGCTTGCTTCTTTCTGGAGTTTAATTTTGTTTGTGGATTTAAATGTAGAAATTTACTATCTGTGGGGGAAAAAGTAAAAACCCTGGAAAAAAAGTCAATGCTAACAAATATATACAAAAAAACCAAACAACCCAAACAAACCAAAAACCATCAGAAAAAAACCTTTCTCAGGCCTGAGAAACCAGCACAGCTTACTATCATTTCTTTTTCCAGAAGAAAAACTGGCAACTTCTCAAAGTGTTTAAGAGAGTATTGTTTTTTCCCTCACACACTTGGGAGTTAAGCATGCTGGCAACATTCCCACTAAGTTTGGAACCCATTAGGAGCCCAAAGCCCAACTTTGAGAGACACAGGGGAGCAAAAGACATAATGGATTACAGCACCTTGCCATAGCAAAAGACAACGGATACCTACTCCTTCAACAAAACTCTGGAGAACATCAGAAATCAAAACCAACAAGATCATTTTTATCCAACATTTTCTGAGACTGAAGCTTAAGTACTGCATCTATCTCAGATATTCACATTTTTATAAACACACTAAAAAAAAAAATGGAGGATGCAGAAGAGTGCTGAAAAGTTACTGAAAACAGGCAGGAAAATCCATTCAGTGCCACATAACCAAATTACTAACAAAGAAAGAAAAATCTGATTCTAACTTGCAAATATCACCAGGAAATACTTCACAGCAAAACACTAGATAGTAATAGGCTACTATGACAAAGTCACAACTAGAGGTCCTTCACAATTTTCTTTTTACTTTTGTTTTTTCCCTGCCTAAAATCATCAATATTTCTTATCATCATTAAAATGTCTGCACAGTCAGAAGCGCCCAACTTTTTAATACAGATAGGTACTGAAGTTTCATAGAAACATCTTTGGTATGTGATTCTCTTCTCCTTTGCTACTTATGAAGGCAAAGTATATTTGCATAACCCAAACAAATCATCTGCTGAGAAGACAGTGATAATGCTGTCTGTGCTGCCAGGATCTGAGACTTTCTCGCATGACAAAAACCTAATGCTACACCAGACAGCTTTTCACTAGCAGAATGCTAATAAATTTATATTCCCAAGTAATTAATTATGCAGACTGGGCAACAGAAAGTTTCACAGCAAATGTGTACTTTCACTCTTCATAAAGTTGTTTTGCCCCCCCACATATGAGCTCCACCTCAGAGAAGACAGTGCCCAGATGAACTGAGGAACTGAGTTTCTCTCTTTCAGGCTACAAATCTCTTCCATTAGTTCTCAGCTACGTTAAGCACAGCTGACTTTGAAAACCAAGCCAAGCACACTAGCAATGATCATTGCTGCTTTGTATCTTTCAAAAAGCTCTTACTTAAATAAACGTGCCACATTATTCACTTGAAAATTCAGCTACCTCTCTTTTGTATTCAAAGCTTGCCTCTGGACAGCACCAGAGGATTCCAAGATCTCACGGACTTTTGAATCAGTTAATCTCAAGGCTTCTGCTCACGAAGTAAACGTGAGAATCACAAGAGTGTTACAAAGATTTGGCATAAGGGGGCAGAGCAGAGAGGGGAATCACAGGACTTGAAATTCACCCCGTTGTGCTCCTCAACAGGAAATACAATAGTATTTTAACAACAATGATTAACCGCTAACAAAGGACAATGGATTCACTACTCAGAACCTTCAAATCAAGCCTAAATGCCCTTTCTGGAAAATATGCTTGCATTAAATGCGTTTTGAAAACCCAGCTAGACAACCTACAATAAAGTTTCATAGCCTCAATTATTCAAGAGATGATTATCATTAGACTACCTAAATGGATTACTTTTATTGCCAAGAATCCTGAACATTACGGCTCAGGATTTTGCTGTGCTATATACTGCACTAACAAGTAAATAGCTATTTCTGACACAGGAAACCTAGATTTTCCTTTCTCTGATTAGGTTCATCAATAAACCAAAACAGGATTTACGACCAAGTGCCAATTATTCAGGATCTGCAGCTGCTTTGCACCTGCAGTGCAGTAGTTCATACGCTTAAGTAAGCTCAAGAGCTGTGCTACTTAACTGGCAACAGATTTATTAGCCCAGAGTGCCACATTAGTGAAACCAACTCTGGAAGAAAGGTGGTCAAAGGCCAGCTACGAAAACATTAGACACAAGCTGGTCAGAGTGATCTGTGAACGCAAACACGAGAAATACCTGAGCATTCAAACCCCCAAGTTAGTGCAAACTACAGTTTGTCAGGATTCTCAGCCAATGCATAACAGCTAGTTAAGCTGTGAGGAGGACTGATGGTGAATAAACAGATTATTATTTAGCACAGAAGATCATAAATCAGTTTACAGTATTGTTTAGAGGGTTCTCTTTCACACCAAATACTAAGTTGGCTTCTGTCCCAATGCTTAGCAGCTACATTAGCGCCAGACAATGACTTGCCAGCACATCTAATGCAACCACAGTAAACACATTCTGCAACACAGACATCAGAATCCTGGGATCTTGCACCTGCACTTTCCAGAATGTAACGTTCCTCATCCAATGCACTACGTGCCTAATGGAAGCTAAGCAGCCACAGTAATACTGGAGCTCATTAAAGAGACATTTACAAAGGACAGAAATATCCAGCTGCCAGAGCAAGACATTGCTCAGAAAATAACAATCTCTGCTCTCTCTGCCCTCATCCACAAGGAAAGCCTACAAAACTTATTCAGAAAAATGAGCCTAGGAACATACTTCAGTGAACACCAAAACCCATCAACTCAGTAAATTGCCATAAACCCAGTGATTTTACTCCAATCTTCATATTCTAAATAACCAACTTTTTTTTTTTGTCTGGAAAATAACCTAATATTCGCATTTCTTTCAATCCCTCTTTCCCATCCCCTCAAACCCACTGCTTTCATTTCAAAGATTCAGATGCTGAAAAGCACACCCAGTTTCTACCCACCACCTACCCCTAAATATTTAATAATAGTTTCTCTACCTTTGAAACCTGGTTTGCCAACACTCTAATATAGTCACACAATGATGCCCACCTTTCAAGTGCTCCTGTTTTCTTAGCACATTTGCTAAATCTAGGTGACCTCCCTTCCCAGCAGCCCTTTTAACTGACAGCCTACTATATATACACATACCATAAGCAGAGGCTACAAAAGCTGCAGGTTCACCAAGGTTTTACCTTACAAAGGCAGACTCCCTCCCATCATAAGGCACAAAAACATAACCAATTCTCAGAGCAGGGAATTCAAGTAGAAATCTGGTTTAGTTAGAGAACGAAATTTTGGTCTCACTCATAGTTCAGCACATCTACCTCCAGAGACCCAGATGCTGCAACAGAACTTATTGATCCATGCAACTCCTCTGATTGTGCTCTTTGATAAAGCCCTGTGACCCATCATCACTACTGTTCATCACCTACTGGCTCTGCCTTGTTTACTCACTGACACTTCAGATTATCTTTTTCAGAACCTGTAACCAAACCGATTTCCTATTTTTCTTTAAGCATAATGAGAGAAAGATTGAGAAAGAGGTCTACAGAAGGTCTATTTTAATATCTTGTGGTGATACTTAAGGCTATGTTGATTTTTTCAGGCGCACCCATTTTCAGGACTCCTACATCTCAGTCCAAATGCTTGAATTATGACAACCCACACTTGTGAGTGGGAGCTGAAAATGTGGGAAGAAAAAATTTAAAAATCTTTTACAACAGCAGTCCTGTAGAATTAATTAAAAACAAAGAAGCCAAAAAAAGCAAAGAAAAAAACCCCCAAAACACAAGGGATGACAGAGTCACTGGCTTAACAGCACTCAAACTCTTAGCCAAGACAAAAAATTCTTTCTGTTCCTGCCTATTTTCCCTAGACACCTCCACCTCCTCCTTCCCATTAAACTAAACCAATATGTTCACACAGTTAAGCGTTCCAATAACTTGGTCAATATAAAATATTCATAGTAGCTCCAAATCTATCAAATTAGGATAAATATTCCATCCCAATTCAAACAGCACAAAGTCTCAGGGAACTGCATGTACACCAAAGCTGCTTCTTCCCCCAGCAACTCCCTAAGGCTGTCCTCTTGCGGAAGAATTAAGAACTTAATCATGAGGGCATTTAATGACAGCACAGTCCAGATTTTACCATGTTTTACCACTTTCACAGGTTGGAAATGTTAAAACAAGAAGGTGTCACAAACCCTACTTAACACCTAAAATTTTGTTAGGCAAAACTGAATGAATACAAATCAGAACATATGGAGCACTTCTTCTGTCTTTCTTGATGTAACCCACAGAAGTGATTAGCTTGGCTTGTGACCAATTTGACATCTTGACGAATCAAGTCAGTTCCTCACAGAAAAAGGATCTCAACTACTGCATGTTTAGGCAATCCAGGTTAATTTGATCATTATTCAACTCCACTGTCACTTCCAATTATTAAAACCTCTACAATAAAGTCAAAACCAAGGGGTCTTTGCTATATCTATAACATAAAACACAACTAGCATCACAAGTCATATGGAAAAATCTGCTGGCAGCTCAAGTTGCCACCAACCCCAGTCATCAAGATGTCAGTGACAGTAGGCCTACTAAATCATGACGAAAACATTCAAATAAAGTGATTCCGAGACTTAAGGACTGAAAAGGTATTGTTAGCATTCAAACTTTGAGATCAGTATTCACTTAAGCTTTCATTAGAAGTACCTCGTTCCACTCACCAACCACTTAGTTTCCTACACCACTAATTATATGCACACAGTTCAAAAATCAGGAGTTTAATCCATTTCAAAAATTATTTCCTGAGTTAATACCACAGAAACAAAAGATGTGTGACAGAATGAAAAATACATTCTCTGTGCTGGGGGGAAAGAGTCCAGAATGCACGTAGAATAAGTGTAATGGTTAGGGTCACAAAACCCATTCAAACTGCCTCAGTGAAACCTGCATAGTTTACACCCTCACGCATCTTGTGTTTAAGAAAGAACTTTCAGTGTTCATCCCAATACTATTTGTTTCTATCAACTCCTTCAAGGTCTTTACCCTTACCTATCCAAGTCCTACCCTAGGTTTGTATTTCAGTTATTACATAGGTTTTTCCTTTGGACTCCACAGAATTCTGCTCACATGCAGCACCTCACAATGCTGTTAAACAAGAATTGTGTAATCATTATGAACGACAGTACATCATTTTTTCTACATAATTTTGCTTCCTTTCTCTATTCATGTAACTTACTGGGATTTTTGTTTCATAGTCTTCAGACTCAGCTACAAAATGCCAAGTCCCACTCCTGATGCATACTTAGAACCTGTCACTGACTATGTTTAAAAAAAAAAAAGAAATAAAAAACCAAAAGACAAAAGCCATTTCAACCTGCCACCTTTGAGTTTTATCCCTGGCTATCCTTCATGTTTTACAGACTTAACCAAGAAACACCAGTAGAGTTACTTCACTATACACCTCAAAAATCTCTCCTACTCTCCTCTGTCAAAAGATTTCCCAAAGGTTAGGTTGCTGTAGAGAAACAATACATCATTATAACCTCATTTCAGCTCCTTGTAATTCCGGATTTCAGAAACTCTGTGACAGTGACAATTTTAGCTCTGTGTTTGCACAGCACCTACCAAAGTGAGGTCTTGGTCAAAGAGTGTCCTACAAAGTAAACAGAGTTGCATGGACACAGAAACCGTAATCTCAGCAATTCCAGAACTGAGACTTGGCAGAACTTTATCACGCAATTCACAGTCTGTTTACCCCGGGACAGCTCAGTCTTACCTTCAGACAAACAAAATCACATACATACAAGTCCATTTTTGAAGTTAACCACCCCCCAGTCCTTCAGATCATCTTCAGAAAAAATACACCACTAATAAATCAATTTATTGCCTACAGAAGCAAAGAGCCAACAGACCTATGTAACCATTTACCATTACCAGAAGTAACCTTGATGTCTTTTATTTTTGAATGAGAAATCAAGTTCCAGTAGGTTTCATCTTTGCATTAAAAATAAAAGTGATTAGTTAGCTAACTATATCTTATTTCCTGAGGGAAAGGAGGTTTACTGGAAGTCTTCCAACTCTGACGACAGGACAAGATAATTATGAGAATCCTGAAGCACTCTAACCATATAAAGATGCACTAAAGAGGTGTGCTCTAAGGAGAAAATAAAATATGGCTCATCAGTGGGGTACGTAGGGAACAGGAAATACTGAACAGGACTTGGTCAACATCAGATTGAGTACTTTGCACAGGATAAGAGATTAAAAGCAGTGTCAATAATTTTCAGTCATGAATCCAGAAAGATGTCAGTAAAATATGCTATTTTAAGACATCTTCTCCCTGCCTAACACTTACCATTGTCAATTTTCTCATGCTGGCTACCTTGGTTTGACATTTCTAGAATTAAAAAGTAAGAAAACATATAGAACACAGCAAGACACATGGGGATATTATTTTACAGTACTTAATTCAATGGACCTCAACACTGCCTTGTAGTTATAATGACTGTGATATTAAGTGCTTTATAGAAGTGTTTAAAGATTTCTTTACAAATTACTTTTATATAACCCATAGAAAAATTTTTATTGTGCTCTTTTCCCCAGGTGTGCATTTCCCATAATACACATATACTTTAAGTTATAGACCACTGCAAGTTCAAACCAACGTCACAGGCTAACCACCCTTCAAAGTGTTAACCTGTTTGGCATGACTGCTAAAACAGGACTTCATCTTCTTCCAGGTTGTTAGTAAAATCTTTCATTGGAGTATCTGAACAAGCACTTTCCATTTTAAATAACATCGGTAGTGTCAGAAAGAAGATAAAAGGACTACACAGAAGCAACCAATAGAGAAATAGTAAAAGACTTCAAAGCACAACTTAACAGCATCTACTGCCCCTACACTGGCCCCTAGTCCATGGTTACTACTCCCCATATCACCCTGCACCACTACAAGTGCTGTAGAGCACAAAACCCATGACCTTAGCTCTTGTCTCCCAATCAACAATGCTAATAAAGCATAGCAGAGGTAAGTCCTGCACACTCCACTGTACAAGTACCACAGCAGCAATATTCAAGTTCAAAGTTGGTATGTCCATTTTCTTATGAAATACCTCTTGTTTTTATCACCATAAATGCCAATACTAGTAGGTAATATACCCTTACCACACAATTTTTTTTATTACTTTCTACTACTATTTCTAGGAGTGTGTATACGTGTATATACACACACATATATCGATTTTTAAGTATGTGTTCCAGTCAAGATTTTTGTATTAACTTCCAGCTAGTGACACATTTCAGAAGATCTGGATGTTTCTGCCCACAAATTAATTTCTTACGAGGCTTGCAAAACTAATGACTTGCAAATCTGTACACTCTACTGCTGGTGAGCTGGCTGCTTGCCTAATAGGCAAGCCTGCAGTTCCAAACCTCATGCTGCCACTGTCCAGCTGACAGCCCCAATAAAGAAAGGTATGGGATACTGATGTGGTGAAAAAAGCATCTGGTATTAATTAAAAGTAGCTTTCAGCAAAACACATATTTAAGTTAGAAATCATTGGGTCCAAAGGGAAAAAATCCACCAACTCCTCCACACTGAAGAAAGAGGTTAATTCTGTAGCCTTACTGGTTCAGACAGTAAGATCACACTTGAATAGCCTGAGGGTGGATAAAGCTGCAGAAAGAGTTTGCACTTTACTAGACATCTGATAAAGTAATCCCCTTCAAGGCTACCTGCCTGTTTGAGCTCTCATAACTAAAAGAACACAACAGCAGCCTCAGTTAAAATCTTAGGTTAAAAAAATCAGCTGAAAGGCCAGCCAACCAAGCAGCACAAATTCAGAGAAAATGCGAGTACATTAGCACAGACACACTCAGAACCACTTTTCTGTGTGCCACAGATATTCCAAACCTACCACAATATCAGGCATCATCTCCCTCCACAGTATGCTTTAGGGAAGCAGTTTCCAACACCTAACTTTGCAACTCCCAGAATTACACTGCTGTGTTATTCTCCATGGTATTTAGATTGCCAGCCTATGGCGATCTATCACAGAAACCCTGCAATTCTAAGTAAGGTTTGCGCCCAGGCTCTCCATCCTATACATGCAGTCCCAAGGAAGAGCAGCACACACCTGCTATGTTACAATAAAGTCTCCCTGTGCAGTCAAGATCTGACAAATAATAAGCAGATACAGCTAAGTCCCAGGAGAAGAAGTAAACAAAGCAATTAAGAATAGCCACAAAACTCCCTCAATTCTACAACTGACATAAGAAATGCCAAACTGACAGCTTTAGGAACAAAAACTGCACATGGCCCAAGCTGTAATTAATTACACAGCAATACCAGCCTCATGTCTGTGCTCTAACTTTAAATGATCCATGCTTTTTGAGATTTCCATTTTTCCTGAGTTTAAGAAACAACTAGGTTTGAGTAAAGTTATCAATTCAGGTACTGAACTTCAACATTTAGAGTTTTCTTGTTTACAAATTTCTTAATATTTCTTTGTGCTAGAGAATGGACCCAGAGCAGCCAGAAGCCTCCCAGGGAGGGATGCTGGCTTTTGTGCAGACAGAAGAAGCCTTCCTTTTGTCCACTTACATCAAACTATGTATGGGTTTCTACATTCAAACCATCAAAGCCCTCTCCTCTTTCCTTGCCTCCTCTGCTGATTGACCCATACCCTCTAGTTTCTGTACATGCCTGCCCAATCTTTTTATAGGAAGTCCTGATTAAAGAAAGCTCAAGAACTGATAAAAATGTTTTTGGGGGTAGGGAGAAGAAAAAAGAAATGTTCTTTTCCACTCTTTCCTGCCCCCAAACACTTGTCAACTCAATCCTAAAATTCCCAAGGGCCATTCTGCATGTCCTTACATTGTCCTCTTCTTAACTGAAGACAGACTTCTTAAAGTGCAAACCAAGACCAAAACCAGGCTTCAGTAAGAAAGGAAGGAAAAACACAGACACAGAACTAATTGGTTATTTTCACTGAAACATTAAACTGCTTCAAATATACCAGTAAATATTATTGGAACACAAGTTGCAGGTACCTGGAAATGGGTAGCTACCATTACAGAAAATACATCTTAGAAAAGAACCTAAGAGGGTATTGAATGCTGTCCTTTTACCTAAGAACCCTCTGCAGATACTAACTTCCTCCATTTAAGGAGGAGGAGCCCTATTAAATTCTGTCATTATTTTAGCAGAAAAGTAATAAATGGGCAAACTTAAAATTTCACTTGTATTCTGTTTAACACATTTGAAACTAAGCCACTGAGCAGCAATTAATTTTGCCATGTTATTGAAACATGAGCCATGCTCAAATGCTTTTAAAGCTAAAACTAAAAAAAAAAAAAAAAAAAAAAAAACCAGAAAATTTATTGTCAAAACATATTGACAGAGGGAGAAATATACCAAGGTATATACATACATCTCACTTCTCACTTTACCTGAACAAGACATTATTACAGAACTCAAAGAAAAAAAAATTAAGCAGTATCAGCATGCCATTTTTTTAAGCATCAACAGAAAACCAGATCTTTCAATTTTAGCTACAAAAATCTTTACTATCATTTGTTAAAGTTCTACATTCAGTTTCAAAAGAAACCAACTGGTGGAATGATAAAGTTTGTCAATGAATAATTTATTGAGCAAGATTTTTCATTTTCTATAGTCTTAAACCGGAGTCACTAAATTGAAATCTTGTAAAAAGCTATAGGTAACAAAAGAAACAGCTTAATTTAGACTACAAACTTCTAAAGGCAGAAGTACTACAAAGTAACAAACCACTTGAAACATTTTAAATTTATACAAATAAATTGAAGTTTCTTTAAATGAGTCAACGTTTATTGTCTCTTTTAAAAGATCATGAAGAATAAGTACCCCATTACACAGAAAAGCTACCTATTTAATTGAGTACTGATCATGACATTATCTAAAAATATTCACATATCACATTCTGACCTATATAAAAATATTAAAATACAACCATATACAGGAGGATCAGGTGTATTTAGGACAGCACACCTGAATTAACAGTTAGCAAGCCAGAAATATTTCATTATCACCTCCACATTTTTTTAAAGCTTTACTCACTGCTTAACTGCTATTAAATAGACCACCAAGGTTTGACCAACACCTGGGTATACTAAAGGTAAATGCACCAGCTACAGACAATTTTGTTACCAAAACTGAAAAGAAAAAATCAACTATATACTCCAGTGAAGAAATCAAGTGTAATATTTTAAAATTTAAAACTTATTTATGACATTACCTTACTTCTTGGGGAAAAAAAAAGCTCAACTTGACAGTATTAAATGAAATCTGTTCAGAACAACCTGCAGAGAGGAAATCATGTGAAGATACACATCTTGGTGTAGATAGCCATTTAAGATAAGCAAACAAGCTGCACTCTTTGGAATAATCTAGTTCAATGCGACATTTATTTGGACAGGGTTGGTAGGGACTGACAGATAGAACAGATACCTCCTTGTCTCTTGGGTTAAGAAACAGTAAAAGAAAATTGCCACATTTATAACCTCCAAGAGACCGGTATGAAGCCACAGAGCAGAGCTAATAAAATCCTGAGTGCCATGCAAAAATCAGGTAAAAATCATGAATGGCAAACAAGGGGTGACTGTGGACTTGTACCTCCCAATGCAGGGAGCAATGCATATCCGAAACAACAGAAGGGAATCCTGAGCACGATGCACAGGTAAAGCCTGACCCCTCTTTGTCACAGGATTCAAAAAGATTCCCTACTAATTCATTTATGAAAAATCCAGGAAGGGCTACAAAACTCACACCTCTGCTGCATTTAGTCCCTGAGTTCCAAATCCCCATAACAGAACACTGAGGAAGTGCAACCAAATGCCAGAATTGTAGCGTTGTGACAGCCAAGCATCACAACAGCTCTGAAGGCCACAGTACCTCATTACCTTCAGTCTTCAACTGTATCAGCCTTTGTATTTTTGACTAAAATCCTGGCAACTACACCACTGTTAGTTCCTAACTTTTTAAATCTCCCCACAAGTCTACAGCCCAAAACTCATTAACCTCCCCTCTGAAAGCTGCTCACGCCAAACCATCTTGGTTGCACACACTTGCTCCTGTCTAAGATGAAGACCAGGGCTGAAAAACTCAAGTCTTCAAGTTATGTTGTAGGAAGAATTAGGGTGCAAGAAAACGTACAGATTCATGGCAAACTCCAGTCAGATTTCAATACCATTTCCTGGCTCTCTTTCTCCAAGAACAGTTAAGATTACATATTTTCTATTACTACCCCAACAAGCTTCTTTGTCTGCTTGACTTTGACTTTTGGGCTGCTTTGTTTGTTTGTTTTTGAAAGGTAGTAAATTTACATTCCTTGTTTCAGGAAAGAAGGGAAGCCAAGAAAAGCAAAAAATAAGGAAATCAGCTGGAGCAATGTTTCAAAATGAATTGTCCTTGCCAACACTCCTCAAAAATACAGCTTTTTCAGTCCCTCCTCACCAGGACTGAAGAGATTTGACTTGGACCACCTGGCAATGACTCAGCAAGTACTCTCTCTTTCACAGAGCAATCAAAATTCAGATTTTAAACCATCATTTGATTGAAGAGCCCTGATCCCCTAGCAAAAAAGCAAAACCATGGTGAGCCAACCCAAATAAGAAGTCAGCAGCGTCTACTTCAGTTACCTGCAGTGAAGCCTGACTGCAATCATTTCAACATCTGCATCAGCTATAGTGCTGTTCAGAACACTCAAAAAGATCTTCATCTTGATGCAGAAGTATTATAGGCAATACTTTACTGAGTCATCAGAAACTTACGCATTTTAACATATAGATGCTTAAGTTTCCCTCAGAGCATTTAGTTTTGTATCTATTCTTCCAAAACTTGCTTTGGTAAATAAGTCTTGCATCAGCAGGCATCAAATGATCATGTTATGTGCTATTGTGAACATTTATTTCTTTATTCAGCTGAAACAAGAAATTACTCATAGTAAGTGAGTAAGTATCATGAATTCAACTGCAATACAGCTGAACACATCTACTAGCTACAGGGACTGCATGCAACCCTCAAAGGTATTTAAATCAGTTTTCAATGCCCTTCAGGCCACGGTCCAGAGACATTTCTCCAGGACACAGTTCCACCTTCAGCTGCTCCTACCCTCAGCCATTTGTCTCAGATTGATCCCATACCACCTCCTCAGCCTCAATACAACTGCTTGAAGTGCCATATGGTGAATGGATCAGGAAACTGTTCAGGGTTAAAAAAAAAATTAAGCCAGCAGTGCCACCAAGAGAAATGTCTGTGGAACCACAGTCTCCAAAACTTCTAAAAACGTTGCCACTGGAGGGTCAAGCTAGAAGCTTTTAATGCTCACCCTTCATCTTTTGTGCCCACAAAGCTCTGAACAGATCACATGAATTAGCTCAAAGACAGCTGCTGTATGTACATGGAAGCAAGTTACTCAAGAGCAAATCAAATTGCTTCATTCCACCTAATTCTGAAACACAGCAACAGCTGTTTCAGGTAAAATATTTTAAAGAAAATTACTAGAAAGCAAAGCACAGCAACATCTTGAGGCTTCTGTGGATGCCCTGCTCTCAGTCTGTCTTATAACATGAAAATTAGTGGTACACAGGTATAACATCAACTAACAATAGTAACTTTCTGGAGGAATCAATATAATGAAGCAACATAGCATTAGTTTAGCTTAGAATTCTCCACTAGTTTGCAAGAACAACCTGGTTGTACAAGCAGAGTAGGCCTCAGTCTGTGCCTAGTGGGGTGAGGAGGGGAACCCTGCAGCAACATGGGAAGTCAATGCCCAGAGCACAACAGTGTGCAGCAACAGCACATCCCAGTGGTGTCTCTTCAGAGACAAACACTTGTTGCCAACTTCAGCTGAACTTCTCAGATGATCTGTACTCACTTTTTCAGCAAAAGCAGCAGCAGTTTACCAAGTCCAACTGAAAAGGAAAGTCAAGCCTAGTCCCAGCAGAGATTCAAGATCACTGATGGAACTAAGCATCTCTGCAGTTCACTGATGGCAGGATTAGGAGGCAGTTGAATTGATTTTTCATCAAATTTTGCAAGTACCACTTTTAAAATTCACTCAGTTTGACATTAAATAACAGTTCTGCTGTTCTCAAGAAGGTTTAGAAATCCTGGTAGGTGCACAAGAAGAATGGCTTCTTATAAAATAGTTACACATTCTTTACAACTCTTTATGATGGCTATACCATGCCTTTTTGAGACAGCTCCAAAGAGTCACACAAAGTTCTGGAAAAAGAAAAATTTGAGGTCATGCAAATGTGGAATAATACAGTATTTATATGCACAACATATAAAAGGCAAAAGCAGGGTTTTTTTATTAAGAAAATATCTGATCTATCTTTTTAAGAGCCTCTTGAAAGATTTAACTATAGGATAAAACCTTTCTTTTTCCATATTTTGTTCAGTGTTGCTTACTTTGCAACTAGGCAGCAAATTAATGAAATTATTTGCCCCTAGCTCAGGACACCTGAACTCTCTTTGCATTCTTGACATTCAAACAAACTTTACTCAAAAACCATCAGTGCAAGTATATTTACTTATTGACCTACATCTTACTCAAGTTTATTTTAGTAAAAAAAGCAAAGAGGGAAGGGTAGAGTATAAAGCACTGAATCCTTGCAGTCAATTTCACAGGAATACTCCTCTGATCTTTTTGTCAAATTACTATGAAAGAGATACTCCCTCCTGAACTAACTCTGGAAGACAGATGAGGCGACATTCACAAGCACAGGATGACAAGCTCAACCCTACTAGAAACACAAAAAGGAAATAGGAAGTTTTCTTTACTGCTCAGCCAAGAAAAGATTGCCCAGCTGACACGCACCAAATTTACAACACTCTTGTTGGCATCAATACCGATACAGAATAGCAGAAACAACTGAAAACTGTCTAAATCCCTGCTGCATTTTGAGCTTCTCCCACTTCTTTCAAACCAACAACACACACAAAACATATCCAACAACATTCCTTCATTCAGAGGCAGCAGTGATGCGATAAACTCTGGCATGTCTTTAGTTTCAGCTGCAATAGCAAAAGTAAATAACGTGACAGGATCCTCACCAACAACTTGCTCTTCATCTTTAACCCAGATGCTAGTACAGAAATATATATAATTTTCAAATTCCATTAACCACCAACAAGCTGTGCACAACAGTTTAAAGCATATTTATTTGTTTACTGTCTTCAGTCATTTTACTAAAGATTTTTCTGCGTCTTCCAGCTTACATCAAGGTAAACAAGTCAAAGCTGCAGAGCATGTACTTAATAAATAAGGAATGGAAAAAAAATCTTGTTTTTAAACAGATCAGCTCAAATGTGTTCAAAAAATTAACACATTCACTTTCTCCTTATAACACTATCTTGGAGAACAGAGGACAACATGCAACACACTGCACTAAAAAGCAATGTATGGCAGAAACCAAGTGTAACCTACAGAAGTGCAATTCTGTGCCTCTATGGCAAAGCCAGATGGCATTCAGAAACTTTGGGAATGCAGAAGCAGGAAGATGAAAACAATGACAGTTTGTAAAAAGGCTAGGTAAGAGCAGCTCCACACACAGTGAAGGGAAATTTGATTTCATTATTTAGTGAGAAACTAATCAGTGTATGGAGCACTTGTCTAAAATATCTTTTTTTTCTCCAATTATCTGAAATTATTTAAAATTATTTTCCTATTAACTTTGACACAGTAGTGGCAAGTTTTCATTATGTTTTGCAAACTTCCACTTTACTGTTAAGTGGAGGCAAATTCAGTTAAAATAGACACACAATCTGCTGCTATTCTGTTCAAATGGTTTCACCAGACATACTCATTTTTTTAAGAATTTCCTGTTTGTAAATTACCAAATACGAGATACTAAAAAAATACAATTCACCAAAAGTATTAATGTATTGTTTACACCATGTATCTTACTGACTTTGTTGTAAATAAAAATCAAACAGCTGCTTCAAACTATCATTAGTATTTAGGTTTATATGAAGAGTAATATGGTGATTTATTGCCACAATGTATTTCCCTAAGCACAATTACTAATCTGCCCAGCATAATCCATTTAAAGACCACCAACTCAATTTTAATGCTGTCTTCCAAATCATGGGCATCATGGCAGAAAAATTCATGCATCAACAAACATGAACTTACAAATTACTGAAATTTTTTATATAGAGTTGCACAATTTAATGTTTAAACACAATTTAACAATTTAATATTTAAACACAAATATTGTGTGTTTAAAAGTTTACTTCCATTTTCTCTTTCATCACCACATCATAGATTTGCAGGTTGCAACCTGTGGCCCAGAAAACAACTGTTAATGGACAGTAAAGACCAGGGAGATCATATGACACTGACTCCACCTCCTTCCTCCTTGGCCATTTCTTTATTTGCCCAGAGTTATCACTGTAATCAGGGCACCGCATGGGCTTTTCCAGGCAGTTAGAAGTAAGGAAAAATAGAATTCCCAGTTTCCTCTAACAACGCTTGGTGTAAAGCTGAAAACCAGTCATGAATCCTCTCAATGGCTATGAAACATATACATACGCATACACACAAACATAGCTAAGCATATCAAATGTCCATCCTTGTTTTTATTTTTAAACAAATGCTTTGCATGCAACAGCAATGTCCAAGAAAGAAGGACCAAGAAGTCTAACTTTTAAACCTGTGACTCAGCAAGAAAATCAGCAAGAAAACCCCTGGATTAGATGTTATAAATTGCACACATTGTACCTGTACAGCAGGTGTTTACAACAGCTGTAAACATTACAGGATGACTAAGAGAGAGGCACAGGTTCCAAATCCTGGCATGGAGGGTCTGCACGTAATGGCAAGGGCATTCATATTCCAGGAGACCAATGGTACTTGCAACCAGTGCCAGCTGTTCTCACCATATTCCCTACTAGTGATAAATTAATAGGAAAGCTGAGAAAGGCAAAATTTCTATAACGCAGCATATTCCAGGAGACCAATGGTACTTGCAACCAGTGCCAGCTGTTCTCACCATATTCCCTACTAGTGATAAATTAATAGGAAAGCTGAGAAAGGCAAAATTTCTATAACGCAGAGTGAGAAAATAGACTTTTATAGTGTTCTCTTTCTTTGTAAATAAATACATTTAAAAAAAGAGATATTACATATCAGCTATACTGCAATCATGAAAAGTATAGGGAAAGAGTCATTTAATATACTTTCATGGAGTAGGAGAGAAATAGCAGGAAGAAAACACTAGTGAATTGAGTTCTTTCCTACATCTTCTTACCAGGACAATAATTTCAACTATGAAAATAATCATTAATTTAGCTATAAAAATACAATCATGAAGCAAATTTATCAGCATACGAAAACCAGCCTCTTGATTTCCCTACTCAAAGGTGGAGAGCAGCTAGTCCAGCCTTCAGGTCTGGAGTTCCCAATTTAATGAGTAGTTCTGTTTACAGCAGAACTAATGAAGCTCAGTTTCCTCCAGATTTGCTACTCCAAGCCCTGTGGCCACTTAACATTAATTACATCAGTTGCCTCTAAGCTTGCCCATGTCTCCTTGAGCTCCTGCACCCCATAAAGCTCCCCATTTGCCCATATATTCCCACATACTCCTCACACACTGAGGCTTGCTCTCACACCTCTGTTAATGCTCAGTTCTTTGTCATACCCTTAAACCCACTTTCCCATTCCATCACTTCCATCACCTATCTGTGACTGGTGCTAAGCAAAGGCAGCATATGCTGTAGCTGGTTAGAAGCTGGCTGCATGCTGGCTGGCCAGCTGGAGATCACATCTTCACTTCCAGGAGAACAGCAAATGCCATGACCTTCTTGCCCTTATGTTTTTTTGGGGAGAGGGCTCTCAGATGGCAAATTTCACAGACTGGGGGAAGACAGTCTTTCTCAAACCTCTCCCTGTTCTTAAACTGGTAGAAATTGACTGGGGGGTTCACACTTACTCAGGAAGAAAACACCAAAGCCAATGCTAATGGTACCTCCTTTCAAAGCCAGGATTAAAAGGTAACTCAGTTCCAGCCAGTTGAAAATCACACTGAAAATACCCACTGCTGCCCTCCTCCTATCCTGTGGTTCAGGATAGCTTCTGCATTTCTCATTCATCCATTCCACTCTTGAGGGACTAGGAAAACACAAAATTGACAGTCAATTTTAACATTTTTATGCTGCACCCTGTGGGCAGCAATGAAACTGTCAACAAGAATTACCGCTTCGCTCCAGTGACAGGGAGCAGAAGGGTATGGAGCTATTCACAGGGATGGCCACCTCAAAACAAAAGCCATGGAAGGATAAGAGCAGTAGTTACTCCAGCTAGGATAGCACATATACAACGGGGCTAAAAGAACAACGTCCTTGTCCTTTGCTGGGGGCAGGGGAGAGGATAATCACATCAGCAAATATCAACTAACAAGAAGTTAATTATAAATGTAGAATGAGAGTTTAACCCACAGAAACTACCTGTTGCTAAAAGAAACCTTATCATTTTTTCGTCTATGCACTCCCTTTGTGACATATACTTCTTTGTACTTTGGGGCCAGATAACAGGTAACACAAATACCAAATACACTGCACTTTACAGGGGGCAATGATGTTGCAGTAGTTAAGTACTAGTCTGGGACTCGTTAGACCTAGAAAATATTTTCAAAACCTTCCCAGGCTTCCAGCACTCCTAGGTGACTAGGAGTACATCTACATAGCATAATGCAGTGCTGTGTCTAGCATGAACACCAGAAGGAATATGGCCACGTTAGCACTGCACTGCACCCAGGCTGAAGTGCAGCTGGAGCATCCATCCTGCTTCTCAGGTAGTTTGCAGCTATCTAAATCGTGCTTTACTACAACACAAGCATACCCATAGTTATCCTGCCTAAGAAACCAGCTGTAACATGACAGTTCTTCCTTAAATTACCAAGAAATGGAAAGAAAGAGCATCTGAAGTGAAAAACACTTGGACACCAAAGTCAGGAAGAGGAGCAAGTTTTTACAAAAGGCAGCATGCATCTTTTATTTAACATAGCAGATACAGCCCCTGAAATGCCTTTCTCTCTTTATGTCAGCTCTGCCCCTAGAGTTTACAATTTATGGCTCTGACTTGTAAATGTTAGTAAATACCTCCTTAAACCTTTCTCAGAGTTTCCATAATTGTATATAGATTCTAGAGACTACTCTGCAAGAATAACATCCAAATTAGGTTCTAAAAATAAAGGATTCTAGACAATTCTTACATATAGCCAGAGGTTGAAAACACAAGCCACTTCATAAAGAAGGGCATGAACAGACTGCTACTTGAATTATAGCTGGAGAATGGGGGAAAAAAAAACCCGAAAACAACATGCCAAAAAACCCCCAAGAAAACAACCCAAAATACAGTAAAAAAGTAGCATCTCAAGTGCCACTTTATGTTTCTGAAACAAAGCTTGAGGTCTGGGACGAATGCAAACAAGAGTTCTTAATTTTGTGATTCACACTTCCCGAACAGAGCAATCGATAATCTCTAACACCAGGCAATTGTTTGCCTGATGAGTTTGTAAAAAAGGCAACATTCCACCCCGATCCGTGTCGGGCTGTGAACGCCGCCCCCTTGCCAGCAGCAATATGGATTGCCCAGCGCAGTCCGGTGATTCCTTTTTTCAGCCTACGTAATGCCCATTTACATAGTCGTGATATTTTTAAATGTGCTTTCAGAAGCACTAAATAACATAAAAACATGGAAGGAGACAACCACGGCGGTAACACAGCACTCCTGTGACTGCGGAATTCACCAACAAAATAACGACCAAGTCCGGGGAGCACAATAAAACTCCATTTTACAGATTATGCATTCAGAACACCAACCCAAGGAAATCCTGGCCGCGTTTCCCCCCACAGAGAGAGTGTGTCTGAGCACAACAGAGCATATCCTGGCTCCTTCGCTAACCTCCACTCACATTCCTACACCCCTTAGGAAAACAGTGACAGCGGACATGAAAGGAAGGGAAACAATGACATTCTTTTAATAACAGCGTTCACCAGCGCGTCGGACCCAGCCGGACAGTGCTACGCGGCGGCAGTTTCTGCATTCCCCCGGATCAGCCGCATTCTCCCCTGCTGCTCCAGGGGCAGCCCGACTGTCGCTCGGTAGCCAGGCCAGGCACCGGCCCTCTCCCACGGCGGCTGCACGGCCGGGACACGGAGCAGCCGTACACACCGCGGCGAACCGCGCCTGGCGGCCGCGACCCCCGGCTCCACGTCACCGTGCCCGGCCGGCCGCGGGGCCGTGTCACGCCGGGCCCGCCGCCCCCCGCCGCAGCCCCCGGCCCGGCCCGAGCCGCGGCTCTTACCGCCAGGTCGGGGCTGTGCGAGTCCCGCTGGGACACGGCACGGATGACCCCGGCCCGCCAGCGCCCGCTCTCCGGCAGCTCCTCGCCGCCGAGGCACAGGAACCGCTTCCCCACCAGCTCCGGCCGCGTCTCCGCCGCCATGGCCGCCGCCGCGCAGGCACCGCACCAGCCGCCGAGCCCGCCGCTCTAGGGGCCGCGCATGGCGGGCGCGGGGCGGGGATGGGCGCGGGGCTCCGGGGCTCACAGCGGCCGCGCCGCCGCCGCCACAGCCCGACACAAACACCGAGCGAGGGGCGGGGGCGGGCCGGGGGCGCGCGCTCCCTCCCTCACCGCCTCCCTCCCTCCCTCCCTCCCGCCCGCGCGCGCCCGCCCGCCGCGCTGCGGCCCCGACCACTCCGCCCACGCAGCCCCACTGCCATGGAGACCGGCGCCGCGCGACGCTCTCCCTCCGCCAGGCAGCGCGGGGCGAGCGGCCGCGGCGCGGCAAAGAGTCCGCGGCCACCGGGTTGACACCGGGACCCCGCGGGGACTCGTCCCGGTGTGCCCTGCCCGGCCCCGGCCGGAGCAGTACGGCCCTCACCTGCCGCCCCGGCGCCCCCCGAGAGCAGCCCCGCGGTGATCTGATACCGGCGGGGTACCCGTCCCCTGCCTCCGGTACCACGGCGGGAGCTCGGGCACAGCCGCTCCGGGGTGTTTCCCGTCGGTGGAAGAAGCGGCTGTCCGCCCTCCACGGGCTCGCCCACACCCTACTTAAGGCGCGCCACTCCGACAGCTCATTAATGTGTATCAGTGTCTGAAGGCAGAGTACCAGGAGGACGGAACCAAGCTCTTCCCTCTTCCTACCGGGCAGTAGGACACGAAGCAACAGGCATCTTGTTGCCGCGATGCACTGGAAGTTCCACCAGAACAGGAGGAAAAACTTCACCATGCAAGTGACATTGGAACAGATTGTCCAAAGAGAGTGTGGAGTCTCCCTTACTTGGAGATAGCCAAGAACAGTCTGGACACGACCCTGTGCCATGTTCTCTAGGACAACCCTGATAAGCAGGGAGGTTGGACCAGATGCTCCACTGTGGTCCTTTTGAGCCTGACCCATTCTGTGATTCGATGAGAGCCCAGGCTGGGAAGGGTATCCCTAGAGCCAAGTACCATTGCACTGATGTCCCAGCCCTCCAGAGTCTGGGAGAGCCAGGACCAGGTCCTGCCATCTGCAGCACCTTCTCCTCCAAAATCGGTTTGTTTGGGAGCTCAACAAAGACACCCATGCAACCCATCCACATTTCTATACTGGAAGCAAAGACTAAAAAACTCCCTGGGAATGTAATGTTAGTTTAATCCCTCAGAGGCTTTTACAAACAGAACACTTCAGACCTAGAAGACCCTCTTGGATACTGCTGAATTCCAGCAGAGGATATCCAAGAAGTCAGCTTAGAGACTCACAGGGGCTTCAACTGAGAGCTTGGACTGCAATACCTGAGAAAGCCGTGCAGCCATGCTCTGTAGCAGTTGCTATCAGCTTGTTGTTCTTTCCATGGATCCCGTAGTCATGCTGCAGTAATGCCATGTTTGCGTTTCAAGAGCTTTTCCTTCATGTTATCTGGAGGTGTAGCTTTCCTGAACTTCTGCCTGCCTTTACCGGTATGCCTGCCCTCCAGATTGTGGGTTAATGATCTCTCATCTAGCACTAAAAGCAAATTTGAATAGCACATTTTTGAAAAATAGATTATGAGGCAAAAGCCATGAATCAAGAGTGCCAGCTTCCCACATTCCTGTATATTTTAGTGGAACAAATATCTTCTGGTACAAGAGAAGTTAATTAACAGAAAACAAACAAAAAAAGAAACCAATTCATCATTCACCACAAGTTTGTTCACAGGATTAGAATAATTTACAAGACATAACATTTATACCAGGACCTATAGATGCCTGGCATCCCAGGCTGGAATGCACGGATGTGTGCTCTTTAGAAGCTGCAGGAGCAACCATAGTGCATTTGAGCTAAATAAGATCTTCATTCACATTCCAAGGTAATGCTACAACCAACAAAAGAGTACTGCAGCCTTGCAGAAGGAACAAAAATTATGTAAGTACAGGGCAGTTTTTCATAAAGGGTATACAGAGAAGTTATAAGAATGACTAGATAATTATTAATCATATTAATATTCTTGTATTCATTCCCTCTTGTTTACTCAGAATAATCTGAGATACTGAACTCTACAATTAAATAAATTACATTAATGTGCAACAAAACATAAAATATACCAAAAAAGCCAATTTACGTGATTCTAATAGACTGAACTTGTGAATTTATCACAGAATACCAAGCTATTAGGAATCAAGTATTTTTAATTAGTTCCAAAAATTCGTAACAAGACACTAGAATTATGTTACAGTGTAGATTAGAATTCACTAAAGGCTATTGTTCAATTCTGAACCATTTTATAGTTGTTATCACCTGAAAATTTCAGTAAGATCAAGTAACTTGACATTTAGGTGTCAATTCCCATGGTTAGCTGTGAGTTCCCAGATGCCAAGTGAGATGGGCAGGACCTTCACCCTGCTCTCCATGACACCACTGAGCTAGACCAGGAGGAGACCACTCAAGGGAGAGCCTTGACATATTGCAGGTCAGCTTCATTCCCCAGTAACCCACATCTCAGCTCTTCTCTCTTTCACTTACTCATCTTGGAGCAGCTTTTGTTACCCAGAGGTGCTTTAGGAAGGTCAAAATTACTATGTTCAGGTATGTTCAGGATTGGCATACAAGACCCACAGGTTGCTGAACATTTTCCACCTTCAGCAACTTATTTTTTGGCCCCTATTCACTTATCCATTTCTTTACTCCTTCCTTCTCTTCTTGTTTCTCTGCAAAGTGGCAGAAATTGGGAGAGCGCTAAATGCTCAGGATGTGGATAAATCAACTCAGAACCTCTGTCTTCAACAGATTATAAAGTCAAGGTGCTGTGGCCCAAGGCCTGAAAATAGTTTAAACACTAACTTTTGAACAGTCTGTGCCCTATCACACTCCAGTAGGATTTCTTCTTTCTCAGAAGCCTTTGCAGGCGTCAAAGCAATACATTAACTCCCCTTTGAAAGCAACACCTCCCTTATTACTTTGATTAGTATTAAGGAATATTTGAACTGAAAATTCAAAGCACCAAAATTCACAGGATTGGAAGGATTAGGGATAGTATGAACTGGTGCATCTTCTGAAGAAAGTGGCATATGGAAGCCCCTTCTTGTAGGTTACTCTGAAAAGACCAGAGGAATCATCCTCTTGGAGCTCAGGAGCAGCACTCAGAGCCAAACACCCATAGGCAACAACAAAACAGAACTGACATCTTCAGGCTGGAGAAGTCCACAAAAAATAAAACAAAACAGCTCTAGGCTAAGCCCCAGGGAAGGAGAGCTTCTCTTGGGAAATTGACTGAGGACAAACTCCCCTCTTACTCCCTGAAAGTACACACACACACTGGTTAGTTGGAAAATCAAGATATTTACTGAGAGCTTTTTCTAAATTCCAGATTGAAATGCAGCACAGCTTGTACTGGTAGTAAATGCACCTTCTCCATATAGATAAATGCCACATTTAGAAATTATTATTTCCATTTTACAGGAAGGAAAATTGAGAGAGAAAGGCCAGATGACTTGTCACTGTCACAACTCTTAAGCAGAATTAATATTGAACTGATTCTTCCTAAAATATGTGCTATATACTTCTGGATCTATCTTTCCTTGGGAGATAGCAAACATTGTTTTCCTCTGAATTAATAATTCCTTGGAAATTTGGAAAGTCCCATTTAATGTTTTCCAGTGCTCAGTTCAGCAAATTAAGAAGCTACTGTTAACAGGTTGGTTTAGAAGTTTCCTAACCTTAAAACTCATAGCCAAGAGAAAACAATTTTTCCTCGAACAACAGTTATTTCTGCCATAAAGCCAATTTTTGATTTCAAATTGTCTTATCTTCTACAGAGAGTCCAAGGGCTTTTCCTAACACATCCTTCTTGAAAGCATAATTATTTGAGTGGTGAGGCAGTCCTTGAACACTGAATGGGACATAGAATCAGTGGGAAAGAGTAATTATTTAAAGACGGCTATTTAATGTAGATGCAAAAGCTGCATTAAACACCTGGGGGTGCAAAGGCGCACAACACTGAGAGCTGTGGTTCGTGGCATTACCTCCCCAGCTCTACCACTAGCATCCGGTATGGTGGTTTATTGCATCTCCGACTGTCTACAGTCACTCTCCATCTGGGTCTGTCAACCGACCACTCCTAATCTTGGCTTTCTCACTTGTAAAAAGGTTGCAAATTCACTGCTATATTTACATTGCAGGTGAATACAGCGCCTCACTGTGTCCAAGAATCATAGTCAGGACTTCTTTGATACCATCCTGGCTTTTGCTACAGCACACAAAGGAGGATGGTTTGAGTTTACTGCATTTGTGAATCGTTCCAACCATATCTGCACAAAAAAACATTGTCGTTCACTGGGTGCCACTCCATCAATGCTGACAGCAGCAAGGAGCACTACTGAGCTTCCTTGTGATGTTTCGCAGTCAGTTTATAGCCTAGAACAGATGAATACACCACATTCCAATTCCAACCTTTCTTTCTGTTCCAGCTAATGAGATAGCACCAAAAAATGGTTGAATAAATTGAATAAATATAGCCTTGACTACAGCCTCTTCCTCAGAAGTTTGCTGGCATTTTAGGATATTAACCGATCCCTATACAACCCCTGGCCCCCACTTCCTGCTACCCTTATCCCCTGCCTTACGCTTGAGTCAGCAAACAGCGCTCCTGGGTGCCCCACATCTGTTTTAAATACACAGTCGGCCAGCTCAGCCCAATGAAGCTGCAGGGGCGGGTTCTGCTGGGCCCTGGGGCTGCTGACATGTGCTCACCCTTTGACCCTTCCCTGGGGTTGGTCACCTCCCTCCAGCTGCAGAAGGCACCACCTTCAACAGCTGCCACTGTTTTCTGCAGTAAGTGTTTACGTGCAGCCTGAGGGCAAAGCATCATTAGACCAGCACTAGACCTTGGTACCAAACAGTCCCTCCCACTCCTGATGAGTTTACACCCTACAGAGGTAAAATGCAGAGAGTGGGGAGAGACAGCAAAGCTGTCAGTCTCCACTTTCCCCCGAATACCTACAGGCTTAATTCCTCAGGTGAAACTGCAGGGCCCTGCTGTGGCCTTATCAAATAATGTCTCCATCTAAAACAATTCCTTTGAATTTGTTTGGAGGAAAACGCTCTCAGTTTCTTCAAGCCACAGATAGAAAATGGCATTTCCACTGGTCACTCAACCCAGGTGCAAACATTAAGAGCAAGGATGCTGCACAGCAGCAGTGGTGTAACATTTTCATGGCAACTCTAGCAGTGTTAGATCTCCATTCAGGTTTCTTCTCTGCCTTTCATCTTGCTGCTGATGCCAACCTGAGGCTTGGGACTTCTCAAGAATCAGACTGAGCTTTAGGCATATCTGTTGGCCCCTAACAGAGCTCTCCCACAACATACACTGTAATGCCCAGAAGATAGCACCAGAACTGAGAACAAATTCTTATTTTGTTGAGGCAGTCTGCCTACAGAACAAAACTCCAAAAGAGACAGAGCCTGCTCAGAGCCTGAGCAGCCTCAGCAGTGCTGATGGTCCTCTGAAAGGGTCTGCCTTACCCTGGGCTGCTGCCAGCAATGATGCTCCTTTCTGCTGTCAATCACTCACACACAAAACCTGAAACCAATCACCCTTAATGAATTAATCACCCTCCCAGCAACCTTTACTTCCGGTGGTGCTTCTTCCCACTCACACCTAAGCTGTAAAAAGGCTAGTCAGTAAGAGATTTTCTGCTTCTGGGACAGCATCAACTAGAAAGATAGCCAGATATACAGAAATGTAGGCTTCTCTCACAGGGGCTCCTGAAGCACTGGTTTTGTGGATTATCTAGTGTGTGAGTATTTTTATTTATTTTTACTTAATGTTAAGTGCTTGGCTGTTGCTATTGCTGTGTTTTTACAATTAGTGGCTTTTGAAGGTTAGCAGATGGGTAACAGTAAAGAGAAATTCCCTGAAAACACAAACAGCCATGTGAAGGCAGTTATTGCTTCTATGTCAGACTTCCATTTCAGTTTTAAGATGTACTAAAGTTCCCCAGAATGTTGTAGAGGAATTTCTTTCTGTGATGGATGAAAGGTGTTTAAGTGGATCGTTTTATGAGTAGATACTGTTATTGATAAAAAGAACGGAATATATTCAACACTGAAAAAAACTTACAGATCTTCTTTGAATTACGTGGGAGGTGGGTTGAGCTCTTATCCTTATTGGAGATCACTGGTATATTATGTAGTAAAGATAAAAAGAGGGAAAATGTACTATATCTAGGTAGAGTGTTCTAGTGGTGTTAAAGGTTCTCACAGGCCCCTACACATAGTGGATTGAAGTACTTGGAATAGAAGCTTTATAACCTGATTAATACTCTGTATGTAACTTACATAAGATGTTTCAAAATAAACATTAGGAATCTTTAAAAAATTAATATTAAGAGCTGTACTGCTGCTGCAGTGTAGGAAATTTCCTCCCTTCTGAATCTCCAGTTTCTGTATGATTTGTGTTGGGGTGGTGACCCCTTCAGAAGCAGCGGCTCTTGTTAACAGCAGCTTTGGACTGAAACCACTTGGATGTGGGTATTGCTTATCCTGACACAACTAAAACTGGTGGTGGTTATGGTAAGGAAATGGTTTACAATGCTGCTCTACAGTATGCACAGTAAAAAGCAAATAGGAGGCTTTGGGATTTAGGAAAGATCTAAAGCTGAGGTAAGAAACAGCTGATTTCAGCTACCATTAAACTGTGCAGTAAACAGGGAACATGACAGTGTTACTTAGGCTTGTCTTGGGAAGAAAAAACAATAGCAGAAATATGGTTGGGCCTTTCTGAAACCGTGGTAGAAAAAAAAGCCCTTAATGGCTTAGAAAGAACAATTAGTTACCTTTTCTTTTTGAAATTTCGTTGAAATCCTTTCTTTTAGCCTCATTTACCATTCTGCTATCCAAATTCCTTTGCATTTTCTTTTCTGCTATCCAAATTCCTTTGCAACTGTAGTATTTCCCCTATATCTCACTAAGTGTAATTGTTCTCCAGTTTTGTCTGAAACAGTAGCAGTGCTTATCCCATGTGGTAATCACTCTTTAACAAACTTGTCTGATGGCTATTTTTGTGTGATGCTAGTTCTTCTTTCTTCCTGCCAGCAATTTGTCTGCCAGTTGGCTTAAAATTGATACACAGGTTTCTTTCCTGTATTCCAGCTGCCTGTCTTGTTGAGTTTCTGGATCAGGAAAGGCTAACAAATTAGTGTTAATTGTTTTCTGCAATTCAGTTATAGCTATTATTTAATAATATTTATCCCTTTGGTAAGGGTTAGGTCTTAATATTTCATAGTGTTGTCTGGCACAGGTTGTAAACAAATTATGTTACTGATTCTGTGCTGATCAAGCAGTGGTATTTTTGTATCTTTCCTGGCACTGTTATCCTAATTAGAACTATCACAAATTTTCTACTCAGCCAGTAACTTCTTCGATTAATTTACTGTTCTCATTAAAAGTGTTCCAGGGTCTGTCTGTCACATTTGTTCAGGCTATATTCAAAATTGGCCCTAGAAAAGGAATTGATTTAAGTCTGCCCTTACTGCAAGAACTGTAATGAAACATTACATCTTATAAAGACAATCTGAAAAGGCACAGACCTACATAAGTGTAGAAATGAGAAGGGACTAGCATGTCTTCTTGGATTTAAGAGCAGAAGATTGTTTGGCTGTTGCTGTGTCATTTAATTGAATGAAAAGGTTGTCTTGAAGTCACGAACTAGCTGAGGCTTGAAAGAACCTGTGAAGATTGTCTAGTCTGACCCCTCCCTGCTCAGAGCAGGGCTACCGACAGCAGGCTGCTCAGGACCTTGTCCAGCCAAGTTTTAAATATCTCTTCAAGGCTGGAGACTTGAGTCTCTCTGGGCAATCTATCACCGTGGAAAAAGTGTTTTCTTAAGTTCAAATGGAATTTCCTGTATTTCAGCTTGGGCTCATTGCCTCTTGCCCTTTCTCTGGGCACCGCTGAGAAGAGGTGGCTCCTCTATTTTGTCTTAGAAAAGAAGATTCTCACAACCACTCCTATTTGTATAAATAACACCCTGATTAGTACCAAGTCTGTATTACATATTCATTATTGATTTTGTGGCACCAAAGGAATCCAATTCTCTGTCCTCCATCTCCCTAAGTTAGCTTCCATGGATTCCCACCCCAGAAGTGCTGGGACCCGCTTCCTATATTTGTATCCTTGTTGTTGCTCCTGTAGTGCCTGTGACCCTGCCCTGGAAAAGGTGGAAGCAGGAATTGGTTCTTCTTGCCTAGTTGGCTGAAGTTCAGCTAGCAGAAAACCCTTTTGTCTTCGGTAAATAAGCTCTCTGAATGCAAGTGCCAGCTACCCTAGTGTATAAACCAGGGAGATGTTTTTCTCACTTAGGTAAGTCCTAATTACAGGTAAAACTTGGAAAAGCATGTACTCTGTAGCTGAAGCATCACTGACAGTAAACACGGATGAATTAGGAAAAACAATTTCGGAAAGGATTAGTGGAGAAAGATGCGCTTAGTTTTCCTCTGTAGGTGCAGACATCTGCATTGTTGCTGTTCCCAGAGTAACTGATGCTCAGTCACATTTAGTATCATTATTTTCCTGTTGCACATGACTTTTGAACCTGAAGTTTCTATTCAGAGAAATTAGTATTTTAAATTTTTTATCTATACAGGCACTTATCTAGTCCTGTCCCACACTATTTTGTAGGATCATATGCAGCAATCCGAAGGAACAATCTGCTTTAGCATGAGTTATGACCATTTTTTAATATAAAAATCTACATAGGACCTGCTGAAGAAATTCTAGCAAGGTGTCTATGCTCTATGAACATAGACTGAATGCATCTGCAGAAGATCTGCCTCCTTCCAGCATGTGGCCTGAAGATGGGCTTGCTCTTGCTGTTGAGTCCCAAACCAAAAACTTACTGGGTCCCAGCCACAGTACTGTGCTACCCTTTCTATGTTTAGATGCTGATCCTACTTTCAGAGTAATAGACCAAAATACTTGTTCCCTTTAATATTAGAAGTAACTTAAGTGAGGCAAAATTAATAGTAACTGAAGATAAATCTTCTTATCTCAGTCCTCTATTTTTCCTCTTCCTTTCATCTTTTCACTTTTAATCAAAATGATGTTCCCAGAACTTTGTTTTTTGTATTACTAAGTTGCAGCAGTAGCTACCTGTGAATATTCATGATATGACCATATCTTAAAAAGATGACCCCAAATTACAAAACATCAAGTTTCAATTGTAATTATAATGAGAGAATATATTATGCAGAATATTCCCCAGCACAGTCTGGTCTGTATTTAAAAGAACTGCATTAACCTGGACTTCAGAAAAGGCCATGAAGCCATGTCTGATGGTTTTGTAATCCCAGTGGTTATTTACCTGAAGCAGACTTGACTGCACACAGCTTTATTTGACATGATTCAGAAAGGTCAAGGTCTAAGGCAGGTGGTGAGCCAGCCTGCGTGGCTGTGTGGATCTCCTGGGCTGGGGAGAGATGCTCCCTTTACAGGAGGAGGCCTTAAATGACTCTTATTAAATCTGTAATTTATGACTCTCATATGCCCAAATGTAATGCAAATCCACTGTCTTTCTTGTTTGCAATTAATTTCAACACAAGGATGAAATGGAAGTTCAAGGAAATGGTTGCAATAAGCACCACCTCAAAGCCTTGTGTTGACTCCAATTTTCTTATGTCATAAACTGCTTTGAGCCCTCTAAGTTACAACCCATCAATTTAACACTTGGGTTTATGTTGCTAAGTTAACTTACTATACAAAGGGGGGTCTGAAAGCACATGTTTGATAACTACTGAACCAATTGAAGACTGAACTAGTTGATACAAGAGAAATGTAATGGTGCTCACAGTTGTGATGCAACTTAGCTGCAGGGAAATAAAGTGAGGGAAGGTATTCATGTCTTAATTCCAGAATTTGCATAAGCTACAACACTTGTTCCATGCTAAGGATGGTGAAACTTGGGTATTAATTTTGTGCCTACGAACCCAGTGGGTCAACCACAAACATTAAAGCCACTCAAAACCATAAAGGTGACTTTGTTTTTAATTCAGCTGATCGAAACTTGGTGCTCAATTAATAGAGGGGCATCCATCATTTCTGTCATTAGTGGTCCTAAGTACTCAGAGATCAGCTGCTGAGGTTCCTGAGTTTTAGGTTGCACTTTAGTTTTTTCAGGGCTTTTTAAAATTCAGATTTCATGTATCTTGATGGATTGTTTTCCAAAATGTGTGAGAGAGGATGAAAAAGGAGTATGTGGAAGCACTGTATTCTTAGATGAACACAGTTAGAAAGGAAGCCAAAACAAACCCATTTTTGCAGGACAGTGCCTTTGTGTCAAATTTTGATGCCTAGCAGTTATTTCTAGCAACTTCTGGGAGACAAGGGGTATGCAAAAAAGCGTAAACGTCTGTGGGAAGAAGTTCAGATTTGTCTAGACAGAGCTTCCTTGATGCGGATGATTGTTTCCTAGCCTCCTGCAGGCTACCAGCTTAGAGCAGCTACAGACACAGTGTATTTATGCCTGTTAAACCAGAAGTTCTGCCTATTGTTTTTCCTGCCTTCATCACTTTCCACTGCTATAGTCCAGCTATGCTCTACCAGGCTATTAAACATTCAGCATCCAGAATGTCTAGACAGGCTGAAAGACTGTCTGTGCTCCCTTTCTCAGAGTCAACTTTCCTAGGAACTAAAAGGCTATTTGGAAAGAAAAGGTGGCAGAGATTGGAGTATGAGAGACACTTCTTCAGGCTGCCTTCTGAGTGGGTAGAATACACACTGATAGGGATTTCTAGCAGTGCACAAAATTCCTGTGCAAGTCTCCTGCTGCTCCCCAGAGAGGCTTCAAACCTTTGACAATAATTGCTAATGTCTTAAACAGCTTGCGCTTGTATTCTAGGGATACCAGACTACAGAGAAATGTACCCTATTAGCTGGCAATGCTCTACTCAAATAGCAGGGGAAAAAATTAAAAGGTGAATTCCTTGCCACAGAAGATGGGAAAGATCTTTTTGATGCTAAAACAAATGGTTTTGGTGTAGGGACCTGTGGACCAAGAGAGACACTTTGCTGTGTGTTATCTGCTGGTTTTGGCAATGTTGAACAAGAAAGCAAACCAAAGTGCCTACTTTTTTTTCTATGTAATCTTTGTTTCTTTCCAGTGCTGACTTGCGTTGCACTCTGTATGGTAAGAAGCAACTATGTTTCCTGCAGGGTGGAAATCAATGCTGCCTCTAGAAGATTTGCAAATTGAAAGTTAGATACAATATGAGGGCTGATGATCCTATTGCTGTTGATCTGTTGCACACTCTGTATAATTATGTTATATATTATAGAAACATTATGGTTTGATTTTGCACCTCAGGACAAGCCTGGGAGGCTTTGTCCAAAGAGTGGAGGAAGGGAGGGCAGTCAGCTGGCACAGCATGAGTTGTCCTTGTTGTGCTTGCAGGAGTGAGGAGACATGGGTTCTCCTATCCAGCTGTACCTTTAAGGTCCATCCCACTTCCCTGTTCCCTGGGTGCTTGAAGAATCCTGGGAAACCTTGTGCTGACTCTCTTCCAGCAAGAGAGAACAGCATCCTTGTGGAAGTGCTAAATAACCTGGGCTCTTTGAAAGGAAGGTAATTTTTCCTTTGTTAGGTGAGCCCTCCAAGAAGAGACCATCAACAAAACTTTCAGACTGGTTAGCCAGGGGTTTGAGAAACAGCATACAAGGAAGATGCCTGGATCAAAGAGGGTGAACAACTGAATATGAACACCCAAGAACACTTTGTTTTCTCTATTAATGAGAATAAAAGTAGCTGGCAGATGAGTTACCTTATGCCCCTCCAAGTCATATAAAGTTAACCGAAATCTGGTTACAAAGTTCAGTATGTGAAAATACTGGACAAATTTGGGGTTAGAGCTAGAAATCTACCATAAGGCATTTAGGGACTAAAACCCCACATTTTTAAAGAAACTTGCAGTCTAATTTATCAAGAGATGGAAAGGTGACTTATGCGTGCATAAATCCGTAGTGGAGAGTTAATGAGTGTGAAAAAGCTCTTTAATCTACCACTTAGAGCATAGCAGGAACCTAAACTGGAAATGAGAGGCAAATTCCAAGTTCAAAAGCATGGGCCTAGTTGCCTAGAGGGAAAAACAATTTACTGATGAAAATTAAAAAAAAAAAAAAAAATCAATATTCTGATGCCTTCAAATCAATATCCTTTCTCAGCAGCACTGCTTCTAGAAAACAAAGGTTATCTGACATGACACATGAACCAATGATTCTGTGTCTTGGGCTTAGGTTGAATGAAATGATTTGATATTGTCTTCCAGTTTTAAAACCTAGAGAGACCTTTTCCCCAGTTCAGGGGAGAATGCAGAGAGAGGACAATTCTTGGGAGAAAAGGAACCCAAGTAATGAGGAGACAGAAAGTATTGCTCCAAGGGAAAAGCAAATCAGGACATTGTTTAATAAAAAAGCTTCCTTAAAAGCACTTGTTGGTCAGCAGTTTTGACTCGACCTGTCTTGGAATGAGAAAGCAAGGCATAGTGGGGTCAGCTGGCTAAAGGCTAACTTGGGGTTGTACATAGGAACTGCTATCCTGGCTCATAGCAGCGTTTCCCCTGAATATCTCTCCCAGCTAATCATGCTGTGCTGCCCTGGGAAAGAAGAAAAGGGAAACCTGATAGCCCAGTGTCCTTTGCTGGCAGCCCTTTGAGTTGCTGGATAATGTATGATGTAGTCCTTCAGCTCTTGGTGCTGATTACGCTCCTCTCAAGCTCTGTGTATGGGTTTGGGCTTTGCATTTCAAGAAAGTTGGGTGTTAAAAAAGGAATTGAAAGGACTAGAAAATATCCCATAAGGAATTCTTTATTCAAAGGAAGATTTAATAGCTTAAGTACTGGTTTTAGTTTTTTGAAGTTGCTACAAAGGAAATTAACGCTTTTCCTTCCATACTTGGGGGAGACAGGATAAAAACTTGTGAATACTCCATGACTCAGCTTAACTTTGATACAAGGAAAGGCTTCCCAGTAGGATAATGAAGGACTAGCAAACATAGTTAAGAAGAGGTGTGTAATTGCTGTTGAAAGGCTTCAGGAACAGGTAGGACAAGACATCTGTCCAAATGACATGGGGTCATCCTGGTTTTGTTATGCAGCAGATAAACTCGGGATCCTTTCTGTTTCTAAGACATGTTTTTTTCTACCTCTTTTGGGCTGGTGGCCGTGGTCTGGTGCACTGTTTAGCTGGAGCCTATGAATTTCTGCAAATAGATATTGTCCTGAACAACATGCTAAGTGTTGCCAAAAAATGTCTATCTCCTCTTCATTTTAAGTAAAATCTATCAGCCGGTTCAAAAGGCAAACATTGTTCCCTGATAAAATGCAGCTGGTGTGCACATGAGCTTAGTCAGCAGACTATAAAATAACATAAGCTTTCCATAGGGATCGGAAACATCAAAAGCAGAAAGTGTATTTAAAAAAAATCTCCAACAGATTGCTATAATTATTAAATGTGACGCATCACAAGTAGTGATGGAATATAGCTGAGATGATACTACCCAGACAGGAAGGAATAATATGGCTTTGGTCTGTGTCTCTGTATACAGATTTCAAATCCCAGAGAGTGGATCATCAGATGACAGAGTATGTGTAGCCCATCATTTAAAATGGGTTTGCTCTCATGAGGGAGACGTATATTTACTGAAACATTCAGCTGCAGCTTTGGAACAAGTCAACACCTTTAATGCCACTCTGCTTGGAAACATGGGAGAAATAACTATACAAATCTCTCCACTGGACTGCCCTGCTGGGATGTACTGGTGTGCTACACTTATCTACAGAGCAATGTTTGAAGGTCCACATGCAATACATGTCAGACCTTTCTGTCTACAACTTGTCAACACAGAAGCAGGGAAGTGACAGGTACAGCAGAGCTGCTTTGTGAGAGCCTCTTGGGCTGGAAATCAGCTCCTCTGTTGCCTCAGCTTGCCCTTGTGGGGGCTGCATTTCATATGCTTTCAACTCCAAATGGAAGCAATAAGGTAGGATGGACATATGACTGCTGCCAGGAGAAAGTCTCAGATGGAGCTGTTCTGAACCTTCCCCTTCCTCTTCAGATCACATTTCCCTTAAGAAAAAAAAATCCTAATGGGTGCTTTTATGTTTCTGGTAAGAATGAACTGGAGGCACTTAACCCATTAAATATTGATAAAACCAATCTGCAGTTGTATGATAAGCCTTTTCACAGAAAAGAAAGAAAATAGTAAATAGAGTACCCTTTTAATATTTGTACTCACAAGATTAATTGGATTCTGTCTGAATTGACTGCTGCAGTCAAAACAGGCTGGTGCTGGAGGGAGGAAAATGCTTTGGCTTTATATTGACAGGGCTGTTCTGAATTGCTTTCAGTGTTCTGTATCAGCCTTATCTGCTTTTCCTGACCTACAACTCACAGAATTAAGAGTGCTGGACATCATTCTTTCATAGTCTTGAAAAAAAAGTCTCTGGGCCTCCTGCATTTTCTAACTCCTCTGCTTGCAAGGATTCCCCTCTACTCCATAGTGCAGTCACCCCACAAATCTAGCTAGATGCCTTTTTAAATTCCAAATTCTGTGTTGTTTAAAATTCACTACTGACTGGAATTGTCAGGGCTCTGAAAGTCAGGAAACTGATTTCAAGAAATGCCCTAAACCATGAATTGAACATCATGTTGCTGTTTGGCTTTTTCAGGTCTTGCATTTGCAGGTGTATATGTGAACATAAGGGAAAGAAATTATTCAAAACCTAAGCATTTTACTTCTTCATATAGAAGCAAAAGCTTTAAAAGGAATGCCAGAGTGTAATAAAACTGGGAACAACAGAGGTTAAACTTGCCAAATGGAAAAAAAAAAGGCAGAAACATCCATTTGAAACCTTGTTTTTTCGTTAAGTTAAATGCTTTACATTCCTAATTTGGAATGCTAATAAATTTCACACAAATATTTCTTTAAAAAGCCCCAATGTATGGCCTCTTAGCATTCTGTCTCTGTGCTGGAAAAACATAGCTTAAGACACAGCTGTATTAGACACCAAGTGGCTTTGCCATGTTCCTCGGTAAGATGCAGTGCTGGGAGGCTGAAACACGTGAGCAAGAAGTGGCACGTCCAAAATTCTGAGCAAAAGCTTCAGCTGCTTTCATAAAACATCCATAGCATTGCCCAACACTCACTCAAATTAAACCCCATTAAGGCAGAAGGGCTTTTTATCTAGAGATCAGAGCCTACCTTTGCTGTTGCTTCATGTGTAGGAAAGGTAGATGAAGAGTTAAATACTTGAAGGTAGCGTAAACCATAGATTTCAAACTTATTACCATAACTGATTATTAATTAATAACATAAGCTTAGAGTACTCTAAGAAATAGTCATCTTCACACATTCTGTATTGCCATTTTAACATATAAACTGGCATCATCTCTTTTATGCTCTGAACCCAAAAGGACAAATGTATGTGCTGTGGTTCAGTAACTGAAAGAATTATTTTTTTTTCAAATTGTTCTATATTTGAAACTCATCTAGGATAGATTAATATAAAACAGTGAAGATAGGAAAAACCCATCCCTGTGTTCAACCTATGTGTATTTTTAACATAGGCGCTGTCTTTGCGGACCATATCCTTCTAACACAGGCAACTGAATCCTTCTGTCAGAAGCAAGCTTGTGTCTCCCAAATGTTGCTCAATTGCTGTTTTCCCATCTGCAATGTAATTAAAATGTTTGTTTACCTGTAAAGGAGGTGAAAGCTAAACATTGATGTTGTATTATATCAAAGAAGTTAGGTGGCCTTTACAAATGATTTCCCCAACACTGTGAAAACTATTTGAAGAAACTTTTTAACTATATTAAGTGGCTTTTGGAAGGGATGTTAAAAATATCCTATAATGAGATATATTAGTCTCTTCATTACACAGAAGTAGACAGACATATGAGTAAGACACACCAAGTTTGAGTAAGTACATGGCATGGATTTAATTGCCATGCTGCTCCCTGTGTTTCTGCCATGCAGGAGCATGGATTATCATTATGTGTGAACTGGAGTACAAGGATTCATGGGTCATCCCTGTGCCTGTCTGCTGAGAGCCCAGCAACCACCATGTAGCTTGTTGCACTGAATTAAGTCACAGAACATTCTATGAAATCAAGTGTAATCTTCTGAGCAAGATAAATTACTCTTAGGAGCCATCTGCCTTTACCCTTTTAAAAATAAATGCCTCTTTAAATGTAAATTTAGCTTTCCACCAGAGACAGTATTGCCATGGTAACAAATGCAAGAAAAATAAATGTCTCTTAGAGGAAAACCACTTTTTATTTTGTATAAACATATTCCATATGAAATAAAATATGCAGCTATGGAATTATTGTATAAATAATCTCAGACAGTAAAAAAGAGTATCAGTCTTTTCCTGGAATGGTTCTGTGAGCTAGTACCAAACACAATTGCTTGCAGTAAAGAAATGTATTGTATACTTAATTTCATATGCTATGAACTAGAGGTCTCGCAGTTTGCTCTAGATGGACTGGAATGCTACAAACTTCAGCAGAGCATCAGGCAGGCAGCAGGAGTTTATAGAACTGGAGTCTAAAACATGGTCTCTGCCAGGTAATTTATATTACAAATGCTTTGCTGTGTGAATTTGCTCTGCACAGTCTACCGCTGGAGAGGTTTGTTATTCAAAGAGCATAGAAGCAGTGGTTCAGATTTCTCCTTTCATTGAATGAAAGGAAGAATGCATTCAGGTTAGGCCTGTTTCAAAAATAAGATTGATGAGTGGTGTACTTGAAATTGCTCACAAACAAATTCCTTTCTACCTCTTCCTGCATCAGTAACCCCCTACAAAGGTCAACGTGAGGAAACACCCAAGATGGGCAATATTGTTATTTGCAAGACCAGAATTTCTTCGTGGTTAAAAATAGTTTCTTTTTCCATTGTATACTTTATCATTTCAGGCTTCAAATTTCACAGTATACAACTATAACAACAGTTTTCAAACACTGCCATTGTTGAAATGTTCCACTGTTTTTTATTTACCCTCTTTCATTCCCTTCTTTTGGCCTTTTGATTGTGTGTATTGTGTTGGAAGGCTGCAGGGGAATGAAGATGCCTGTGTCTGGGTTTTACTGGTGGGAGGAGGTGAGGAATTCTAGTGCTTGCCTGTGGAACAGAAACTGTCCTGCATTCACCTGGAACCTGTCATCTAAGTAAGACAGTAGCTTACAAAAATTAAGCTCCTTCTTCTTGCTGTACGGCAGGCAGGAAAGCTGCATATTATCCCCACTTAAAGATATGTTAAAGAACTCATTTCTTTTAGAGATTGTGATGCTGACTTTGGCATGTCATTTACTGTGAGAGTCAGCATGAATGGTGCCGAGACTGTAATCTGCTCTTTCCCTACCTTAGCTGCTGTATGGCGTGTTCAGTAGCATCGACATCTATCACTTTGGGTATTGCTGTGTTACACCTCCTGAAATCAGAAGAGTAAAATTGAATGTTTTCAGCGATGGCTTGGGCAGAACTTCATACAACCTAGTCTTCTGAGAAAAGATGTAGCAATCAGTTCCAGGAAAATACTGTCCTTTTATGTATGGAAACAGCTCTGCAGGAAGTGTAAAACTGGTATGTGGAGATGGATTGCAATGGATTAACTAAGGTATGACAGAGCAATTAGCTTCTCCTGCATGTCTCAACGTGCCAGACCGTGAGTTTGGCAAGAGTAGCCGGATTGGGTTATACTGCGGACTGTCGTGCTTGCTGTGCTGCCTTGGGCAGCAGCTGGTAACAGCATGAGTAGGGGAAGAAACTAAAGTAACAAGGCAGACAAACTCTAATCCTTCCACGTGTACCTTCTTGGTCCTCCGCAGTTTTGGATTAGCTGCATGTAGCAGTCTGTGCGGCCCACCAAAGGATGTGACCTTACAAAGCCTTTGGGTCTAAGTGCTCCTCAGCAAGTAGGGAGGAGCAGCAGCACGGTCTGGTCGTGCATTAGAGGGGTGCAGGAGGCCAGGGAACAGGCTGGCCCCACACTCTGCTCGGAAGGGAGAGCTGCAGCCCGTGTCCCGGGGGACGCACAGCACCCTGATCTGACCCTCCGGCACACGAGTGGGGCAGCACGCTGCGCGGCAGGGGGCCAGCCTGAGGGGGATTCAACGTGTGACATGGGTGTTTTGGCTTACCAAACAGCCTACAGCACTGCGAGCACACGGCGAGGACAGGGCAAAGACCAAGGCAAGGGTGAGCATCCCCCCCACCTCCCCTTTGCTAGAGTCGGTCACTGTGTTTCAAATGGAGAGGTGGAAAGGGGAGAAAGGGGCCTTACTGCAATCTTAACGGCTTCTACCTGTTCCTGTGCAAAGGCTGTCTCCGTGCGGGGCTCTCAGGCAGCCGCCCCTGCTGCGCAGCCAGGTCCCGGGTGAGGAGGCAGGAGGAGGCACCTTCCCCCGCCCGCTCCCCTCACGGGCCCCGCCCCGCTCCCGCGCGGCCCACTGCGCAGGCGCGCAGCCCCCGAGCCAATGGGGCGGGCGGGGCGGGGGCAGGGCCGCGGCCATTGCGGCCCGGCGGGCGGAGGGGAAGCGCCGCTCTCGCCGCCGCGATGGTGTCCTGGATGATCTCCCGAGCCGTCGTGTGAGTGCCGGGCTCGGGCTGCGGGAGGCGGCTTAGTTGTCGGGACGGCGGTGGGCGCAGTGAACGGCGGGAGGGAGGTGGCGCCCCTTTTCTGTTTCCCCAGCCTCCTGAGGCGGGTGCCCTGCGCGCCCGTTGGGGGTCTGTGTGCCTCAGGGGGGAGAGTCCTTGTGCTCCCAAAAACTCCCGCAAAACCTGCACGGGGCTCGTGGTTACTGCATGTGTCTCCTGAGTCTGTCTAAATGCATATTTCCCAGGGCTGCGGAGCCAGCAAACTCGAGCTGGTTGTGCCTGTCACGCACTTTTTGCAACCGTTGCTTGTAAATTGATCCAAAGTAACCTATAAAATCCGGTAACTTTTCCTTTTTAGCTTGTAGCGGAGTTAAGAGGACTAGTAGAACGCTTGCGAGTGTGAGGTGGGGGTGTGTGCTGATATCAGCTGACGGAAAGGTAGACTGGCAGTGTTGTTGTGTACTGAAGTTCATAAAGTTGAAGCTTTGTAAGCCAGAGAGACAATCAGTCTTAGGTGAGAAGTGTCATGTTACATGCTGTGTGAGTTCTGTTCGAGACAGAGTAAAATGCAGTGCAGCCTCTGGTCTTTTCCACGGACATTGTACTGTGCCTTCCCGAAACTGATGGGTTATTATGCTTATTTGAATGATATTCCTTCATAAAGGTTGAGTAATATCTGGGCAGCAGAGTCTTCCTCATGCTCCTGGCTGAGTAGCGCTGTGATTCTGGGGTGCCCAGTGCTTATTGGGTCGCTTGAGCTGAGATTTGCTCTGTGTGACTTTTTGTGAGGCAAATGAAGTGAATCTGCTCACAAAGCAGTCCAACAAACATCCGAATTAGCATCAAGTATGTGGCAGCAGGAGTGTGTGACCCAAAGCGGGGCATAATAAGATTTCCCTATTTTGTTGGTGACAGATATCCCCCTTAAGCTGTCTGGTGTAGTTTCACCTGAAAGCTTTGTCAGGAAGCTTTCGCATTCTGCCACGTACATTTTCCTGCTGCAGTCCAGTCACCTAGATAAGTAGCAGTCCTCCCTCTCCTTGCCCTCCCTGAGACTTGTCACATAATTGCAACTTCCAAAGTAGAACATCATGTTCCAGAATTGGCCAAGGAAGACAGAGGTTTGGAAGAGAGAGGCTGTGGGAAGAATTGCTGTTGGTGCAGTTTGTCAGTGTGGTCTTCCCATGGGCAATACATGGCGCTAGAGGCATATGCTTACTTAGTGTACATCAGATGGAGCTGCTGAACCTGTTTCTGCCTTGTTATGTAAGAGCACCAACCAGAGAATTCTTATTTTAACAACTTACACTGTGTTGGTTTTAAGGGAAATGGCAGCAAGGCTGAGCACCTTAATTTCTGATGACCAAATTCTTGTGTAGTTAGTTGGTGTTTTTTTCCTCCTGAATTGCTAAGGGTTGTATTTTTATGAGGATAAAATCCTCTATGAGCCTAACCCAACAGCACAGGGAATGAAAAGAATAGCTACTGTTCTCCAGAGATTTATTGGAAAAGGCAATAAAGGATAATGTACTGTGCAGTTCTGTGTAGTTTGGTTTCCTGGTTGCCATTGGTCACTCATTTGTGTTGCCCTAATTATTTTTGCTAAAAAGGGAGTCCTAAGTATTATTTATAAATCCTTTCCACCTTCTTGTGTCCTTGTTTCCTAGCTGTGGGACTTAAATAGTTTGCCAGTGTTCAACTTGCCAGGAAGGTGAAAGTGTTCAATGAGATCTTGGACAGCTTTGAGACTATTGTTTAACTCTGCTAATAAAGCAAAATTCATGTGGAAGCAGAAGGTGAGAAGTAGCATGGAAATAGATATGGTGTGACACGAGAGGTCTGAATTTCAGTGGTCTTGAGAATGTCCTTCTTGTCCTGATTTCTCAGTGTCCATTATCTTCCTTTTTGATCCGTTTTCCTTCCTGGTCTCTTTCCAGATGTACCTATTTCCTTGACTTTGTGTCTCTGAATTGTATGTTTGGAGTTTGGAAGGTATATACGATCTTTCCCTTAGATGCCCTAAGAAACATGGAAGTATCTTTAAACACGATGTAGCTGTGCAGACCTGAGGCTCTTTATGCAGCATTTGATTCTGGTGTGGTGACTTCCAGGTGCATATATCCTTAGCAAGCCCATGCAGCCCTGCTGTGTGTGGGCAGCCATCAGGAATACCAGTCGTCTTGACTGGTGACAGGAAGGAGCAGCAGCTTTTCAGTCTGTAGCAGAGTTCTCCACTCCTGAGTGACCTCCGATGTTTCAGGGCCAAAAGTGCAGCAAAATATGAATTTGTAGGTGTGTCGCTGTGCCCTCTGCTGACTTCTGACGTGGTGGACTTGCCCTGACGTGTGTGCCCCAAGCAAACTGCCTTCTGATTCAGTCTGAGACTTTGCAATTTGGAATTCATCAACTGCACTAAAGTAGTCTGGTTAAAGGTTTAAGGAACTAGGGAATGGAGCTAGTAGAGAATTTGAATTCTTAATTGCATGTGAATTGTCTTGATGAGTCATGCACAGGAAAACGGGGAGTGGTTCAAATTTGCTGTTCCCCATAATAATCTTCAGCAAAACTTTGTTTTAATGAAATCTTTTCCCTTTGCTCTATAAACGCTATTATTCTTAAGCTTCTAAATTTGTGAAGTACCTTGTTCTAATTACGTCTTCTGTATGTCAAGAAGCAGAAGACTTGAAATGCTTAATTAAAACATCTTTTCATTTTCAAGTTCTGTGTCAATCAGATGCTGTTGTAATAAGTACAGCTCGTTGTTATTTCTAAAACACACTGGCTGTTGCAACAGCTTTTGCAGTCTTTACTGCAGAGTTTTTCCTTTTTTTCACTTACAAAACCAACAAGAAGATAGTGATTCCATTCAGACTCTCAGAAAACTTGTCAGAGTGGTACATCTTGTCAAGTTCTTAGTCTTTAGTGATGGAAATACATTTTTAAATTTATGACTGCCCATCTTGTTAACTTCAAATAGAGCTTGTGCCTGACTTCTACTCTGTGTGGATTGCGCATTCTTCTCATTTGTAAGGTCTGAGCAATTGTGTACACATCAGTTGCTGAGACAGTATTTAATAGTAAACATGCTGAGTACTTGTCAGTCACAGCCTGGCATGGATGAGATCAGACCATCCTCTTGTGCCAAGCAAAGATGTGAAGCATCCTAAATACAAAGTAGATGGCCATTTTGTTCTTGCAATCTGTTAAAGCAGACTGTCTGCTGTAATCTGTTAACTTTTTTCCCTCCTCACTTAAAATGAAAGTTCCCCCATCTGTGTTGCTTTGCAACATGCTCTCTCCCCTCGTGTTTAAGTACATGGTTTGTTTCCAGTAAAGTTGGTCAGCATCCATGAATGTTGGAAGGGAGAGTTGCAGTGCTCCACAGGAGGATGTATTTGTCTTGGGTACTAGTACTTAGTTTTCTGATTGCTTGTATTTGTAATTTGTCTCCTCACCCTCATTTTAGAGCCTTGCAAATATTCCTTGATTCTGATATTAGATTATAACTAAATATGTTAAGCTGGACAAGGACTGAGGGACACAGGAGGTGACCTGAAGGTAGGTAGCAGTATTAGCCTCTTTAGCCTTTGCTGCTTCATAAACTGGAGCTCTTTCTTGAATGGTAGCTTCCAAGGCATTATCTTACTCTACTTTTAATACTTCTGTTGTTGCTTGACATTTCCAGATGTCCAGCTGCCCCTAGAATTACTGCAGGTCTGAGAATGGGGTGCTGAAGCCATAGGTTCTGTGTTGATTGGGTTGTTGTCAGGAATACCTGGCTTAGCATGTAGGTGACATTTTTCGTAATGTGTATGGTTTGCCTGTAAACCTAGATTGTGTCTTGCTCTTGGGATACAATTTTTTAAATTAAAAGCATAAAGTACAAAAATATTTACCCTCTTTTTTCATAATCAACATGCTCTCAAACAAATTGTCTTGAAGCAATCACAGCTCATCAGGTGGAATTAAGTAACAATACCACCACGTTGTGAGGAAGGAATAGCTGTAGCTTAACAGCCTAATCTTCAAGTCAGAAGGGCCATTAGTGGGAGAGTTTCTTTGACTGTTTGTAGCCTGCTCTGTGGCAGAATTGTTCCAGCTCAAGTATAAAAGATGTTCACTACTGTTTGGATGCTGAATTTGTTCCGGTATCCTTCCAGTTGAAAGGCCTATAAATTGCTGTCGCACCTGTGGGGGGAAAAAGGAGCTGCTGTCATTGTGTGAGTGAGATGTGCTGCAATGTCTGTCTCAGCACAGAACTGGAACGAATCAGTGACCATGCATCAGTTATCCTTAGCATTTCATGCTATGCTTAAATAGATACCACTGATCTTTTTGCTGGGAGGGGCCATCCTGCCCTTCGCTCTCTTTTCATTTACTTGCCACAGGATCCAAACGTTACTCTGTAACCACTGGGTAAGTCTGGTTGTTTTGTCAACCAGAATGAAAATTAGTGTTGATAGAAGTTAATCTTTTGTTGGCTGCCATGAACTGCACCAGCTAATGCTGCTGTTGTGTAGTTGCTAGGTAAGTGCTGTGTTGAGAACGAAAGGTTGCACGACAAAACCAGCATTATTTTTGGCTTTAGCATATGACCAGACTGGTTAAAGCATACTCTGAAACTACATTCTTCACTTTCATATTCCTGCTTATTCTTACTGGTTGTGAATGTAGTTCCAGTAATAACAGTGCAGCTGTTCTAATCAAACAAGGTGTCAGCTTTTTAAAGTGTCTTCAGTTTTATGGGTTGAAATCTGTAAGCATATGCAAGTCTAGGAATTAAGTGTATTGTCCTGTCTGTGTGAGAGTTTAAAATCATTTACATAATTGAGCAATGAAATCACCAGAACACTTCTCTCCAATAGTTCAGCTTCTCAGTGAAGCAATCCTAATATGTACAATGAGAAGTTTCTGCTCACTTGTATGTGACTTGTAACACCTCTTGAGTTAGTCATTTTGCATTGTACTATCTCTGACAACTTGTAAGAAAGCAGTGTCCCTACTGCTTGCCTGGCACACCTTGCCTTAAATCAACAATTGCTCTGCAGCCTAGCTGCTCTTTTCTGTGCCATGTTTCCAGGATGGTGTAGGTGCAGAGCATGCATGGTCAGTGTGCCCAGCCTGTGGCAGGCGGGTGCACTGAAACTTGCTCCAAACAGATGGAGCACGGCTAGAGGCGTCCTGTGGAGTCTGACGTTCTTACTTAATGGTCTTGGCATGTGCTCTGTTACAAAACGTGCTGAAACCCACATCTGTGTCCCATGCATTAGAGATAAAGAAATACCGAGAACTGCATGATCTGGCACAAAAGGACGTTTCTAATTAGAACAAACAACCTCCACTCTTGCATGTTCCACAAACTGATGTCTGCTTCAAGCGAGCACATTGTAGGTTATTGAGCATTTCTGCAGCCTGGATGGAACGGCTTGTTGTTGCTGGGATTGTACATAGAGACATCTCTTGATAGGCTTGTGTAAGGCTGAGGAAGATCCTGAGCCGAATTTTGATTAAAAAAACAAACAAACAAACTTGCTTTGGCTCAATTTTAATATTTGATAAGAAATTATCTTTAAAGTGTGTCAAAACATGTCTAATAAAGCCCTCTGCTCTGGTGTTTCATGTGTAAAGGAGCTTTCTCTAAGCTTTTTGGTCCTTTTTATTCTGCTTTTGACATTCCAAAATTTCAAAGCCTGTGAAAATACTAGAATTTTACAGAAGAAAATATTGCAGCTGTCAACAGTACTGTTGTCCATCTTTGGCATTTTTAAGAAGTGCCAGACTAGAGTGTAACAATTTACTACTGGACAAATGAGATGAGGCGTGTAGAGTCTAGGTAGGAAAGATGATTGCAGGTTTTTTGCTGACCAGTATGACTTCAAAGATGACTGGCCTCGGTGGCACAGAATAACCAATCTGACAAGATGCTTTTGGACAGGAGGGAAATAAAACACCCCACAGAGGCTATCTCTCTATTGAGCTTTTTGTTAGCCATTGCTGTTACTTTGCTGCTCAGTTTATCACTGATGAAATAATAGGGTGTTACTTCTGTTTCTGTTGTGTTTCATAGCAGTCTGCAAGCATCAACATGGAGATAGGTTTAACTAGATGAATGTTTGCCCTGTGTTTATCATCTTTGGAACATTGCTCATGCATCCCGAAGACAGTTGGAACTTGCATTTGATGTTGAAAACCAGGTGGAATTTATTTCAAAAGCAAAACCTGGCTTTAAGTGCAAGGATTTCCCAAGCAGAATTTTTCCTCATGTGAGAAGCCTGACATAATGCAATACTTTTTTGTGTTAAAGCTGCTGGAACTTGCTGTGCTCAAAGGGGGAAATCAGTAAACATTTTGTGCTTGTGCCTTCCTACCCGTCTGGTTTTGTTGTTTCCCCCCCTGCCCCGTTTTGTAACTCATTGATCAAAACCATGGAAAGGAGAGTGAGGAAGATGGTCACTAGCTTAAAGATGTCCTGATTAGTTTTTATAGTAAGGTAATGTTACCTTAAACTAATACGAAACCCCAAAGATTAATTATTTGGCCTTTTGCTCTTATTACTCACTTCTGTCTGCTAATATTTCCCTCCACCCCCATTAGGATTTTGTTCTAGAAAACATAATTTCCTTTATACCTAAAGGCTTGTCTAGGATTACTCAGTTGCAGTGTATTTAGTACTTAGTATTAGACTGTTTTAGAAGCTGACCTATTGAAATTTCTCTGCAGTGAACAGCTTATGGTTCACTCGGAAGACAATATATCCATAGAAACATAAAATAGGTGTTTTATGTGACTGCTTTGGCAGGCATTAATTTGCTGTAGTTGCAATATAAGCAGTGTTGGTTTTACTATTCTGCTTCTAGAACTTTGAGGGGTAGTTTTTCTTGTCTAAAAGTTACCTTTGAATGGTTGAGACAAAATGGAGTTTAGATTTGTATCAAGAGGATAATGTGAATCAGGCAACTTATTTTTCATTTGCATTTGGAAAATAACATTTCTGAAAAGGCACACATTTCTTTTGTATCTTCTGGTTTCTTAGTCCATTTACATATAACCAGTGAAACATATTTGTGTTAATGGAGTTCTTCTCTCAAAAAAACCCTTTTTTTTTGTTAATCAGCATAGTGTGCTTTGTTTATTTTTGAGAGCAAAACCTAACCCTCAAACTAATTAATTAATGCATGGGTCTCTAAAGAACAACCCACAAACTATTTGGGTTCAAAAGGGAGGAAATTAACGTATCTTTTAGCCTTGTATTTTTGATAATAAAGTTAAGTTACTAACAGAACTGCATGAATAAGACTGGTAAAGATTCTGCTTGTCAGTCTTGACTTAGTGTCTAACAGGATCTTCACAGAGCTCTCGGAGTATTAGATATAATTAAGGAAACACGTATACTTGGGAATGGCAAGTCCAGATGCTACCTCAACAGCATCTGCCAAGTACAAAGTTCATAGAAACCTTTTCCTGTGTACAACAGGGAGGTTTGTACTTCGAGTGCTCTAAGAGGCTTCAGAGGTACGTTTCTGGGTCATAAGATTGACAGAATTGTTTGAAAATCAAGGACCTTAAGGCAAAAAATTAAAATGTCAGTAACTTAGGATGATTAAAAGCAAAACCACCAGCTGTCTGGGGTGGAGATAAGACATGCTTACTTTTACTTTGAGTTGGTGTTACATGGTTCTACTTATCACTTTGCTCAGATTGTGGTGTTTTTGTAGCTTTTTTTTTTTTTTGAGAGGTGGGACATTGAGGCTGGTCAGTGATGACGCCCTTGGGTTCAAGAATGTGTAATGATTAAGTAGAACCTTTCAGCCTTTGGATTATGAACTTCACTTTTCTCTCTGGAAACACCCAGACAGATGAGTATTCCACACAGTGTGACCTATAGCAGTGTGGACACTTTTTTAGTGCAACCCATATGAATGTGTGGTTACATGCAGTGTGGTTTGCTTTATACTTAGAGACAGCTCAAAAATAAAATGTGGTTTCCCTTGGAATAAGAAGCAATTTTTAGTTGGGACCACTCCTATTTTAAATGTTAGTTTACTATATCCAGTTATTTTGATGCTGATTAATGCTCAAAAAATACAGAAGATACTCTTAGAGCAGCAAGCCATGGTTGTGGATTTTAACTTGTGAAATTTTCTCAAGTCTCTAGCAGACTTGATGTAGGGTGAAAACCAAAGCTGATAAGGTGAGAATCCAAGTGGAAATCCATTTTTTGACTATGGCATTCAGAGGTGTTAGAGGAAATGAGCCTAAGCTGTAAGTGATGGCCAAACCTGGAAGGGGAACTCCAGTGCAGTAGCTAGCTTTGAAGCCACTGGTCATAGCTGAATAAAGCTTTAGACTTCAAAAATAGTTGAGAATGGGCATGACTTAGGAGTCTCAGGAGAATATAAACTGGGTTTCTTCTAATACTGAAACTAATATTAAAGTACCAGATTCCTGAACCTGCAGTTCAAGCGTTGGATAGTCAGGACACTTCCTCCTTAGGCAGATGATGAGACAATAGAGAAAATATGCTTGAACACTTCAATGCAAAGAATTTCTCCCTATCTCCTGCAGTTGAGACTTGAATATCTGTAGTGTGTGATTATACGTGGGCTTTCCACTGTGACCTCCATAGCTGGATTGAAGGTAATATAACTCAGGGTAAATATGCCCAAATTAACTTTAATAAATAAAAAGCTGGCTGTGGATCCTTTCAGACAACCAATTTTTTTTTCCCACAGCAATGAAAGAGATTACTGCCACTTAAAACACTGAGTTGTCTTGCCTCAGGACTTGGATACATTAATGAGTGAGGCTGCTTTAAATATTAAGTACAGTTGCTGTAATGTGAATGTATTCTGTTGGGCTTTATTGGGTTTTATTCTAGGGAGGTGGTAGTTGTATTTTTGGCAGAATTTGTTCTAGTTTTCTGTTACCTGCAGAACTTCTGTCACTTGATTAGTATTGCTGCTCTTCAGCTATGCTGCGTTACTGCTTCTGTTCCAGTTTTGTGCTGGATAAAAGATCATCATTGTATCCAAATCTGATTGTTACCTGGTCATTTCACCAGGACTGGGATCTCTGAGACTTCCAAGAGCTGAAGCTTTAAGACTGTTAAACATGTTTAAAAGTGTGCAGGACTTGGCAGTACTGAGATGACAGTCTTTCCTTTGTTTTCTTTATACTAGGTTTGGCTCTCCAAACATCCATGTAGCTTTCCTTGTTTCAAAATTTACTGTGGCACAGAGCAGAGAAACCTTTGAGAAGAAGTGGCTACTGACTTGACATGAGTTAGCTGAAGTTACTGTAATGAACAATTTTCCTGTACACCAGTTAGATTGCAGTGGAAGGTGTTTCAAGGTGTCTTCTGGATTCTTCTTAAAGTATCCTTGATATGAAGGACTTCATGTTCTTACATGCAGAAATGAAGACCTAAAAATTTGTAGAAGCTTCCAACATAGTGTTGAAGACACTAGGCACAAAGCTAAGTAAGTAATATAAATTAGAGAGCTGGTAGTTTTTACTTGCGTTTGTGGAAGCCAAGAAACTAACAAGTACATATGTAATGTTAAACCTCATAACAAAATGAAACACCTCATTCTAGATCTGTAATGTTTCTGTTAATCTTGTTCAGCACATCATCTACATTAAATTAGCCATGTCTTTTAGGAGCTCTCAGAAGTATCCTAAATGGATGGGATCACGTAGATCATGAAAACTACATGTGTAGGTTCTAGTACCTCCAAGAGTAGTAAGCGTGAAGAACTTTTTCCAAAGCAAGGATGTTCATAAGTGTGATTCGCTGTCATGTCAATTACCTTTATTATGTAAACTCTGTGACAGTTTCTTTGAACTTGCGTGTAGGTATCAGCTTTCATCTTTAAACTTAAAAGTGGTTTTAATTGTATTTTTTCTCAACTGCTTTATGAAATAAGCTTATTCATGCATGTACTCAATGAAAATAGAAAATATCTACTGAAAACCAGACTTGATTTGACTTCTTTTAAAAAATGAAAACCAGCAAATCAGTCAGTTTGTTTCTTCTGGCATCTTTAATCCAGATGTCAGTCCTTGCTGATCATTAGGAAAAAAGCATAGTTCAGTACAAGGACACATCTTTTTCTTTGAACAAAGTCCTGTGCCAGGCTGTCTTAAGAGCTATCTGAGAAGTACCTGAAGTTTTTCCAAATTGTTGGCTAGTTCTCAGTGTTCAGTCATGCTCCTGCCTGATACCGCAGCTGGCTGATGTGGAGCCACAAATACACTGCTTCCAATAGTAAGCAGTCATAGAAACACAGAAATCGGAGATCATTTCAGGTCTTTGAAGGAAAACAACTTAGTTGAGATTTAAGTGTGAGCAGCTTTGAAAATGAATACTTCTCCAGCAGGGATGAAATTTTCTTACTGAGTTTGAGGTAAGAGCTAGGTGGAAGATGTAAGTTCTCTAATAAGGATTGTTCTGTGTTCAAGGCATTCAGTGTTTGCTCTTTATCACGTGGAATTGTTGTAGATGATCTTGTTTCAGTTCCTCGGTGTGAGTACTTGGAAGGTGTGAGCTCACCTGCCTGCCCTGCTCATGTGGTGAGCTCAGTCAGGCTGTAAACAGGAAGGAGCACAGGGATGGGCAGGACGCTATTACAGCAGGAGTCAAACATGTATCGTAAAAGCAAGAGGTGAATAGTCATGCAGAGAAGTGACTAAGAATTTTATAGGAATTTCTGTTTGCCGTCCAGTACTAGCTTTTTGGAATTTGTTGTAAAGCTGGATTTGTTCGGCCTTTTCACTATGTTTTGAACAGGATTTGTTAGCTAGTGGTTTTATTTTTTTCTTTGTTTGGTTTGTTGGTGTTTTTTCAATGTGATGATGCCATCTCCAGGTTTATGCCCTTCTGTTAAAGTATGCCTAGGCTATCCAGCAACACAAGAGAAGTTGGTTGGTCATGGACACAAGTTTTGGACACTATCTCCAGGCATAGGTACGGATTTTTCTAGTGAGAATTATATGCAAACAGCTTCTCTCCAAGTACTTCTGCACTGTATGGGATCTATATGTGAACAGGAGGTGAATTGATTCAGAGGCTTTGTGTACCAATAACGCCCTGTCAACTCAGGAGGAGAGTGACTGGGAGAACTGTTGAAGCACTGATGCAGCTTGACCATATGAAAGAGTTTCCAGGCTGACTCACTAGAGAGAGTAACCTGGATTTTGCTTCAGGAGTTGTTTTTTAGCAATGCCTTGTTCCAGACTGCCCCAGGCCCCAGAGAGGGCTGTTAGAACCCTTAAGTACATCAGCACTTGCACACAGATTCCAGTGTAGAACATCCCTTGCAGAAGAGAATTTTTTCTAATTTTTTTTTGTTGTGCTCTGTTTTTAGACTTCTTTCAAGGTTCAGGCAGGGATGTTTCCATGTCCAGATGACTTGAAGAGTTATCTGGCAACAGGTTCATCAATTTGGGGTAGATCAATAATTAGTCCATAAACATGAGTGGATAGGATACTTGTAACAGAGCCTTGAGGTCTGCATTGGAAGAAGGGCTTAATTGTCTCTTACCAGACTGCTTGCAACTATCATTCTTGGGACCTCTTAAAGGAATGTTCCTGGCATAGAAAAGCCCCACATTTTAGAGGAATCAGTAGGGATGTCACTTTTCCTCTGAAAATTCTAAGGTGGTTTTGGACTGCAGTAGTAATTGCATTACTATTGGTTATGCTGTGCTTTGGAAGAATCTGGCAGTTGCTTTGGAGAATTCCAGCTTTCTAAGCTGGAAAGTTAATAGCTGCATTGCTCTGTTCAAGAATGTGCTTTCTTCACATCTGTCAGTGCTTCTGGATATATTCTTTAACTGTTAAGATGTTTTTTCCTCTGGCTTTTGGGGATATTCTTGTTACAAGAATGCTGTGAAGATTTTAACAGACCTGTTTCTGATTGCATTCTTGCATTTTGGTAACTGTAATCTGCTAAAAGAGTTGCTGAGCTTAAAGTTTGCTACTGTTAGCAGACATGTTCTTTTAATAGGATTTATGTGATTTTTTCCCTGCTCCTTGCTCAAGGCAGGGGGGTGGAAGAAAAAGTAGGTTAGAATTTTTTTGGGGGTTCAGGAGCTGATTCTCATTCTCCCCTGTCTTTGTAACAAGACGCAGTTTTTGTAACTGCTTGAATACATAGTATTTTACTGTAGATTGTGTGGTTAGTATTGTGTATCTGAATAGCAAAATGGAACTAGATTCTGTCATGTGCTGGACAAAAGGACTTTGTTTAGTGTAGTGCTTTTCAAAGCTGGCTTAGTCTAGAAATTACTACCCTGCTGTAACACTAAGGGGGGGGCGGTCAGGCATGACATGAGGGTCTTGCTTTTTTGGCAGTGTATTGGGTTTGTGTCAAGGTTTTAGTCTTGTTTCTCGTTATCCTACTCTGATTTGATTGGTAATAAATTACCAATCAAATTACCCAAGCAGAGTTGGTAATTGCCCATGATGGTAAGTGCTAAGTGATCTCTGTCCTTACCTCTCCCCGCAGCCTTTGAGCTTTTTGTTGTATTTTCTCTACCCTGCCCAGCTGAGGAGGGGAGTGATAGAGTGGCTTTGGTGGGCAGCTGGTGTCCAGCCTGGGTCAAGCCACCACATGCAGGGTTTTTGCTTTTTCCCCTGAATAATATTCTTCCAGATACGCCTTATGCCTTATTTTGAGCTTGAGGGTGCCTCAGAGGTGCACAGCAGCTAGAACTTACTCCGTAACTGTAGCCTTGTAAAACCCCAAAACAAAAAACCAACCAACCAAAAAAAACCACTACAAACAAAAGAAACAAAACAAACAAAAAAAGCCCAACCAACCAAAAACAAAAATTCAAGCTGCTGATCTTTGAGTGGCTTGGAGTGGCTTGGAAGTATGTGGGCAGTATACAGTCTAAGCAAAAATGCTTCTGCTTTTCCAGTGTGTGCTGACTGAAATCCCAGTGGGTACATTGTTAAGGCATATGGCTCTATTTGCCTTTTTTACAGCCAAGAACAGCCAGCCAAAGATTCAAGCATTGTTGTTCACATTTTTATTCTGCTATTTAGTTTTCATTTGCAAACTTCCCTTTGAATGAAATCTTGCTTAGGCAAAACTTGCTGACCATATGTGGAATAGTAATTATAGTTTATCTAGAAGTCAAATGGTGTTACCACCATCAGACCTAGTTTCTGCATAGATAGTACAGTGTTGCCTACATCAGCTCTGGTATTTGCATGCTGTCTGACCAGCTCTTGGAAAAAACTTGTGTGTATTTATGACAGGAATGGTGGATGCTCCTAACATAACCGGCAAAGACTTAGTATTGAGAAGGGGCACTGGGCAAAGCAAGGCAGTGTATCAAGTCTTTATATTCAGTTCCATGGTTTTGTGGAGGTGTGGAGGATTCTTTTGTCCTCCAGCCTGCCACTCACAGATGTAGGTACATATTCCTATAGATGCACACAGTGTCTGGCTCTGTATCAGTCGGTGGAGATCCTCAGTCTTTAAGAGTGGACAAATGGGTGTCGTCTCTGTTACAAGATGTGTTAAGGAAAGGGAGCTTAGTGAATGGCATTGCCTCCAAAGCATCTCATACTCAAGGATATTCCTGGATTGCTTTTACTGTTAGGTTAAGGAACACAGTGTTCCCATTTGGCATTTCAGAGGAACAAAAGAATAATGTGCCAAACACTCTTCCATGCTTTGGGCAATTCTTTGGCAATGTGAATAGACTGATGCCTTAAATGCACTGTTGTTTAATAGCTTGGTGTTTCGGAGTCTGTATGCAAGTAGTCCTTTTGAGTGGTGTAGTGGCTTTTATTTGTGTCTTGGTTTGTTTTATTTGTAATATTTTTTTGAACCTGTGGCTTTAGAGTTGTTTGCTATCCAGGTCAAACATGTTCAGTGCCAGAGCAGTGTGTGTACAGGTGACTGAATGTTCAGTTATCAGTCACATGCAAACTCAGTTGCTTTGCTTCATAAATGAGCCTTTCAAACAGTTATTCACTTTAAAGCTAGTAAAACTGTAAGACCATAGATTATGCGAAAATACAGGCAGTAGGTTGGTGTTTTTTAAAATACAGCTGTATGGATACACAAGTGTGTTGTTTTATCCAGATTTAAAGGCTCTTCAATACCTTTATCCTTTGTATTTTTATTTTAATCTCCTAATATATTTGAGAAATGTTTCTCTTTATTATAGCAAAATGTCTGTAGAGGAGGTGTCTGTACCAAAAATGGAATGCTAGGTTAGCTGCTGAGTCCAGCTGAAAACCTGAAATAGCTGGGCATACAACTGGCAGTGAAATTACATTGGTAAGCGGGATTATCCATCCATCTAGTAGTAAAATAAAGTAAACCACGTCACACTCAGCTGAAATCTGTTTCCATCTGTGGAAACTGTTTTTGTCTGCTACATTTGTGCAGTGTGCTGATATCCAGTGTGAAATAGAAACCACACTTTCAAAAATAACACTCAAGCTTTTAAATTTGAAAAGCCATAGAATAATTGGGAAAATCCTTGAAGTAGTTCTACAGTCACTGTAGAAACACCAGAGGATGGATGTGCTTATAACGTGTAGCAGTAGGTGTTGCTGACAGCTTTGAGTTTTTTGGAGGTGTGGATCCAAAGAGGAAAAGGGCTAGGACACATGTGGCTCTTGCAGCCATCTGTGTCAGTGTGCCCAGGCTCCCTGCCTCTGGTGTTTTAGGTGTTTCTGCCTCAATCAGCTGCAGTGATCCCTTTTGTCAATATACTGATCTATCCTGCATACTTTGAGGGCAGAAGTGACTTCAGCTACACTCACTGTTGACAAGTTGGCCTTTCTGTAACATTGCCTGATAGCTTTAAGGAAGGTTAGAGGACTTCGCTGGTGTGAAGAAGGCAGTGGTGCCAGAGTTGGCAGCAGCATTGTGCCACACTTTCCATGTCAGCTCTGGCTATAAGGAGATAAAAACTTCACAGTACTGCTTCCTACTATTACTGACTAAATGTGCTGATGTTTTGTTTTAATCCTATCTACACACTTTCAGTGAACAAATACAAGTTTTTCTAACACTTCCATTTTATAGCAGTATTGAACACTATTAAGTGATAATATATTGGGGTATATATAATGTAATAATAACAATATTATAGAATAATGATATATTGTGGTGTTAACCACTCTCCACTCTGCAATTTTAAAGTGATTTCTAGGAAAGTTATTTAAAAGAATAAGTGGTTACTAAAATAGGTATTTTTCTAACTCCTGATTTTGACTAGTATTGAGTAACTTGAATATTTTTTTTTACATGGGAAAAAATAGGTACCTTTATTGTGTTTGTCTTGTGCTAGTGTTCTCATTTAGCTTGAGGTCATCTTTAGCTTTATGGTTGTCTTACTGTTGCTGTAATAAGCTTTTTGCTTGAAGATGAGTTGTTTCTGAAGAAGTGTTCTCAAAATTCTGTTTTGGCCCCAGTTCATGTTTACAGCAGTTTGAGGATGACATGTTCGGAGGATAAATTGCTATTTAAATTTAAAAACACATGGATTTTTTTCTTTATAGAAGTGATGCTACTTGACAGTAAAGTGAGTGGAAAAGTATAGCTGAAAAATATGTAAAGTGAAAGACTCAAGCTGTTTCCCTTTCATTTGAAAGGGAATTGCAAGATACATGAGCAGGCTACTAATAGTTATTTAAATAACTTAGGAGTGATATTTTTAGAACTGGGGAGAGATGCATAGATGACCAGAAACTGGTGGCATATAATTATGCATGTCAGACAGTTGGTGGTAGTTATGGTGTTCAGGCACTTCTTCTGTATCTTCTCTGTGAATGAATAATTTCCACCCTTATAAAGTCTGTTTTATGGGTTAAAGGATTAACAAGGTTCTTCTTATCTCTGGTAGTTATTGGTTATGATTTCAGCCAGAGGAACAAGGGAAGGTGAGAGACATTAGAGCTGGTGAGTTACTGAACAGGACGTTCCACAGGGACAAAAATCAAAGGAAGAGCTGTTGTCTATAGAATTTCAACAAAATGAAAGGTGTTTGGTCTCCTATTCCTTCTGTTTCTGGATCTCATGTTATCTGGGTGAAGTGAGATTTTTAACTTGTGTTGTCAGGGTTTTCTCATAGCTGGAATAAAACCGTTTAGGGGTTTTTTTGACTGTTGCTTTTCTTAGAATAAAAGGTCCATGGATTGCAGCAGAGCTGTATGTGGATAGGCTTCTACAGGTTAGTATGTTGATGTGGAATTCAGGTAGTCTGGACTTGTCAAAGGGCCTTTCAACATGTGAAGTGTGGGTTAGCTTTGCTCCAGTGGAGCAACAGCTTGCCTATCCCTATTAAAGAGCTCCAGGATCCATCTTCTGTTACCTCCAGTGTAGCATGGGCTGTGCAATCCTGAACGCCAAGATCCCGGTTTGAAAGAGCTGCTATGGTACATCCATTGTGCTTTTCCATATCAGTACTGGCTTGGGTGATCTGCAGTGATCAGATCACCCTTCCCACCACTGAGGGATCTGACCTTGTGGAGGGAGATCTGCTTGAAGTGCCCTTTGTCTCCTCTCTGCTATCAGCTGTTAACAACTCTTGGATGAGTAAACATCGTGCCAGGATTGCACATGAATCCCAGAAGCTTTGTTCAAATCTCGCCTTGCTTTGTGAAGTGAAAAAGAGCTATACATGATTAACTAGCTTTGACTCTTCCTTGTAATCACAGAATGATTTTTTTAATTGTTCTGTATTAAAATACATTATTTATCTTAGCACCTTCTTTGCTGTTTTAAGAAAATACAGGGGTCAGTGTTAGAGGATTTTCTTTGAGTTTGTAGTTTTTAAGTTAAGCAGAAAGTATGTATAGAAGAGGATGGGGATGTAGATATGAGATTTATGTATTATGACTGTGCCCAACTTTGGGCTTCTTAGTACAAGAAAGTTGTAAATTTATTTGGGAAAGTTGAGTGGAGGCCATCAAGGTGATCACAGCACATGACTTGTGACGAGTGCCTGAATGAACTGGGCTTGTTCAGCCATAAAACAGAAGACTTTGAGGAGAATTGGTAGGAATCTCATGTAGCTTTCTGGTGGTTATGAGAGCCAGGCCCATTCTCTCACTCTGCTACTCAGTCAAGAGAGACAGTGGTCATAATCATCTGGTTCTGACTGAATATAACTAAACCTTCTGCACTAAGAGGTTCATTAAGCATTAAAACAGGTTACCCAGAGGATGTGGAACCTCTTTGGAAGCCTCCAGGACCTGACTGGCTGAAACATTAAGAAGTCTGGTCCACATTTGATGTTGACTTTGATTTTAGCAGGAGGTTCCACTAGATGGCTTCACAAGACCCTTCCCAACATGAAGGGTTCTGCAATTATGCTTCCATTCTTTTATCAACCCCTCTCACTTGCAGCATTTACAGGCTAATTTTAGAACCTCTGCCAGTACTCCCTGCAAGAGGCTTCCTTCCAGGGGTAACTGTGTTCACTAAGGGTGGAGAAACATTGTCTGTGTGGTGTCTGTGATTTTGAAGGAAGTATTTCATCTTTGCTGTTAGCAATTCCATTTGTCCATGCTTATGTACTCTGTTAAATGTTGGGGCTGACTTTAGTACTCCCAATTAGCTTCTAGCCAAGAAGAGTTTTGTCTACATACAGAGTGTTGCCTGGAAGATAGTGTATATCAAACTGATTGAATTCAAACCTACGTTGTTGTCTTATATACTAGTAAAATTCTGTGGTAGCATCATGCAGTCTTCTGCAGCGGCTCTGTAGGTAGAATTACTTATTTAAAGCTACCTGACCCAACAGTGAAACACAAATTTCAGCTATTTACTCTGGTAAATTCGTTTGAATTAAAATCTTCCCAGGTGGACTTTTTAAAAAAAACCAAAATATGTGATGCATCTTCCTTTGCCTAAATATAGGAGTTAAATTACTTAAAAGTTCTGAACTTAAAGGATCTCTGGATATCCCTACAAGTGTGAGTTTCTTCCGTGTAACCACCTAGAGCAAGTTTTAAGTGATGCTGCAGAGGTGTAGCCAGACTTTGCTCTAATGGCTGCTTTAGGCCAGATGGAACTGAAGGGCAGGTGATTGCCTGACTTTATGAACTGTAAGAAGGTGATGAAATAGAAATATGGAGCTCTTGTATTTATCAAGGAGACAGCACTACTGCTGTTCCATTTCTCGTAAAGGACTGTTCTAGTCTATGGCTGAGACTCTTACTAGAGAGTGCTGTGTGGTAAGAAAGTTGAGTTAGAGCAAATCTTTGTTCTGACCCTGCTTTCTGCATGGATTGCTTGGCACCCTCTCACCCTGCTCTGCACCTTGCTTTTGAAGAATTTCAGCAGCAATTGGCTGTCTGGGCAAAAGTGGATTAATTCCCACTTTGCTACCATTTCAATGCTGCTGTTGCAGAGTTCTAGCAACAGGAAGTGAAATTTTGTGATTCACAGTGTTGTCTTGAAATTATTTTCCAAATAATCTTCTGGTAATCTGACAACAGTAGATGATTGTGATTAACTACTGATAGTTTCAGAGGCTCTTCAAGTGTGATAGCACTGCCATTGTGGAAACAATCTTCTGGTGTGGACAGGCTGCAGGACTGGTTTTACTTGTTGATGAACCAGAACAACAACTGGTTTTACATTATCTATTAGAAGCGGCCTTATGAAACAGTTTGTTGTCTTCAGGGCATACACCCTTTTCTGTTCCTGTTCTAGTTTTGCCTATCATGAAACTTCCTCCCAGGAGCATATAACACTGGGTTTTTTTGGTTTTTTTTTTTTTAAGCCTAGATAACAGGATTTTTTATATTAAGTTGGCTGCATTGTTCTAATGATGTATTGTCACTGTTTTGTCATGTACTTTATAAGTTCATGGTTCTGAACCTTTAGGTTCTGAAGGCTCTTTCTGTTTTCCAACAGGCTGGTGTTTGGGATGCTGTATCCTGCATATTACTCGTACAAAGCTGTGAAGACAAAAAATGTGAAGGAATATGTAAGTCTCGTTCCTTTTAATTGTTTAATTACATGCCTGTGCTGACATAGATCTGTGACATTTTCATTATGCAGTAAATCACATTAAAGCTTTTACTGTCTTAGTGTTAGATACAACATGTGTGTGAATATGATTTTGTTTGGAGGGCTAAAGTTAAGGTATCTTAGACTTTTCATAGTTTTATGCTGAAACATGTCCAACACACTATGCCGTATATAGATTTTTTTAAGAGTATTTTTAACATAAACCCCTAAGTCTTGGCTGCATTTCAGCAAAGTACCAGAAATAATGCACTTTTGGGCAGGGATAGGAAGAAAGTTTCCTAATTCTGCCAACACCTTAAGTATAAGCATTGACAAATGGGTTCTCAGTGACCACTAGAAGAGCAGCAGCAGTTGAATATTATTGTATGGAGCTCAACAGGGGACTCAAAAATCTACCTTAAAAAGGGTGTTTCTTGTTAATGTATTGTTCCTCAGAGAAGAGAAAAAATGTAGCCATGGAAGGAAAAGATTTGGTTAAGGTGGTGTGGAGAGCAGAAACAAAACAGACAGAAGAGAAAGATGGAGAAAAACACAATTATAGTTACTGCAGTTTTGAATTAAGCTATTCAGTTATTTACTTGTCAGTGTGAGCAATGATGATAATCACTAGAATCTTAGCCAGTTGCAGTCACAAGGAACTTTAGTCACTGAGCTACTTGGCTGTTTTGAGAGACAGCCTGACTTGATTTCACCAATTAACCTGTCCTGAATCTTGTCCTTAAGTTGGCTGCCTGTCTCAGGGTGGGGTCAGGGCCATCAGTTCCTCTAACTGAGCAGCCATAGCTGTGACCTAAGGCTCTTGTTGGAAGTGTGATGTCTCCACTCTGTACTTGGTTGTAGTTACAGAATGTGGTGGCTGTTGTTCCTCCCCTTGAATGTCTTAATTTAGTCTGATCACTCTATCAAGGCCCCAAAGTGGATATCATAGTTGTACTTCTTATGATTTCTTTGTACAAGCTGATTAGAGCTTATTTGTGAGATAGAGCTGGTGCCTGTCAGAGCTAAGCTTATGGGAGAAAAAAATCATCAAAACTAAGAGGAGAATTTTCTTTGTCTCATGCTCTTATTATTCTGTCAGGAAAGTCTATAATGCAAGGAATTTATAATCTGCTTTTCCTCCCTGCTCCTTCAAAAGGAATCCACAGGCTAAGTAGGGGATAGCAGTTTCCATCCCAAATAAAGGAAATGACTTTAATTTAAGAGGTTACCTTTGCCTCTTGCACTATGTTTCCGAGAAAAAGAGAAGTAATATTTTAGAATGCTGAGCTATTTTGCTCACTTCAGTTGTCCAGTTAGCTATGACTGAGCTGTGTTTCTTGGGCATCTTTACGCAGGACCCCTGCTAGTAGGACCTGGAATTGTGTTTTTCCAGCTCTTTTAGTGTGAACCTGTGGTCTTTGAGCAGTCCCAGGACTCGTATTCACATACAAACTGTTCATGGGGCCAAGGTGAATAAGACCCATGACAGTGACGTTTTCATTAGCAGGGTATGACAATGATTCATCAGTGAATTACCACTCCATTGCTGTTTGGGCTGACTGTCCAGATAGGTCTTAAGGATGATCCATGGCTGTCATTTTCCAAGCTGGGTCATCTTCTTTCACAGTAAAGGGTTTAGATTTAAATGCAGTTCTCCAAATGGCACAGGTCTGCTGCCAGTCACATTATGGTCCAAGCACAAATTCATTTCCAGGGTTTTGTGTGGCTCAGGAGCTATCTGTGTTTGCTGAATTGCTATGAGCTTCATAACAGCAAAATATTTCACTCAGCCCCTACTTCCACCACTAAAAACGGCCCAAACAAAAATCACAGACATCTTGAATTGTTTTGTAGGTCATGATGCAGCAAATTGTTGAAAGGTTATTTGTGGGGAGGAAAAGGTGTTGTGCTGATCATAGTAATTTAAAAGACTTACGGACTTCAATGCTAGAAGAATGTTAGAGTCTTTGCCTTTGAGGAGACTTGTTTGTTCCTGTAATTACCCTGGTTTAATGGAGTTGACTAAGATATTTGAGAAGTTTTTTCACTGCATTGCACCAAAGCGCTTGAAATAAGCATCTGAAATGTAGTTTAGAAGTCCGAACAGACCAGCCTTTTCACATTCTGGTTTCAAAAGCCTGACTTAAAAGAATGTGCTTCAGCCAGAGCCAACAAGGATAAATTTAACAGTTGGATGGTAGAAAAAAAACCCTCAGCAAAACAAACCTGTAATCACTCTTTTAACATGAGAAGTACAACTCAAAGCTTCTGTTACTTTCAGTAGATGACAGTCTTCTGGGTAGTGCAAAATTTGATCTTCAGTTTTTCATGTCCTTTTTTCTATTTTGTAATATGAAAACCCCTTTGAAGTCACTCAGGTTCATTTGTCAAGGATACTTGTGTCACCTACTGCATTAGTTGTACTAGAATATGATTTGTGTTTTATAGAATCTTTGCCCAGACCTCAGCAGGACTCCTGGCAGATCTCTTGTGTCCTTTTGCAGGCTGTTTTTTACTGTTCCTAGCAGCCCAGGAGAAATTCTACTTCCACTGTTGTTCTTTATTAGATAAATTGAGGTTGATTCAGGAAAGAATAGCCTGGATAAATTATATTGGGGAAAAAGAGTCTTGCATGGCATCTTGAAAATTGCATTGCATTATGCTTAAGTTGATGGGACAAGGTTGGATTAATTTTTATTTTCATTCAGGTGTTGACTCTGGTTCATGGAAGGGTCAGCAGTCTAAATATCACATGGCCTGTCAGCAATGACTTCAGCTGTTGTGTACGTTTGTCTTAGTTTATTCAAGCCTGAAATATCTAAATCCTCTGAGAAACTGAAGTGAAGAATGTTATCACATGACTGAGTTGCTTTTCATACAGAAAAGCATCTAGGACAAATGGGTCTCAAGTTCTGACTGAGGAAGTGGTTTTAAACTATAATGCACATCTATGATGTAGGCAGCAGCATATCATTAGGTTTTGAGTAGTTATTTAGGTCCACTTGAAAAAAGATTGTTTTAAAAGTGAAGATTGAATCTGAGCCACATCCTCTGTGGGAAGGGGTGTGTGTGTATATATATATTCTTTGCTTTTTTCCCTCCTTTTGAAAGATAGTACCATGAATTTTGAGCTCAAACTAGTCTCTAACAATAGTGGTGGTTTTGTTTTATTCTTTGGTGGTTTAGGGGTTTTTTTGTTTTCAAATGGTTTTGTGTTGTTGCAGGGTTTTTCCTAGCATTGACAGCATTAGAATTTAAAGAACAGGTTCAATTTGTACAAATAATCAGTGGTGGTTTGTAGTGACCCATTTATTTGGCAGCTGATATCTTAGGGAAGACAAATGCATGGAACTATTTCTGTAGTACTTACTCTGAAAGATGTAATCAGCTTAGGCAACCAAATTTGAACAAATGCTCAAGAAAAATGAGTGATTCCATTAACTGTTATAAAACAAACGATACTATTTTAAGAGCATTGTCTGATTTCAAAGCAGTGATATGTTGTGTAAAACTTAAACAAAAAAAGTATGTACCTTTAAACCCCTGAAGCAGTGTCATGTGAGCTTTTTTATTAACAAGAATTTTGTGGTTCTTGGCATATAAACAGAATTAAAATTTCCATGAAAATGCTTTTTTTTGTTGCCTTTTCTCACTGTTAATACCATAACATTAGTTACACACGTGGAACTTAATGGCAACGTATTGCTGAGTAACAGATCCTGTGAAATGAAAGCAAGAACTGCTTCACCAGTGCTGACTTTTGTGTGCATGGTATGAACATATGGTTGAGTGTGGAAGAGAATGAAATATCCTTTAGTGCAATGGTGGGAATTGGTCTTCATACTTAGGATAATCTACCAGCTCTTTGCAGTGGTTTTTTTTCATGTCACTAAAGCTTTGTAGAGACAGAATTGATGCTGTGAAACCAGCCCAGGTGAGGTTGTGACCCTTGTGACCCAGCCATTTCACTTGACTTGTTGCAGCTGCCACCAGTTCTACTTATGAACAGAAATCTTTCAAGGACCTTCACATCATTTCACCTGACACCTGGTTTATGCAGACTGAGATACTGTTGAATGTCTTGCTTTGACAGCTCTGAACAAACTGTACAGTGTATAGTGTATTACGGGTAAAGGTGAAATCAAAACTCTTACTGAAGGTGGTGTTATTAATTTTCAGGTTCGCTGGATGATGTATTGGATTGTGTTTGCTCTTTATACAGTTACTGAAACCATAACTGACCTAACAGTCTCTTGGTAAGAGCCCTGCTTTTTATGAAATCTAGAGGAAATTACCATTGTTTCCGATGTTTTTTGATTTGTAATTATTCATTTTGTATTAAGAAGTTGTGCTTGTTGATAGCCCTTTTCACAGGAGAAGATCTTTGGCGCATGGATGAACAACATCTGTTTTCAAGTTTGCTGTACACTGTCACTCGAAGTAGGGACTACATGACTTTCAGCTTCACTTTAGAAACTGAATAGGGGAATGGAACTCTTAAAAGGATGGCCTAGAATTTTTGTGCAGGAATGTGTAATGCAAAGCAAGTATATTAACTGTTTTCATTTATTGAATGACAGTAGTCCATATATCCGTAACTCATTTAATTTTTGTCTAATGTAACTTGCATGTGAGGAATCCTATATGCTAACATAATTGTGGTTTTTGAAAACATCTCTTCATATTGATCAATTACTGGATTTTCTTACTGCAGTTGTTGATTTTGTGCGACCTTTAACTTGTCTGTAGGTTTCCACTGTACTATGAACTGAAGATAGCTTTTGTTATCTGGCTCCTTTCCCCATATACTAGAGGGGCAAGTTTAATCTACAGAAAATTCCTCCACCCACTGCTTTCTTCTAAAGAAAGGGTAAGAAATAACTTCTCAGATTTTTGATGCCTAATATGGAAACACCATATGCTGAAATAAAAACTGTTGCTAGATACACTCTAAAAGCAGAGCTTGCCAGGCAGCATGAACTTGCACTAGCAGAGGTGACTGCATACGACTGTCCAATGTCTGTGCTTCTGTTTAACTTGCCTGAGCAGACAAGGTTCTGCTTCCTATTGACATGAGAGCTTGGTGTTCCCTGCTCTACTTGATGTGTTCTGAGGAGCCCAGTTGAGTCGAAGTGATGCAGCTTGACTTCCCACTGCAAGCACACATTCAGTACTCTCTGTGCAGAAGTATGAACACAGCTTTAGTCAAAACTATTCATGTTACTGTTTTTCTCCTGCATAACCTGGTAATAGTGCTTGTCAGGATGATTGACATTGATGACATTTTTGGCTTCCTGCCAAGATAACAGGAAAGACTTGTTACTGAGTTTTAAGGGTAGACCAGTCTGCAACAGTAAATACCCAAACATAAAAATAGTGAGAGGGTGTTTGAGCTTTAGCCCAAGTATGACAGTTCTGCTTAGTTATTTTCCAGTGTCCTGTTTGGATGTGTGGAAAGAGTGATTAGCAAAGGTGTGAAGACAAGTACTGAGAAACATCAGACTACAGTAAATAGCATTCCGAAAGGTCAGTGCTAGGCTTGGCCTTTAATAGGCAAAGCAGGTAGCTGACAAGTTGCCACTGATAGGAAGAGTAAGGTCATCTTGACCTTCTGAAGGTTGAGCTCTAAACCATTTGCAACTTTGTAAGCTAAAGGGATACTTCCCTGTAGTCTGCAAGCTGTTGGGAAGTACCTTGCAGACTTTATCTCCAACTCCAGGCATTTACCAGATCTGGGGATAAATGCCATGACTGTGTTGTTCTTGGTACTTAAACATGTCAAAGCTCTGGCTTCAGAAGTTCTTTGTAAGTCATCTCTACCTTTTTAGGGAGCTCTCTGGCTTCATCATGTTGGATGATTTCTTGAAATGCGTATTATTTCTTGAAATGCTTTTGTCCAAGTTAAGCTTATTCTCTGTAAGGAACTTGATGCAATGGTTCTGAGCTGCACAAAAGGGACCTCCTTTTTCTTCTTGTTTGACCAGATATAATCCTTTTTTAAAATGAGAGAGTTGTAATGAATGAAACAACTGTATACAAAGACAGTAACTATCCCATTAAGTATTTTCTTAAATCTTTCTTAGCTCTTCTTCATTGATGGAAAAATAATACTGTGGGGTAATGTTGTTCTCTTATGAACAACTTTCTTAAATTTTAATATGTTTTGCTTTTAGGAGATTGATGAGTACATTGTCCAAGCCAAAGAAAGAGGCTATGAGACCATGGTGAATTTTGGAAGGCAAGGGTTGAATTTGGCAGCAACTGCTGCAGTGACAGCAGCTGTAAAGGTAACTTTCTGTTTGCATTAATTGCTTTTGACCTTGATATAGAACAGTGTTGTACTGAGGATTTGCCATTCCTAAATTAAAAGATAAATTCTGAAGTTTATTGAACTTTGGGACACAAAGGCTTGCAGCCCTCTCCTGCTCCTCCTAAGTTTCTTTAGGATGGCTTGTAGTTATTTTTTGGATGATGGGGATGAGTTTGATTCAAAAGGTACCATACATTTTTCTGTGCAGGCTTTTGGTAAAGATGACCATTTTTTCTTTTCTGTCTCTGTTGTGCTTTCTTGTTGGTAAACAAACTTTTTAAAGGATTTCTGGCTTTTCTGCTGTTTTTCTCCAATCAACCTGAGGTAATGCCACATATTAATTAAGGCATGAAAGACTACTACCATGGATAAAAGTTACCTTGACACAATTAACTTGTTTGCAACTGGTTGAGTGAATTATTAAATTAATACACTAAGCATAAGCTTGCCTATTGGTGTTTAGCGTACACTTGCTTTGTCATGTGTTTTCCATTTAATTATGAAGTAATCTGTTGTTTTTCCCAGATTACCGTCCTACAAAGCCTTATCACCTTCAGTTGAATTTCAGATGGCCCTGGGTATATGAAGACAAAATACAAGGTTATATGTGAGATTGTAAGCAATTTGTGCAGCAGTGAAAGGAGTATACTTCTGACAAACTCTATCCCACCTAACAGTAATTTAAACCAAAAGAGAAAAAAAATGTGTGGAAAGAAAAAGGTGTATGTCCAAGTGAAATCACAGTTTTAAGGATTAATCAAGATTAATTTCCTCCTAGGAATTAATGGAGCCACTGTGCTGATAGTAACAGCACAGAAAATCTGAACACTGTCAGCAGATAACACAAAACAGTGTAGAGATCCCTTGCTGTCAAAGTTGAGTATGTACAGCTGGCATTTAGCTCAAATGCTTGGGCTTCTATGTGAACTTCCTGTATTATAAATCAAAGCCATTTCTAAAAGCTACATTTTCACATACTACTTTAAAAAGCTTTGGAAAAAGAGTCATGTATATCTTGTTTGTTCATTTTCTCTCTTTTGAAAGATACATGTGGGTGGTAGCATTATAACTTTCTGGGTTTAAATATGGTCATAATGAGCTTAAAATACTGAGGAAGTGATTAAATTTGATAACTGTGGTGGGTTTTTTTGTTATTCAAATTCTTATTACTGCCTTGAGACATGAAATAATTTAGAATGCAATGGATTGCACCTCCAAAGGAACGAAGGTATCCAGAGTGAAAATAGGTTGTTTAAACAAACCAAACAAAACCAACAAACAAATGCCCCAAGTGTTCTACTGGGAAAAAGTTTAAGAACTGTGCTAAATGCTAAAATACAAATTCTTTGCATTACAGATTTATTACAATGTGCACCTGTAAGGATACTTATGCTTTGTGTGTGTTCCTCATGTTTGGCTACGGCTGGATGGTCCCGTGTTAATTTTTAGGGTGTTACAGAAATATTGTAAAATAAGTAACACATCTATCTCTTCCCACTTTCTCCTGAAATAATGAATAACTTTTTCTGAGATGTTTGTGTTTAGATTTCATTGCTATTCAGCTGTGACTGGCAAGATGCCTGCTCTATTTGTTAAAACTTGTTAAACACACTCATGAATATTTGTACAGAATTAGTTTAGTGCAGATCAGATGCTTGGGCAAAACAACCACCACAATACTCAAGACCTAAAATAGACATGATTTTTAAACAGTATGAAAGAGAAGACTCAGTGAAAAAAATCTTTATTTTAGCATGTTAAGCCTCTTGAGTTTGTCATTCCAAAAAGCTGAGTGTGCCTGCTCTATGCAAGCAAATGGACACAATGCATGTGTTCTTCATTTTGTTCCCTGTTTTTCAAGAGTTGACTGCTGCCTCCAGCAGGTGAGAAGATTATCCCTTCAGCAAGAGCTGGTGGAGCATGGTATAGTATTTCAGGAATGGAATCATATTAGTGGGATCAGTCTTGATGGGAAAGAGGACACACTTCCATCACCTTTTTTTTTTTTTTTTTTTTACTTTTTGTTTTTAATAGAGCACACATGCTTATTCTGACATAGCAGATCTCAAATTAGGAGAGAGGAAAACATGTGTGTGAGATTAAACCTATGTCAAAAGACACTAAAGCATCCAAGCAAGCTGCTCATCCTGACTTTAGGAGGGTGGTAAAATTGCTTGGAAACTTGCTGAAATATTTTGAAGATCAAATGTGGGAAAAAGTGATTTTCTCCAAGGGTTGCCAAAGGAATAGGGGATGACCATTAAAAGGCTAGTTGGCTCTGTTAGTGAGGTTGGAGCAGTCAGCCAGGTCAGTCTACTGAAATTTGATGTACATTTAAACCTGCTCCCCTGTAGTTAAATTGAAATGTATTTGGCAGGAGTAGTGGCTTATAGCTTACATTCTTATACTGATATTTTTAGCTGGTACTAGTTACCCACTGTTCAAATAAAATGTGGTGTTTCAAAACCTGGTAAATAGCATACGTTAGCAAAATAAATTGTGTTAAATTAGCCTGTCAGAAAACAAAAGGTTGTAAAATCCTGATTTCAGGAGACTTAGAGATGAAAGACAGTCTGTGCTGAATTTTTATATACCAAAGGAAATTCTTATCAGTAAAAACAGATACACGATGCCTCAACAGCTCAGTATTATATGGATTTGGGGAAATTATATTCCCAAATCTTAAGTTCCACTGATCTCATATTTTGATGCATCTGCTTTTTAGATCTTCTGAGATGATAGTTATCTGTATGTTTCAATTTCTGCCAACCCACGAATTCTGATTTCTTGAACTACTAGTGAAAACTGGTATGTTTATCACTATGAGTAGGGTGGCTGCTAATTAAGCTGTGAAATACTCTGTCCCTCTTCATGAGGTCACACAAACAGTGTTCATTTGTGAAGTATAGGTGGTGGTGATAATATGTTTTGAGGGCTGTGTTTTCTGAATGCCTTTGAGTCATCCTGAACCTGCTGCCTTTTTGCTGGTTGGATGTTATTTTCCTGGCCTTGCTCAGACTTCCCTTCTCCCCGCTCAGGGCATGGCAGAGGAAGGAGATATCTTGCAGCCAGCTGTGGCACACAGCCAGTATCACTATGGGGAGCAGCACTGCTTTCATCCTCCTCCCTGCTGAGACTGCCTGGCATGCTGCAGAGGTCATTCACGGGACAGCAGCCCCTCTCCAGGTTGAGAGAGAACAGAAGTCATTCCCTGTCAGCTGGGCTCGGATCAGGGAGAGAACAGCTGAGAATGCGGGTGCTGCACGCTGCAGAGTCCATTGAGCACTTGTCCAAGGAAGGCAGGCAGCTTCAGTCAGTGATCCTGGCCACTGAGGGGTGCAAGTCCAATTGAAATAACAATTTGTCCCTGAGGCAGACTGTGTGGTGTTTGTTTACAGCAACTTCCCTGGGTTAAGCATATAGACTATAAAAATACATGCTCAATCACAGAATAGACAGTGGCATTTCCTATGGAGGTCAGCTGATGAGACTGCATACTAATAGCTTACTAGAGGCTGAGTAGTGGTGAAAGGAGACCCTTAAATAGGCTATATTTGTAAAAAAAAAATTAAAATTTATTGCACCTTAAACTAGCGTTTTATGTCGGTCACTGGTAATGCATGTGGACTCTGAAAAATGTGTAGTATATTTTAGGAAATGGTATCAAATAACGAAGCAAAATCTTTCTTTAAGACTTGCGTTTTGTTTAAGAAAACAGACTTTACAGCTCATCTATTCAACATTTGCTTACATAGGAATTTTAGTGCTGACGTTGTTCTGTGATTAATTTTTTTTATTTTTCCATTGTAATGGAATTGTGGCATTGTAATTGTAAATGCATGTGTCTCAATTTTTTGTAGTTGCCAGCCTCTGAGCTGGATGCAGCCCAATGTATTTTTTTCTCAGCTGTAGGAGCTGTTGACATAATGGGCCACCAGTGGTAACTGCTCTGCCATCTTCTTCTGAGCAGCATCTTGGGGTGTGTATGTCTGGGGAGAGGTGGTGGCTGCTGCCATGTCCACGGCATGGGAGTGGAAGCAGGAGATCCACTTCAGCTCCACCTACAGTTGGATTGCTCTGCCTTCAGGTTTTAGGACAAACATGATGCTTTCAAGCTGTGGGTTGTAGCTCTCTGAACTTTCAAACAAAATATCAAAGCTCTTAAAGCATTATTATTCTAAATGTGAATGTTACTCTCACATTTCCTGTAGTAGAAGGTATTTAATCTCACATTTCCTGCAATAGGAAGGAGTTTAATATTTTTTAACCAGCCTTTTATCCTGAACTGATAGTTATCCAGATCCTCACAGAATGCTTTGTTTCAACAGAAAGCAATTAACTGCTGCTTTTGGGCATGGGGGTGGAAGAATCTTCTTAAGTCTTAAATGCAGTGTGAGCACAGTGATATGCACACCCACACAAAAAAACCTTCAAATTTGTCCTTCAGTCTATGCAGTGAAGTAAAAATCAGTCTTGATTTGGCTAGACTGGGGTCTTTCCAGGGGTGGGATGGAGACTGGGGGCACTGTGGGGAGTACCTGCATGGGATTAGCACAATGTGTGATGGTGACTGTCCAGCACAGCAGTGGTTGTGCAGCCCCCATTCCTACTGTGACTCTCAGGCATGTGTGCTGCATCTTTTATTTATGTATATATCCTTTCAAACGTCTCAATGTTTTCTGTGTGTAACTTGAGTAAAACTTTCCATCTTGGCAAGTAGTTTTGGAATGAAGGGCCCATTGTATGAATCTGTTAGGTCCTCCCTGAATGAGGCAGTGCTCCACAGGAGCTCCAGCTCAACCGTGCAGTTTGGTTAAAGGCACAATGTTATTTTATGGCACATACTTGACTTTTTTTCCCCTTTGAAAAACAAAATTCTGTATCCAAAAGTTGCACTGGAAAATAGGGCTGAATGTTTCGAGCTTGGATCTAGTCCTCTATCTACAGTGGAATGAGAAATACAGGCTTGTAATAAGAACTCTTAGTATGTTAGTTGTTATAGTCTTAACTGCATTATCCTGTACAATTTCCAAATGTCTTTTTGTCATATCACATGATGATTTAACTTGCTGGGCAACTGTTATGCAAGTGTGTCTTTCTGTACTTCTACTGCTGGCCAAAATCAGCTTCTGTCACTATTTTAAGTAGCCTCTGGTCACACTTGGTGAGTGGAGTTGTGCTGAATTTGTATGGGTTTTGCTGAGAACCAGCTAGGTCCATTTTATGTATTCATCAGTGTTCAGTGACTGAGACTTGAGTTCTGTTCAACCTCTTCAAGCATTGGACACAGACTAATGAACAGTCTTGTGTGCTACAGCAGATACTGTAAGCTAATACTTTCCAAAAGAAGCATTTTTCTCCAGTTATCTTTGCCATGTCCTAGCAGCTGATAAAGTTCTCAGGCATAGCTGGTCCCTGAAGCAGTTTAATCAAAATGCTTTTCAGTGCAACAAGTGGAATAGTGGAAGGGTAGGATTTTTCCTGCCTTAGGAGGAATCTTGGGAGACCTGCCTTAAGTAAACTATTTTGGGGAATAAACTTGACTTCAGGATTTCTAGTCTTTAATACAGACACTGGACAGTGTCCCTAGTCCATTTTAATTCAAAGGGAATTTAGTTTTTGAGAACTTTGGGTCATCCTACAAGTATGTAGGAAGAGACAGAAAGTTAAGGCTTCTACTTCTCTCATAAGAAACGTTTTCTTTGTTATTTTTTGGTGGCAATGCATGAGTGGTGGGGTTAGAATTATTACAGGTTTTTTGTGCTTGAGTAGCATGCTGTCCACTGTCTTCATTTTGTATGCTGTACTAATGAGTAGTCATTAGAAAATCAATGTTAGGTTTCAGCCACATTTCCCCCTGCCCTGTGGTACCCATGCAAACCTAAGGAGCTTAATTCAACTGTCTCTTTGCTTTACATGGCTATTTTTAACATGGAATAATTCAGTGTGCTGGTCTACCACGTGCAAGCAGTTGTTGTCATGAGAGTGGGAACAAATGGCTGTGGCCAGCAGTGCCAGAACTGCCTTCTTCTGGTGCTGTTGCAGAAAAGGTGTATGGAATTGTACCCAGATTTCTGATCCTGCTAGCTAACAAAATGTTCGAATGAAGAATTTTACTTAAAAGCTTTATTTGTAAGAATGAACCAAGTCTTTCACACTTGCTTGAAGTAGGATTCACACACAGGCTTGTCAACCTTTCCCTCAAATGGTTATTTTCTGCCTTATGCCAGAGAGGGAAGAGTTAAATGCTATTTTAACATGACTATGTGTATGTGTTCTCATGGTCTTATTATTTTAGTTGCTTATGCAATAAATTGATCTTTAATGCTTTAATAATATCATCTGATGTAAGATTACAGAACTGCTGGATGACCTTTCTTTCCAACAGGGAAATTTCTATATGTTCCATATAGAAGAGATATGAAGATAATTGGAGAATGAATACTCATGTTAATGTGTGATTAACTGTTCTCCTGTGCAGCATTAGATTTTGGGTTGGTAGTATGTGAGTAAAGCTGTATTTGTAAGAGGACCTGCTAGCCTGGTGAGTCCAGGCAGGACCCCTTTGGTTTGTGGTTTCAAGTTTCTGTCAACTAGAGCAGCTTTTGTAGGGCTGCCAGTTTCTCAGTTATTTGAGTTAATGTTACAGAGTGTATTTTTAACACGTATCCTTACACATATTGAAATTTGTGGAAGGTAAAATATAAAATAGCAAAATACTGTCTTCAACCATACTCTTTAAAGTGGAAGTGTTAAACTCACTGTCATGCTACCTTGAACTGCCATGTTTGAAGTGAATGGAGCATTCCTGATGTGTGTTTCTTTTAAACAGTTGCCCTCACCCAAGAAACCTTTATTTGCTCAGATTCAAGGAGTGGAAATGCAGCATTTGTTATTAAACTGCTAGTTTGTGTGTAACTTTGTCATCTGGGAGCAATCTACAGTTAAGCTGGGGTAAAAGCAATTCCTAAAGCAAATGTAAACCTACTGCATGCGTATGTTCCATGTTGTTTTGTTGTGCAGCAAGGAATCGTGGGCTTAAACATCTTAATCTGGGCTGAGCAGCAAAGTTAAACCTCTGCCTTGTTTTCAAAGATACTGTTGTTGTATTTCAGAGCCAAGGTGCAATAACTGAGAAACTGAGAAGTTTCAGCATGCATGATTTGACTACTATACAAGGAGATGAGCCTGTAGGACAGAGACCTTATCAGACATTGCCAGAAGCTAAAAAGAAAACCAGAGCTTCTGCAAGTGAATCTTCAGGTATGTATCTAATTTTTTTTTCTAGCTAAAAGAACAATTCACCCACAGCAAAAGTGGGAGAGCAGGAATACATTTACCCTATTTCTAAGTGGAAAAGCCTCAAAGAATTCCAGTACACTTAAGTAAAGTACATTCAAGCAAAGTAAATTATGACAGTTAAGAAATCCTTCCTGAATTACTTTCTTCTCACAGCTACTCTGTGTATTCCTACTGTACTCATTATTCCTGTCATTGCCAATTGGCAACAAAAATTTATTACCAAAGTAAAGCTGAATTGGAAGTCAAAAAGTACATTATTGAGTGGTAGTTCTGTGACAAACATAGAGAAATTACACATGAAAATGTATGGAAGCGCAGTAAATAGAAAATTCATAGAAATGAATTCACTAGGTCTGTAGTAATAGATCAAAATGTAAAATTGCGTATGGTGATTGGAATAATGAAGGCATGAAGTTGTCATAATGGACTGATGCACATCAACACTCAGAAGATGGTGTGGTGACCAATATATGGTTTTGTTCAGAGACACTGCTATTTTATTATTCTATTACATGTATTGTTATTGTCATCATCACTTTGCTCTTGAACCTGTGATGCTTAAAGGAGGATTTTTCTGGAAATGTGGCAACTGCACGTTTTTAAATGGTGAGGCTATAATGTAAAGGAGCTGCTATTTCCCACAAAAGGAGTAGATCTGGGCTATTTTCACCTGAGCCTGTCATTCCTTCTCATCCTTCCATTTTGGGGAGGGATAGCACATGTGCGGTACAAAGAATTCCATGAATTTGGTGGTAGCCCATGATGTTTCCAAGGAGTAGAGGGCCAGCTGAAGGACCCTAAGCTGAATCGCACATTGTTCCCAGAATGTATCCTGTGCAGGGCAGTGTGCACTGGAGCTTCTGGCTGCACAGAAAGCCAAGAATTCATGAGGAGCTGCACTAGAGATGATATCACTGCAGCCCTTGTGCAGGGGCTGTTCCTCAGTAAGAGAGCATTACTTCTCTATCTGAAATAGCTTGAAAATGCTTGATATTGAATTTTTTTAAAAACTGCTTCTGTTCATACTGTATAAATCCTCACTGATTGTGAGATTCAATCTCAAATTCAAAAATGTTTCTTACAGCTAGATTAACTTACTTGTTTCTGCTCCTCAACCCAAATCTAGCATATACCTCTCCTATTTTCTTTGAGTTTTCTTCAGCATTAGCAACTTAAAAAAGATCAGAAGTACACATAGATTTAGGAACCCTCTGTAGCAATATTCTGTTTTGCATAGCAGGCTGTTGTTTTCTGTGGTCTGAGTTGGGACTTTTGTGCAAATGGGTTGAAAAGGCCTAGCTGTAGGATGTGGATCATAGGATGATGCTGAGCTGGCAGTGTGCTTGCTGTGAAAAAGGCAGATGGGATGCTGATGCATCAGGTGTTTCACACAGAGAGAAGGAAGTACTGGTGTGACTGCAAACGTCCCTAGTCAGAAACTGAGAAACAGATGTGATTCAAGTGTTTTGTATTGAAAAAGATGAAATTATTTGAAGCAGAGATGTGTTGTCTCTTAAATGGCAGAAGAGAATGACAGAATGTCTGCCTCAAGTAGCTGTTTAGATGATGTGATTCTAATTTCTAGTAAAAAAAAAAGGGAAAAGTCTAGCTAAGCCTAAATAAAATACTGGCTTAGGATGAAATGTACACAGGTCATTAACAAAGTTTGGTTTGGAGTTCTAAAAGGTGTTCCTGAGTGTTATAGCCTGTAGGTTCTGGGATAAAAGGAGAATTTGGCAGAGGAAGGAACCAGACTGGTGTTGGGAGCATTGTGATAGGTCTGTGATGGGGATTTGGGGCTGTTGGACCCCAAGGAACTTTTTGTGATGGTTTTTTTTAAGCAGTTTGTGCCCTCTAGTGAGAGTCCTCGGTAATAATCTTGGTCCTGGTTTTGCAGGATGTTAACAACCCTTAACAGTACTTCGGTGTGTTAACCATCTGAAAGGAGCTTTAGTGTTAAATGTGCAGGAAAGGGATTAGGGTATGAAGAAAGATCCTATGAATCAGTCATAGAATGGTTTGGATTGAAAGGAACCTTTAAAGGTTTATCTAAGTGTAACCTCCCTCTCATGTGGTTTGTGTTCAGAAATCTTAAGTACTTCTTAAGATGATCACTGAGGTGTTTGCAGTTCAGTGTAAAGCAGAAGATGGCAGCAGACATGTGGTTTCGGTTTTGACAACTGAAGAATCACTGCATTATGTACCTGTGGAGCCAAGTGGTAGGATTAGAAGTACTAAGATCCTGGCAGACTAGATGTTTCCCTGTTTTGAAATGAGCATGCCATTTAAAAGAATAAATCATGTGTGTTAAGGATGAAGCTCACGGCTTTCTTAGAAATCTAAAAGTTACAATTACTTCCTTTTATGCGTTTTTTAAAAAAGGTTACAAAACTCCGCTGGAAAAAAATCCTGGAGATGATCAAACAGAGGAAGAGATGGAGGGGACACATTCAGAGGATGAAATGTTTGCTCAGAGAGGCCTTCGAAGAACTCAGAGCATGAAATCTGTGAAAACTGTTAAAGGCCGTAAAGAGGCAAGTATAATCCTGGTTAATTTGGTTTGTTTTTTCAGTCTACTTGTGGCATTTTTCGTAGTGTAGAAATCTATTTTACTACTTGATCTTGGAGGGGTTGTTAACAATAACTGAGTAGTAAAATGCTAAATGGGGAAGGAAGTATGTGATAACAATATCTAAGTTTGGAGCTTTTGTAGTTTGGAGTGTTTAGGGGAAATATATGAATGAAATGAACTAAGCAAGAAACAAGGGAGAGGAGAGGAGATGAAACAGACTCTGTGCTTGTAATGCTAATTCTGACACCACTGAGCCCAGATTTCAGGAAGTGCTCACCTTGAAAGGGGTATGGATAGCAATACTATCATCTGCATGTTGTGCACACTTAAACATGTGCTGTTTAAGAGGTAAGGAATATTCAGAATCTTTTAGTTCCCATAGACAGACAGCCTGATTCTTTTTAATCTACAAAGAGAATATGCTAGGTAGGATTCAATGCACTTTGTATGTACGTGTCACAAAATTTAAAGATATGTCAGGGTAAGTCTCTGTGGAGTCTCACAAAAGTTTTTGAGTCATTCCAGGACAACAATTTATACTTATTCTTCTTGCCCAATTCTGTTGAAACTTTAGCTTATTCAGTCATAGATAGATTCTCTTAGTGAAACTGGAGTGTCCAAAGCACACTGAAGGACATTTGCTAAATACTAAATAAGATTAGTGGGGAGGTAAATCATATTTCTGCTTGGTGTGACTCAACTATTATAATTTTATTTTTCCCCTCAGATACGATATGGATCACTGAAATACAGAGTGAAGAAAAGACCCGTTGTATACTTCTAAGTGTACTGCACAATGCCTGCAAAAGAAACTGCTGTACTATAATAACTTGAATTCAAGTGTTAAAAGATCTGTGTACAATTCCTAGAATGAGTCTGTATGAATAGATATGGTAGGACTTGGTTTTGTGAGCCTAAATGATCAGATAAAGTATTACTCTGTTTTTCTATGATTGCTTATTGTGTAGATTTAAATCTGGAAAAGTTACAGCATGAATTTCAGCACTCCTTAAAAGGGAGTTAAGTAAGTAACAGGAAACACTCTTTTGCCAGGGGTATTGAACAGACTGAAATAATTGCAACAGACTGACATAATTGCAACTGTAATTGAATTAGCAGAAGTTGTAAGTATCTAGAGCTTGTTAAAATGGAACCGTAGTGTCCCCAAGTTTACATGGAAAAATAGATATACTTGAAATATTTTTCTGAACTACAATTCCTGAAAAGGCCTTTGTGTAATTTTTAAATGTACAGTTTAAAGGATAGCGGATGATGGTGCGAAAGAAAACAGAAAGATGAGGTAGATAGGATACATCCTTAACATTATCATCTTGAACCATATTGCCAAGCCTAACAAATTTATATAATACTAATGGGTGCAAACTGGGGGTACATTTAGCACTTTATGCAAAACTGTACAGTTTTGCACACTCTTAATGATTTACAACTGCACATGTCATTTTAGTGACTTGCTAGATAGGTTAGAGTTACACTCTGAATGCCAGCAATTCTTGTATTTCATGATCTTTTTAAAATTTATCCTGTTTGCTTAAGTACACTTAGGATGCTGTAGATATTTGCTACTAACCATATTATCAGGTGCCTTTCTGTGTATTATAGAGCTGTGTGGGTTTTGTCTGTGTGTGTGGTTTTTGGGAGGTTTTGGGGTTTTTTGTTTGTGAGGTTGTTTGTGTTTTGTTTTGTCTGTGTCTGTCTTCCTCCATCGAAGAGATGTAACAAGATTTAAGTCACGCATTGGTTAAAATTGTGGTAAGTAAAACTTGTAGCAATTCCAGTGATAGGCCTCAGATCTGATCAGCCCATGAGCTGTGTGTTAAAGTCATGCTGCCAGAAAGGCATGTATGATGGGTTAGTCAGGCCCTGGTTTGGTTTTGCTCTGCATTGCTTTAACAGTGAATATATGTGTATATATATGTACTTCAGAACATGTATGTGTGTATATTTCGTATATTTCATTTCATATGTGGACTCTAAAATGGTCTGTGTAGTACCTTCTTTTATGGCTAAAGTTACTAAAATACTTGGATATATATAGCTTCTTCTAAAAGTCTAGTTGGTTTAGTCAGTCATTTTATAACCTAGAGTCCCATGGCATATCTGCACAGATGTTGATTTTGAAATGTCTTTCAAGGCAGTGACTTGTCAAAATTACTTTTTTAGGTCACATTTGATACTATTTTCTGCAGTTCTGAGAATTAGGCTGATTTTAGTTTTCCATGTGACTGTATTTCTACTGTGCATTCAGGGAGAAACCACCCACTTTTTGCAGATAGTATGTTATTAGTATCCTTGGGAGACTAATTTTATTTCCCTTGAATAGAAAATGGCATGTGATTCTGCTTATCCTTGGATCTCTGACTTCAATCCTTAGACCTTCCCCCAGGTATTGACAGTCATCTGCATGTCTACTGCAGAGATTTTAAACATATTCCTGAGGCTTGGGCCTGCTGCAGTTCTTTTTCTGTTACAGCCAGAATTCACTGCTGGTAAGCCCTTGATGGTCTGCTGGCTCAGACTGGCATTCAAAGAAGTCTTCTGCAGACTCAGGCCAGAGTTTGAGTTCTGTGGGTACAAATGCAGCTGGTCTGTGTTGGTGTTGTTACTCCTTGGCTGTTGGAGGTGTCTGCAAGCCCTGTGCAAAGCTGTGCTCAAATGCAACAGCACTTTCAGCATCTCTCAGGAACCTCAGTGCTTTAGTGAGAAGTCTCAGCAGGCCATGTGTGATTAAAAGGCTAAAGCTTGCATTACTTTACTCAAAGTTTGATACCAGAAGACAGGAAGGCCACTTTCTCCCAAATGAGTACAGTGCAAAAATCCCTTCCCCTAAACAAAACTGCACCTTGTTATCTATGCAGCTTTTCTAAGGAGCTGTGGGTAGGGGGTGATCACAAAGGCAGCCTCCCTCAGGGTGTGAGACTTCTGTCCCAGAAGTGTTTGTGCTTCTCATCTGTTTCCTTGAGTGTAGGGAGAGGCCTGTCTGTGTGTTAAGGTATGTAAGACAGTAAAGAAGCCCAGGCTTTGGTGTTTGCATCTTGCCCTTCTCTGAAAAGTAGACTAACCTGGGCCTGGGGTGGAATGTCTAACTCATACTGTCCAGTTGAGTACTTGCTGCCACATTTTGCTGTAACTCATCTTGCTTGTTTTATCAGCAACCATGGGAAAAAAAAAAATCATCTTTCTAAAAATCATAATCCTGCATGAAGGAGTAGGGTAAGCCCTTCTCTCAGAATTACAGTTCCTGTTACAGGTTCATGTAGATCCTATTCTGGGGCTTGTGTATTTAACGCATTTCCAGGGCTAGAGATCATTTTAGGAGTATTTTAGGCTCTCATACCAGGAGTATTTTAGGCTCTACCACACTCCTGTCAGGAAGTTGCTTTATGTGTCTCTATGTACCTGAGGCTGTAACTTCTGGCAGACTTAACTTGCTAACTTGGTAGTGACAAAGGCTAAATAAATCCTCCTCTCTCTGGACCTTGCATGGAATTAGGAAAGCTGACAGTATTACTCATTCATTACTGTTTGCATATAAATGTACTACTTTTCTCTCAGATCTTACATCATCAAGCTTCCAATGTTTTCCTAGCTGCTCTCTTCAGTGTAGTAGCTAACTATAAAATTATTTTCTTGCCAGCCTGATTTTGCTCTTTGAATTCATCCTTAAACTGGTTCACTGGATTATCTTTGTTTCTTCTTACTGTTCATTGTTAGCTGATACTTGTCAAGCACAATGGCATGATTAGCTTTCATTGCAGTGATATGTAGCTCTCTCTGCTTGCTGGATTTAGTTTGGTTTTAAAACACTGTACAATCTTTTAAACTTTGGTTACAGGAATTTTCAGACTTTTCTTGCCTTAGCAACTGCAGAAGTCATCTGTCTAGCCCTTGCCAGGAAAACTTCTTGAAAAAATGTTAAAAATCAGTGTTTAACTTAACGTTCTTTTTGGTTTTGGAATGTAAAATGTAGTTAGTGTCAAATTATCTAATCTTCTGAACAAAGTGTTTCCTGAGAACTGACTGACTGCTACCAACAGGACTGCTAATGTAGTTAAACAAAGAACTTAGGTATTAAAAGTGCTATAAAAGAGTATATGTATTTCTGTTTAAATCATATCAAGGTTTCAAGGCCTTTCCAAAATATATCTGAACTGACTAAGATTTCTTAGCAAGAGCCTACTGTACTTGTTAAAATACCCAGTTTGAAATGAGGATTAAATTGATGGCCTCAGCTGCAAATAAGTTTAGGCTGGACTTTGATTACAATGTAATTGCCAATATAACTGATTCCTTTGGTATGTGAAAGTAACTGAATAATATCCATCATACATTTTACAAACTATAATGTATTTCAAAATAGAAGATAATTTGGTAAAACAGAATGGTGGAGAAAATGCTGGATGCATTTAACATGCTGTTCATTACAAAAATGTGTTGTATTTTTGGTGTTGCTTTTATTAATGGGAAGTTGGTATTTTAAAGTATTTTTTCTACAAAAATATATCTGCAAAGGCAATACTTTAACATTTTTCAAGAACCTGTATTTTTAAATGCTACAAACCAGAGACTATACATTTGGACTGAAGGTAGTAGCTTTAAAAAAATGCAATGTAAGCTTTAATTTTTATATTGTAATAATACCTTGCTGTCAACTTGTTTACATATTTGTAGGACGGAAAGCTTCGTTATGCATTGACTTATCTTGATGCTATCTTTAATAAATGCTGCTTTGAGCAGGATGCAGTGGATGTTTTATTACCTGAATTACTATTAACAAACTAGTCACTATGTAATCTGTATTCTGTTGTTTATTGTAATAGTTCCAGCATGAAAACAACCTATCTGAACTTTGGAGAGACTTTTAAACCTCTCTGAAGTATGACTAAACTGCCCTTGAGGTTCTGTCATGAAGTCTGAAGCTTATTTAGGCTGAAATGAAATGTGCCCTGCTACAGGCAACTTAAAAATACTGTAGTGTCATTTATTTTGATTAGGTGTTTGGATCAGAGTAAATTAAAATTCAGATGTTTAGTGTCCCAGAAGAATGTAACTTTCTGGGGAGCTGTTGGGCAGCAAACTGACTTTTTTATTCCCCAGTCAGACTTCTTCTGGTAGTCCAGAGAAGGAGGTGAATAGGTGACCTTGGCCTTTTTCAAACCTCCTCTCAAGTCAACTGTTAATACCCCTACCAATACCCAAGGAAAAAAAAATCAGTAATCACATTTTCTGGGCCTGGTTTGCAAGGCTTCCTGACTTACTGCCTCAAAGACAAGAATTTCTTGATATGGTTAATTGAGGAGAAAGACTAACAAGACAGTAGCAATAAATTGTTTTTAAGCACTATGAAAATCCATCCCAGAAGCACAGACTGACTGTTAAGGGACCTTGCAGTGATTCAGTTCCTGATGTCAGAGCACTTGATGCAGTACAAACACCCTGCCAAGAAATTATGGATGTCAGAAAACAATGCTGACTGTTTGCCCTTTATTTTTCAACTGATGTTTAGGAGGTAGCAGAAACATTCCTGAATGTGGGCTAAAAGCTGTCTTCCTGCTGTTTAACATGAGGCTGGTAAGACTCGCTCAGGGAATCATCTGGTGATTCAAAAGTGGTGCTGGTATGTACATTTCAGGTTAAAATGTTAAAGACTCAGCAGCAGCAATGATGACAGGTTTTGGGGGGAATGTTTTTTGGTGTTTTTTTTGGTTGGTTGGGTTTTTTGGGGGGGGTTGGTTTTTTTTGAGTCCTGAGGCATTGTGTATTTTCCACATTAAGACAGAAAAACGGAAGGTGGAATATGAGGAGAAATCTAACAGGTCTTGTAAAATCAGTAGTCTCCCCAACCTATTTTCCTCCTCTCTGTAGATGTGTTCAGGAACAGAAAGGGAGCCTGCCTTTGCCAAGGTTCAGCAGCAGATTGCTCTGTTTGAATCAGGATAGGAATCACGAAAGCAGCTGGAGCAGGGACTACAAGGAGTTGAAAATGTAGGATTTCACTGCTGTCTGCTAATGCATGGTGACTGTGTGGATGGGGCAGCTTAGAAATTATTTAGCAAGTTCCTTCTTTCCAGGCTGTCACAGTTCCAAGGTAAGCAGCACTTTGACCCTCACTCAGCTCTTCCTGTGCACCACATTATGTCGCGTGGCACTCACTGCTTCCTCGGGGAGCTGCACTGCCACAGCCAATCTTTCTACTAATTTTAGTTCTCCTGGACTAAGAATACTGAGGGGAGGTCATCCTAGCTTACTGCCTCAAAGGAAAGAATTTCTTGATATGTGTGAGGAGAAAGACTTAAAAAAAAAAAAAACCCAACCCAAAGCAAAACTAAAACCCTGTATATAGTTACTGTACTTGTAAACAAATGTAATGCTAGGAAAAATGCAACCATAACCATGTGTATTGAAGTCACTGTACCAAAGGCCACTCGCTGTGCTTTTGTTGAACCCCTTTTTCCCAGGTTTAATTAGTCATTTTTAATGTGTCTTTTCTTGCCAACTTCAAGGGAGTTTTTCCTGCTGTCCATAGGATATGGAGCTTTTTAGGTGTAACTCGGCAAGCCCCTGGGTCAACAGAGCATTGATGGTAGTTCAAATTGATTATTGAATGGGCAGGGCGATCTCCTGTTTCTGTAGGTGGCAGTTACCAAAGGGCCAGAGACAGCAGCCTGATGCACCGAGCAACATGAACCTCTGGTAGCAGCCTACAATTAACAGTATTGTAGATTATATCTTGATGAAAAACACTGCTTCTCTTAACATCGAGGTCACAAAAGAAGGAAAGCTCTGCTCCCTTGTTCAATCCACTGTGCAACAACTGCCCAGGTGTTCTGCTCTCCTCTGGGACATCTCTTGCAGCGCCCCTGTGAATGCGTTTTTGCTGGAGAGGAGATGTAGCCCAATCCCCGTGCATCCTGCCTGGACCAAGCTCCGCTCTGGGCAGCCGTTTGTCCCCGGAGGAGCGGCCAGGCTGTTCCTCACCGCCTGGTGCTGGTGCTCCTCACTCCGCTGGCCTCCCCCGCGGCTGTTCGGGCTCGCTTGTTTGGGACTGCGGGCAGGAGTGCTTCGGGCCGTGCAGGGCTGGTTCTGCCCGCGCTGTGAGCGCTCTGCCGGCGGGGCGGGGCGGGGCGACGGGGCTGAGGCGCGGCTCGGCTCCGGGCGGGCCCTGGCGATGGGGATGGGGATGGAGCTGGAGGAGGCCTTCGTGGCGGCGGGGGCGTTCGGCGCTGGGCAGCGGCGCCTCACGGCGCTGCTGGTGCTGCTGCAGGTGAGGCGGGCCGCCGGGGCTGAGCTCTCCACTGCCGCCGCGGCCTCCCGCTTCCGCGTTCTCGGCGGGCGGCGAGCTCCTGTTGGCTTCTCCTTCCGCAGCCCAGCGGCATCCCGGAGGGTGCGGGCAGAGCCGGGACGGGGGTGCCTCTGGCGGGCACGGGCTGTTGCTGCCGGCATGCTCCGCTCCCGCTTCCCCACCCGCTCCCGGGCACCCTCGCCCCGCCGGCGGCTGCTGCTGCCTCGGCATCCCGCTGGCAGTGGGGTCACGCCGGAGCCCCAGGCTCTCTGTCCCCTGCCCGCTCCCGGCCGCTGTGCCTTGTCCTGCGCTGCTGCTCTGGCTCCTGCGGAGGCTGGCGCAGGAGTTCTCCCCTCACGCCTCCGTGGCGGCAAACATCCTCTTGGAGCCCCGCTTGGATTCACGGGCGTTCCAAAACGGGTTTGGTTCTGTTCCAAGTTGCCTGTCAAACCTCTTGCTTACCTCGGTGCTATCTTATATGCTTAACTTGTCAAAGTTTATAATGTGTTTTCCCTACTCTTATGCACATCTTTTTAGCTTGTTCTGGTTTTCCTATTCTGTTTTCCTATGCACATCTTTTTAGCTTGTTCACTTTCTGAAGAGTTTTAAACTTGTGCTGACTGGAGGGAAATGGAGTCTAACCCCACCAAATGTTTTTTCCGTTGCTTTTTTTTTTTTCCTTTCTCCTTACTCTCTTGTGAAAGTGGTAAGCAGGATGCTCTCTTTAAACAGTGTCCACACCCCAGCATGCAAACATTTATGTTTCACTCCCTTAGTTTTTTTGTATCAGGCTTCCTCCTGTTACGCAGTGTAGTTCTGCATTTTGAACTAAACACTGTTGGGAGGGAGATTAAGCTGACTTGCAACTTGTTTCTGCAAGAGCGTCCAAGGTAAGCACAGGATTAAATGGTACATCAAAACAACATCCAGCCAAGTGCACCACCCAAAGACTTGTGGCCCAATGAAGAGAACCATTCTAGAGTCAAAACTTTTCCTTCAGTGGTAACCTGCTAAAAATCACTACTATGTGGATAGGCTTAAGGATAATGTTATTTTAGGTTACTAAAAATAAAATATCAGGCAAGGCCCCGGAGACATTAAAATCATCTTGACGCCCATCTCAGTGAATAGATATTCTCATAAGGGTTTATTTCAGAAAGTCTTTTTTGTTCCTGCGCATTCTGGTTTTCCTGATGATCAGGTTGAGAATTCAGTCCCTGAAATGGAAAGAACTAGCAAAGATGTAAAAAAAATATAATCTTGGCTTTTTTTTTTTTTTTAAACTTGTTACTGCATGTTTTATTCCTTAGAATATAGTAGGTAAAACCTTTATTATATAAAAAGTTTTAGTCAGATCTCACCTATGAAACCATAATGAAGTTCTTAATATCTTCCTTTCCCATGTCTGGCCACAAAACTGCAAGAACAAACTGAGCAACTCTACAACAGGAAGGAGGGTATGAAGATAAAACTTTCGTTGGAAGTGCACCAGCCTCTCTGGAGTGGTACTTGCTGCTCCCAACGGCCTCCATGGCCACACCCAGGGATTTAAATAAAATAGACTGACCGTGTTTTCTTTGGGATGCTGGGTAAAGGGCATTTGTTAATTGTTGGTTTAATGAAAAGCTTGCAGTATTACATCAAGTCTCCTGGGATTGTTCAGGGTAAATGATGATGTTTTGTTTTAAGGTATATGTGGCTTGCCAGTCGATGCTTATTGTGCTTGTGGGAGCTGTGCCTGAGTATCACAGAGACCAAGAAGGAATCCTGCTGAGCAAAGCAGAGCTTGCCAAGCATATCCATTTTGCCAGGAATTTCACATCCATCGTAACTGAGGCAAGTACTTCTCTCATTCATAATCAGTTCTCCTCCTCTTGGGATTTGTGTCACTAGTGCATGACATGGTGCTTGGAAAAGCCAAGCAGAGTTTAGTGCAATGTTTTGCTTATGGTACTAAACATTTTTGGAATCCACCTATCTGGCTCTTTAATTTTATCATTTAAAAATCTGAAAGTATGTGACAGAATAAATCTAACCCTTATTAATTTAGATTCAGCTTTCTGTATATTATTTTGTTTTCAGTTTTACTTTCAGCTGTTTTAGAAAGTCACTAATGAAGAATGATCATTTAATTAGCAGTTTATAACTCTAGAATTTAGAATGAGCTCCTCCTAATATCTGTTTTGTACTGAGAGGAGCCTCAATCTGTCATGTCTGCACAATCTGCTGTGCATGGTAAGCTTTGCTATGAGTTGCATTAGTTACAGAAGATAAATATTAAAGGCTATAACCATTAAAATGGAACTCATGCACCACAAGTCTGGATATTTTTATGTGTGGTGAAAGTGGGAGATGGAACAGATTGGAGTTTGCCAAGTGGGACAGAAGCTTGACCCCTCCTCCTCATGCCTTATGAATTCCAGGCAAGAGGCTGTGCTTGCTTTTTCCCAGTCCCTGGGCTATAATCACTTAGGCAAGCACAAGTGACCTCAGCATTGCTGCCAGTGTCAGAAAAAAGGCTGCGTGGGTGGCTTGGCTGGTAGTGTGAACTGCAGGAGTTCTGCTGATGGAATTCTTGGAGCAGTAGTCAGTAAACTCCTACAAGACAGGTTAGCACTTGGTGTGTAGCTAATGTTAGATTTTGCTTCCTTCCTGTTGTCCCAAGTGGACCTGTGTAATGTTTATCTTGGAAAAAATTAGTGACAAGTCAGAAGAAGGAATTATGCAATATTGGATCATATCCTCTGTCAGAAACAGCGGAGTTTTGGTTAACCTGTTTTCCAAGATCACCCTTTGATTTCAGGCTCTCAGCAGGATGCCTGATATGGAGTAGTACTTAATTTATAATCAGAAGTCATCAAATTTTAACTAATACTGTGGTTTTAAATGTAGAAGTGACTGTCCCTATTTTCAAAATATGTGGCAATTCTCAAGATAAATCAAAATAAATCCATGTTCCTATCCATTTTGTTAACTTTAAGATTTCTGAAGGACTGTATTGTTAATAGTTTTTAAAATAAATTTTTAGATGCTGGCCAGCATTTTGCTGCTAGCGTCTAGTAACTAAATCAGACTGCCACGTGGATGTAAAGAGCTCAGAGGATGTCTGTTTTGGTGAGAGCAAAATTGGCAATATTTTTGTTGGCAAGCTACGGTTAATTCTGAAGCATATTTAACAATCTCCCATTGTGCAGCTAGATAGATGCATTCTTTTAAAAGTTATATTCCTCACATATCATTATTTCAGACTTGTTAAGATACAAACATGCAATCACTAAGCTGCAGAAGTACCAATTTGCAAAAGCAGTCTTTTCTCTTGTTCTGCCCTGCAAGAGCTGCTTCTGTAAAGTTTATTTCCCTTATTTTGGTGATGGAGATTAAACTTCATCAAGCTTAAATACTCTCAGTTCTGTTCTGGTTTTGCAGGGGGAGTGCAGAAAAACTCCAGAGTGGCTCTTGTGTTCTGCTTCAAGAACTAATCATTGTACAAGCTGTCTGCATGCCTTGCTCCAGCAGGAAATAGCATTTTCAACCTACTCTCAGTTAATTTTCTTCTCTCTGCTGATTTTTGATTGTGCTGCCTCAGTTTAGCTTTTGGATGAGATAGAAAGTATATTTTATAAAGAAAACCCTAATGTATTTCTATTTTTTTATTATAAAAGCATGTGCACAATAAAATACTGAAATATGAACAAGTAGCCCATAATTATTTCTGACTGTTTTTATAAAACAAGGACATTTTTCTGTTATCCCACTCTGGTTCTCTTCAAAAGTTCAACATGTGTGTGGTGAGGAAAAGCACCAGGGATCACTCACTGTTCAGGAAGCACAGTATTAACTCTCTAAGTATTGCAGTAGTGAACATGCATCATACTTCTTAATGAAGCAATTTTAATACCTGTTCATGGAAATAGCTGTGCTGGTTTAGTGCTGAAATGGCTATGCTGTTCACAGGTTCTTGTTTTAGTAACCTAAGATAAGCTGCCTTGCCAAAGCTTGGGAATTGGGGTATAGGTAATGATGCTTACCAAGTGGAACAATTTTAATTTATTACAAGGAAATTTCCAGGAGGAGACATGTTAGAATCTGTTAGGGAGGAAAGAATGTGACTACTGTTCACTTTTCTATCAAACTATGACTAAAACTTTAATGGATATAAAACAAGAAGTGGGAAATTACAAGAGTAGCATTTTGATAGTTTATTATTTTTTGGGGGGAGGGCCATACTTTTAATAAGGTTTGTTGTTTCTTTTTTTTAATAGTGGTACCTAATTGAACAAGAAGCCTACAAAGTAAGCCTTGCATCATCCCTGTTTTTTGCTGGATTGCTCATTGGAAATATCACATTTGGCCCTTTGTCAGATAAACTAGGCAGGAGACCAGTGTATATCTCGGGTAAGATTGTTAAAAGGTTTTTCTTAAGTATTCTACATGGAAAACATCTTTTTTTTGCTTGCCCCGGGCCACTCAAAGGCTGCTTTGTGGGTCCCCTGCTCTGTCAATGACCTGTGTAAGCTAATGTAAGTTTCACTTGGAGTGGAGCAGCACTACAACTGGCTAGTGTCAGTGTGCTGAGCAGCACAGAGGTCATGGAGTATCAGTGGGAGGTGAAAAAAACTGGTTTTGCCATGGCTCTCTCTATTGAAGCACAGTATGCCACACATTGCCTAACCACATTGTTCCGAATAAAAAATATTTTGCTTTCTTTTCAAGAGGGTGAGGGAGACTGGTTTACCTAAGCATCTTCAGTGTGGGTTACTCATGTCCTGGTGTTTGGTTTTCCAGCTGTGTTTGCCACCAAAGGGTCTTCTTGTTAAAAGAGAACATTGTCTCAAGGAAACACCATCTTTGGCATTGCAGAGCTCAAGTGTGTGACTTGAAAATGATTCATTTTCATATGGTGTGATTTCAGAAAGCCAAAGATGTCAGTAACTGGCTGTGGTCTCTTCCCTTCTTTGGAGCTCAAGCTGTGTAGCAGATGTACTAATTACATTTTATTCTGTCTCTGCAGGTCTATTTTTTGATGTCATTTTTGGGTATGTCACAGCCTTAGCTCCGAATTACGACGTATTTGCAGTTTCACGATTTTTTGTTGGAATTGTGAATGGTGGAATGGCTCTTGTGTCTTTTGTCTTAACACAAGAATATGTAGGAAAATCCTTTTGGTCATTTACAGGTGGGATTTGGGATATATTTAATCACTGTTACTGTGACAGGTTGTTCTATCAGTACCTTTTTATGTTTTTACCATGTCAAGTCAGTTGTAATGTAAGTCAGATGAATGTGGTGTGATTCATCCAAGTTCTGATTTCTGTGGGGAAGGTGTCTGGATAAGGAAGATGGGATTGAGTTTGTCTGATAAACAGCAAAACTGAGGTTTTCCAATCTATACATCAATTCTTTACATTTCTAAGTTTGTACATGCATTACATTATTAAAAAAGCTTTAGCAGATCCTGCTTAATTCTGGTGTATGGTGCCTTGGGGAGGTATTCTGGGAAGTTTCTCAAACACAAAAGGAGTTGGGGTCTGAATTGTGTTTTCTCCACTGTTGAATGTGCTGACCATCCAGTATTTTTAAATGCCCTTTTTTCATATGCCACTGCCAAGATCTAAATAAGACAGTTGCAAAGCTGGAGTAGTTCAGGCTGTAACTCCTTTCTGGCTTGTACAACATGGAGAAAAACATGCTCCAAAGGCTGACTTGCTGTGGCTATAAGCATATTTCTCTCCCTCATTTATTCAGTTGCTTCATTCTACTATTTGTCTTATTATTTTTCTCTGTAGTCCTGGGGATGTATGAGACAGTTGTGGTTTAGTTATAGCCTTCTCCGTTTTTTTTTTTTTTCTTAAAAGTACTGAATTTTCCTTTTCTCCTTAGTTCACTTTTCTGACTTACGCCTTTTCTCTCTCCTGCCCTTCCTTCTCCATTGCCCTGTTGTGTCTCTCTGCTCTTCCCAGCCTTTTCCCTGCAGGGCCAGCCTCCTGATGGATGGAAGAGACAGGCCATTTCCTGATGCTTGTTGCTCTAGGTGCTCTATTCTAGTTCTGCTCAGCGCTGAGGAGGAGGGGCTGAAGGAGAGGGAGCTGCTGGACGCAGCTGAGCTGTGCTGGAGCAGCTGTTCCTGGGTGTTGGTGTGAGCTGGCCCTCGTGGGTCACAGCTGACAGTGTCTGGCTTCGTACAGGATCTGCTGGGTTAGGCTGCAGGAGGTTTGTTCTAGGCTTTTGGAGTTGCAGTTGACCCCATATTCTAAACATTTTTATTTATGCTTGTTTGTCAGACAGCTGCTGTAATAAACCTCTGGCTTGGCAGCTGGTTTTGTACCGAGTTCAGTCCTTGGACTTCTATAACTTAGTTTCAATTTCTGCTCCAGCCTGCTGCTTCTACTCAAGATTGCCCTAATAGACCTAAATAAAGCACTCGTTCTCAATGCTTCCCCTTCCCATCCTCAGGTTTTCTCTCTGGTCTGTAGGTCCCTGGTATTTTCTTGCTCTCTCCTGTGTCCCACTCTTCATTTTTCAAAAGGGGAAAAAAACCCCAACCCTCCCACAGACTACATGAAGCTGTTCTTCATTGGGATTGGGTAATAGACTTAAGCCAGCTAGTTCGCAAGTGCTATAAACATAGCTCATAATATGGCTATTTTATTGAGGTGTATCATGGGCTAGGAATTTTGAGCTTCTGCTTAAGAATTTTTTTTCCTTTTGCAGTGGTTTCTGTAGTGACTGCTTTGGTCTTGTGTTTTCAGGTTCCTTAACTAACCTGACATTTGCAGTTGGCATTGCTGTTTATGCCTTGCTGGGCTCCTGTGTCAGAGAGTGGCGCTACCTTGCCTTCGTGTCAAATACTCCAGGAGTCTTCTTCCTCCTCCTTTCTTTGTAAGTGGTTCACGTGCATTAAAATGATAAGAAAAAAGATGCAGTAATTAAGTTTGCCATCATTTGAATGAGTGGTAAAAGTGAGTAAGATATTTTTCTGTATGGTTTTGTGAAACAAGCAAGATTAAGATTATATTGTGCAGGAAGAAGGGGTGTTAAATGAAGCAGAAAGTCAGGGTTACCCAAAAGACAAACTTGTGTTTCTGAATGCTGTTACAGCTGTGGTGGCCAGCACTGCAAAGAGCAGCTGTGTGCCAGCTGTCCAAGAAAACTTGATTACAAGTCTGCTTGGGGAAGGGAAGGGAAGGAAGGCCTGCCAGAGGCTGCGAGCTGGAGCATCTGCCAGAAGCACTGCCTCTTGCCAAGGCAGGGCTTCAGCACTTGAGAACTTCTGTAAGTCATCTTACAGGGATTTTAGAGTTTCTTTCCATAAGATGCATGCAAAGGGAAGTAGTGGGAGCACTTGGAATTACCTTTTTAGTGTGTTCTGCTCTGTATCTGCTTGCTTTTGAGGTTCCTTGTGCCTGTTCCTACTGCTGTGTGCTCCTGTTCAGAATTCCTACACTGGTATTATCATATAATGATTAAAAACTGCATCAGTATTTAAGGAATTAAGTGTTAGCTTTGTCTGGTCTGCGTTCTTAGAGAATATTCTTTTAACATAAAAAGTTATACACCTCATATGCTCCTGATCATTAGTTTAAGCTGTAGAAGAAATAAAAGAATTTGTGTAGTAGGTTGCCTGCACATTAGTACAAGGAATATCTGGCATACAGCACAGATTGAAGAAAGCTCCTCTGATTTCAATTATTTTTTAGATAGATCTGCTCTTGAAATAAGTTCTGTTAAAGAATACACTGAACGAGCCACTTCTCTTCCTGTAGTCAAAGAACACAAAGCCTGTGGGCATCATAAAGAAGTTCTGCATGATTTATTTTCCTCTGCGGTGTTCTGTTTCTGATGAAGTAGAATTACTTCTCCAAATACTAAAAATACTAGGATCCTTCGAAGTAATGAAAGTTAAGTTTGGTTGTAGGATGTATATCTCTGTTAAGAGTGGCAGAGAAAATAAATGTTCAGTTCAAAATATTCCGGTCTTTATTTTATGGCTCATGTATAAGCTGTAATGGGAAAAAAAAAAAGCAGGAATCATTAAGTTGTGGTAAGCAAGAATATTCTGATTTTATGTGGGAACAAGAGATTTAAAACTTACATCAGCAGTGATGAGCTGGTACTGGAGCCTGACAATTCCCCAGGAAGGTTTCCTTCCTTTTCTTTCCACTCTAGCTCAGAGCCCTTCCCATAATGGGGAAGCTTGAAATAAGCTTAATGAGAATGAAGTTTTGTCCAGGCTGCTGAGATAATGGAAGTTTGAGATGCTCCCTGGGGCATGGTAGTGTAGCATTGCCTAAGAACTCAGTTCAGCACAAGTCAAGCTTTAGATGTCAGCTCTTCTAACATGACTGAGTGCATTGACAAGCATCTCCCAACGATCCATCTGGAAGGTTAACTCTGCAATCACCCGGCTGCCTGGAACTGAATATGCACAACAGTGTAAATAGAATGTCTTCCTCTGAATTTTCTACTGTTTTTTTTTCAAGTATTGATCTCCAAAATGGGAAGATTGACTTTAGTGCTGTGTTCATAGGAATGAACTTGACATTGTTGATTTTCTGTTCTCTCTGGTTAGCATGCTCCCGGAATCTCCACGATGGCTGTACTCCCAAGGGAAGATGGCAGAAGCTGAAGATGTGCTGCAGTATATTGCCCTTGGTAATGGAAAAGAGAGATTAAATCTAAAATTGAAACCAAGCACAGGACCTTTGAGAAAGGATGAATCAGCTGCTGGTATTCTGAACTTGGTGAAACACCCTGTCCTTCGGTGGCGAACCGTCGTTCTGATGTACATCTGGTAGGTGATAACAGGATGCTGAGGTGCTGTGAATGTGTCAGGCAGGAGGAAGCAATCAGAATTTTCATCCTTTTATCTTAAAAAGGATGTCCTAAGAAAGTAAATCTGAATCTGTCAGCAGATGGCAGGCAACAATCACCTGAAACAATGATTTGTAAGGTTGGTGTTGCATTTTGTTGCTGGTGTGTTTTATTTTCAGTGTGATACTCAGAAACCGCTTCAAAACCCACTAAGAAATAATCTGGTGAGAGCATAATATATATGCTCTCATATAATTTATTTATTTTAGACTGAAATGAGAAGCTGAAGCAGACATAACTGACAGGATGTGTGCTTGAACCAGTCTTAGGAAGAAAAGGACTGCATGGATAGCAACCATAGCGGTCTGAATTAAGAAGAAGCCCAGAATTATGTTACATAGATACAGTGGAGGAAAATTGTGAGAAAGATAAAATATAGATTACATACTTTTATATTAAGTGCTATTTTGAATAGTGGTACAACAATTAATTAATAATAAAACTTTTCTGGTTACTTTTAGGTATGTCTGTAGCTTTGTGTACTATGGACTAACTTTAAACGCCGGTGAATTAAGAGGAAATCTGTATTTAAATGTGGCTCTTTCTGGTCTTGTAGAAGTTCCAGCATTTCCTCTCTGCATGTTTTTCATTGAGAAATCCTGGTAAGAAAAGTTTATTTCCCAGTTCTCTGCATGTATTTGTAGATAACTTAGAAAAATATTAATATTTTTCTCAGTAAGATATTTCACTGGTTTTTTGAACAGTGTTGGTTCTTTGGAGATTTACTCCTCTGCAGGGGTTTCTGCACTTGATACAGAAATGAGAGTCTGGTTCTCTACCTCTTCACTTTTAGTTTTGTTCCTATCTTGCATTACTCCAGAGATAAGCTTTTCAATCATTAATGTTATTAAAAAAGTTTGGTCTTTATGGAAAAAATGGAATAGCTTAGTTATTTAAGTATCTGTGGGTTCTATATGTATCTCTTACATATTTTATTCAGAATAACTTGGTTTTGTAGTGCCTACCAACTGCAGTTGAAAGCAGTTTTCAGAATTGTTCATCCTTATTTAAACTTTTCAAAGAGAACTTTGAAATGAGAACTGCTAAATTTTCATGAAGGCCACAGATGAGCCATGCCCATGTATTTACATACTTCCTAGTGTGTTTGGTAGCCATCCTTTATGTGGGTAATATTTTCCAAAGGCCAAACAGTCTGGCAACACAGGGCTCCTCTGGGTTTCATGTAACCTTCACATTCAATGTCTTGGTAATGAGTGAGACTTTGGTCTCACTGAGGGGAGTGGCAAAAATCCTGTTTCCATCAGCCTGGAGAGGATGTCACCTTTGGGGTGTTTGGGGCAGTGAAAAGCTGTCAGCTCGGTCAAACCGTGACACAAAACAAGCAGCCAACCTTCACCTCAAGCCCACAAAGCCTAAGTCAGATATGCATTAATTTAAACCACAAACTGCACAAGTGGGTTTTTTTGTCCCTGCCTTTTCTTATTTTTCATTCTGATTTATCAAACTAATTATAATTTTCAAGCTTGTGGTTTCCTGAAGTTACATATGTAGTTTTAGATGCTTTAATACAAAACAGAATGTGATGAGCCACTGCTCTGTTTTCATTCAGTTTTAGTGAGCAATAGCCTTAAAGTAAAACTTGCTTGTTGCAAAAATATTTTAGATTTTTAAAACCAAGTATTGTATGTTTGTTACAGATAAACTGTAGTTCTGCTAGTATGGGAAAGTAGTTAGAAATAGCTGTGAAAAGTTCTTAAAGCAACAAACACATATAGTATTTCTACATGCTGGCAAACTGTTACTAAGAATATCTTTGCTTGTGAGCCTTTGCAAATAATTATGAAATATTTAAATATGGCAGATGTGGAGATTGGCTGGTGACTTTCCGTCTTGTTGTCTCTCTTTTATTTTAAAACACTAGGCAGTAAAAATAGCCCTTGGTAATTTCTTTGTGTACATTGTTAGACACAAAAGCATACAAAACAGTTTTATAATGTTACTACTGTATTTATGCTAGGTTGTAAAGGAGAAATACATATTTAAAAGTATTTGAATTACATTTTCTTGAACACTAGTAATTTGATCTTTGTGAGTATGCACTGTAATACCCTTTTGGAGTCAAGGCCCATTGCCTTGCTCAGTACAGAGAAGAAAGTCTTGAGTTCTTGTTGCCAAAGTAGATGGAATCTTCTCAAGGTTACAAATTCCATGGCCTTAAAAATGAAGACTTGACTAGCAGAAGGAAAGCTGATGTGGGAGGATTTCAGTATACAGAACTAGGGAAGCAAGATTTGAAGCAATTACCAAGGTACAATAGATTTAGAACTGTTACTTATGCTGCTGTGTTACTTGAGCGTGTAGTACTTTGATATTTTACAGACAAGTTAAAAGACACTGAAGGACTTTGTTTCCACCTTTACTTGGGTGCTCTTTTACTTCTAGGTCTGGCAGACAAAAAACCATGACGTGTTTTTTGATATTCGCAGGATTTGCCTGTATATTTACCATGTTTTTACCAACAAATGCTGGTAAGTGTGTGCTGCTGCTAAAGTGGAAGTTTCTTAATTTGGATAAAAGCTGACAAAATGGATATTTTGTGACCAAGACATGAGAGCCTGAAGACCTATCCACTTATCCCCTTTCCTGCTTTCAGCCAGGGTCCTGTCTGTATTCCTTTTATCTTCTTGCAGGCATCATTTGAACCTGTTAATTGACTTAAGTTTGTCTGACTGTCAGACTTGGCTCTTTGACAGTCATGTTCTGTCTCAGATACTGATACTGCATTCATCACTATCAAGCAGTTAACCTTGTGAGTTCTGGATTTAATTCCCAGACTCATATGCAGTGTAATGTTAGTTTGGCTGGATCTTGACAGTGTGTGATGCCAGGCTTAATTTTACATTGGTTTTGGTGGCACGTGATATTTATAGAAATAAAACCCTGAGATTTTATGGAATTAGAAGCTTAATTCATCATTTAAAAAAACCCCCAAGCCACCACAAAGCATTAAAAATAATTTCGTACTAGAGAATTAAAAGCAGAAGTCAGAATTGCAGTATGGAGGCCCCGAGGATGGCCAAAGTTTGCTGCCTTTGTCAGTCTCAGCTGGGTATTGCTGTTGGGAGGACAGTTCATGGTAACAGTACAGCATCATCAAGTATTTTTCTCTTTTATAAAGATGTGGTTTTTTCTGACATTGTTGGTGACATTAACAAAATTTTGGCATTTGTATTTTCACTTTTATTTCCATTTCAAGTGCAATTTTTCTGTATTACTATTTATTTTTGCTACAGAAAACTTATGGCACTAACAAATAGTGTGAGGCTGCTCTCTGCTTTTCCTTTTCCTAGCCTCAATTCATTAGAAATGCTTCAGCCTTAGCAGTGTTTTGACTGAGGAGCACCAGCAATGTGATTACAGGGTAGTCTTCCATAGGCTGTATTTATTCTTAACAGATATAAATGCTGTCTGGCATCAGTTCCAATTGATCTCAGAGAAGGCCCAGGAAGAAAAACAGACAGAGATAAAACGTCCCATAATCTAATTTGCTGTCTTGTGTTAATTCAAGTTCTTAAATGTTTTGTTGCTCCTTTTATTGAGACAGATTCTTTATTCCAACATATTTGCTCTTTATGCTGCTTTTTATAAATTTCAAAACAAAATGGTAGAAAAGCAGTAGGGACTAATTAGGATAGGGTAATATTCCTGAAGAGTTGCTAATTTATAGGAAATCTTCTGCCTTTTCCAGTTGACTTGACTTTAATCCCATTAAAATATCTGACTTTGCACTGTGTAGAGAGGGTAAAGCTGGCTTTTGGCCCAGAGCAGTCTGTGTCAGTTCAGTAGAAATAAATTTGATTCCAAGCATGATGAAAATGAGTCACATTGGATGAAATGAGGATTGTTGCAGCTCTAGTCTGACCTTCCTATTACTATTATGTTTGTTTGAGTCTCTGCTCTTCTCAGTGACTGATAAGATCCTTGATTTTATTATAAGGGATTTAATATTTTAATGAGATATTGGGCACTTGCCTCTCATGTCTGTAACCTCTGCTTGATTTCTAAATAACTCTGCTAACTTGTGAATGAGAATCTGATCCTAGTAATTTCCCCTGTGGAATAAGCCAAGAACATTTTTGTTACTAGAGATGTGTACTGAATTAGAGACTAAAATTCTTTCAATGGTTAGGTAAAATCTGATACATCTCTCAGCTCCCTCTTCCCTTATCACTTAAAACTCATCAGTTAATTTGTGTATCAGACTGGAAGATGGTGAGGGAAAATGGCAGTGGAGGGCAAATGGAGCTGTAACTCTATTTTCTTCCAAAAGCTGCCATAAAGCACAAGGATATCTGCATTTTGTGTCTCTGCTTTATACTATAGTAAGCAAAGGAGACTACTAGTCTAGAGGTAATGGGATTTTAGCTTTCATTTAGATTTATCTGCTTGTGCTGAACACATAATACCTTTTTGTGGCTTTTATTGATCTGCTGTGCACTGAAAAAGGAAAGAGAATTTGCAGTTCTTTAAATCGATTTTACCTCAGCTTTTGTTAATGTTGGGTATTTTGTGTTGGTAACTAACCTTTCATGGTGGATACTTTTTCTGAAGTGAGTTTATAAACTCCTTTCATTTCAAAAGTACTGCTTAAGTGAACTTTTACTATGAAAATGACTGGCAGAGGGTGACTACATAATGGCACTGCAAATGAGACTGTTAATGGCATTGATGGCATCAAAACTTCATCTCAGGGAGAAACTCTTCTAGAAGAAGGTCTTAGACATCAGCACCACTTATTTCCATTTTCCTCCAGTTTACTTCTCTAAATTCCAAAGATCTATTAATGGAAGATCATCCCTTATCAATAAAACTGAAGAACATGAATTTAGTGAGAATTTATAACCTTGTTTTTACCCACGTTTGAATCAGTTGCCCTGCCTGGGCTGTTTCAGGCAGCCTTGTGTGTGTCCAGCTGCTAGTGCCCATTTGGTGGAAGGGTGTGAGCCCAGGTGTGATACCAGTGTTCCAGGGACATGTTTTGTCAGACTGAGGGAATGACTGACACATGTCCCCCAGAATCCCACAGGAGAATGTGCATTCCTGCTTTTAACGCTGTTACATTTTTTAAATGGAAAGAAAATAATGGGCTGTTCTGCAAGAATCACTAAAAATATGTTCCAAGGCTCTGAGAAAAACATAAGGACTATGTCTGGGCTTATTTTCACTGCACGTCAGCTTCCCTGGGTATTTCCAGTGTACTTCTCATCCCACAATAATTCCCCACATGGCCAGCCTTCAGAATCCCCTAAGGGAGGCAACCTGGAGAGCAGTGCACTTAAAATTCATTCCTAAGAATCTCAGTCCTAATTTCTCTGTCTAGACAGTTTTTTTTCTTCTGTTTTGATAGTAAAACCCAAACTGCCCATGCTGTATTGCTAATATGTGGATATGCAATGTTCAATTTTAATTCTTCCTGGGAGAAGAACAGTAAGTTTTAAAACACATTTGAAAATTACCAATATCTTCATTGCCTCAGGTTTGCTTAATGGAAGACAAGGGATGTCTCAGCTTTCTGACAACACCCAGCAGGGTTCTGGAGGACTAGGTTCACACCTTTCCATCTGGCAGCTGAATGGAATATTGCAGTTCTTCCTGAGCAAAAGGAGAACTTGGATGGAAATGCTGTATCCCTTTTGCGTGAATTACAGAAATAACTGCAAAAATGCAACATGCTTAAAGAAACTAAATCAAGTCTCTGGATTTCAGTTCACATATAAATGAAATTTTTTGCATCAGTTGAAATAGACTTGAGCAGATGAATTGTAGTGAGAATATGCGAGGGCAGAACTAAAAGAAAAGCAATTAAGAAGCAATCAGAATTTCCCATTACTTAATGAATATAATTTGATCCAAACAGAAACATGCTGAACTGAGGAGGAGAACCTGAAATACAGCTAATCAGAGCATTCAGGGTCTTTCTTCATACAGAAAAAAAGTATTACATTATCTTTTTGTTGAAACAGATGGGACTTGACAAAATCCCATTAATTAAAGACTTTAAAACATGCACACTTCAGTTCTGCCAACTAAACTCTGTCTGTTAGTAAACTGAGCTGCACTAGTGTTTGTTCTTTCAGTTACAGAGCTGTTGCAATTCTAAGTCACAACAAGAAAGTGCTTGGGGAGCAAGTAAACTGTTGAAGTGAACAGTGTGTCTTTTGGGTTTACTCTAATAAATGGACCAAGGAGGGTACATGGTCTGTGCTCATCGCAAGACATGGGTTACCTGGTGAGATGTTCTGACTGCACAGCTGGAAGCAGCGGCTCTTCCATTTAGACCTGAGATCATTTGATACTTTACAAAAAAATGGTTGGTTTTCTTTGTCCTAAACACAATTTTTAACTATCTGTTCTTAAGCTAGTTTGGCTGGGAAGAGCTGAGGTAGTGCATTTGTGCTTGTAGTTGAAAAATGTACAGGTTAAACACTGGGTTTGTGAGACATCTTGAAGAGGGCTGGATGTTTATGTAAAAAGAGTAAGAAAATAGACTGTTCATGCTTACACCTTGTTTTCTCTTTCCTGAAAGGTCTTCTCCTCAGTCCCACACTGTTAGCTCTGTGTGGAAAAATGATGGTCAGTGCTGCTTTCAACATCCTGTACATTTATACATCTGAGCTGTACCCAACAGTGCTGAGGTAACAGAGCTTCTGTATAAATAAAATAGGTTTTCATGCTCACCAATACTGATTGCTGGTGTGCTTTAGTATTTATCTGTAATTATTTTTGCCTGAGATAACAATATGAGTTCTTTCTGTAATTAAGCAGCTTGCCAGGTCTCAACAGAGCTTCTCCTAGCATTCACACATTTTATACCTGTGCACTTTCCCAGGCTGCTTGGGGCAACTTGCTCTAGGTCTGAAGCCAGAATAAAAGCACGAAAACCACCTTTCTTGTGCTGCAGTGGAAGGTGCTGTGTTTCTCCCTTCTAGTATTGGGTTTTGGGAGTAAAATTACAGCTGCAAACCGAAATGTAACGATTTGATGAAAGCATATGCTAACTTGATCATAAATGCAGACTATTTACAGTAAGGACTATTTATACAAGTCCTTGTGTATTCTTACATCTCCCAAACGGTTTGATTGCCCACTTGAAAACAAGTGCTTTTCTGTGTCTTTGTTATTTAATTAAATATTCATAATCCAACTCATTTTAACAGTATCTCTATGATAGTAATTTGCTCTACACCATTTAGTTGATGAACAACTGGGCGAAAAATTTATTTTTCATTGTTCTTACCAACTCTCTGTGAGGTTATTTTGTTATCCCAAGATGAATCTGATACAGGAAAATACAATGCATAGTCCTGCTCTTCTCACCCCCATCTTGGTTCCATATGACTTTCCAAATGGTGCTCCAAGTACGTGCTAGGAATTTGAGCCATATTGCAGAAGTTTGTTAAGAATAGCAACTTTAAATCTACTGCAAAACTTGGGCCTGGTTTAGAGAGAGCAGGGAAAGCTGAAAGCTGATAAGGAGTAGGAAGGTGTCCCAGCTGGTAGATGTGGACTATAGCTCCACAGTGCGAGGTAGTGAGGATGGTGACACAAATCCAGGTCATTGAGGGCTTTGGGGAAAAGTTGGAAAAGGGGAAAAAAACCCAAAACACTTCAAAAAAAGGAAAAAAGAAAAAAGTGGGTGACTTCTTGGATTGTTTGGGTTTTTTTCCACTGAGGATCACAAATTACACGTTATGGAGGCACATAAGTTGGACTGTGAGTGCAGCTTTTGCTGGTGCTGATGGAGGTGGAGTGACTGTTTCTGGATACTGAGCTTGTGATTCCTGCCACAGGGTTAGGTTGAACATGCAAGTGCCAAGTATGCTGATGGAAATTGGATGAGGGGGACTTGTTTACATTCTCCCCATCTAAACTTTTGTATCCTTTAAAAGCCCTTTGTTTTCCTTTTTGTTTGTTTTTGTTTAAGTGGCTGTGTTTGATTTTTTTGTTTGTTTGTTTTGTTTTGTTTTCCTGTCCCTTCTGCTATTCTGGAGTTAATAATAAAAAAAATTAAATCTGAAAATGCTTTAATTTATTGGCTTCTGCTTGTTTTCCTCTGTTTTTATGTTACACTGTCATCTTAAGTCCTATTGATGATTAGTGCTAAGGATGTGACAGCTCATACCTAGCAGGAATTAGAGTATTATTTGAGTGTGTTTGAAACTAAGTGTTTGTAATTAGGAATATTAAAAAAAAAAAAAATCAAGTAAAGTGCTGCTTCATTTCAGAATCTGCAGTAATATTCTGGCTTAAAAAAAAGGAATTTGCATACCAAATTCACAGACCAACAGTGGAGAACATGCAAGATCAAAGGTAGTTAAAAAAATTAGCAACTTTATTAGACAAGTCATGTTTAATAATGTGGCAAATTGTTACATTAAACAATATGAAAATTCTGGACATGCGACAATTTATACATTTAACAATGTTTAATACCTCCCTGGTACTTTTAATTGCAAATAGTGTAGTTTCTGCAAGAGAAATGGCAGTGGGTGTTAAACTTAAAGCAGCAGCACCATCTAGTGCTGTCTGCAAAGCTTTGTAGTGCTCCTGGCACCTGGCATGTCATGGGATGAGGCATGTGCATTCAAAGGCAGAGGAGGTAGGATAACTTTTTTTTTTGTTTTTCTTTTTTTTTTTTTCTCCAGTTGGATGTTTTGCAGAAAAAATAAGTCTTCAATCCTACTGCTCCTTATTAAAATTATTACTTGAGGCATGAGGACTGTTAGGCATATATTTTAAGTTAGCTGGTTCATGCAGCAATGACAAATACATCTCATGCTAGAAATGAGCAGTGCTGTAGGTGGGGAGTGTGTGTGCTTTGGGCTTTTTTCCTTTTTGATGTGTCACTAAAATACCTGGGGCAAAGAAAGTCAAAAATAGAAAACTTCACTGCTGTTGCACTTTGGACAAAGAGTAAGGTTAACTTTGGTGACATAACATAATCATGGCTCTAGTAATAGAGCCATAAGAACAAACTGTTTTGTTTTTTTCATGAGAAAATGGTTGCAAAATGATGATGCCCTTGTACGTGATGGCTGAAATCAGCATGGGGTCATTGGAATGCCTAAGATAGCTTTTTTGCATCTTTTAGCAATTACTAAGCTATTTGTGTGGTTTTCCTCTTGGATACCACATTATTCTGTATAACCCAAACTCTGTTGAATTCAGAATTAAAACTATTGTAAGGTCTTCTAACAAGACGTGGCTGAGGATGATGATGAGTGAGAGGAAGCAACCAAGAGATGAGAGAGAACAGCCACCATGAGTTTGTTCTTGCTTTCTCACTAATGATGGTGCCAATGTCACTCTCTGTATTTAGGATGATACAGAGGTGGAAGGTAATTGCATTTGATCAGGAATTTAAAGACTCTAAGGACTTTTAAACTTTTTTGAAAGAGGATCCTACTGTTCTAAGCCATGCTTTGATTATCACAGTCTAGATAAGATGCTTTTAAACTTGTCTGAAAATGCAGGGGAGCACGGAATTCAGCAGCCCCTGTAGTGACACATCTGGCCAGATGTTTTCAAGCTTCACACTGGCAAATAGTGATTTTTCTTTTGTTTGGAGGTAAGCACTGACTTTTCAGCTGTGCACCCTGAGGCTGCTCCAGCCTGACTGCAGATAGCATTCAGCATCTCTCTGAATATCCTGTCACACTTTGAAGTCATTCCCCATTCAGCACAGGGATGTCCAGTTAAACTGCCCTTTATGGCACCTTAGAAAACCTCTATGTTCAAACCTTTGTGAAAGGTGGTTTTGTAAGGGTTTGAAAGGTTGTGGTTTTACCTTACCTGCAGTCAGTTCAGGAAAACCTTTGGAGTAACTGCTGGAGGTCTTTAAAAGCTGTATTTAAATTAAAGTCTACTAAATATTTATATTTGCAAGTTTGCTCTGACAGTATCACCACATGTTTATGCATGATTCAGTTGTGTATTCTGAAAGTACAAATCTCTCCTCCTTTTTTCAAAACAGAAATGCTGGCTTGGGTGTCTGCTCCATGTCTTGCAGATTTGGGGGCATTTTGGCCCCGTTTGTGCCATCTATGGTAAGATTATTTTTGAGTTTTTTGTTTTACTCAGATTCTTTAAATTTGTCTCAAAAGCATAGTGTTGATTTTGGTACAACATATGCCTATATTCCTTGAAAAATAGTTGTTTTTATGAAAAGTTAAATAATGTTCTCTCAATTTTAAGAATTAATGAACAAGACTTTTAAAAATACCTAGTATTTTATTGGTTTTTGAAATAGTCTAATATTGTGTGTTGTGTAACTATTTCATGTGTTAGTGAAATTACTGTCATACAATGCATTTGTTACTAAGGCTCACTCAATATCTGAATTCTCTTAGACATGTAAAAAAAATTGTCATATGAAGGTATTTCTGTGAAATGGTATTTTTTGGATTTCTTTGCTCTACCAGTATATGGAAGATTGCACCAACTGCTGGAGTGACAAGCTGTAGTATTTTGGTTTTGACTGCAGTTTGTGTATTTTAAGAGCAGGAAAGAATGCTGTGCTTTTACTATGTGTTTTGAATTTTAGAAATCTCTTAGTCCCTCTGTACCATTCGTGGTGTTTGGAATCAGTGGACTGTCGGCAGGATTCCTGACTCTCCTTCTGCCAGAGACACTAAATAAGCCAATTGCTGAGAGCATTGAAGACCTGCAGAGTCACAGATACCAAGTGCTCAAAAATGAAGAGGCAGAGTAATTTTTTTTTTTTTACTGTACTTTTGCATTATTCTCCCCTGTATCCTATGTGAGCCACAACTGACTGAGTCTTGATTGGATTGTGCATTAGTGAACACATGCAGGAAATTTCTAAAGCCACCTTTCTCCTGCGTTAAATGGAGATAAAATTTATTCCTTGGCTGTTAAGGACGAAAAGGCTAACAGCAATCACCTGTAGGCATGAAATTATATGTAAATAAATACTATTGTTTCCTTAAGGAAAAGTCTAAAATAATCAAGGACAATACATCCAGCAACATTCCTGTGCTTTTTTAGTGAAACAATTAGGCATATTTTTCATATATTGGATTGTGCCTCTTTGTCATGTCTATAGTAGAACATAATCTACTATTAATATATATTGGAAGAGGTGTTTTATCCTTCACTAGTCTCCTGGGTTAAAACCATTTAAAGTGTTTTCCTGTTGTCAATATGCACTAAATTAAAGTTCTGAAGTGGGAGATGAAATTTTTGTTCGATTCAACAGATAAGAGAATAGAAAATGGAAAGTATATCCTGTAAGTTTGGGAATGGTTTCCCAGAAGAATTAGTTTTCAAAGGGAGTAGTAGGGAGAGGATTTCTATAAGAAAGTAATTGTTTGCTTAAAATTAAGAAGGCTTAGGTTAGAAATAAAAGAATATGTGATTTTCTTGTGTTTTTTTCTTGATATCCTATCTTGTTAATTATCTGGTAATTATTGTACTTAATCAGTTTAACTATACTACACGCACTATTCTGCTCTCTTTTTATGCCTAATACAGAGTAATGATGCATTCAGCTGAAATGGAAAAAAACCCGAGCTTCTTCAAATACCATTTCGCTTCTAATTGCTTAAAAAATCAATGAATTCTGTTTTTCACATTTAATATTAGGTTATAAAATAGGACAAGAAAAATACGACATGCAGAACGTTTTTCAGTAATTATTTCTCTTCTGTCTGACAGGCAAACCAGTTAGAAGAAAACACTTGAGTGTGAGGCCTGTCTGAAAAATGAAGCCTGCATTGAGAAGTTGAAGGGCAGTCTTGCCCCAGATATCTGACAGGAAACGTTTGAGGACTCATGTATAATGCTGTTTGTAGCATGCTCAACAGTTTTTGTGTGGAGGCAAATGGAGAAGATGGAATAAGTTGATCAAAGCTTGTGAGAAAAGACCTGACAAATCTGTGCATTAATTTAATGACTTAACAAAAGCATACTTCAGAGGTTTGGACTTCTCTACAGCTTCTTGAAGTGAAGTATTAATTTATTTTACAAAATGTAATTGCTAGCTTCAGATGAAGCTGTAATGTTGCAATTGAAGTGATGTGTATAATTTAAAATTTAGATGCCTTATGTATTCTGGCAAGCTGGAATTGTGGAAAGGAGCAGCATCCTGTATATGCTTATTTTCTCTACAGGTTCTTTGCCTCGAAATTACGGTATATACTTCATGCTGTGAAGAGACCAAAGATTTGTATGGACTGTTGACCTTCCTATATCTAGCATAAGAAACCTGAGCGGGAGATAAATAATACTATATTGGAAAAACTGCCAGGACTTGAAGAGGTACATTTAAAGGAGACAATGAGTAACCTTTCAGAGAAAGGTTATTAAGTTCTAGGTGTACATGTGGAATGAGAAAGAATTGAATATGAATTACATGCTGTATAATGTATGTAGGGATGTATAATACAGTATATTTCACATAATCAGTTGGGAATTCTTCCTGCAAGGGGAACAGTAATCAGCTAACAGTTAATGTACTTATGTTGGAATAGATGCATCACAAATGTTACAGGTTTTTTCATGGCAAACCCAATTTTGTTATTAAAAAAACCCAAACGAATTTCAACATCTGTATTGCAAATACTGCTTTTCCCAGGGTGTTTCCCCATGGTGTTTTTGAAGAATACGTGTATTGTTTTGATTTTGGCCCTTTAATGTACTGAAAGGAAAAGGTTGCTGCAAGGTGTCTGTGTTTTGAGAAGTTCCATAGTTACAGTTCTGCAGTTGAGCAAACACCTGTGGAAGTGTGTGTGCATTTTTATCCACAGCTTGCTCTGCCAGGCCCCCTCACCGAAATCTGAGCTGTGCCCCCGTGTGCTCCACTGGCAGCCCGTTCAGGACCCTGAGCAGTGATGATCAGTTGGTGATTAGTACAATGTTCAGGTAATGTTGAAATGCAGGTGGATGACATGTGCATTGCCTTACCCTCCAGCCATAAAGATGGATGACAAACAGCCACTAGAATGTGCTGTAGTTTTTATCTTCTGATGATTTATTTATTCATGAGGATTAGAATTCAGTTTGGATAATTTTTTTTCCTGACTGGTATTAATGCTTTCTATTGCATTAACATTTATAACCATAGTAACTATTATACCTCTTCAAAGATATAATTGGGTCAGCAGGGATATGGTAAAGACCAAGTTTTGTTACTGTAGACTTCAAGTTTTTTTTATTACAGGAAATAAAATTTAATAAGAAATGGAATCATATAAAGTTGTATTCCCAAAGCAGAGACAAGACTCTGGAACAGAAGGATCATAATGGTACCATTATGTGGTGGGAGTGCATTTCTCTCTCCTGCACTGCATCAGTGCATTTTTCTTCCTCCTTTAATTCAACCTTATGTGGAAAATGGGAAACAAAAATTATATGCATTTTGAACATGCTTATTTCTGCTTGATTTGACCTGGAATTAATGAATTCTTTGCCTGGGGTGACTGTGTGAACTTGGTGGATTGATGACCAGAAAGCTCTGTGTCCTGAAAGAAGTTAATGATCTTTCCAGCAGCCCTGGCATGACTCATGGTACCTGGAGCTCTTTTTATGAGCCTAGGCCAATGTGGAAGCTGGTTTGGTACTTTGTCTCTAAGATACAAAACCCAAAATACTCACAGAAACATCAACTTCCATTTTTTGCTTCTCAAGATTTCCATTCAATTTAACACCTTATTTACCATTTTACTTTAGATATCCTTGCTGCCTTTTGGTATTGCTGTATAAAATGATACTATTTGGGGGGAAATTTTATATTTTTCCAGTTTGGAAATAAGAATATTATGTGCAGCTTTATTAAAAATATTTTCAGTTGGACTAATGTCATCACTGCATTGTATCTTAAAAGGTCTTAAAGTTAAAAAACAACTGTGTGTCATTCATAACCCTGTGTATCTCAGAAGATCAAAAAGGCAACATTTTTGGTTAGATAACAGCTTTTTAGAGTATGTATCTTTCCTTAAAGCTTTGACTTTGTAGAATTGGAAATTCTTCATGTAGAGCCACTTCTTCCCCTGTGTTTAATAAGACAAAGCATTTGGCGAAGGGTGGGAGTGCCCTGATAAATTCTTTACTCAGTGTGGGACCATTATCTATTGCTTTCCTTTTCTCTGTAAAAAAAGAACAAAGGGAGCTGAATTAATTCACATGGCTTAATTATACACATTAGGTCATAGTCTCCATCCTTAAGTATCACTTCTGGCTCTTTCCCTGTGCATTATTTGTGTGTAGAAATTTGATTGTGATGTTGCATCTGCCCTGTTCATCTCTTCCTGTGTTAGAACCATGTCTTCAGTGTTTTAGCACTTGGTTGTGAAATTGCCTTTCTTTCCTTATCTGTTTTTAAACTGATTTGAAGGCTTTATTTCAGCATTTGAGAAAATTCTGCTGCTTTCTGGATTTTGGTTCAGCTGCAAATCTAAAGGTATTTAAAAAAAGCTGGTTGCACTTAAATACCTTTTTAGTGCTCACAGGTGTCCAGAAGGGATGTCTGAACTGATTTTAGCTTTTTCACTTTCTGTCTTTTTTCTATAATGTTATTGTCTTTTCCCCTAAAGTGTGCTGGGGGGTTTTTTCTGATTTGGGTGCTGAGCAGAGGTGAAGCTTCAACATTCATTTACACCACCTACTTTTTAATGCCTTTTGCCTGTCATTAGGCAATATTTAACCTTTAACTCTTGGTTAAGTTTGCTTAAGCTCCAGTTTCCATTGCTCCTCCAGTTCATGGTGTATTTTGTGATTTGTCTCACATTCTGTCATTCCAAAGCCCTCCTGGTGACTGACTTGGCATGGGAGAAGCAACAGGGGTTCAGCTGAATCTGCCATGTCCCAGCTGGAAAATAACCTTTGTTTTCTTCAGTCATCAGCCAGTGATACACACCCCCACACCTTGTTAAAAAACAGCTCAGGTATAAAGGCAGAGCTCGAGTTCCTTTTTCCGGAAAGCAAACTTTGCCCCATATTTATATCAAGTTCATCTCAGTGATCTTTGTCATTATCCCATTTGATGTTTCATCAAAGCTGTTTCTTCCTTTGTTGGAGCACTTTGTTATGCTTGCAGTGAAGGCTGTGGATTCATATTTAACATTTATCCTTTTAAATCTGAGTGAAGTACAAATAATCCTTTGCTCTGTTGACTAATGCTCTTGCAGCTAAGCAGCATAGAAAGGAGGAGGCAAACTTTTCACACTACCATCTGTAACCAGCTAGTTCTGCCATTCAGTTTTTAGTTTGCTTGGGGCAAATAGCTGTCATGTATTACAGCATGCAAGAGATCTAATTTTTTCATGCAGTGGGTTACCCGAAGTTCACTGGAAATGTCATCTTTTATTGTATCGCTCGCTAGAGGAGATGTAAAATATTCCTGGAAATAATTTTGGGAGATGCAATCATTTCATTAGAGTTAAATTTGTGAAAATAGTTGGCAGATTTGCTGCTACAGGCCAAGTATATGTAAATCTGGGATGATCTTTTCTTGTAGTAGCACTCTTGCTTTGTGCCAAGACTAGTAGACCACAGTAGCTGCAGACGTTTGTGAGAGAAAAACAATGTGGCTGCAGAGTAGCAGAGGGAATCAAACTGTTTCCAACTCCTGCTTGTGTTATGATCCTGAATTATGCCAGGCTCCTTGTAACTCTTGATATTAAACAATGACAGTCCTTTCTGTACTTGGTACACCCTGAAAGGTCTCCTGGTTTAGGAAACTAGGTTATATTGGGACAAATAAACCAGGAGACAAAGTTGTTGCAGCAATTTTGATAGCTTTAGAAAGCACAGTATGGAAAGGAGTGTGTGAAACAATGCTCAGGCACAGGATAGCAACCTAGTTGTGCTAACAACAGGAAGGCTGAATAGACTGGCTTACCCCAAGTAACTGTTTTAGCAACTTCAATCACTTGGTTTGAAAATTGCTCTTGCTGTTTGTCTGCCAGGTAGCAGTACTTCCAACATTATGTTGAAAGGCTCTAGGAAAAGCTGCTGATTATGCAGGTTTGGTTTTGGGTTTTTTGTTGGGTTTTTTTCAACTTAAAGGGACTATGCATCTGCAACAGATCATTTCTTGTTTGTCACAGCCTCACTCATACAATTTTCTACCTCCCTGCACCTTTTTTCCCTACTCTCTCATCCATAGTGATGTAGGGCCTGATTGAATTGTCATTCCTCCACACAATGCATGAAGGAAAAGAAAGAGACTGCAGTATATTTATGGCTCACCTAAGGAAATTACAATCTGTATACACAAAATCAAGCTGCTCCATATATATCCAGGTTGAAAAAAATTGGCTTTTCTTTTCACCATCCTGCATCTGATGGTTGGTCAGGTTTGTAAGTGTTGGTGTCAACGTTCAGTGAGAACTAGGTCTGAATGTTGCTGCAAGGAGCCCAGCAGCAGTGATGTTATCCTCAGCTCCCTCTCCCAGCATTCTGCTGCAGCTCCAGCGTAGTGCCACCTGTTCCAAACAAGTTTAAAAAATCCTTACAATAGTATGTGTTATTGTTTGTACAGATACTTAGTCCTTGTTCAAGGCTGCCTGATCCCAAGGCTACGATGATTTCAAGGCTACGATATGACAGTTCAGCAGTCTGTCTTGCATTTTGTTCCTTTCCTTTTATATCATTTTAGATTTGCTGCCTCTGGGTTCCACAGCAGATGCCAATGATTGGGAATAATGAGAGTGAATTGGAGTGCTTGACCTACAGATACATCCTGCAGTTCAATGCTATATATTTTGTGTTGTCTGTTTTCTCTTTTTCTGAAAATGTACCAGTTATTTCTCTAAGTGGACACTTTTCCAAGGCCTCTCACATTTGTCTGTGTGCCTTGATATGGGGAAGCAAATGGCTCAAAGTGCTTGTGTGAAGATACTCTCTCAGTGTGTGCCCACTTTCCACTTGTGCTGATAAACCAGCAGCCACGTCCTCTGTGTGGGGTCAGAGTGAGGGGATGATCCTTTCTGCCTGCTCCTCACCTGGAGATGACTTGGTACATAAGACCTGGTAGTTCCTAAAAATAAAGCCAACCCCACCACCCCACCCTCAAAAAAAGAAAAAAATAACAAACCCAAACCACCCCAAAAACCCCCAAACAAACAAAACAAAACCCCACAAACCCAAAAAACAACCAAACAAAAGCATCCCAACACAGGTGAAAATTTGGTTTGGAAATAAAAAACAAAGGGAAAAACAATGTGCACCTGTTAGTAATCTCTGCTGAAGATTATCAGAGAAAAGTAAAATTGGCAGGAGGGCTCCTGCAGTTGTGATCCTAACAAATTGATGAGGATCTGATTTGGCTATTTATTATCTCTAATCCTAGTGGTCTATCAGGAAGGAAGGAAAGTAATTACTAATGACAGATTTTAGTTAATGTTAATTCATTGGTGGTGAGACTAATTGTGTGTTTCAGGTGTTCATCAGTTTAGCAAGACAACATTTAACTATCAAATGTTCCAAAAACAATGTGGTTAATTAAACATGAGTAAGCTGTTGAGTATACAAACATGCAACTAATTATATATAATTACTCTCATAGTGGCTTTATAGTGTATAACATGAAAGATAGATGTGATATTTAAAGTGTTTTGTAAGATTTTGTAAATCTGCTCTTTGTAAGAAACTGCCGGATCATTATACATTAATACATAAATATTGACAGCTTGCCATGGTTTTTAAGCCAGAAATCTACTGTTGATAAGTACAGTGAGATACTGAGTCAACAGATCAGTTAAGCACCATAAAACAGGCAGAGGGGAGAGTGGAATCTGCTTGGAATTTGCACCTCAATGGTCTAAGTCTTGTGTGGATGGGCAAAAGCTGATGGATCCTTGCTGCTTCAGCTCTTCTGGTTTGTGATGCTGTGTGATCAGTTTTTGTCAGGAGCTGCAGGTGGCTGGGTCAGCCTTAGGAGCAGCTCCACAGGGGGAGTTTGCTGAGGGGAAGGGATGTGTCCTGCAGCAGAGAGCCTCTGGGCGAGGTTTGCAAGTCCAGGCTTTAGTGGTAGTTGTGCTGGGTGTCCCAGAGAAGGAGAGGAAAGGTGGCTGTGAAGCAGTTGTTGGTGGCTTTCAGACAGACCCTGGGGCATGGGGCCAAACCTCCTGTGCTTGAAGGCAGTGCTCTAAAACAAAGCAGAACCACCGACCTGAGTAAGGGTGGTGAATGGTTTACAAAGTGGAACTGCAGAATTGAGTAACAGGGGTGAGGGAGGAGGGTGGTTCACAAGATGGCTGACAAGATGGCGCCCGGGGCCCCAAGATGGCGGCTGGCAAGATGGTGCCGGGCGGACAGCAGCCAGCGCACCACAAGATAGCGGCCGGGCAGGCGGCCCACAGGATGCAGAAATCCACAGTAATACCAGGCGACTCAGGTAAGAAATCATGTCTTTTCTTTCTCAGTCATCAGTGAACAGTAGCCTGGTCATTAGCAATGAAAGCAAAGGAACGTCAGTAAACGTGTTTAAATAATTTTAAATGGTGTTTTTAAAGTTTCTGGTCTGTTTCCTACTGACCGATGTGCTCTCTCTTGCTCTTTAGTGTGCTGAAGCGTGTATCAGAAAGGGAGAGCAGTTCCTTCTCCAATGGAGGTTTATGCAGGCATCTAGTGCTAGAAAGCACTACTAAATAGCAATGCTAAACTAAAACGGATTTGTGACTCTCATGGGTTTTCCTAAAGCAGGAGTGCACTGTGTGCAGTGAGCTGGTTTGAATTGTCTTGTCCTGCACTGAAAGGAATCTTGCATTGAATTTCCCTGTCCTGTTCAGGACAGTGCAGCTGGGCTGTCAGACAGAGCACTGGGGAGCAGAGTAGCTGTGCCGGATGAGTGCCAGCCTGGCAAGATCTCTGGTTTTGGGAGAAATGGCCTTTCATCCCACCTTGTGGATAATCCAGAGCTGGCCCTTGGGTGGAGCAGGCTTTGCTCTTGCCCCTGGCCCTGCTGGGCTCCTGCTCTTTCTTCCTACTAGTTGCTAGGTTGCTGGTTGCATAATTTATATTCTGAAGGTCTAGAAATGACATTAAAAAGTTCGATTTTTTAAAAAATATTTTTAATTGGTCTTTTTGGGAGCAATAAATTACGATTAAATAAAAGAGAATGGAAATAAAATTTTATCCTGTGTCTTTCAGGCAGTTTTTATACTCCTCTCTAACTAGAAGGTTAAAAGAGCAAAATAATATTGACAAAGTGTCTGGTCTTTACTTAAGGGCTCTTGAAAGTTAATCAATCAACTTGTGCCCTAAACAGTGTTAGCTTTTTGGTTCAGAGGGGCTGGGGAAAAATTCACCTGGCTTTTTGGGCTTTAAGAGGATGGCAGGGCTAGAAGCAAACTGTGATGAGCATGTTTGCCTACGCCTCGATGGGATTAACATGGGGTGTTGTACCGTGACTGGGATGGTGTTTTCTCTGCATTTAATTGACTTTTGCAGGTTGTGAACAGCCCATTAGCTAATATATTTATGTGTCTTCAGGCTACTGCTGAGTGGTTGATAGTCTCTTCATCTTCTTTTCATTTGTTACAGAAAACCTTAAGGTAATTTGAGTGAGTTTGGGAAAAGCGCAGCAAAAAGGCAGAAAGGTGGGTCTTCTTGTGCTTATTAATATGGAACTGTAACTTGAAGGTGTTGTTCAAGGGCATTAAAACACATAGACTTTTAATGGAACCGCAAAAGAAGCAACTCTGAATTCCTATTTTTTCCTATTTTTCTCTGCTAAAAACCCCACAAACAATCACCATCCCTGAACAGCCACATTTTTCTCCATGAATTTTTAAAATTCATCCAAGGAACCTGTCTATCTAGTTGGGAATAAATTGCTCCAGATGGAAGGGATCGTCCAGTCTGGTCTCTGCATTCCCCCTGAGCTCCTGGTCCCATCCTGTTGGGATGGCAGCCTGGCTGTGGTGGCACCAGTGCCTCATCTCTGCTCCAGAGGGAACACAGCTGCTACCCTCACAAGCAGGCTGCAGTTGTGTGGGGTTACAGTTAATAAATCTCCCAAAATGTAGGTTTGGTCTCTGCTTTCCTCTATACCCTAATTGCATTAAATGCAGTGAAATTGTGAAGGGACTGTGTGATAGAATGCGGAAAAAAGGGAAGGTTTCAAAACAGCCTTGACCTTTGAGCTCCAGTTTACTGCTTTGAGGAGGAAACCCCTGCTCTTGCCTCACTGTGGTTTCCTCCCTGTTCCAGGTCTGTGGCTTTTCCTGTTGAATGATGTGTGTGACAGCTGGATGGCGTTTTAACCTTGGTCATTTACAGTTTGCAGTCCCCTTTCCCTCTCTCCTCCCAGGGAAGCTGCTGTCTGGTTTTATCAATCTTTGGTGCTGAGGTGTGGATGCTGGTGCACTCTGCTGTTTCCTGGGTGAAATCTTTGCCTTGAGGTTGCCTGGGACAAGCTTAGTGGTGGAGCAGGCTCAAGGTTATGCTTGCCCAAAGCTTACTAAAATAGTGGAGGGAAATGAAAAAGAAAGTACAGCAAACTGCATGAAAACCTTGAAGAAACTCCAGTGAAGCCACTTAATGACTGAGGAAAGGGCTGAGTAAAACATGAAAGAAAATTACTTGAGAACACAAAGTAAATGGCCATAAAATGGGTGTTTATGCATGAGCGGATTTGTGAAGACTTGCTCTCTGCTTCCAGTATATGGTTAATAAAAGAAAAAACCTTTAGAAAGTTTTTATTCAGTTGTGATTATAACCAGGTTGGTTTGAGCAGGGAAAGAAGAAATGGAAAGAATAGAAAAAATAAAAGCAGGCAGTGAAGGTGAGCAGGAGTGGGCTGATGGCAGTTTGCCCTCATCCTCTTCTGCACCAAGCCAGAGGGTGTTTTGCCCTTCATGTCCTAAAGGGGATTGTGTCACCTATCCACATGAGAGGTTCTTTTTCATAATTGTGCTGAAAATAACAGGCCAGGATCACAGGCTCCGGAGGGCACCTGGAGACTGCAGGTGTGTGTTTTAGCCCTTGTTTTTGCCTTTGGGAGGCATGAGGTGCCAGGGGCAGCCACAGGGCTGAGGAAAGGCTGGGGCTGCCCCAGGCTGAGCATGGCCACTTGCAGCAGCCCTGTGGCTTGAGCCTCATGCAGCCCCTCAGCCCTGCCTGAGGGAGGGAGCACTGCCAGGAGACAGGAGAGGCACAGAGTTGGGAGTGAAGGAAAGAGGAGCTGGGGAAGAGGAGATAAGAGAGTAATTTAGTTTTGTTTCTTGCTACCTCAACCTAGCTTAATTGGTAAGAAATAACATGAATTTTCCCCAGGTTGAATTTCTTGTGCCTGAGATGGCAATTGGTAGGGGATCTCCCTGTCTGTATCAGTATTTGTGTCTTCACCCATGAGTTTTTTCACCACATGTTCTCCCCTGCTTCGGTGAGGAGGGTGAGTTAGAGAGTGGCCAGGCAGTCATTTGGCAGCCAGCCATGGTCAAGCTGCCCCAGAGAAATAGTTAATTGACCACTAAAACATACCTGTGGTGGGGATTTAGAAGTAGTAGTTCTGATATTGACCACTGCTGGGACCTCTTGTGCTCTCCAGCATGCTGGTCACCAGGAGCTGCCCTGAGGCACTGTTCTCCAGATGTGTCAGGAACAAAAATGGAAATTGTACCACATTCCACACAAACACTTAGGTATTAAACTGTATCCCCTGAAGCAATGAATGGATTGCTTACATATGTATTAGTGTGTACTTCCTAAAAAGTTGGTTCTTTCCAATTTTTAAAATTTAGGTGTTTGCAACAGGTGGTTTTGGGCCAGCATTTTGCTGCCTCTGGAAGAGAACTGCAAACAACATGGTGCAGCTCTCAGGGGTGCAGCAGAAGAGATGACAGCCCTGCCAAAATTCATGCCAGATTGGTAAGGCCAGAGAAAGAAGTAGAGAAGTACACAGATGCTGTGAGTCATCAGGGTTTGCATATTCTAATATGCAGAATTCATTCACACAAGGGACAGCAAACACTACAGAACCAGAGTTTTAACCTGCCAGGTCTCTCTAGGCTGCATCCTCACTGAGTTTGGTGGTATTTAACAGGTCTTGTGTGTGTGGGTGAGAACAGGATGTGAGCTGCTCTTAAGCAAACACAAAGCAATTAAATATTAATTGTAGAAAGGACGATCCTTACTGTTTTGAGATGTTTTGTACCCAGGGGTGTGTAGCAGCTTCTGCTTGGAAATGGAAACACTAAATCAGAGCGTGCACTTCGTGGGAACTGCAGGTGGCAGTAGGGGCTAAGTTTTATAGAAAAAATGTTTTAAACGGCTGTTCTCCACAGTAGCTTGGCATATGGCAAAAATTGGTATCTCTGCAAGAGCCTTCTCTTAAAGCCAACGCTCCATGTTTTTAGGAACTTGTCAGCTCCTTTCAGGTGTCATGTTTTCAATAAGCATAATGAAACTTCCTGCTCCCTTTGGAATGCCCTGCATTCCATTTTGCCAGGGGGAGAGGGGGTTCTGGTGGTTATTTTACAGCATTGGCATTCATCTATAAATGTTCACTGAACTATGCTTTTATTCCCTGTGTTCTAATTGGGTAAGTATCTTATGTGGTATACTACTTACCTTTACCACAATCAAAATTGTGTCTATTTGACTTTTAGAAGTGGTCAATTGCTCTAAGTTAACTGCGGTACATTGAAGTCCTATGTGTTGCACTGAAAAGCCTTGAACAGATCTGAATGAACTTAAATACATGGCATTTTGGCAGTCTCAGTTTGGTCTCTAGTCACTGAGAAACTTGAATTCAACAATTAGCAAAGAAATAATGAACAGACTGTTGTTCCCTGTGCTCTATGTATTTCTGTCTTAGGAGTTAGTTGCCTGTCATCAAGTGCTTTCTCCTTTGGGATACGCATTTATTTGTCTGGTCCAGTCAGAATAAAGACTGTATTTAGGTTTATTGCATAGCATGGGGAACTTGAGAGAGACAAAGCACTGAAATAAAGGTGGGCTTGTGTGGTGCAGACAGCTCATTGTATAAACAAACACACACCGTGCTCTGTGTGTGATGCGATCAGCTGGCAGGATATGTTATATGCATGAATATATGTTAAATTAGGTTATTCTGGCTTATGATTAATCTGGGAACACTTTCCAAAACACCTAAGGTTGCCATTGCTAAGCTCTGAGGTGAGGCTTAGTACAGACAAAGCAGTGTTTAAAAAGTACTAATTGCTGTTAGTGATAAAGTTATACCATAATAAGTGAAAATCCCAGAGAGACTGATGCTGATGAGGCAGGGTCAGTTCAAAATTTGCAGTAAACGTTCTTGGTAGCATATTTTCCAATTAAAAAGCAATAACAAAGTACTTAGATGTATTGCTGGGAATTAAATATTTCTCTAGAGCTAATTGCTTTTGTTGGTAGTTTTTCAGATGTACACTAGAAAGACAACAGATAGTTTGGACTGTGAAGGACTCATCCGTGTTTTGAGAGCCTTCCCTGGCACAAAGCACTCTGATGTTGTTTTTCCATCTTGTTCTTCATCCTTGGTGCTGAGTGCTGATTACAAGCCATAAATGTGCTGCTTGCTCCTGGTTGGAGCAGGAGTGTCAGGGAATGTCTGTACAGGAGCCAGCACTGTTGGACAGCACATCCCAGCCTCCCAATGGGAAACAGCAGCACACACTGTGATGTTCAACTGTATTACCTATTAAAAAGCGATTATTTAGGGCATGTAGAAAAGAGAGCGCCTCATAAATTAAGCAAAGAACAAGATGCATTTTAATAACTGTTCCTGTGTAATGGGAACTCTTGGAGTGTGTGTATAGTGTTTCACTGTCAGTGTGCTGCTGTTGGGAAGGATCCTGGGGAGGGGGCTCAGGAGGGAAAAAGGTGTTCTGTGCACATATTCAATCCATTTAAAGAGAATAATTCAAGCTGCAGTCATGAGCCCTTTCTATTCCCTTTTCACAAGCAGTTGTCTGAATTTATTTGGCTGAATGTCTGCTGAGAGCAAATGCCCAGGTTGTGTTGCCTGCCCTCAGAGGCAGACTTTACTTGTGTGCAAGAATGTGCCCATAGTTGTCAAATCCAGGGAGAGCTAGAGTGCCCTGTGATTTACCTTGACAATTACAATCAAAGCCACACAGCTCAAGTGATGCATGTTTGAGCTTCAGAGCTTATAATAAAGCCAGAGAAGAAACACCCCAGAAGCTATTTTATTGAATAAATTTAAATAATGCATTAATTTTAGAAAATAATTGCATATGAGTAAATGGCTAAGTTAATCAAAGTATTAATTTGTTCAGCTCTTAAGGATATGTAAAAACTTAAATAATGTGTAAATATCACATTTGGCATGTGCAAACTTACTACAGAATATGACTGAAATGTAGTACACACACAGCTGGAGAGAGACTACACAAATATGTTTTAATGATGCTTGATGGGGGGCCAATAATCCTCAGGTTTGGGAATGGTATAGGAAATTGCACAATTCCAGGTTTGGCACATCAGTTAATGCATATTTCCCTCAAGACCAAGCACGAGGTGTTGACTCCCAGTCCACACCGTGCATGGAGATCTGTTGGTGACATACAGAATTTTGGCAAAACTATCTTGCCTGTATTAAGTGAAATGCAAGGTGTGTCTTTGTTTATAGAGCACCTCAACTGTGCAGCTTAGCTGGAAAAGAGAGAAAAGGCAGAGGTGCCACTGGCATGTGAAATGCCCCTGCTGTGGGTGCCAGAGGTGGTGGGAGGTGAGTGAGGCAGCTCCTCTGTGGCCTCTGGGCTCAGCAGTGGCGAGCAGGACCTGAGCAGTGCAGGCAGGTTGGGATGGAGCTTCCCAGAGGCTCCCTGGGGAGCTGCAGTCTTACTTCTTGAGAGTGGTCTGGGAAGTTACGAACCGAACTTTAGGTGCCTCTGTAGCACGTGAGGGTCTGCTGGCAGAGGCTGAGCTTTGGCACCAAGCTCTGGTGGCCTTGGCTGTAGTTTGGCCACCCCTTAGAGCCCTTCAGGGTGTGCAGGGCCACTGCAGATCTACTGAGCAAACACAGTGGTGGTGCCATGCCTACACAAATGACAGCACAGAAAGTGGATATTTAAAGTTGAAGTTAATGTGCCTCTGGTCCTACTGTGCCTGCTTTGTGTATGTGATATATTCATGGGGAGAAGTACTGTGTTCTTTCCTAGACTGACAGGAGATTTTAATTTCTTACAATGTCCCAGTCTTGATCTGATTTAGTTATTTCTATCCTGGCATGTGGCAGTGGTGTGGTGTATTAACAGTCTCACAGCAGTCCTAAGTAGGCTCAATGAAATTAATGTGAGTATTAGTCAAATACTAGCTGACAATTTTCTTAGGCTGTACTCTGACAAAAGTTGTGGTTGAGAAATTATGATTTTCTTTTGTTATTTCATTTCACTTAATATTGATGTGTGGGGCAATATATATGGTGGTTATTTTTTAGAGTAGATTCTTTATCCTGACTCAGTCAGGGACTGGAGTCTGGTATTTGTATTAAATATTGTATCAAGTGATTTGCAGTAGCTGGGGGTTTAGTGGGATGAGAGCTATTTGTTTTTACTCAGAAACCTGTGGTTCCTTTTGTTAGGGCTTTGGATTGCTTTTATGCTCCATTCTCACAGGAGAAATGCAAATGCTACTGACAAATTATATTTTGATTACAGACAAAGATACCAAAAAAGCATTACAGAAGAAGTTAGGTTTCCCTGCCTTTTGCCAGATTTATTTTGAAGTATAGAAACTATGTTCTATTGCCCTCCTGATGAGAAAATATCACACAGAAGCTTGGATGAGAAATGGAACCATGCAGTCACTCCTGGCCTGGGCTTTAGTGGTCTGGTCCTGTAGATTACAGAGGAGACACCCCAGGGACTGCAGGACCTTAGGGAGGTTTTGGGTGGGATGTGGGAAAACCACCTTGCATGTGCTGCATGTGGAGAAGCCAGCATGTGATTTTTGAACCTGGACTGGCAGAGATGCTGGGCAGCTCCCTCAGCTGGAGGGGGCTGTGAGGAGGAGGTGAGGAGGGAAGTGCCACAGACACCTGCTTGGGGCTGCGTTTCCCATAAGCAGGAGCTCCAATCTGGAGCTCCCTATGGCTTCCCCTTCGTTTTGGTGGTGGCTCTCACTTCTTGCCCAGCCCCACTGTGGTGCTGGGGAAAATGCCCTGTGGCCTCCCCATGCTCTCTGCACACAAAACATTCTGTTCCTCCTTGGTTTATTTATCATCGTTCATTAAAGTCAATTTATGGATTTAATGCTGTACACCCCTGGGAGGGGGTGACCCTGTCCTTGGGCAAGGCAGCGCTCTCTGCTCCATGTGACACTGTCTGGATGTGATGCTGGCTGCTTCCCTGGCTTGCCTGGCTTTCTTCACCCATCAAAGCTTCTGAAATATGCATCTTTTGGATTTCACTGCCACCAGGTAATCTGATCAATATAACAGATGGCTGCCAAAAATCAAGTGGGCCCTTGAAGCTGACACAGGAGGTATATTACATTATGGGCTGACCTGTTGCATCTTAGGTTATTTCCTTGCTCATGCAGAACAGCTATTTTATTCTGTCCTGCATCTCCTGAAGAAGAGCAAGGAGGAGTAATCAGAGCATTTTGTGGAGGAAAAAAGGTCCTCTTCGTCCTCTTGAAAGATAGGCAAACTCCATGTCATCTTGGCTTATAAATTATCACTAGAAAAGTTCTGTAGTTCTGCTTTTCTTGTTACCTGGTGCATTAGGAACAGAAAGCAGTGCATTTAATGTTATATAATTAAGTGTGCTGGCATTTATCTATTTAGCCATGTTTACTAGAGTAATTACAAGTCAGATTAGGTGTGATGCTTGCTGACCTTTAAAGGAGGGCCCAAAACAAAAGGCAAAACAAGGTTTACAAGTGTTATGCTGAACAAACTCTCAGCTACTTGCCATGATCTCAGTATTTATTCATAAAAGGAATGCAAAAGACTCGGTGAAGACAAAAGGTATTCTGGTATGTCCCAGTAAAAAATTCAGATAAAGTGACTCAGAAAGAAAAAAAAATCCCAGTGCTATTTTCTTCTGTGATAACTAGGGGAAAAAAAGCAATCCTCCAATTACAACTTCGAAAGTACAGAATAATCAGTGCTTGCAGCAAAATTAGGATTCCCCTGGTATTTTTCAATTGTGACTCAACTGTTAAACCCTGATTAGCTTAAATACGAGTTTGTTATTTAAATGTGAAAATAACTTACAGTAGCACAGCATAGAAATTGGAACTCAAAATATTCATATTGGCTATTTATCTACTGGTTGCCTCCCTTGGAAGCAATTAATTTGAACACTTGGATATTTTCATGCATTCTGTGGGATGATTTTATACAATTTACATAGAGAAATTGTTTATTTCCAAGTTACACCTCATACACTGAAGAAATTTCCCCATAGTGGCATTGCAGGCATTGCCTGTTGAAGTTCCATGGAAACCCTGCATTCCTACCCTGCCCAGGTGGCTGCCCCAGCCCCTTCCTGGCATGAGCAAAAATTCCCTTCCCATCACAGAGAACTGCAGCTGGGGGCTCCTTCAGTCCCAGTTTGGGGCAGCTTGTGTCCATGGGTGAATGAGAAACCTGGGCAACTGGGGCAGCTGGAGAAACTGCTGCTGCTTTTCAGTCAGGCTGAGGCCAGGGACTGCTGCAGTGGGGTGGCAGTGCTCCTCTGAGGATGGATATTGGCAAACCTTGGCAGCTTTGGAATGATTCTGTTCAAGAATAGAAAAATTTGCCCAGGTGTCAGCATTGCCACAAGTGATCTCCTGCATCTCTCCTTGTCAGCTGATTTGGTTATGGAGGTTGGCTTGGTTTTGTGTCCCCTGAGCATTCATATGTATGAGAGAGAGATCTTATTAATTTTCCTGCATCAAATGCAGAGTATTCTCGGCCTGGATCCTGTGCATGTGTGTTCCCTTTGGAAATGCTTTAATTGCATGGACACAAAAGTAAACATTTTGGCTGACCAACAGAACTATCGTACAGGTTTTAACCTTAATATTACTTTTAGACTGTTTTTCTCACACCATGTGTTGTGGGCTGTAATTTCCTCTTCCCTTTTACCAGGAACACTGGAACTGCTCTGTCACTGATTTCACTGGTGTCATTTCTCTCCCAAAGGACAAACTAGAGCTGATTCTCCTTGGGATGAAGGTCAGCTTCTGTCCCACCCCTGCCTGTGCAAAGCTGTATATGCTCACCCGAGTATTTTACAGGCTCTTCTCTCTGACCAGTTGCATTTCCATGGTGCTATCAGATATATTCTGAGACCATTACTGGTTTTGCTGTTCCTGGGGATTCACCCTGATGTTCCCATTGAGGCGTAGTCAAGGAAGGACAATGTGCTGTGGGACAGTGTGCTGACTGGCAGTAACCCAATATCTGCATTACAGGACTCGGGGTCTCTTCTTTTTTTGTCAATTAGGATCCTCTTGTTTCTCAGAAATACTTCATAATAAACAATTACTTTGGATTGCTTGAGCATTACGCTTTTTGAATTACTGTTTGACAAAAAAGTGGGTCCAGTGGTGCCTATTGCTAGTAGCTTGCAATAAATTTTGCAAAGTAGCACTTGCTTGGCATTTATATTTTGTTGCTTATTCTGGGTGTGCTGTTTAGTCCAAACACCCACAGCTGAAGATTATGGGCATTGCAGTAGCAAAGCCTAGCAGTTACATCCCCTATCCTGTGCCAGCCCGGAGGCTAATCCCCATGTCCCTTTGTTTCTCTTCCTCTCTTCCCTGCACTGTTGCCCAGTGCAGTGGCTGTTTCCTTTCAGAAAGTGCCCCTGGCCTGTCACCTTGGCTTTACATTTTAAAAGTTCTGCATGCTTTTCTAAAGATGGACAGAATTTTCTATAGGGGACAGGCACCACGTCATGTCTGCAGGACCTCTGTCCTGAGGCAGACACTGGATTAATGTATTTCACACAAATCCAGAGGCACATGCAGAGAGGGAGAACATATCAATGTTTAATTATGCAAATAGTCTTCTAGTTCTAGGCTTTAATATTAAACTGGCATCAACCTGTCATAACAGCTATGCTGGGGCAGGCTGTGAGCGAGCTGCTGTGCCCAGCTGCTGTGTTAGCAGAGGGGACACAGTGGATGTGGGTGCAGCAGGTCAGGGTCTGGCTGGCAGCTCCTGGCATTGCTGGAGAGCTGCCCAGAGGCCTGAGCTGTCCCCAGCTCCTGCTCACAAAGGCAGAGGTGAAGTTTCTTGGTGAAAACTTGGTATATGGGTCTGCCTTTAGTATAGCTTTGTACTGTGTTGTTATTCAAAGCTCTCTCAGTTCAGGCTGTGCACAGCTCACCTGATGTGGAGGTATGAAGACACTTGTCTAGTGCTCTCCTGGCAGCTGAGGCTGCAGTGACTTGAGTGGTGAGGGCTATGAAGTGAGAGGTATTGCACTCTGACAAGCCTGTGCTTGGTCAGCCTTGTGTCTGGAGGAACTCATTTAATTGCGTTGGACTTGGTGAGCTTATGTGGGAATCCAACTATGAAATTTCCTGTTGGCAGTGTTTGCCAGGAGGGTGGGAGTGAACTCCCTTCCTTGTGAGGCTTCCCTTCGGCTTGTCCATGGAGGCACTAAGCCTTCTTGAGGATGCCGATATGGATGCACAGGTGTTGGGATGATGCAAGGAAACCACCCAGTCACCAAACTTGGCATGCTTTAAAATGTTATTTTTCTTGACTCTTTAATATTTTAAGGCACCTTTTCTGTTTTAGTTCAAACTTTCATGGCACCATTCGTACTTCTGCTCACTTTTTCCCTCGTTTCAGCATCCCTGTGTCTCACCAAGTTACTGCTGAGCCCCAGGAATTGCATTGCAAAGGCATTTTTAAGGAAGCACATGTATATATATTTCTATTTAGTCTCTCCTTTTTTCCTTCAGGGAGTCGCCCTGGGCCTTGGTGCTTTTGCCCAGTGCAGTGGCAAGGCACACAGTTAATATGGGTGATGTGTTTCTCTTAAAAAGGATGGTGTTGAAGCTGTGTGGGTCTACCTCTCCTGTGCTGATTTGTGGGACATTTCCTGCTTTTGTTGTTTTTACTGTTTCATTTTTATAGCCTACTGGTTCCTCATGTGGGGGAGCAGAATTGCTTGTCCATGAGATCCTCTGGGGGCCATGGTAGAGAGGGTGCATTTCTGGTACCCTGCTTACCTGGTAGTCGGGTTCAGCATGACTCTTGCCTTGCATGACTCTTGCCTTGCGTTGTTAAGATAATGGAGGAGCAAGAGGAATATTGCCTGCTGCTGTGTTAGATTAGGTAATGATTTTCTAGTTCTCACAAGCTGTATCAGGTTTGTTTCAGTGCCCACACAGTGCCTTGATTCGCTATCAAAAGAGAGTCTTGAATTATGCAAAGAGTAAGGTACGAGCAGCAGAGCTACTGCTGAGCATGGTTTTACATTGCCTCGATTGAATATTCATTGTAATCAAGGATCACAACTTTGTTTTCTGGAGTTAAAATATTTTTTGGTAGCTTAGACATCCCCAGCCTGCAAAATATGTATTGATACAAATATCCAATAGCTCTGTTACTCTAAAGCAATGGTTTTTTAGGCAGTGGGCAGAGGAAATGAAAACACAAGTAATGTGATATTTTGGGTGCAAAAACAGGCACTCCAAAACATTCATTCTTATTCTTTGCCAATTCTTAGTTCAGAAGTCTTTGCTCTTAATACAGTTTAAAGCCAGAACATGAGCAAAGACATTCCTATACAGAGACTGAGGTAACTGAATTTAATTGCCATCCCCCCATGTTTCTGAGGTATACATCTGAGGTATTTATTATGAGAAGAGCTGTCATGAGGTGCATGGTAGGAAATGAGAATAGCTGTCAGTGCAGGTTTGTAGAAATGTCTCATGCCTAAACACTTGCTGGGGAGGGGAGGGGAGGCTGGTTGTGTAACGAAAACACAGACAACGTATGTTGTTTTGAAGGGGGTGGTTAGAAATCAAGTAGAGCCAAGATTTGCCTGTTTGCTTTTGATATACTGAGGCACCTGCTTTTCCCTTTGGGGTCTGCATGTTTCATTAGTAGGGTTTTGCGGCAGAGAGAGAAGGTAATTGAAAACGTTTTGGGCTGTGACAATGAGCTCTTCCCTCTAACAGTATGATGTTTTGCTGTTTTCACTCCCAGCTTGCTGACAAGATGATAAAAGGCAGCATGGTGTGTGTGCCTTGGTAAATAGCACCTTACTTCCAAAGGAAGGTAGATAATTTAACAATGCTCTGCTTGAGAAGGAGGGGACAGAGTGGTGAGGCTTTAACATGCTGATACAGGGAGGGAGGGATTGATCTTTAACCAGGGAGTGGTTTGGGGGTAGGCAGGATATGAAAGCTGAATTTCTGGGCATCCCATTCTGTTTGGTCTCAGCTGTGGGGCACTGTCAGAGGCTTTTGAGGCTGCCAGTGATATCCCTGCTGAAACACTGCCTCTGACTGACTGGGGTGCCAACCCTAAGGAGCAGCTGCTTGAAGGAGGCACTGAGGATCAGAGGGAATGTTAATTTAAGGGATTTTGATCTTTCTGGTGGTTTTGTGCTACCTAGCGGTATCCCAGTGAAGTATAAAGAGGCAGCACTGGTGGTCAGTTTCTTTCCTGCTGGTGAAGGAGGGTGAGATCTGGGGAAGGATTAGGGATTCCATTTCTTTCTGATGCTTGGTGGTAGCTAAAAGCTTCGACTGCAGCTCCATCGCACCAGCAGATGGACATATGTGAAGGTGAGGAAGAATATAGATGTTAGCAGAGCAACCATATGGAGAAAGCAGAGAGGCCAGGAAGGGGGGAGGGATTAACAGATGGGAGGTGAAAAATAGTGAGTGAGGTGGAAGAGGAGGAAAAGCCTTTCTGCCAGACACATCCCATTTTCCATTCCCGGGAGAAATTGCTCCCCAGCAAGGAGCTTGGGTACCTGCAGATGGCAGCTGCGACACAGGAGATGGAGTTTGCCATGTCTCAGGCAGCAAAATAAAGATCAGTATGAATTCACAAGGGAAAAAATAGCCCCATTTCCCAATCAGCAGTCTAGGTCTGTCTGTGCTGCTGGGTCCCTGCTGCAAAAGGGCTTCCAGAGAGCAGACGTGATCGTCAGACCAGGGGCTCTGTGGCTGTGAGGACTTTGTGATGCTCCTCTGTTAGGGCCAGGAAGGAACCACCACTACATCCTCATAATCCACTTAGTTAAAATGGCTGAGAAAGCAGAGGAGGAGTATCAGGCACTGCTGCGCAGCCAGCTGATGGCTGCAGCATGGCGAATGAGTTAGAGACCTACAAACGCTTAGAGGAAAGACCCTGCAGGGTTTCACTGTTCAAACCTAAACCCTTTCAGCTGGTTACTGGGTGGGCATAGCCCTGTTGTTGATGGTTGTAACGCTGGCCCAGGCGATGAAACATCCGTGGTTGCTTGGAAAAGCCCATAGAGGAAAAAGAGGTTAAAACCTTGAATATGATAGTAACAGGAGCTGTTAACTGAAAAATCAACAAATGGTATTATTGAATGAGTGAAGGATGACCTGGCAAGCCCTTTTTCTCATCCCAATGGCATCTCTCTTTTCGTCTTTACTGCTCTGATTTTATGTTCCCTTTAGGATCATGCAGACAACAGCTTATCAGGCAAGGATTTGCAGGGATTAAAAATAAGTGTTGTGTTTTGGGGTTTGTGCCATTTGTGGGGTTTTTGGTAGCATAATAGAACAATGCCTTCTTTTTTCCAAACCACCTCAATCCTTGTTGCTCTTACTGTGGATCACAGAGGATAAAAATAAAGTGATCTGATAGCTGCACGTTATGCATGGTGCATTTGAATACATTTAAACACATACTGATATTGCCAGCTCACAATAAGAAAGCTAGGAAATGCTAAAAGAACACTGTTTGGGGAAACACTTTGGATTTTGCAGGCTGTTCCCAGCTAATGCAGGGTGCCTGGTCAGCCATCCAAAATGGTCAGAGTGTGTGATTGTCTGGTGCTTCAGTCTAAGCAGCCCAGACTGTTTGTGGCTGCTCCCCATAATGTTGTGTGTGATGTGTACACACAGCACTGCTGTCACAGGAGGGTTTTGAGGAATTCAGGAGGTATCTGCACCAACCATGAACTCTGTCCGTCCAGGTTAGGTTTGAACCTGAGTGCACCTTTTAAGCCACTTTAAAGCCACTTCATGGCTTAAAGTATAAGTGAATTTCTATCAGATGATCAGATCCCTGAGTTGTCTGTATACCTTCAGACTGAGCGCTCTTAAATTCTGCTGCTGTATTTGCTTGTTCACATAACTTTATTCAGAGCACAGGTAAGGGTACACACCATTCTTGAGTCATCCCTTTTGTTTCAAAGAGCAGTAAATCAGGCAACTTGTAATGATTAGAAAAACCACATGCATTTCTGTATCCTGAGGAAGTTAACAGTAAAAGTTTCTCTGGTGCTTTCTGGTTTGGGAGTGATCTTGGGCAGACCTGTGGTAAGCTGCCTAACATACTCCTCTGTGGCTCTTAGAGCGAATGTCAGAGAGCAGCAGAGCTCAGCTTTGCTACTTGAAAGCCTTAAGTGTCTTACAATAACCTCAATTTACAGCTATTTGGAAAGGATGCAGCAGAGCAGAGCAAGTTGGGGAACCCCTGCTGGAGACAGAAATTTGACTTCAAGTAGTAGGCACAAGCTCTTGCTGCGGCTGCTGGCAAGGAGCTCACAGCCTATTATTTGATGGCTGAAAGCATCTTACAGCTGTTTAAACTTAGAGCAGTTTGAGAAGAAAGCAGCAGAGTGGAACACATTGTTTGTACGGCTGGTATGAGCCCATGTGAACCTGGGCTGTGTGCCCCTCAGGGGTTTGGCATCTCCAGAGCTGCTCACCAGCAGCTGGGCTCATCCCAGCAATCCTGAGCTGCAGGACTGGGATTTGTGCAGTGAACAATATGATTGCAAAAACAACAGCTTTAAGCAGAGCGCATTAGCATTTGGAAAATGAGGAAGCAGAAGCCCAACCAAAAACGCGTTTTCTCAGAATAAAGATACGCCAAAGAACTTTTCTTCTCTGAAATATCAGCCCCGAGGAGCTCTAACCTCGGGCTGAAGATGTAGCTGTCAACTTAAATGAGTGTGACTTGATCTGAGACAATCTCTTTGCTGCAGGTGTGTGTGCGAGTCCCCTAGGAGTCAGGACTTGTTCATTGGGCACAACAGGTAGCAGCCAAGAGCTTACTAAGTGTGGAGTGGTGCCTAGGATGAGCTTAGCTAGGGCATCTTGGAAACAAAAGATCTGTTCTTGTAGCAGATCTTAACTGAGATTCTAATTCCCTGGGCTGATTGGCTTTAAAGGAAGGACGTGGGGATTGTTTTTTTGTTGGGAACACTGTTCTCTGCCAGCACACTGAGCAAAATGCAGGGTCTTAGCATTTCCTCATGTTCTTTATACTAGTCTGCTGCTTCAGAATGAAATTCTGCTCTGTGCAGTACTTTGGCCTTAAACCTTTGCAAACATATAGCAGTTCTTGGAAAAGAACCACAAATGAACAAGAAAAAACTCCACAGTAAGACATAGTTTTTCCAATATACTTTCAGAACTGGCAAGCATGTATTTCCAGTGTTTCCAAGCTCGTTATGGATCAGAGGTTCCAGAGATATATCTAGTTTTAAATGAGGCTGAGATTGTCTTTTATGCATGTGGCCTAAGAAACCGGAAATTAAAGCAAGTACAGGACTGCAGAACTGCAGTGAATCCGTGAGACCAGGAAACACCTCCAGGGAGCATCATTCTCCCACCACTCTCCTATAAAATAGACTCCTGTGACTGAGAGAAGTGTGAAAGCTTCTGCAGTGGCTTTGGTGCATTCTCTGTGTGGAAGGGGGGTTCAGGCTGCTGGGAAAAGATTTTTTAAGTGCTTACTGGTTTTGCTGAGTCTCACAGCTTTTACTGGCATTGTGGCATTTAGTGCCAATACCACAGCTCCTGAGGAAATCTGGGCAATTGGGGATGTCAGACTATGAACTTCTCTTCAGCTTGTGATTTCGTGGTAAAGGGGAAAGCCAGGAATGTGACACAGTTGTAAGTTAAAGCAAGCAACCTTTGGAGGGAGGAAAAAAGAATATATTTCCCAAAATTAATTTTTGATGTTTAAAGACTTGGTAAGGACATTGTTTTGATGACACACTTGCTAATAAATCTAAAATCAGATTTCTTTGTTTCCATAAAGATTTTTACTTGGGTGCAGTTATTGATATGCTATAACTCCAAATCCATCCTGTCACCTGGCTCATTTTTCCCTGTTTTGTCTCTCCTACTGAGCTGATCTTCTTTTCTCAAATGTGGTATAAAATTGGAATGTACTTCCTGGAAACAGAAAGATTTAACAGTGCTTTGTGGAGTGCTGTTCACTCAATGTGTGCATGGCACACGGGTAAAAGTTCTTTTATAGGTGCTGAGTGTTATGGTCCTGTTGAAAGATTAGTGAGAAATTCAGCTACGTTTGTCAGAACCCATAAAACTTGCCAAGACTGCAAGTATGTAATGTCTAGGCTTTGGTATTGACTAGGTACTGTGCAAATACAGGAAGGTTTGGACTGGAAACAAGAGGTTAGGTATAAAAAACACACTGAACCAGAATTCAAGATCATGGATGAGAAAAAAGTGTCCTCCCAAAAACACCTCTTTAATTGTTTGCTGATAGAAAAACAGCTTCCAGGAGAGATTGTTTTCCCAGCTGCAACTGTGAGGAAAAATACAAGTTACAACCAAAATCATATGCATATGGTGGGCTAATGTTAATGTATTAAGTATAAAATATACAAGAAGTCAGAAGTGGTGCTTATGTCTTGCAGATTGTGGATTGACTGTTTTCTAGGCACTGCATGTTTAGCTGCCAAGTACTAACAGCACCTAGGTATACTTGCTGTGTTTAAGCGAAGTATTTGAATTGGAGGTAAAGGCTCAGGATTATGAAGATTTCACTGCCAGCAAACTGCCTAGGTGCTGAAAGAGCCCACTGCTTCCTGGTCCTAGGGTGCTGGTAAAGCTAATTTCTGGTTACCAGAGATGATCCAGACTCTGAGATGTTTCCTGACCCTTGGTTGTCTTGTCATCATGCTGGATATCAGTAGCAGGCAGGGATGGGTTTTCCTGTGCCTCTGAGATGCAAAATTCAGACTTCTGCTGTGTCCCAGGCGCATGCCTGTGCAGATGGCTAGATGGGAGCTTGTGCTCTGCAGATATCTCCACAGCCTTGTTTTCAACTTGCAGTAGGTCTGGCTTAATTTTTCAAGGGAGCCAAGAAGGCTTTCCTGCTGGGAGAGTGGTAATACTGCTGTACTGTCTCACTGATGTCCCCAGGTCAGTGAGTGTACCTCACAGTGACTCAAGGACCCTTGGTTTGCAGGTGTGCTGCTTTCTGCCCCTCCTGCCACTCCTCTGAAGAACTGATGGAAGAAATGCCTTTGAGAAGGGGGTTTGGACCTGCTGCAGTGCAGTAATGGATTACTGAGAAGCAGCAGTACCAGGCAGCATGAATGCAATTTTCTCCTGCATGATTTGGCTGAAGATCAGCAATGTGCTTCTGTGAATGGGAGCATGGTTGATTAAAATGGCGTGACTGTTGGTGCCTTATTACAGTGGTGTCTTGCAGTGTTGGTAGCTCAAATCTATCTTCTCTTGTTAACTTAACGTTTAAACTCTGAGAATATTGTAGAAATTAAAAATTCCCCCTGCAACCTTTGTAGACCTTGAGCTGTGAGCCAGACCTGAGAGATAAGCAAAGAAAATGCATATTTGCTTTTCGTTCACGCTTTTAAAATCCACCTGGAAGAGCTTTATACAGCTTTAAATGCTGTTGCATCTCATTTGTAGTTGAATATAAGTTGATGGTAATAGATTAGGTGTCAGGTATCTTGTGAGGACAACTACCTGGCAATGACATATTATTAACACTAGTTTAAATGATTGCACTTGTTCCAGAACAAAAGGTGGAGTTCTGTCTATTTTTAACTCGCATTTCTGAGCTAATTGGAACTTAGTACCAGGAGGCTGTAAAATAAATACAAGTTTTCTTTATGATTGGGGTATGAGGGTTGTGGGGTATTTTTAGGTGATACTGTCGAATCAGAGGAGTTGAAAGCTCACCCCTCAGCTAATTGTGGTGTTTTCTTTTTATTATTTGTTTAACCTCTTTTGGAAAGGCCAAAGATAGGAAAAGGCTGTGGGCAGCCTAAACCTAAATAAGGTACAGCTGTGCCCCTAAACGAGCGAGGTAAACACCTTTGTTAGAGAATAAAGCAGAGAAAGCCACGTGTAGGACTGATTACAAAAGCACCTGTGGATCGTTTACTGACCAACGGTAATGTAATAAGGAACACCTGTTATGCATGTGCAGAAAGGGTATAAAAAGGTGTTCTAGGGGCTAATAAGTTGCTGATGCCTAACACCAGCTTGTATGTCAGCATTTGAGTCCACTGTCAGATGCTATGAGGTTTTTACAGTCATGCTCGTGCTGCAAGAATCCACAGGTAAGGGAGGAAAATGGCAGCTTCAATTAGTAACTGAGAAAGGGAATTACTGTCATTTAGTACCAGACTGCCCCGCTGAAGGCTGAATGTGAGAATATTTGTTTGCTGTTTGTTGGGGGGATTTGTCCCACCTTTTTCATTTCTTTTGCATTTCTTTGAGTTTTTTTCAGGACAGTTTAGGAAAACTGACTATGGGAGGCTGAGAAGATCTCAAGATTCAAGGGATCTTTTTCCAGTTGCTCATGCTGGAAAGTTTTTGGGTTTTTGTTTCCTTCTTCCCGACCCCACTCCACACCTCTGGGGGCCATTAAATTTTATGGGGATTATTGCTTTGGAAAATATCAGGTGGTCCTGTGGCACTTGCTGCCAGCCAGCCCTGCAAGAGCTGGGGAGCCTGGCTTGGAGGAGACCAAGGAAGAGTGTGAAGAGGTACATGGTAGGGATCAGGGTGCAGTTTAAAGGATCCACAGAGGGATGAGCTTGACTGATGACTCTTCCCTTCCACCCCAGTGCTGTGAAGGACATCTGTACTCAGGGCTTGTAGCAAGGGACAGTCATCCTCTTGAGTATGCTGACCCCTTGTAAAATTAACTTTGTGTAGTTCTGAACCCCTTCCCTATCTTCAGGGGAACCCCAAATAGTACTGTGTTTTTAGGTTTTCTTCTGCTGCCAAATGACTGCCTAGAGCTGCAACAAGAAATGTGTCATGCTAAGGAGGAAGTGTCAGAGCTACAGCTGGATCTCTCCCTCTTAGAAGCAAAAGAAGAGAATAAGGAAAATTAGGGATAATTACAGACTGGTTTGCAGTTATGTCAGGGACTTTAAATTATCTGGTATAAAAGGAGTGATGAGACAATATTAATTGAACCCAACAGTGGTGTCTTTTAAAATCAAAAGAGAAGGGTTTTTCCTTCAGAATTTCTCAGGAGGTTTTTCATGATGTTAGGCTCTCAAGTGCAGAATGAACTGAACACTGCTGCAGTGCCCTGATGATGGGACTTGTCCAAGCACTCAGCTTTAGAAGTAGTCTATGGAAAAATGGCTATGACCTGGGCACCAGATTAAAAAAAAAATCAACCTGAGATTTAAGGGAGAAGTCCTTCCATGCCAGGGCAATAATTCTACGTGGCACTTGGAGCTGTGCTCAAAATATTGAATTTCTTTCTTCTTGAGTTTGAAAGATGGAAGATAGGTTTGAAAATAAACATGGAAGAACATCTGGTTTGCAGGACACTTGTTATGGGGAAAAAATTATCAAAAGTAGCTTGGTGATGCCTTTTTATTTTGCTGTTGCTGTTTATGTCAGAGGAACCAATTTGCTAGATTTTCTTGAAAATGCTTTCATGTGCAAAATTTAGGTCTTGTAAATCAAAATGGAAATTTTTATTTACTGGCATAATAAACTTGGAACAATGTCATTCAATTTAGAGCTTGGCAGAGAAGAGTGAAACATCACTGGAGTCAGGGTGCTACTTTATGTCCAATAAACATTTTGTTAGAACAATGTTCATTTTAATCTTAGTTTTCTTACTGTAGTTTTGTACAGACATTCATCTGCCTCTTGCAGTGTTTAATATTCACATACCAGAAGAGCAGTTTAAATAGGTAATAGATGCAGAGTATAACCCTTAAATCTTGTTCATAACAATGCAAACTATTGGATGGCAACAGTTGCAAATATATGCCTGGCTTTGCAGGATGCCAACTCATTGGCTTGGGACACAGAGCTCACCTTAAGTGACAATAAACATTTTATATCTAGATGTTCATTGCTGAGCCAGATGAACAAAAAGAGCTGCAGCATTTAATTTTATTTCTTTTTGCTTTATGGAGAGGTCTCATGCAGACTGATGGCAGTCCTGGAGAGAGATCCAGCCTTGCTGGGATCCACATGCAGATTTTAATCAGGACTGACGGCTCCAGAGCAGCGCTGTGTGCAGCACTGCTGAGATCTGTACCCTTACTGCTGCTCACACGGGCATGGAGGAGGAGGTGAGCTGGATGCTGAGCAGTCACTGAATGATAATGGAAGAAATGCAAGCATTTGTTTCTAAAAAGTTATTGTTTCTGCATAGGTTTTACATTAGTTCCTGTCTTTTCTGCTCCTTCTGTGTGGTTATGTTGTCAGAAGGATAAGCTGTGAAGTGGGTTAAATCAGAAGGCTTTTCCTTGAGGAGGAAAAACTGGAAGTGGCTTGTAGCCATATTTTGTGGTTAAATGGATTATACCTGTCAAAACGTGCTGGAGCTAGATGATGAGCAAGGCTGGGTCACAAACTGGGGAAACTGGGTGATTTAGGAAATATGGAGGGTTTTTTGTTTGTTTGTGGTATGGATGTTTTTCAAATGCTTCTGGAGAGCTGGATAGCTTCATGACTAATGTCAGGTTGTTTTGGGGTCAAAAAGAAACTGCTGCAGAAGGGGTGTTTGGGGTTTGCTGTGTCTGAAATAGCTCATGGGCACCCTGGGAGGTGTAGTGTTTGTGGGCAGTGGAGTGGCGAAATCCTCAGAGGTACGGTGTTAGGCATTTATTTCTCTAATTTTTGTGTGAGTGAGATTTATTAATGTTGATCGCAAACTTTGCTGGCTTGCCATAGAAATCTTCTCCAAAAGAGTTAGCAGCTATTTCTAAACAAGATTTTCTAGACCAGACATATCCTGAACAGCTGAGATGACCTAGGAAGTGGTCGTAGCCTCAGATGGAGTTACCATTTGCAATCACAATAACTCAAGTGGCTTTTAATCAAATTCTCCAGCTCCCTGAATTGCTGACCTCAGTCCTAAAATTTCTGTGAGTGGAACTTCTGAATCCCTGATGTAAGAAAAGCCTCAACAGCTTTTAGTTATCTTTCTGGCAACTTCCATCAAAATTTCTGACTAAACTTCCCAGCTTCCAGCTGCCTTCTTGGCACGAGCTTTAGGGAGCTGAGCCATCACTAATGCCAGCCCCATCGGGTCTGCATCTGCCCTCGGGCTGTGATGGTTGGTGTGATGCTGATGGTGCTTCTGGTGCAGAAAAGGAGCCTCCTTACAAACCAAAAATAAAAGAGTCAGCTGGCATGCTCAGCACTGCTGCTGTAAATAAGCTTGAGTTTCCTGAAGGTTGGCTCTGAAGTGGCAGCCTTTCCACTGCCACAGGAACATGAGCGTCAATAGTAAAGACTAACAGAAGTCCACAGTAAAGATTTCATCCTTGTGAAGCCCCCAGACACCAACCTGTGTGAAGAGTACCTGCTCTAGCCTGAAGTTATTGAAGAGAGAAAATGTGTAAGTTAGCATTTAGAAGGCAACAATTTTCTGATATATATTGATTGCATGAGCTAAAACCAAGAAGTACCAAATGCTTATCTGCAAAGTACAGTAGAAAATTAAACTTAAAGGGGATTTGGAGAATGTTTGTTGGAAGAAGAAAGTTCAGTTTTATCTATGAAATTTTCTGAAAATAAATGCACCCACACTCTGTAATCCTTAATCTTTTATGCTCTTTTTCATTTTCTACCACTTGTGACAACTGGAGAACAGAAACTAGTTTGTTATCCTTGTTTAGCCAAAAGGACTTCCTAGAGTAAAAAAATGTTAAGAAATGTCTACTGTGTGAGACCAGTAGGTCTTCTTTTAAACTAGGATAGGGTTTATAAGGCATGGCATAGGCCTGGCTATTTCACCCTTGCAGGGTTGACCAGAGGACTGGGATTTACCTGAACTCAAAGCTGAATTAGGAGAACTGCATTTGTCTCTACCAGGAAGCAAAATTTGTAGTTGTCTCAATAGATACAAGATGAAATAGTGAAGGGGGGATGGAAAGCACAAGCAGTGGTTTGTGCTAACGTGGAAGAAAGAAGAAAAGTAAGCTGAAAGACTATCAGATAATAGAAATACCCAGTCATGATCTTCCTGTTTGCAGTAGGGTAAACTCTTCAGAAGCAGCAGGGCAGCTCTTCAGAATAAACATAAATGTCAGAAACCCACGGGAGAGATGAGATTACCCAAAGGTTAGGTACAAAAACAAAGCTTCAGTGTGTTGAAATAAGTAGTCCTCACATAGAATGCTAAAACATTTCCCTTCTGTCAGTTCAGTGCTGAACAGAAACTGTAAAACCAAGTAATAAAGTGAATGAGATGGAGCAATGTATGTTTGGCTGCTTATTGCTGACAACTGGCCCCGGTGAAGGCTGAAATGGTTTCATGGGTATCAGCAGGCTGCTGCATTCCTACGGTATCTGCAGTTAATGAGACTGTTGGACTGTTGTGTGATGTATTAAAAAAGCTAATACTGTGTCTACAATACCAAGGTACCAGAGATGAGATGTGGATAGATAAGATCAGAGTGAAGGTATGAGACTCATATATGGGGATGTATATTTCAGAGATTTTGTCCATTTACTGTACTGCTTGCAGAGAAGAGAGAGGATTTATTACAGAGTCCAAAAATGCCATTAGTATGCTACGTTTGAAATGCATACCCTAATCTTATTTACCATTGTCCTGTGTGAGGCATTTTAATTATTCTCTAAGGTTTAAAGGAAAAATACAGCTGGGAAAAAAAGAAGAGTAATGCCACAGTAAACTGGCTTTCTCAGACGTAAGCTTCAGCAGTAACAAAAGGGAAAATGTGGAAATGTGTGAGCAGCATTCATTTTTTACTATAGTACCTTGTGGAAGCAGTATACAAGAACCATTAATATTTTATTACAGAGATCTGTAACTGTGTTTGCAGTTGACTGATCTGACTGTATGATAAGAATTAACTTGGCAAAAGGGCACTTCTCAAGTACAGTCCTAGCTTTTTCCTTTCTCTGTTTTCATGGCCCTTTGTTAAGCTCTATCCCCCCAGCCACTCTGCTGTTATGCAGGGTTTTCCTTTTCACACCATGCATTTCTATGTAGTGTTGCATGAGGTGAGGTGCCTGGAACAGAGGAAAGGCTGCAGCCAGGCACAGGTGACCTTCTCCTCTGCTCCACCACTGGCACCCCTCTTAGAAACAATGACATTTAATGCAGTACTTTTACTGAGAGTGGCTCTAGGGGAGCCTGGGGACAGAGATGCTCTGCTGTGGGACACCCTTGGGCTCTGATTTGGTTCTGTGGTCCTGCAGATCACAGGTGGGGTTCTGTGCTTGCTTTCTTGTTTGTTTGCTGTTCCTAATTTATATGATCTTAGAATAGATTAATAGATAAATTCATCTGAGTAGCCATGTTCAAGTCAGTGGGAAGCAAGAAGAACCCTCTTGGTGAGATTGGAGCTGATATGTGCTGGGAGCAACCAAGGCAATGTAATTACAAAAGTTTATTGTTAACTGAGTGCAGCATATATGCTTTCTTGTTTTTCTTATGTTAATAATTTTCAGTGTTTCGAGCTATCTTCTGTGTAGCCTGGTTGAAAATTTTCCCCAAACAAGCCCTTAATAATTTCCACTGTGGCCTTTTTGGATCTCTGTATAGGAAGACACACATTAACTCACTACTTTTTTTTTTTTTTTTAGCATCCAGACCCAAGCCCTTGGGATACACTTGATTTCTCTGACTCCCTATCTCTGCTTTTCCAAGAGTGAGAGTACTAGATGGCTCCTTTGAGAAACAGCAGCTGACAACTGTGCTTAGTTTCATGTTGAACTATCGTTCCTCATTTATTTGAGTCTGTCAAAGATGCACTTGATATGAAAGACCTAATTCTGGTACAATCCTGTTCTTGTAAGGTTTAGTCTTGTGCTGATGCAGAGACTCAGTCACATACACAGGAAGTTACTCTGATAATAATAGAACAAAATTGCTTTGAAAGAAATGCCACATGTCTGTGCCTAGAAATACTTGTATTAAATTGAGTCCGATTGTTATAAGCTTCAAATGTCAAAAAAACCCCGAAACACAGCTTAGCAGAACTGTATATCAGTAGCCAGATAAATGCCTTCTAACTGGTCCAGCTGAAGGGAGAGCAGGCCCCTTGCATGAATGCAGGTATCAGAAGGTCTCAGATTTGCCTTAAAATCCATTTCCTTGCCTATAGGCTTACGGAGGAGAGGAGATAGAAGGTCTGAGAACAGACAGCAGCAACCCGTGGTCCCCTCTGTGCCCATGTAAAGTAACTTAGGCCAAATGTGCAAAGAATTTCCATGGCAACGACACACAGATGGATGCTTTGGGGCTGCACTAGCCCCATGCCTCGGTTTTCCATCTCTAGTATGAGGGAAGTGGTAGTTCCTTACCTGTGTTTCCACCCTTCCTGGGTGTAGGGTGGCTAAAAACATTAGCAGTGTCTGACTGCCAGCACATTCCTGCCATTCGTGGGGGTGTGAGCTCAGTGCTGGTGGCAGGATGGGGCACCCCTGTTCCCTCACTCCATCTGACCAACGTGGTGGCTAAAATGTGTGACACGCTTATGTGGGCTTAAAGCTGTGGTGTGTGCAGTACTCTGATTTGATTTCTTTATTTTGCACATTGCAGCAATATGTTGTGCAAGTGAGTTACCAAAATAACCTGAAGCCCACCCACAAATCCAGATGAGAATGGATTGTTTTCATCAATTCTCTCTCTCTCTTTTTTTTTCCATCCCACTAAGTCTACTCCTCCACAGTTTAGTGAAGCAGGGATGTACCTTCCTCCCCTGGCATAATGCAGCATGGCTCAGAAATACAGAACCAATCTGTCTGTGTGACAATATGAAGACTCGATAGAATTACAAAAATAGATTTTTTCCCCCATGAATGTGTCTTTTATACTCTTCTCATCTGAATAAATACACACAACTCACATAAATGACCCTCAACATAAAGTGAAAGTGAGAGTTGATTCCTTTAGGCATGGGATTATTAATTTTTAGCTTGGTACTGGTGCATCAAATTGCATGCGATTTAAAGGTTGATAAGCTATTTGTGTTTTTCCTTTAGACTGTAAATGAAACAGTTTTCAGACACTCTTCAGTCCTTTAAAAGCAATTCTTTCTGAATTTTGTGCTTCTGAAGCATACCAGAAAATATCTTCTCAAAACAGACACCATGTAATTCTTGCTTATGGAAATGGAATGACATACTGGGAAGCTATAATAACAGCTACCAACACATGAGGCAGAACTTAATATTTTTCTAGTCTCTCCTCACCTACCAGTGATGTTATCAACCCTTTCATGGGTTGATAACATCACTGGTAGGTGTGAAGAGACAATTCATGGTGTCTGTGTGACACCCATCCTTTTTCAGGGCTACCACAGACAAAGAAATTGTGTCACCTGATGGAGTGGCTTCAGAGCTTCTCCAAATCCCAGGGCTGTCCAGGCATAGGTTTTGTTCTGTTATCTCCCTTTCTCCTCAGCCACTCTCAATCCATAGTGTACTTGTGCATGAATTACATCTAGTTTGCAAAAATATTGACTGCTACAGAATAGCCCTAGTTAGTAAGCAGAACCATCAGACCAGAGAGAACTGGGATTTTTTCCCTTCTTCTCTGTAGTGTTGATAAGTTATCGATTCCAGTTCCAGCTGTATAAGGTGATTTTCTGTGGATGTTTTTTATGCATCAGTCTGAGCTCAGGTCCTGAGGCAAATAATTTCCTGCTTTGCTGTCTGTCAGTGTCAGTAGCCACAAAGATACAGTTTTTGGGGCAGCCACTCATGGTGGTAGGTGTTGGGGGGCTGTGCTGTGTGCTCCAGGGTGCCTTCTTCCCTCTGCTCCAGTAGTTACAGCTGCAGAGGCTTTTCCTACTGCTGCCTGCAAATGCCATCCAACCTTCTCTGCAGGATGTCTGCGAATAATTTGGGTTTGAGTCTTTGTAAATGGTCCTTTGGTCTGCCCAGTATGTAATTTCCTTTATTGGCAGGCTACTGTATTCCCCTGCACTGCTCCCTAGCATGGCAACTTCTCAGCATTTGACCCAGAGCTTGAATATTTATTTTCCTCTTGACATCTGTTCCAATTCCATGAAGCAGAGCTTGCTGCTCATCGTCAGAGCAGCACAGGAAAAGACTTTCCACAGAAAGACTTTGTGGTGTGATGCAAAGCTGGCAGAGCTGAGTGTCCTTTCCTGCTTGCCAGTGCTGCTGGCATTGCAAAAGGGCAAATCCCATTTGTGCTCCCACGTGTAGTGTTGCCAGGTAAAAGCCCTTTTGCCTTTTTTGCAATTGTGGAAAGACCCAGATTCAGAAGGTTTCCACACATGGCAGCATGGGCATGTGAAGGCAGGGTAGACCTTCATAAATCCTCTGGAAGATACAACTAAACATCCTAAGCAGCAGAGATCCACTTTTGCATCACCCGTTGGGAAAGCTCTTACCTGCAAAGGTTGTAACTATAATGCACACTCCAGTGTGATCCCTCTGTGGTGCGTAGGTAACACCTGGGAGGTATTGCTGCAATTACTATCAAAGTGCAGCATAGTGCAGCTCTGCTGAGCTGCTGAACTTTTAGTTCCACAGCTAGCAGCAATAGCAAAAATGGTGGGTTTGTGCCAGTGACAGTGATTTCTTGTACCTTGGGTTCAATAAAAACCTCACACTTCCTTCACTGATGTAGTTAATATTTTCTCAATCCATGTCAACATATTTGTGTTCAGAACCTGGCTCCTCTGAATTAGAAACTGGATGATTTCAGCAGCAAATTTTGCTAGGCAGCCACCCAGTTGACCTAAACCATTTTTAACATGGTTATTTAGAGGCAAAAGGCAACTTCTGTGTACTTTGCCCTATCCTGAATCATCTGTGCTTGTTTTCCTCATAGTTGCACTATGTCATTTTAGTAGAAGTACTATAGCTGAAGCATTTACACGCAGCTCCAAAAGCCCTTTGAATATTCCTGTAAGGAAAGGTTCCTTTATAGGAAGATAGAGAACAAATTATTACCAGTCTGGAGCTGACATGGAGATTTGGCACTCCATCTGGAGTGCTTTCTTTCAAGAAGTATTTCTATAAATTCTGCCCTGTTCCTGATGAACAGTCTCTGTTGTCAGTCTCAAACCATAGGCTTGTCAGGTGTGATAAAGGCAAAGGAATATATACAGTGTGCGTTGGCTGATTGCACATTGTCTGGAGCTGTATAATTTTCCTGCACTGTTATTGCTTTCAAGTGATTTATTTGTGCAATTTCTTGGGGAAAGTCATCTGCAGGTTTCAAAATGCATAGTGTTATGATCTTAGGGATTTATTCTCACTGTGTAAATGGGGACTCTCAGTGTCATCTATGAAACTAAGATACTATGGAAAACTAATCAAGACCACTTTTAGAGCATGGACCTCAGCAGAATGACTTCAGGTTTATATTAACACGCCTGACGTTTAAAATGTGACTGGAGAGCTGTTGATAGTCTATCAAAGAAGAAGCACTGCTTTTGGATAAAAATTATTGAACATAAGGGGCAATGAACAGAAGGTTTTAGAGGTGTAGTGTGTAGAATTTTCCATCTCTCTTGAAAATAAATGTCTTGTTTTCATGATAAGTACTGTCTTTTTCATCCTCTACAGGAAATACTTCAACTCTCATGGAAATAAGCAGGGAAAGTAATCATAGTTTCTTACTCGTTTTTGTCCTCAGAGGAAGGAGACCAACTTTCCTTGAACACTATTCCTACTGTAATTGAACCAGGGTAATTACTAGGCAAACAATACCTACTTTTCTCATAGCTTCAGGAAATTTATGATCTCATTTTTGTTTGCTTGTTTGTTTTCCAATGCCTGCAAATAACTGGCTAGATAAAGATTAGTCTGGTGAACCCTTTGATAGTTTGGTCAATACATTTCATATGCAATATGCTGATATCCTGGCTGTAGGAAAGGCTGGACAGTTTAAGATACCAGCTTGTTGTTCTCTGATAATTTATTGTGAGAAATAAGAAACTTTCTGGCTGATGTGGAGGACCAGGCCGTGTGGCTCAAGCACTCTTCAGTTGCCTCAAAGAAACCATAAGGAATTTGCTGTATTAATCAGTTTTATCTTTATGCTAAAATTTCATGGACTGCTGTTGAAATCTTTCCTTTGTGACTTGTTGTCCAGCTTATTTGTGTTGGTCAAACACCTTAAACTCAATAGCCTTCTCCCCTGGCTGTGAGATGGAAGCATTTCTTCTTGTAAAAACATCAATGCCTAGTGTAGGGAAAAGATTTCCTTCCATTTGCAGGGCATGTGTAGAGCAAAAGACAGTGAAATTAGTGGGGTAACATGGATACATTAGAAAAATTGAATTATTTTCTTTTTCGATACCTGGAAATATGATACTGTGATATGAGGAAATAACTCTTGTTGTTTTCCAAATTATTGGTTGGAGTTTTGTTTCTCTCAAGTCCATTCTCAAGCTCTGCCCTACCTACAAGGCTTTGTGGGGAGCAGCTCAACTCCACATCAAGCATGCTGGAGCTGTGGCAGATGACCTTCCCTCACCGCTGCCTTCCATTTCAGATGGACAGCATTGCTGGAGTGGTTTTTTTCCAGCTGACACAGCATGTTTTATTTACTGCAGGAAGCAGAAATATCTGTGTCACTTGGTCTGACTACCTCAAATCATGTTCCCCCCTACTTTTGTTTTATTGGCTTGTTGGTCATGAAAGTGCAACCTCCTACTGTTTTGTCTTTGTTGCTCTATAAATTACTGAATATTGCCGCGTTTTGTCAATTCAGAGCCAGACTGTTGTTGAGGTTTTAGCAAGCAGGTGTTCTGTGCTTCTATATTCTTTACTTTCAACTTAGAGATTGTATTTTCTGCTGATTGTAAAAATGACAGGGATTCTTTGGATGCTGAATACGTGACTGTTTTGATCCAGGTAGAGAATTCAAAATGAAATATTCTATTTATAAAGGAATAAATGCCAAAGTAGCAATACTGGAGTCCCAGTTTGGGGTCACGATAAACCTGCAGAACCAGAGTCCCCAAGAGAGCTTTTACACTTACTGTCAAGAACCTGAAGCTAAAAGTTCAATTAATTAATATTTAGGGTTACTAAATACTTTTCTTTATCAGATCTGACACTGTCTTTTTTAGTCTTCCATGTTTCTGAAATTTATTAAAGGAATTAGGTGAGCAGAAGAAGTAGCATTGTAAAAACTGAAGGTGTGAATATCCTTTAGTTTTGCCTTACTGTCTGCACAGCACCTTTCTGCTCCTTAGCATCTCCACAGATACTTTTGCAGCCAAGACGCTCATTAACTACCAGGAAAGGGTCAGGCCTTGAACTCCAGTGCCCAGAGCTACCCAAAGTCTTCCAAGTAATGGGGAAAATGCATTATTCTCCATAAGTATCTCTTGGTGTTGGATATCTGCTTGTGAATTCAGCTTGGATGTGAGGTGTCCTTCCTCTCTATACCTCCATCTGTTCTCTGTCCCTGTTTTCTGCACCTGATACCCCCTTCAGTTTCCCCAAGGGGAGAAGATGTCTTCCCTTATGCATTCCCAAGTGTGCTGATGCCCAGCTCAGCTTGTCTGTAGTGAATCAATATTTGGGAGAGAAAAAAACACATGCCATCCTCTATTAGGTGTAGGCTAGAGACAGAGAGAAAAAGATCAGTATCTCCCTATCTGTGTTACTCTATATGAACTAAAACCACAGCCTTCTTGACCAGTTCAAGTCCCATCTCAAATAAGGAATGGACAGCTTATAAACTGTCTGCATCTAATTTATTTGCTGGTGACTTTGTCCTTCCCCAGGGCTGGTCCTTCCTGGCAACAGACAGCTGCAGAAAACTCAGTGTTTTCCTTGACTGAGTATCTAAGTTTCAGTCTACCCACACCATCAGAAATGTCCATCCTCTTTACTTTAGGAACTCTAGGCTAACTTTTTGAGTGTCCAAAACCCCCACTTTAGCATGTTATATATGCTCCCCCATCCCTCAGGCTTCTCCATTAGCAATTCCTTCCATACCCATTTTTTTAACAAGTATAATTTTGCAGGCTCCGTCATAGAAAATACGATCTCACTGTCATCTCCTATACCTTAAAATAAACCAGCCAGCCTTGAGTCCATTTCCTTCACTCCATCCTGTCATCTTTCATCCTAAATCTTAATGAACTGCTTTTTGGTGTCTTAATGGAGATCCTTTGCAGGTCATCCTTATTTCTGAACTGAAATACCTTCAGTGGTGACAGACAGTTGCTGGAGATCTAACTACATTTACATTTTTTCCTCTGATGTGTCATCCCTGGAAATCTCATATATGAACCTAGATTCAGGGTCCTTTGCACACTTAGTTAGATGCAAGCTGAGATTGTAGCATTTTGGATAACTGGAAATTAAGTTAACAAAATTCAGTCCAAAAAATTCAGTCTTTTTCCATTTCCTTGCTAAAGGCCACTTTCTCTCCCTTTTTTTTTAGTTTTGGATGGCAAGACCACCAAATGAAGGCATGGCCATGGCCCAGCCTACAAATGCGGTGTTGTTTCAGTGTGTCCCTCATTCTCACTTCCTAATTCCAGGATAGCCATTCTCCGCTGTTTCATTCGGTGTAGCAGCATCTCTATATCTGCACAATTAAAGTTCTGTCTCAGGTTTCATTACCCCATGTTTGGAATTACACTCACACTCCCCTCCTATTTGTTTAAAATGCTGCTACTGATATTAATTTCTTGCCTTTTTAATTTAAGAACTTCATCACTCTTTTTGCTTGTCTTCACTGACATTTTCTTCCTCTCTATCCACTGTCATTCTGCATTTTTAAGACCCTTCCAGGCCTGCCCAATGTGGCTATGAAGCTGGTGCCAGTCTTCCTCACCCTCCTACTTCACCTTTTTTCTTGTTTCTTGCCCAGGTGTGGGCAAAGTTCCTTGTAATGCCATCAGGGGAGCTCTACTGGGTGCCTCCTGGGCTAGCCTTGAAATTCCCTTAGTAGTCATGCCTGTGTGCCAGGTGACACCCAGGGTGTCGCCTTGGCCTGGCTTGTGTCTGTGCTGATGTCTTCTGGGAAGTGGTATTTGAGGGGACAGAGCTCACCTGTCTTTTATCACCCCAAAATGAAGCCTTGATAGTGATGTACTGCTAGACTATGAACAATGTAGCTTACTTGGGAAGATTCTGGGTTATCTGTGTCGCATAAGCTCCTCCTGTACAAACTGCTTAGGCTGAAGGTATCCACATTTTGTGCATGTAATTCTATAAATCAGTTTGTTTTCACTGATCACACTTTCCTTTTATTGCTCTTAGTTATTTGGGGGCATATGGTAGCTTTCTGTAAAATGTGGCTTTAATTGCCTTCTGGATATACCCTATAAATCCCAACAAATGCTTTCAAAAGTAAAAACAAAGGCATATTTTTCTTTTATCAGAGCTTGCTCAACAAACTGCCTTTACCTTTTCCATGGGGCCTTGCAAAATGGTGTTATGTCAAGAAGAATAATGCTATTTAATTTATGAACCATTAATATTTATTGCACATGCAATCACTGGCATTTTATGTGAGAGAGCGGGGCAGCAGTTCTTAAAATTGGGAAGAGGTTATATATTTACCCGAGCTACCCAGGCACTTCATGTGCGAGAATTTTTGATGCATTTATTTCTTTGTGTTGACAAATTTCCTGACAGTGGCCAATGAGGTTGGTTTTTTAAGCTTATTTGCTACTTCATAATTAATTGCTCACTAATTACTACAAATAATTCAACCCCGTTATTATTAGGGTTCTATAAACGTGTTGAAAAAGACTTGCTTATATTGCTACACAATTAAGGAGCTGAATCACAGAATAAGCTGAGTTGGAAGAGACCCCCAAGGGCCACTGAGTCCAACTCCTGGCCCAGCATAGCATCCAATTTTCTGAATTGAGATTTGCTTCCTTCCCACACGGATCAGGACTGGGGGCTCCTTACTCTATGTTTGGCATAAGGGCACCCAGAGAGCCCAGTGCACGATGCTGCAGCCCCAAACCACATGCCTGATTCTATAGCGTGAGGAATTGGTTTTGCAAAAACTTGCACTGGGGCTTAGCTTTACAGCGAATCCCCCTGCAAACTCAGTGTGGAATGCTGGCCCAAGAGAGGGCTCTGGTGTCACAGGATCATCTTTTCAAAACTATAGGATTAATTTGGGGACATAAGTTAGATAGATCTGCAGGTATTTGTGGAGCAGGTTGCCTGAAATTACATATAACAAGGTTTTAAAATTCAGGTTGTGTTGGTTTCTCCTGATACATATCTGCTCTTCTCAGCTCCTGAGGGAGAGTAATGTTATTTTCTTGAATCAGATTCTGGTTGCAGTGTAAGTTTTATTTCCCTAAGTATTTTATGTGACTTACTTTAGAATTAGCTGCTTCAAAGAAGGTTCCAGCCTGTAGATTACTTTGGGAGGTGCTCACAGAAACATGTAAGTATGACTGATGGCCATCAACACAGAACAGGTGGGAATTGTGAACAGTTTTGGTTTTTTTTAAATATAGTGATACTTGTATCTGTGACAGACTGTGGTCTGTGACTCTATCATTGAAGAGATTGATAGAGGAATGTTATTTATAACATACTGATAGATATACAAATTTTATTCCCATGCAAATTGGAAACCTGGAAAGCAACAATTTTGCAGCCCATTAAGAGACTCAGTTAGCAGTACACTAGTCAGGACTGACGTACTGCAGTGATATAGTTCTGCCTAATATTGCTCTAAGAACACAGAGATAATGGAAGCTTTCACTACGTGCTTGTGTTATACAAAGGGATTAATTGTGATTTGATCTAGGGTGTTATTTTGATGAATTATTCCCAGTAAGATATTCACAGAACAAGAGGGACTTCAAGACTGGTGAAGCACAGCAATCCTATTAGCTGCTTTGAGAAGATCTGATTTAGCTTTGTCTCCTAAATGCAATCCTTGGAGTCTAGGAGTGTTCAGACCATGTCCAGATGACAAGGCAACAAGCCTCCAGTGGGGAAAAGGCTCCCCAAAGGACTGTCCCTACAGTCCTCTGGTTCCTCAGTGCATTTGTCCCATTAGCTAATTCTTGCACATTGGAAACCACATGCAAATGTTTAAATGTGTGTAGGGGAAACTGGTAAATACAAGCAAGGGAGCAGATTTAATTGCTTTGTGGACTCCAAATACAAGACCTTGCAGAAGCTCCTCCTAAATGCATTGGGACTTTTGCCTGAATAGGGGCAGCCAGAAAGTGTCACTTGCAGTTTTTCTTACAGTGCACTGGAGCTGGAAAAGATTCAGGGAAAACCTGGAATTGCTAGCAATAGTAAATTCCCAGCACATATGGTGGACCATGGTCCCTCACTTGCATTTTGAAGTTGCACTAAAATGGCAGTAGCTACCAACTCTGGCATAGTATCCGTGACAGAAGTCAGAGCTTTTAAATAGAAAATGAAGAAAAAATTAGAAATATGTAATCTTTGAACTCCTGCAAGATATGTCAGTTCTTTTGTGGAGCTGGAAGAGATTTGCTAGTTAAGTTTGAATAGGGAGACCAGGGATAGCAATGCAATGTAGTCGTTGATAACTTCCACCCTAACATTTAACAAGCTTATTTTTCTGATGTGGAGAAGCAGCAGCAGCATTTTATTTGTTTCTATAAGGGTGCATCAGAAGCACAAAGCTGTGCTTTTGAGTTATGAGGAAAGATGAACATTAATAAACAGGCAGGTCAAGAAACACCACAATACAAAAGATTTTGTTATTCCTTCAACATTTGTCACCAGATGCTAGCCCACCAATAAATCTTGCTTTGAGAAATAGTTTTTAAGTCTTGCTTAGATCTGACAGCAGTAAAAGTCCCTTGTGAACTCTGAAAGGCAATCTCAATCCAGCTGCTGGTGTTTAGAGCTACACAAGATGAAAAGTGTTGTAAATGACAGAATCTATCTTCTAATAGATTTGACAAATGCTGGGTCTGAACCTGTAAGGATGAGAGCTTTTTTTATTGACTTGCCAAAAGCAATGGCTTCTGTGAATTGCACAACTGAAATAAACAGTACACACATGCAGTGCTGCAGGTTGCTGCCTAATCACGTATCCTTCCAGTGAGCAGTAAATACCTTTTTGCTAACTAAATGCTGTGTTCAGGAGCAAACCATAGAGAAGGCACAATAAACTTCAAAGTAAATCTGCCTCCTGGGTGTTCAGCACTTGGCTGCAGTTAGTCTGTGACTTCAGATAGACTGCCTAGCTCAGGCTCCTTGGTTTCTCATCTAAAGCAGACAGTTTATAAGATGCTTCAGATCCTTGAGTGAGGGATTATTACTTGCATTGGGGTATTTTTAGTAACTTGTCAATTATTGCAATCTTGATACGGTTATCTCTCTCGCTTGTTAAAAAAGTTTGTCCAATTTATTCACAAAGCCTAAATAGAAGACAGGTGCTCATCATCCAGCACTAGTAGTTTTGCAGTAGCATATACATATATATGTATTTTTACTTTCCCAAAATAAGCAGCCCTTTTAATTAACATTTTAAGGACAGTGTTGATCAGGTAATACCATTTACCACTATAGTCATCAGCAGGTGAGCTTCTTGGAGAAAAAATCCTCACTGGGTTTATCAGTGTGAGCTCTGCTGACAACAGGGATTTTCTGACCCCAGCTAAATTTCAGCAGGGAAATTTGATCCCAGCGAGGAATATTGCAGGGCTGTAGTGCACAGCACCAGTCTGGGAGAGGTTGCATTGCTCAGTGGTGGTGGGATGAGCATGACCTTGATGGAAACTGGGATCCTCTGCACCCACTGGGAGTGTGGAGCCCCAGCTGCACTCTGTGCCACGTACCACAAACCCTCAGCTGGATGCAGCCAGTGAACTTTAGCCTTGGTGGTGTGACAGAAGAGCCTCCAGCTGAGGAACGTGCACAGTCCTTGGGCAAACATTAATCTTTCAAGGGCACTCACTCTGGTAGCCAAGCAGAGAAATCTCCATTTCTCCTAGCAAAATAAATCCACTTGGAGTAACTAAAATCTTCACTTAAACCTTAATAACAAAATCCATAGTATTTTTTTGAAAAGCCGGTTGCTCCCACATATGTTTTTCTAGCTAGAATTAGGGCACTGAGAAGATTAAATCTCATCATTCTGCAAATCTCTAAATATACTGTCTGCAATGCATTGATGTTAAGTCAATGTACTGAAAACAACACAACAAACACAAACTGCAGTGTTTCTCTTCAGCAGAAACCCAGGGTTGCTTATTGGACAAAATGATCTGAATCACTGATCACTGATGGGTGCGTTTAATTCCAGCCAAAGCCCAAACTGCCTATTGCATTTCCCCCACAAAGCTCCCAGCAATGTACAGTCCTGGTAATGAGTCTTTGCCCTTGACACAGTGCAGTTTGTTTTGGGGTTTTTTTGCACTAACAGCTTTGGTATAAAATGTGAGCTACACAAGTTTAAACCTTCTTTGTTTCCCCCAGTCCTTTTGCTCTTATTTCCCTTATTTTTTAAAAATTTCTCTTTATTCTTTCTTCCTGCTGGTTTAGGATTTTGCTGCAGTAGAAAAGATTTTTTTGTTGTAGTGGTTGTGAAGAGCATTTTCCATACAGGTAAATATTTTCCACACAGGTATTACTGAACATAGTGGCACTATACAAGTGGCACTTTCTTTTCTACATGACCTAGATGTGTTCTGGTCTTTCCACTCAGTAGCTGATTTGGGATTCTGCAGCAGCAAGCTGGAGGAAATGGATAGTGTGGTAAATTTAGCAGAGGAGGAAACTTTGGGGTAAAATGCTGTAGCTTGCTCTGGTCTGGAGAGAAAGGGAGAAAAAAAGAACTGCCACGGCTCAGCATGGAAAGAGAAATGTGGAGGGCAAGTGTCTGAATTTCAGTCCCACCCACAGAGGCTGTGCTACTTCATAGCAGTCTTGTGCTCTGTCTTCTCTTAGGTTGCAGTCCATGTAATCTGGGGGTGTGCACATGCAAAAAAAAAGGTGGGAGGGAGGGCACGGGATGTGCATATTCTTCCCATGGTTCTTGTAAGGCAATAAGTAAAAAGTGAAGAGCATGATAATTTATTAATTCTGCTGTATTATAAGCATATGTGGCCACAGACTTGGAAAAGACATTAAATTTGTAAAATCAAGCACTGAGAACTTGTGCAACTTTGGTGCAGCCCTCTGTGCCTGTTGTTAGGAAATGGCCTTTCACAACACAACTGCAAACTGGAGGGAAGCATGAGAGTGGGAAGAATGAAAAATGGACATGAGTTGCAAGCTGTTTCTTGGGGCAAATAATGAAAAAAGAAAAAAGCTGAGAAAAGAGGGTGCAGTGAGAAGGAGGCAAGGGCATGTTGAGTGGACCTGTGATCTGGGCTGTGTATGACTGGAGGTTGCAGGGCACAAGTGATGCCTTCCCAATGAAGGCTCACCTGGATGGGGCACCAGAGAGCTGGATTTGCTCAGTGCCTTTGTTCAGTGTATTCTTACCTTGTCAGTGTGCAGCTTTTCTGTGATGCACTGGGAGGGACCGTGGGGTGTAATTTGCAAAGTGCTGACTTGCAGCTGCAGATCATGTCAGGGGTAGATGTGCTTTGAACCGACAACCACAGTGTTGCATTAGCTGGTTCAAAAAGTCAGGCATGAAGAGTCTCATTTGGGCACAGAAAATTCCTGTGCAATATTGGCATTATTTTCTCTTTGCCTCAGATCGTGCCTAGAAGTGTCTGTAGAGGGGGGGAGATCCTCTCTCCTCAAACAAATGGCGTTTATTTCATAACACCTCTAATGCTTATGAAGTTTAATGTTTATGAAGTCCATAACACCTCTAATGTTCATAACACCTATAATGTTATGAAGTCCTAATATTATCCTGTCAGATACTATAAAAAGCCCTAAGGAAACTAATAATTCTGTTGTCAGAGGAAACTTTGAACAGTGTGCAGTAAATATCTCAATGAGCAAAGGATATGGTAAGTGGGGATACAAACAAAAGCTGGGCTGAGGTGGACTTTGCACAGATGTTAAAACAAAAGGCTTGTTGTTTGGATTTAATAAAACAAACAAACAAACAAACAAAAAAGTGGGCTACTGTGGAGAAAGAGGGAGGTGAGCAGTATGGTAGTTGCTCTGTTGTCCCAGGCCAGATGAGTCCTTCACCTAAAGGAAGGCTTCATTTCATTTAAGAGGATAATTTTGAAGGAGGTGAAAGGGCCAAGTGAGTTGTGGAAATGAACACATGGAGATGTAAATACCAGACCAGATACAGAGTGATCAAGCTTGATCAGGTGCTATATGGCTGCTTTGCTATATGGTCAAGAAATGATTGGAAAACTGGGCGAGAGAGGAAGAAGAATGTAGCCAGCAGAAACACAAGTGTAGGAATGTGCTGGGAGAGTGAGCTGGTGGTGAGCACAATCAGCACTTGCGCATCTAGAGTAGTGCTGAGACCTTGGAATTAATTGCTGCAGCAATTTCCTGTGTCTGTGCTCTTGGTTTAGACACAAGAAGGCAAACTGGTGCTTTGCAGATCCTCTGTGGAGGGGACAGCATTTGCTTCTGGCTCTTATCCACAGAAATATCTAATTCTCTCTGCTAGGTGTTTTCCCTCACTATTGACTGTTGGCAACACTTACACAAATCCATGCACTGTCCTTTTAAAATGAGCAGAATGTGGTGGTTTATAATTTTGAAGGTGTGACTTTCAGTTTTGTTGCTTGCTTGCTTGCATGTTTTGCGTCACAGGATGATTGGAGCATTTGGCTTAACTTCTTTATGCTGTGCACTCACACATATCCTTTCACCATGTCCCCTCTAATTCATATTCTTACTAAAATAAGCAGTCCCAGTTGTTCCTGTTTTCTGGCAGTTTCACTGGATCAGCCATGGTCCTTTGTGAAACTCTTGGGGTCACTCAGATTAATAGTATTTTTATTTGTATGCAGATTGCTTTCTGAGAAATTTGTTGTGTTTATCTTTGTTGTAGAATAGGGCTTATTAATAGGACTAGTTTCACAAAGTTATCACCTAAAGATTTCAGGTGGGAAAAAGGAGGAAAAATGGAGAAATCTGGAGAGATTCCAGGATCAGTTAGCCCAGCTTTGGCCCCAGGAAAGGTTCTAGGACAAGTTATTAAAATGTCAGTTTATCAAATGCTGAAGATGATGAAGTGGTTAAAAAACCCTGTAGGTTTATGAAGAACAAGTAGTTTTGAACTAATCCAATTTCTTCCTTGGGCAGGATAATAGGCACAGTACATGGGGGGATGTGTAATTTGACTTCTATTAAGCTTTTGACTTTTTTCTCATGGTATCTTTATATACTGCACAGGGAGTTAACATCCAGCCTGAAAACACTGCAAAGAGTGGAGTACAAGCCACTCAAAACTTGTATTTCACTGGCAGAGTAAGAGGGCACTTGAAGTGGGGCTGAACCAGCTGGTTTCTGTTCAGTATTTTCATTAAGGACCCAGGTAATGGAATGGGGGTTAAATTGGTCAAATGCACAAGAGGACAACACAGTGCTCTGCTGTAAGGATGATGGAAGACAAAACTAGAATACAAAAGGACCTTGTTAATTTGGCAGAAAAGGCTAAATCAACAGGACCAAGTTCAGCTTTTCAAAGTCCCATATGTAAGGAAGACAAGGGGAAAGCTGAGTGAAAAATGGAGAATAGAAACTGCCTGGGAGTGTGAATGGCAGGGAAAGATATTGGAGTGGATAACAGCAGAATGCAGGTCAAGTGGTGTTCTTCCAAAAACACATATTTCATTGTATAATATGGATGTGGCTAAATTGCAGGTAACTCAGGGGAGAGTTCAGAAAACATAGAATGAAAGTTGAAAGAAGTGGTTATGTTTTAATATAAAGAAAATAGACAGGATAACAGCATCCCGGTTTGCAACAAGTTTTGTACAGAGAGTGGCAGCTAATTGTTCTGCTTTCATACTTGAGACAAAACAGTGGCACATCAGTGTCATGTGGGAATTCACACTGGAGTTTAGTGATGATGTAAAATGGAAGGATTCTGGACACCTCCAGAGGTGTTGAGGAGAAGACTGGCCAGATATTTGCTAGGAATGGGAATTGAGATGTACCCAACCCCTCCGTTAGTACACAGGACTGAAAAGTAAGTGTCTTCTGTACCATTTTTACCCCACTTTTCTATGACTCTTCTTATCCCCAAGTACATTAGTATTTTCATTTTCATCTTTTGAATAAAATGTAAAGAAAATGTAAGGGTAGAAAGGTAAAACTGAAATTCCTATCTGAATATCACTCTGTGTTAGTGCCTTCCTTTCCAGAATGGTTATTCTTGCGGTGCTCTGATAGCCTTTTCTGTATTCTGTCTGAAATCTTGCTTACTTGAGGTCGTTTATCTGTGGGATGGCTGTTCCTGCTGGAACACTGAAAATGTGCTCCAGGAGATGATTTGAACTGTTTGATCTCATATAATACCTGTTAAAATTTTAAACTTACAAGCTAGGTCAAACCAACAGGTGTAAAATATAGGAATGGGAGATGCTCTGTAGAGTAAGTGACAGAAAGCCCCATCAGACTTCACCCAAAATGAAAGGGTGTGCAAGGCTTTAGTCACGCAGTGAAAAGAGCTGTTGTTTTCATGTTAGCAAGTTTCAGAGGAAGGAAGGTGTTGGACTGAAATAATATGTGAGAAAAGCAAGGTACATCGTAGATGTGGAGCACGATAGGGAGCAAAAGCTAGAGGGACAAGTCTTTGGGTTTGTGCCACTGAAGAAAAATTCTGTTTTCTGTTTGTGGGCTGGGCAAGGCTGTGACTAATGACAGGCTGTAGTGTAGGATCCTGTGATCGTGGAAACAGAATTTCATGTATCCTGTTAAGTAAACATGTCTTCTACCAAAAATTACTTTGCTCCATCTTTATATCCCTCTCCTCATTAAAACAACTGTCAGGATCCTGAATTTTGGTAAATTGAGAAAAAAATGAATGTATGTTACAAAACCTTAGTTTAAAAGAAGTATGACTCAGAGAAATAAAAGTTAGCTCCTGTCATCACATGTCCCTCATGGAGATGACAGATAGTGGCTCTTTTTCAAACAGCGTGCTCCAAACAAATAAGCAACCTACTGTCCTTTTCTCGCCCCATTTTCCATGATCTTACACAAGTAAGGCAAAGGAGAGATGCAAATTTCTGATGGAAGATCTAAATCCTACTTCTGTTTCGCTTCTGCTCACAACTAACCAAGAACTAGAAAGCTGAAATTCTTTCAGTCCTGCAGAACATTGCAAGAGAGGAGCACAAAGTTCAGACAATACAAACTTCTTTAATCTTGGAGGTCCCTTGGAAGGCATTTGCTTTCAAACTGGTTTTTTTGCTAATTTTTTTTCTTTTTCTCTTAATGGAAAGAAAAATACTCTTATAATGGAAGAAGCAGAAAGATTTCTGTTATTTGACATCACAATTATATTTTTTGTGTCTTTGTTTAGAGCTTCAGTTTGACTGCTCAGTCTTTTACAACCACTGTATTGTGGGCAGATCAGTTTGTAACATGAACCAACACCTTGTCTTCTGTCATGAACTACAATGCTGTGTACAGTAAGCAATCAGATGTTGCTGGATTTTCTAACTCTGGATGTGTCTTATTTTATATTTCACATGAGAAAACCAAGGCTGTTAGGTGTTTTGAGGAGGTGATTTTAAAAGTGCTGTTGTGTTCAAAGGACCACAAAGCCATCTGAAAACTCTGTACTGCAGGTAATCTGAGCATCTCCTGAGCAAGGGCTAAAATAATTTTGTTTGCAGGAAGGGGTAAAAGGAATCAAATATATTTCTTCTGATAGTAAGACCTAGATGTAGAACAAGTCCTGACATTGGTAAAGTGGTTGTTCTGCTCTTTCAGATATAGCATAGGGAATAAAATGAAGAAGAAATGACCTTTGCCAATGATAATGCATTCATGGGTCTGTTTGCACAGCTCAATATGAAATGCCTTATGAAATTCTATCATATGAGTGACACATGTCAGATGAAGCTCTTAAGGGATATCTGGCATCATACACACAACAATTACATTTTTGATTGCACAGAATATAGTATCAAATGGTGCCAGCAGCTCCTGTTAATGTCAAAAGCTAAAATCAAGCCCAACTCTCGAGCATATTTTACATCCTTTCTAAAGCTGTCATTCTGTGATACCCTGTCTTTGGTTCCTCTTCTCTCTAACATAAATGTTTCTTCTAACTTCATTCTTTGGATATGTGTTTTCAAGTTGTATAGTCAATGTACTATTAAATTGTAAAGCTCTGTATATGGGTCCCATGCTGGCAGTGAAATCTCGGGCTGATCAAGAGTCACATTCAGAGCTGAGTTTTGGGTTCTGTTACAGCTGTCAATCACAGGCAGTACCTGAGGCAGCAGGTACTGGGATTATTTACATTCATGTTCTTGTCTGCGCCAAAAGCAGGTATTGGTACCTGGATTCATGTCGTCTGTCAGCAGTTTCTCTGTGATGAAATATTTTACTTCTCAGCACAGAATCCATAAAGTTGCTTAAAAATACTAGAAGGGCCAGATTGATTTACTGCTTAGTCATATAATGACCATTATGGGTATGTGAGAAATGATCTTGGAACTAGAATCAAATCAAAGAACAAACATTGTTACAAAATACAGTCGGGACTTACTGTTTATTGATACTTGGGGAAACGATGTGTGCATGTATGTGTGCATCCATATGTCAAGATAAACCTCTGTATAGAGTTGCTTTTATTTGTTTTCTATTTTTTATCTTGGCATTTGCTAATTAATGATGTTTTACACAACTGCAGAACATTTGTCATGTCTCAGTGTGTGTGAAATACAACTGATCTCTACCAAGCAAGAAGGAGATAGAGCAATGTGTTGGCTTGAGGAGCTGTGTAAAGCCCTTGGGTTGGAAAAAACTGGAAAAGACAGAATATGCAGATTTGGGGAAACACATCCAACAGTGTATTTACTCTTGCTGATTTTAACATCAGTACTTGGTACAGGTTCTAGCCAGTGGTGGTTTCTTTCTTCTTTACAATGGCTGGAGAATTTCATGTATCACAGCCTTGAAACAAAGCATTTTCAAATCAACTCTGTTATCCCACAAAGAGTTTTTTTGGATCTATGATGGTTGGTTTTTCCAACAGCGAAGTTTCTGTTCAGTTGTTATCCATGGCAAGCACCCAGACAACCTGTCTCCTGTCCTTTTTGTTTTGTAGCAGTCTGACAGCAGTATCTGCTTCCAAGACTTCAGTTAGATTGACATTCATGAGCAGAAGGTATTCATTTCACCTTCACAGTGCCCTCCCCAAAATCAGCATGATGTTGTGCCATATACATAATTTATCACTTATCCCATGACAGTAAAACTGCACAAGGATGTCTCCAACATTATCCAGGGTGACAGGAGAATGATTTTTTTTCTGTGTCACTGTTTCCATCACACTGCTTATCACAATGAAAACACTTTGTCCGTGAAAATCACCCAACCTGTTGGATAACCTTTGTCAGAACATTAACCAAACACCAAACTAAAGCATATTTTAAGGCCCACTTTTCTGCCATGGCTCATCTCAACTTGCTAACAACTTCAGTGCAACAAATGTCAGACAAACATATAGACAAAGGTGTAGAGATGGCATTGCTCACTGGGAGCATGTTGATTTTTAAAAGCTAAACAGGGAGCATAGTCTTTGTGCATGTTAATTCATCCATTAGCACCTCGGCTGTGATTGCTAATAGGGATAAATACATTCTTTATTTTTAGTATCCAGAACTGGAGTGTGAGAAGCAGGACACAGTCCTACTTCCTCAGAGGCCAGAGGGTGAATGTTTCATTGAATACTTGGGAGGGTGGTCTTCGCCCAAAAGCAAAAACGGGGTGAGCCTCTCCCACATGAGAACATTCTCCTGATACATGCCACGATTTTGGTACCCTTCTCTCCTTTCTGCTCCACCACAGTCCCTGTGTAGGGCTTTTTCAGAGAAGTGTTTCTGAGAATCGGAGATTGGCAATGCAGGTTTGGTGAGCAAGGGTAACTTGTTTAAGTAAAACATTTATAACAGTTCTGGAAGAGATAGGGATGTAAACAGCACCTGCTTCCCTGATCGGAGCTCACAAACCAGTTCCTGTTTCCCAGGAAACTACTGGATCACAATAATTACTTAATTATTTCTAGATAGTAGATAGGGGTATGAAACTCCTGAGCTCAGCTTCAGTCCTTTCAAAGGGCTGTCATATGAAAAGAAAAGAAAAATTGTATTAAGGTTTTCTTTAAAGATTACAAATACGTGTCTTTTAAGCACAGCTTTTGAGTAATATTTCTTTTTTTAGCAGATAACAAACACCTTCAAAAGAGTTAAATCTGAAACAGCTGCTTTTGATTTTTCTACTAAACAAGATAGGAGAAAATATATAATTTTTTGATAAAATGTTCTTTATTTCAGTTTTGCAGTAGTTATAAAAACATACTCACATGTTTATATAAAGCAATAATTTAAGTATGTTTCTGAAATGATCGATAATACTTTTGATTTTTGTTTCTACATTCTCTTTTTCCTCCAGTCTTTTTTCTGTGAGGGAAATAGCTTGACAAACTCAAGTGTTCTTTTGTATGACTGAAATACATAGTTTTAATTGAAGGAAAGCAGACAGGGATTTTTTTTTCCTGCATGATAGAATATAACACTGCTATTCAATGACAGTTGTTAGATGAAAATTTTAAAAACTACTTCCTCTTGACAGTGTCTTACATTTAGATGCCTATTAGATTTCTTTATTATTATGGCACACTGGAAATTACTATGTTTCATTGTAAGAGAATGAAAAACTAATGTTATTTTTGTAACTGGCAAAGGTGATCACTTTTAAGTAAGTTCAAGTGAGCTGCTCAGAGGTAAGAAATTTGTACTTAACTCTGAAGTAATTGAAAAAAATTATAATGAAGTGATTATTGAGAGTGCTTGATTGAGTCAATCACTATCAGCCAATTGCCAGACAGGGTTTTGAAAATTGAACTACACTGAATAATTGTAGTATGCTTTTATAAACCATGGCTGCAGCACCAATCACAGTGTAACAAATTAAACTGCTGGGAAAGTAAATATATAGTTATGCCTCAGTAGCTGTAAAAGGGTCTCTGTGCTTTCACTGAGACAGTCCCTTTTAAGAGCAACAATCTGCATATTTTGGAATTCATGTAGCTTGCCTGTATTTTCTGATGGAGAGGAGAAAATGTCCCTGAGGTCTCTTTCATTTTGTTGCATTAAGGTAAAGGCCTGTGAAAATGGATTAAGAATGAGTCTTAAATTTCAAAAGCATCACTGTAAAGTGTATTGGAAGTGAAAATGGCTTTTTGTTCATATTCCAGTTATTGTACCCATTAGATACTATATTGGTTAAAAAAAAGCAGCCATCAGTGAATTGTGGTGGATACATGAATTACTTCTTACCATCTTTCCTACTGCATTATGTATCATTCTGCTTGGAGCACAGCATTAGCATTATTTTCTTAAGAATAACGTTTTCTTCAATTCTATGACATTTTAATCAAGAAATGAAAAAGTATTATTTATACTTATGCTGGAAAATATAGGGTTATTCCTTTATATTAACGTCTTTAACCTAATTTAAGTACAAATACAGTTTACAAAACTCCCCATCAGCAACATCAAATGCACACGAAGCCAAAATGAAGATTTATGGGGAAGATTTTCAATGGCATATATCAGTTAGCATTTCCCTTCCCTTTGGAAGGGAATCTCTTCTGCTTAATTGTGGTAGAATGACCCATTTTAAGTTAATTCACTGTTATTATACTAAGTGGAGCGCACACTGAATGTTAGTAGTCGAGTGCTGGCAAACTGGGGAACCAAAGTGATTGTTTTTTTTTTCACTGAGGTATCCAACACTCTTGACTGCATTTTGGCTACTCTGTAAGCATACTTTAGGAGCTGTTTGCTATGGTGTACAGTGGTGTCTGATGTGCACATGCTGTGCTCGCTGCAGTACAGGGACCAGTCTGAGTGCAGGGGGCCAGTGAGGTGTCCCTTGCTGGGAGCCGGGGCTGTGTGGGGACACTGCCCGCGGGGGTATTGCTAGCAGGAGAAAGAAGCATCCAGGGGCCAGCTCCAGGGGGTGAGGAGGGTATTTCCATGGCAACAGGCTCTGGGGAGCTGCCAAGGTGAAGAGGGAAGTGGAATGACGGAAAAGGCCTGGGACAGGCAGCATGAGGAGCTGATGAAAGCTGTCCCAAGGGTTGTAGCAGGGTCTGGGAGAATGTCATGGCCTTGGACTGCTGACTCGACACCATACTGGGGGCATGGAGAAGGCTGGGAGAGGGGCTTGAGGCCTGGGTAGATATGCAGAGCTGCCGGAGGTGGGGAAGCATAAGTAGTGGAATCTCATGGGCCAGCCGTGCCCCAGACCGGAGGGCTGAGGGCAGCTGCCATGCCCACGTCTTTCTGGGAGCTACTGTGTGGGGTGCAGAGTCCCTTAAAAACATGCTCAGGTGGAAAGTTTGAGTGGCACCTGGGGAAAAGAATCGCCCGTTAGCTCAAAACGTAAACATAATGGTAAATCAGCACTGTGCTTCACTTGGTTTTAGGTGGCAGGCATCAGATAGAGCTGCTCTTTTAACAGCAGTAGGAATTATATTCATGTGAAAGATCATTTTTGTCTCTGTTATTAATTATTTAATAAGGAATGATGGAATGAACAAAAAAGATTGAGTGCCTTTAAGTACAGAACTTAGAGATTTCCTTGGCAATGCTTTAATATTTGATGCAGAGATTGTTTTTATGAGCAAACATATGGTCACAGCAGCTATTAGCTAAAATAGCTTGAAGAAGGGACTGTGATTTCCCTTTCGCCCCCAGTCCTCCAGCCCAGTGGATGTGCTGCCCACGGCGAGTTCTGTTGAGCGGCTGTGGGAATCTGCAGCACAGCTCCCCTTCTCCTTTCAGATGTGTGTTGTGCTTCTCCGTGATTGCTGTGGCAATGGGCTTAGCCTCTGGGAGCAGCGGTACCTCCACAATTTATTTCTCCGTTTCCAATTTCACACTGCAAACTTCCCGGGCGCAGTTCCCAGACGGGTGGCTTTCCACAAGCTCGCTGGTGATGGACGCCTCAGGGCAGTCGTGAGGAAGGTGAGGGAATGTGCTGTGCCCCTCAGGGTGGGAATGTGATGGGGAGTGAGAAAGATTCTCTGAGCTTTTGCCCCCCTTCCACCAGCACAGGCGCCTGTCTGTGGCTTCCAGGGCTGAAGGCTGAACTCTTAATTCAAATTCAAATTGTAGGTAACAGCTCTGGCCTGATGGCTTATCAGCTAAGCATGCATTTGAAACCAGCACAGAAACCGCTGAATCATCCCATGAAGGACCGTCACCTTAGAGGGGGCTTTGGGGGTCTCCAAAGACCACCAGGATATATGGAGCATGCGTGGTGCACATGCTAATGATATTAATGACTTCTGAGAAATGATTTGTATAACCACGCCTATCCTGAAGAATGTAATGAATATTCATGATTTTACCTATAACACTGTGTCTTTGGGGTACTGAGGTATGTGTGTTTGGTGGAAACAATTCCCACACATCCGGTGCACCGAATAAAGCAAATACCCACTTCTCTGACTTGGTCTCTGAAGTGTCTCTGAGCTCAGTTGGGGCGAATCAGGAGCCTATACGTGAGGAACCCTGGCACCTTTTTGCCCCAAATAAACCACGGTGCACAAAGCAGCAGGGGAGAGGCCACCCAGGGCAGTGAGCCCAGAGCTGGCCTGGGGGCCATCGTGGCCCTGCAGCCAGGGAGAGATGGCAGCTCTGCGGGTCCAGCTGCTCCAGTGCAGGGCTGCAAATCCTGCTTTAGAGGTATGAAAGGAAAACTTGTCTCTTTTGTTTGGCTGCTCTCAGTGTCCCCTGCAGCCCAATGCACTGCAAGGCCTAAGGCAAAGACAGGAGCGCACGCAGCAGCCATGGGGCTGAGGCGGCCATTTGCCGGTGGTGCCCCTCATGTGTTGCTGTTTGCCTGAGGCAGCTGTTTGCTTGCACAGCCCCGTGTGGGGTAGCCACTGCCCTGTGTGAAAAACAGAGTTCACTCTCCTGTTAAAATTTAAAAAAAGTTTAATAAAGGACAATAGGGGACACCAATAAAGCAAAGAAACAGCACTGGGTGCTTGGCCCTGAGCCAAGAAGCACACCTGCCCTTGAGGGAGTTGTCTTAAATACTCTTTGTATTGCATCAGCCAAACTTTTCTCAAAACTATTTTGCATGTTCCAAGAACTATTTTGCATGGCTCCTCCTTGGATCCGCCTTTTTAGAGCATGCGCTTTTTCGGCTGTGGTTTCTTCCAGTCGTGGTTATCTTCTCCCAGTTTGGGCTTGGGTCTGTAATTCTTGCATCTGGTTATAGGCTGATAGTCAGGTATCAGTGGCAGGTCTTCTTTTCGGGCGTTATCCGGTCAAGTAGGTAGTGTGGTTAGTAAAGGAAAGTCCTTCTAAACTACTTTTATTAGTTTTTACTACAATACCGAAATCTAGTTCATAACAGAAATTAAAACATTGGTTATATACCTCTATCTTTATGACAAGACTACTTCTGTAAAAAGAATAAAACCATACACACAATGAATATCTACGAAAAGCCAACACTATATTAGTATGTATTTATAACACCTGGATCTCTGCTGGGGCTCCCCACCCATGGGGGCTGTTTGCCCGAGGCTCCTCGTGTGTGGTGGCCTTGAGGTGGCTGTTTGCTTCAGGTGCCTCATGTACAGTGGCCATTTTCTGGAGTCGCTGAGGTGCTGGTTTCATCCCTGCGGGGACAGTGTGTCCTGCAGGCTGTGACCCAGACAGCGACAGGGAAACAGTGCTGTTAGCATCTGAGAGCAGGAACTGGCAACAGCCAAGAGATGACAGGGACAGCAAGGGGCAGCTCTGTGCTGCTCTCTGACCTGTCATACCTGCAAGCACAAGGCAGCCCTTAGGGAACAGCCAGAGGGAAGCACTGACTTGGAGAGACTGATCTGGGGAGCCATGAGGCTTCATCAGGAGGGTGGCTCTACTTCTTCTTACTTGAGGTCTGCCTCTGCCAAAATTCGAACATTATGTTGTTACAGTTGCTCCACACATAGTAGTCACCCAAGCTACTGAACCCTATAATGGAAATAAATACTCTGAAGCCTTGTTCTGTTTTTTCTAACAAACTTGGGCTTAATTTCACAAGTTAGACTGGAATCAAGAGGATTCCCAGAGTGAGAAAGGAGTAAGGATGACCTCATAATAGTAAAATAATGGCATAATTTACAAAGGAATGAGAAGTAAAGCCATTGAGAATAAAATATATTAAATTAAACACAACTTTAAAAAAAATACTGAACTATGGTTTGGAAATGTTGCTTTTTACAAATAGATCTTGTGATTCTTGTTCTGTGAAGATAAACAGGCATTTTGGTGAATGGAGATGCTGTATCATTTATCCATGTTTTAATCTAAATTTTAATCACGCACACAAAGTTGTAAACAGATAACTGTGCATACTTTTTTTAAAAATCTTTTTAAGAACTCTGATCCAGCAGTGTGAAAATCCTGTGAACGTGCAAGGAGGAAGAAATCACTGAGAAGAGCAGAGAGAATAAAGTTTGATGCATCAGTAAGTAAGACTGCAGAGAGAGGAAAAGGAGAGGCACAAGTGTAGAAGGCTGTTGGAAGTCAGGAGGAAGATGGGAATGGGTACCAGCATAAGAAGAGACACAATGAGCAGAAAAGAAATGATTGAAGAAAATGTCAGGTGGTGAATGGTGCTGGGTGTAGCATTGTAGCATTGACAGACTCTCTTGTGGTGTGTGGGAGGTGAATGTGGGTGTCCTGAACACTCCCAAAAAGCCAAATGCCAAAAAGCCATGCCAATCACAGTGCCTTCACTTCTTTTTTTGGCACCATATTTATAATTGATTTCTTGTTGGGTTTGTCCCCCTGTGACTGGCCTAGTCTGGATGTACTTGTATGTGGGACTGCCCTTGAAGTTTTTTCCTTCAAGGAAAATAGGTGCAAAACATAATGGTGCCTGGTTGCTTGCTTGTTCTGCCAACAAGTACTGAAAGTACTGCTTCTACAGGCCGTGTGCTAAAGCTACACTTACTCCTCTAAGCAACTTGAAAGAATAACCCATCTGTTTGGACAATGTAACATTCTTTTCCTTGCCTGGAATAAAGTTTAGTTTGTAAACATCTGTGGAATCTGAGAGCTCTTGCAGTGCAAGTGCTGCCTCACTACCATTTTCCAAGAGGAAGAGATGGCAAGACTCCCAGTGGGATGGGGGAAAATGGTGCCCTGCTGCTCCCTGGGGAATACTTTAATGTTTGCTGCTGGCACTGCACTGTCACTTGCTCTGGGTGGGACCTGCTTCTTCCATCTCCCCTGGAGAAGTCTGAAATGCAGTCACAGCATGCAGAATCTCAATAAATAACATGAGCTGAAAACCAGGCAGGAGATGAACTCATCTTTACTCTGAGACACATGGTCTTCTCTAATACCTGTGGAGTTTAATCTGAATTTGGGTGAGATTTTCGTAAAACTCCTTAGTCAGCTACTGTTTCTTTGTGTCAAAGTAATTTTTCTCTCTGGAGTTACCTAGCCTTGTGGATGACTCCAGGAGGGAATAGAAATCCTTTTAAGTCATGATAGCCACAATCACACAATTGAATTTCTTTTTATACTATAGTTATTGCAAATGCTGTATTGGAAAGAGACATTTCTTTCCCTACATTAAGTTCTCAAGTCAGGTTCTGTTGTCCAAGTTCTTACCAGTTTTAGTTCTGGCTTATTGATGTGCATTTGTAGGGAAAAATCAAGGCAGAACAATAAGAATTCTGTGATGATTGACTGGATTGAGCCAGCTTTGGTTTTGGCTGTCATAAAAGGGAATGCTCAAAGTAGGAATATGCAAAACTGGACATTTGTTTATGATTAAAGAAAATGGAGTGTAGGGAGACCCTTTTGCAGTTTAAGTCTGAGTACATTGTAATAATGTGATTATTATTTTTCTCATAGACTTGATCTGTAATAGACATTTTGAATTTTCAATTTGAATTTTCAATTTTCAAATTTTCAGTTTCAGACTTAATCTGTGATGCTCAGTTTGAAGAAACTTAGTGTGAACTTACTGTCTCAGAATAGCAGATGACTATTCTGATCTAGCTGTAGATTGGTGGTTTGGAGAGCACTGAGCAACGGTGACAGTGGAGTTAAGGAGAGAGAGAAGATTTTTATTTAGTTCAAACCCCAACTTTGGGTGGCAGTTTTTCTAACTGCCCACAGGATCAATTGTAGAAATGACATAAACTAGGAAGTTCATGTTGCTGGCTGTAAACTGCTGAAATTGCCTCTCATGTCAGGGTCCACAGATCAATATTCCAGCCTCCTGGGAATACAGGGCATGGTTTCACCTTGTGATCCTTCATCATTAACAGAAAGGCATCCAATCATTTGAAGATCTTAGGAAGAGGGAACATGCTGTTTCTTTTCTTATTTCAGCAGTTTATCATTCTTACTATTAAAAGCTTTATCTAATTTCAATTTACCTCACTTCGGGGCTTTTTTTTTTTTTTTTTTTTTTTTTTTTGTCTTGTTAGATGTACTCTGCAGGATTTAAGAGCCATGATTACAGGTATTTTCTCCTTTAAAAAAAGTGTAATCAAGGCAGCTTTTTTATTTTCTATTCTTTGTCTCTTGATTTGATTTCAAAAACCTATTTTGTACATCCTTCTCAAATTTTCAGTGTCCTTAAAACATCAGAAGTGCTATGTGCAGTATTTTATTATGGGTCTCTACAGTGCTTCAGAGGTGAGCAGAACCACTTCCTGATCTCTTGTTGCTTCTCTGTTGTGCAACCAAGGATCACCCTGGACTTGGCACTGATTTTGAGCTGCTGCTGTGTAAGGCAAGAGCTCCCACTCTGTAGATTGCCCCACTCACAATTTTTATTCATAGCTTTATAATGCTGCATTGGGGTGCATTACAACTTTTAGGGGTTTTTGTGTAGGCTCAGTTTAACAAGCATCTGGGTCTATTCTGAATGAATACCCTCTCCTCTTTGTTGTTTATGGTTCTTACTGTGTTTGCTTTTAGTTGTATTAGTAGGGATGTAATATTCACATCCAAACTGTAAGTACTGTATTATCAATGGGACTGACTCCTGTTGTGTCATGATGACCTCCAACAAATGTTTTTAGTATTTCTTTTTATTTTCAACACTTAGGTAATTTAGTCAGTTTTTAGTCCATTAAATTAAATCCATACTTTAGGGCCTTAAAAACCTTACAAAAGTCTGAGCATTTCTGCTCTTTGTCTTTATCAGTCAAACTTGTAATCCCATCAAAGAATGAAGCATCTTTGGCTCTGCAGGAACTGCTCGTGGAAAATAGGCTACAGAGACATTTTGAACAGCTGTTTTGCTTGAGAATTAAAACATTGTGCAATATTGTAAGTAAAAGAGGCTTTAAATGTTTTTAGTCCTTTAGTGTGTTCAGATATCTATGCAGGTTAATGTTGGTATCCTTTCTAAGTGTGCATGTCTTTTATGGAAATTTGCATGACATTTTGGCCAACTTCACACCTCTGGGTCTTTTGCTCGAATTTTTACTCAAACCTTGTGCTTAAGAGCAGATTTTGGCACCAGCTTGACCTATTTTCAGTAAATTCATTTCTCCCACCCCCAGGCAAAAATGTGACAAGTTTGCAATTTTAACAGAATGGACACTGCTTGACTGCATTGCTGGTTCATTCCTCATTATGCTGAAAAATTAGAATGTAGAGTGAATTTGTTTTTCTATGTAAATATTTTTCTTTACCCATTAAGCACCTGAAGGCTCAAACTGACCTGAATTTGCATTTTACTTTCTTAGGGCTTTTTAGTCTTGTAAGTATGTTTTTACAGATATTGAAAAAAATGAGAGCCTCTTCTGTGAAGCAAGTTAACTAGTTGCTTGTTCTAAGTCTACATGTATAAAAAAACCCCCCAAAGCCCCCATTCCTGCATTCTGCCACACAAAGGGATTCGTGTTGGAGGCTGTTAGCATGGTCATAAGCTCGCTGTTCTCTTGCCTGCATGTTTATTTGATATTAGGTAAAATAACATGAATTCTTTCTAAATCTCACTGCCTCGGCAATTAGTGGAGACTTAAGGCTTCAGAAGAAAACCGTGTATGAAAAGTGAGTATTCACAGGCAATACAAGGGCAATGTCAGAGTAGTAATCACTTGGTTGCTTCCTTTGCCTGTTTTCGTTTGTGTGATTTATTGACTGTGATTTGTTTATCAGTTGTGGCTTTTTTCCTTGCTTGCATTTGTGCACTGGTGAGTAGCTAGAGTGCTGCCAAGGGTAGTTCTGTTACCCATGGAATGCTTTCTTCTGAGATGAAAGTGTGCTTCAGCTGTGTAGATATCAAATAACCATCTGATCAATTCTTGCTGTGCAGAGGAAAACATCTATTTCCATTTCTTTCTACATGGGTAACTTCTATGGAAATTAGGTGTTTCATGAGCACACTAGAGCTTCAGCATCAGTATAGCATGAAACAAAGTGAAAGTGGGAGAAGGAATTAGCATGTGAGTTGATCCTATCTCATGTTTAGAAATTGAATAATTTTTACTCTTTCTTTATAAAAGTCTTCTGACAGAAAACTGAAACCATAGAGGAATTTTGCACTAATTCTATCTGTGGCAAAAAGTTTTCAGCTTACAATATTAGAAATCAGGTCAAGATATGTGCATTTCCCAGCCCTATAAAAGCCTTTTTCTCCCTTATCATTAAGTCTCTACTTGTGATACATAAGAGCAAATAGTCTTAAATATAACTATATGCATTTTGGATTTACCAGAAATGAATGAGAGAGGAATAAGACATTCAGGTAAACACTAGCACTCTGGCATAAAACCAGATTCTGAAGATTTAAGCATAATCCTTGATTCTGCAGAGCTCAAACTGCTATAATTCCTACCCAGCACAGCTCTTAAGCACATATATACCTCTAAGCATTTACCTAGTTCTGCAGGGATCTGTGGGAAAAATTAATGAATTTAAGGACCAAGAAATTACAGAAATGCTTTGTTAGTGCAAGGATGGAATGCTTGTAACTTTGCAGTATCAAGCCTATCTTTCTTTCTTTGTATTTTTCTCAAATTAAAAAATAATTTAGCTATTATAACATAGACTTTGCTGCTGTCTCATGGGATTCTATTTTTATGTGTGTGTTTCATTGGATTTAAAACAAAAAAGATGGTGGTTTTCTTTTCTAAAGGAAACATAATGTTTTCCCCCGTGTATCATTACGCTGACTTTCCAGGCAGAGAGGAGCAGCAGGGGAATTGTTAGTGTGCACGTTAACTCTAAAACCTGCTTGCATCCACTGAATTTTTTAATGCATTTTAGTATAATCCAGCTGTGCCCTTTTTGACAGCACTGCAGGTACAGTTGTGTCTCAGTGATTACCTGACATGGCTTCTGCTGGCCAGGCAAGCTCACTCAGAGTGCATACATATCCCCCAAGGTAAAAGGGAGGCCTGAGGAGTGTAAACTGCCCAGAAGCTGTGTTTCATTACCTCAGCAAGGTGAACCTTTCTGTAGTGATTTCTTTTTCACCATGCAGTGACGCAGTGCAAAGAGGGGTGTTGGAAACAGGGAGAAGGAAGAGCTGCTCTTCCCATTATGCAGAATGAGGTCTGGAAAAATTAGCCCAAGGTTACAAATAATGGCTGTTGTGGTTGAGTCACAGGTTGCCATCTTGGTTGCAATCTTGACTGTTGTGTTGGGAGACCCTGTGCCTCTTCTGTCACACAGCTGGAAGGAGTCTGACTGAAACCCTTTCATGCCCAGGCCTGCATCTTCCTCAGCTCTAATGAGACCCTGCAATTAACTGCTGCTTTGTGGAGCTCTGCTGGGTCAAACTGGAACTATTGCACTTGACAAGGATAAGTGCTGTAGAAATGGCTCTTAGTCTAAAGAATGGCACAGAAGGCAAATGTTTGACACAAAATAAAAATGAAATTCAAAATTTTTGTGGTGGAGTTGGTAAAAGAATGCAACTTACTGCACTGTTTCAGAATAGTCCAAAAATTTGCAAAATACAGCACTTCCTTTTAATTCCTGTGGCTTTTTCCACAAAAATTTATTTATTGACTCTTTAAAGGTATTAGTGGGCAACCCAAAATCAGAGACTGGTCAGATGTGAGAATATACTGTCCTAAATGGTTGCTGTTGAAAAGTATGTGAAAAACATCTTGGATGGAGGAGACTCAGAATAGATAGGGAAGTAAATTCACCATTTTCACTGGTTTAGAGTCCACTGCTGACTGTGGAGGGTAGTCTGATCCTCCTGCTTAGTAAGAAATGAGAAAGAAGAAAAGTTGGTAACATAAGACAAATATCTATGTTATTAGTGAGCCATGGAGTTTGAGAAATGTCCTCTGGAGGTGAAGAAATGAAAGATTTCAAGGTCCAGACCAAAGCATTACTCCACAGATTTGCTGAATGGACCTCAAACTGTTTGCCTGTGTATGCTCTATCTATTTCAGAAATTACAGTAACAGTGTTTTATCATGCTGATTATCATCAGTGTAAAAGATACCCACAAGTGTGGGTGATCCTTGTGTTGCTTTGTGTAAGGGGTTCCGGAAGGCTTGTGAGTTATAGGCTGAAATTTGGAAAATGTTTTGGATCAAAAGTTCAAAGGCTTATTTTGACCCCTGTAATAAATACATTATTTCAGATAAGATTTATTGGAGAAAATGGAGCAAAGAGATCAGAACACACTGTGAGTTACATTCTATTGGTGCTTGTTCAACATAACTCTATTGCAGTCAATGCACATGTATCAGCCTAAGACCACTGCACCCAGCAAAAGCATACAGACCCCCACGGATCCGGGGTTGTACTTGGAAATGGGGAACTTACTGTTTAGGATCAGTTGTCTTTCCTTTCAACTTCTTGAAAATTCAAGATGTTTTATGATTATATGACATGAATATTTTAAAGCAATTCTAAGAAAAAACACAAAGTCATGACTCATGTCCCAGCATGTGCTTAACTTAGCATATGGTTTATGTTTCCTTGAGGTTTCTTTATTAGATCATAAAAGAAGGTAGTGGTACTTCTGTGCATATACAATTCAGAAGGTTTAAATGCTGTATTTTTTGAAGGTAAAGTATAGAGTAGTGTGTTTAGTAGTCTCATCCTGTGTAGTTGATATGCCTGCTTTTTGGTCTTTTGGTTTTTTGGTGTTTTTTTCCTTCAACAAGTCGGTGAAAATTGAAATAGGCTGGTAGTGAGCCAAACAATAAAACATACATGGACGTTTATTGATAGCAGTCCCTGTGCTCTACTCAGTCACAAAGATAATTGAAATGCTCACAATATAACCTGAAGATTTTTCCTGACCCTTTGCCATTTAGGAATTTCCCAGCTTTGTAGTACGTTTCATTTATCTTTCCCATTTGTCGGTAGGTTTTATATTACAGTTTTTTTACTTTATTTTTTGTAAACAACATAGTACCCTTTATGTGTATAATAGAGATTTTTGACAGTTTCATATATATTGAAATCCTTCAAGGGGAAATGATTTAGTATAATGGGGTTTTATGTTGTTAGGATCAGAACTGAGCATATACTTTTGATCTGCTTTGTAATCAGCACCATGAAAAGAATTCACCCAAAATGTCAAAAACCAATTTTCTAAGCGCTACGTTTTCTTACTTTCATTTTCATCGCAGATTTTTCACTGGAAGGGGGAGCTAAAGAATTCTATAACTTAGACCATCTTTGTGGTGGATGACATTTAGCTCTGCCTAGGGGAGTTGTGATGTACCAAACAGGGAGAATAAAGGAAGCCTCAGGCAAGTGAGGGTGTTGTTGCCCAGAACTGTGCCAGGGTGGGCTGACTTTACAGCTCTGGTGCTCTGGGTTGTGCAGAGAGAGCACCATAAACACTGTGTGCAAGGTCAGGCTGACATCCCTGGAGCCACATGTAGCTTGTGAGGGCCTGCTGCTCTTCACACAAGCTTAGAGCATAGTGTCAAAAAAGCTAATTTTTTCTGCAAACTACTATCACAAATGCTTTCACTTTGGGCCCTTACTTTCTGCTGTATTGCCTGCGATCTGGAAAGGATCCAGAAGGAAAGATCTTCCCTGAAGATGTCCATGGTAGTAAAATGAACCACTCTAGTGGAAAAAAAAGTTTGATTTTTGCCCCTCTGGTTTTAATGCTTCCTGGGCTGTGAGTCTGCTGAAGGTCTAACATTTCGGACTCTTTGGCTCCTTGTTTTGTATCATTTGACTAAATGAAAGTTCTTGTATTTCACACACCAACCCTGAAAGGATCAAGAAAAAGTGACCCATCCCAGGAAGTAAATGACAGAAAAAATGGTATGAAAAATCAGGCTCTGTTTTCTTTTTCTTCCAGTTATTTCCAGTGGTCTTCAGGAAGCAAAGCAGTTACTGAGGAGGACTGGCCAGCGAAACAAGGGTTTTCTTGGGTTGGGTGTCTCCCCTGCCTCTGCAAATGTGTGTGTTACTTCTCCACTTGAGGTCTTTCAGCTTCCTTTTAGCCATGGGCAGTGCTTGTTTTTTTTTATCACTTAGCTGATTTGTTTCAGTTGAAAACAAATGTGAAGAGCTTATTTAGTCCTTTCCAGGCAGCTGCTGGTTAAGAAGGAGAATCGTTTACTATTGCTGGAGCATAGAGCAAAGGAGAATCACACTGGAATTTGTGCGTAATTAGAGATCTGTGAAGGGACAGGGCCTTGAGGAAGCTGGGGATGGTCATGCCTTGTTGACCTAATGGAGAGAGCTAGCTCTGCCCTTGTGCTTGAGACTGACTAACAGCAGGAGAGCTGAAGACTGTTCCTAGTGGCAGCGTGAAACAAATGCTGCAGTGAAATAGAATTGGAACAGGAGCAAATGGGCTGACAGCAGTGTGCCAATGTGCTGTGGCTTTTAAGATGTGCATGGAAGACTTGAAAGTAGTTGATTGTAAATGCAGGAATGTACTTTTTAGGGGTTTAAATTGTGATTTGCCTCCCCCTCCCCAGCTTGCCAGCTCTGGTTCTGCAGCCTGGCACCTCTGCTGAACCCTGGACTGGGAGCAGTGCTCCCCTCTGCCAGCTGGGGCTGAGAGAGGGTAGCGGGCTGAGAGAGGGTAGCAGGCCGATAGAGCAAACAGGAGTGGAGCACTGGATAGCAGTGATTCAGCAAGGGGACATATGCCCCTGACAGTGCCTGTATGCATCATCAAGGTTCTTGTAACAGAGGTGAGTTCAAAATTGGGTCATCTCCCTCTGCTGACTCTCCTCTTTGTCTTTTAAATTGTATTTGCAATCTCTAGCTCTTGTCACTGTTTGATTGGCCAAAACATAGCTGTCAGAGGTCAAGGATTTTAATCAGGAGAAAGAACTGGTTATTTTAGAATCATTTGAGGGACAAATTCTGCCATTTAAACAGGCAGAAGAATTCTGTGGCTCTGAGAACTGGTAAATAGCTTCCTTGGAGGAGTGGTAATGTTTGGAGAACTGAGGGGTGGAAGACAGTGATAGAGAAAGGAAAGAAAGAAGCATCCAGCACTGGAGACCTGGAATTACAAAATACTAGTCCACTGACAGTCTGATACGTGAATGTGACCTAATTTTTTTGTCCTTAGAATAAAAGTGAACTCCTTGCTAATTATTTTGGTATGATAAATGAGAAAGCTTAAAGAAGAGGAGGAAATCTCTCTCCTTCTTCACTTTTCCTTATACTAATACATCAATATGATCTCAGTATGCTTCTGGCTTTCCCTTTGGGCTCTTTGCTTTATATACTATAACTTATGAAAAAGCTCGCTTGCCGTGTGTAATATATAATAAAAGATGATGATGTGAAAACTGTTAGATCTTGAATTTTACTGTAATACATTAACAATTTAAAAGTAATACAGTGAAAAACAGTGGGTAAGATTGGATTTAGAGATTTTGACAAAGAATTCCTAACTATCATGTTGTTTTTTTCTGCTAGGGAACTTGGTTGAAGGTGAAGTATACCCTTTCTTTCTCAGTGACAAAGATTTGGGGTTTTGCCTCTAAAAGTCAATCTAAATCATAGGATGTGACCCAAAAACTTGTCACTTGCTTGTAATGGTAAAAGAATTCCATTTCATGTTGTCGACTTTTCATTACTCCCTGTGTCACAAAAATTGTTCACTTCAAATCTCCTATGTTCCTGAGCTGAATTAAATTGGCTGGCTTCTGGTTTGATGTAGTACTTTGTCTCTGCTTGCTGTTGTTGTCTTTTATCCTCTGAAGGAAGTTAAAGTGGAAATATAAGTGAATGTGCTTTTCAATAATGAGAAGGAGGAAAGTGTGCTTCATATGAGAACAAAAAGCAATTGCAGGAAAGAGCAGTTTCTCCCCATTTGAAGAAAGAAACCTCAAAGAAATAAGAGGAATGATTTCATTAAAAAGAGAATAATCTGTAATCTTAGTCTGTCGTCTTCCACTGCAGAGCTTTCATCAGTAGCATTGCTCATCCTATCTTATTTTATAAGCAAGAATTAACTATAATAAGTTAATAATATTATTATATGTTAAAGTGAGTTGTTGCGTCAGCCACTCGGGTGTAAACACCGCCTGGCTTTGAGGAGAACATGATTCAGTTGCTTCTCTTGGAAGATTGATGGCTAAAGCAGCAATCTGTTGGTCTGCATGTTCATGGTGTCTCACCAGGACAGTCTCATGGCCTTCACTAAGGCTGACAAATTGATCTTGACATGTTGAGAGATGGTTGAAATGCAACGACAGCTGGGAAATAATAAGAATCTTAGAGAACATGACCTATGAAGGATAAAGGAATGAGGTTGTTTTCTGCTAAAGAGAAGAGGATGAAGGGGATTGAAGGGACAGGGATTCTGCTTATCAATACTAAGTAGTTGTTGGAGATAGAATAGTAATTGCTGTGCTAGTGCTAGGCTGAAGAGCAGAGCATTGGACTTGTGGTGCTGCTCAGTTTGTTTCAGTTAAGAAATAGCAAAATGCCCTCATTTCTGTGGTAGATTTGACAGAGTGTAAGGTTATGTGGGAAACTTGTATAAGCCCTTAGGGGTTTTAGGAGCATGGCAGATGAGCATCTGGTGATGTCAACTTGTTTGATACTGAATCAATGATGGAGTCTCCAGAAGTCATTTTCAGTACACCTTTCTGTCATTTAGATTGTATGTACAACACAAATGGCGGAAAAGTACATTGGTATTTTTCATTTTTTATACATTTGGTGTTATATATATATATATACCAAAAAAATTGGTATAAATACCAATTCAAACTCTTGTGAGGACTGTGATTTAATGCCCTCCTGCTCTCCCTCCACTGTATGAATGCCCATTCCCATCTCTAGTGGGAGCCTTGCTACTAATACTGTAGAAGAAATCCAGCTCAATGCAGTTGAGTATGTTCTGTTTCTCCCTTCCTTTTGCCCCTCATGTGCTTAGGCAGGCGAGTTCTTTAAATATAGAGATTTTGAGTATTTGAAGCCTCACATCTTCCCTATTCAAAGTGATGGAGGAGCAAAAGAAGACCTTATTGCAGGCATGACATGCAATCAAAATTTACTGTGCTTTGACTGACAAGTACATGTAAAAACTGCCTTTTATTCTCATCATTCAGAAATTTTTTGCCCCTTAATGATTCAGTGACTAGCTGCGGAAAGTAATGAAAATATGGGGGGTTTTTCTGATTAAAAAACATGACACTTTCACCAAGCTTTACCTGGAAGGCTTGTGGAAAGCTAAAGTCTAAGGGGGTAGCTGAGACTTCCAAGTAAGTGCGTAAAGATGTTAAGGGTTTCCTGGTTGTCTGAGAAGTTTGACTTTTCTGATTTAAATATTTAAGTCCACCTTTACTCTCATGACCTTGATCTTAAATTTGTCCTTTGAGTCTTTAGAACATTCTCCCATTTCCCTCAAAGACAGAACCTGTCTTATGAGATTTCCATGCATAACTTCAAGCAATTTACATAGAAATGTCAAGGTAAAGCTTGCAATGGTTTTACCTTGGGGGCTCACATATGGTAAACAAAATACAATAGGAATTGGGTAGTAAAGTATGAGTGTTCATGAGCTCAAATAAGGATTTTCTATCTTCCTAGTAAAAAGCTTTGTTTAAATTAATAATTTTATTGATTATTACCTGGCATAAAATGACAGCTGTACAATGCACCAAGAATTGAAGATAACTCACTTGGCCTGTTGTAAAGCAAATTAATATTGACAGTCTGTCTATTTTTCCATGTAATTAAGCAGTAATAATCAAAGCTCAATGCTTTTCTTGGAGATTAATGATGACTTTTAAAATTAATGGTGTAAGGTGAAAGCAGGGACCATTAACCCTAGCAAATTGTTAAGAATCCAGAAAACACACTGGGCTGAGTCATTCAATTTGTTTTATGATTATTTAAACGCTGCTGCTTTTTCCTCTATTTATGTGAAAAAAAAAAAAGTATATTCCTACATGCTAAATAGTTCAAGATTTAACAGTTTCATAGTAAGCAGCCAAATGAAGAGTAGGATCATTTTCCAGCCATGGTCACATCTGGGAGCAAGCCCAGTGACTGTTTCTGGCACTGTTTCCTGAAGTCCCTACTTCTCACTTTTTTCACCACATAGGTTCTAGAATTCGTCACTGGTACTTAGTCATGTCGCTCTCTCTCATGAAATTACTCGCCTCACAGGTGATAAAAGCAAAACTACCATGTGGTGTTTTCAGGATCATCCCACCCTTAGTGCCTGGTAAAAGGAACCACATCAGCACTTCCACTCTACTTGTGCTCAGTGGGAAAGACATTTCCCAAATAACTTTTTTCTAAGACACACCCTTCATTATTAATATTTTCGAACCAAGTAGTGGACAGCAAAAAAATGTAGCAGGAATTGGCTATCTGGGTCTTTGCTCCCAGGGAGGTGCAATAGAATTTACTACACTTTCTAAAAATGTCCTTCAGGTGCTGAGTTGAATGTGGCACTCACTGTAGTCAACAGCATAAATGCTATTGAGTTCTCTGGTGCAAAATCAAGATGAAAGCTCTTCATTTCTTTTTTTTTTTCCTTTCTTACAATAGCACAAATCAGAAGTGATTTAGTTGAAATCAATGGAGTGACATCTTCAAGAGGTGACTCAAATCTAAGCTATTGCAAATTCATGCTACACTCCTGCCACACTTCACAATGGGAATACTCCTGTTTCAATTAGATGTGCTATGAGAAAAGTTCTTTTTACTAAAGCTTTTGAAGTGAGAATAGTTATTGAGATTTTAAAACTGCTTCCAAAATGTTGTACTTAAGTTTTAGCTGTAGGAGGTAGACAAACACTCTTTGCTCCTTAGCTTGCCTATCTAGTAGTAACCAGACACCAGTAATTCACAGTAGTTGCACTAACCTCCTTGCTTAGAGATTTCTTTCTACTGAGTGCAAGTGGCAGCTTTAATAACTTAATGAATAACCAGAAAAGAGCAATGTCTGCTGTGGTGTGGGAGACACAAGTATCTCTAATACTAAAAGGTCTGATTTTCACCTAAAAATGTTGAACTCTTCTATGTCCTGCATATTTCTCTTGTGCTTGGGCAGATTGGTTTGTGTTTGAGAAATTAAAGAGAAGTCTGTTTATCCATATATTTCTTTAGAACTATAATTCTCTTTGAAAACCAGACTAAATCAACAAACTCATTTGGAATAGTTTCCTGCATAACACAACTGAGCATGTTGCAAAGCCAGATGGGTGGATTAGACGGTGTGGGGGGTTGGTTTGTTATTTTCTTTCTTCCTGAAATAATTCTTGTTAACAGTTTCTGTTTCTTTATATTTTGGTAGAAGATTGAGACAACAGAAATTATCTGTAACGTATTGAAAACCAGCCAACAAACCAATCCCTCTATTATTTCTGTAAATGTTACCTTTGTTTTGATCTTGAACTGTGGTACTGGAACAGAATACAGGTTTTAGTGACACTAAAAGCAAGACAGTACAAAAAGCATGTTTTCTGCAGCAGATTCCATAGTATACAGTGGAATCCTGCAGAAATTTACAAATAGTTGCATGTGAAAATCCTAGAAGTCTTGAAAAAATCTTCTCTTTGATCACAGTGTTGATATCAAGTGTCATTAATAATCACATTAAATGATGTGCTGTGTGGTTTAGGTTTGTTGTACAGCTTTCTAATATGTTGATTTTTGCACATACTCTTTTGTGGCAGTCTATGCTGATGACGTCCCGGTAAGACGTCAATTTATGTTCCTCATGGCTGTTTATTGCAGCATAGAGCAGTTGCTGAGAGCTCTAACAGGTATCTGCTGGCACTGTCTGGAGTCACAGGAGTAAGCAGCAGCATTTTACTTTAGGTTTGTAATCCACTTGTAAATGGCTAAACATTGTCGTGCCATGCCAGGAATGAAAGACTGACCCAGATTGTTACCTGCTCTGTGGTGCTGGTAACACAGTAGGGAATGTTCAGGCAAGTCTGCATGGGTCCTGAGTCTGTCTCCCTGGGCAGTGGTGCATGGTCCTGCTGCTTTATTTGCTGTAGACATTGCTAATATTGGACAAGTCCACAGAAGCAACATGTGGCAAAACAAATTGTAGGAAAGCAAACCTCAGTCTAGCATCGGTGTGGAACTCCAGTGTGGCACAAGTTTCCTTGCAAAGTGTTGAGAATAAATAGGATTGTGTGACAGCCAGATATATCTGCAGTGCAAGTGTCCTGTATTTTGCTGCACTGTTCTGGGGCATGAGAGTACCTGAGAAATGTGCAAGCACTGGCCAGAGCATAGTGCTACCAAACAGAAAGGTTGGAGTATGTGAAGCTTCCTTTTTTCTAGCCCCTGATAACACTGGGAGAGTCTGGATAGAGCTAAATTCAGAGTACTCCCAAAAGAGAGCCTGCCACCCTTCTACTTACTTTTTTCCCTTCATCTGAACTGCTGTCCTACTTCAACCCTGCCAGGTGTTGGCTGTGGTGATGATGCAAAGCTGTTACACAGCTTCACAAAAAGACAGCTGTTTTACACTCACTCTTCACTCTGGGTTATCCCACAGACATTACCCTGTGTGCACCGTGGCTCAGACAAGACAGCCTCTGAACAAAAGGGAACATGTAGATTCCTCTGTTTTGTCTGTGAGTCACTGAATTCAATCAAGTGATAAAAAGGGAAGGTTAATGCAACTGCTTTTGCATGTAGCACACGTACAGAAACTCCAGCTGTCTACCTGCAGCATTTTGTGTGATGTGGAGTCAGAGCAGTGCTGCTATCAGCTCTCTAAGGGCTCTGATACCCACAGCTGCTCCCGTCTGTCCCCAGACAAATCTGAGTGCCCTTTCTGCTGTTGGGATGGAGGAGAAGCATGTTCATAGGGAACATTGCAGAGACTGCAAGTGACTGCCTTGTAAAGGGGGATAAAATCTGCTCAAGCTGTGGAAGAGGTGTGAGCAGCACTGGTGTGGCTGCCTTTTAACCTGCTGGAAAATATGAAGGTCATTCAGTGAATGCTGGCACAAATCCTTCTTTCTGGGTCCTGTGAGATTTGACTTGACTTTCCAAACCCTAGACTGTCTATATTTTAAATACAGTTAATTAGGCTGTTGTACCACTCTCAGGCATAACTGCTAGGTCCAAAGCAACTTAGCATTTTTCTGTCACTGGAGCTTTCTGCACTAACAGCTTCAAGAACTTTATGCCACTGAAATGCTTATCTTCATTGCCCTTCACTACCACAGCTGACAGCTCTCTCCTGGGAGTCAGCTTAGAGATTTCTGCTCTTCTTGTGAAATACCATGACGTGTTCCCTTTTAGACTCTTCTCAGCCCAGTGGAAAAACAATACAAGTGCCCCTAAACTCCTGCTTTGCAAGTGTTGAACAGTGAGATGAGACGGAATTGCTGTTCGGTTGTCAGAAACTTTGATGTGCGTTCAGCCCATGGATGAGAATGGATAGGATATCAGTAAAATCTGTGATTTCAGTACGGTTGAGATAATGTCTTCGCTGCTGATGTACCCACTCTGTTATGCGATAGTAAGACACATTTCATTTTGAAATTTGTAATTTTCTAGTGCTGTCAGTAATACAGCTCACCAAGACATTTACTGCGCTGGGAAACACAGACAAATGTGCTTTGTTCCTCATTCATTATCTTGCTATGAAACATAAAGATGAATTTATCCAGCTACTTCAAACAAAATCATTCGTTCTTGTTGAGTCTCATAGAATTCTTTTCCCACTGTTAAGTTTTATTGCAGCAGTTTCCACACCAGGAACTTAATGTAAGTTGTTAAGCAGTTTTGGTTTTCCTAATTTAAAAAAAAAAAGAAAAAAAGTCCAATCTTTCTCTTGTTACTCACAATAAGTGAAATGAATATTAGATGGCAGTATTATGGGTGGTGTGTGGGTCTAGGCTACTACAAAACTATCAAAACTATGCAGTTACTTTAACACCTACTAAAGCTATAGAAACACCTATTAAAACTACAAAATCAAAAATATTAGAATATGAACAGCATATCCACACCAAGTGTAGCAGTTGTTTTTCATTTGAGGCCTCTACATTTTCTGCATTGACACGGAAATTTGCCAGAAAACCAGCTTTCAGGCCTTGGCTGTGATCACTGCTCATATTAAACTGCTATAGAGATGTTGGCAAATACATCACTGGGATCAGACTGCATAGATTATTTGAGGTAAAAGAACTACATGGCATTTACTTTTTTATTGATGATAAGCCTTTCAAACTTTCTCCTCAGAATTAAGGGAAGAACAGAATTGAAATTGTATTACTTTTTTGAATGAGAAATGGTAAAGGTCTTTTCAAAACCTTCATTGAATTTAACAAAAAACTCTGTTAGTTGTGTAGATGAATGTTACAGAAGTTGATATTTTTGGATGAATTTGAAAATTAGGGTGCTATCTCAGGTCATGATGCAAGTGTGACAATGAACACAATTTTTTCCCCCCATTTATTTTGCCCTTTGCCAGATGTGATTGTTGCTCCCAAGTCAATGATTACACAAAACCTCTTTTGCCACAGGTCAGGATCAGCTTCCTGTCTAGGAAGGTTTGACTCCCACACCTTTAGGAAAAAGGCCATTTATACCAGTTGCTTATCTCTGTTGTAATGGCCAATGTTAATAAAGTGAGTCAGCAGTTTCACATGTTTTGTTTTTAAATTCTTTTTATCCTTACAAGTGAGTATATTAGAAGTCAGCAGTTTTCCTGTATGCTTTTGTGGCGAATTGTACATAACCTACACATCTTTGAATATTTCAGAGTTGGTAATCTACCCCAAGCTCACTTGTCAACATTTGTGTCCAGCTTTTCTTCCTGACACCTGAACAATGTACAAAAGGAAAAGTAGATGCTGGAAATAAAATATGTTATCTGTGAGCATTTGTTTCAGATGGGTCTGTGCCTGGGAGAGGCTGCTGCTTGTGGCCAGCTTGCAGCAGATGGGATGTAGTCTGGGGAAGGAGAGGGTGATGCCCAGACTCCCTGTGCTGGCTGCCTGGCTCTGATGCCACGTGCTGTGATCTGCATCATTTGATCACTGCAGATCATTATAGAATCAAACACTCTGCTTTGCTGCCTGCAGTAACACTTTGGCCTTGCTGTTATCTGTGACTTTTCCCAGAATTTTACATCTGACTTTTGAATGTTACTTTAAATATTAATTTTTCTGACTGGGTGGTGCCTTGCCATCCCTCTCCTCCTCTTTGCCTCGAAAGCACAATACAGAATTACTGAATGCATGAGCGTCACTTGAATTGTTAGTTATCAGCTGCATATTTGTAAATGGTCTGTATGCTACAGTGAAGTGAAGTGAAAGCTGAATTTTCTCTGTACTCCATTGCTGCGAACTCAAAGAAACAAGGTCAGTTATGGAAGAATGCCGTGGCAATTAACATCTTACCGTGGTAGGAATATCAGACTGATTTATAACTTCATTGGATGAAAACTTGAGCGAAAGCTACAGACAAGGCAAAAGTGATTTTACAAGTAGTCCTGCATGGCAAGGACCCTGCCTTGGGCAGATATGGCCACAGTGAAATATGACTGGAGAGTTGTTAAGACAAAGATAGACCTGCTACTTTCTCAGTTCATTTGTGAATCATCACCCAGTGGCCTTTTGGGGCATTAGAAGCAGCTGATATCATCAGTGCTGTGGTTGTGGAAGTGTCCCAGCTTTGGCCCATCTGAGCAGGGTGTTCACTTCCTGGCCCTGCTGTGCCCCTAGGCTGCTAATGGGTTTGAAAAGGTGGTTGTAGCCTGGGATGTTTGTGTAAGAGCTGATGGCAAGGGAAAGGATAGCTTTGCCAAGGCCTTGACAGTGAAAACAAATAGCATACATCTGTGCTAGACAAGTGGGAACAAGCAGAAAAACAGTGAGAGGGGAGTCAGTGACAGGTGAGGACAAGGCATTGCATGGATCAGACAAGGAAGAGGATGTCTCCAGTATGCAGCAGAACGCTGAACGAGAGCTTGGTTGAAGATTGGGACTACATGATCTTGCAGGTTGATATTTTAAGAGGTGTTATGCAGGAAGAACTTGTGGTGTTTAGATATAGTCCAAGTGCAAAGATGACAAGGGGTGTTAAATTTTTTTCTGCAAGTTCTTGATCAGAGCTTTGCCCTTAAAGTCTCTTTAAATAAGACCCACAGATCTGGCCTGGTGTGGCTTTTGCTGGAAGGTATGTTATCCTCCTCTGCTGTCAGGCCCAGTTCCTTTGATACTGGTGCTGGGTGTTCTGCACTATGACCACAGTCTGCTCTCAGGGCTCCACCAGAAAGAACTAAATCAACTCTGAATGAGTTTCCCTTAGCCATAAGAAGAATCAAGGTTCACAGCAGAGAACCTACAGCTAGATGAGTGTTTTTTCTCTGTGAATAGGCAAGCACATATTGGCTGTCTGATGATGAAAGGGGCGTGTCTTTGCTCAGTGTTCAGGAGTCTGTAAATACCCTGAGAGAAGAAGCCACAATGTAGCACTTTTGCTGCTGAAATCCAAGCTCTTGTTTTCATCTTCAAAAGCAGCATATACTTTGCATGTGTCCTTTGTTCCTTTTCCCAGGAGAGAAGGGAAAGGACTGTGGGCTGACTGATCATGGCACACCATAAGATCTTTCCTAAGCATGAAGGGCCACTGTATGTCTCAATGATCTATCACACACCTCTGACTCAAGCAAAGCATTTAGTCCATCGTCACCCCTAATAAACAGTGCAAAGCAAAAGGAAGTAACTGAGGCATGCACACAGTGATCACAGAGCTATTATAGATTTTGTCAGGCCTGGTGGCCAGCTTTTTCGCTTCAGTGACTGGCAGCAGCATAGTGATGGTGTTCATTTACTGCCATGAGGAAGTCATGTACAGGAGGACTTACCTTTCCTTCCTGCATGACTATAGGGGAGAATGTCTGTCTTGGTCCCAGCATCAAGAGCAACTGTGATTTCTGCACCCCAGAGAGCAGAAATTCTGCTTTTGATAATTAACTGTTGGCAAAACCACATGCCTGCAGCCTTTTTTCTGTTTCCTTCATGTAAATGAGCAAGCCATATGTGTTGGGAAAAGAGCGTGTGGGAAGATGTGTATTGCTGCTGCCCCTAATCTTCATGTCACAAATGCTGCAGTTTAAATCAGATGAGGTTCTGATACAATAGGCTGGCCACATGGAGTTTGAGGAAAATACTATACTGCCCATTTAGACACTTTTCAGCATAGATTCTTACTACGCAGGTTTTGTATTTGCACATTTTGTGTTCTTGCTTAAGAGCAACTGAAATTATCCTTGGTTTTTTGAATGAAGGAGGGGGCTGCACACATAGCTGTTCCCTTTATTAGCTAAATTCAGCAGTTATTCACAGCCTGCTTTTGTCCAAAAGAAAGGGGAAAAATTTATTCCTCTGGCTGTTCCAATTCTACTTCAGTTTCTCTGCCAGATTTTCTTTTGGGATCTGCACAAAGAAGTTCATGATGGCAGAGAAGATAAATGGGAGACAGCTATCCTGACATAGGCAGTCTTTGGTGATGCTATGCTTCAGTGTCAGCTGTTGATGGTATCCAGGTATCAGAGATGGGCAACTCCTGGCTTTTCGGTGAGTTAGGACAGTTACAGATAAGCTGCAGTTCTCGCTATACCAGCACTTGCTGTTTTTTCTACTTGCTTCTATTAATTTTAGTCTTGCAAATTGTGGGTGCCTGTAACTATGGATCCTTCCTTAAACTTTCGTTTTTTAGTTGTGAGTTTTCTTCTGTTTGACTTGTTTTCAAGGCCATATGCTTTTGAAAAGTTTTCCTCAATGGATTAGATTCTGTGAGCCATGGCGATTGTTGACATAAAAGATTGCTAATATGTGAAAGCTATTATGAGCTCTGATTGTGAATTTTGTCTGAATAGTGCTCATCAGGTGAGAAATCACAAAGTGTATTGAATCTGTCTTAAGGAAACAAAGACTCATGAGTAGAAATTGTTCTTAATAATCAGGAGGTGAAGCCATGGAATGTAGCCTTTTTTATTATGGCCATGAATCTAAACCGATCAGCAGCTGAAATGAGACCCTTGTTCCCTTGTATTGAAAGCTTCAGTCGATTCTGTACACTGAGCTTTTTACTGCACAGGCCAGCTTTGTATTTTTCCCAGTTACTTATCTCTCTTTTCAAGTTTTCTCTTTGCTTTTTTTCCCCTTAATTTTTTTTTCTTCCCTTCCCTCCCCCATGTCCACACCTCACAACACCAGAGCCAACAAGCTGAAGGGAGACACTGAGGCAGATATTGATGTCCATCTAGAAGTGCAGGATGCAATTCTGAAGCTTTTCACTCTCTTCTTGCTTGGGTAGCTCTTCAGTTAATTTTCAGAGGTTATTTAACTCAAGGTGTAGTCCTGAAGCATTGCAGCATGAAGTCATTAGTCATGAGCAGAATCCTGACATCCTTCTCATGCTTCAGATGATAAAGCCTGTTCTTGCTTAGAGAGCTGGAAGCTGCACTGACACTGTCAAAAACTGACTGGTGTTCGTGCAAGTAGAGGCGATGTACCATTTCTTTATCCCTCTAAGCACCCAAGAACACTGGCAAAACCCTTCTGTGGTGCTTATCTGTGCTTTCTTAGGAGTGAAGGAGGAGAGCTTTGTTGTTTTTGTTGCTCTGGAATACTGCCAAAGCATTTTGCAGGTGCTCTTCTGAACAAACCATCTATATGAGTGTCTTAACGCTGCCCCTGAAATGAGTCTTGCAGAGATTCACCCTGGCCCTGCTGCCATGGTGGTACAGTGTGTTTTTCAGAACACTGTCAACTCATGCAATGGAGGAGATGGCTCAAATGATTGCAGAGATCCCATAAAGAACTTGTGCTGTTTAAACCCTGTAGTGCACAGGCCAAGTGCTGAGAAGTGAGCTCTTACTGCCTCTGGTGCACCTTAGAGCTTTCCTGAGCCTTCCAGTGCTGTCTTGGCCCCAGAACTTCTCTCTTTGCTTTTTTTTTTTTTTTTCCCTTCCTCTCTTCATTTTAATTTGCTTTCCTTTCCTGTGTATATGTTGGAAATGTTTATATCACAAAGATCTATAAAGCCACTTGTGGTTTCTAAGTGCTTTGACTTTCTGCTATTGCCCAGTTCCCACAGCTTGCTTGTGCTGCCGCTGATAATGCTGTGTCACAAGGCAGGGAGGTGGTTTTTGAAAATGTTTGCAGACCTGAAGCTCCTTTTCCTTCGTAGAGAAATCAATATGTTTGCCCTTTTTTGGAATTGGGAGTTACAAGTGTATTACCCTTAGGTGTGCTGCAGTTATTACTTTATTTCCTGCTGAAGTGCTGTAATGAAGAATACAGTTATCATCATGCTTATTTTGAGGAACTAGCAATATGGTCGATCTCTATTAATGATGTCTGGTACAGATTCCTTTTCTCCTCAGAGCCTTTTCAACTGCCTAATAGCACAGAGTAACTTCAAAGAGGGCAGGAGCTGCTTCAGGCTGCCACAGCAGCATAAAAGAGATGTGAAAAGACTTAGGAATTACTTTACTATATACTTTTCTTATATAATCCCATCTTGACCCCTTTTTCCTTACATCACTTTAGTCCGTATCCAGACAAGTGCAGTGTTTCTGAAGTGCAGGATTCAGTTGCTAAATAAGGTAAGAGTAACAGAGACCACAGGCATCCAGGCTGAAGGCAAAGCTTTATGAGGTTGCTAATAAAAAACACGAGAGGCAGGAATAGTTTCTGTTGAACTCTGAGTTCCCACTTGAAGCTGATGCTCAGTTAGGGGCTACATGTTTTGTTAGTCATAAGTTTGCTAATAATCTAACAGGGTTTTTGGTCTCAGGTGTTTGTTTTAAAGGCAAACATTTAAAACTACAAACTGATAATCTTCCCTTAAAACATTATTGTATACTTCCTTTGTCAGTAGCAGCAAAATAAATGCTTAGGAAGAGGCCTGGGCCACACAGAGGACCTTTCAAACTGAGGAGGTGGTGAACGCCAGAATTGATGCAGCTGATGGCTTTGTCATTACTTTGAGTCACAATCTGTGGTTATGAAACAGCTACTTGGAGCTCGATTATGGAATCATTGATAAATCCGCAAAAGCTTATGTTTTAATACCGTCAAAGTGAAAATTAAACCCCTAAAGTCAATTGGTTATAGCAGGATGGTAGCCCTTTAATCACTGCTGTCCCCTGTCTTCTGTTAGTTCTGCCTAAAATGCCATGGCTGAGCAAAGAAATACATAAGCCTTTTTCATGTGATACCTTTCCAGCTTGGCTCCGGGCTCACAGTGCGCTGACTTTTGTAATTAATCAGTAATTCACAGAGTGATTCATGTAGGTTTCACTGGAATTTATACATGTGCTAAGTACATCACAGGTATCATATAAAATTTGTTCATGTGGGTCTTTTTATACATTCAAGACATTAACACTCCAGATAGGTGCTAAGTGAGATTTTTCAGAATTTTGTTGGATGTAACTCCTGTTTGAAAATGGTTCTGAAAATCCCATTAGCACTTACTCATTTCTTTCACACTTACTGATCAAAATGTGCCCTGTGGGCCCATCAAAAGTCATCTGACCATATATTTGCAGCATTAGGATGAGAGCAGGTGAATAAGGACTGCAAATATTTAATAATTTTTAATTAAAAGTGATAAAGAGGTTATCAGAAGCTTTTTTTGAATTCACATTACATTGGAGGACTTAAATTTTCATTATTTTGTTACTGCATCAGTTAATCTCTGGAGGAAAAATTACCCCTGATATAAGGTTAATTGATACGGTGTTTCATACTTTCACCCACTTCTGGACTGTGCCTTTAGAAGCATGAGGGGAAAAACCCTTGTGCCATTGACTTCGATGGAGCCAGGGTTTAATCTTTGTTACAGGGAGCAGCATGCTGATTGGCCCAGAAGAATATCCATGGTAACTAGTGTGTGCTCCTGCAATGTCTGAAATTTATTCATCTAAAACCATCAAAGCTCTGATAATAGAAAACTAAATGTTGATTTTCAATTCTGATTCTTTAAATTATGCTGATACATCATCTTCTGGGAGTGTTTGTGGGGTGTAATTTAATAATGATATTTTTTCCACCTACAGATTATGCAATAGGTAAATTAAAATTTAAGTGCTGAGGTGAAGATGTCTTTGCCATAGTTAATGAAATGATTGTGCAGTATTTACAATTTGTTTATTTTTTTACATAATGCTGGTGGTATCTAGAGTTTTGTTTATCAATTTGAGTTTATATTATTCATAAACTGGGAGAAATGCATAATTTAATAATATATTCTCTCATGCTCTGTTTTCCAATTTCCCAACTTAATCCCTATGAAACCCTATTAGTTGTGCTCTCAATGAATATTTATGTCACATTCACTTGATTCTGGCTTTCTTCCTATTTACAAAGGTTCCTGTAGTGCCATTTGTAAAACCAGGATGTGACAAATGGGGTGCTGTATAATTCACTTGGGCACCTGGAGTTAAAATACCCACACCACAGCTGACGAGGTTGGATCTGCATTCTGTAGCAGTATAAAGTACACCTGAAGTCAAAAGTGGCCAGATCTTCCTGCAAAAGGGCTGTATCAACCTCCTGTCAAGAGTCACAGATGTCATTAGATCACTAGGTTAGTGAAAGCTGAGCCTCAAATTAATGTTAATTATCAAATCCTGAATTTCACTACTTATGAAAATCAATCTCTTGCTCCTGCTTTATGTATGTATGGGACCATGAGATTCTGGCTTTAAGATATAAAGAAATATGATGCCACAAAAACAGCACCAGTGGAAATTTAAATTGGATATTAGGAAAAATTTCTTTGCCACAAGGGTTGTCAAGCACTGGAACAGGCTGCCCAGGAAAGCAGTGGAGTCACCATTCCTGGGGGAGTTTAAAAGGCATGTAGATGTGGCACTTAGGGATGTGGTTTAGTGGTAGATTACAGTTGGACTTGATGATCTTAAGGGTCTTTTCCAACATAAGCAATTCTTTGAAAAGAAGTCTGAAACAGTGTAACTTGAGCTTTTCTTGACCATGTTAGTTGGTGTCTCATGTTCTTGGAGTCATCTGTGCTCTTGTGCTGTTTTGGGATGCTCTTGAGTGTGACAGAGATACATCCACAGAGGAACTATATTGAAGGCATGTGGCATTCTGAGGCTCTTTGAGTATTTTTGAAGAGAAGCTGGACTGGCATCACTGTTCTCTAAAACAAGTTCTGCATTCACCAGGATCTCACCTAAGCCTTCCGCCATGCACCAGCAGAGGTTATAGGGAATGACTGCTCTCGTTTCTGTTGCTGTTAACACACCCATTCATTATTGTTTGATGCCAAGTGTAAATGGAACATGTCAAGGCTCAAGTCTAAAAGGTCTTTATTTTGGCTTTGGTTTCTGCAGTATGCACACACACCATCCCTCTAATACTATTACTACACAGAATCATGTTTGAAATTGCTTTAGTGCTCTCTCTGAACTGGTAATATGAAAGAAATAAAGTACAAACCTGTAATTTTCTGACAATACAGACACAGTTGGAAGCTGTGAGCTTGCTTGCATGTCTTGTAGGGATGGATGTGACGAAGTTACATGTTTCCATTTCAGTCCAATGGCCATTGTTACAGTGTGTTTTCCTCTTTTTGAAATGTGACTTCTTTCTTTATTGGCTGTACCGTTTACTTCAGGACAAGGGTTACTTTATGGGCTTTGCATTTTTACTTTGTTTTCATTGTTTGATTTTGTGTGGTGCACAAATGTAAAATATCAGTGTACAAAAAATGCATAATCCTTTGTGAAAACTTGATGCCATAACTCTCACTCCTTGTCCTCTGGTCTCTTTCCCTACTCTATCAATGTGCACTTGGTCCAGAGCTAACACCACTCTTTGGAATGAGGAGTAGGAGAAAGCTGAGCTGAGATGTTGCTTAGAGCATTTATGAATCAGCTGCATGCAGGTTCACTGTCAGAAATCCCTCCTGGTGGTGAGTTCTATAAGGAGTGCCAGCAGCTCTGGGATTCAAGTTTGGCTGTTCTCTTCTTGTGCTCAGGCAGGAGCTCTGTGGCATTTCTCTCACCCAGCATGGAGGGAATATGTTTTTAAACAAGACTCTGAGAATCTATTGACTTTCATTTGAGAATGAAGGTGGTAAATGCCTTACTTACTTCAATTTTATTGCACAGAAAAATGTTTTATGCTTCAGTTTTCTGGCACCAGTTCCTGTGACTTTTGAGAATAGATAATAACTCATTCTATAGCTTATTTAATGCTGATGAAAGTGCTGGGTTTTAAAGAAACATCACACTGTCAGGTTGTTCCACAATTGTCTTTTGTGCATTGATATGAAGAACATAGGCTACTCTTGGCTACAGGTGTTTGAATTGAATTCTGCCTTGTTATGGAGTAATAGTAGGTGAAAAGTTGATTATCCAATTTAGAATAATAAACCAGGGCTGAGATCTTGGATCTCCTCAAATGGATGTGTGTCTTGTCGTTGACTTCAGTGGGAACATGATTTCTTGATTTTGCCATGGTGTAGTTGGCACAGTTATACTATTGAAATGAGAAACAAAGTTTGATGTAATTAATGTAACTTGGAGCGCTGAGATCTATAGAAAGATGTCTCTTCTTGTCTTAGAGTGATACAAAGTGAATTTCTATTGTTTCAAGCTAAGCAAGTGCCTTTTTGTCCAAGTCCTGTAAATACTCTTATTAGGCTTGCTCCAGGTTTGCTGTGACTAGTGATTCTTCTCATCTTCAGTGCTAACTGGTTTAAAAAATGCTATTATTTTATTGTGCCTATGTGCCTCATCTAAGGAAATGAATGACAACATTTGACAAAGATGTGGGATTTTTGCTCTTTATGAATAATTTAAATTCCTTAATTGAAGCACTGGATTTTTTTCTTGAGGCAGGTAAATCAGCTCCTCAAGGAAGAATATGACATGTAGCACTTGTGTAGCATGCCATCATTAAAGTGTTCTTCTGGCCTGCAATTTAAATTTGGAAGGAAATCCATTCCCTAAAGGAATAAAAAGGGCAGGATTGGTGGCCAAAAAGTCAGGGTGAGTTAGTCACCAGAAAAATCTTTTATTCATGGAATTAATAAATAAGGGAGAACTGTAAAAGACATGCTGCTGGGTTTTGTCACAAAAATGAAATAAAAGGAATTGCAAAGCTGGCTTTCTGACAAAATGTCACTTCCAGTTTAAAGCATGGTTTAAAATTGAATGCAAAAACTGCTAATCAGTTTTGTCCTCTTTTGAGTTTGTTTGTGTCTTCTGTGGGTATTTTTAGATCTGAAGGTTTCCTTTATCAGAATATCCATGGAGGGCTCTCTTCCATGCAGAAAGCTTGGCCCACAGAATCCTATTCATTTGAAGCTGGCCTCCTGCCACTTCCCCTGGCTTGCTGGAATAGACAAGGTACCAGTGATGTCCCAAACAAATAGGAACTGGGGCAGGAGGGATCCTTTAGAGGCTCAGACAGCCTTCCCTCTCCCTCTCCCTTATTAAATACTATTTGTAGTTATGAAATTTGTGCCTTTTGGCTTTAGAAACTGACCTGCTAAAAGAGAAGTCTGCATTTTTAAATAAACTTCAGTCTTGAATGTGACAGCTTATTTTTTGCTTGTTCATTATTTGTCTTTGCCTAAAAAGCATCCCTCTAGATACCGCACATTTTTAATTGCTGTGGCCTGACCAAGCTCACTCTGAGTAGTTGAAGGGAGCAAGAGCAAAAGGATCTTTTCTTTCTGTCTTTATGGAAACATATAGAAAAAACAGGGGGTTTTTTTTGTTTTCTTTTTTCCTGTTTAAAAAACCCATCCAACTGTAACCATTAAAATCAGTAAGGGTTTTGTTATGGGAGTGCTTTAAAAGCAGTTCACTAAGATGGAAGCCTGTGAAGTGTCCTTTTTGGACTGAAATACACAGCGACTCACGCAGTCAGAACGAACCCTTGCACTCACACATAGCATGAAATGGGGATGATTTGTTCTCCTAACACTTCAGGTGAGCTCTTTGAGAAGATCAGAGGATCTCGTAGCATTCGCTCAAGTGTCCAAACTCTGACTTCTCTTTTATGTGAGACAGGAGTAACTGTTACCTAATTCCTGTCACGTAAAGACATTTTCAGGAAGAGAAGAATCAAACCTTGAGTCTATAAAACAGGAAAGATCTGTAGGTTCATAGTTTTGTACTTGGAAGGAAGCTTTAATACTTTTCAGCAACATCTCTGACCCAGTTTAGTTTTCATTATGTCATAGTACAATTCATGTAATGTTTTTTCCTGGAATACATATATCATAAGTTTGTTAGCATAGCAGTAGTTCTGGAATGTCATACATGGTATGCATAATAATGAATTGATGTTTATTCTGTGCTTCCAATCTTACCTTAAAGATTTGAAATGAGAAAATGAAATTTTACAATTGCAGTTTTATCCCCTAGACAATGGCACCAACATAGCATATGACCTCCTAACTAAATTACTCTGAATCAGCTTCACCTGAATTTAACAATGTAATCTCAGCTGTTTTGTAAATAGAGCAGGGCTGTGAATCTGCTCTGGTCTGTGCTTGCTGAGTGTCTACCCAGGCTCCAGCCTGTACTCATAATGGCATGATTTTCTTGCTGTAGCAGTTTGACCAGATGTAATTACAGTGCCTTCAAAAGACTGTCTTCTCATTTTACATGAACAGAACATGAATTAGACCTAAACATATCGTTTAGGATAACTAGAATCCAAATGCAGTATCACTGTGTAATTAACATATCTTTCTATTCCTGCAGAAAGGATTCTGTTCAGAATGAATTTCTATTATGTTCCTGTTATTACAGCAGTGAAGGTGAGATGCCACCTGTGTTACCCATTGCAGTCACAGAACAGATAAGCTGTATTTTGTTGTCAAGATGTGAGTCAGTTTTGCAGTCTGGCCTGTTGTAAGAAGGTTCTGCCACTGCTATCTTGCTCTGCTAAGTACCACTTATCTGGGTAGGGCCTGGTCATGTGGCCAGTCCCCAGCTCAGATCCTGCATCTGGCTCCCTTTCAGCAGTGAAAGTTGGGCCAGCAGCTGGACTTCGATGATCCCTGTGGGTGCCATCCAACTCAGAATATTCTGTGGTTCTTTGACTATGGGTTCTTTGGTTCTGGGAACAGCAACTTAGATTTATTCACCACTTGCTTGCTTAAGCTTTGCTTTTGCTTCATACAACATGTGATGTCAAACAATAAAAGGGAAACTTAGCAAAGATTTTTTTTTTTTTCTATTTTTTCTTAGCACTCACTTTTCCCCTCACAGAGTTCAGGAAAGTTTTAGGTTTGTGGGAAAGTGCACAGGCCTTCATCTGAATCTTTCTTCTTACACCTCTTGTGCAATGGCCTCAAAGTCAAGACTTCCCCCACCTCCTCTACCTTCTGTCAAGTCCTCCCCTTAGCAAGGATGGAGTGACTGACTTTGGTTTGGAAAAACTCTCCTTGGTTGGCTGAGGTTCTGAAGCTGCTCCCCTCAAGGTTACATGACTGGAATAAGCCTATGCAGCTCTACCTTTCCTATGCTTCCTACATAGGTTTCTGTGGAAAAAAATAGTTTGTTCAAAGGCAACAGAGCTTTCTGGCAGAAATCTCCTTGTTCAGGTGGCTGGGTGTCTTTTTGGGTCAATGACCCTGAATTCCTTTGTTGCAAAAAGGCACAGCTTAATCACCTTTAGAGCTGATAATAGGTCTGTTATGTATTCCCTGAATTTTTATTTTTATGTGAGAGACCAAAGGTTGGTAAATAGAACCTGACTTTTCTTCCTTTCTCCTGTTTTTTCTGGAGGCAGCTCACTTCCCCTGCTAATAAATTGATGACTAATTATGTGCTCTTCTTGTTACATCTTGTGAGACTGATAAATTGGCAAACACTCCAGAAGCAACCAGTGCCTCCACTGTTTGTTCTACCCAGGGGCTACATCCCAGATTTGGTCTTCCTTCACTGGAACTGGAAGACATGGAGAGATAGGGAAGTACAGGGTAAGTGTGGGTAGTGGCAGTGTTGTTGTGTGGGCTGATATTCATTAGCCTTTCCTTCTGTTTTCTCCAGCTGCATCAGATGAAAAGCCAAGAGGATTTGTATACCACTGGAGCCTTTGGCACTTCCTTTGTGCTCTCTTCTTTCCTCCTACCATTTTCAGAAAGCTGCTGGTTAGAGACAGTTCCTTGGGGATGAGTTCTGAGTTGGAGGGGTTGTTGACCTGATTGCCAGCTTTTCTTCTGCCTTCCCTGGCTTGGTGAGAGAAAAAGCTACTGGCTGTCAGTACATTCAAAGTTTAAGGCTTCTTAAAACACCAGCGAGCAGGCGGTAGCTTTTGGCTTTGTTATGTTCTGAGATTTGGCTTTTGAGCAAAAGGTTCGTTACAAAGTGTCTCAAATGTCTTAATTTTTAGTACTCTCAGGCTTATGTTATCACAAGAAATGGCCAAATGTGCTTTCTTAATGTTGTCAAATATTTCTCAGCTACTAACCAAGCCAATTTCTTTTTACGAGTGAAACCTATGTTTATACTGCAGAGGTGTGAAATAGAGGCAGAACATAGCTGGCAAGTCAATATTCTGTGTCTCAGAGAAAATTTTTGTGTTTTAATTGCAAATATTATATAAAATATGGATTTTTGATAAGAAGACATCTGCAACTTCAGCAACAGTGGAGGAAATGTTATGGCCAACCATAAATGCAGAATGACATTAATTTTGAAAGATCCCCTTCCAGTCAACCTCCACTGCTACTGGTTTTCTACAGAACTCTTCTTCCATAGTGTTGAAACAGCTCATAATTCCTCCACTGTAAGGCATCTTATCCTTGTATAATTAGGGTGAAATACCACTTGAACAAAGTGAATGTAATGACTGAGTTGGAGCTCTATGTTAGCTGGCAAAGCTACTCAGATTCTTTTCTCCACCTTTGATGTAATAGTGTCTGAAGAATGTATGTCTGTTTTCAGACTTAGTCCTAATTTCATTAAACTGGGCTTCATGCCATATGTTTTCTATTGTTATTTCACACAGAAGATCTAACTTGAGAAATATTCCTGCTGAAATTTTTAAGTTTCCCACTTTAAATCCAGGAATTACTACTTTACTGAAAATAATATTTCAAAATTTTGATTTAGCTAAGCAGCTGAACTTTGTTAACTTCTTGATTGGCATACATCTCACTCACTGTGTTCTCGAGTGTGATATGGGCTCAGATGAGTAAGGAAGAACCATTTCAATTAATTTTCCTTGAGGGTGTGGGTCTGTGTTTGCTTATCACTGTTTTGTTAGTATTATTAATGATTTGGTGGCAACAGGTGCAAGTAGGGTACATGGAAGGTGATTGTGTCTGCCTCATCACTCCAGGTTCTTGAGTAAAATAGCTCTTTTTCATAGTAGAGGATAAAGAGTAACAGAGAATTTTCTGCCTTCCAAGTCTGCTACTGCCCCTGACCTACTGGACACAGTCTTTTAATTAGTTAGTATGTGTGAGAAGTATTAATAGCTGCTCTAGAAAGGCAGTTTCAAAAGACAACTCATACTGTACTTCAATAGAAAATTTTCAGAGGAAAAGAATTTACATTAGAAGTGCATTTTTGAAAACTGATTCCTGAAATTTCTTTCTAATGCCAATGACAGGTCACTGAAAATGTTCAGGAAAAGTCAGCCATCACATTTTACCAGTGTCATGTGGATCTAGTAGGGTAGTGCAACAGCATCTAAAATGTTCAGAAACTAAAATAGAAGTGGTAGTTGATCTGAAATTATCCAGTGAGAATGTTCTCAGGTTTCATCACTCAGCTATTTTACCAGTTCACCTTATGAGCATTTTTGAAAATGCCATACAATTATTATTAGTATAGAAATGTTCTTAGACATTCAAGTTAGTCTAGAAGGCAAAAAAGGGAAAAAACAATTCAAACATTATGGAAAATTAGTCCTTGCTGAGTACACCATAAAACTGAATGCACAAGTACTTCTGCAGAACTGCCCTCCTCTGCTGTTAAATGCATGATTTCAAAATCCAGGTAGTGTGGGAAGTGCAAAGATTAGATAAACACAATGTCTTTTTTTCAAGACACTGCCTTATGGTTCAGGTCTTCAAAGTCCAGCACCATTGTTACTTTCAAGGTGGCCTTTTCAGCAGCAAGGGAAATGTCATGAAATGGCATCAACGAAGCTCACAGAAGTGCAGAAGCACTTTAACAAAGGCAAATACATTGTATATGCCATTCCCTCTTTGTCCAAACGTAAATTAAGTGTTCATTTCAGATTGTTGGTACTTTTTGCATCTCACATTAATATGTAGAAGTAGAAGCTAAGTTAGTCCATTACATTGATTCATATTCTGTCTAAGGAACAAGCATTTTCTGATGGGATTGAGGACTGAAGTGTATTAATGCAGTTGAAATTTTCCAGCTCCCAAAACAGACAGAAAAAAAATTGTTACAAGGACTAAAACTAGAAAAGCTAATATTGCTATCTGTGCAAGCACAGTAACAAGGCAAGTGGGCTGCATCTGTACTGTCTGGCACTGTGTGCTGTCTGGTTTCTGTCAGCTGAGCTGCACGGCACACCAGAGCAGGAGGCGCTGGTTCTCTGGGATGTGCTGCCGCCCCGACCTGGCTCCTGGTGGCAGGAAGGGGGCATCCTTCAGTCGTGCTGTCCACTGAACACCAAGTAGGAGTGAGATTTTTAATGCCTTTGGTCATTGGGAGATCCTCTTACACCTTTGAGAGGATTAACAGAAAGAATGGTGACATTTGGTGCAAGTTTCAGGAATATGTTCACCCAACGTTGAGAAGTTGGTAGGGAAAATATTGAACAGCTGGTCTGCAAACATGTATTTTCATATACCACACTACTGTGGCTGCACAGCCCTCCTCCCTGCAGATCAGAGCTCTGTCCACCCCAAGTGGTTTAATTACATTTCCTCTATAAATAACATTAATTAGTTATGTTTTCCTCGAAGCTCAGAGGAACAAGATTGAGTATTTTTTTTTGTGCGTTGATGCTTAATTTTCCTGAGTCTGCTGCGCTGAGTAGCTGTGCCTAGCGAAAAGGCTCTTGCAATGCATCAGGGAGACAGATGTATTTCATTTGTGATTTCAGTGATTTCCATATATGAGAGGATCCTTGGAGATGTCTGTGTATGAAATGAATGCAGTTGCTCAGGTTGTTGCCTAAAAGAACAAGCATACAGAGATTAAATATGCTACTAAGATGCTCTCATTTTTTGCCTATTCTCACTGATGCAAGCCTCCATCTGTCTGCTCAGCCCTGAACCTGCACTGTCATTTACAACAAATACCTCTCCTCCACCTTCTGCCAAATACTTGCTCTTTCCACCTTCTGACACATCACTACAACCTGCAGCCTCTGTCTATAAGGAAACCCTAAACCAGTTCTCCCTCCCTCGTCAGCCTGTAGCTTAGTTGCCTGCTCTGCCAGTGAGGGTGAAGAACTGAATCCAAGCAGAGAAACAAAGTAAGTCACCTCGGGCAACACTCGGGTTCCTGCTTCTACCACATGGACTATCCCAGAACAAAGCTTAAGATTCTACTCCTTTTCAGCACCCAAGATTTTCCCACAGCTTTTAAGGTGAGGTGTGGAAATTCAAAGACTGGTTAATGTGAATCACTTGAAGAAAACCCTTCTTTCACCACATTCCTGATGTATTTTTTCAGTGCCATTGCTTGAGAGCTGTAGAAAAGTGTAGAAGTGGACCAGTGCAGAAAATACCAGTATCCAGGTGGCTTGAACCATGGCCAGGAGGTTCCTGTTGGTAAATCTAATACAGTTTTCTGAAGTGACCTGGGAATCTGGCCTGTGATTTTTTGTGAAGTAATTCATACCCTGTACATTTTTTAAAGTGTTATGCTTTGAATCCTCAAGGATGTCTGAAACCACCCCAAAGACAACAGGAACTCAAAGAGTTTCATCTCTGTACTCCAGTCTCTTTTGTTATGTTCTTGGGTCAGACAGTGCCTTATCCAAGCAGGTGCAATATATATCACTAAGTATATGATGAAAGGGGTGAAAGATTCTCTTTATGTGTTGTTCCTAGCATGTGGACATAACTGAATTTGCTACGCTGATGAAGAAGGGTGCAGTGGGGTAAGGACATAGCAAGGATCTCTTTATTCCTCTGTCTGTCCCTCCTTTCCTATATGTTCTGTCAGATTTGCTTGAGTGCAAGAGGCACTTTTTCAGAGAGCCAGGGAAATGCTGCTCCAGTGCAGCCAGCAGCTCCAGGTGGGACTGAGTGCCATTGTTCTACACTGTCAGTGTAACAACCAGAGCCATAATACAGGTGTGCAGTGCAGCAAGTGCTGTCACTGAGACTGTGCCAGCAGTGTTCAGCTGGGAATGTGTACAGGTTTTGTATCTGTGGGAGTTTTATGCCTTCTTTGCACACATCTGGCTGCTGGAGAGCAGATGGCAGTTTTGGTGTGTCTCAGAGAAGAAGTTAATTTTGTTCTATAGCAAAGGTAGCTTCAGTGGTGCTAAAGCAGCATGTTTGGGTTCCTGCACTGGATTTTGCCCATGTCCCTTCTCACACAGCTGGGAATTTGTTATGATTTAACCTTGAACTTGAAAACTTCTTTCTGGCTCAAAGAATCAAATACTTCTAACTGAAAAATCTGTCACTTTCAATTCATCTGAGGAAGAACTAAAGCAATCACACAAGTTCACTTTTCTCTGCTAGATACTGAGTACAAGTCAGTTGATGCAGATGGGTTACTCACAAGGAGGGACAGAGTGCTCTAGAGGGCAGGCTTTGCCTGTGCTGGGTAGAAGCATTGCCAGCTAAAGCCCAAATTCAGTCAGCCCAAATAGCATTTTGACTACTTAGCTTTCTTTGTATTCATAAATCAGACAAATCAATAATTGTTTAAAATGTGAAAGCTTTAATTTGCTGGAATTACATGTGAAGTAAAGGCAGCATTAAATTAAAGATGCTACTGTGATGAGGTCATGGTATCTCTGTGAATATGCAAGTCACCTTTTTAGTGGTGTGGCCTTTTCTTTCCCATTCGTATTAAGTAGGTTTGCGTTGAAAATTAGTAGAGGTCTGCATCTAGAAATGCAGTTATTTTAAGGTTTCGTGTTAAACATGGTGCAGTTTCAGAGAACACATTTTAAGAGTGCACATTGCTCTTTCATAAAAGCACTTGTGAAGAATTTGTTGGGAGGTCTCTGCTGGTTCCCTCAGCAGTGGCATTGGTCACTGAGTCTTGTCTGAATTGGTAGTGAAAATTTCTGAGGTGAAATAACATTGTCTAATCCCACGAGGTCCAGGTTAGTGTTTCTATAGCTGCACTTAAAGAGTGACAGATGGCCAACAGGATTTTAAAAAGTCTTTAGTTATTGATGTTTGTAATGGAATTATCAATGGTGTGAAATGGTATAACTATACTGTGCCCCGTGGAACTGGTATGGTCTGCCTTTGCTGAGGATCTGCTCTGATCTGTGGCCATCAGCCTGGTGTCCCAGCCTGTGTGTGAGATGCACAAGGGCTCACCAGTAACTGAGATGAGCAGCACTTTGGCATGGTGCAGCATGGCATTTCTCCTCCTGGCTTGTGAAGCTGCTCAGCCACCTCTGGTCAGCTCTGAGGTACTGACCTGCCAGTATTTGTATCTTGAGTGAATGATCCTCAAAAAAGGAGTCTACAAGAAATCAAAAAGAGGCTGACTTTATTCAGTGTTTTATGATTCTGTTTACTTTTATATCCCATAGATAAAAGCTAAGGGAAAAAAAGCTAAGATAAAATGGATAAGGAAGAGCTCTGGATTGTTGAATAAAATCCTGTCTTTCTTTTATTTGCTCCTGGGCTGGTCAGTGAGGGTACAGAAATAATCATGCTTGTTTGTGGCTGTGTGTTTCAACTGAGTGAGGAGGCTGAGATCTGTAAAAAGAAGGTGAGAGACAGCATATAATTTAAATATCAGTTTGAAATTCCTGTCTCCTCATTATGGTGGGTTTGATTTTTTCTTTCTCTCGCTCTTTGGGTTTTTTTTTCCCAGACCTTTACAGCTCACCTTTTAAGGCATTCACAGTCTTTGGACATGGGGTGAAATGATTAATAGCCTGTATTGGTTTTTTAAAATAAGGAGATACAGTAGCATGAAGCAGGGAACAGCAGACTTAAATTTTCCATTATGTTTTCACTCCTGGAGAGAGTGCTTGGAAATGACTACTGCTATTGGAATGTCAGTGAGTTTCTGAATATTAACAATCCTTTCTTGTGTTTCTTTTAAGCCTGATAAATGATTTCATTTACCTTTTTCTTCTCCTGCTAAATTCTCAATTCTCTTAGGAAGCAATCACATGAAATGGAACTTTAAAACGAAGCATCAGAAGAAATAGATTAGTTGTCTGTCTGTCTGTACACGATTATCAAATGAACTGTACATTAAAATGGTGGAGCAATGGGGCATGCAGATAGAAAAAAAAATCATTTTAAAGGGATCTGAGAAATTTAGAAAGCCAATTACTATTCTGCCAATGGAGAATTTTTCACTAAACATGTTCTAGTAAGTTTAAATGCCTATTAATTAATGTTTAACTGATTCTTAATGGCAGTGAAGTCTAGTGACAGTATGACTTCCACATAAAAATTAGTCTGATGTTGGCTCTGTGGAACAGGGAGATATATCACTGTTAATATGGTAGCCCATTTATTACCCAGGTGTCTTAATTCAGCTGCATTCAAGGGCAGTGAATTGAGAATATCATAATCAGTTTGGGTAGGAATTTGAATTAGAGGTATGTCAACATGGTGGCTCTGCACCAGTCTGAAGGTCAGGGAGAAAGGCAAGAGGAGCAGCAGGAAATGGGAGCTGTGTGACAGTGCTGACTCTGGCTGTTCCCAGCCACCAGCTGCTCTGGGCAGACCCTGACCCTCAGCTATGGACACAACTCTCAGTTCTTCTGGTGCCATTGTTTACATGAGGCACCTAAAACACCTTCCACTGAAGTCTCTCTTATAGTTCTATTTGGAGAAAAACTGCTAGACTTTTTTCCACCCAACCAGGCTTTTTTGCAATCAAGACTGCTAGTGAACCACCCAGTACACTTAATGTTTCAGATCTTACTGCAGATCGAAATTCCTGTCTTTGTCCCAGTCCAAACTGTCCATACCTTTTCAAATAAAATTTCTATTGCAGGTAAGGGGGAGCTTTGTTGCTCCCCCTTACTCAGAGAGATCTGAGTAATACTGACAGGAATGGGGGAGCAGAGCTGCAAAGCTCTCATCCGCCAGTGGATTTAGATAGACCACCTTGCAATAGGACTACAGGAGCAAACAAAACCCAAGGCTGACCTCCAGCAGCCACATGTCTTTTTAAGGCATAGGATGCAAACTTAGTGGGCCAAGCAGTGTGCTCAGATGCATGCAAAGATGATATATCCTATCAATATGAACTGACTTCTTTGGTGTTGCAGTAATTTATAGGATAGTTTTTGCCCTCTGTATGATTCAGGAAGGAATTCGGTCAGTTCAGTGTTTTGAAAACAAACTGTGAGATAAGCTGCCTGTTGGAGTTTTTTCTTGCCCCAGGTATTTCAACTTAGAAACTCTGGCCTAGTCAGAATAATTTTCCACTCCTGACCTGACATCTGCAATTTCCACTTGTTTTTCTTTCTAAACTGTTGAGTTACGAGGAGGACCAGAAAGAACCAAGCTCCTGATCTCCTCTGGTATGGTTGGAGGCAGAGTACTAAAACCTCCAAATAATGATCTCCTTGCAAAATCATGTCACGTTCTGCCTTAACATTGGAATTCCTGTGAAGCTGAGGATCTTAATGGAAATTTGTACTGCTATTCCTGTAGCTCTCAGTGCCCATGGGGACAAGACATCACCACCCCCTTTTTGCAGCAGGTTACCTGCCATGGACATGTACCCATAGGCACAGGAATGGAGCAGAAGCCAGGTCAGGAGAGGAGACTTGCAAATGCCTGTGTTCATTCTGCCAGGAAATCTCAGAAGATTTCAAGATAATGCAGAGATATAATCAGAGCTTTCCTGTCCTTAACTTAGAACTGGAACCTGTGTGAAAGCCAGTCTTGTAGGCATTGCCCTATTCATTTATCCACAGGCAGTTTTGAGCCAAAGGCTCTGAAACCCTTGAAAGGATGTGCAGGTTTCCAGGGAGGGTGTGTGTGTCTCAGTGTTGTGCCTTCACATTGCACATGACATTTTTCTTTTGCTGTCCCATTGTTTTCCCAGTGATGGGGTGAAAAGCTTTTCAAGTTTGAGAGGTAAAGCCTGGGGTTTATGTGGAACTTTGTCCCTTAGCAGAAACTAGGACCCTGTGTATTTCATGTTTCCAGTCTTGATTCTGGTCTCTTCTCCATTTCTCTTAATCATCCTCTGTTCCTGTCGTGTGAAGAGAAAACCCCACACCAAGAGTTTCAGTGAGTGATCTTACTGCCATTTCCCCCCAGTTTAGAAATGTCCATGGTAACTGCATCTGTGCATCGGCTGTCAAAAATAGTCAACAATAAGATTTATTTCAGGTTTCCTCTACTTCTTCCATGTGGGCTCTGGTAGTTAAATAACAGAGTAAGAATGAGTACCTCTGTATAAAATTGAATGTGACTGCAAAAGATGAATCCTTCACGTAAATGATTGTGGAATTGTGTTGAGCACCTTTGATTCAAAGTACTGTGCGTGGATGCTTGAAATATGACTAGTAATTAATTCAGGGAAAGAGAAAGTTGACAATTTCTGTACTACTGGTGTAGTGTTCTGGAAAAGATGTTCAGAAACTGAAGTTTAACAGTCTGTGAAATCTTTTTTCTTTTAACTTTTAGAAAGGTTGCCTTTAAGCCTTTACTTCTGAGAGAGGCAAAATGGTTTAGATTGAATTAAGATCCACCTGATTTTTCCCTCCAAACATGAAATAAACACAATTTAGCTTTTACCTTGCTGTTATATTTCCCACCCCCTCCATCATTATAGTGTGCGTATTAGTCTTGGTGTCATGTGAGGTATTTTTTCAGTTTGAATAATGTACCTTTTTTCAGTACTGTCATATAGAAGATGTTGAGAATTCAAAAGACAGTCCTGACTGATGGTAAAAGGCCTTACAAATTGAAATTTTAGGTACAATAAATAGCACATTTGTGTTCCCTGCCATTTCCCCTGTTACTTTAGAGTACGTTTCTTCTGGCATGTACAGGTTCTCCACATGTAATTTCTAGTGAAAGCTCAAATCCTCATGCAATCTCTTAACTCGAGTGCTGGGGCTTTACCATGGACTTCATTATACTCAATATTCTTTTTAAGTTGTAAAAGTTTACAATGCTGCCAGTAGTCTACAAAATCTACTGGCTGTCTGGGACAGCTTTCCCATGCATGTGGAAAGTGTGCTCTCAGTAGAGAATTGTGGTTTGTCTTGTTCTGGAAAATGAAAAGAAGAAATCACAGAAAGCATGGAGAGGAAGTATTCATTTTCAAATACTTTTAAATATGGAGAGACACAGTGTTGAGGAAGAAACAATTTGTTTAAATATTTCTTGGCACAGATCTCTCACATTTCAATAGCTGGGAAAGGGAAGTAATAGACACATTCTAATCCAGATCCTTTGGGCTTCTTTTTTGTAAGGCAAAATAATGAGCACTGGTTGTTCAAATGATATGGTGTCTCCTTTGCTCTGCCTGAACTGTCCTGTGCATCAGTGTCTTCAGAGAAGTGAACAGTAAACATTAAAGGGTGGTTTGATCTTGTGGGGAAGTTGCTGTAAGGATCAGTGACTGCGTGCTGAAGTCAAATTCAGAGAATAAATTAGACAAGCATTTTAGAGTCTGCCCACAGCAGTGGAGCTGGCCTAGGCCCTGGCACAGTGGCCTCTGTCCACTGAACCCAGTTGCCTTTGCAGAAGCTGAAGCACAAGTGGTGAGCTCTGCATGAGGCAGCTGCTGCTTGATGTGGCAGCAGAGCTGTCCTGTGAGCTGGGAAGGCAGTGGCTGCAGTGAGCTCAGTGCATGGAGGATGTGAGTACACTGCTGCCAAAACCCCAGCGCTGCTCTGGGCAGCTGTCACACAGGGGCTCTCAGCTTGGGCAAGGGGATGGTGGGCTGGAATTAACTGCCACATGTGCCCACCAGTTTAGAAAGAAAGACAAAATTATTGGAAATCTTATCTAGTGGGATTATAGCTTGCACTTAAGACTCTAAGAAATACTATTCTGGGCAGCTAAAATTAAGTTTTCCTTTAGCTCTGTCATTCACTGTGTTAATATATGCTGGAGCTGAGCACTAGGGTATTCATCCAGCTGTAGTTCAGAAGCTGTGGTTAGCACAGGTCTTTCCCGTGAGAACATTTTGCTACATTTCATAAACAAGATAAAGTTTGGATGTTTTGCAAACAACGTCTCCGGATTAGGTCAGTTCGGGCTTGGCCAATTGGGCCTAGGGGGAGGTCTTGGGCTGACCAATCTGGGTGACCTCTGAAGACTCTGTATATATGGAAATCAAAATAATAAAGACACCTTCTCTCTTTCCTTGTCTGAGAACCTGGGTCATTTCTCAGCTAGCGGCTCAACAGCGACAAGAAGCACTGCAGCAATGGCTTTAGACTTGGTTAGTCTTTGGTATTTTGTCAGTTCGTATTAACAAATAACAGAATGAAAATTGTTGATCAGTCTTAATAAAAGGACTGATTGTGCAATTTATATCAAGGCAGTTTTAATAAAATACCTAATCCTTAAATGTGCATAATTAGATTTACATATTCACATCACTGCAATTAGAAGTTGGTATTTAAAGGGCACATTTCCCATTTCATACGCTTTTAATCATTCTTCTCAAGTTTGCTTTTTCAAATTGCAGAGTTAAGGTAAACACATTTATTTGATTCTTTCCCTCTAGGCATGTAATATTTTTTCTTCTGGAATGAAGTTTATATATTTGGTTTGTCTTGTGCTAATCTGTAAAACAGATAAATAACTAAATAAATAAAGAAACGGGTAATCCCATTCAGCACTGAATACTTTCAAACCTTTTAAGCAGTGCCGGGGGTGAACAATTTTTTTTTCAAGTGTTGAAAGGGCAACAGTAACCCTCTGTACAGCTTAAGCTTCCACCCTTCCCAGCCATGTGTCTTTGCTGCCTAAACCAAAGACCTTACTATAGTCTGTAATGGATAAAGATCATGGATTGCAACGGCCTGATCAGCTGCTGACCCTGCACAGGCTTCCCCAGCCCCTTTGGCAAAATTTATAAGAGTGGTTCAGTGAAAGGCATTTGCAAAGGCAGCAGGGATTAGGTCCAAAAGCAGAGGGAAGCATGCTCGTGGTTGTGATCACAGCACAGGCTGGCAGTGGAAGGTGCTGCTGCGATGTCTCCAGCACAGTGAGCCGTGCTGTGGGTGCTGTGGTGCTGGCTATCTGTTCCTGGGGTGTGTCTGTCACTCCAGCCTTGGCCTGGCTTTGGTGCACAAACCCATGGCTTTGAAGGAAGAACAGACAACTGCCTCCATCTGCATCTCAGCCTTCTGTGAGGAGACTGAATCCATCCCCTGCCCTTGGTGTATCACACTTCCCTCTTCCCACGCTTCCCAGAGCACTGTTTTTGCCTGAAGGCACCACAGAGCCTGCAGTGTTGGTCTTCCTGCAGGAATGGATCTGCAGTGCTTCTGGTACTGAATAGTAACTGCATGTGGTAAAAGTTTATTTTGCACTTGAAGTGCATTATTTTTCACTGTTTTCATAGGCCTGCTTAGGAGGGCTGCTGCATCAGAGCCCTGAATGCTTTTAGATTTTGTAACGACTTAACATTATATAGAGACTTAGGGGAAAAAAAGTGTAGCTAGTGACTAAGATGACATTAATAATTCAGCACATTGAAATGAAAGATGAAAATCAGGCAATAAGTTAATGCTTCTGTTCTGCTGACCATACACGTTTGGGTATGAAATGCTTTCTCATCAACTGGCGAAAATGCTAATGGCTGCAGTAACCCTGTGGTCCCGTTGCCTTCTTTCACTCCACCAACCACTGGGAATGGGTTGACCTGTCTTTTTAGGAGCATGAAAAATGGTGTTTGTTTTGTATATGCCACTAGAACTAAACTGCATTTTCATTTTTAATTTTTCTTTTTCATTCTAGTCCTCCTTTTTGATGTCCAGAGTTAACCTCCCATTCTCTGTGTTTAAAAGGATGTTGGCCTTTCTTTATTGCTATTTCCCTCACTTGCTTGCTTTCCTCCTTCGTCTTTTTCCTATCTATTTCTCCTTTCTTTTTTCCTTGTTTTTCCTTTTCTTCTGTTTCCCCTTTTTTCTTACCTTTTTGCCTGTTTCCATTTTTATTTCTTTTTTTTTCTCATTTTCCCTTTCCTCTTTTCCACCTTTTTCCTTTTTTTACCTCTTTTCTTTTTCTTTTTTCTCATCCTTGTGCTCTCTATAAGTGGTTCACAGTTTTTGGCCAGGTGGGGACCAGGTAGTCTGTTGTGGAGACACTGGTAGGTTCTTCTGCACCCTGGGATGAGTGTGGGAGCACAGCCAGTGGCCGATGGATGGAGAACAGGAGGCTGGAGCAGCTGCCAGGGCTCTGGTGGTGTGCCACGTCCTGCACAGGGCTGTGGGTGGGCAGCCTGGTTTAAGGCATCCTGCAGACCCTGCCTCACAGCTCTGCTCTCAGGTCTTGATAGGGACAGTGATTGTTCTTGATAAGGATTGTGATCCTGAGGGCTGGCTGGAGCAATGCAGATCCAACTTGCCCCACCCCAAATCTATTTATAGCAACATTCATAAATTCTCTGGTTAAAATCATTCAGAATTCTTGGCTTCATCTCTGTCTATGTGCGTGAAGCTAAGCAGAGAGTGTGTGATTCAGATTAAATTCTTTTTTTCTGTTGTCATATACACTAGAGAATCACCTTTTCCTCTTTGACACCTTGTTTTGCTTCTGTGTGCAGAGTGAGAAGCTCTTCTCACCAAAGAAACAGAGACTGCAGGAAAACGAGAGAATGAATTGAGGAAGGACTAGTACTGCTGTGGGAAAACTGTGATGTCCCTTAATTGCATTTATTTGTGGTGACAGATAAAAGGCTGGCCTATAGCATCTCTTAGGGTTATCAGTGCTCCTGCAATGCCAGTCTTGCTCCAAACCAGGGTAACAGTTGGGGTCATGGCCATTCCCTGCCAGATGGGAAGGGAGTGCTGGCAATGTGAATGTAGAGGGAACCACTCTGATTTATTCCATCCCACATATGCTGCCTGAATGCACCAGAATCTGTGATGTTTTTCCAACATTGCTTTGGCAAAGGGAAGGGTGAGGACTTGTGCCTTTTGGACACGTGGTTGCAAAGTTCTACAGGCCACTAAGTCAGGGTGGGAGTGGTGGGTAAGAAGAGGGCGATGTCATATTTAATAGACATGTGACTGTTTCAACATCACTATTATACTTCAAATGTCTGAAGTAAAATGAAAAAGTGATCGTTAACATGTCATTGGTAACCCAAGTACCACATTTCACAAATTGCCTAATTCAAGTCATAATGAGATTCATTCTGCATCACAGTGGTATGAAAATTTCAGTACCTTTGGCAGCCTTCTGTTTACAACAGGTTTCTACAGTGGAATAAGCAGAGCACCAACACTCTAACCAGTAGCTGGCTTTTCCACTACTGAGAAATAACTGCACAGACCTAGATCAGTAAACTAGCAAGGAGTTAACACTGGTGCCTTAACTTACTTGGAACCACTGAGGATATAGTTAGTTAATTTATTCCCACTGATTTTTGTTATTGCAAAGCATCTTTTACATGTAGTTTTACCTGACTGCTTTTGCTGCTCATGGGCAGAAGTCTGTATTCCTTATTCCTCACCACTGGCTTGGTGTCAACTGATCAAGGCCTTGTAAGTGGTTATCACCACTTTAGAGGAAGGCAAAAATGCAAGGACAGAGGATATCAATCATCATCACAAGTCAAATTCGTTAAAGAGGAGGAACTTTTTAAATAAAGACTTCCATGCCAAAAGGGCATTAACAGGTAAAAGTGTTCATGTAATTTATTCAGAGAATTTTGTTATAACTGTCAAGTTATTCAACAGCTTTCTCTCATTATCATTTACTTCATGTACCTTGACTTGGCAGAGCCTTTAGGAAGACATTTAATCAGAAGTATGCAAATGGTCCCGTTAGCTTCAACAGGAAATCGGCACTTAGGAATAGAAAGTCTTAAATATTTTCTAAATGTTGAGACATATTGGTACTAGTTATATATGATGAGTTATGCAGCCTTCTTTTTTTTCTGCATTACAGTTAGAGAATTTTTCTGCAAGTTTTCAAATATTTCCTAAGCAGGGCTTTGCAGATCATTCTACAGAAACTGCTACTGGGTGACCTTACCTAAAAGTGTTTCTGTTTCCATGCTGAAACATAAACCCTAGGAAGTTTGCAATGAAAGATTTTTTTATCAAATATAACTTTTTATTCATCGCTAAGTATATTTTTTAAAATTGAATCAGCTAAACCTGGTCCCAAAATATCACTTTAAATTGAAAATTGAAGTGCTTCACTTAGAGAATGTCATATATTTTATCTGACATGCCTATTGCACGATGCAAGTTTCACAGGTTTTGGTTTCTCTGAAGTGCTTTACGTGGAGAATGAACTATTTATACAAAGAAAGAATTTGTCTTTCCTAGATTTTCCATTATTTCTTCAATAGAGTTGGTCAAATGTTGCAAATACTTACTAAGTGTCTTTGTTTCCTGTACATCCTGATGGGAAAGTGCCATCCTTTATGTAGGGGTGTACAAGGTTAACACCCTAACACTGGTCATATGTACTTACAGTAATATGTGACTTGTACTGTGTTTTTCCTTTCCATAAATTGAAGATTTGGCCAAAGAGAGTAAAGGCGTGAATTCTAATAGCGTATTTTCTACCTCAGTTTTTGTGCATCAGTGATTGGCCATAGATCTTCAGCAATGTGTATCAGGAGAGATAATTTACAACACAATTCAGGGGAAAATTAGACGATCTGAATCTGGGCCTAGAGTGTCTTTATCTCCTGTTACAAACCAATTAGTTACAACACATGCAATGAAACAGCTTGCCCAAAGCCATGCCATAAGAGAGGTGGAGAAGTGAAGAGCAGAACTGTTGTCCAGGCCCCTCCCTGTTTCCCCCATGCAGGGCTTTACCTGTTTTTGTTGCAGCTTGCTGGTGAAATACACTCACTTCTCAGGATCTGCTTGTGCCTATTTCTTTGTCTTTACCAGAGTGCAGCATGTGGGGCTGCAGAGCTGGGCATGCCTCAATCAGTTCCATTTCAGACATTGTAGTGATCGTGTTCTTGAATGTGGAACCGTAGAGATGTTCTGAAATCACATGTGTGCTTTGTCTTTCACTACATCCACTTAGGTGCAGAATGCCTAGAGACAAATGATACAGAAAAAGGCCTCCTTGACACAGGTCCCTGAGTGTACAAGCAGGAAAACACCTAGACAGAAGGTAAGAAAAGCCTCTTCTAATTTTTTAACTGATGTAAAGCCTAATGAGGTGATTTTAATTTATTTGACTACTAGCAACGGTATTTAAATGAAGCACATAATTTGTTAAATACTAACAAATATGCTTCAGGCTGTAAAGCTAATGTAATTTTTTGCTTCACTGATAGCCTTGGAGGCGTTTGATTTCCCTTAGCCCAAACTTCAACTTCATCTGTAAGCAGGCCATACCAGCAGGTTTGATCAAGCATTTTTGTTTGCCACATTTTTAAAATATGGCATTTTAATTTCTTCTTTACCCTACTGGACCCTTGCAAAGCCCTTGCTGCCTGTCCATCTGCCATTTCAGACGTTAGTCCGTGCAGGAACGCAGAGTGAGCTGTGCTGTCTGCTCTGCTCTTGTTCCATTGAACATGTTGTATAAATTCTGCTCGGTTTGTTTCTCACATGGTGTTCAGATTAGGCAGTGGAGGAGTTTCTGACAACTGTAAAAACGTCCTCTAATGGTTTTGTCGAACAGAAGGTTATAAATTTTAGGACCTTTCTACAGCTTTCACTGCAAGTACTTATATGCATCCTGAACCTATAAATTTTCCTCGTCATTTCTTGGCCTTGACTCTGCAGTTTGCGAGACAGAGCAGACAGTATGGAGTCCTCTGGCAGCACCACAAGCTAGATGCACACAGTATGTCACCCTTACAACCTTGCTCATGGAAGGGCTTGGGGTATTTGAATACATAATGGGTCCTATGCAGAATTTTTTTATTTCAGTGTATTTCACAAAGGTTGTGCAGTTATTCTGTGGGAGGAAGGAAAGGGAGTATTGCTGGGTTATTTTCCAGACAGAATGATGTATGAGGCTCCAGAGAGCTATTTTAACCATATGATACACATAAAACTGGACTAAGAGGTACTTAAAATGAGATATGATTTTTTTTTTTTTTTAAGAGAATTCTTTTCATATCAAGCCACATAAATATTGGGAACTTTATAATGACTGCAGTTGAAGAGATTTCAATGGACATTTTAATATCAAAGTAAATTACTATTAGAAGGAAAAATTAAATGCTTTCCAGCTATAAAAACATTGAAATGAACGTGAGTTTGTGGAGATACTGGGAATGGTTGTTGCACAGCAAGACCAGTCTTAAAAGAGGAAAGAAATCTTGATTGTAATAACTGTGTTTGTAAAAAGAAAAAGACAACATAAAATTTTCAAGTAATATGCAGAGTTCATAAAATGTTCTTGCAGGAACATTTTGCCATGAAAAAAAAGGAAATGCTATTTTATTCCAGATAGGGGGAGGAAAAGCACCACTTGACTCGCAAATCTTCTGGAAGAACAGTTATGTTCTCTGTCAAATATGTGTAAATTAAACCATATTTTAAATCTTTTCACGGGTCCTGCTGGATAGAACATGTCTCAAGGGCACTCCAAGGAAGAAGAATATTTGATAAGCACATGTAGCTCTGGGCAAAGCTCTGTGCATTCCCACAGAGCTCTGATGCCAGTGAGCTCTCCACCATGCCACACATGTTTTCCTTCTCCTTAGGCTCTGAATCAAATCCTTTTGAAAGCAGTGGAGCTCTGTCTGTAGACTTCAAAGATCAAGCACTGTGGAGAAAGTGCAGGTCAGGAAGTACTGATCTGAGCTTCATTTCCTTTTGCTTTCCTTTTCCCTTACTTTCCTTAATTTCAGAAAGGAACATGCTATATTCCATCTGTTCTCAAACAGTCCTGGGCCATGAGCCACCAGAGCCTGGCACTGTGTCATTGGCCTGTCAGAACAGGAAGGAGCACAGTTGTTCTTCTCTTCTTCTGGCTCCTTTAGTGTCTGGCTCCTTCCACCAGAGCTTTTTTTCCTTTCTCATGATATGGTGCAATAGAAGAAAGTATCTGGCATCTTAATAATATTAGTTTTATGGTATTCTAGTTTTCAGCTGTGAGATGAACATCAGATGCTTACATGGTCTCTCTACCCACACACAATGTGTGTTTGTGTGTGCATATAAATTTATACTATACCATTGCTGGTATAAAATTTTTCAGAATTTAAAAATTACCATGAGTGGGTATTTATGTGAGAAAAGCAGAAACAGATGATGTCCCCATCCTGCTACAGAGATAACACTATTGCTTAGCTTTTTTTGCTTCTAATGAAAGGACAGAGTGCTTCATGGAAATCTGAAAACTTGCTGAAACCTGGATCAATTTTGGAGGCAAACTAATCCACTTGAAATTCTCACCTCTGCAAGCAATTTATTTTCCCCCCAGGAAGGCCCAGACAGATCCAGGGCCATTTGAAAACCAGGGACCAAATATTCTGCCCCCTTCTCTCCTTGCTGCTGTCCTTCCTCATGTCCAGTACCATGTCCTGTTGCCTCTCTTCCCTTCCCGTAACTTTCTGAGCATAGGAGACCCTTAACAATGCTTGCAAAGAGTCAGGGCAGGTTGGAGTAGGTGTGATTTAGGGATTAGATACTCTGATCAGAGGGAACTTGAAACATGGCCATCCTCTCCCAAAGGACAGTGCAGGAAGGTTGGATTTCACTTGTCAAACTAAGCAACAATGCTGTTCTGGCAATGGCATCTTCTCTTCCTGCTAACCTGTCTTTTACTGACTATCAATGTCTGCATTTGTGACCTTCCTGTAGCACAGAAATTCTGCTTCAGGCAGATTTTTGCAGAACAAACTTCTTGTAGCCCTCTCCTCTGGTAAAGGAAAATATATTTTGTAGTGAAACGTTTTCTGAAGATGGAGTCTCCAACACCCTTCCCACCTCTTCTCTTTTCCTTCACGTCAGAAGGATGATTCCTAAGTGACACGACAAGATGCAGTTTTTCAAGCAGTTCCACAGTCACTAGTTTAATATATTTGTGAGATAGGCAGTATTGCTGTAAAGATAACTCTCCCTCCCCTTCACCTCCCTTTTACATAGTAATTAAAGCCTCTCACAGTATGCAGTGAATGTAGTCTGAAGTTTGAAAGAAGATAAGCCAAGGAAATTTCAAGTTAATTGTGTAAACACCATTGCTTGTGGGAGATCTCCCCATCTCCTGCTACTCTCTGTGCTGTGTCCCACTGCTTGAGCCCTTTCCCCTGGCCAGAGCAGAGCTCTGAGTCCCTGTGCAGCCCAGCACTGGCACTGACAGCCTGTGAGGCTGCCCAGGCAGACACTGATGTGGGAGAGGGCTGTTGAGGTGCCTTGGTAACAGCTGGGTACACCTGATGACACCTGATGAATCTGACATTTATACTGAGTTTTGGTGTGCAAGAAGAGCAGGAGATGTGCCTATGTCTGGTGTGTGACCACTGGTGGGTTTTACTAACCATGAACTCCTGAAAGGTTTAATGCATTTTGCCAAAGTGGAAAAGAGAGAAAGCGAACAGTGTCCAGCTGAACAGTGGAAGAAGCTGAGCTGGAAGAAACCAAACAACTACCTGTCGGAAGTTTACCCAACAGGTAGCTGGTAACTTAGTAATTCTAGGGTGTTACAGGTTTCCATTGTGGCAGACTACTGAGAAAAAATATGAACTGGCATTTTCCATCTCTCTGGTTCTATACATCCTTGTAATAAAGGAGTTTGCTCACAAACTGCATCTTGAGCTAGAGACTGGGAAAGTTGGAAAATAGATCATCTACCCATGGAACTTGCTGTTCCTGCCCAGAGATCTGGAAGGGATAAAGTAGGGCCGCTGTATGAGCTTTGTGCCAGAGGAGTTCTACTCTGAGGACATATCTAGCCAGAACCATGGCAGTTTTGTACACCAAGTTCTTTGCACTTAAGCTATATGCATTGTGGCTCCTCCCTTACATATCTAGAAAGGGACATTCTGGAAACACTAGCTAAAAATACTATCTTTTGTAACACATCTTCATGTAAGGAGGACACTGAACAAAAATCATAGAAACAGATGCATTTATTCTTTATCTGGTATTAGCAGAGCAAAAATAATATTTTGAAATGTATTGAAATCTCATTGGGGAAAACAACAAAAAGAGTCATGGATTAATCATGCAATATCAGGGACAAAGGCAAGTGTACAGAATCCTTAGGTATATTTAATTTTACAAGCAGGTTTATACTCTTGGATAGTGTGGAACTATAATGCAAAGTTTTTTTAAGAATCCATCCAGAAGACACTGGCTTGGAATAATAATGTGATTGATAAGACAAAAGAAAGATCTAAAAGAACTGGTATTCTCACTTTTCAAAAAGAAAAGATTTACATTAGTGCTCTCCATAGGACAGGCCAGAAACAGATACACAAGGCATATGGGTTTGGCTCTGCTGGCTGCATCTGGTGTTCCTACTTTTACATGCTTAGAGCAGCTCCAGTGAGGAACTCCCTTACCATCACATCTTACTCCTACATGCTCAGAGTCTGGCTTCAGTTAACATGTCAGTAAAACTTAGAAAGCAATAGGCTATGAGGAGGAGCAAACACAGTGAGTTTATGATTTCATGCAAAGTAACTATGCTAATTCAGAATCAGCGTAATAGCCGCAGTGAGACTGAAGGGTCCTCACAGCTGTTTGTTAAAGGCCATCCTCTGCTGTGCCTCCTTAGTGATTTCAGTGCAGCTGCCTCTTGGCATTCCCAAGAGATGTGGTGGAGGTCGGTCAGCTCCCTGCAGTGCTCAGTCAGACTCTTAGAAGAAATTCTCTGTAGGCATTTTGCAAATGATACCCTACCCCCATTAGCTGGTGACTGTGATAGGGAATGATGCCAGGAGCACACCTCAGAATTCTCCTCCCTCCTCTTAACATGCTTTAGCTGCAGGTGGCCCCATTGACATGTGCATACCCACTCCTCTCTGAATGCCAGCTCCCAGCAGACATCTCACATCTTAGTGGCACTGAAACCTTTAGAGAGTGTCACTGGTATTAGTTGGGAGGCAGAATTTTACATTTGGACTATATGCATAACTGTATCTATATCTATCTATGTTCAATTTGGATTACCTTTTAAAACATCTTTTTAAGCTCTCTGACAATAGTTTAGGACATGGGTATGATAAAATAATCCTAAGTGTACTTAGGTAATATCCATAAGTGTAGCATGTTGAATTTAAGTAGAAACTTCTGCATAAAAGTGTAGAATTTGCCTTATGAGTTACATGTAGAAGTGCATATCATTTAGTCAGTAAACCAGTGTATTTTTAATGTGAATTTTCACTGTTGGTCCATTGTGGCAGGAGAAACAGCACTGCAAGATTTTAGTCACAGCAAGGGCTTATTTCTTCCCCAGCCAATGGAATCCACTATCCTCTAAGTGCATTCCTTTATTCTGGCTTTCCCTATTTGCCCTTACCCATGAGTCTCTGCTGCAACAAGACCCAAAATGCTATGGAGATAAATCGACCAAACCTTTTTAAATCTATTTTTTTTTAAACAGTTGTCATGTAAAAATGTTTTTAACTCTGTGAGCTCTCCTCACAAACAATATAATGCAATTTATTTTCATTCTCTTAGCTGATTTGGGCTGTCATATATGTTAAGCCTTTCAGTAAATCAACTTCAATATTGAATACTTTACCTTACTATCTGCAAGCAAAAGGTCTTGCTTTTATTTTAATGTCAATATATTTGGCTTCTACAGGTCTTTTAAATGATTCAGATCATATCTCAACAAGCCTCTTGGACAGAAAATAGTAATAATAATAATAAAACAAACACAATTTTCATTGATGGAGATTACCAGCTGTTCTCAATGAAAATTATGAAACAATGAAGAACTATGAAAGATATAAAACAAAAGAATTACCTAATTATCTGTATGCACATGAAATTATACCAGCAGGTTTGCAGATGAAGCAAACAAAACTGCCATTTTCTGCTCATGTGGACTTGTGTGGGTATTGCAATTTACCTTTCATTATTTTAGCAGGGCCTGAATTGGAGCCATATGCAGTTCTACAGTAAAGGCATGAGAGAGAGGCTGCAAGAACTCTGTTTCCACATCCCTGACATACAATAATGGAATTCTCTGATAGAAAAAAAAAAGAAAAAGAAAGGAATGATTCTGAGGGAAAAGACAAGGTTGAACAGGGTATTTGGTTAACACTTGGATAAGCAATTTTAAATTCTGGATTTTCAGTAATGTGTAGAACTGCTCAGATTTGAGAAAGTCCATCTGATGTGAAGGTTTTGTTCAAAAGGATGGAGAAAAGCCCCTCACAAAACAAACTGTGAGCAGGTATCTGCAGTAGAAGGGGAGGAAATGGAAGGACCATTTATCTCAACTGAAACAAAGATTACGCAGCAGCATTGATTAGTTCCCTAAAGAATTCCTGTCATTTGTTCACTTGCACTGTGCATATAAATGGCTGAAGGAGCATGAATGAAGTTATATCTCTGAGCACTTTAAATGCAGTTGGGCCATTCACTTGAGCCTGATGGTTTAATTCCCCGATTGTGGCATTTTATATTTTGGAAAGAAAATATAATTCTGAGTATGAGCTATTTGAAAACAGTTTTCTTTGGTTTTCTCTCTTTATTATTACTAATTTATTTCTAATGATAAAAATAAGGAATTTTCTATACTTGTAAGACATAAGAAGGAAATCTCCTCCTAGCAGGGGTGTGAGCCACTACAAAAGGTCTCGTGTGACAGAGTCCAGAACACAATGTTCAGCCACTGCCTCATTGCTGGGTCTTTGGCACCTGGTGAGACCAAATGGCCAAAGAAGTCTCCCTCAGTGCTGGCAGCTCAGCCAAGGGAGCGTCATGGCTTCTGCTCAGGCCCTGCAATAGCAGCTTGGGGGTGCAGAGGGACAATGAGGTACTTCAGGCTGCCCCTCAGGGACTCCAGGCTAAGCCAGAGCTTTCCTGAAGTTCTGCAGCTATTGCAGGTAAGAAAAGTACCTTTCTGAAACAATGACTCCACTCAGGGTTTAAATCTAGAGATGATAACTGACAGGTAGAAGGGATTAGTGTCCTATATACCATAGCTGGTTCTCACAGCAACAGGCAGCATTGTGATAGCATTTCTCAAGAACAAGTTGAGGGGTAGAATGACAGGTAAATGAGAATCCTGCATAATCAGAGGTATTGACAGAAGCTCGCAGGATTCACTGGTAGGCTTCCTTCTGTGTAGGATGTGATAAAACTGCATTTTTAAATCAGCAAGATATTCTCATGTAATAAATGTCCACATTTTTTTCTTCCTGTGGTTTAGCTCTGTTATTCAGGATGATGTCAAACAACACAGCTGCCAAAATTTGTTCTAGAATGTAGGGAGTTGTCATGACATGCACCTAGTTTAACTGGGAATAATTCAGAAGTGATGATGTCCCAGCACATTCCTGTGTGTGGGTAGCTGTTTGTCATTTTCTGTTTTAATGCAGATGCTAGCAGAGCACAGACCAGGAGATAAGTGTTTTAAATAGAGCATCCTATAGGTCTGAACCAAAGCATTCCATAAATATTCAAGTGAATGCTTCTTCCCTTGAAGCCTGTGGTTAAATCTGCCAAACCCCGTAGCTTCAGCAAAACTGTACAGTAGAACTCAGTATGGACCTTGGGATTTTAAGTCTTCAGATCATCTATTGCTATTCTGTAAAATCTGCAGGTTATTTAAAGGGGTGTTTTAATGTTAAGCCATAATATTCTGTTAAAAAAATATCAAATCGCCCATATTATTCTGCCGTTTGTTATGCCAAAGGAGAAAAAAAAGGGTTTAAGAGAGAAATAGGAGAACAGAGAAAGAATAAGGAACAAGAGGGGCACACCAGAACTGCAAATGTTTAAATGGCTAGAGAAAAAAATACCTAAAAGGAATTACTTGTTATTCACTTGAGCACAGATGATTTACATTAGTTGTTAGAAAAGATTTTCAAACTGCAAATTTCTAAACCATCTAAAATTCACAGCTGTTTCATTCCCATCCCTGAGAGAGGAGTGTGGAGAGAAATGTCTGCCAAGAGCTATACGTGTGTTTGCATGATCTCCTTGTCTCTTGTTCTCCCATTGTGGGGCTTTCCTTGCAAGAAAGTGGTGTGACTCATCAGGTGAATATTCAGTTAGAATGAAGGGATTCATCTGCCATCTATATTTCTATCCTTGCTATTATTTAGTTTATTCAGTGGAAGAGCTACACCATTATTTGCTGTTGCTCTGTAAATATAGATGAGAAACAGTTCTGTTGATACATTTAAATAAGGTAAGCAGCAGAAGAAATTCAACTTAGAGTACCTTGCCACATCAAACAGCTGAATCAGACTTTTGTAAGGAAATATGTCTGAACTGATGCAGCTTCTTGCTGCTCTTCTGGAAATCTGCAAAAAAAAATAATTGAGGGGAAAAAATAAAGGGTGAGGAGAGAACAGACGGAGTGTTCAGACTGGAGAACTGTTTCCAGGATTTGAGCTCAAATTCTCTTAAAATTCAGATCATTGAGACTACATCTGTGGATTTTTTAACTTTAGTAATAAATCATCCCTGGATGTGCCAGGCAAGACAAGGACTTGTAGGAATTGTCATGTTAACATGAGCTCTCACCTTGCAAAGAACTGAGTGTGCTGGACTTCACTTAAATGCAAGCATCAGCTGGATATTTGCAGACAGTAGATCTCAGCCCAGACTTGAGCAGCATTTGCTGTAGAGCAGAGTATTTATTGCTGGGGATGGTCAAATGGGGAGATGATATTCAGTCCTTATTCACAGAAGTCTTCTCTCATATGTACTGAGTGAAAACCTGTCGATATTCTCTATTCCAAAAAACCCTAGCAAATCAGCAAGTCTAGTGGTCATGAGCATTTTATTCTTGATATACTGATGTGTAGGATGCTCTAAATTAGTTTGACTTGACTATTTAAAAAAAAAAACTTACAGAAAATGTTTTCCTTTTTGACAATGAAAATGTGACAAGCAAGTATATACATGGAGAATGCTGAAGAGTTAGTGAAATGGTGATGTGGGCACTTCTTTGTTTGAAAATCATTATGTCCTGGTTTTGGGGAGTTCTTTTGGGCTTTCTCTGTTAGCCAGATCTAGCTCCTTCCTGGCAGTGTATCCATCAACAGGGGCTCCCAAGGAGACCTGGACTGTTAGCAGAAGTGCAGTGCTGCCATTGCAAGTAGTAAGTGTCATCATATTTGAAATGAAGACTTGTCTGTATGGAAACCATAGTTTTCTTAACTGACTTAATAAAGTGGGACAGCTCTGTTTTCAGGCTTCTTGTTGAAGGAGGTTGAATCATAAACCTTTAAAAGATGTCTGGAGTTTTTTTCTATTTTAAATTTCTACCTTGTAAAGTCATGCTGCAGGGACGGTTTGCAATTGAACTTGCTACCGTATTTGAGGAGTGTTGTGTTTGCTAATTCATAACCATTCACACAAGCTTCTGAGAAATATTTTCATGTTTGTATGTAATACCATTGTACAAGTACTAATTACTTTCATAAAACGATAATGTCTGACAGGCACTGCTGTTAAATATTTGGTGCTGACGGATCTGTAAACTGTTAATGTTTTGCAGCTACAACATCTACCTGCATTGGAATTTTGTGTTCTGCACGTTATCATAAACATAAACTCCTGAAAGTTCAAGGCTTATTATAAGAGAGAAGTGGAGATGCTCACATCTATGATAACAGATTGACTACAGTAAACACATTTTGAGACTCTAAAGTAACTTATGAAAAATACCAAGAAAGAAAAGCCCAATCTAGTAAAATAACGCCTTCCAGCAGTCATATCACAAGCACTACTTTTATGTCCTTCTGCTGTAGTATTTATTTTGTGCCATTTACATTGCTCATTGCTCACCCTTTTGGAGGGTAAAATCTCTCTGAGGCTGGAAGACTAATTATGAATTGCCAAATTGCTCAAATCAAACAGCAACAAACACAACAGGAAATAAGCACGAGGTGTTACAAAACATTTGCTTTCACTTTTTACTATAGTAATGTGGCTACAATGATGTATGGTGATACAATACCACCATTGTCCATGATGCACACTGAGCACCACCTGTGGGGCTGAACTCAGGTTTTACTGAGGTGAACCTAGCTTGCTACTGAGGCAAAAGGGTGTTTTTACAGTCAGCTAATAATTGATGTGCAGATGGAATACATTAATCACACTGGCTTTAGGATTGGTGTGTGTGGGAAGATAATTTCAGAGAACTTCAGAAGGAAGTGATAGTTATAACATCAATGTCTATCTATTTTTGTCCTACTTATAGCTCTTCCAAGTGTTTCTGTGAGAGAGCCAGATTGTTTGAGGGCACATGAGCCTTTTGTGAGGGTGTGTGTTATTTTGTGTAATCTGGATCCTGCAAAAAGATCCGTACTGAGCCTTCTGCCATATGATTAGACCATTTCGGTTCTGTTAGGCCAATTAGAATGTAAACTGAAGGATTTCTAAAGGGCTTTTTAAAATGCTTTGACCTTGGAAATTATCATGGTGTATATTGACAGTAAGTAACCAAATAGATGTCTTCATATGATATAGTTTATGCAGGCAAGATAGTTTCAGTAAAGACAGTCAATTAAACCTGAAACTGGTCTTGGGTTTAGCTTACTGAAGACTGAGGCTGGTTTCCAGGATCAGTTCAGACCAGGGTAGCACTCTCTTAAATTGTATGCCCATTGCTCAAGTCTGTTAAATGAAATGTGAAATGCACTTAGAAACCACACCAAACTTAATTGCCTCTTTTATAATAGCAACACTTCTATGGTGGTAAAGGAATTGAATCTCTTGTCTGGATTAATGCTGTTCTAGTTTATAGAAAAACAGAGAAAATTATCTATTCAGAAAAGCAAAGCAAGCTTAGAAGAAAATTCACCTTCAGATAAATAAATACATGGTTTGTGAAGATATTTAAAGTGCTTAAGTAGAACGAAAATACCCAATTCACAAGAAAACAAAAACCTGTAGAAAACATTTGCTGGCAGAGAGAACATTAAAGATATAAATGGAAATGTTGATTTTGTATGATAAAAGTGTAACCAGATCTGCAAAGGCAAATCAACCAAGGCTAATAATAAGGGCCATTTCCACATAATTATTTAGGGAGCTCGGTTCAAGATTGGGCACTGCTTAATGCAAAGGCTGCTGGGACTATCATTAAATCATTTTTCTTCACTTAAAGAACATGATTATTTTCTTGTGAGTATGAGGAAAAAAGTGGATTTTCCATTTCTGAATGACAATCTATATGCTCTTAGATGTATTCCAGTCTGCACTTTAAAGATAAATTGGGTTGTTTGGAATATGTTAGAAAAGTGAATGCATACATTTATATCTAGTTGAATTCTAGCTGCTTATAAAAGGAGTAAAGAATATGATTTGAAAATATTATTTATTTTACTGTGACATCTAGACATTTCTGGCAGATATAATGGCTATTTCAGATAATAAGACAGTGCTAGGTAAAATGTGTTGAAAATCATGCTGATAGCATAAACTTTCAATTGGCAATATTTGTTGAGAACTTACAGAAGTCTTTGTAAATGGGTAAAGGAATAGGAACATTTACAGGAGGAATTTAAAAATCTACATTAAATCTACACATATAAAAAGAATAAATACTAGCAGACACAAAGAAGTCCTTATGAGTGAAGCAGTGAAATGAAACAGTCAAATGTAGGATCATGGTGTGCTTTTGCAAATCCCTGCAAGGAGGACCACCAGTACAATATAACCCAAAAAGATTAAAGCAGAAGGGCAATGAATGTGGAGGATCTGTACACACAGTGCTTCATTTTTTAAGGTGGAAAGCAGCTTTTTGTTTATGAAGTCCCTTACAGAAAATAAGGCTGTATGTTTCCCTGAAACATTTTTATTAGATGTTTTCAAGTCTAAGAGACCTTCCAAAGTATGAAAGAACACGTAGGAAAAAAACACAGACACTTTGGAAAGTTTGCAGGAGTTAGGAATCAAAGTCATGAAGCTTGTGAAGTGCTGCTGTTATTCATGGATGATAACTCAGCTGCTTGTACATGGTTAACGCCTGAAAAATATCACAGTGATCCAGATGTGTAAATGAAGATGATTTGAGGAGGATGAGTGACCTTTCTGTTGAGTAGGTCAGTGAGCAACTGAGTTTAGATTGGCAGCCTGCTTGGTTTTGTGTGTTGTGAAATGCCAAAGTGCTAATGTGATGGATAGAGTCCAAAGTGCTTTATGGTACTTTGTCCGTAAGGTCACCCAGCCTTTACATGCACAGGTTAAGTATGATAGAACAACTTACCCATTTAAGATATTACTTTGTTTCTATTGCTTCTGAAGGTGAACCAGGAAACCTAACCAAGTACACTCACATTTTTTTGATTGCCTTACTCTGCTATGTAGACCAGATTAAAAGGAAAGATTCTGTGTATTATAACAGTATCATGGCAGCAGGTTTAGCTAGACCAGCTCTTTTCAGCCTTTCTCAAGATTACCTTTGCAAAAAGGACATCTGCTCCCACAGATTTCAGAACATCATTTGCAATTCTCAGATAGGGAGTTTGCTGTATTTTTCTCCAGAAGAACCTTTGTGGTATAGTCTTCTGTAAGAGATTTCATTCTAGAAGCAAATTAAAGAACTGTTAGCAAATGGTATTTGCTAACACACTCATAAGAGTTACTTATTTGTGCAGAGGTAGCATGCAGGGAAGAGAGCTAAAAGCAAACAGGGATGTACCTTCATCTAAGCATATCTTTGTATTTCCCTTTCAGGTCTGTCAGGTCTAACTGATTAAAAACACTCTCATCTCTGGCTAAGCCAGGATTCACTTTGTTTCCCCAAAGAGCCAACGTCTTAGTTCTCTGTCTCAAAGGTCAGGTTTTCATTTATTCTAATGGTCTGTGTATTATGAAGATACACAGACCTTCCTACCCATAAATCCTTTTCTCCACTACCAAGGGCTTTAAACACCTTGGGCAGAAGAACAACTTCGAAAGTGTGGGTAGTTAGATGGCGTTTTTATTTTGAAAGGCATTGCCTGCATTTCTGTGTATTTGCAGTGAGCTGATGGCAGATTCCTAAATTCCTTTAAACCCTCTGAGCAAAGAACTATCATAACCAAATGAAAAAAATAGAATCTGCTTGTGAAGAATAACAGAGATTTCCTGTGGTCCTTGCAGAAATGGGTAAAAATACACAGAATGATGTTTCCTTTTGTTTTTTTATTTAGTGCTACTTTCTTCTTCTCTTTCCTTGCTGGCACACTGTATTTCTTTTGATAAATCTGTATAGCCTAGCACAGATGCTAGCAGATTTTCATGTGCCTTCTCTTCCATCTTGATGGAAAAGTCCTGTATTGATTTAAAGATCTGTCAGTGGAGGGAAACAGAGTCCTATCTCAAGAAAGAGCCAGCTAGAACATACATCACTGCTATGTGTCCTGTGCCCAACCACGCCAAAACACTGAGCAATAGCAGGACTGCAAAACACATCAAGTAAAGTTCAGGGTATTCTAAAATAAAGCCAGAAAAGTATCCACCACCAATGATGTCATGTTTAGACACTCTGGTACTTCTGAAAACTTGTTCTAAAGCTACTTGTCTTAGCAGCAGCAGCTTCTTAAAAATAATGCATGTATTTGGAAAACCAATTAGCTGAGTTAAGTTGATGTTTTAAGCTTTTAAAAATCCTGTTATCCCTTGAGTGTGATAAGCCGTGAAATCATGTGTAAGTCACCAATTAAGCTCATCTGTTTATTTTTTTAATGGGTAAGAAAAAGATCAGATATATCTGAATCACATTCAAACCAATTATGTTCCTTCCAAAGAAATGAATTGAAGCTATTAATGGATCTGACTTTGCCGTAGGCTTTTAGCTACCAAATCCACCTCCCTTTGGTTGTTTCTCTACACCACACCAAAGATACAATGTTTTCTTACTGTTCTTACCACATTTTCATGTGCTTTGGGCCACACAGAAAAGATGACACAGTTTTCTATCAATTTGTATGATCTTAATGAGAGGGTTGTAATTAATAGGAAATCTTCTGCAGTCTTGAGTTTTCAGTGAAACCCTTACGGATAGAGATGCTAAATAACATAAAATGGCAAAAGGTGCCCTTTTTCAGGCTATATTTGACTTCAAAACTGCTGGATCTCATTCCATACAAGTTAAGTTGAATGGATGAAAGATTACAGGAGGAAGTTGACATCTATAGTATTCTTCTCAGTGAATGGAAGTTGCTACTATTGCCTGAATTGATACCAGGCCAAAGGTGTAGGAGGAAGGTAGTAAATGCAAAACTTCCTTCTCACCCCACAAAGTCTGGAATTCATTCATTGTGATGTGCCATTTCAGATGAATTGGCAGCAGTTTGTTTCCTGTTCCTCACTTAGACACATCTCAAACTGTTAGATCTTGATTTTCATTTCTTTGTGGCTGACTGAAAGCGCTCAAATATGCAGTAATGCACCTTTAACTCCAAAACTCTACAGCTCTCTCTTGATAGGGAGAAGAGCCATTCTCAAACGTATTTTGCATCTTTTCAAGAAAGGTCTTCTTTGGAGACAAATTTGCAAATTAATCTGTCATGCATGCCATATTATTTATAAACTGTACAACCAAAAACATGATAAACCAATTATGGTATTTAATATGTTACTGTTGAAAGATTGCTCTAGACCTCCTGTTCTGTACTAAAAGCCAGACTTAATAGAGAAGTAAGTTATGTCTCAATGGTTAAGTATTTCAGGTTAATTAATCTGATGAGCTATCAACAAATTAACTTCTCTTGTATCTCTGTCTTTTCACATGAGACAAAGAAACACATCTTCCTGAATAAAAGCTCTACTTACCAAGAGTACAGCTTGAAGGCAAATTGATAGAAACAATGTGTAAACCATTTATTGATGTTAAAGTTATGTAGGCAATTGAATGTTGAAAAAAAGCGTAGTTTGAAGCTGAATCTTGGAATATTAAAATATTTTGGGTAGCACCTAAAATATTTCAAGTGGCACACATTTAGTCCTTGGCCAAACAATGCAATGTCTAATGCAGGGTCAGATTTTGTCCTTGAATTTTCACATAAGCAAGTTTTGATAGGTTCTCATGGGCAAAGTGGCTTGGAGACTAACTAAAGGAATGCAGCTGGACAAAGCCAGAAGCAACTATTCCCAGACCTACCTGACAAGGTAGGAAAGGAAACAATAAGTACAAGCCAGTCTTTTTGGAAAGGCATCTGGTCTCTGTCTCATTGTTTAACTGTACTGGATTATTTGCTTTGGACAGTCTAACACAAGCTTTATCTTCTGCTTTCTGCTGTCAAAAAACAATTAATTTCTTTTCAGCAAGAGTTTGAGCCACTGTATTCCATACGTTTGTCATCTCCACAATTCCCTTTTGTAATTCATTCTCCCTGCCCAAGCTTACTTAAGCTCCGAACGTAAGCCATAATTCACACATAGTGTGGTAAACCACATCCTCAGGCAGCAGCAGCGTAGAAAGCCTATTATACAGGTGCTTTATCACATCTGCTGTGCTGGGTTCTGAGAGGAAAAAACAATTCCTGTGATAGATTAAGTCTATCCCAATAAAGGCTTCATAAATCAGTGCTGTGGAAAGCAGGAGTGGCTGTGGATGTCTGCCGAGATCCAAGAGAGGCTGTAGTCTGGCACATAATTTACAAAGAAAGAGAAATGCCCTTAATGGAACTAAGAGAAAAGACCAATCAGGCATAGGGAAATAGCTCTAGTAACCTCATTGCAACAGGATTTGCTCACTCGTTCTGTCATCATGCCATTCCTCCAACAGCAAAAGCCAAAGGAAACCCACAGCATCCTCAGAGGAGGAGTTTGAGAGTCAACTGGGAGAACTCTCTGATTTTTGGGGAGAAGTCTCAAATCACTGTGAACCAGTTAAAGGGATGTAGGAGAAGAGACATGATAAATGTTGTTAGCAATTTTCAGAGTATTTTTGACCTTGGGGTTGATGTTTTGGTGAAGGTTTGGCAGTATTATTCCTTTGTTAGAATTCTTTTGTCCAGTTTTATGGATAAATGTATCACTCAGCTCACATCTGCAGCAGGAAGGATGTACCTCCCTACTCTTTATTATTTTAGTGTAAAAAAATGTAACTCAGTGTGTGAATGACACCATAACTTTTCAGACAAGGTTAGTAGCAGATTATCTGCCAAGATCCTGACAAGTAAGCAACTTCCAGGAGGACAGATAAATCAATCTTCCAGAAGGTTATGATGATATAACACCTATGCATGAGTGAGAACAGGAACATTAGAGAGCAACGAGGGTGTGTGGAGTTCTTGGTGGGGGATGTGGCTCACGTCTTGGTTGAGTATCCCCTTCTCCTAAACCTGCCCCACTGTTTTGGTTGCCCTGGGTGTGTTTGGAGCTAAAAGGGGTAACAGAGAATTCTGAGTCATACTGTCCTGTGGGACAGATCATGCAGCCAGGTGCTATTTTAACTCTACTGACCAATTTCTTTTCAGTAGGGAAGAAATATATATATATACTGCACTGTCAAAACATGTTCTCATCTGAACCAGGTACATGTTGGATAATATTGCATGAATAAGCCTTTGGATTTTCTCTGCATTAATCAGTAGTGAGTAGACAAACTTGTTTCATTTAGCAGAATAAGCATAAAGTTAGCAAATAACTCCAAGATAAGAAAATCAGACAATGCTGGATTATATGAACTCAGACCTACTAGAAAGATAGGTGCCCTGTTGGCACTCACAATTCTAATCTCAGGTGGCTGCTGCTTTGAAGTGGTGATTTATTTCCTCTGTTTCATTCTGGCCCAAGAGATGCCAGTGAATTCTGACATGCCATCTCCACCACAAGTGGCACATTAGTGTTTTGCTCCTCAGTTACCTGTTTGTATAAATGGGGTGGAGTTTTAACCAACATAAACCTTCTGAAGTTCAGCAAAGGCAAAATGTCTGGGAAATGGGTTTGCAGAAAAGGACCTGTGGGTAGTGATGGACACAAAGCTGGCCACGAGCCAGCAATAGGTGCTTGCAGTGAAGAGACCAAACAGCCTCCTGGGCTGCATCAGGGAAACAGAAGCCACCAGGCTGAGGGAGTGGATTCTTCCCCTCTCCTCAGCCTTGTTGAGCTCAGCTCAAGAATGCTGCATCCTACTGAGCTCCCCAATACAAGAGACTCATCAGCAGCCTGGAAAGAATCCACCAAAGGGTACAAAGATGAATAAGAGCTTGGAGCATTGATCAGATGAGAGGCTGTGATAGCTGGGGTTGTCTCTTCAAATCTGTGACTTGGATATAATCAGAAAAATCCTCTCTGTGTGGACCAGTCCATAAAATATGTGCTTTTATAATAAGAATAAAGTCAGAGTAGATATTTTAGGGCCCTCTTTTTCTCAAATAACCCACCCATGCAGTTGCTTCCTCTCCAAAGGAATCCCTGATGAAATTCTTGGTGATCACAGGGGGCATACCCTGACAGGAGAGGCTGTTCTATCTGTGAGCAGTCCTGTTGCTGTCATAATTGTGCTACTAGTCAAGAGAGCTCTAACCTAATTTCTTTAGGTGTATTGCTTCCACTGCTTGATAACTGTAGACAGGTTATTCATCATTCATGGGATGTACTTAAAACGCTTGACAACCTGTCAGATTTGGCCTCTGAGATGGTAGACATCTAACATTCTCCATTTTTCCTAAGAATGAATTCTTTGTAAATTGTCTTCTTTTCAAAAGGAGTGTTGGAAAGGTATTGCACCTGTACACAATTCTAAGCTTCACAAATTTATGAAAATCCATGGGGATGACCAGTGAATCTGAGTTTCAGTTTAGCATTTGTTGATTGCTGTACAGTTGAACAATTAGCATCATCATTGTTACAGAATGCACCCCAATTCTTTGTTGTGTTGTGTATTTATATTGGTCCACAAGTCTTGCATTTTTAAATAGAAATTTATTCAAGGGTCTTCCCTTCTTTCTAACTTTACTTAATATTTGCCACCTCTCTGCCCTTTGGGTGTCTCTATGTATCCTGTGTTAGTACAATCACATGCAAAAGTTCCTTCTTTTCTCCAAGAAATCCTTCTGTTAGATGATCTGGTGAATAGCTTAAAAATTTGCTTTGAAACTGAGTTCTCCTTTCATTTAGCTTGAATATGATTTGGTACATAAAAGCAGGTGAGAACTTGACTGGATTTTCATCTTGAGGTGTAGACAGCCTTGGAGGACTGTGTCCAAAATTGCTTGCTTGTAGCTGCCCAGGATGTGTGGAAGCACTCCAAGCTCCAGAATGCTCTGCCTGCTTTTTAAATGACCTTTCTATTTCCAAGGCCAGTTTTTGAGGAAGTTGCAATATAAAATGCTGCTGGCACAAACTGTAATCTGCGTGATCATTTGGCTTGTATTTCCAGTAAAGCCATCAGACTATTATTAGTAACTAGCATATATCTTCTAATAAAATAATTGGCTTTATAGCTCTGGTAGAAGGCTGGCATGGATATTATTCAGACATCAAAATTACTTATTTTGAAGGATTGCACATTCAAATATCAAGAGATCTTTAATATGACAAGTTACAGTTATTTCCTGTTTTAAGAAGGAGCTTTAGTTGGTGAGAATTTCTGGCTGAAGTAAATAAGAGACTCTGGTAGCCCAGACTGGGGGACTGCCATCTCCTAGCCTCTGCTGCAGGCCAGGAGAAGTCAGCATCTTTGAACCAGCTCCAGGAATGGTTTTGCTGTGCAGACATCTGTCTGTATGTACAGTGAATTCAGAGCATGCTTCCTCTGCCTGTCCAAACTGCTCCCCTGGGAGGTGACTCCAGGCAGAGGTACTGCGATGTACAAGCTGCCTCATCTCCCAGCCCTAAAGCAATATGGAGCAGAGAAGAAACAGCCCTACTGTTGAAGAATCTAGAAAGAATTTTAAATAATTTTGTATCTTCCTTCCTTAAGTTACCATTAAGATACCTTAAAGATAAATATTTGTGTTTATGATTTTAGAAAGTAGTCCTATGGACTGTCACTGTGTTCCCACTCCTCTAGGTAATTATTTTTTCCTTTGTTTTACAGCTAAGATATTGCTGTAAAGCAAAGGAAAAGTTTGCAGTCTCCTTTTTTTTAAAGACCTGTAAAATTAACTCTTAGATTTCTGTTGAGCCTGTTGCATTTCAAATGTCAAACTGTGAGAGAATGCTACAAATATTGTCTGAGTTCCTCCCACTCTGTGAACTGGAATTACTGTGGTGTGCCTGTAGGAAGAGAAGCAGCTCTGTTGGAGCAAGATGCAGAGCTGCAATGCTAGTGTCTCTATAATACCCAACTTGTATGCTGCTGGCATGCTGGAATAAATTGATCTGGTTCATGCATAGATTTGCTTCTTAATGAAAAAAGTTTAATTAAGAAGATCAGTGTTAATTAAAGTCATTAAAACTCCCATAACATATTGTTGTAGGTTTATTAATACTGAAAAGCTTGTTTTGTGCTCAAGCCTGCAAACATGAATGATGTAGGACGTAGGAACCTCTATTATGTTTGCTTCTGTGACATCAAAAACATGTAATAGAAATGAAACTTAACCAGCTTTTATTCTGATGGAGTTGGCCTCAATCTTTGTTGTTTCTTTGCTTTCTTAATGACGGTGAGTTTTATCCAAAATGTAGTGAGGGGAAGAAAGGCTAAGAAAGTCAGCATTTCCATGGAGCCCAGTGGGGCCATATTCACTTTGAATGCAGAACCAGGGAAAGTGATGCTTCTTGGGCTTGGATTGCCAAGTTCCTCCTGCATATACAGGTACAGCGCAGTTTCAGTATTAATTGTTCATTATTTATAGTGGCTGCCTTCCAATTTTTTTCCTCTTGATCAGGACAGTACCACATGATCAGTTGGGGATTTCCTCTGTTATGTTTAGCACATTCAGGCTCTGACATATTGTGTAGAGAAATTATGTTTATAAGTAGACATTAGGAAAAATCTGTTAGTGACAGATAGCTTGGGGGAACTATAATGTCTCCAAGAAGGGACATGTGTGGGAACAGGTCAGACCAGCATCTGTCTGGTAGCATTTCCATGCCATCACTCCTGGGCAGGATGGTGACAGGTACCAGATGACCTAATGCTCCCTTCCATCTCTTCTTTCCTCTCATACTGCATGTAATGAATTTTATGCACTAATGAGCTTCAGGTTTTATCAAAAATTTGAACTTTCTGGCAGTGGGGTTTGTGTATGTATTTTTAACAGTGTGGCTGTTAATTCAGTTTATTTTAAAAAGTTATTAATGTTTTTAATGGAGGTGGACAACTAAACAAAAAATTAGATTCATAATTGCTGTAAATTTGTTCCACTGAAATCTAGACAATAATTTCAATTTTGATCCTTCTAAGGATATGAACTAGGATTTCATATGCACCAAAACATTCATTAAAGGCAGTGATGAAGGCAACTGGGTTTTCAGGTGAGTAGGTAAGGGAGGTGGGTGTTTCTGCAGGCTGACAGTGCTACAGACACAAACTATTGCCTGTGATTTTTAATGTGCTATCAGATGGGGTCTGCACAGACACTTGAACTTTTTTGAAGTGAAAAATTATGACATCCTTAGAAATTAAATGTGATGTTTAAGAAAGTTACTGAGTGTTAATGGATTTCTTCATTTGTCTTTTATATACTGGGTTTCATTCTAAAGCAATTCCAGAAAACAACAGAGGAAGCTATAAACGTTTTGTGACTATTAGGAAGAAGTTCCAGAAGAACTAATGAGTATGTGATTGGAAACACAAATTTGCATACAAATTTGAACATGATATTTCAAAGCTTGCAAACATCAAAGTGTATTAAAATGACAAGCTACCCATGCTAATGTACAGTTTTTATTTTAAATTGATAAAAGAGTAAAACATAAAGGTTTTAGTTGTGAGATGGCTAATTATGTCAGATTGCTTTAGGCAAAAAGCAACATAAAGTCATCATGACATACATTTGCTTGGCTTTTTTTTGTGTGCTTGTATGCAATTTCTGTGTCCCTTAGGGGCCAGAGAAGTGAAACATGTGTCAGGCATATTAAGATAATAGAGAGTCACAGCTTTCCATCTAGCAAATAATAGTGGCATCTCTTACTCCAACTTTGAACTCTAGGTAAATGCATATGCAGTGATTATTTTCCTTTCATTCATGGGCGTAGCAGAAATAGCTTGGTTTTGCTTTGCTAACCTGGAGCTGCAGCAGCTGCTCTGGCTATGGGTGATGGTGTCTGCTGGTCCCTGAGTGGAGAGGTGCTGTGCCCAAGGGAAGCCAGGGGAGGTGTCCTCTCTGTAACCACAACAATCTGCAGTGATGCTGCAGCACCACCTGGCCTCAGGCTGGCCAAGGCTAACCCTCTGAACTCCCTTGTATCTGCTTACTGCAAGGGGAGAAATGGGGAGCCAGGAAGGGTTCAGGGTTGTCCTCTTGCATTCATATGCTCTCATGCTGAGCTGATGCTGCTGCACTCGGCTTGAATGAACTCCCTGGCTCATGTCAAACTACTCAGGGTTTTCTGCACCATATTTCTCTACTACCTGCCACTTCCTTGGTATGTTCTGCTTTGCTTCAGGACTGGATGAAAACCTTCATTAGCAGAGTCTTCTCCTGCTACCTTCTCTTGGGAGCTAGAAGGGCTGTTCTGTCAGGCTAAGTAAATCACACAAGTGATGTATGAAACAAGTAAGCAGTAGGATCTAGTTCTTGACTGTCACTTGGATGTGCAAAGTGTTCACCTGTGTAGCTGGCAAGAGGTTAAAAGAAAGGCTTGTGCAGTAAAGTAAAAAATAAATAGTGGTGGGCTTTTAAAGGCAGTGAAGAATGGGGAGACAGATTCCTCACATCTGTGGAGGACACCAGGTCATGGCAAGATTCTTATTAATGGGTGAATTTTTTGCAGTCTTTAAATGCAACTGCACCTGAGAGTTCAGCAGGTTTAGTGGTGTAATGCATGGCAGCAATTTAGCAGAACTATAAGAAAAGCATGAATCGGTGCTCCTCTCTTGACTTGAATTCCAAACAGAAATATATCAGAGAAATCCAATACTGACACAGCAGGATTCTTACATATTGACTTTGTCTACTTCCTGACCTTCGGCACTGAGGCTCTGAGAGGCCTCATACATAGAATGAGGTGGCACTTAGTGCTGAGAAACAGCCTGACTGTGAAGGCTACACAGGACCAGCTCTTTCTGTACCTATCTAGTAAGAGGCAGTAGGATGAAAGTGAAGCTGATAGCATAAAGCACTGCCACAAAAGACCTGTTTCAGCAAAATGCACTAAGTGGACACAGGATGAAGTGAGTCTTGGTTCAAATTATATGGGCTAATAAGACTGCCTTTATGGAAAGGTTGTTGATTTTGGACTGCCTTCATTCCTATCAGTGACACATGGGATTTAGCTAGAGTAGAAGGTAGCTCCCTATTGTTTTGTTCTGGCAGTCTTGCTGAGGGCTTTTGAACCCTGTAGGGCCTTAGGAAGCAAAATGCTAAGTACAGGGTTAAGCTTGAGTTATTAGGTTATGTTAAGCTTAATATGCCTAATTTCATCATAGTTAGAGTGAATCATACAGTTTAGGCCAGATGAGGATAACTTAAGCCAAATCATGCTGTTTGTCCTTGACTTAGAGGAAACCAGTAGCAGGAATCATGTACAGTAGTGTTTGCAGGGTAGGATTTAATGCTGTTCAAAGCTTTTCAAAGGGCTGTGCTTTTTCTTAATGCTTTATTTTCAAACAAGAAAAAACGTAACAAACTCCCAAAATTATTATATGGTTTATTGACTTAAAAAAGAGCCAGATCTTGGTATAAGCAAGCAGCTGCTTGTATTCTCAGATCATGCATGATGTGTTTCTCTTTATTCTGCTTCTGTACTGAAAGTACAAACTCCTGTCTTGCAACCTTCATGGAACTCTGTCCATCAGGGCAGTGCTGAGTTCTGTAGAATAACAATTATATAAGCCTTGTGTTACTATTAAAAAAAAAAAAAAAAAAGTGATTCAGAGTGCAGAGCATGGAAATCAAGAGAAAGCTTTGACAGATTTTCCTCCCCAGGTTTCTTCAGCATGCTGCTCTCTGTAGCAAGAAGTCACCTGTAGCAAGGGTGGCTATAGAGGGGTGAGAGGTTCCCTCAGGATGCTGCACTTTCTGGAGAAGAGCAGTTCCCCTTAAAAAGCTGGGTACTTGCCACACAACAACAAATATCTTCAAGGTGCCGTGATCCATCCCCTGCACCAATACAAACATCCCCAATGTCAGTGGCACAGAGCTGAAATAAATGCTTTTCTGCCATGAGCTGTAGCAGAAAATGGCTGAGGTGAAGAAGTGTACATTTAAGCTGAACATCACCTGGCATCTGCAGTGAAATATGCTGAGGGAGCCTTTGAAAGGCATGGAAGTACCAATTTCCCGGAATTTAAAAAAGACTAGATAAAATACTGCAAAATATGTGGGGGAGAGAAATGTCGTCCCATCAAGGTGACAAATAACCAAAGGTATTTCTTTTCATCTCCAAACTTCCAGGACACAGACTGTTATTTTCTGTATTTAGTGTGTTGTAGGCTCTCAAAGGCACACAGAATCCCTGCTTGTTTTTCTCTGATGAGGGACAAACCGAGTGCTTCTCAGAGCTTTCCCTGCACCCAGCGTTGTTTGGATGGGGGCGAGTTTCAGTAGCTGCTGCTATCAGTCAATGAGTGCTCACAAACTGACTGGTCTCACAAGGAGTCACAAAATGTATTTGTTCATTGCAAAGAAGTTGAGGGCTTATGTCGCAGGTTATTACAAACAAAAAAACTCTCTGAGCCCTGTCAGTTGTTTACATGGGTCTCAGTGCATCACCAACTACAAGCATGTTGGAAGTTTCTTTTGCATCTAGGTTAATATTGATGTCAAACATTACCTATAGCTGTTTCTCATACTTTGTTATGAAACTGTTGCTAGATGTCTGATGGAGATTATCAGCCTCTGTTTTTGTGGATAACTACTATCACATACTTAAAAAAAGATAAAAACCTTTTAAAAATAACAACTGTTACAAAATGCAGGAGGTGTCAGTAAACCAGTCACCTGTGAGGATCATTTAAAAACAGATGGCGAAGAAACAACTTAGTGAAAAAGCAAAAATCATGGCAAAATCCTGGAAAATATTGCCTAATATTTACTATTACAGTAGTTGTGACCCCCCAGGTTATTTGTGCACTCATAGTTATTTCTGCCCATTTGTTGTGGAAAGGTGGTTTAGGACATATGTGAGTGCAAAAGAAAGTTGCTGCAACATGAATTAGTCCATTTTGGTCCAAATAAGCCTCTGACTTTTGCTGTTGCTGTGTTTGCCATGTTGCATATTCTGCATATAGAGTGATCTGCTATATGGAAACAGATGTTGGCTTTTGGAATTGGATATATCCTGCTACAGCTTCAGGTGTTATGTTAGAGATGTTTGCATATACAAATCAATCCATTTGCAGTATTTGCTTTAAAATCTGCTCAGTATTTTTTACCTAGCTCAGTTTGGAGGAGCAGTGTGACAAGTCTCAGTTTTCTCAGTATTTGCTCTAGGGAATCTAGAGAAGGTCAAGTAGAGTTGTTATTTCTCAGTCTAAAGCTAATGTATCCACCTTGGTTTGGGTTTGGATCTTTCTTAAACCTGATTCCTACAGCACATCTTACAGAGCACAACATTTTCCTGCCAGACTGAACAAGTCTGATGGGGAAGGATGAACAACCTGTTTGTTCACCACGAACAAGGTCCTTGTTGGATCTGGTCTTTATTTCCATGCAGAGTGCCCTTAGCACTTTCCCCTTTCTTTTACCATACTGACAAGTGGCTAAGAACAGGTGTTTCCATTCATCCACATGGGCCACCACTTCCAGTAGGGGTGTTCACAGGGATGGATGCATGTAAGTACCCATGGCTCTGCATCAGGCATTCAAACAGGTGATTAGGGAGCAGAAAATATGCACAACACCTTTCAGTCATTGTAAAACATTCTGCTTTTTAACACAGTTTTTTCAAGTCAGCATTAGAACAACTTGGAGGCCTGTGAACCCACTGGAGAAAAGCAACTTCCATAGTTGGATCTCAGTTCCTTGTCTCCTGGACTCCTCCCAGCTGGAGACAAACAGGTCTAAGTTCACACCTGACTGGTGTCATGGCCAAATCCTTAGAGGAACAGCCTAGATCTTTCTTCCTTTATAATTTTTAAATACACCCTGTGACAAGTCTCCATTCATTTTCCAGAAAGGTATTTGTTCTTGTCTGTAGAGAATGAAACTGGGAATATAAATTTCAGTTGCAACTCTGGAAGGTAAAGGTGAATGAAGTGTTCTAAAAATGCCATCACCCAAGCAACAGGCCTTTCTGAGCCCATGACTTTCTGGTACCAACACTAATATTTGTAACTGGGAAAGTGAAAACTGCACTGTAACTTTTTGTTTTCAAAGTGCTATGAAATTGTCATTTGAGACAGAAATAGAAATCTGTTCTGTGGGTAAGTGAAATAGGCCTATTAAAATATTCTTGAAATAATTTATTTCAATCCTGTAGCCCTCCTGGTTATTTAAGTATTTTTGACATGCTATTTCCTGTATGTAGTTTAAAAATCAGTTTCAGCCCAAATTGCTATGCTTGTTTCTACAGGGAGACATTGCTTCTTGGGTGTACAAGCTGTTTTGCCTCACCGAGGATGGCAGATTTTAGCCTTAGCTCTGATTATTAAACACATTCCTGTTCTAGTGTACCATCATTTTGACTTCCAGTGAAAACTTAGTGCTGTAAAAGTAATATTTTTTGAATTAATTAAAAAAGTAAAACATCACCTAGTTTAAATGACTCGCAGGAGCTTACTTAGGGTGGATTATCATCTTATATTTCACCTTTATATCATCTTAATGTTATTTCTGTCCTAAGCAGTGTAATAAGCTACTCCATTTAAATAAGCTCATTGCTAGAATATTGGAAAGAAGATAGAGTAAAAAGTCATTTAAAAAGTCAAGTTTAGAGCAGTTCACACTTCCCCATATATGTATCTGGCCTGATAAAATTAAACTGGATTCTTAGGAATTACATCCTAGTAAAAAAAAATCTTCTGCTACTTCTTTGCAGAAGATTTTTCCAAATGATCTAATTGTGGCACTGCTACTCTACCAGCTGCAGACTAACAATTCCAAGCAGGTGAGAAGCCCTGGTTGAAAATTTCCCATCCAGATTGGAAAATGGTGATCTGACTAAATTGAGTTGTGTGAATGCTGTTGGCACTTTTGATTCAGCACAGGTGAAAAGCAAGTTTAGCTAAGCAGGTTCTTGCCCAGTGGCAGCCTGACTGCAACTTCCAGGAGCAGCTGTGAGCTTTCCAGAGTCCTGGGGGTTATTGTAAGCTTCCTGCAGTCTGGAGGTAAGAAGGCAAATTCCAGTCTGGCAGATTTGCTTTCTGGCTCCTTGCTTGCCTGGGCTCTTACAACTCCCCTTGTCTCCCTGCATAAGGATGAAGATTGTTCCTGTATTTCTGTTCTGCAAGAAACTTTATGTTTACATCATTAGTATTAAAAATACTTTTCATAACAAGAACTATACCTGGTGACTGGAAATTCCAGTTCCTACCAGTTAAAGAGAGAAGAAGTGATCCAAGGACCTCGTGGCATTTTTGGTGCTGTGCAATATGTTTATAACCTCTACCTCCTCCATATTTCTTGAATTAGCAAAGTCAGTGCTTAAGCAAACTATCTTTAGAAAAGTATTCAATCAATAGGGAACAAATAGTTGGATGCCACAATCAAATCAGTTAATCAACTGAAAAGAAAAGGATATTTTCCCTCTAGATTATTTTTGGGGTCATTTGGGACAAAGGAAAATGGAAATGTTATTTCTCAGCTGAATGTGTTTCGCAGTGTGTGACTGAATATTTCATACATACTTGGAGGGATTTCTGTCTATGCAGGGGGTTGTGAATGAGCTGTGGAAATGCAGTCCTGGAAAAGCCTCTCAGGAGGTTTTCCCCTCAAAGTCTGAGCCCTTCAGCCAGGAAGACCCAGTTGGTGTCTTCCTGAACCTGCCAAGGACCTCCAAACTGCCACAGCTCTTCCACAGGAGAGAGTCAGTGGTCATTCCATAAGAGCTTCAGCTAGTCATCCTCAAACATATGCTTTAATAAATGACTTTCCAGCTGTTAAAGAGATCCTATACTTTGTGTCTTCACCTTCAACCTTGCTTTATTCTCAGCCTCTGAGTAGGCTTCTCAAGGGCATCCTGTTCCTGTGTACATGTGGCTGTGAGGTTGTTCAGGTTCCAGGACACAACAATGATGAGGTCCAGGTCAGTCCTTTCCAAACAGGGCTCAGCCCTGCCTGTCCCAGATCACTGTCCTCAGGCCTTGTCTCTCTGCAGATGCAGGTGATGCAGATGCAGCCCAGGCTCCCTGGCAGGCTCCCCTCCCGTGCAGCTCCCAGACCTGGCCCAGCGGGCTGTGCATACCTTGTGCACTGGCTCGTGTCACACGGAGGCTGCTGTGCCTGAGGAGCAGACAAGTGGTTCACTGAGCAATTTGTGTTCTGGAGTCCGGGGGGATTTGGTGACCAGCAACTGCTTGATGAGCCATTGGAACCGTTGTGGGTTTTCTTCATTGAAACAAGCAGAAGGAAGTGCATTTAGTACTGGAAATTGTGAGAGGGAATTGTGTTCCTGATTGACTGAGATTTTGATAGCATTTTCTAGAATAATTGTTTCTGGAAGACGATAACACAACAAGGTAGCTCAAGTGTTGTAGTTAGAGATGCAGATTCCAGGGAAATCACCTCTATAAGGGCCCCTCTCTCATTTTTTTGCAATCATGCTAAATTTGATTGTGCTGCACTGATTATAAACGAGACCAAGCGCCATGGTTATTAACATTCCAGTTGGGATACATACTGAGTGATGGTGTTGCTGAGAGATACAATTTTGAAACAGTGAAACTGCTGTTTGTGTAGTAGGCTGTCTTTGTTATTCTTCACAATTGTGTGTTTGAGTGTACACATGCATTCCCAAATGTGTGTGCACATACAAAAGTCCCAGGGTATGACAAGGAAAATGTGTAATTCTGTTCAAAACTGGACTCCAGGGTGAATTTTACTTTGGTGCCTCAGCTTTTGAGGCTGACCTTTGCTCTGCAGTATGGTCTGATGGAGCAGAAAGTCACTCTGGATCTCCTGCCTCTCAGATCACTTCTCATCACAGTCACTACCTTGCACAAGTGACACAATAAATTTTAGTAACTGGTGGTGCATCTGTGCAAAAAACTGTATTTGAAAACAGTTCCAACACTCCAGAAAGTATCACAAACTTTCACAAAATCTCCTTTTATAACTGAGTGCTTTGTCCCATTTAAACTGTACCTTGTAAAAAGGGTTTAGAAGAAATATGATTCAGATTGGCTATTTTACATTCTATGAGGGAGACAAATGGGAGCAAGGAAGTGTTTGTGACTCAGAGAATGTTTTGTTTATCAGCATGATCTCAGCTCTTTGGTCCAAAACCTTTCCTGTTTGACATAGTGTAAGTGTGACCTGCCAGGGATTGTTCTGCCAGACAGGGTATGGCAGTGGCTGTGAGGTCAATGAGAAAAGCAGGAAGAGCAAGAAGAGGAGCCAATGAGATGTGGCTATAGCTACTGTGTTTTTATAGGAAAATAAAGAATGGGATGGTGATGATGAAGTGATAAAAGACATTAGCAGCATTCAAACATGTACAGTCAGTGTGAGGAGCCAATAAAGCCACCCAGGAAAATACAGCTGATAAAGTCATAGAGTAATTTGTGTTGAAGTGACATCATCTGGTCCAACTATCTGACCAAAGCAGGGCCAACTTCAAAGCAAGGTCTGTCTGTCTTGTACTCATGTCTCCACACTGTGCACTTCAAATAATGCAGCCCAGGATCTTAAAATGGTTCTTGCAGCTCCCAGTGTCTCTAAAGACCCAGCAGGACCTGGAGTAGTGGCACAGCCTCTTGGAAAAGAGCTTTGTTGCAGCTCAGGTTCTGCTGGTGATGTGAGCTTGTCCGGCATGGCAGGTGGCCTGAGCAGGACTACAAGCCAGATTTCATTAGGAACTACAAGTTACCTTCTAGCTCTAACTCACGCCCCAAGCTTCTACTGACATGATTTCTCTCACTTCCCTTTCTTTCTTTTTGTTTTTTTTCTTCTTCAAAATGCCATGGGGAGTCTTGTGTTACACTGCTGTGGTCTTCTCATTGTTGTGTCTCATAGGGACACTTTGACCAAAACACAGTGTGGTTCCCTTCTGAAGCTCTGGCAATGCAATGTATCCATGAGCCACCCTACCCCATAAGTTATGATGGGTTCATGACTGCTGTAGGCAGTGCTGGGATGCAGAGGACATAGAGGACTGCAGCAGCTCCTGTCGCTGCTCTCTCAGCCGCTGAGGTCACCCTGAGGCACATGCTCAGAGATTCATTCTACTCTTGTTTGCACCTCGGTCAGTCAGGAGGAACTTTGAGGCAGTAAATTGAATTATGGGCGGGGGCAAGAGGCCAGAACAGATTACATTTTACTTTTTTTTTCCCCATAGGCATTTCCTTTTTTTAACTATTTAATTTAGAAGGGGATTAGAATTCTTCTTTAAGCTGCTTTTCTATCCATCTTTATTATTTGCTTTTCATTTGTTTGCTGCCAATACATGATGTTTTCTTTCTTAATCACTTGCTAGCATGGTGATTTCCCTTAGAATGTATTCAAATCACAACAATTTTCTGGCAAAGAAAAGCATGAAATTCACTGTCCTTGAAATCTGCATCTGTATGGAGGAAAATATACCCTTTCATATTTCACTGTCAGAAAAGAATAGTAGCCACAGAGTTATACTTAGATACTGAACCTTGCAATATTCAAAAGAGAAGCAAAATAATATATAAAGGATACTGGTTTTTCTGTCACTTATGAGGCATGTATTTAATCTGACCATGATCAGATAATAATTTGTTATAGAACCTGTGCGTGTTTCAGAATAACATAGGAGGATGACACTGAACAGACTGTCATTACTGTCCATATGGCTGTGGTCTCAGACTCCCCAGCAGTGTCTTCTAGCTATTTTGAAGGCTGGAGGAAAAGCTGGTCAGATTTCCAAGTCCATCTCACCTTCTTTGCCCTGAATGCTAATCCTGGTTTAAGGTGGAAAACAACTTGAAATATTCCATAAATAGAAATGATTAGCACCTACTTTATACTTCTGCTTTTCAAGCTGTTCTTCTGTAATTTTCTTAATGTTATATTAAGAGTGGCAGAAATTCAGAAATTGTGTGGGCACCAGACTTGTGAAGAGAATCTGTAGGTCCTGTGGTTGTTGTTTAATTTACCTACTTGGGAACAGCAGGATAGAGCTCAGAGCTTGTTAATTTGTGTGAACAAGATCTGCAAGTTTTCCCTACTGTCTCTTGACTGGGGGAATATAAACCTCATATGAGCTGGGGAACAGCTGTTCCTGAACAGAAAATGGACTGAGAACTAAATCTGTTGATCTCTATAAATGAGCTTTCTGAATGTTGAATCTTTGTCTTTTTATTTATGAAATTGGGTCTGTTACTCTCTTATTTATTAGCAGTATTACAATGTCAAGAAGAAATACTGCAGACAATTTCCTCATTCATAAATGGCAGAATTTCTGAGATTATCTTGTATGTTTTGTAACCAGTGGAATTTCTCAATGCCTTACAAAAGCAAAACTGTCCCAATCACTGTTTTTATTTCTCTTTACCTAGTAAGGTTACTTGTATACAGTGACATCCTTATTTCCTTTTCAACTTGGTTTTTGCCTGTCATCCACATTCTTTATGGCAATTGTAACTGAAATGTTTTACTTTCATAGAATTGCTTCCTCATTCAAAAGATGTTCCCTTGGAGACATATCAGGGCATTTCAAGGCAAATTGGGTCCGGTGAGCACTTATTTGAAGGACAGGGGAAAGACAGGACTGTATCAGATACTTAATATTTCCCTTTTACTATAGTCATTCAGAAATTCCTTCTGTGTCCTTTTTTTGAATCCAGCATTTCCTGACTAGCCTTTTAGCTGCCTCTGAAAATTCACAGGTGCCAAGTTCTTCTGAATTTTAGGGATCTAGAGGAAAATCCTTTCAGCCAAAACTGTGCACTCAATACGTAAATTTATTGCTCTGCAGATAGACTCCTGCCACACTTCACAGCTCCTTGAGCTGAAAGATGTGCAAAATTTCCCTTGTATAAAGTTAAAAATATACACTATCCAGTTAAGAAATGTAGTGCTATGTTATCATCCACTGCTGGACAACTGTTAAGCATACGTACTATTAAGTATACATTTTCCTCAGTTTTTTTCCAATAAATATTTGACTAGATTGTAGTCTGATTGATACTAATCTGCCATAGGACAGCTGTCCTCAGTGTATTATCTCATTGCTGGTATCTCTCAGGAAACTGGACGTTCTTGGAGAACACATACATGATGTTTGTGTCTTCTCTGCTGACACCAATATTTTGTTCTATTCCAGAAGATTCTGTTCTTTTTTCAAATACACATCCTTTTGTCTGTAGGGATGTGGGCCTGGTTCCTGCAGTGATAGTGAGGACGGTGGTGCCCATCTTCTTATGCTCTTCCTTTCACAGGGACCATGTAGACCCCAGAGTGACTGTACTGTATTACGTCTCTAAAGTAAAAAAATGTTGTGATTCTGGTGACACTGCCAGTCCCGTGACTGTTTTCCTGTCACCCATCTGTGGTGTTTCTCCTTCTGTAGTATCCTGCTATCACAGTGAGGATTTGGGCCCACTTCTCAGTGTGGAGAGAGAGTCATTCCTGGATAGCTTCTGCCTTGGCTGCTTTGTCCTTTGTGCTGCATTTTAGCACACAGCATTAGGAAGTGCCCTCAGGCACACCAGTTTGCCTCTTCCCCTTTTTGCCATTATGTCTGACCACCTGATTGATGTAAGTACCATGTTAGCAGATGGCAGATATTCTTTTCCTGTCAAACAGATAACCTGAAAAAATTGTCAGCTTTTATGAAAAAAGGGCTGGAAGCCCGGTCCTTGGCTGTAATTTATCAAAGTATATCTCATTTCTGTTTACACCAGGTACTCACATGGACCCCAATCCTTAATGGTTGTGCCCTGCACATTCACTGTGCTATTGCAGGGTAAATGACAGGATGACAGTTTCTTGGGCTGCTTTATTTTTCTTTGAAGAAAAGGATAATCACCATTTATCTAAAGAAAGTCTGTGAGCCAGTGGCGTGTCCGTGGAATGTGTAAGCAGCTGCCCAGAGAGCCTGTGTTTCTCTAATGTAAAGCCTTCGGAGTTGAGAGGGGCAAAGAACCCAGGGGCATTAGAAAGGTCAATACAGCTTTTGTTTTGAATGAGGTATTAGTTCTGTTGTACTTGGATATTGCACACTGTGAAAATGCTTAGAAGATAAGTGGAAAAGTGCGTGGTTTGTTAGGATGTTTCAGACAGACAAGTCAATCCTGCTTTAGGTAAACAGCAAATCTAATTGGCTGCATTCACGGCAATGGGAGCTGTATGACAGAAATACAATATGCACACTTGACTCTTCTTTTCTCCTTAGTTTTTTTTCAAGGATGTTTTAGTACTTCACTGACAAATGGATAAATTTCAATAGCTTTCTTTTGATTGTTGTCATATAGATAAATGTGCCTGGAAACTACTGTAAATACAGCATTTTGCTTGAGGTATTTGTACAGGGATTTCCATTAAATGTGTACAGCCAGAGGGTAAAATTAATCTGAAATTAATAATGTAGGGCTCTGCAAGAAGACTTAGCAAGTGTGCTACAGAAATGGGATCTACAGATGCCACCCAACTAAATTTTTAACGTTGTACTCGGAATGTGTACTCAGAATGAGTGAGCAAACATTAGATATTCAAGAAATGTTTGCCAAGTCTGCTGCAAGAAGTGTAGACAGCTAAAAGATGTCAACAGGGAATATTGTCATAACACTAAGAATAATGTGTTATCTAGTGCTTAACACTGAACACCATGTAAACAATTAATCACAGAATAGAAACTACTGAAAGCAAGCAGTAGCAGGAGAGTTGCATTCACAACCTTGCACTAATCAAGGAAGTTGTGTTTATTGCTTCTGCTGGATAAATAATTTTAACTTCTTTTTTTTTTAACATGACATGTCAGCATCTTAAACACCTGCATCATTGTGATTTTTGTGAGATCTTATTTCTGGAGGAGACTGAATGCAAATGTTTATTTCTCTGCAGTGGAACGAGTCTTGTAAAGAGACAAGAATAATGAGAAATATGATTGCTAAACCTTAGGGTGCAGTGCTGGTGTTCATAATATATAGTCTCCTATGCATACATATAAAATAGTCATAAGGCAAAGGCAGCCACTTTGCTTGACAACTTTATCACCATCTCCCACACTCAGTCACTGAGTGACATGTGCTGAAGCTTCAGGTATTTCATTAAATGCCCAGGCATTATTAGTTATGATGCAAGAACTGGTACTGGGGGGTTTCAGTGCCCCAGTGTTGTGGAAAGAACTCTTTGTGCGTGGAACAGGTTTCACAGCATGTCATCACACAAACATTCTGCATTTGACACCATACCTATACTTGGCACGTTAGGGAAGAATATTTTTTCTAGATAGGTAAGAATGGTATTTTTATCAGAGCTGGGGTTACTGGTTAACAGTCCTGATTTTCACCCTATGCACAAGCTGTCAGCCTTCTAAGAAGTGACCTCTTTCTCCATCCATGGAAATGAAGCGTTTCATAAATTAATTTAATGGGAACAGGACTCTCATTGCTATAAACTAATCAAAAGTGACCTGTTCTGCATGCAAAGAACTATCCTCTAAACTTCTGAGATCAAAGCAGGTCTCAGATAGAGAAGCAAGTTTGAGTATTCTCTGAAAATCTCACCTAATTACTATAATTATTATTACCTTTGTTACTGAAACTTTATCTTTCTACTGGTGTTAAATGGCTTAACAATAAGGTATTCTCTTTTTGCTCTGGGAAAAAAAATGTTTCCATTTTGATTTATGTCTCATTACAAAAGTTAATATGTAAACTGCTTATCTTACACATATTTGGAACTCAAAGGGAAGTTGAACCTATCTTCATTTTGTCTAAAAATTTCTCAAAGGCATGAAAGATTAATCTCCTATTAACATTTGCCTGCAGCTATTTCTAAAATGCATTAGTTGGTTTCTGGGAAATTAATTAATTCTGAAGGAAAGATCAAGTGTTCTTAGCTTTGTGGGTTTTATACAGGACTAGGTTCTTACCAAAAATCACAGTATTTCAGCAGCAAACTATTAAAAGGGGCAAGTTCAGAGCAATGCAACTTGACCTTTTCAGCTTCCCAGCTCTGTAGAACTCCTAAAAGACTAATTTTCATAAGTCACAAAGTGACTATTACACCATAAAGAGCAGCAGTAAATGTGCTAATATTTTTGTTATTTAAACTGGTTTCACATATTAAAAAGATCCACTTAAAAAGACACTGAAGTCCACATAATAATTCATTATCAAGGGAGTCAGGCCAGTCTGCAGGACCTTTTTGTGCCTATTCTGGTTCAATATTGTCTAGTCAGGCATGTCTATCCCTGGCTTTCCTGCTGAAGACAAGTTTTTAATGCATTTCTGTTGAGACCTTACCTTTCAGACCTCTTCAGAATGACAGTCTATTGCTTTAGAGACACTGAAGTCTGTACCCCAATTTGTATTGTAAATCCCTTCTCACGGTGTTAAATTCATTATAAATCACTGTCTGTAGCATTCCTCTTATTTTCCATAGGACAACTTGACTGAGGCTGCTGCTGCTGCTGTTCCAAAATAGGGATCCCTAGGAGAGCCTGCAGGGAGATCAGGGCTGGGGCATTGCTGCTGGGCTCTGGTGCTCTTTGTAGACTCTTTTCTGATAAGTGTGAATTAAAGTCCTGTAATAATGGATTTGAGTGCTAACACAAAAGGGATGAATGTCATCACTCCCTGCACAGGGCTGTGACGTGAAAGACACACAACAGAGGAATGGAGGAAGTGTGTGAAGAAAAACTGAGAACTTGCAAAATAGGTGAAAAATATGGAATGTGCTGTAATAGGATACACTCAAACAAGTTTCAGTCCTTAAATCGAAATAATTAGTCGGGCAAATAGCTGTTATTGCATTGATCTGAAGACGTTAAATGGCTCACAAACTGAATGTGAGTCAACAATATCCTGTCATCAAGAAACAAGCGTCTCAGTGAGGGTGACAGCAGCAAGAACTACCAAGGGCATCAAAAACATGACTTGTGGGGACAGAGCTGAAGAACAGGGCTCTGGCTAGAGAACGAGAAAATGGAGGGGAAGTATGAAATTAGTTTTCATCTCTCTGTGTCATAACTGCAAAGAAAATGTCCATCTTCTCCAATTCTACTGCTACTGGGATATAATAAAGCAGGTTTAGCAGGTGAGATATGGGATTAGAAGCCAGGAAAACTTGCTAGTGACTGGAATTAATAAATGCCAACGCAGGATTTTGGGGATGTCATGGAGTTGCTGCTTGTTGTCTTTTCTGAGCCAGTAGAACGGATGATCAGAAATTGCTTCAGGAATTGTTGATCCAACCTTTTGGCAGGGAGGTGTCTGACATGAGCTCCTGAGGTCAGTTCCAGCAGTACTGTCTATAGTACTAGAAACGACATCAGATGAGAAGGATCGAGTCCATGCTACCAACTCTGTGTTAGCGAAAAAAGATGGACACGTGCATGTATTTTGGGTGTCTCAGTCATTAGAGCTGTATAAGGGCAGGTAATTCAGCTTTCCCATTGATTGTTGCCTGCCTTGGTGCCTGGAGAGATCTGTTGGTCACCCAGGAAAGGCTGCAGCAGGACTTCAGTACAGTCAGCCTCTGGCCTGGGGTTTACATTAAAAACTATGGACTTTGCCTGACGTGAAGCTAATGCTGAATAGCAAGGCAGACTCTCAGCTTTCTCCCACACCTGCTAAATTATTTCCTGTGCTCTTCCAGGATCTGTGATGTGAAGCTAATTTCATAATTTACACCATATAGGCTCTGTAGCAGGAAGAGACCTTCATTCTGAATTTGCACAGTACCCAGCACAATGGAGCTTCACAGGAGCAGAGCAAACAACAGTAACAATGGCACGGAGGGACTTGCTCCATGGCTAAGGAGGTTTTATTCTGTAGCTTTCTTGTGGCTCTGTACATCTCACATACAATGACAGCACAGAGAAAGAGCAATCTCTAAGCAAGACTATCAGACTGACAGCTTCTTACTCCTATTCACTGCAGGGCAGTCACATGCCAAATATAAAAAAAGAGCGTTAAAAATACCAAAATGAACAATAACATCTGTAAGGCACCAAAAGCAAAGGCAGTAAACAAACCAAAACAAAACAGAACACATCAAGGATGGTAGTTTTTTAGTTTCCATTTCCCTTAAGGTATAAAATATTTCATAGATGATTGACACACAGGATTAAATTAAAATTAAAAGCTTACTTATTTGCATCCTTTGAAAACCACTGGCCATCTGTAAGCCTAGGGAAGTTACATAATTGTCATCCAGAGTTGTGCATTCAAGTAGTTGTCAAATAAGTTTAGCAAAATGATGTTTCTTAATGCTTCTGTAAGGACTTCCTAATGCTACAAAAAGGCAACAAGCCTGTTATGCCTCTGTATACTTCAAGAACGTAGATGTTTATCTCAGAAGTCTAAACACAGCAACCTGAATATCCAAAAAAAGTCCCAATTAATTTTCTTGTTGGTCAATTCTTGTCTTTTTTTCTTCCTCTGCTACCTTTTATTTCATTTTACTATCCGTTTGTTTCAATTTCTTCATGCATCTTAGGTTTCTTTTTTTCAGTTCATGTTAACGTCTGTTTTAGGTTATTAATCTCTACATATACTAGGCATTTGAGATTGAATTTTTCTAATGAGTGTTTAGCTTCTCCTTGGTAGAAGGTCAGTGCCTGTATAACCTGTATCTCTTTTTAATCTCCACCTCAGTGATATGGAGAGTGTGGGCCCTAGGAGATTAAGGCAATGTCCAGCAAGTCTAGGTGTCACACCTCCCTCTGTTCCCTCTGGAATCTCAGTCACAGGACTTTTTTGCATTTTGAAGTCCTTCAGCCTTTTTGGGAGGGTATCCCCTCGAGGAGGTCTAGATGGATCTGCCTAAGAGCACTGGCCAGCCTTTTTCTCTCTCTCTTTCGGTCAATGGTCACGCTAATTGTGGTGCTGCAGTTCCACACAAGAAGGTGTTTGTTCAGATGTGCCACACAGGTCTGTATGGTGTTTCCCCAGACAAAGTCCCTTGTTCTTTTATTGCCTCTGGGAATCTCCCCTGCAGTGCCACCACCAAGCAGTCTGTAGTCCATCTTTTGTCTCTTCCTGTCTGGAAGCTCTGCAGGTGTTGAGCTGTTGAGTTTTGATGGGGGTCTCTGTAGTCCTTAATCTCTTATCAAGCCCTCATAAGTGACATACATTTTCACTGCTTCCAGATACACCATGAGCTTCTTGAAAATCACATGCTGCTAAAATATGTTGTGTCTTACACATCAAAATGTACAGCTGAACTCCTTTCCTTGCTGCAGACACTGTGGGCACAGTGAGGTGTTGCAGATGCTGTCTCGCAGCCAACAGACGGGTTATGTGTTTTGCATCCTCAGAAAGTCCTAAATCCAGGAGTACCCTAAGCAACAAGCTGATAATATTTATCAGAGATGCTTTCACTGGTTTAGGTGGTTTGCTGATTCCAGGCCCAAAGGAAATTAAATTCTCCTAACACTGAAGTGGGGCTGAAGATGAGAATTTACATGTGTGAATCTGGGTGTTGTTTTGAGCAATGCTCGTTTTACTTTCAGGATGTGTTTACATCTAGAAGATGAATGCTGGATGAATTTTCTAATGGGGAAAAACCTACTGTTTCAAGTGAGCAAAGCCACACAAGAGACATACCTTTGAGCTAGCCTGTCAAGTTTCAGCTAAACATTTCTTCCATCTAACAACTTAATATACAAGCAGAGTTCCTGAAGAGCAAAGACAGGCAATTTGGTAAATCTATTCTCTGTAAAATACCGTTTGTGTGACTAAGGCAAGAAATACACTTTAATCTAATAATTCATTTCCTTCTGTATAAAGACCATTCAAAACCTTCTATTTTCAAAACTTTTAGGTTAGTTGTATCAAAATATATATTAAAAAAGTTTATTTAAACTTCATCTACTTCCTCACTATCTTCTGTGTCTACTCTGGTATAATTAAAGTACAAATGAATTAAGTTTTAAGTGCAGGGAGTAACTGTAATAGCAGTTGAGTTTAAAAATTAGTGGAAAGAAACTAAGTTGTATGTCAGATCTCTTTAGATCTTAAGTTAACAATATTGAAAATCCTGTAGGTCACGTTTACTTTTATAAAATTACCATGCAAAAACATCAGTAGGCAAAATACAATCTGCATAATTGAAACAAGTTAAATGATATGAAGAATGCCTTGAACAAATAGCTATGAGGGACATGTACTTATACATAACCATTAGTGTAACTCTGTAAGTGTACTTAGACTTAATTACAGTGCTGCAGAACTCTGCACAGAAGCTGTGAGATGTGAAAAGAGACATTTTGCATATTGCTGTAGGGATAGTTGTATTTATGCAAGACACTGACATGGCTTTACTCTGAAGGGCTAATTGAAACAATTGGGTTTGACTACACTGGCAATATAGAAACAGAGCAAGCAGAACAATGGCAAGTGCCGTAGGACTGCTCAGCAATCAGAGCTGTCATCTGGTCTGATATGCACATGTCATATCAAAAGCATTCTGGCACCTTATTCCAAACTTTTAATTCGATAAAATGCACACACACCCAACCCCAAATCTCATCAGAGTATTTTAATTTCACCACAAATAAAACATTGCACAATCCTGTCAGCAAAGCCTGGAAAAAAGCAATGATAAACTGCTGCTTACCCCAAAGTCACCTAGCTGGGAAAGAGTTAGAGCTTGACATTGATATCACTTAGACTGATATAAGTCTTAAGTGATTTTGTGACAATTACTGGTGTTACTCTAGTGAAGAGCTGGTTTGGTACCAAAATTAGGTCTATGGTTTATCAAAACCACTAAAGACAGGGTAGTATTACAAATAGTGGAGTAAAAAGATCACATTGTGAAGTTAACTGTGAAACATAAAAAGTTCTCTCCATGCTGTATTTTTCCAAACAGTAAAAAGATCACATTGTGAAGTTAACTGTGAAACATAAAAAGTTCTCTCCATGCTGTATTTTTCCAAACACAGCAATTGCTAAACAGAATAATTTTCTAAAGACAACGGCAAGGCTTCCAACACTGCTCCCCAGTACTGCCCTACACGAGTTGGACTGTTAGAGAGTTTGTGGAGAGCTGATTGGGACAGGCTCAGAGGCCATTGTTAGCAGGGTGTACTCTGCCTATGACAAGGGGAGCACAGGGGCACCTGCTGGCCCTGTCCTTTGCAGCATCTCTGTCAGTCACCTGGAGCAGGCCACAGAGTGCAGGCTTGCCAGGTTTCCAATGAGGAGCACAAGGGAACACAGGAGAACCAGAACACAGGGAAAGTCCTGCAGTTGGGAAGGAAGAACCTGGAGCAATGCCACAGGCTGGGGCTGCCTGGATGGGGAGCAGTTCTGCTGAAGAGACCTGGGGGTCCTGGCAGACAGCTAGCTGGGCACGAGCCTGCAGTGTGCCCTGGCAGCACAGAAGGACAACACCATCTTGGGTTGTATGAAACACAGCAGAGCCAGCAGGTTGAAGGAAGTGCTTGGCACTTGTGAGACCGCATTGTGAAATTTCTTTACAGAGTGTCAGAAAAATATGTTAAAAAAAAAATAATTATTAGGGTAGAAGAAGAAGCTGGAACTGTGAAGTCCACAGAGGTGAAATAAACTCAGCACCAAATGATTAAGTACCTCAAGAAGAAGAGCACATTTCATGGCAACAACACATGCCAACAATTATCACTACACTGAACTGAAAATTTAGATTATACCGGATACATGACTTTATATAGAGAGGGGAAGGAAAGTTCTGAATTTTTTGTTTCACTACATTACGATAGGAATTCTGACTTTCAGTATGAAGGAATATTAGTGATTTTGAAGGAAACCATTCCAGGAAGGCACTAAGATGGAGTTGTCTCTAAAAGCTAAGATCAAGTTTTCTTAATCTAGAAAGAATCAAGAAACAGACAAAGAACAAATTAAAGCCTTTTGTGTTGGACAACAGACAACCATATCTGAAATATTTTAAAAGACATTTTAAACAAATGTTCTCAACTGCCTGCTATAAATCCTCTGTCTGGGTGGACTTGTAAAATCCTCCTGTGATTGCTAGATTGGAAAATAATATGAATAATGCCAAGACACTGAGTGATGTTAAATTTTAACCATAAACCAATATCAGCACGGTAATAAATTTTAGAAGGATGGTATTCGATTTCTATATCTTATTTCATTGTACTACTCTGAGAAATGATGTTATTTAATGATAAGTATTTTATGAAGTGCATGAATTCAGCACTGTAAGTCCTGTAGTGCCAGTACTGGATTAGAGCACATCACCACATCTGATAGATGACGCCCCAGGAAGGCCCAGTTTTTGTGGACAGCTTCTCCCCAGTGTAATGAGGAGAGGCCATGCCCCAAGGAACTTTGTGTAAGAGAGGCAAAGCTGAAAGAAGTAGTGAAGTGTATTGCTAACAAATGACACTGTCAAATATAATTTCTTCATGCATGTACAGGTGCACACTGTGTACTAATATCCTGGGGTTTCTGACTGGAGAATTTTAAGTGCTCCTGGCTTTTGATAGTATTTGTCATGGCCCCAAGACTGAGTGCTTAATCTTTCCAGGTATTTTTAAGACCTTTCAAGAGTTAATCCATGTTGTTATTCTGCCAGGTGAGTTTTTTGGAAGCGTGCATAGTGCTTGCAGGTTCTTTAAAAAGTTTTCCGAAGATTATTAATATAATGAAGCACAAGTTTTATAGGCTCCTAATAGATCTCATGTATGTTTGCAGCTGGGGAGGCTGCAAATGGCTACTGGGAAGTCCTGGCTGCTGTTTGTTTCTGTTCTGGCTAGAGGAACCACGTTCACTCAGGAATAAATTCCATGGATTTTAGAAGACTGGGAAAAGCAATTAATGTGTTCTGATTTATTTATGATACTTGTCAGACATTTATGCAATGTGAAATCAGATTGGCGGGGTGTACGTCGGATCTGGGTTGCACGCTCTAGTTACACAAAATTATTTACAACCGAAGCCTTCAGCACAGCACTGACTGTGGGGGCAGGCAAAACTGGGTAGGCTTGATTTTATCTGTGGCTCTATAAAAAGAAAATATTCCTGGGCTGTATGTCTGCAAATAAAATCATATTTCAAGTTAAGGTATGCATCCAGCTTTTTATGGTAACCCTAAATTCTGCACCTCACTCTGGTCATTGCAGTGATCTGCAGAGGTTTCCCCAGTGGTACTCAGTATATCAGACTCCACTCATCAGAACCCCCAGAACTGGAAACTTGGTGCTTTATGGGGCTGCAGCAGCCCCAGGAAAGGTTTTGTTTGAAGCACTCGAGCCTTTCCCACTGTTCAGAGTGAAGCAACGTACAGTTACATAGAATAAGGGAAATTTTTTCAATCTTTCTTGATTCTGACAAGAGAAAGTTGTTTTGTGGAATGTTAAAAGTCAAGCTCTCCTATTTTACTGGGAATAATTTATGTATATACTTATTATTGTTTTCTAAAAAGCTTAGATTTATTTTCCCAAATAGAGTTTAATTGGATGAATAGAGATTTTCATCAGGATGTTGTCTGTACAAACTCAGCCCATTTAGCTGTAAATCACTCCTCCAAAAATATGCAATTGCTCCTTTATACTAAGAAAAAAGATGTTGTTTGCTCATAGTTACACTAAAGATCATCAGTAACTGATGCCATAGAGGTTCAGCTAAGATGTAAATGGAAAGTGTCACTAAGTAAAACTGACAGACAAATCTTTATGGGACTCACCAGCATTTCAAAGTTTTAAAACAATACTTCAGAACATGAGTCACTGAGCTTACCCTGCAGCCCCATCCTGCTAAGTACGTGAGGATGTTTAAAAATCTGACTGGCCATGGCCCTGAGCATCCTGCTTTGAGCAAGGTGGCTGGATTTGCCAGTCTCCAGAGGTGCCTTCCAATGTCAGCTACACTTTGATTCTGCAGATTCTCAAAACTTGCCCTTCTGGTGCCAGTCTCTCCTTGTAAAAAAGGTCTCATGGCAAGTTATTATATAAATTTGAATTACAGGAAACCCTCTACTTAACATATTTTCAGCAAATGACTTGAACTAAATTTTAAGTTTCTCTTTGAGAATGTGCTATAGCTACCTATGTAGTGGTTTTGTTAATTAAAGCAAATAATCTTCCATAAAGGTTCTTGAACTGCAGTCATCTTAAAGGGAATATTATATATGCAGTAGCATCCAAGTGATCTTGCCAAAGCTAGACAGCAATTTCTCTTGCTGATGGAGCACTCCATCATGAGAACAAGGAGACAGATTCTGCACTGTTTTGCACCTGGCAGAACTCCACTGACTTCATTAGGTGGATTTATCCTGAGTGTTGTAGGTTTTCAAATGTTACAGGAATATGACAGAGATGTGAAAAATTAAAATACAAAAAGCTATTAGCTTTGGCCCTCTAAAAACAAAGTGATAATTCTGGGAATTTATATTCCAAATGTAGGAGGGTGAATTTACTAAATTACCCCAAGCTTGGATTAGGATGGTAAGAATTTCAGAACAGTTTTGGAGTGAAAATAATTTTGAAATTGCTTGCAAGAAGGAATTTTTTAAATTACATTTTGAGCAAGTATGGTTTTCCTCCTATCAAAGAGAATACTAATTTATTGTAGTTTTTGCTCAGTTTCCCAACAGGCCCAAAAATAAACATAATAAAACCCAGGGTAGAAAGTTTAAACTACTTTCTTGACCTCTCCAGCACTGGCATAACCCGCATTGCCTCAGTGCCATGTGCTCTGCTTGACAGGCTGTCGGCATCTGCAGCAGGACGATGTGCTTTTGGAAGTTCCAGCACTTGTCTGCTGAGTCCTGATGCCATCAGCCAGTCCTGGGGAGTAGCTGAAATGCTGGTTCTTTGTGACGTCTGTCACAATGTGATATATGCCTGTAGCTCCACAAATTAGTGATCCTCAAATGTCCTTCCTTCCACTTTGATGCAGGGAAAAGAGACAGAGGGGAAATGAGGAAAGAACAGACACACAGGGAAAAATAGCAAATGCAAAAGTAGGGAAAAAAGGTCAAATGGTGATCCACAGAAGAAACAGACAGCTATGGAGGGCCTGAGAAGAAGGTGCTTGCAAAGAAATTTTGTTCCAGGATATTTTTACAGGTTTATTGTTAGTCTGGTTTTCCCATGTAGAAGTGGTGTATTTTTTCACTCTGTGTGCATACATCCCCTCTTCCCATAAGAATTGTTGAATTACTTGACCAATTTAAATCAAATTGTGTAGAATGCAATCCCTATAGGTTCCATCAACATAAATGACAGTGCAGGATAGGAAAACCTCTTTCTTTTTGGGAGCGGAGGGGAAGATGTAGCAAGCACATTCTATGTTACACTGCAAAGAAAGGTGATGAATACCTAAACCTTAGAAAAGCTTCAGAAAGGGCTTATACACCAGCCTAAGAACTGTGAAATCCAGTTAAGTCAAAAGCAAGGTTTTGTTAGTTCTGAAAATTTTGGATTCCCATACAAAATGGGAAATTTTGGATTTATTTTAGACAAAAATTGACCGGAGAATGAGAAAGAATGTAAGAGCTAGTTTGCTAGCTAAAAGCTATTTTCAATTAACTTAAGCTTTGTTCAATTTAGAATTGGACTTGTACTTGGCTCTCTGATGGGGTGAACACACGAGCTGAAATTAACAGAAAGTTAGAGAACTTAGCCTTCCCTATGAGAAAATTTTGCAAAATTTCAGGACTAGCTATATAAGTAAATCTTGCCATTCCTCATCACAAAATAGTTCTGGTATAGGATAATAATAATAGTAAGTCAAAGTTGATGCATTAAAGGAGAATGATGCCTACAGTAAAAGGAAGTAATCCAGTGCTGACCCAACCTGGAACTTGGATACATAGGGATAGGACAAGGGGAATGGCTTTAAACTACCAGAGGGCTGGTTCAGATTAGATATTGGGAAGAAAACCCTTCACTGGATGAGGCCCTGGCACAGACTGGCCAGAGAAGCTGTGGATTCCCCATCCCTGGAGGTGGTTCAAGGCCTGGATGGGGCTTTGAGTCACCTTGGTCTAGTGGAAGATGTCTGTGCCCATGGCAGGAGGATTGGAACCAGATGATCTTTAAGGTCCCTTCCAAACCAAGCCATTCTATGATCCTATGAAATACAGAAAGGTAGATTTAAAGATCACTCTAAGGAAAAAGGAAAGAAAGAAGAACCAAAAAAATAGGATTCTCTAAGTTGGCTGTTCAAAAAAATAAATGTGTAGTTCTGGGGGTTTAGGGTCTGTGTTAGAAAAAGTGCAACTTTGTTGGAGACTGAAATTTTAATGGCTTATTCGCCTTACACCAAGGAATTTTTAAACTCACAGTTGCAGTTTCCATGGGAAACCTGATGCTTTGAAGTGCAGCTTTGAAATATTCCATTTTTAACACCCAAGACATTTTGTGAATGTAGTCCCTGTTCTGTAGTTGAATTGCTTTGTGAAAATAGCATGTTCCTTCCCTAGCAAAGTAACTTGAAATTATTTTCAACTTTTAAGTCATACAGAGTCTCACAGAAATGATTGATGAACATTACCTCCCACTATTCTCTATAAATATTTTTTTCAATTTAACATAATTCTGATTGTCATATTTATTTTAATGTCAAGGCTCATAGAATCATGTATTCTTTTTCTTACATTTGACTGAAAGTAGACAAAGAGAGAAAGCATCCAGACCAGACTAAATACAATTTCTTACATATTTTTGTTACAGGTCCTACTGGCATAGCCACATTAACCTCAGTGGAACTGGGTATACTCAGCCAAAGTGAAAATCTAATCCATGAAGTCCCTTCTTTCTCTCTCTTGTGGCTGTGCAAACTATTTCTTTTATTACAGCATGCTCATTTTTCTTATATGGAATTCAAAAGGCTTTATGACTTTCTTCTCAAGCATCCCATCTCAAGATTTTTAGACTTTTTAGAATAGTACTTGCAACACTAAAACCTTTCACCTTATTAGATAAATATAAGGAATAAATATTATCCAACAGCCCTCTATATTCTACTTTCATGGGCTATCTGAAACACATAATGAAGTGCTTGTAACTACTGTGTATGTACACCACAACTTTATGGACTATATTGTGTGAAAAATACATTCTTATTAAGATTTGATCATGTGATGGCAAACCTGACTGCTGTGGAATTTACAATGTGTAACACAGCTATTTAAAATGGAAAACCATAAATATTTTATTTTGCGTTATGTGGGCTTTTGTGTAGAAAGTGTGTCTAAACAGAAGTAATTTAGAACTCATTGTAAAACCAATTTTTTTTCACAGTAGCCAGCATTCCAAAACCAAATACACTGCAGTTGTAGAAAATTACAATATATTTTATTTTGCTTCATGCATCATTAACAAAATTGCCTGTTTGTCTCTTCTACTAGAATCTGCATTGTGGGTGCTAACAGTAAGAACAATAAAAGGGGAAGTACAAGCCCAAAGATTAGTAAAACTATGTTTTGACTCTTGTGCTGAATGTTGTTATCTCCATTAAGAAAATAATTGAATCAAGTTTTTTTGCTGAGGTATTTTGTCAAGAGAGTAACAACTTTAAAAGCCATTAATTTAGATGATCACAGAACTCTGTGTTTCTCCCTCAGCAATCTTGAATTCTGACCCTGTGCATGACTTAAGTGAATTGGTCTTGAAGAAGGTAATGTAGGGTAGAGATTGTAAACTTTATTTTTTAACTATTACAGCAGAAGAAAGTAGATGTAATCACTGTGCACTACAGCACATCCTTGGAACATCACAGTACCTTGACTCTATGCTTTGGAATAATGCCTATAAAGAAAGACCAATTACAAAGCAGAACATTTCACGAGACATAAAAAACAGTTGAAAGAGTGTATTTTCACTTAGTTATGAGTATGTCTGGCATTTCAAGTGGCTGGAAAAATTGTCAGAATGTAATTTGTTATCTCTTCACGCTTGCTTGAAGCCACAGTGACAGTACTTTATTTTGGAAACTGGGAATAATACCAATGCTAAAAGCATGCTCTCACTTTGATTAAACTATATTTTTATTAAGGCAAACTTTAGATATATGATGGTTAAGGCTGAACTGATTTCAACTTACTAGCACAGTTTATGTTGCTATTTATTGTTGTATTGGTTTTGGACTGGGACTTTCAAACAGACCTAAGGGAATTAAGTGCCTAAATCTGACTGAAACTTAGTGGGAAATGGAGATTTAGTTACCTGGGACCCCTCTGAAATTCCTGGCTATAAACTTGCTAGCTTCCTCCGTTTTTACTATACATAAATACAGGTGATATTTTTCACTGTTTAAGGCAGAAAAGGATGGTTCACTGCCCTCCCTCCACGCAGCAGCACAAACCAGCTGCATCAAACCAGGCGTGGAGTGGCTGCAAACTGCTGCTGGGACCATGAGGGCACCCGCTCAGCTGCTCCCCCTGGTGTAAAAGGAAAGTCAGCACATATTCTGAGATGCTCTGATTGTACCTAAGCATTCTTGCAAACTAAAACAAGCCCATTTGCTGGCCCCTGGTGAAGCCCTGGCACAGAAGAGCAGCTGAAGCCAAGCACCTGCAGGATGTCAGATGGTCTGCACCCTTGGGCAGGGATAGCTGCAAATCCGGTGGGTAGCAGTCCCTTCTGCCTCATACCTGACCTGCTGTGGGAGCATAAAGTGCCCCTGGTGGCTCTAGAAGAGGAGAAGTATATCTCACAGAGGGCTGCGGTGGGTTATGGGGTGGTTGTGAGTAGAGCAGATGCATGAGATATAGGATTAAGTGAGTGGAGGGCATGTTGAGGTTGCCACAAGTCTTTGGACACTCCCAAGAGTGTCATCAGCTGCTTGCAATGTGAACAGTCCTGGGAGTCCCCTTACTAAAGAACAAAGCTGTGAAGGGGTGTGATGTGGAGCTAAAGGTGCTCACCCAGGGGAGAAGGCACCTGAGGGCTTTATGGGCTTTTGTAGTGGTGCTTTCTCATGTTAATGATGTTGGTATTGGTCCCAGGGTGCTTGTCTGTCTAGTTTGCAAATGAGAATCATAAAAAATACAATTATAAATGTTGGAGGCTGAGCTACCTGATACAGGGACAAACCCTCTGGCAGGGGATTCATTGTGGAAGTCTGATTTCTTGGTCTTTGAAATCAGTGTGTATGTTTAAACGTTTGATAAACTCTGTTTCATTCTCAGAGTGTTTTGTAGACTTGATTTTGTTAATGTGTTTAAGAGTTAAGTTTAATAGTTAAGTAGCTTGTACAAATCAGGAGTCTCAGGTTGTGTGCTGCTAAGTTAACCCTCTAGGAAACTCCAAATGTTATAATGGCTTTGAATGATAACCTAGATGTTTCCATGTGCTTTTTCCTGGCTACATAAAAGCCCCATGAAAAGCTACATTTTCTCCCTCAGGAATCCCACTGTCCTAGTACCCAGTTCCCTGGTGGATTTCCTGCTTTGCTTTCTGAAATATAAATGAGGGTGTGGATTATGTCAAGATTTATTTTCTTGTTCATAGGTTGTGTTGGAGGTGTGGGGCAATCAGATGAAAAGATGGTGGCTTTCATGCTGTTGCCCGACCTTGTAATTATCTTCTCACAAGTTTAAAAGTTTTTCTGAGTGTTAGATTTTTTCTTCTGAAAGACCATGACACTTCAAAATAACACGATCTTGTCACATTTTTAGTGAGAAAAATACTGCTATGTTTCAAATTTTTTTGGCATTTTGATATGTTGTGTCAGGGTGTATCAGTCAGTCATATCCTGGGCACACAGTAGTGTGATTGACAGGACTGGAGGAGAACACAGCAGCTCCAGCCGTTCTTTTTCTAAGTAAGATTTAGTCAAAGAGCTGGGGATGCTCCTGCTTCTTATGTTTTTAAATGAGGCTTACCTCTCCATGCATAACCCACACTTCCACATCTTCGCCAGCCCCTGGGGTGTCGCTGAAGCCACTCAGCCATGTCCATTCCCTAATCATACCATCGCCAGTGTTTCCTGATACACAGGAGCTAACCACTTGAAATCTTGTCTGTGAGTGTGATAGTTGCTGAAAAAACATGCCATCACAGGGGAATATTGGGTCAGAATATCCCAACCCAGCCAGCCAAGAGGGCTGGAGTGAAGAACACCCAGCCTGTGCATCCATCTGCACTTTGGTGTAGCAAATAAGATGGTTGTGCTTTCCACTTTCGGGGTCCATGATACTTTAATAACCGGTTGTGCTGCGGTGTGCGTGGAGAGGTGCTCCCCTGACTTAAACTTGCTGCTGTTGTTTGCTCCAGACATTTTCCTGAAGCGTGGACTGGAGACAAGAAGTCCTAAAAAATGAGGCAGTAGCCTCAAGGAGCGGATTTCGTCAGGCTTAAACGGCATCTAGAGTCATGTCCCCCTGCAAGGCACCTGCCCTTTGCATCCCACGCCCGGGAAGATTCAAAACAGGCCCTGGCCTTCAGGGTTTTCAGGCTTTTTTGAACATCAGTTTTCGCCCAATTTGCAGCTCGCTTAACGCGGGGACGGGAAGTGGTGTCCACGGGCAGCTCGGACACACAGCGGGACCGCGTTCAGCCTCTGCCGCCACACCTGCGGGGCTTTGCTTGAGGTGAGGAGACTGAGAAGGAGTTTAGCAACTGCTTTCGGTGGTGAGGGCTGGGCTGATGTTGCCGTGTGGGAAAATGGGGGCTGCCGGCATGTGGGAAAAAGCAGCTGCCAGCGGCTGGGGCTGGGTTGGGCTGGGTTGGGCTGGGCTGGTGTTGCCGTGTGGGAAGATGCTGGCTGTCGGCGTGTGGGGCTGGGCTGGGCTGGGCTGGTGTTGCCGTAGGAGAAAACGGCGGCAGGCGGGGCTGGGCTAGGCTGGTGTCGCTGTGTGGGAAAACGCGGCTGCCGGCGTGTGGGGCTTGGCTACGTTGGTGTTGCCGCGTGAGGGAATGGTGGCTGTCGGCGTGCGGGGCTTGGCTAGACTAGTGTTCCCTTGTGGGAAAATGGCGGCGGTCGGTGTGTGGGGCGGGGCTGGGCTGGTGTTGCTGTGTGGGGAATATGGTGCCTGCCGGCGTGTGAGGCGGGGCTGGGCTGGACTGGACTCGGCTGGCATTGCTGTGTGGGAAAATGGTGGCTGCCGGCGTGTGGGGCTTGGCTAGGTTGGTGTTGCCATGTGCGAAAGTGGTGGCTGCCGGTGTGTGGGCGTGGGCTGGGCTGGTGTTCCCATGTGGGAAAATGGCGGCAGGCTGGGCTGGGCAGGGCAGGGCTGGGCTGGGCTGGGCTGGTGTTGCCATGTGGGGAAAATGGTGGCAGGCTGGGCTGGGCAGGGCAGGGCAGGGCAGGGCTGGGCTGGGCTGGGCTGGGCTGGGCTGGTGTTGCCGTGTGGGGAAAATGGCGGCTGCCGGTGTGTGGGGCTGGGCTGGGCTCTGCTGCTAGGTGTCCCAGGCAGCTCGGCTGCTGGTAACGAGAAAAGGAAAACCTGTGTTTGGTTGGCTTCAAAGCAGGTTGTCTGGAAAAACGTTATCTGTCAAGAGTTTGAGCTTGTTCCTTTGACTTCTGTGTTTCTATGAAAGGAGATTTTTATTTTTTCTTTTCCCCCTTATTTCCTCCCAGTCATGCAGCTTTAAAGGTTGAGATTCTGTGTGCAAATGCAAATCCACTAAAATACCCTGAGTTTGAGTTATATTCAAATGAATTCCCTGGGCTTTCTCTTCAGGCAGAAGAGTTTGGAGAAGGGGATCTGGAAAAGGCAGACACACGGACACAGGCTGTAGGTGGTATTGGGAGAGAGAAAAAGGCCTAATTCTGAACAGGCTTTGCTGGTTGAAGTAGAGCTCCAGTGATTTGTATCCACTGAGGACTTGGCCTGATGTGGTGAAAGGTAAAACAGATGCCTAAACTGAAATCCTTCTGAAATATTTTACCTTCCCTGTTCAATTTTTTTGGAACCATTTTTTTTCCCGTGGAAGTCATACCACTTCTGAAAAGCTCTCTTTTTCAAATGTGCCTGTCTCTGTGGCATAGACATTAAGTAATGTCTTTAATATCTTGAAGTTTCATATTGTATAGAGTATTGAAGACCAAATGAGCAGCAACCAAGAAGAAAAAATGTGAATGAATGTATTACTTTCTACTAATTAAACGAGTGCCTGATCAATGGTGTATTAGCAGAAGTGGGATTCAGATGTTGTGCTTCACTGGAATGGAAAGGAAAAACACTCTAAATTCCATTTTGCTTTACTATCTTGTCATTTGTTTAGCAGTGTGTAAGATATTTGGTTGGGATGAATGGCACTTGTCAGGTGAATTTTTCATCGAGACACTTCTAAATTACGTTGGTGTTCAGGGTTTTGAGTCATCATTTGCACATCTTATGAAATACTGCCACTCATAGCACCTATAATGAAAAAATCTCATACAGCAGTATAATTGTTCACTGCTTAATCTGACCATTAACCTTCTATACTTTGTACAAAATGATGATGATACTAGTTTTTTTCTTGATTGTAGGCAAGCATCAGTGAGTGCTTTGTAGCAGTCATGTGAGGTACTAAGATTTGGGTTGTATTGGCATGCCCCCAGTGGTAGCTCTCCAGATCCTGTTCTGGGTTCTTCCAGTGAAACCCTGGGACATAAAATCAAGTTCAGGGCTGGTCTGGAGATGTGGCAACAACTAAATGTGCTGGTTTAGGCACTCTGTAAGACACAATTAGAGAGTCGTAAGACTCACTTCATGAAATTGCTTTGGTACTTGTTTAAATTGAGGCTATTTGGAATGGTTCAAAACTAGGTTAAAGCCAATAGTGCTTTCAAGTGCTAATTCAATGGAACTTCAGAATGTTCTTAAGCTTGTGTTGCAGAGCAGCTTTTCTAAATTCTAAGTGAATTAAGATGCAACAGGTGAAAAAACCTCTTATAAGTGACAACTCAAGATTCAGAGTCTGGCTAAGAGATGCAAACCGTGTGTTTACATGGTGGAATCTTCCTTGTTTGCAAAGGAGTAAGTACAAAGTAAAAAATTGCAGCAAGAAACCTAAATTCTTCAATAGTGGTTGTTGTCTTTACAGTGTGTCTGGGAAGCTCCATCCCTCTACTTCCCTCCAGGATAACAGCATGCCTGATTTTGAGAGTCTTCCAAGTGTTTTTTCTCTCTGATGTACATGACTGGAATTAGTCCCCTTGCTCAGGAAATGCTGGTTATGTGACTGAATTCTGCCTGGTTTGTCTTCTTTTCAGGACAGGAGAGAGCTCCATTCTCCCTGCACTTCCAGCCTGAGTCCTGTCCTGTCCTGTGGCCATGTGCTTCTGGAGGTCCTTTGCAGTTATCTGTAGAAGTAACCTGCTTAATGGCAGCTGCTGCCAGATGGATCTGCCTGTGCATGTTGACATGTAACATGTAGGAGCCATTTTTACCTGCAATGGTGAGCAAATATCAGCTGATTCTCCTCTCTTGTAGAGAACAACAGTAAAATATCTCAATGTACTGTCTGGATTGATATGGGCTCTGGCTTATCAAAGCTTGAGGAAAAACAGCAAAGTATTAAGATACTTTTATATAAAAACAGTGAGAGAAATCTCTACGGAAAAGGTAATTCCTCTACAGAGCCAGAATCTTACAAGTTAACAAATCTGACCCACTTCAGTAGTGGTCAAGAACTGTTTATCTACTCTGTGAAGAATAATGGTTTCCATTCCTCAAGTTCAATGGCCTCAAGTTCAAAACTTTGTATGAGTTTTCACTCCCAATATGAGTGGGGGTTTTTTTTGTTTTTTTTAAATACCTACTCTATATAGAATCCCAGTGGAGGTGAAGAAAGAGGTCTCAACTTCACGAGGTAAATCCCATGTAGGAAATACAAGCAATGGTCTCGTCTAGCTGCATTGAAGTAAGAACTATGTATGTTCAGTCTTGGGCAAGATATTTGCTGGGAATTAGCTTTATCCTTATAGGATCATCTGGTGAATATGAAAGCTGTACTTGTGAGGCTGGGTTTTTGCCCATCCCTTTGGGGATATGATTGCTAGTACAAGGCAATTCAGGGAGCACTAACAAAAACCTAGTTTCAGAAGCAGTGCAGCTTCCACATTCCAAATGCCTATCTGCACTGCTGTCAGCTCCACTGTGCTTTGAGTGTTCTTCCCTCTGCCATTATTTGCTCAAAACTCCCACTGCATCACACGGATATCACGTTATGAACAGGAATGTTGAATTTCTGTCATCAAAAGCAAATGTGAAATGAGATCACGTAGGTGGAGGTTGTCATGATTTATTTCTTGTACGTGATGCAGAAACATCAACATGCTTGGTAATACAACAAATGAAGTAATTTTAGTTTCCTTACATCTGCAGAGATTTTTCTAAAAGACTTTTTTTTTAGTTTGGGGCTTGACCTTCCAAATACTTTTGCTTGTTGAACAACTGCCTGTCTAGATGATTTCAGAGGAGAAATTATCATATGATCACCAAGTATTCCTTTAGAAAGCAATCTCTTGTGTACTTCACAGTTTAAGAGTAAGGCTTTGTGATGCAAAAAAGACCATTTCATATTGTAATCTCCACTTTAGAAATGATTAACTACAGATAATTCAGTATGAAAGAAAGCAACCTTCAAACATAACTTTTGCCTCAGGACATAGAGAACTTTTGAAATAACTGTTTTGTATTTTCTGGGTTTATTTCACCTCTTGGTTCTTCCATGCTTTTAGGTGTCGCTGTTGAGCGGCTAGCTGAGGAATGACCCGAGTTCTTAGACAAGGAAAGAGAGGAGAAGAGAAGAGCTTTATTGTTTTGAATTCCATATATATAGAGTCTACAGAAGTGCCCCAGATTGGTCAGCCCGAGACCTCCCCCTAGGCCCAATTGGCCAAGCCCGAACTGACTCCATCCGGAGAAATTGTTTGCAAAACATCCAAACTTTATCTTGTTTATGAAATATAGCAAAATGTTCCCACGGGAAGAACCTGTGCTAGCCACATTTAGGTAAACTCATTTTTACTGGCTTGGAAACTTTCTCTCATTGGTTTGTTTGGAAAAGTAAATTGGTATTTGGGAAAAAAAGTGATGTCTTTTGTGAGACAGAAAGGAAATAGAAATATGTATTATTTTGATTCCTCTGTATTTGAGAGCTTTAAAGTAAAAGGAAACAAGCTGATGAGAATTCATAGTTGGATATTTAAGACTGGAAAGCATGGAACTGAGAGACATGCATGAGAGAATAATTTTTGTGTGGTGGTTTTTTTTGTTTGTTTGTTTGTTTGTTTGTTTTTTGCTGGACTGCAACTGCAAATCTAATCTCGTCAGGTTTTTGAACAATTTTTGTTGCTTTTGTTTTAAAAGTTTTGAAAGCCAAAGCCTTCACTGGACAATCCTGACCTAACTGTGGTACAGTATTTTCTAGGTGTGCCTGTAGAATAGTTTGGGTAGAACAGTTACTGGGGAAACAGGCAGCTCATTGTCCTTAGTAACTTCCCAGACTGCCTGTTCAAGCAATGCTTCAGCTGTCAGCAAGGTACCCCTTGTCTGTAAGAGTGCAGTAGAAAACTGCCACACATAACAAGGCATAGCAAAGGAACAGGCTTTATATGGATTTACTAAATATAAATCTTGCCAATCAGTTTCTTAAGAGACTTGGGGAGCTCACAGTGCAGAGCAGTTTTGAGAATCTTTTCATGCTGCTGGTTGCTGGCCATCCTGATTTAAGCCAGGCTCAGGCCAGCAGTGTTTGTGCTAGTAAGATTTAACTTAGTTGCTATTAGAAAATCATTTGCAGTATCAGTGGGCTTTGTGCCTGGCAAATTGTACCAAATGTGCCATGCGTGGGAAGCAAAAGCAAGTTCATGACCTGGGGGACAAGGGAGGATGTGTGTGAGGATTGTCAGGCTGTATGGCTACAGATTGTCTCAGAACAGAAAGATGCTACCATCACTCACCTCCTTGACTAGGCAGAGGAAATGACATAACCCAGTAATCCGTATTTTTTTACTGTTCAAATGTTTTCTGATGCATCAGGATGAGAGTTGTGCTTTATTTACAACTCCATTCTTAAATGTTAATGTGTATCCAGTAATGGAGGACTTACCTGCTCTACTTTGTTCATTAAAACCCCACTTCAGGCAGGTTCTGTATATCAAAAGAATGGTTTATATCATCCTCGCCCTAGTTAGTAACTTCATTGCAAGGTATCTGGGTGCCAAACAGCTGCCTGAGCTGGCAGACTGAAGGGAGCTTGGTTTGTTCCAGAGGGCTGACTGGCTGCTCATGGCTCCTGCCCAGCCATTGCTCTTGGGAGAGCAGGTGAGAGACCTGTGTGTCTGGGGGTATTTGTGTGCACCCTCTGCAGCTGTCCCTGTGCTGGCTTTGCAGGAGCAGTGTGTCTGGACCATGTGCTCTCTCTTGGCAGTGGGAATGTAAAAGGGAGCATCCCAGCCTGCCCCAAGAAGCGCAGAGATGCAAACAGGGGCTGTCGTTCAGTGGTAGGGACAGGTGGCTGCCTGGAGGAATGGGGGATGTAGTCCAGAAGAACTTCTGCATCTAGAGAAAAACGTAGAAATCCCTGCCTTAGATGAGAGGGGAAGGAACCACCAAAGTGATGGAAGGAGGCATTGGTGCCACTTTCATCAAAATTACCATTGTTGAGTCCTTTTCCCATCAAATTTAGGGGGTTCCCCTCAAGCAAACCTGATCATGTGTTTTAGGATTTTTTATTTTCTTGCTTTGAGACATTTCCTTCTTCCTCCCTCCCAGGAGTTGCTCTTTGGTCACCTCTGCAAGTCTATATTACCTACATTTCTGAAAGGTGTTGCTCTGGTTCTATTACCTCTTTTTAAAATAGTCCAGGAGTATGAAGACAACAGCCAGAATTCCTAATAAATAAAAAATGCATGATTTTGACTAATGCAAACATAGTCTGCAATAAAATGGTGCAGATTAACCTACTTGATCACAGTGTGCCTTTGGCAAAAGTATTTGTGAGACTAAACCCAGAAAAGTTATTTAATGTTCTCTAACCTGTCAGTCCCACAGTACCAAGAAGTAACAGGGTTTCACTGCACTACTTACATGTGCTGGTTTCAAAACTGGTATTGCAGATGTCAGTAGAGAGAAAAAAATGTTGCAGTGGTGTGCAATAACCCAAGAGGTTAATTGTCACATATCAAGGAATGGGAGGGTCAGTGGAAATCCAGAATACTTTAATTTAACCACCAGTTCTACCTCCTTACCAGTACTGGAGGCGGAGCAAAGCTCTTCTGCCAACAGAACTTCTTTTGTCAGAGCCAAAATGATTTATCATAGATCTGACCTTTTCTTTCCCCTCTATTGAAGATGCTTGGTGGTAAATCTTTCTGGATGAAACATTTAAGTTAATGCTTAGAAAACTTTTATTCAGAACTTCTTCACTGAGAAGTCATTTAAAATAATACTATGAAATCTAATTGTCCATTTTTTAAAATTCCCTTGGAAGAGTTGATACAGTATTTAATTCTGAATTTTTAAAGAATAAGTTGTTTCACTTAAAATCTCTGGTTGTCTTGTCCCTCATCACCTCCCTGCAATTTCTCCACATGTGTCTGCTAAAGATAAGTGAATCTCATTGTTTCTGAAATGAAACAGTATTTGTTTTTCAGCAAGCTCTGTTCATCTGGGTGAAAAAACTGAACATGGCAATGAAGGACCTGTTAACTGCCTTGTTCCAAACAGAACTTCCTCCCTTCAAATAATAATAATAATTCATTTGTAAGCAGGTTTTAAATTACATTCTATATAAATTAAACCTTGTAGAGCTGGGACCAATTTGTTCCCTTTAATTTGATTTACTCTTTAACTTGGAGAGAGTTTGAAGCAGTGACCACATACTGGTTAAGTAGCATGGAAAAGACTACAGCCTGGAATGGAGAGCTCTGTTCTTTCTCTGGGATTGCTGTTCTTTGACCTATACTCTGCCCTTTAAAATACACTACTTTAGTTCAATAAAAACTGTTAACACTGCTGATGAGCACAATCATGAAGATACAAGAAATTACCTCTGCTACTCAATTTAATTTTGTAAAATTTAATGTGTTTGAAGGTTCTTTAATCCTGTACTATATTCTCTCAAATGATGAACAGCATCCTTTTGGGCTGTTGCTGGTTTATGGAGTTTTAGATAATGGGTGCATTGACACTGTAATTGGCACGCTCTGTCAGTTCTGACAGGATCTGAGCTGCTCACTCTGTAGGCTGTGGCAGCACTGTTCAATATAGCTGAGGACTTGGTGCTTCAGAAAAGGGACACATGATGCCAGGAAATAATTTGGGGGCTTTACCTGAAAGAACATTCATTTGAAGCAAAAGCTGTGTGAATGTATTTGAATGTGCATGTATTTGTTTTTAGGTAGAGAAGTGCTTTGCTTCCCATGGCTTGCAAATAGAAGAATGCCTCTTTTTTTTTTTTTTTTTTAATACCAAGCATAAATACTTAAAAGATGTGAGTGAGGTGGGTGGAGTGGAGGTCTGACAGACTGTTGTATCTAATGTCCAGAAAGATGCTCTGTAGTGAAGATCTGTTGAAAGGCATTGATGATAACAAGTGCTAAAATATTTCTTGGTGGTTTTCAACTCTTTTTGTGGGGTTTATACTTGTGCCTTTCTGCTATCCAGCATTTGCTTAGATTAAAATTGCTAAGATACCATGGAGAACCTTTTTTTAGCAAAAATATTTTTAACTGGAGAAAAAGTGTATTCCAGTCACAGCTAAGTAATATCTTTCAGATCTTGGCCTTGCTCTGAATGTTCAGTGAGTTCAGATTGTTCCCTGGAATCATCATCTACTGTATTTCTTATTTTGGTAAATTCTATTATTGTGCCAGTTCTGTGTATTGCATTGTGTTCTACACAGAGAAAAACTGGCTTTTAAAAGAAAAGAAATGTGCTTGAGTTCTGGTACACACAATAATCACCAAAGTATTCATTCTATTCATGATAAAATAATGCCAAGCCCTGAAAAGAGGATTTTAGTTCACTCATGGAGAGCTGCTGAAGACTTAGACATTCTCTGTATTGGTGTCATGTTAACCTTGTTTCTGTACTTCTTTTGGGTCACTCTAGACAATTGGTGATGGTGGTATTAAATAACTTTCAAAGTTGCTGGCTAGTGATTGGACTGATTAAATATGGATTAGATTCAGAAAAACCTGATAGATCTTTTATTTTCTGACATGTTTAAGTTTATGAAGATGTTATGTCACATTGTATCTTATCACATTATGCTAATTTAGCTCTGTGTAGGCCTTTGATGTGAGGTGCTTTACCTCATTAAAACATTTTCCAACTTCAGAGAAGTTTGTAACCAAGAGGCACAAGACTTGGCTCATTTGACAAAATTTGACACTAATTGAGTGGCAACATTTTAAAAGCTGCCCATGTAAAATGCAGTGTGTGTGTGTATACAACTATATAGTTTTAAAAGTAATTGCAGGAATGGACTTTATGATTCCTAATAAGAAAAGTCCCTAACTATTCTGGTTTTCAGACTGGACCTTAAAAAGACAGGTCAGGCTTGCCAGACTTCCATGGAGGTCAGGTGAGGTGTCTGAAGGGGAAGAGTCAGATGCTTCTTTTTCATGTCTGAGGTAATCTATTCTTTTCTCATGTCCTCAGTGTACATATTTTTTGTTTGAATTGTTGGCAACCAGAATTACTTAATATGAAATGGGCAGGCATCTTGCAGGAATGGCCTTGGGAGCCAGTCCTTATTTATTTAGTTTTAGCTAATAGCCATGTGTATGCACAATTTAAGAAAAACAACAGTAATTTAAGTGACAGAAAAGGGGAATTAATTCAGAGCCTGAAGCAAGAACAGTCCTTTCTTTTGATTACAGTTCTGGTGTCTAAATCTGAATCCAACATACCCTGGATCTTTCTCTATTGGTGTGCTGTCAGATATCTCAGGGTGAAATTCATCTCCTTTCTTGTTACAGTACCTGCAAAAAGCAGAGCTAGGAGAAAGGTATTGTATAAAAAAGGAATTATTCTATCTTGAGTATAAGCCCAGCTCTCTCCACCTCTTCTTTCTCCAAAAAACTCCCCATCTCCTCCTGCATTTTCTGTTGCCATGTTTTTCCTGTCTGTAATCCCTCTTGAGATAGGAGCAGGTCCTTGGCAGTTGTGCTACCAGACACAGCAGTCTGAAGTATGGAGCTGCATGGATTAGATACATACTGCAAAATGCAGAAAATCTTGCAACAAAAAGCAGATTTTTGGGAGGAAGTGCTCTCAAGCAAGGTTATTTTGTCATGTGCTGGTGGGATGGGCAACGATATTGTATGAGTCCAAGAGGAGTAGGTCCTGTCCTGAGGGACAGATGCTCTCTGAAGCTGCAGTGCTGTAGCACAGAGGCAATGTGTCCATGCAGGAAGCACCTAATTTATGCTTCCTTTCACGAGCCTGAAAAGGCATTTCATAGCACTTAACTAAAAAGTTGCAAGGTGAATAAGTAAAAGAGACTTGATTGCAAACAGCCTCAGTGGAACTTGGATTGGGCTGACATTCTGAAGCATTTGTGCAAAGCAAAATCTCATAATGGGTGTTATTTGTATTTTGACATTCGTGATCAACTGTTATGGACTAAGGAACTGCTTTGCTGACTTGCCTGCAAATCATAGAGTTACAGGAGGGAAAAGTTGTACAGGTTGCAAAGAAAATTTTAATGGTAGCAGGTGAATAGGACTGTATTGAAAGGATAAAGTCTGTTGCCTAGAAAAGTGAACTGTGTGTACAGCCAGCAGAGGTTCCCATTTTGTGAGATTGAAGCACTTCAGCCAACCAAGAGGAGTGTGTGTGTCTTCTCTGCCAAAGGCAGAACTCTTAACCCAGTGAAAATGAGAGTTTGTGTTAATTAACACATTAGTGTTGAGCTGGTGGAAATGACTGAATTGAATCTGTCCAGTAAGAATTGAGAATACGCAAGTATGTGTTTTTTGAGATCTATCTGCTTTCTGAAAGTAATGTCTTACACAATCATGGGTTTATTGGGATGCTTCCCAGGATGGTTGCAATATTATAACAGGAAAATATAAGCTTAAAAAATCAGAATTTTTAAAAAATTAATGTTTCCTGTTATCACCATAGAGACAGATCACTTGAACACTGAGAATAGAATTAGTTTGAGAGTTTTTTCCCTTCTTATCCTCACCATGTTTGCATCATCTTGATAATCCCAGGTATTTTCCTTCACCTCTTAGAGAAAATGACAGTAAAGAATATATTGCTGGCTTTTTTATTTTGTTTTGCTGTCCTTTTCAGTTTGTTCATATCATTAACTTCTCCGTAACTTGATCTCTGTGAGACAGCTGAGCTCAGAGGATACTCAAAGTGCACGATTAATGGCAAATTATCTGTCAGCACAAGTGAATCTGGAGTCAGTAGTAACCAGGGGAAAAAGAAACTGGGTGTTTATAGGCAGACAGAAGTTCTTTAGTGCTCATTTGCTGGTCAATGCCAAGAGCAGCCAATAAAAGGTGACGTGAAAATATTTGACATAAAAAAAGACTAAAAAATAATCTCCTAAATTAATTCATAGCATTTATAAAGGAAAATAAGTCAACATAACTACAGTTTTTTAGGTGGATTCATAAGAGGTCTTCTTTCTCTCAGTATATATAGGGTTTAACTTGGAAAATTTTGTACTTATGTTGATGAGATGGTAATAGGTGGTAAAAATAAAATTTGTGGTAGATTTATAGTTCCTCATGGAAGGTATAATTTGAAGAACATAATGGTATAAGTTTGGGTGTCTGTTTATGACCTTGCCTTCTCCTTACAATATCTTACACTTGATGCTTCAAATACGAGCCTGAAAACTGCACTACAAAGAGAGGGATGCTGAGACAGGGAGAAATTTGTGTCAAATATTATGCCTAAGTCATTTTACCTTCATTGTAACTAATTCTTGTCTTGTCAGGTTTTGGGTTTTACTAGTTCTTATTTTCTATCATTTTAGATAAATATGTTTTCAGCCTTTTTGGAAAGGGCAGGACTGGTCTTCTGTTCCAATTTGGGACTGACCTCTAGGGAAACTATGCCCTGGATAGATGTTCTTTCTGCTGTCTGTATTTGGCAGTCTGTCATGCCTGATGTCACAGCTGAGGCCAGGTTGTTGGTCACCTAGAGGATGTTCCCAGTTTGTGCAAGCAGCACTGTCAATACTGGGTTAAGTGTTCCTGTTATGTGAGAGCCTAATTTCAATGCAAAGTCCAAGAGCTCCTTTTCTCAATGTTGTGTCATGGAAACAGAATGCATTGCTGAGGTGAATTCCATGTTCTGTTCTCTGATACAGCCTTTTTTTTCACCTGGATGCAGCTTCTCTTAGGTAAACTTGCCCACACAGTTAAGTGTCTTGTTAATACATGGTTCTATAGGGCATATTTCACTGATGGACTTCCACCTGTTCTAGAAAGTCACCCCTGACTCCTGTGAACCATTCTGAGTGGGCATTAACTTGATTGATGGTGTCAAAAGGTTTAGAGAGGTCTGGAAGGGTGAGAGTGTTGCTTGCCTATCATCTGTTGATGTGAGGAGGCCATCTGGTAATCCTGTGTCTGCCCAGAGCCTGGCTGGAATCCAGGCTGGAGTACACAGTACACAGTACACTGGATTCAGCTGTGAGCCCTTCATTAGCTCTTAGCTTGTTTTGTTATGACCTTTAATCAAAATTATATTCAGGAACAGTTTGGCTGTGATCCTTGTCTTCTTGTTGCTTTTTATAAAGGAAGAGCTTTCACTTCTTGGAAATGTGTTTTTTGAAGGATGAAAGTAAAATTTCCTCTCCAAGTCAGACACTGGCAGTTGTGACCAGCTAGAAGGGAAAGGCAGGTAGTACCTTCGCTGCACTCTCTGAGCCCAGGGCTGGGGCAATGGAGCTTTCTGAGCCTAAAGTGCTCAGTGCTCTTTGAGTTTTCCCACCGGATTTTTCAGGTTCTTTTTGAGCCATTGTACATCTACAAACACTTCCACAGTAGAACTCTATATTCTGGAAATAAGTTTGTTCCTGCTAATTTTACATGACTCTTTGTTCTTGTTTTGGAGCAGAGAACAATCATTTCCTCTCATGTTCTGTACATTACTCAACACTTCAGTCTGTGAATTGAAAATGTTTTCACTGTGGTCTCTGAAGTTTTCTATTGATAGAGAAGAATTAATGTCTCACATAAGGCACACCATTTGCATTTCGTATGTTGAGAGAAAGGCAGGATAACATATTATATTTGGTGTAGGCTGATGATGGGTGAAAAACTCCACTGGCAGAATAAAGCAACTTATGAGAGGTTTTTGATGTCAAGTCTTAAAAAAGTCTTTGATGGCTTGTTCTGGCCTTGTTATATTCCATACCTCTTCATAAAAGCAGTTCGTTTTAGTCATGGGAGTTGTTTATTCTGAGTTCCAGACCTCTGTAATCCCATGGGGGTGGTTCAGCTTTACCCAGCTGTCCAACTGGGAGCCCAGTGGGAGCAGCTCTAGCAAGGCTTCCACACAGAACTGGGACATCTGAATTTCTGTGTGGAATGGATTGATGTTCTCTTTCAGTAATAAGGGGGAAAGCATTGTAATTTTCCAAAGAAAGAAAATTTTTTAAAATGCTGGTATTTCAACTTAGCATTCTTTCGTCCAAATTCTTCATAATGTCCCACCTGCTGACTTTTCTTTGCAAGTGTACAAATATGTAATTAATTTTCCTGAAGACCCACATCTCCCCCCCCCCCCCCCAGCTAAACCCAGACTCCTGTTTGTTTTTCATACAGACTGGAGATTGCTACACTTCTGCTGGTGAACAAGGAATTAACTTCTCTTTACATACATGATTCAAAAATGCCATGTCCTCATACCAAGCACTGATCCCTTGCTCGATAGCTATCCTGTGAATTTAGATCAAGAGGTTGGCTTTTGCATTCGGACGTGGTCATGAAAGGGAATCTGAACCCCAATATTTATTCAAGAAACTGAGGTAGTAGTGAGCAGCTCTTTGTGTAGCTGAACACTCTGAGAACTTCCTGTATAACAAACAGTTGTTTTACATGGTTAAAACAGAGCCCTGTGTTACTTGATATCAAGGATCTTGTAGTGCAAGATGAGTTTCCAGAAATTTGAAAAGGAACAATGGAGTTTGCTTATTTGCTTTTGAGGTAGTTACTGAACCTTTGCAGTTCAAAGAGATAAATTTGGCAAGTCCCTGTATTTTGCAGTCTACTTCCTCTGCTTTTTTCCAGTGAAAACACCAAGGGAAAAATTGATGTAAAGCAATTGAAGATGACCAAAATAAACTTTTTCTACTGTGCAAGTTGTGACAATGTTTGCTTGACATACTGTGATTTTTACTTTCCCTTGCTCCATACACTGAGTAAAGAAAAAAAAGGGGAAGAATCAGCGAGACAGTATTTTCTTTCTTTTCCGAAACTTCAGAAGGAGGAAGCAAATCAATATGTAGGAAATACTTTGGAGGTTGTATTTTCACTTCAAGCTCTGCAGTGCAAATATAGTTTGTAATGGAATTTTTTTTTAACCTGGCATTTGTGTTAGAATTGCATTTATTACAATTTCTGAAAATTTTAAATTGATATACTGTGATGAAAACCTTTCTTCAAGAGAGTCTGAGTTTTTTAAGGAGGTTTTTAAGATTTGATACTTAGTAGTGGCTCTCTCTAAAATTGATTTAGATGGGATGAAAATTAGGTTTAACAAAAGCCTGTCTGATTTGAAAATCTGTTGGAGATCTGAGTGCTCAATAAACCTTCTGAATTAGTTAAATCACTATAGTAAAGATTTTGAATCCAACAGTACCATTAGACAAATCTATTTTTATATAAATCTTGCAAAAAGAATGTGAAATGCAGTGAGATCCTTTATCTCAGAGAGCCTGATACAGGCTGGGTATGGCAGGTGTGAGTCGTTGAGTGCAGAGAGGGAAAGAGAGCTTTGTCTCAGCATGCAGAGGAAACCTGCATCCAATGGCTCCTATATCCATCCTTTCAGGAGGAAGGTGAGAGTTTGGGTTCTTGGATTAATCATGTCCCTGTGGTCCAGAGCACTTCCTCTTGTCCTGACTCCTCTGGGAGGGCTTCCTGCCTTCAGGGGTGTGCAGGATCAGCCCTGGTCAGCTCCACACCTCTTACATGTGGTGTGCTGGGGAGTTGGACATGGAGATGGGGAAAGGCTCTGCAGGAGTCTGCCTGGCTCTGGCAAGTTGTGCCTCAGGGTTGGCACTGCCAAACCCTGGCTGCTGATGCATCTGTTCTGATCCTGGGATTTATACTGTCTGCTTTTGCCTTTAGGCAGAGTGGTTCCATTCCCATCACCTTGGGCAATGGCTTAGTAACTGTACAGGAGAGTATTGGCTACCATGGATAAAAAATACAGGGGATGTTTTGTAGAGGTTTTTACTGTTAGTAGCATGGTTTTGTACAAAGGGGACGGGGCACTAGGGAAGTACATGATGCTTTATGTCCTTTTTAGATTTGGGGGATTTGTTTGTTTTTTCTTAATTTTTCTAGCTGAGAAGCAAAAAATACACTGAAATGATGGGCTAATGGGAATATCTGCTGCTTTTTTTCCCAGAATTAAGACTTCAGCTGGAACCAAATTTGATGTGAAAAAGACAGTTTGTTCTGCAATATGAGGTCAAATGATTCCTGTGGTGTCTGGTGCAAGAGTGCACAAAGCATGACCTCCTGTCTGTCTGTGCTTCATATACTCAAAGGACTGCAGACAAGACTATAGGGACAATGAAAAATCTTGTCTGAAGTCATGTTGAATCATATACCTGCCAGGTCTTATGTGGCTTGCGTTTTTCATCCCTTTATTTTCCTGTTGCCTTTTCCCCACCCTTTTTGTAAGATTTCATGTCTTAAAATTTAGTTATTCACTCAAAGCCTTGAGGAAAAAAAAAAGGCCAAATACAGTTTGAAAAGGCACCGAAGGACCTAGACTACGTTTAATTCATTTTATATAGTAGTACCAAAGTATCAAAATCCCTTTTTTTCTACATTGAAATTGCTATGTGCTCCTGTGGTTTTCACTTGTTTCACAAGCTACAATAACTTTGGGGGTTTTTTTAATGGCAACAAAAAATGTTCTTTCTGTATGACAGTCATGTCCTAGAACTATCAAAAGGTAAATGTAAAACTTTTTGTCAGGGCAAGCTCTTTTCATACCAGCTGAAGTTTGATTTGTTGCACTCTGGAGAGATTTATAAATGACTACCTTTTTATTTGGGCAGGTGTTCTTAGGAAGATGAGCATCACATTTCAGGCAAAGAAAAGGGATATTTACATGGTGTGTGCAATGTTACCAGCAGCTATATTTTGCCAGAATTTCAGTGTGCCCAGTCTCACAGCTTCCCTTATTAATGTTTAATAGGCAAAGCAGCAGGACCCAGCACATTAGTGTCCTGCATTGCAAAATGAGTTTGGAAACTTCATTAGGGTTGCTAGCAAATTTTTTCAAATACCTGGCTAATTGCTGTTAATAAATCAGTACCGAGGAGGCACCTGACAGTTGAATTAAACAATCACTTGGCAGTTGTAGGATAACAAAGTGTTATTTGACTGTAAATGTTTGGGTGGGGAGCACTTATGCAGTCCTAGTCAAAGTCTTCCTCTGCAAAACAGAAGAAGATGGAATCCTCTTCCTGCAGACATTGCTCTGGGTGATCTTATCTTGATGTTTGTGTATGTGTCTGTTAGAAGTTATGTGCTGAAGTGCTGCTAATTTAACTCAAGTTTTGGCACTCCTGGAGGTGATGAGAAGTGTTGTAATATGGGCAGAGCCACAGAAGTGGGGAGGACTACTTTTCCAAGGTTGTTTCCAGCGATTGCAGACTTTCAGTGCTTGGAGTAGTCCATGAGCTGGTGTTACCTGCTCTTAGTCCAGGGCAGCAAAACTTGAGTCAGGTTTGTTTATCAGTATAGTGCAGTATAGTCTTTTAAAATAAACCTTTCCATGGGAATGGATTTTTCACAAGATGGCTACTGAAATATTCATCCAATGCAGTAATGTTAGTTTGCTTGTTTTTCTGCTATCCCTGCTTTTACTGATGTGAGGAAGGGCATTGTTATGCATTTACAGTACCTGAATTATTTTTTTTATAGGCTAGGACTGTTTCATATCTATACAATTTGTGATGCATTTGCCTTTGGGAAGAAAACAAGGGCCGTCTTTATGTCCCTAAGTGCACTGTAGCTGAAGGGGACAAATACTGTCAGCTCCTCTGCTGAAATTGGTGGCATCGACTCAGCCTGCTTCCATCATCCAGTGTGTATTCAGCATGTGTCATGTGCAAATAATGCAACGTGAGCTGGGAAACTCTCCCCACAAAGTATACCTTGGAGCTTATAGAAGGCAACTGCCAGGTCTTGCTCAATCAGGGATTCTGTGTGCTTTAATAAGAGCTGCCAGTGCACACACTGGTAGATGTAAACTACCATCTTGTACCACTCAAGTTTCCCCACAAAAAGTAGGCTGGCATGCAAGGTCATTTCCAGGAAATCCTGCAGGAGAGGAACAGTACATTTTAAATGTCATTACTTTTTAGTGCTTTGCCATTACCGATGACAAAACTGATTATTCTTGGAAAATGTTGCTTATTTAAACAGTAATTCTTTAGTACCTGAGGATCAGAATATTCTCAATGGGATCAAATAATTTCTTATAATATTAATCAGTAAGTAGAATGAAATAATCCTCAAGAGCACAATTATTGGTGCTGCAACTAGTATGCAGCAGAAATTGTTGTCAGGTACAGACAGATATGGAGGTCTTCAAAAGGCATCATTAAAAGCAGCAGATAAAGCTGAAATTTATGGTCTTGGTATAGTGACTTTGAACTGAAAGTGGTGAAGTCACTGAGCAAGTTGCAAATCATCCGTGAATTTATTAATCCCAGTTCCCTATCTCACTAAAGTCTAATTGTGTGGAAGAGCCCGAAAGGTTGTCTGTTTTTCAGTTCAGCTGAAAAAGCAATTCGTTAATCAGGAGTTGCAGTGCTCTTCATCATCCAGAGGTCTTGACATGCTCAGTGAAAGGAAGGGACAAAGTACAGAGGCAAGCTGTTTTGGGTGCAGTCAGTCCTGCCCTGCATGAGTGATGTGGAACTGGGGGGAAAGTGTTTAAAAGCCAAAATCCAACTCAGGCCCTCTGCATGAGCAGGAAAGGCAGGTGTTCCTGTTTTCTCACTGCAGTCATCACCTGAAATGCTAATGATTCTGCTTTTCAGAGCAGGAACTAAGGCAGTTTCTTCCATCCCTAAACTAATAAACTTAGTAAATCATATCCAGCAGGATCTTCAGTGGAAAGTTTCACAGTTTATACTGGTGCTTACAAGCCCAATCAGCTCTAGAGTGTGTGCTCTCTACCTACAGTACAGTGGAGCCTTCCTTGGCAGTATAAAAATTTGTCCAGACACATAATGGGTATGTTTCAGTTTTGTTACACCTTGGCATGTATCACTTCAAAGTGACAAATATAAATCCCAGTTCTGATTTTGGATTCCTGGCTAAAAGAAGTAGTAAGTCTTGTTCTCTCATACAATTTGGTATGCCTCTGTTGAGGTACATTTTCCTGTAAGACTCCAGGTGCCTGGTGTGCAAGGCAAATTCTAGAGGCACTTTAGCACAGCACTAAAAGCTGTAACAGCTGACAGGTCCTTATTTTCGTTTCATCTTCCATTCTCGCTGGGGCATTGTGCTCTCCTGTGCTTTTCTGTAGCTGTTGCTTTATCCTTCTCAACTACCACAGAGGAGACAGATTTTTGTTGTTTACCTTTACTTGGGAAGGGACCTTGTTTCTTCTGAAGAAATGTATGTTGAGCTTCCCAAGGTGTTCATTATTTAGTGCAGTTATTATGCTCTCACTTTGCTCGTCAACCTTAGTTTTAAGTGCTTATATAGATACAGAACTTAGTGAAGTTTTTGAACTGTGTTTATGATAATCTGTCAGTTGGATGCTGAAACTGCTGAAATTTGCACATAGTAGGGTAAGCATTTTCCCAGTTAAGGCAAAGAGTTATATTTAAGGATGTGTTGAATAGTTCTTTTCTCAGTATTAAACTGTTAGTTTTTTAATAGGAAGACAAGACTCTAGCTGCATCAAGCTTAATGTAGAAATTACTGTATAGTTTTATGACCTGTATTATTCAGCAAGCCTGACAAGATGATACTAATGCTCTGTTCTGATCGTAAATTCTGTAAGATGCTTAGATACCACATGGTTATAATGTTGGCATAAATATGCTGATGGATACAGATGTAATTAATTTTTAGACGTTTCTTGTAATTATTCCAGTGATAGATGTCTAAATTTGTCCATAATCTATTAGAGAAAATGTCCCACTCTATTACTGCTTCTTGTAAAATTTAATGGGTGCAGGGCCTGAGGCTGTGGTTTTGCTGTTGCGTTTTTTTTCTACAAGTGTACTTGTGGATCCACTAAAATTATGAGCTGAACTGCACACTAAAGCATGGAGGTGGCTCCTAGGAATTGCAGCCCATGAGTGCTTGAGAAGGGCTCTCTGGAAGGGCAGACTAGTGGGGCTGATGGAGTTGTTAGATCATTGGTCTGAAGTGCCTCAGGTGAGAGCAGCAGAGGAGTGAAGAGGTGGACATTCAGTTTTGAGGCTGAGCATTATTTCCTGAAGGTCTGTTTCTGAATTTTGGGAGGGCATACAACTTCTCTTGTCTTCACTGAGAAGTTGTTTGTGCTGCTTTTCTACATTAGGTTTTAACTTCCAGTGCATCTCAGTGATTTTTAAAGGAAGGAATGGTGACCTCATGACAAGTAAGTGTTGGCCCATTTCTTTTTTTTTTTTGAGTTGCAAAAAACTATGGTGTATATCTTCTATGTTGTGCTGTCAAAAATATCTTTTGAGATGCAAGGGGTAAATCTTGGTCAACTTACTTACATGCTTTTATTTTGCTGTAGCTCTTGACATAAATAGAGATACCATCAGGATAACAGCACTTCAGTTGCGTTTCATTTACTTTGATACACTTCGTTAGTGCCAACAGCTTTTAGAAGTAGCACTGTTTCTGCCAGGGCATTAGGAACAGGCCTATATGTTTAGCCTCTAGTAGGATTCCTACCGGGTGCTGCTGTTCTACCTGAGAAAGGAAGTAAAGAAATAAGATGGTGGTGGTGAACTTTGTCCATGCGGGGATGCAATCAAACCTTCTATAAATTAAACTACTACTGGACTAAATGAATGAAGTTCTGAGAATGAATGCAAACCATGTGATTTTATGTATTTTCCCTGCAGAGAGAATAACAGCAGTACAGGGGAAAGAGATAAGCCATCTGACAGCCTTTGACCTGGTGGGCTTTTTATCATGTATGTTTTGGCAGTCTGACACTCATTCAGTCTATCTGATTGCTACATGGTGAATTAAATATTTCCATTTCTGAAAGCATGGAAAAGGTCTGAATATTCTATGAAGCAGTTTTGCATAAGCATCACTGTTTCTTTAGCAAAGAATGCATCTTTCTCTTCTTCCCTTCATCCAAAAGAGCAATTTGCAACTTTTAATGAAAATTTGAATACTGAAGCATTATCTGGATGGAGATAACAAAGCAGTAAGTGTTAGAAAATTATGTACTCTTCAGTGTGCAGTCTTTGTCAAAGCTTTCTCTATGTCAATAAAACACTGTGTCCAAAGATGCACTTGCCTTGGAATTTGGAAAACAAATACTGATTTGTGCATTTGAACAACTGGTAAGCCTTAGAGAAAAACGCTTGCCCATCTTTCTTTCTGATGCTTACCTTCATAGGGTGTATATTTATAACCTTACTGTTCTAATAATCTTAAACAACTAGCCCTGAAGATAACTGAAGCGTGACTTTGTTGCAATTTGTCCTTCTTGCTGGAAGGGATTAAATAATATAAATCAAGGGTTAGTGGAAGCATTGCCTTGAATTTTAGATGCTTTTCAGTGCATCTTTTAGAAGACTCTCTTCAAATTTTTTTGTTAAAAATGCTTTGTTGGAGGAAAAATATCACTTGGGATCTCTATATTATTCTGTGAATGTTGTGCTGATAGCAACAGGATACAGTGGGTGTCAAAAGAGCCAGGTGCAAGAATAGCAATACCCTGTGCACGAGATCAGGTCCATGTCCTCTTTGGTACTTGGTGAGACTGGTGCCAGTGAGAGTTTTATATGACATGAGGACTGGAGAGAAAGCCTAAACTTGTCTGCCATCAACAACTGTCTCTGTTCGACAAGAGAATGTTAAACAAATTGTAACATTTTCTTGGAAAGCACCATCATTTATAACCTGCTCTATTTTATCTTTTGATTCTACTGAAGTAGTGCTCTCTCTGTTCAGTGCAGCTGTGCTGAAGGTGTGACCCAGAGCTGGTTGAGGAAAGCTACTCCATGGTTTCTCAGAAGTTCTGGTAAGCAGCAAACTTTGGTCTGTCCTGGTTGCCCATGCAACTGGCTCCTGGAGCTGCAGCTGGTACTCTGCCCTGTTAGACCATCCTTAAAGTTATTAACAGGACCCCTCTGGTGGTGATCAGGAATCTGATCACTCTGTCTCCAGAACCACGCTTCACTCATGGGTAGAAGGCCCAACAAGATTAGGACTCCCTATATGTCATTATTTGCAACAAAGAAGAGTTTGGTAGTGGGGTTTTTCTGTTTGTTAGTTTGTCTGTTTGTGGGCTTTTGTTGTTGCTGAGTTTTTGTGTGTGGTTGTTTATTGGGTTTTTTTTGCCTAGTTGCTGACTTTAAAATAGGTATCTGAGTGATAATGTAGATTAGACTGAATGTAAACCATCTTAAAAAGACAAATGCCACCAGAACCTTAAAAATCAGTCTAAATCAAATTCTGCTTTCATTGTCTGGTCAAAGGATTTTCTGATATTGGAAAATAAACTGCAAAGGGCATTTATGGATCTCCCAATATAGTTAAATGCATTAGCACTACTGGAGAGCTTAATCCATACCACAGCTTGGTGGTGCCTCATCTTTCTGCCTGGTATGGCTGCCTAATTTCTCCTTGTGCCAGAGGAGCACCCTTCCTGCCTCCCCATTAGCTGGGGCAGCAGTGTGATGGGAAGAGTCTCCTCTGTGGTGTGATGCCATGGAAGGGCTGCTGCTGTTCATTTGGCTGCTGCCTGCTCCCTCCTTGATGACCGGAAAAAGAGACCCAGAGTGGCTGCTGGTGGAGCACCCTGGGTTTGGGTCTGACAGCAGCCCACCAGCAGCTCTCCAGTGCCTGCTTGTGGCATTCTCATCACAAATGCTGTTTTCCAGCAAGGTGGATGGGTCTTGTCAGAGCTCAGGCTTTACCTGTGCCTTTGGCCTTTTCAGGCTCACCTGCACCTCTCAGTCCCCAAACGAGGAGCATTTACCCACTGTCTTTTATCTGCACAAGATGCCACGTTTCTCTCAAATGAGGATTGTGAGGATACAGCTGCCTTGCCACTTGCTATACCTATACTCCAAAGGCCTAACCTGAGGCCAGAATCTGGAGTTCTTGTTAGGCACGCTGGCAGACCTATGCTGCAACACAGTCTTGCATCCCAGTCTTACTTGTTTTAAAAGAGAAGTTTGCTGTAAAACAGTAATTCTTTACAGTTTCCAAAGCTTAGAGTGTATTTTAAGTTACCTGCTGGAGGGCTGTAATTTCTTCCCAAGTTCATCAGGTTTTTGTGTTAAGATGAGCCTCCCTGTGTTCTTGTGCTGGTTCAGGCAAGAGCAGTCCCACTCATGTACTGTGTTGCTTCCTTTATTTCCCTGCTTCACATCAGGATATAGAATTACTCGGAAAGCCAAAGGCTTTTTCAAGACCTGCCTGTTAATTATTTCTCATCTCTAGACACAGCCTGCATTTTTCTGCAGTTATGCACAGAGGCTCTGCATGAAGAGGCTGAACAGCTCAGCTACCTGTTGCTTTTGGCACATCACCAGGATTTGAGGCTTCCATGGTTTGCATCTCTCATGCTTCCTTTCATTCCCTCTGGAAGTGAGGGAAGGAGCTCACAGATGTGAAGGTAGACTGAGTTTCAGATGAGTCTCACATGGTGGCTGTTTTGTTGTTGACTGTCTAGTTACTACACAATTATAATTACTCTTGCTAAAATGAAAAGTAATGTCTGAAATCTGACATCAACCTGACTCATGCTCTTTTGCCAGTCATTCCATATTTCAGTGATTAAAGACTTTTTTTCTTAGTGAAAAGTACTTTTTTTAAAATAAAGTTTGTGTGCATTTTTCATTTGTTACCCCTTGAAACTTGAATTTCACCTGGTAGGGGAGAAAATGTTATTTTGATGCATTTTAGGGGACAAAATAGTTGTCTTTTTCAAGTACCTTGTTCTCAGTAAAGGAGTGTGGTCTTGTTGGTTTTAAAAAATATGTTGTCCTAAATGTGCATCTGTGTAGGAATCTGTCTCCCTCCTGGATGGAGAAGAGACTCCAGAACTCATGGATGAAATGTTAGGAGTCTGTAGGTGTGCGTGAAAGTTCTGAACCAGATTATCTTTTGCCAGACCCACCTGCTTATAAAGGCCTACAGCTGTGCAGCCAGGGTTGTTTAGGACAGTGATTGCCTCAATCCCAGTCATCCAGCTGTGCCTAAAAATGGCCCTTTTGTACGTGCAGAGAGAAATTACTGGCAGTGTGATCAGAGAGGGAGAAGCAACCACGTGATGGTTCAGACAGGTTGGATGTCCTGTGCCCAACTGCCTTCAGACTTGCCAAACAGAGAGAGCGAATGATCTCTGTGGGGGTTTGCAGGATATAATCCTCCTTCTTGATTGCTCCTGGGTCACGACTTAAAAATATGCCTGAAACAATTGCTGGTTTCCAAACTGCTCTGGAGGGCTGTGAGCAGCTATAGTTCAAAGGAGTGAGCCAATGTCTGTTGAAAATGATTCTGATTATCAGGTTCTGCACTGCAGGACTGGCTTGCAGAAGAAGGATCTTTAACACTGCAGTGAAAAGGTACATAATAAGAGGCACTGAGAAGCTGAAGCACTTGTGCCCTGCTGCAAGCAGTTTTATTTTCTTTTGATGCCAGCAGGATTATTGGGGTGCTGATGCTGTAAATGTTGCCCCTGTAACTGTCACAACAAATCCTGCAAGACATCTTCCTTTCTTGGTAATTTTGTGGGGGACGGAGCTGGAACTGAAACCTGGGCTAGACTTTCTTATGCAAGTGAACTGCTTAAAGAGGTTGTACAAGGGGTGTCAATAAGTGAAGGACAGTGCTGAAGAAGAGGGGTTTTGATCTTTGGTATATTGTTTTGTGGCCCAGAGGCTTCCTATATTAATTCACTTCCTGTATATTACCTTGTTCTTAGGTTTACTAGGGAACCTGGCTGAGGCCTGATAGGGAATAAAATGTACACCATGAAATACTGGTCAGTGCAAACTGCAGAGCTGTAAACAATTTATATTCTCTAATTACTAAAAATTCAGACATGCAATATGAGCTTACATCTTTGCAATTATCTAGTAAGGCAGAAGAAAATAAGTTTATTAAGTAAGTGTATCTTGGAAACATAAAGTTAAAATTCCAGGTCGTTATTAATTTCAGAATGTGTGTTTGAAGCACATTGCAGTAGAAAGACAATTCACTGGCCTACAGTAACCCTCAACTGATGTGAAACAACCCTCAGATCATTCCCTGCGTGCTGTTCTGATCAGCAAGCTAAGCTGTTTTTCCCAAGCTGAAGATGTCTCTAACAGATGCCCAAGTAGAGAAGCATGTTGCAATGTTGTGTGATGTGTGAAGTGTGCACTTGAAATACCATGTTGTAGTGGAAGTGGTAGGAGAGTGCCTTAATTTTAATAGTGTAGCTTGAAGCAGCTTTTGTTTTGGTGTGCTGAGAGCTGGTTGGGAAGGGGGATTGCCTGGCAGAAGAACAGTCTTGCTATGTAGAGAAGAGTTGGGATTTCTGTGGCATTATTTGACCAGAGTAAAGACAAAAAAGGTTATTTTGCATGCACTGAGCTCTCTTCTTGAGCTGTTTGAAGGATTGAAGGGCTTGAAGTTGTGGCTCTCAACTTGGGAAGTAGAGAAAAGGGATGTTTAAGTAGTCAAGTCACCAATTCTGGGTGTATTTGTGAAGTCGCGCAAATTACAAGGCTTGTAAAAAACCAACCAAACCAAGCCTTGTAGTGCTATACAGCAAATTCTTATGTGCACAGTTGTGGACAGACTTTCCTGCTCTAACAGAAAAGCTTATAAATAAGGGTTTTATGAAAACTGATTAAAAAATACTGATGGAACTATTTATAGTACAACTTGATTCAGCAGGAACAATTTTCCATGCTTAATCAGAAAGGTTAATTATGGATTTGCAGTTTCCTTTTTGTTTCTCCTCTATGGTCTCCATTAATCTTTCCCAGATCCTGCACAGGTTAATGGATCTGTGCTGGCAAAGCCCTGGGCATCCCCCAGTGATGGCTGAGAAGGTGGCACTGGTGGGGCTGCTCAGTCCTCAGTTGTGTCAGACCAGTGTGTGCAGAAGAACTTCAAGCTAGTCCATAAGCTGAACAGCATTCCCCTGCCTTAAATGGCAAAAAGGTGGCACATTTGTAAACTTCAGTAAGTTTCAAGAAAACAAACATCTGACTGTCAGAAAAAAAAGCTTTTGATAATTTTTAATAGAGAAGTTCCAAATATCAGACACTGGCTCTCTGCTTCCAAGTCAGGATGTTTGTGCAGTGGCTTGGCATGTAATGTATGAGATTAACCTCATGTAACCTCCATGTCATCTTTTCAAAATGTGCAATAATTGTATTCAGCAGAAACTGAGCAAGGATGTCTGCAACTGGAGCTGTAGAAAATAGTCTGTGGTCATTTATCATCTTGGTCTCTAAACAAGAAGCAGAAAAATTCTCAAGAATCTTTAAAAGAATATTTTCAAACTAAATTTTCTTTCATATGATGTTAGAGTGCTTTTTTTTTTTAAATTCAATAGCAGTAGTCAACATGTGAAACCCCAAGTTGTGTGAAAATAGCTGCATATGGCCAGCAGCTGAGAAGCTTGATAGTTTCTTAGGCGACTTAAGTGCTGTTAAAACTATTTCTTTGGAATATTTGGCTGTGATAAAGATTGTACAATGCCATTTCAGTTCATAACAGAAGATAATTTTTCTTCCACCATTTGGCTTACTTTAGCCCTGGGCATTTGCAAATACATGGTATTATCAGTCTCTTGTCAATGATGAAAAAGTTCTCTTGGCCTGGAAGCAAAAGTATGTTTTGGTATTTTTTCTTTATGGGGCATAAAATTGAAATAGCATGTTTTCTAATCTGTGCTAAGAGAAAGTTTTGTAAGAGTATTTGTTAATGTCCTGCAATCAGGAACTTGATTAGCACATATTTTTGGGAAACATACTTTGTATGCACATGCACAGCTGTTCTTAAATATGGAACGAGTGGGAGCTTCAAAACCCTGGGCTTGTATGTTTGATCCACTGGTTGATTGGAATTTTCTCTGTATTATTTAGAATGTGTGACTTGAGAAGCAATTATGTGGTTCTTCCCTTTGCTTCCATGACTACTCTGCATTGGCCAATGAACAATTTTCTACATTTTAAAATTGAAGATGCAGCTTTTCCTGTCTCTGAGCTTAAACATTAATTTGCATATGTAAATGATGTTTGGAAAAGGCAATGTGCATAATGCTACATTAAAGAGCAAAATAGCTAATAGCTTGTCGAGTAGTAATTTTTCAGATAATGTTCTAAAAGCAGTGATTTTGTGTACTCCTTAGATATGAGTGCCATGGGCTCCTAAACTGTTTCAACTAAAAGATCAGTATTTTGATAGTGCTCATGTTTACTTATTTCCTTCATGTACTTTGTCACTTTGTTTGCTTTTTGAAGAGGCAGAAAACAAATCTGTCAGCTATATCCATCCTAATTATCTGTTACTTCAAATGTAGATTCAATAATCTAGTTTCAGCAAATGTCTTTTTAACCATTTAATACTTTTCTATGGCTTTAAACCGTATTTCCGTTACAAAATCAAGTTGTTATTTTTCAGTTAAAAAAAAATGGAATACACATCCTGCCTTGTAAGTAAGGCGATAGGGAAGGGAAAGAAATGTCCAGGGCAATAAATTCTGTTCCTCATTAAGACCATTATCTGCCTTAATGTAATCATGTTCAAGTCCAGACATCCTTTAATCAATGCAGTCTGGACAGATATCACAACAGCTCTTCAGAAAGTACAGATAACACCAGTGTCAGTAGTCTGACTTGGGCAGAAGCTTAAATATGCATCCAGAAAGCAATGAAACCAGGAGATAAGAGAGAGCTCTGAACCGTGTCTCTGGTGACACAAGTAATATACTTCAAGTAGTAATTTTTTGATAGTTGACTGTACTTTTTCCATCAATAAAGGCAGAATGACCAGAATGAAAAATACTTGTTGCAAGGGCAAAGGTGAAATCACTTTTGGGACTTAACATGTAGTGGAGAGACCTTCAGGTGTTTCTGAGCAGCTTTGTTTAGAAGCCAACACTTTTAACATTCTGGCAAAAGAAAAGTTTACTTCTTTCTTTCCTTCTTTCCTTCTTTCCTTCTTTCCTTCTTTCATTCTTTCCTTCTTTCATTCTTTCCTTCTTTCTTTCTTTCCTTCTTTCTTTCCTTCTTTCTTTCCTTCTTTCTTTCCTTCTTTCTTTCCTTCTTTCTTTCCTTCTTTCTTTCCTTCTTTCTTTCCTTCTTTCTTTCCTTCTTTCCATCTTTCTCCCCCTTTTTTTTTTTTTTCTTTTTTTTCCCCCCCTTCCTCCTTCAACTTTTAATATTTATTAATGTGGTTTTCTCAGGGACCCAGGCTTCTGGCCAACCAATTTGTTGTCTGGTCTGAAGAAGTTCTGCTGACAACAGTGGGGGATCAGGAGGCTGGGATTTACATGCTTATCATTTTAAAGTGTGTAAATGAGACAGCTTACAAAAGGCCCAGGAAAGTTGAATATTAGGAATGGTGGTGTAACCAATGAATGGCTCCTAACTTTGGGATTGCCCACATGACTTTCACCCCCTGATTATGTGACCCATGAGGAGAACGGAGGAGCTTCCCTAGTCTATGAGTAAGTGATTGCCTCCCAGGAGATGCTGCAGTGTTTGGGTGAAGGTGTTCATTTGTTTAATTTCTGTTTGTTTTTTTGAAGTCAGAAATTGGGCCAGTTGCACTCAAGGGAACAAGAAGGCTTCTGCAAGTGCAGGAAATCTCATTCGTGTGCAGCTCTGAGGGTAACGGCTCGCAGGGGGAATCTTTAAGGGATAGGGCAGATCCCTGAGAGAACTGCAGGTGTTCAGGAAAGGATCTCGTTAACACTGTCCCAGAACTAACTAGTTTAATTGGAAGAAGTAGAACTAACATAATGCAGAAGAGAGGTTCAAATGGGAGAGTCTCTTCTAGTTGGGGGGACAGCGAGCTGTTGACGTGAGATTCCTTCCTGCCCACTTCCAAAGGGAGCATGGGATACTCATCCTTGTACTGCTCCTGTCAGACATGCTCTGAAAAGCCAGATGAAGCCCTTATTCCTGCTTCCTGTGGTGGATGTCTGGAGAGTTTAAATAATGCATGTGAGGTTAATGTTGTTAAAACAGGTGCTGCCTTGTGTGTCCAGCTGTCTTAACAGTAATCCTGCGAATTTCTATGCTGTGGAATAGGATTGGTGCCTAGATCTGCATTTCTAATCACAGTAATGAGACTGGTCACGTGCAAAATCCTGCAGGGTTACAAGCAAAACCCTGAATATGTTCCATCTGAAATGCTGGTGAGACTGCCTTCTGCAGTTGTTCATGCTTGGTTTTCCCTGGCTCTCCAAGGAAGAAAATGGCTATGGAGCAGCTATTACTTCAGCTTTTCCCTTTCTTCTTCTTATCCTTTATGTTACATCTCTAGATCAGGAAGATTGATAAAGAGCCTGTTGTTGTATATAGGATATATGGGTGTTCTCTGTGATACCCATTACTGTTTGTGCTCCTAGAGCCTTCCAGAGGAGTAATTTTTGAAGTAGAATTCTTAGTTAGAATAAAAGAAGATTGTGGGTTTCTTGAAAAGGGTGAACAGTTTCCTCTATGTCCTGATGGACCAAAGGCAATAGATGGATGCTCTCTCCTTTTACAGATGAAAGATATGAAAAGTGCTGTGCAGTGTTAGAGTGAGAGTCGTGTGCAATAGATATATTTACCATTTGTGCAAGACAAAACCTCGATGTCCTAACATCAGTTGAGGAGAAAAACAAATGACTTTTTGACTGGCTCTTATTTTATTCTGTATGTTGATAATAATTCTACTGCAATGAAGATTCAGTATGAGAGTGTGGGCAAGAGAGAAGGTCTGTCATTTCCCTCTGAGTTTTTCTGCCTTTTCCCTCTGAATCAGGTTTTTTTTCCCTCTTGAGAAATTGCTAATGTAATTCCTGACAACCCTGGTTTTTTCTGTCCTTTAAGCTAGAGAAAGCATTGAGCAGGACCATGGCAATAGCTGTGGAAGAAAGATACTTAACTACACCCCTTGTACCCTGGTATTTGAATGATCTCTCTGCTGTTGTTGCTGTGCAGTCTTAATGCCCACATTGTGAGAAATCCTTCCTGCCTGGTTCTTCCTTGAGCTTTTACTCAAGTAGGAATGCCACTGGAGGGCTTGGTCCTTGGGATACTTTTGCTTTTCTGTGCCTGACATGATTTGTTCAGGGTAGGAAAGAAACTCGCTTCACAAAGTCAGAGTTGCACTGTGAATTCCAATAGTTTATCTTCTGGTATTTTCTGGCTGCAAAAGGATGATAAAAACATTGCCTCAAGAAGTCTTCACCACTGACTGCTGTGGGTGTCTTCTGGAAGAAGTTCAGGCTTTTTAAAAAGCCTTCTTTTCTTGGGGAAAGAGGGTCTACTTGGTTAAGTTTAAAGGTACAGTACTGCTAGATCAGCAAGAGCCAAGAGGTTAATGTAGGCTTTTTTTTATTACCTTTCCCAACCACTGTTTAACCAGAGGCGTGTAGGTAGTACACTGTATTTTATGAATTTACTGAAGTGCACAGGGGTGATGTTTAATTAAGCCTTTGTGATTATAGGCACTGGCCTCAAGCACAAACAAAGCTGCAGCTGTTTGGGACGATGTGGGTTTGTGCAATCTCTGCTGCATAGACTGTACTCACTGCCAGAGGGGAATGAAGGGGAGAAAATAAATCACTGCCAGAGCATGATGCACCTTGCATGGACCTGGAGAGGAAAGCAGTTCACTTCCACAGCTTTCATTGTAGTGCTTTGTAACATCCAGGTTTGGAAGAATGCACATAGCAAATTGAGATGTAGCCACTGAACCAAGCTGTTTGCTTTTTGCTTTTTAGATGTTGGTTTTTATGTTCTTCTTTTGTAATTGCTTTTCATGTTGTATGCGAAGTTATGTAGCAAGCAGCCTTCTTGTTAGATGCATTCCATAAAAGGATTAAATTGTGGTTTGGCCCTCTCTTTAGAGAGTGATCAGTATGAGCATGAGACTAGATAGCCCAAGATGTTAACGGATTTCAGGAATTTAGGATGAGAAGCAATAAGTTGGAACAGATCAAGGGCATTTTCTGTCAGAGAGGAAACAGACTGAACAAAGGAATTTCAAGTACCAACCCAGTGCAAATATTAAAGGAACATTATAGCAAATGGAATTTGTTAAGGAGTTGATAAAGAAAGTAGGATTAATGGAGTAAGCTGAAATAGCTATCATAATGATACCAGTATGAAGGCACTGATGTATTTCCTTATAACAATCTCTCTGTAAGCTGTAATTTTTGTCTTTACTTAAAATAAATGTTGTCTGTTACTACATAAATATAGGATGTATGTGACAAGCTGGAAAAGAAAGTGATCTTGATGAAGTTCTCCAACTTCTCAATTTATCTGCAAAATTGAAAAGGCATTAGTAGCACTAGTACATGCCAGTAAAAATAAATCTGGTAGGTAAGCTGGAAAAAGGCTAGGGGTTGGATTCTTGGTTAGTGTGTATGGCTGAGATCTGGGACTTCTGTATCACTAAGAACTTTGGTGCTTCTGTTGTTTTACTTACTTTGCTGTAAGATTGGTAAACTTGCTTAGCATCCCTGTGCCTTTGTTTACCCACCTTTACTTAATGAAAGGAAGATCCATGCTTCAAAAAAAACCCAAACCAAATAACCCAAACCAAGCAACAAAAAGTGATGAAATTCAGGGGTGTGTGTTTTAACTGCTAATGTTTTTGTATCACAAAGGTCTGTTTTAGCTGGAGGTATGCCTTCAAATTATTTTCTATTAGGAAAATTGCTGTATCACCTTTAAAGATTCTTAAAACCATAACATTTGAAATCCAAGGATTTATGCCTCATGATCTTGCAGGATTATCTACTTTCCTCTTAAGTCTCCAAGGAAGCTGTTCTAGATTTCTGTGCATTAGTTAAAAAATAGTGCTCCGGAGATCAGCATTATCTTGGTGCTTTATCTCAGAGATAGTGTTTACTCGGTCCAAGTCACTTCTGCCTCTCTTTCCCCTCTGTTAAATGGTATCAAGTATTTGTCTTTGGGGTCATACTGTCATGCAAACCTTCTGCCCTAGTGAGAGACATTCCAATATTCCAGGGACAGAAAATGGGAAGACTGATACAGGTAGTGCCATGAGTTAGTTTGGTGCCCATTTCCCATAAACATTCAACCAGCTGAGACGGTAACTCAATGTCAGACACTTGTGTGGAGTCCTGTTCAGATGTGCTTTGCTTGAACTTCACTCAGGCTCATGTGGTTTGAAATGGCAGCCAGCAGCTGAACATGGATTGAGTGAGGACTGAGGAATGTGAAAGCCTCTGGATAGGGCAAGACAGACTAGGATTCAGAGCAAAATCTGAACTGATCTGAAAATACCCTTTTCCTTCTCGCCCAGAGTTCTGATTCAAGTGGGGGCATCATCAAAACCCATGGCAATATTTTTTTTCCAAGGTTTCATTGGCTTTGGTGCTTTTCAAAAAAAAAATTTTTTCTTTTAAAGCAAATAGCTTTTCCCGCATATATGCACAGAGAAGATTGTCTTCTTCTCTTCTTTGCTTGTTTGGCAAGACACTGAGGAATTGTAATGACAGCATCTCCTGAGGACAGCATACTAGAAATTTCCCCCAAAATTATGATCTTTTCATAACCAGTAATAGGGTTATTTTGATAGGTAAGTGGGAAAAAAAAACCATAAAGAGGAAAGTCTTTATTTCCTTGCTGATTCCTGACTTTTACAGTCAGAAAGCACGTGAAAAGAAACATAGTTGTGGCAGGACAGAAACCTTTCCCATGGGAATTTTTCTCTTCTTCTTCTGTGTTTTATAAATAAAGATGAAGTTTCATGTTATTGAAATGGCTTTTTGGATACAGGCAGTCAGACGCCTGGGCCAATCAATCCCGGGGGACAGATGACTGTTGGCCTAATCCGAATAGCCTTCTGATGTGTATATAAATCTGTTAGTTATTCAATAAAGTTAGTTCCTTGTAGCACTCTGAAAGGACTCATCTCTTCACTCTGCTAACTGTCCAACAGTGACACATAGCAGGTCAGGGGTGACCTAAGAAAACGGGTGCAAGGAATAAATTTTGTGTGCGTGTGTGTGTTTTTCCCACATTTTCAAACAAAGTGAAATATTCTTCTATGAAATAATCTTCTATGAAGAAGCACCTGGCAAATGCCTTTAAATGACCAAAGCAAAAATGATTTCCGCATGTCCTACAGCTTTGAAAGCAACTGAGAATATGCCAAGTCTCTATTTGTTTGTGTCTGAATGGGAAAGCCTCTGTCATTTTAGTAGGGCTTCTTTTAATTTTTTCATGTATTACAGCACTCAGATCATGTCTTTTATTGTAATAAAGCATTAAAACATGACTGGTAACTATGCTTTAGCGGTAAACCTCCACATAACCCAAAAAGCAAGGCATTTTTAATGTGGTTTCATCATTCCTTATAATACTGTAAATGGGGACTATAAATTTCTTTCTTCTACAATATATGTAATAAAATACTTAATGGATTGTGAATGACGTGTTATAAAACTTGGCATTAGGTACTGCAATTTATATTTAAATGCATCTCAGGCATAAATAAATGCTCCATAAATAGAAAAGCATCTGAACTCAGAATGCATATTATCACTCATTTAGGTGTAGCATTTTGGATGATGAAATCATTAGATAGTAATTTATTTGTGCAGAAACAGGCATTTGTTGTATTCTGAAGGGAGATCCCCAACTTGCCTGAGTAAACACTTTTAAGGAGAGAAGGTATTTATAAAAACTAGAGTGTTATATATTCCTAGCGGAATTTTGGTAACCTCTAACCAGAATCCAAAATTTCAAAAGCATCAAACTGGCATAGCTGCTGCAATTTAAACAATAATCATGGGGAACTTATTCTAGAAGGAACCAGAAGAATCAGAGTAGGAGCAGTTTCACAAACCTTTAGTGAGGTCTGGCACCGGTATGTTAAACTGCTCATTCAGCCATAAAGTGAGAGCTGAAGGATCTACAGGACAAGCATGGGTAAGAGAGGCCTTATGCTCTGTTTCCAACATGCAGAGGAATGAAACAGGACTTGGGAAGAGGCCACTTAGGGAGTCTATTTGAGATCATTCCCTTTAGGATTTTCAAGTGAAGACAGCCTAAGTGTTTGGATGGTACAGATCTGCACACTGCTTCCTCTTGTGAGACAGATTGGTAGCCATACCTCTAAGACCAGCCATGCAGAAAATCAGCAGCACAGCTCATGAATAAATGAAAGCATTTACTTGCCCTTCAGCCCTCACTCTCTGCTGCCTCTCCATGCCAGCTATGGGATGGAACTGTATCCTACTACCTCTACTGCAAAAGCTAAACAGCAGTGCTTGTGAATCAATGTTAGTTTGGAGCAACAGTCAGAAACTGAGTAGGTTCTTCTGCTGGCTGTTTCTGCCCTGCAGAGTGTGTGTGCAATATGCAGAGATAGTCTGTGAGCTCTTGGCCATCTGGAAGATCTTTTTTCTGAGATGATTATGAGGGGTTTCTTCCCTTGCCCAACTTGTTTTCTCAAACAACGACCTCTGCCAGCAGCAGCTCTATAAAGGAACATGAGGAAACTCTCAGGTGATTTCCTGGAGTTTAAAAAAAAAAAAAAAAAAAGAATAAAAGCCAAATCCAGCAAAACCCAGATGATGCTGCAGAGGTGGTGTTGGGGTTAATCAATGCAAACTTCCATCTGCATCTCAGGTGGGTTGAAATTCACTGAAAGTGTAGTGGGCAAAAGGCCACAATATGATGGAGTGATTGCATATCTTTATTTCCTTAAGAAAACAGTTTGAAATTACTTGTTAAGGTTACTAATTATTAGTTGCTGGGTTTGACTCTGAAATGGATTACTCTGCTGCTCCAATGGAAATGACACAGGCAATCGCTAGACTAGTGCAGCCCTTCAGGGAAGTTGTACTAAATAAAAATAAGTTGGGAGGGAGCAATGACTGGGCTAGCAGCAATCCATAGAGAAGGGGGTTTTTTATCCCTCTGTTTTTTTCCTGTCACTCTTTCACATACCTGTAATTCTACTAGAAAGGGGAGAATAACCAAGGAGTTCCTGTGGAGTCAGGGGTAAAGGCTGCATCCCTGTATGTACCAGGACATCACTATTTCATAATGTGCCTGCTGTCTCTGTATCAGTGCAGTGGTGATGAGGTGGCAAAACCCACTTTTGTCTCTGTCGTGCGAGGGAAAGTTAGAGGAGAGGTAATTCATCTGGTCTGTGGCCATAACATTTCTTTATATAAGCCTGTTGTGTGTTTTTAGCCAGCAATACCTCTAAACACTATGCCCATTGGTATTGACTCTACCACTGCAAAGTTATTGAAAAGTGCGAAGGGTTTGCATACTTTCATTTTCATCAGCTTGCAAGTACTTTTCTTGGGCATCAGTAATAAATTAATGTCTTTTTTAAAGTGCTCTGTAGAGGGTGAAAATTAGTCTTCTGTGAATTTTTACTTTAGTATATTACCGACCTCGATTTCCTTGTTACAGTTACTTCAACTTGAATAAACTGAGGATTTCTTTTTGAGATGAAGATTTCTCTTGAGCCCAGAGATGATGTTAAAGCTTTGATCCTGCAGATCTCCTGATCTCTGAGGCATTCACAGTAAAAGTTATGTCCCTTGCATACACTAGACAGACTCCTCTGGATTCCTACATAAAAGATAGAGCCTATATGGCACCTAGTACTGTCAACTCTCATGGACCACTGAGATATACCAAAGAGATTATCTCAAAGCCCTTTATTTTTCAGACTTTATGAGGAGGATCACAAGATGTCATTGAATACCCAGCAATGCCTATGAGGAGGTATCTGGGAGTATCAGTATCCTTATACTCAAATCCAAGATTACAGTCTAGACCATGAGTAGGTTGATCTAGTTCTGTTACAGTTTCAAATGTTTTTTACAGGATTCATGGAAGACCTGGTCTATATTGGTAGGAGTTCAGCTGGTATGGCTTTTTTCAAAGCTGTCATGCTCTTAAGAGGACATGGGTAAAAGTGGCTGTGAGATTTCAGTGTAAAGGTAGATCTTGGTAACATCGTGAGCAGAATTTCTGTACCACTTCCTTCAGTGGAGGAGGCTTTGAGAGAGAAGATGCTGTTTAACTGATGTAGGGATACTTGAAGAGGAATGGTTGCTTCCCTTTCTTTTTGCATTTTTTCCCAGATGCTCCTTTTATGTTCCTCAATTCTGTAGGGCTGCTACATAGAGTTATTTATTGGATGGTCTTACAGGCTGTAAGGTAAGTGAATTGGTTGGTTTTCTGGTCCTTTAGGGGGGAAGAGAGAAAGCAAGTAGGCACTTCTAGCAGCAGCCTTCACAGCTCAAAAGGCACACAACCACCCAAACTGAATTGACTTCAGATAACCCATCTTAAGGCCAAAACAAAAACTTGTCAAAACAAAAAGCAGATAGTTTTAATTTCATTAATGCTGCATTTCCCCTGCTTGAAGCTGGTTCATTAAACTGAAAATTGCTCAAAACAGGCATCTCAATAAAGAATGCTTGGAGCAAAATTAATTAGTTTTGCTAGGTTAGTAATGCACCTTGCTTGGACTGAAATTGAAATTATTTTTCGCAATAAAGCCACAACACTTTTATCAGAATTGTCATTAATTGTAGGAAGTAGGAGCGTGAGGGAAGAATTTGTCAAATCTAATTTAGTCATACAGTGACCCCTAAAAATTACTGATTTTCCTCATGAGATGCAGCAGGGTTTAAATAAACATCTGAACATCACCTGACCAGCACCGAGTCTGTATCTGTTCTGAGGAATTCCCAAGCGTCCTTTCGTGTTGTTAAACAATAGAGGGGTAAATTATGCCTAAGGGTATTCATAAAATGTTGAAAAAAATATTTATTCTGCCTATGCTCATGTTTGCTGTTCCTTTTATTTAAAAATTAAGGTTCATGTCCTTTTGAAGTTGCAGTACAGTGTGGAGAAGAGCTTTATTTTGTGTGAAACAGTATGAACTGTGTTTGCAAGTGGTGATCCACTGAGAAATTAGCATGGAATAACTAGAATTTTAATTCTGCAGCTGTTTCTTTGGTACTTTAAATGGTTGGGTTTGACACCTTTCAATGGCTAAGACAAAACACAAACTGTAAGGTCAGATGAGTAAATCTTAAGAATTGTTATTTGTTCCTACAGTGGTTACCCTCAAAAAACTGAGTGCCACAAAATTGCCCATCACAGAAACTAGGTTACAGGCGAGCTCATGGAGACAACACCCTGCTAGGTATTTTAAGCAGTTCATAAGTTTCCAGCTGGTGTATTGAGAATTTTGGCAAATAGATTCACTTAATGATCAGTGCTTGCTTCTAGTAGCATCCGTAAGTATTTTTTTTTTAAATGAAGAATGAGGATATATAGAACATATAATGTGTAATAACATCACTTTGATATATCCTCATGGGATGAGACTAAATTTCAAATGCTGACTGCAGTTCGGCCTTACCCTGCTAGTCAGGTTCCCTCTGTGAATAATTGAAATGTTGCTGTTGCAGTGTCAACAGAAACAGCATGGTTTGGGTTTTGAGGGGAGGGGTTGTTTTTGTTTTTCTCAGAGACGACTTTTTAAGATTTCTTTCCACCAACAGTGCTTTTGTTTTCATGGCATCCTGACTGTGTCTGTCTGGTTTGGTTTTTTTTAATCTCCTCCTTATGTGTACATCTTGGTGCTGAATTATGTTTTTCTTGCATGGCATTCTGTCAAAACACATAAATGTGGGAATATTAGGGACAGTAAGTATCCAAAGTATTTATCACTATGGATGTTTTTATTTCTGCTGGAGTCCCTAATTTCCTTTTTTTTCCCCGTCCCACTGTTAATCTCTTATTGTGTTGATTGATACATTCATTATAGTATGTTGAGGTTTTTCCCCTCCTTTTTTCCTGCCTGCATAGAGAACATTTCTGCTGCAATATCTTATTTTTATGCTGTTGATCAGCTCATTCTCTCTCTCTCAGTAACTAATGTATTTTTAATGTATTTAAATTTCTTTCATTGTACCAAATCCATGAAAGGAATATGCACTGCTTCCTCAGCCCACTTTTATTATCATGCTTTTGAAGTTATTCACCCTGTTGAAAGTATCAGATTCATTAACTTAAAAATCATGTTCTTTGTGTGGGTTTAGATGTCACATCAGTCTGGTAGGATATTCCTCTTCATGGGATAGCTGATGAGACCAAAGATATAGCCTGAGCCTATGTGCACAGCCTGCACTTTGTGGGAAGTGTTTTTCCTTTGTGTTCCTTCCGCAGAGGTGGAAGAATTACTGTCCAGAATTCTCTGTGTACCTGTGCAGTCACATGGTAGCTAAAGGGTTACAAGCAGCATGAGAACAGAAATATTCCAAGGGTTTTCTGCTGATTGCTGTTCCCTTTGCCTCCTCCTGCTTGCCAGAACTGCATGTGTGGAATTGAACACTTGTTTTAGTGTGATAGGAGACCCATCACAGGGTTTATCTGCTGCAGCAAAGCCAGTGTGTCAAGCCTCCTATCTGAGCTTAGGGTACAGGGAATACAAATAAGGGGACAGCTGGTCTGGGTTCCACGGCTGGTTGGAGGAAGGGGCAGTACTGTGTGAGTAGTTAATTTTGGGAGGGAGGATTAACTGAGTGATTTCTGATTTAAAGACTTTGAAAAGTCTATTTTCTCATTTAAATGGAAACAAACAAAAGGATGCAACAGTTCTGCTTTTTTTTTTTTTTTGTTTTTGCTGGCAATAGTATTTACTACCTCTGATGCTAATTATTAGTATTAGTTTTCCTGAAAAGAAATTTAATTTGGTGATTCTGAAGGTGTGTAGACAAGACTCTCTGCCACATCTCCATCAAGTTACTTCTAATTTTCTCTAAACATTTTACAACAGTATTCTCAGCCAATCTGTCCAGTTGCTGTAGTGCCAACACCTTGCCCCATGGTGCAGCAGGTGTTTTGTAAGGCAGACAGTGATTTCCACCTGCTTCCACTTCACACTATGGCCGTGACAGCCCTACTCCTTCTTTGTCACTGCAGGCCCTCTTCTTGTTTCCAGATGGATGTATCCATTGAATTAATGGCTTTGGAGTGTGTTTGGGTCCACAAATGATGATAGGGAATAGGAGTTTGAGAGGGGGACACTGTGTGGGCACTCCTTTGCTCTCGTCTCACTCGCTGTTTGTTGCAAAGGGATTATAATTGATGCTAATTTAAGGCACTTGGCAACAGGATTTGAAAAGGGAATACATCCTCTTGGCAAACACTGGTTCTTGGAAATCTTGCTGCAGAGTAACAGAAACAGTAACTCTAAGACAAATCTCTCTATTTACTTGACACAAACTGCCTCCATGAGAATTTCCTTAATACGTTCTCCTCAGTGAATGCCTTTTTGTTTGTTTTCTAGTACTTTGTCTTTGAATGGCTTAGTGTTTTCTGTAAAAGTGTATTATGTTTAGAACTTGATAGAGGTTAATCCTGGAGGAAGATGTCAAGTCTGCTTTTCCTGTGAGTTTGGGAGGCGATAGAAATGAGAAAGGAATTAAAGGTCTTTAAAAACAAGACATGAAATAAAATAGACTGACATAAATAGTTGTGTTAACTTGGAAAACTGTCTGGACAATATCAGATACTGTGATCCCATTTATTATATGGGTCAGAAATGCAGGACATTTTCATCAAATCAAATGTAACGATATCAGACTTTCAGTGTTACTTTGATAATGGAGGTTAATAAATTGCTTATGACTCATTACTCACTTGCTTGCTAGGAAACAAGATGACCATGGAAAACATCTTAGGTGATAAGTGAGGGGATTCTTGAAAATGTTATCATGTTGGAGGTGATTGACTTCCTTCAAAAAGAAAAGGGACTTTTTAAATGGACTTTTGCACCTCAAGTATTAAGTGGGTAATTCACACTTATTCCTAATAAACTGTAGTTGATTTGTAACATGTAAAACATGTGCTCCAAATATCAAACAATAATAGCAGAGCAAAAGTTACCACAACTAACTAGCCAAGCTCTGTGTTAGAGGAAGGAGTGGTAAAAAGGTTAACAAACACTTGTAAATGCAGTTTTGCCTTCACAGTGGGAACTGAACAACATTACTTGGCAACTGGTGAGATTCCAGCTGTTCCTATTGGAAAAAGATGTATATGCAAACTAACAAAAAAAAATCCTAGCCATCAATAGGTGATTCTGAATTTCTGGTCTGACTTGAACCATTGCCAACTGCTGTAGCTAGGGAGTATCAGTCATTCAACATTCATTGCTCACAAATGGTACTTAGACCTCTCAAAGTGATAATGAAACTCAGTGGCATCTAAGTATGTTCAAGAGGGTGAAATAGAGGTGGTGGTGGTGACACAGAAGAGTAAAACTGAATTAAGTCAGTACATGAGACTGGCAGCTTGATGGCATCCAGGAAAGCACATTTGTGTGTACCAATGTACTGCTGAACACATTAGCTTTGAGAATCTGTTGGGGTGTTTATTTACAAAATTCAGTGTGTCTCTATTATTTTTTTAACCTTGCCAGGTTTAAGCATGTGGTAACCCACTGTCTACTTTCTGTCAAGATATCTTGGAAGCGCAGCAGAAACCACTAAGCATTTGTCAGGGAGGAAAGTGGGAAAGTACACAGGGGCCTCTTGGCTCCAGCAGGTGTCACTTGCTCTTTGTTTTGGGCACCCTTCTCACAAAAGCTCCTTTGCTCTGGATTTGCCTTATGCTTCTCCATGCAGAAAGGTTTCTGTGTAGCAGCACAGCCTGGGCCAGTAAGTAGTTTCCCTAAAATACTGAGCAAACATGCCAGCTTCTGTCAGATCACAGTAAACCAATTACTTTGGGTTTGCACTCTCTTTTGGCATAAAGAGGACTCCATTACACTGGTTTGTCACATAGATTGTTGTTGCAGCTGAAGTGCCGTGGAAAATTACTGTTTACTCTGTCAAATAACAGGTAGGAAAAGAAACTACAGACCCATGTTCCTCTGCTGGTCAGTATTCCTCTACTGATTAGGGATGTCATTTTACTGTGTGTTGATAATGGTTAAAGTCAAGAACCAAATAGTTAATAAGTGATTAATTATAGTAGTTAGTTTTTTAAACCATTCTGGGACACAATGTTATAATTATTGCAGTTATTAATTATAGGGTTCAGTGCTTGCCTTTGAAAGCTCTGTGCTGCTAAGGCCTCCAGACCTTCCCTATCAGCCTATGAGTTCTGGAGTTTTAGAGATGATAGATTCTCCTGGGACAAACACCATCTCTGTACTGCCCTTTATGACTGCTTTCTGCTGAGTCTTCCAATTCCCAGGCTCATGTGTGCACTTGTGAGGACAGGAGAGTGAGTGGGGCAGGAGGTGACAGGGCTTACTTGCCCTCCAAGGTGAGTTGGATGCCCAGGATAAGGCAGAAGTAATGCACATCTATCAAATGTACATGGCTGTTCCAGCAGATGGAAGCTGTTGGGAAGCTTTAATGAGAAGTACTAAGACCACCAACCAAATTTTTTCCACTCCATTTTACAGTGCACAATCCTTCTGACATTCCCTTTGGAACCCAGTTTTAATGTAACTGTAATCTATAAAATAGAGTATTAAAAGTGCCAGAATTTCTTTTTCATCTGTCTTGATTGCTGTATTTCACAGTCTAGATATGTTACATTTTTGCCAAATCTTTATGGAGTCCATTTATGGATTGCAGTAGTTCTTTCTGTGTAGTAAAATTGACTCTTTGAAACTTGAGCTTAACCCTGGTAGCATTTCTTGAAATGAGAAAGTTTTCAAAATCTCTCTTGAAAACTATCTTTTGTAAATCATTTGTACTCCTAAAAAAAACCCCAGTGAGTTACTTTGGCAGAAGTACTCTTATTACATCATCCAGTCACTATAACTTTTGATACAGAATTCTTTTGAAGAAGAATTCTTCCTAGATGTAAGTAGTTTTCACACAGTAGTTTCACGCAGAAATGCTTTACAGCTCCTCCAAATCTTACCTTATTTCCCAGTTTTAAACTTTCTCCTTTAAACAGTGTGTCAACATGCCCACTTGCACAGTTGATACTTTTAAGACCAGTCAAAGCTATAAATACATCTATTTGGGGGAAGTCTGAGCAGGACATCAGAGCATATCTGTGTCTTTATGGAGATGGAATCTCTGGCTGGAATGAGGTTTTTTCCCATCTCTGTAGGAAGCTGCACGTAAACAGCACACTCAGAAAAGCCCACCTGGCGTTTACCAGCTGATGTACTGGGATGGTTTTAGCACTCCCCTCCCTATCCCCACACAGCAGCCACCTGCCTGCATGAGTGATGAGCTGTGTAGGAATAAGTGACACTTACTCCTTGCTCAAAAGCTTTTTGTGATGTGAGGGCTTCACTTCTGCAGAAGCTGTACAAGGAATGAAGGAGGTCAGTTCTCTAAAGCAGGCCTGTGCTCCAGGCAAGGCTTTTGTGCTTGACTTGAAAATCTGAGAGTCCCATTTCTGCTGAGCAGGCAGGTGGGGAGCTCCCCAAGTGCTTTGTACCTGCAGCACACAAAGAGGGCTGCTGTGATGGCTTGCTTTAGGCCATGGGATAGTGCTGTAGGTGAGGAGAGGGTCTGTGCCATGGAACTGAAAGCTGCCACTTGTCAGCAGGAGCCTCAGTGCTGCCAGGGCTGTGGAGCTTTCACTTGCCATTCTCTTGGGCACAAGGGCAGTAACACCTTGTAGAAGCTTAATGCTAGCCCTGCTGTGGTTTTGTGGTTGTCTTCTGAGAGCCTGGGACCTGTTGTTGTGGCATCCCAAACTCAGGATTGGTCTGTTTACTGGCAGAGGTCCACAGTGCTCTATTGCAAGCCCTGGAAACACATAGGAAGCGTATTTCCAAAATGCCATTCCTATTGTGTTTTGCAGAAAATTAATTTTGATTGACAGTTTTAAGAAGGTCACATTGATTTAATTAGAAGTTGTATTCAGTCCTTCTACTATTGTTTTATAAAGATTACTCACATTTTTGTTCAGTTTTAATCTCTCTGTTTTCTCAGAAAACTTAAGATGCTGCAAAAAGCCAGAACCAATTATCTATCAAGCACTTGCATAATCCTAAAATATACCTCTCTGTAAGTATATAATGACAGTGTGCACTTTTAAATAAATTCTTCTAGCAGTAACAAAGCTGGGGATTTGATAAGTCTCACAGGCCAATTTCAAGGCAGCAGAAAGAGGCAATTTGTCACAGTCAAGTGATCTTAGGACCTGCTGTCTTTATTTTCCTAAAATATGAAGTATAAAAATTTAATGCTGTAATTTTATGGAGATGTTCCTAACTCAATTCATAGGGATTTAAATACAGCAAAGTAGCAGTATATAATCGTTTTTGTGAAAAAAAGTTTTGAAGTCAAACCACCTACATTGAAGTAACTACCAGTAAGTTAGAGGAAAATGTAGAGATAAGTGCATGAAATAATCTTCAGTCATTTTATACATCTGAGCTCAAAATTCTTGGGGCTTTTTTCCCCCTCTTTCCTCTCTACAAAGTGGACTCTGGGTTGCACCTGATTTACTCATCATAAACACATAAGAATTTGGGTTGCAGAGGATGATTTTGCCTCCCTATCAGACTTTTGTACTTGCCCTTTTCAGTCTCCAGCCTCATTTGTATGCTTTACACAGGGACACAAAGCATGGTCTGAGTAGGATTTTTGACAGAGTTAATGAACGTGGTTGGACTGCTCTTTATGCCTCTTAGGCAGTGGAAATGTTCTGCAACTGCTAAGCCAATATAAATAATGCAGGCAGTAAATAAATGACAAGTAAAGATTTTGGAGTAAATATAGTAGTATGATTAACCTTTTATCTTTGCTGATACAGACTGTGAAAACGGGCAAAATTAATTTGGAGCAAACCTGTGCTCCTCTGTGATCCCTGATCCTCCCTTCCCGAGGCTGTAATTCGGAGGGACACCTGCACCACTCACCTGCTGGCACCTGCATAAATCCCTTGGCTCCACAACCCCTGCAAGCATTCATGACAGTCACATTTTTCTGTGGTTCTTTTCAGTGAAATGAGTCACAGGATGTAAAACCTGAGAAGTGTTGGGGGAGAGAGATTGTGTGTGCTGCCCTCTATGAGTGTTCATTTTCATGGATAAAAGGAAAGTGTGTTCTCTAGAAGTGATTTGACCTGAACAGGAAAGCACTAAGTTTCTACTAAGATGTGATTTATTTTTCCTGCTGTTTCTGTACTCAAGCTAAGATTTTGTCCTAAACTTTTAACTCTAATTTATAGCAGGAACCTGTAGTTCTTCCAGTCCGTCTTGCATGCTGACAAGTGAGCCATGACACCCATATATCCTAAAGCAATTAGGTTTCCTTTTGCAGTGTAGCACTTCCAATAAAAGCCCTCTAAAAACTGGATGATGATCCTGCCACCCAATGCTTTACAATACTCTGTATTTTCTGTGCCTAAGTAAATATTCAAATGTTGTCTTACTAAGTGGTTGTTTAATTGTAATAGCTGGTGTGGAAAACACTATTAGGACCTAGCTGTGTTGCTTTGCCAGTTCCTTGTTACCACCTGATTATCTTAGGAGGAATATTTACAGCAGTGAGCATTAGTGGGTAAGCTGCTTCGGAATTATTTAGCATTACTGTATAATTCTGTGCAGTATCTTTCTCTGCCTTAAGTAAGTGAATAGTAGTTCGAGTGAAGCTTCTAGATTTAATATTGTAGAAAAATGTCAACAATTACAGTGCAGTGTGGCCAGATGTCATTTGTTTGACATAATGGTATTGCACTGATGACTCACTTGTTACCTGCAGCTACTTACAGCTGAAAGAGAAAGGACTCATAATGTCTTTTCATTATATAATGAGAGAAAAGGTGTGTCTTGTGTCACGCTCTTGACTTTCCTCGAAGAAATCAGGACTGCAGAAACCCAGCACAAGCTGAGGAAAGACAAAATGGTCGGTTGGAGAATAAAAAAGTTAAAGTAAGCTGAAAAAAATACCCAACTGTTCTTAAATTGGGTGAAATGGAAGAAGATAGTTTGGTGTGGATTTAATTACCTTTTGTTTAAAAAGACAAAGAAACCTCTCTCTCCCTCTCCAATCACAGGAGCACAGCAGTAGTACTGCAGTGAGTAGTCTGATATTTATGGCTTTTCTGGTGGGCAAACTGCACATTCTACTGCTTTTATGTAGCCTTTTCTATTGCAGTTTACAGAGAAAAGAAATTATCTTGGGAATCAGAAATGGATAATTAGTATCAACAAAAAATGCAATTATCCTTGCAAAATTAGACTATTTGGAGAAGATTGGGTTTTTTAAGTCATGGAATAATTTCAGCCAGAGAGGGCTACAGAATGTTGATTCCACTCTCGTTAGTTATCCTTTTCCGGACTTCCCAAAGCAATTGATACTAGCTGATACAAAATTTAGATACAGACTTTGAACTCCTGTCTAGCAGAGCCAAAACTGCATGTAGAAATGAAAAGAGGCTTCATTTCTGTGTTAAAATACTGACTAAATGTGGAAAGACATTTACTGAATTAATCCATACCAAACTTTTTGTTTAGTTCTTTTCTGTTTTCTCATTTTATTATTCTTGAAAGCTTTTCACTCCCTTTATTACTCTGTTCCAGATACCTGCCACACCTTTCTATGTGATGTCTTCTACCAAATGCCTGTATTTGTCCAAATCACTACTGAAAATATTAATTAGCACTGGATGCAGATGGGGTTGCACTTGAAGTGCACTTGATTAACACTTGCAGAGGGTAGGCTTCCAGCTGGGTGTGCAGCTGCATTCTCATGGTGACATTGGTAATGTCCCATTGTGGTCATGAAAACATAATGTTGGGATAACATTGAGGAGCAAGCACCTACTCTGATGGGTGCCACAAATCTGAGAACTCCTTCCAGGAAGAAAAGTAAGACTGATTTGTTGTTATATGGCTGCTTATTTGTAGTTGCCTTAGAGCAGTGTGCAAATGCCTGCAACTGGAAAATATTCTGAAAAGTTAAGTTTACTTATTGTATGTATTTTGGGGTCGGGGTGGTAAAGTTAGGGCATTAGAGATTCAGAGAAAGTTTCATTTAGCATTTTATGTAATGTACAGTGGCTTAGAGAAGGATCATCAGGTGACTTGGACAAAACTGACTTACCTACATATTCTTCAATTGATTCTTGTGCAGGTGAGTGAACCAAGCTAATCAGACCTTGGCTTTCCATGACTGAGTGTCTTTATCCCTGATCCAGCGTAGCATTTTAACTATCCCTCTTGAATATCTCTCTGAAGTTAGAGGAGCTTTATCCTGCTAGAGGTGACCATGTGGCTGAATGCAGTCCTTGCACTTTGCCTAGAGTCCTAGGATTGGGAGAGGTCTTCGGTTTGAAGACAAAATCTTTGCTTTAGCTGTTGTAGAGACAACTGTGCCCTAAGGGTGAATCACTGTCTTGGAGGCCAGGCAATGTTTATGATATTATTTGCTCAGGAGTTACCTGGAAGTGTGCAGCCTAGATCAGTGGCTTCAGAGGAGCTGTTGTTAGGTGCTGCTTGGGAATGTGCCCTGCAGGCTGAAATGGATGCTGCTGCTTGGGAAAGCTGCCAATTCTTCTAAATATTTAGAGCAGAGATAATAAAAATCTTTGGGATGTCTCATGTATTCTAAATATGGTTAAATCATTTTAGTTGCAAAACTGGAAGAGGAAACCAGGAGGGCTTTTACCTTCAGCTAGGTAATTTGCTGATAGGAAAAGTTCTATATGAAATGATCACTTAGCGTGTGTATGAGCCTGTTGCCTAGCAACTGCACAAGTAAACTTTCACTTCTCACTACATTTTCCAGATCTCATTAGATTCAACAAATAAAATTAACTTTATCTTCAAAATACGGAAGAAAACCTTGCAGTATAGAAAATGGAGTCTTCCTGTCATGTTATATATTTATACTTACCTCCTAGGAGCAACAGGTATAGCAGAAATGAATGTGTAATCTTCATGCAAACTGCTAGGAGAATGGCAGTTCACATCAGTAGACATTAGCTACCCGTGCTTTCTAAACACCTTTAGGAGTAAAAACACTTACTCCTGGTCCTGGTTTCAGCCCACAGATCAGCCCCACACTGCTGCTCATTCATTCCCTCCCAGTGGGATGGGGACACAACTGGAAGAGTAACAGGGAGAAAACTCAGGGGCTGAGATAAAAACAGTTCAATAGCTAAAGCAGTGGCTGCACATGCAAGGAAAGCAGAACAAGGAATTAATCCCCTACTTCCCATGGACAGACAGGTGTCTGAATGTCCCCAGTTCCTTCTTCCCCAAGCTCTGTGTGCTAAGAGTGACCCAACATGGTCTGGGATATCCCCTGGGTCACTAGGGGTCAGCTGTCCCAGCTGTGTCCCCTCCCAGCTCCTTGGAGAACACTTAATGAGAAAGCGAGAGAGATTTCTCTAGGTGGTGGTGAGAATATTCCAAAATAACATTTTCAGAACTGAGATTTATCCAGTGAAGCTTGCACTGCAACCTTTTTTTTTTTCCCTTTTTTCCCGAACTTACAGAACAAATCTTAGGGTACTCTGGAAATATCTGTTTCACACAGAAACATAATGCAATAAATGTTCAGAAAGTATCTAAAAGATATATAGAAATTGTTAGTGTTCTAATCTGAAAGTGTTTGAAGCGTTTTAAGGAAGAAAATACAGTGCATTCCTCTTCGAGGTTTATAAAACTGACACAGAAACAGTGATGCCTGTCACACTGTAAGATGTGATGTCCAAAATCAAACAGATTTTGCAAGGCAGCATCATCAGATACAGTTAAGGTTAATAGTATGTTTCTATGTAGACAGCTATTAAATTGGTTGAATTGAACTGGTTTAAAATAATTAGTTTCACTTATATCATGGATGGCTGTGACCCATGTTTGGAAAGTCTAGGTTGAAAATCAGATCTTCTCACAGCAAAGATCCAGTAGTGCTTAACATGTGGTACAACTGGAGAGCACTAAGGTCAGCTCTTAATCTGTAGTAGAGAGAGGCTGGTGACCATGAGGTATCCTCAGTGGTTATTCCCTTTCTCTTCTTGGGGAAGGTAGAGCCAGCTGTGGCTGTTTGTGCATCTCTTCCATGGGGAAGATGCTATGGAGCTACAGTATTTAAGCTTAATTTACAATTCCTGTGTTTTACACTTCAGTGGCTTTAATTTAATCTTAAAATTAAGAAACTCCTTAGAGAACAATTACATTTTCTGTAATAGTCATTTGCTAAAACATTTACCAACATTTGCACAGGGTACAGTTTACAAACACTTCCTTCAGGAAATGTTTTTAGGCTATTCTTCAAGTAATTTTCAGGTTGTGCACTTAAAGGGAATTATTTCCCTTATCACCTAACGATCCTGAGAAGCTGAATGCACCATCACAAAGGGAAGTGGCTTGAATTGCTGAGACTAAGCAGCTACTTAGTCTCAAGTAGGGCTGCAATAACTTGATAGCTTTTCTACCTTTTCTTTCACCTTTGTTGTTTCTGTTATCTCAGATCGAGGAATCCTGGTGTGACTGGGGGCAGCTGCGGAGTTTCTCTATTCCATGACATGACTGGGCAATGTGCTGCATCTGCTGGGATGGTGACATTTGCACATAAGGAACTTGGCTGTGCTGAGCCTGAAACTGAAGGTGTATTTGAATCCATGCACGGAGAAATGTGTGCTCTCTGCTTGTCTCTGCTCTGGCATCCGAGAGACTGAGCCATCAGACATGGGTTTGATCAGCAGGGAAAATGGGTCATGTGGAGAGCTGCTACCCATACCAGTGAGCAGTGGCTTGATGGAGTGATTCCATCTTGAAAGGCTGTGGTTGGAGCCATTTTTATTGCTTTATCCCTGAGTGGATGTGCTTAGTGAATTTTGAGTGAATCTAGTGGTGATGTGTGATGGTAAAGTTTTAATTCTCCCCTTTGCTCAAAAGTAACAGCCCACCCAGCAGAGATTCCATTTTGTTTCCATGCAAGGTTTTTGTAGCTGTTGCTGCTCGGATTAATTACATCTTTTTTTGCAATAAATATAGGAAAATACAGTAGGTGCTTCTCAGTGAGGCAGATCTGGTGGGGTATTAACGCTTCTACTGAGACTTGGGTCCTCTGAGTGCAGAGTAGTGGGGAGACTCAAAGGAGACAAAATAATCACCTCCTAGTAACATCTCTGACTCATGGAAACAGTCCTGAAAGCATCACTCTGGCTTTGCAGTTCCTGCATCTTCCTCTTGTTAGCAATCAAATCAAGCTATCAATGTTTGGTGTGCTCACATTTCTACAGATAATTACATTTAACAGCTTTTATTTATGCAAGTCTTGAGGAAGAACTTCATCGTATTTGAGTAATTTCTTTCTCCTATTTGTCTGAGACCAATCAGGCAGATAGAACTGTGCTTTCATTCTTTCCCATCCTAATTTATCTTCTCTATTTTTTATCTTCTGTACCAGTTTCAATTTATTTCTTTCTTGGCTACAGGACAATGATGAGCCTTTAGTGAAAAATCTGAAAGAGAGCATTTAATCAAAACATTTGTACATTGAACTTCATTTCCCTGATTTTATTTATTTATTTAGATGCCTGATATAGGAGTTTAAGTGATGGGACTAAATAATAGTAAAAGCAAATGCTCACAGGGAAAGTTCTGTGGGTTCTCATAGCTCTTGTCTTGGGTTGATAGTATTTCATTAATTTCATTTGAGATTCTATGTGACAGCATAATTATGATATAATAAGACTTAGCTAGGTGGCATAAAATTATCTGCCAGTAAAGCCTCAAAGACAAGGTCACATAGGGTACAAGGAGTCTTCAAAATTATGTTTCTAGAACTAGAGTGTTCTAGCTACAGAAAAAAATAAAAAGCAAGTAACATTTTAATTTTTGACATCACCCCTAGCAGCTGCAAAGCAGTTCACCAAAATGGTTTCTCTAAAGCACTTTAAAAAGCCAATAATGTTAATTTAGAGTTCATTTTTGTTTATGCAGGACTGTATTAAAAATCAGCCTTGTGCATATGAAACTGGGATTTAGGAAAGCAGTAAACAGTTCTTCAATCATCTACTACATTTGGTAGGGCAGTTTTAAACCTGCTCTTCCTGAGAAACAAAACAATGCTCCGATCCTTTTTATGGGATGAATATACATAGCTACTTAGCACAGGTGCCTGCAGGTACTAATGCACTTTATGTGGGCTTTCCTCTTTCTAGATTGTACCCCAAAATATTTTCTTGACTTATTTAGGCCTATATGTAATTAGGATAGTCCTCATGTACCTTCTGTGTAGGACCACCCCATCAATCCCTGTATTAATAAAGCTCCTCATATAAAGACCAGGTTTTTCTTCATCCCCATTATACAGAAAAGATAAAAGTCCTCCTTAGAACTTCATGACACAGGAAGTCATTTCAGGGCTCACACTGAAAGGCTGCCCTGTGCTGCCTTCTCCATCAGTCCCCCTGCCCATTCAGTGAGAGTCTGCTTTACTGCCTGTGTTACAGACTTGCTCAACTGTGCCTTTTTATGAAGTGTCTGGAGATCTCTGGATGTTTTCGGCAGCTCTGCAAAGGATTTGCTGTTGATGCTTCTAGAAAATTAAATTAATTTAAAAAATTAATTACAACAAGCGTTTTTGAAATTACATATTTGGGCCAGTTTTCTGAGACAGAAATGTGTGGTTTTGGATCTCCTGCCTTCTTGGAAGAGATAATGTATCTTACTTTGATCAAGATTAATTTTGAGAAGATCTTCCTAGATTACCTTGTATATATGTTTGTCTTTATATGTGTGTGTGTGTGCATATGTGTTTGTTTTGTGGTTTATAGCAGCAACTGCACTAACTCTGGTACTAGGTGATTTCTAAGGTTTTTGTTTGTTATTAGGCTTTTTATTTGTTACTGCTTTAAGAGCAATCCTAGTCACTGTTCTATAGTACCAATGTATTCTTCTTTCCTTTACTTTTTTTCGCCTCTTCTTTCAAAATCTAACTTGCTTTAAATTCTATATAACTCCCTCTTCCTTGTTTTTTTCACTCTCTGCACTTTGATGCTTCCTGTGTGAACCTGCACTCATTGTTTCTGCCTCTGCCTTATTTGAAATGAAAGGTAAAGACATGCAGCAGAGGTAATCCAAGTTCTTTGCTGAGGGAAAAAACCCCTTCACTTTGACAATTAAAAGCCTTAGATGACTCTTTTTCATCAAGTTGTTCAGCACAATCAAGAATGATTATTCCTCTGCTGCTATTTGGGGCTTGGGAGAAAGCCATCAGGGCAGAAGTAGAACATGACAGTCTGAAGGAGGTAACAGTTTCTGCTTTTGATCTTTCTGATTTTTATTTTGTTCTTATTTTTTGGCCTTGAGCTTGACTCTACACTTCACAGAGAAGTTGAAATAATAATTATGTGTAATTAATGAATTAATCATTGTGTAATGTTTGATTGTTTTAGTTAATAAGGTCTTTGAAATAGAAAAGGCCTGTCTTCCTGTAAACAGGGAAGAATTCAGGGCAAAGAAGCAACCTCTTTTCTATTCTGCACCAGAGCAAGGAATAATACCTCTTCACTGATCCTGAAGTGGCAGAAATTTTGTAGGCATGGAAAAAGTTAGATGGTGGGAATTGTTCAGTGCAGCCATAGTAGTGTCTTCCTGAAAAAGGCAAAAGCCTTCCATTAAATGGGACCTGGTTTAGCTTGATTCTTGCTGTGATTTCATTCTACAAATGGCTAGTCTGGCTGAAGGTTTGGGACATAACCAGTCTTTTCAATGTGAACTTTTACCTCTGCAATATTCTGACTGCCCAGAGTTAATGCAGAAAGTAGAACAATTTGGTCACAACCCTTGCCCCTTCCATGCCACACAAACTCTCCAAAGCAAACAAACCCAACCCTCTCCCAGCCATCCAGGCAGTGTACGACCCAATCTGTTGAAGGAGAGAAGGTGTCTCTTCTTAATGTCAGAGGAGCAGGGAGCTGATTTCTCCTGCTTTTAAGTTTGTTTCTATGCTTTATGGCCAATTCTATGTTCAATTATTACTTGTTTTCATTTCTATTGATAAAGACTGCTAAATAATGAGAAAAGACTAGTAAAATAGGGAATTGGCTTATTTGTGCTTGTGATCTTTGTTTTGTAATTGGAATTATGTTCCTAACTTTATTGTGAATCCTAGTTTAGGGATATTATATCCCTTTTTCTTATTTGCATACAGATTGCATTCTAACAAGTAGCAAGGTTTTCACAGTCCGCATTTTTAAAAGAAAGTTTATTTTAAAAATCTAATGCCAGTGTGCTTTTTCCCCTACAAGATTTGGTTCAGTACCCTAAGGATATGGGGTCTGCTCTCCGATGGACTCCAATACATTTTAACAGGTGTTCATTCAACAGGAGGAAAGCAAGAAATAAACTCAGAGCTTCATTTATGTGTAAATGTCAGGTCTGTGATACTTTTGTGCCTTCTCAGTCTAAGCTTAGCCCAGTGTGATTTAGGGCTGATGCTGGCAAGACCTGGCTGATGCTGGTCCCATGCTGACCGTGAGGGCTCAGCACAGCACTGAGAACCCAGCAATCAGTACTCCCCAAGGAAATCCTGGGGGTCTGGTGTGCTTTCTGGTTTGGACTTGGACATTGCCAGCTCAGTGCTTATAGTGCTGGAAAAAAAACTTGTCCCTAATGGGTCAAAACAAGATTGATTTTGCCCAGTGTCCCATTTGCAACAGTGTCTGTGAGCAGATATGCGAGGAAGAGTGAAAACACAGCAAAGCAAGTATTTCCCTCCTTCAGCTGCATTAATCTCTGTGGCTTTCCTGAGCTGTATGTGATTTTATCTTCTTTGCTAACTCAGAACAGGAGTATTTTCCGTAAATGTGAGCCTTTGTAAGCTTTAGCATTTACCAAATGTTTTCTCAGCACACACTGCATTTTTATGCATGTTGTGCCCAGCCAAGACTTCCTTGGTTCTAATCTGTATCACTAGCTGTTTCTACTTTTTTTTGGTAGATACTAGGATTATAATTCCCTTGATTCTATCCCAGCTCCTATTTTTTTATCTGATATAAACATCTACCCCCTTATGGTACGTAGCAGAGGGATGAAAGCATGTGGCTTCTACTTCACTTGTCTACTCAGGTGAATACCTTTTAGGGCTAGTGGGTTTGTTGTTCATTTTGTCTACTTATTGTACATCTGATCCTGCAGTTGCTCTAATTCCAGACAAATCTCTCTAGTTTATTCCACAGTGAAAAGTAATTAAAAGGTACTGGTTGGCTCCCCTGTGGCAGCCCTGTCCTTTGTGCTCTGGATGTTGGGTGTCTAATGAGCTTTTGGTGCTTCCAGTGAAAGAAGGATTTCATTTTAGTTTTGGTTACTTTTTGTTTTGCTGAGTTTTTGCCTGTCTTGGTGTAGTTTTGCATTTGATGTGCTATTTAATGTTTTCCTCATTTCACTGCAATGGGAGCTTTTTAAGTCTGCCATCTTGCTTCTAATAACCCCACATGGTGCTCTTCAGCTACTCTGGTTTCCTGCTTGTTCTCCAGCTCCTCGCCATGGGCAGCCTTCACTGGCCCAGCAGCTCCAGCATGCTGCCCTTCAGCAATCTTCACTACTGTTTCTCAGCATTCAAATCTTTAAAATGTAATTTTTAGCTGCTTTTTAGTAAGTTTCCTAATTGTTATCTAATCTGCCTTCCTGAAATAGTGTCACCAAAGGATTTTTTTGCCTTTTGAATCTTTCTTTCTTCCCTTATTGTTACTCCAGTAGGAGATGCCTCTAACTACTTTGTGGTCACTTCTGCAGTGATCATTTCTTGTGTGATTCGACTGACCTGTCCCTCCTTAGGACCAGTTAGGGTCTTGCCTCCTGCTTGTGAGCTCCCAGGGAGCTGCTTCACACCATTACTGGAGCAGCTGAGCAAATGATCTTTGCCTAGTTTATGAACAGTAACTGAAGCCTCCCTGTTGCCAGTTTGTTTATTACACTTTCTGATCTCTCTTGGCATCCTGTGGTTAGTGTAGCCCCCCGTTCAGCTGAAGTGTCATATAGATCCAATGCTTCATTGCTCTGTTCCAGGCAAGACATTTCAAGGCACATGGATTCTGTAGTACTTGCTGAGATGATTCCATCCTGACCTCTCCTTAGCATACAATATTGTAGTACAGGTAGCTCATTTCCCTGACTTTTCTGGTGTTGGATGTTTAAAGGGTTTTTTTCCCTTTTAAAATTTATTTTTTTATTACTGATATTTAAATGCCTTGCTTACTGCCTTCCTTTCCCTGAATTCCTCATATGCTTTGTTTGTCAGTGCCTTCACTTAGCACTAGACATTGCGGTTCCTCAGTTGCATATTTAAGATAAGAGAAACTTTATTAAATTGGATATTTTGTTAAGCAACTCAAAGTAAGTTCATTTGTTATGAATTGTTTCCATTGTGGATTGAAAAAATTTGTGCTGCTTCTGCATAGACTCAGAAGTTGAGTCTGTGCCCTCTATAACTCCAAAGCACTTCACAGTTACTGCTCTTTTAATTTGACACTTGGGCACCTTTTTTGTCCTCTGACTTTGCACTCAGGCTTTCAAAAGTGTACAAAGATTTTTTTTTTTTTGACTCCTCTAAATTTTCAGAATACTGTATTTGATTTTAATTGATCTATGGAAATTTAAAAGCTTTGATCAGACCCAAGGCATTTTAAGTTTGGCTCTAAAATCCATAGACATATCAAAAATATTGGCAGTTTTCCATTAATGACTGGCTCTCAGCAGCCAGTGCTGTTCTTCTGGCAGGAAAGGCCAGACACATACAGCTGTTCTCTCCAGAGTTTTTTCCCCTACTCTCCCCTTTTCCTCAAGAAGTATGTTTATATCCAACATCAAAAGGTGCAAAAGAGATGGATTAATGGTAGTGGTAATTTAGCTCACACTTTCATATATTGCATCAGCTCACTTTTAATTCCAGTAAACGATATATGGAGAAACTCTCTTAGGCTAATCTAGTTTCTGCAGTGCTTCATATCTAGGTGCAAATATATTTTAAAGTACAAACTGTAATGGTATTTGGCATTAGTAAAATTCCAGAGAATTTTATACATCGGTGAAAAATATACATAGGTGCCACTGGTTGTCTGTGGAAAGGTTTGTCAAGTTGATTCCTTTCAACACCATCAATGCTACTGTTTTAATGGGATATCTTCCAAATACATTCCCATTTTAAAGCTTAACTGTTGTCTTTCCATTCTTTATAACAGAACGGGAAGTCATTTTGTGTCAGTGGATTTAGGTTATTGTCTGTAGTAATGGAACTGTCTTTTTTTCAATTTAGCAAAATACCATTACGAATTAATTTATGACCCAGCTACATTATTGAATCATAGAGGTATGGAGGAACGTTACAGTCTGGGTATTTTTTCCAACAAAGTTCTAAAGGTAATTTTTAAAGCACAGACACTTTCCTCCATTGCACTGTAACTCATATATATAAATGCAATTTAGGGAATATGTTTTTACTGGAGATGCTGAGGTAGCAAAATGTGCAATTATTGATAACGCTCAACAATGTGACACTGTGTACTGGATACAATTTTGCATTTCAGAAGCAGGAAATGGAAAAAAGGATGTTTACTCTAAAATAATGCAAGTAAAATCCTACCATCTATTAGTACAAATGTCAAATTCTATGAGGTAGTTCTGCCTGATTATAGATTAGAAATGGGTAAAAGAGACCAAACCAAATAGATAAGGTCCATATAGTACAGTGATGGACTATGTTGGAAAGGTTTCATTTGTGAAGGAAAAAAGTGTTGTTCAGTGGTAATGTTACATTTATTCAAGTTCCTTATTTTTTACTTCATCATCATTTAAATGGAAAAGGGGAGCTCCTTCAGGAGTTTCAGCAGGTGTCTCAGAGCTGAGGCAGCAGTGAGGCAGAGGCAATGCCTCCCTCTGCTCTGCACTGTCAGGCTGCTTTTGGAGAAAGGAGAACTGTGAGTCCTTTTGTCTTCAAAAGCCCTTTTGTCTGTTCTCTGTTATGTGTGAAATTACCCTGCTCTTCTACTGAGAAGGAAATATTCCCTGAAGTGCTTTGCCTATACTAAAAGATAAATCCATACTTCATAAATCTCTGTTCTATTCTTTATCTGCCCTGAGACTTATAATTTCATGCATGCAAGGTATCTGTAAAGTGCTGCATGGTGGCAATAGTTGTGCTTTACCCAGATGTGTGAACAGCTCTGTGGGTGTCAGGCAATGTCTTACACTATATTTAACTCAAGAGTAATTTATAATGGCAGGATTTCTGCCTAGTACCTGCTGGCTCCTGATGCCCAGGAAACTGGGCTGATTTATGTTCAGTACCTGGCCCCATGCTGCTGTTTCAAATCCTTTTCGCTGTGGATTGTGATCTGGATGTTAATTTATCAAAGTTGGGATTCACAGGTTGCAGTGCTACAGCCAAGCTAAGAGAGTCTCACAAAGAAGGGTCCATTCATCTTGTGACTGCATGTAAATATTCTGTGTTCCTATAGCTTTAGCTGGGTGACTGTATTATCTCATTAATCATTTTGCGAGGACTCCTGTGTTGTTGTTGTTGTCTCTTCTCAAGGATAGGCAGACATTTACCACTTCTGTGATCAATAGATGAGTTATTGGGAACTAGTGCCTATAAACTGAGGTAGCAGCATCGCTGTCTGCTGCTTTTGTTGGCTGGCTTCTGCAAGAGCTGCAGGTGGAAAGAAAAGGCCAAGGTATAAGAGCTGGCTGAAATGCAGCCTGCTGCATTTGAGAAATCTAATTTCAAAATAAATTGAGTTTGGACTTAATGTCTTACTGGCTCTAAGCAGTGATTTTCTATCCTTTCTTTTAACCTCTCCAGGTATTGATTTTTTGCTGTAATGTATTTAACATCTGCTGTTCAGGGGCACCCAGCCCTTTCAGCTGTGGAGTCCTGCCCTGGCATTCCTGCCCCGTGGGGTGTGTCAGAGCAAGGCTGTGCAGACTTTTTTTTCCATAAGTAGTTTCTTTCGTATTCTTCATTTTCTTTTTCTTCCTAGAGGAAGCTCTGTGTAGCACCTTTATCCTTGCTTTAAATTCACCGAGTGGAAGTTTGTATACAGCAATTTAATTTTCCTCGTGTGAGATCTTTTGCTTACAGTGCTGTATGGTTGAGCATAGCCAGATGGATAGATGTCTGTCACATCTCTTGTCTCTCCTTAGATATTTTAAAGAAAACACAAACGGCCAAAACAACCTTACAGGTCTCAGAAAATGCTGATGAAATTTTTCTCATAAAAACAACAGAGGAAATCAGAGGTCCAAAATAAATGCCACCCAGAGATCCTTAATATCCTCAAATATGAAAAAACCACTTATACTGACAAAGGAAAAATGTTACAATCAAGTTTGAGTGAACTGATATATAATGAATACAGACAAAAACCTTGGGAAATGTCTGAGAAATAGCTGACAACATGTAGTAGCTCCTGTTCTCTAATGTAAGTTTAAAACATTTCTGACATAGATGGTTTTTCTATTGAAAATTTAGTGTTCTGGGACAATGATTTTTGGTAATGATAGTGAATGTTCAGTGTAGCCTTTCAAAAATAGACAATATGTGCTTTACTTCTTGAGCTGAAGAGAAATGCTTTGTGCTGCTGCTTTACTTATTTATTTTTAAGTATTAAGGAAAGCCTGTATTATATGTTGAATTTAACAGTGATGAAGTTGTCTAGTTGTGTGCATTCTTTATGCTGAGATTTTGTTGGGTTTGGGGATTTCTTTTTGTGAGTTGACGGGCATTTTGTGTGAGGTTTTTTCTTTTTCTTCCTTTCATAGCAGTTTGTATAAATCAGTTCAGAAGAATAAGGTGCTGGAGAAGATGCCCCACTGGGTTATCCCAGCAGGAGGTTAACTGTGTCCACACAAAATAAAACTTGAAGGATAAATGCATTGTGTTTGTAGGGCACCCATTTATGGCCACTGAATTATTCCTACTCTGAAATCAGATCACTGGGCTCTAACCAAAGCTGAACAAGAAGAAGAGTATTTCTCTTTGCAGTCATTTCTGGCCCCAGAGGTGACTCCAGCTTGTACAGCTGCTCAGGTCAAGTGGTGCCCTCCAGCTTCTCCCCTCAATGGCTGTGATGATCAAGGGCCTGTGCTCTGTACCACATGGTGATGGGATTTACTTTGATTTATCTTTCCTGGGTCATTTTACCTTGAACAGAGTGTTTGGGACGTGGGTTCTTAGCGCTCCATGCCTGCAATTGAGGGGGAGGAAGGCAATTTGGTGAGTCAGCCACTTTCTGCCCAGTGTTTTTATGGATAGGTTTCAGATTTATCAAATGCCCTTTTTTAACGTGTACTTGTGATTTGACATTTAAAGGCCATATTGTCTGAGTTAGGGAAACCACTGGGTACTGGAATGAGAAAAGAGCTGAAAGAAAAATTGATCAGTAACTAGGAAGGTTAATCCACTCATGGCAGAGGGTCTGAGATTTGTCCTGATGTACTGCTATTCAGTTTGTGTAGCTATAAATAAAACAAGTTGGAAAAAATATCTCAGAAGTCAGTCCTAGTTACTATGACATGGATTGAGATCGTTGGGATCTCAACAGGAATAGATATTTAGCAGAATACAAGTTTTATTGGTTATATAAATTCTCTAATTTTATTTCATTCTCATTTTTCAACTACTGAATATCTGCTGTCTGAGTTGTATCCACATCTTCCTGACCATAACCCCATAAAAAACCATTTTAAAGAGCTAAAAATAGGAGGGAGAGAATATCAAAGACATTCACCTTCCCTTTGCCTTGTCGAGGAACTATTTCCATTGCAGAGATTAGATTTCAAGCAGAAATGCAGGCATAATTTTTTAATAATTATTTTTTACAGTTTGAAGTGCTAAATATAAATGTAGAGGTGCATTATGACAAGAATATTTCTCATAAGTATGTCAGAAGTATATGGTTCTGTATTTGAAATTAAAGTAGCCTTTGGCAAACTGTCTGCATGGCTGTGATAAGGAAACACATGAAAATCTTAGCTGGGTTTACAGACAGTGTGGTCAGATGTGTAAGAAGTCTCTAGCCCACAGACTGTACCTAATGGAATTTTCTTACTCTCTTCGTCAGAAGAAAAGTTCGTTCATTTACTGTAGAGTTAAAATGAAAATGAAACATTTAACTGGAACAAAAAAATAGAAGAGGAAGCCACCGCAAACAGCTGATTTTATCAGGCTCAGTGAGCGTCATTAGCAGGATACCTATGGGCCAAAAGCAGGCCAGGACTGTTGCCTCTGCACTCCCTGGTCACCCCATCCCTGCTGTCCCCTTGGATTCGTGTGTGGCATTGGCTTGGGGACAGTGCTTGGGGTGCCTTGGGGCTGTGGGGCTGCTGCCAGAGGTGCTTGTCATTGGCATTCTAAAAATTAAGCTGAGACACCAATGGTTTGCCTTATTCTCTGCCAGCCTCTTTTTCTGACCAGGGAACAGGTTTCTTTAGGTCCTCTGTTCATTCTCAGTCCAGAAATAGATTTTATATTCAGGGCCAGGAGCTTTTGGGAGATTTCTGTCCCAGTTTTCCCTTGCTTTGTGTCACATTTCATCTGCAGTTAAATTTGTGTGAACTTTAGGTTACTGAGCAGTAAATATAAGTTGGAAAATGCTGATAAACTTAGGTTAGAAAATTATTGTAAACTTCAATATTTATTTGAGCAAAATGGTATCTTGGCATTGCTAAGCCTTGCAGATGGAGAGTAGAAAGAAAGGGGAGGAAGAGGAGAAGGCATGGTAAAAAACTAAAGGGTTTTGAACTTGAACAGAAGTCTTGGCCTGAAAATGTCTTAAGTGCACAAGGGTTTTACTGTCTCATACATGTTTTATGAAGTAATGCAATTTCTTCGTTCAGATTTTTGAAAGATATTTATGTTTTCCCTTTCTGTAATGATCTTATTATCTTATGTTGCTTGGGACAGCTAGATGTTAGCCATGATGTGGTATATCTCATTTGGTAATAATGATCCTTTTACAGCTCCTAAAGGACATAATTGAATGAAGTATGTTAATTGGAAGCCAGAATAACACATGTCCATAACAATTTCATTTTACCTGTGTGTAAACAAGACTCTAACACAGGGTCAAAACTAGCATAACAGAACTTGTTATAGTCCGGGTTCCGTGGATAAGTAGTGAAAAATGGGGCTGTGATCCAAGTGCACATTCCCAGAGGTGCAGCCTTGGTGGAGGATGAGCAGGAGATGCCCTGTGTCCCTCACAGGCACTGAAGCATCAGCATTTTGGAGAGCTCTTTTGCAGAGCCACCAGGAGGGAAAGGAAGGATGCCCAGGGCAGCTGCTGACTTCGCACCCCTTGTTGTGGATTTTATATCTAGAGGGGTCAGTGGCTGAGCCCAAAAGTCTTTGATCTCAGGGAGCCCCAGGAGTGCTGAGTGGGGAATTGTTGTGGTTTAACCCCAGCCAGCAGCTCAGCACCACACAACTGCTTGCTCACTCCATTCCTCTGGGAAGGGGGAGAGAACTGGGAGAGTAACAGGGAGAAAACTCAGGGGCTGAGATAAAGACAGTTCAATAGGTAAAGCAATGGCTGCACATGCAAGGAAAGCAGAACAAGGACTTCATCCCCTACTTCCCACGGACAGGCAGGTGCCTGAATGTCCTCACTTCCTTCTTCTTCCCCCAGCTCTCTGTGCTGAGAATGACCCCACATGGTTCAGGATGTCACTTGGGGTCAGCTGTCCCAGCTGTGTCCCCTCCCAGCTCCTTGTGCCCCCAGCCCCTCACTGGTGGGGTGAGGTGAGGGACAGAAAAGGCCTTGGCTCTGTAAGCTCTACTCAGCAATAACCAAACATCCCTGTGTTACCAACACTGATTCCAGCACAAATCCAAAACACAGCCCATAGTAACTACTATGAAGAAAACTAACTCTACACCAGCCCAAATCAGCACCGGTGTGTGTGTGCATGACGATTTTTTTGTGATGATCTTGGCTGAGAAGAGCTCTGGAAGGAGTATAAGAACATACAGACAGTATGTTCAACAGTATACAACAGTATACAACAGTATAAGAGTATACAGACACAATGATCAGTAAGCCAGAAGGTGGGGAGTAAAGGAGCTGGAAATAATACCTCTACTTGGAAAGAAACCACTGTAGAAAAAGTAGATATTCTCAAGGCTGGCAGATCAGCACCCACAGGGAATAGTATGTTTGCCAGGTAGTGTGGAAGGATGGAGAGCTCACCAGGGACCAGGTTGATAAAGTGGCAGCAAAACCTGGCAGTCACATCTGTAACTGATGCCAGGGATGTAACTGTGATCCTAGTCCCTTTGAAGAGAACTCTAGTACAAAAATCTCTCTAGCACAGAGTGGATTATTCCTTTCAGCCACTTAGCCACTTTTCCATCCTCCTGAACTGGCTGAAGTCTCAAGCAGAATAACTCCTTGCAGAAAGGTGCACAGATTTCACATGGAACCAAAGCAAAGGGCAGACGTTCAGGTGAAGTGGACTGCATGGAAAACACATGGAGCGTCAAAGGGGAGGCTGCCACATCTCCACAGGCTTCAGGAGGCAGGAGGATGTGCTGCAAAATGACAGTGCTGGCAAAACCATCTTGAGCAGCACGCCAGTCCTCTTAGCAAAAAGAAAAACAAGAAAACAATCCTCAGTGGGGTCAAGTTAATGACTATACACAGGGAAGCCTGGAATGCCTTCTCTCCTCTTTGTCAGAAGCCCATAAACTTTAATGGGATAGTATTGTTGCTTTCAATTAAATGTATTGTTTGTGTTCTGCACAATCTGCAATGATGTCACTTTTATGGAAAAAGTAGACTAAAGCTGGTGTAAGGAGAGACAAGTTTGCAATTTTCTATTACTTAGGGATCCTTAAAGGAGGCAGAAAGAAAGCAAGGAAACAGAAGTAGAAATTTTCAGAGTTTACACCAAAATGAAGAAATTAAAATTAATGATTACGCTCATTTACCTCCTAGATACCAAAAAGGACAGGAAATAAAAGAATTGGGAATTGTCCTAGCAGCACAACTTGACCATTTGTGGAAACCTTAGGCCTTGGGATGCTGGTGTCATCAGTTTCTCTTTATAGATGTGAAACCTGAAGTAGAAGCCATGGAGGGAAGAATTGAAGCTCAGTCTTCTGATGACTTTGCATAAGCTGATCTGACAGCTGAAAGCTAATAGTTGCAGTAGGAGAAAGTGTAGTCTGGTGGATGTGTGCTGGCAGCATTGGATGGTGGAAACTGAACCAGTTTAGCCATAGGATCAGAGTTAACAGGCCAGGCAGACACTCAGCTGCAGGGAGCAATCACAGGGAAAAGGTTTCCAAGGTTAAAAATAAATAAATACATAAATCAGTCCTTGAGTGTAATTGCAAGCTAAATACCACTCAGTACTTATAAGTCACAATCAGTGCTTCTAAATGCCACCTTAAGACTGAGTCAAGAGCAGGAAGATGAAGAAAGGTCTCAAAAATTGCCTCAATAACCAGTTCAAAAGACTTCTGTTTGCAGGGCATGGATTCATCTTGCACAGTAGAGAAGCTGATTTGATTTGCATCAAAGTGTGGTGTAAATACAGCGTAAGACAGATGTGAATTCTTAGTGAAGCAAAGAAAAAGGAGAGAAGCTCACGGCACTTGCAATGCTAGAGGGATCTTTCAGGTGATATGTTCTTTTTAAAGCTTCTTAAATAAAAGAAAAAACTTAGGTTGGTCTTGACTCCTTCTTCACATCACCTTCATGCTCTGCTGGTGTTTGTGGTGTAGGAAGTGATTCAGCTCAGGTGGGTTCTGTGCAGGTGTGCAGGAACAGCTCTGCTTTGATTTCAGTCTCTGTCCATAACGTAGGAGTGGGGAAGGAATGCCTTCAGGTACACTGACAGCTCCTCCCAAACTCTGCGCTTAGGGGAGACTGACATGATGCCTAATTTCCTCTTTCTAGGCAGTGAAGGTAGATAGTGGCAGAAGAAATTACTGCTTTTGAAGCAAACATCACACATTAATCTAGTGAAACCTGGAGAACTTAGTTGGTGTGAATATGTAAATACATGTGCATAGAGCTATGGTTTGTAGCTGGACCACTGCCAGAAATTTCTCAACTACTTTGGGGCATAGGAAATAAAAAGCATTTTAGAAATTATGAAACACAGTGTTTCCAAGTGAAATATTTCCCCAGGACCTGCTCCTCCTTGGTGAAATGGATGCTGTGTTTGGCTTTGGGCATCTTGCTGCAAGTTGCCTGTGAGAGCAAGGGGTGCTGTGCTGCATCCTCTGGGAAGTCTTCACCTCTCTGCTGAGACTTGGTTTCACTTGCCACTAACTGGCTTTCATCATGGAGAGGGAATTGCAGGCAATTTTTAAAGAATTCTGCATAGCTGAATGATAATGAATCTGGTTGCTCTATCAAAAGGACAATAATGGACATTTTTGTTGCCATACATACTAGAAAACAATGGAGGAAGCTGGAAGTGCAGTGAACTGTCACTGGCAGAGTTGGTTTATAACAGTAGCTGGGTATACTGGGGTTTTTTTTTTACTCTAAACTGGATTTTTCTTTAACTGCTCCCTTTCAAAGAACATTATATTTTTTCTTCATCAGACATGTGCTAGCGAGCTGTAAAGTTGAATGCAAGAATTACTGGGACATTTACGACAAATGTATTTTACCTGATAATAACCCTGATGGTTAAGAGACACAAAAGGCATCATTGGCTTAGAAAATTGGCATTATGAGGTTGTTAATCCTTCACTTGCAGACAGTGCAGCCTAACAGAAAGCACACTTGAGAAAGCTGGCCTCCCTTTTTGGCTCTGCCCATTGCCTACTGGTTACCTGTCTTGTTTTTGCTTCCTTATCTGAAATAAGCCCCCAGCCTCACTCTGCTGCAGAGTGGTTGGATGCATATATGGCAGAGTCTTCTTGGCACTATTAACCAGCGTATGGCCTCATCTTCATGGGGTGGGAGTTTGGTGTGTCTGGGGAGGGAAAAGAAGCAGCCCCTGATATTCCAGTTTAGCAGCACAGCAGCATTGCCAGCTCATGGTGCTGACACTGCCCTGAGCTGGCCATTAACAGTTTTCCTAGGAGCAATGTGTCTCCTCACCTCCATCCTCCAAAAGTGGCAGGCAAAGTAAGGAATGCACAAGCTGGGAGCTATTTGGAGCCTAACTGCACCAGTTAAAGGACTGTCGATAAAGTAATTGGTATTCTCAGATGTTTCAGCCAACTTGGGGGTGCTGCAGTTAAGGGTCAGATCAGATCAGACTTCAGAGCTCATACAGGTCTAACTGAGCTAGAATATCCTGCATCTTTTCTCATTTGACATTTCTTTCAATTTCTAATAAGTTTACTCTCATTTCATCTCAGCATGTGTGCAAGGCTGTCCCTGAAATAACTGTTATCCAATGATTTTGGCTTCTGCACCAGTTGCCTGCAGCACAGATTGCCTGATGGCTGTCACCCGTTGTTAGCACACCATGAGCAAAGAGGTGCATTTTGTAGGTCTGTTTTCCAAAAGCCAGGGAAATGACAGAAACCCCTGAGAAATCTAAGTGAGAAAAGGAGAATGAAAATAAAAAGTAAAACTCCTGGTGCAACCTTTATCTACAAACCATATTGATAGGATTGTATCAGAAATTACAGCAGTTCTGTTCTCTCCATTACATTTATGACTGTGTCAGCATTTAGGCAGTAAACCCATATTTTCTGGGCTTGCTGTAAAAATTCACACTGAGGTGGGACTTACTGCACACGTTCTAAACTGTAGCATACTAGGACTCTTATTAAAACCAAAAAAAAAAAATTAATCTCTTCAAAAGTTATTAAAGAAGAATGAAGATTTTACAGGTTGTATGTTGTCATGCTTGCTATCAGCCAAAAGCAGCTGAGTTATCCACTGCAGACTCAGCTTTGCTCACTAGTTCAGCACCACTGTTTACCCACGCCTGCTGTGAGCTGTGCATCAGAGCATCTGTGTAGTAGCCTGCCTTGCTGCCATCTCCCTGAAAGGAAATTATTAAAAGCACTGTGTATTTTTGGTGAGAAAATCTGGTTGATATCACCTCCTTGTATGAGTGGAATGGGGTTTCTTTTCTACTGTCTGCTTGTAAGAATCTCATTTATTAGCTGTGTTATGTGTAGGCAGCTGCAGTACAAGCCTGATGCAGTTCTCCCAGGGTCATTCAGCATCTGTGTTGGCTGTCCTGACCTCGGTGCTGGACCCAGGATGTGGTCACTTAACTCGAGCTGAGGCATTTGGGGAAGAGGGTTTAAGTGTGCAGGTATTTATTGTCATACTGGCCCCAGGATAAGCTGATAGAAAGTAGGATAAAGTAAAGTTCTTAAGAAAGAAAGTGTTTGTTAAACCAGCCTTTATGACAATAGTTTGAAGAGATTTGTCTCTCTAGTGTTCGAAGTATATGGAAAGTGGAGTGGAAAAAAATGCATGTGGAAAATGGAGGAAAAAAATTTTTTTTGACAATTCAGCATGCATTTACAGATAAGTACTTTGGAAGATTCTGAATTGCAATAATTAAGAATAGGAAAATTAAAAGTAGCAAATTAATATGTTGGATCAAGTGTGTATTGATGGCTGTGGATGGAAGTGATAACCATGCCTTATTTTGTAATTCAAACCCTTGGTAGCAAAATCCAGAGCTGTGTGACACCTGGCATTTCTGTTTTGTAGAAAAATGAGATATTTCAGCATTTTATCTTCCTAAATCTTATCAATTAGTTAAAATATTTAAAAACTTGATTTAGGAAAAATTAAAGTGTTGACTTCTTTGGCTGTGCTTATGGCTAAATTGGAGCTCCTTCAGCCAAGCTGCTGGCTCTGGTAGCAGCAGTGTGGGTGAACTCAGTCACTGCTTGTTGACTGATCTTGTCTCCCGTAACACAGAGTGATGGCTAGGCAAGGGAAGAAGTGCTGTGGGAAGTTTTTGGTCAGCTCTAGGAGTTGATCCTGTGTGTGTGATAGGAGGATGTTGCTCTTCCAGTCTGCACTTGTGAGAAGCAACAGCTCACAGTTGAATTCAAAGCTGAATTTCTTCCTGGCAATCCCACCCAGTGGAAGCAATTTTATTTGATCCAAAGTACTTGAAACAAGATATTTTGGTCTCGGTTTCCCATAAAAATACACATTAATAAAACCAGTATTTTCCTAAAACTGTATTTTTCATGTAGAAATGGATTTGGTAGTTGCAAAAACATGAAATAATAGTGTCTTGGTAGAGGCTTGCTATTCTCCTGCCTTCTCCTCATGTGTGTTAGTTCTTCAAATGTTTTAGTCTTACCTCCAAATGTTTAAAGATAATTTAATTAGCAGTAAGAGCTTCTCCTATCTAGGAAAATCCCATGCAATTTTATTAAGGGGAAAAATGGAAAAGGATAAAGATCAAGACTATAATTTTTAATTCAGTATTGCACTCTCCAGTGTCTCATTATCCTCCTTGTAAATGATTCATAGCCAATAATTGTCTGTGAAGAACAAATGACTCCCCTATTCCCAAATCTCCCACACTTATCCTTGAGATACCTTTGTTTTGGATTAAGACTTTCCCCTAGAAAGTCTGCACAAATGTCTCTTTCCCCTTGGCTGTTACCAGGCAGAAGACATGAAGCAGCTGAGAATGTTACCTCTGCTCCTTTCCTCAGGCTGGGGGAAACCCTCAGGCAGGGTTTGCACTCAGCAAAGTCCTTGAGAAAGCTCAAGATCGACCTGGGAGCAGATGCTAAAGCACTGTGACCATGGCTGCTCTTCTGCTTTAACACTTGTGACAATCAAACTGCAAGGTGAGCTCTTAAACTCAGCCAGGAAAGGTAGGCTGTGCTTGGTACTTCTCTCCCGTGCAGGGACCCTGAGGAAAACAGCCTACTGTGCACTTGACATCTTGAAAGAGGCCTTTTTTGGAGCATGAAGGATCCTTCTTCTGTTTTTTTTCTGGTCCTCTTCTGGCACATGGATGCCTAAAATAAATCCTGCTACTCAATCCTTCAGACACTGTGAGGTAAATTTGCTGTGTCCTGGCTCAGCAAGAGTTGATGAGGATTTGTAGAGCAAGAACAGATGGGAACCCTTCCCTAAATCCAGCAAGAAGACTTTTAATGAAGAGCCTTGCAGTCTGTGCCAGGGCTGTTTGTGTCCTGCTTGTTACAAATCACTGTGGGCACGAGCTGCTGCTGCCTGTTGCTCCCCTGACACAGCTTTCCTGGCAGGTGGATGCTTAAATGAGGGTGATGGGAGTGTGTCTCCAGTTGCTTCAGCAAGACGCTGTAGGGAATCCGGTGGTGTGAGGAGCTGTCTGCTCTTAAAATTGCTTTGTGAAGTGTCAGCATGGGAGAAGAGAGCTGCCACTCTGCAGTGCTACTCTGCTGCCTTGAGGCTCAGTCAGTGCTTTTTGGTCCCCTCACATGCTCCCACCCTCTGAGATGGGTTTGCTGCATGATAAATTGCACATCATAAATATTTGTCTCAGTTTACCTTCTCACTGGAAATTTTATTTCATGCTGTCTTTTCCACATAGATACCAATTCCTCCTCACCCTAACACTCACTTCGACCAACTTTTAGCCTCTCCTCCTGAGGAATTGTTTCCTTGCTTTATCAGGGACCCTGATTTTTACCCTAGAGTTTTATCCTATATTTATGTATATCCACATATGTATATGTACATATTATGTATTATATTTTGTGTATATTTCTTTGGAATAACACATTTCTCAGCTTTGGGCCTGATGGTCTCGTATGTGAGTGACCAGGGGCACTGCTGAGCCCACAGTGGTCTTGTATGACCCTGGGAGAGAAGGAGGTGCTGTGGGGGCTCCCATTCTTCTGCCTTAGGAGTGCTGTGGCTGCAGTGATGCTCTGGATGCCCTGCTCTTCTTACCTGTGAGTGTTGAAATGCACCGCTCAGGTTGGCCTTCAGAGCTCTTACTTACAGACTCCTTTGTTCCTGTGCAAATTTGAGGTTGCGGCTGAAGAGCAGTGTAGGAAAAAACGATAAATACATTTTCTGGGGTGACAGGAGCTAAGATGTCCATAAAAAGCTTTAACAACTCCTGCAGGTCTCCTGGAGCAGGCAGGCAAATTACTGCCTCAGACAAATGTCTAGACTGCTCAGTAACTCTTTGTTGAACAGACAAGCCTGAATGAACTGGTGCTATCTTAGGTACACAGTGGAGTTTTCCCTTCTTAAGACATTGCTATTCTGTTAAACTGTTGGAGTCTCCTTCCTCCTGTTACTCAGGACCATGTGGTGTTTTTTCTTTATTGGAAATTGCAATGAACTTATGTAAAGTGTGTTTCCTTATAGGTAGGAAATATTATATCAAATTATATTAAATTACACTTTTCTTACTAAAGGGGAAAACGGGGGGACGTATAAAGGCTCTGTGTGCAGAGGTAGACCAGGAATGGGTTTGACTTGATCTCTGTAGCAACTTGCAAATTAACGCTCTGGCATGGGTAGCATTCCCTTAGGATCATGTTCCTGCCTATTGATTACAGAGATTCTCAGGAAAGGTGTGTGTGAATCAATAAAATTTCCACTGAAAGTTTTCATCTGCAAGTAAAATTTCCATTTAAAATCAAATCTGAGTTTCCAAATGGATACATAGTTGCTCAGTATGTGAGCTGGAGTCTGTTAACTCTCTCTCTCTCAGGACAGTGAGTGAAGAAATTTCAATTACAATTCAATTTCTTTCCAAAAGAATCATAAGTTTATTTTAAGTTTGTCTGCAATGTTCATGCTTAGCATACTGAATTGCTCCTCAACGGATTAGTTTATTTTACTTGGAGATCCTCAAAGAATTGTATCAATGGCCATGGAGAAATGCACTGCAGTGGAAGTGTTTACTCAGAAGCTTTATGTGATAGAATAAGATTGTAGAAGAGAAATTCATGTACGTAGGTGCATCCCCCGTAAATGAGTGTTATCCACGAGTGCGCACCTGACTCCATGGAACCAGGAAACTGCTGTGGTAAGAAACTGCTTTGGTGTCTCAACAGGTTGTTGGACATCAACTCAAGTATCTTTGGGATGATCCATGAGTTGCCTTGGCTAATTATGTGAGTTTGTGCCTGGATCTCCCATTCCCTCAGCTAGCATTGCCTGATGACTGATAGTTCATCAGTACTCCTCACGTAGCTCTGTTAACATGCTGCTCAGAATGTGCAGCGAAGATGAGGTCCAGGAGCAGAATGACCTCAATTAACAGATGAAAGGTGTATCAGTGCTAAGGCCATCCTGGCTTTGCAACTGAAATGATCTTAAAAGCAAAAATTTGCATCCTGTAATTACTGACCAAAACCGTAATTCTGTAATTAGTGATGCAGCTCACTCTTCGAGATGATTTCTGCCAACTGCCTGTCTCTGAGCACTCATCCAGCTCACCTCCTGCCCTCCTGCACCAGCTTTGGTATTCCAGGAGCTCCTGCAGCATGTCCCTACAGCTGCAGGACCCTCATTTCAAAAGCAGCTCAGAAAAAGTGGTGTGGCAGCAGCCTGGGGCTTTGCACTCATTGAATCACCTTTTGTTCCTGCCCAGTGTGTGGTTTCTAATTCCAAATTTATTGGATGCATTGCAAAATTAATTCATTTTTAAACAGAAATGTTAACTTTACTAGACAGCAATAAAAAGCTGTTGCAAATGCACTAATTAGAGATGATCAAGAATGTTGGATATCAGTTTTTCATGTCAATATTTCTGTTTTCATTATAAAGAGATTGTGATTATAGAGTTATCATATTTGTCAGATGTGGTGAGTTCTAATTGTGCCTCATAAAATAGTATTTTGCTTTATTAAAAGAGATGGCCTGAAAGTATGAGTTGTAATTTGTAGATGTTAGGAGCTAGATAATGCATTAATAGTAACATCCTGATAATGAATGCGTTAAACATAGAATTGTAAGTTGACACAACATAAAAATCTGGGCAGAAAAGAATCACCTTTGATGTTATGCAGTCAAGCACCTAAAAATCTGGAAAATGGTACAGCTAAACGATATCTGTAAACTACATTTTCCCTTTTTTAAGGCAGATGGAAAGGAACAGGTAAATAGGAGGAAACTAGGACAGTGCTTAAGATCGTAGTAGTTTCTGCAGCTGCCAAACATGTGGTTTATTTGGTGTATAGAGCACTGACCTGTTAATGGAGGAAAGAAGAATGTGTGTCAAATAATTTAATTTTGAAATAAGGTGTTTGCCTTGTTAATTGCAGAATGTGAAAAGTGGATTCGGAGCGAGAAGGTGCAGGATGAGGCAGATGTGCTCTCAGCCAGCTGGATTCTGCACAGGGAAATGGGCTCCTTGCCTGGCCTTCTCCACTGAGATCTTCAGCAACAGTGAGTTCAGTGACTTAACCCAAAATTTCCCGTAAGCCTTTTGCTAAACCATTTTCACTTCCCGGACACTTGTAGCTGTGGCACAAACCAGGTCCTTGTTTGCTTTAAAAATACTGTTTCTAATGACAGATACTCTAGGGAGAGATGGGGGAATGATTGTAGGGGGCCTCAGATTATTCCTATTCTTGAGACTGCTGTCATGAAGGTACAGTAAATTTGAGGAGCAATTGGAATATGAAGCTTGAATGCAGTTGGCTTGGAATGTATTTGTCCAGTCTAGAAACAGCTGCAGTACTTCAGATAATGCTGCCTTTTCCCTCATTTTCTTATCAGCTTCTTATTTTCCAAATGCTGAAAGCTGTGTCATCTCATCCTAGTGGAATGGATCGTGCAGTGATCTTTTCTGCTTCATTGCAAAGTCAGCTAAGTCAATTAAACAGCCTTTATGTTAAAGAGCCACAAATTAACTCCAATGACTTTGTACTGAAGCTGGTGAAGAGCAGTTGCATTAAAGAGTGCTTTTTGCAAAAATTATTTTGGATGGTTGTCTTCAGTTCTACTGTGAAAACACACAGAAGAAACGAAGACTTGTAGAGCAGGATTTAAAATGTACATAATTAGTAAGCAAAACAAAACAGAAAATTGACTAGTTCCTCATCAGTTGAATCCATTTTAATCTCTGTAAAGGACAAAGCAGACTTTGATGAGAATCAGGATGGCACAGTTGTGTCAATCAAGATCAAGACTGTACTATAAATCACCTGTGTTAGGGGACTAAAGTGGTGTTGTGTTTGTAATCTTGATCCTGGTCTTTTGTAAATAGTTTAGGTTGCACCTTTATATTTTAAAACAGCTGATAACCTGCATCACAAAGTCGCTATTCTTTATGAAAGGGGCATTAAAATTTCAGGCATTCAGTCTGAAGTCTCATCTGTCCCTTACCTCCTGGGCTAACACAGTCTGCAGATGCATCTGTACCAGGAATTGCCACGGATGTGATCTTAGGCTTGGGTGTAGCCAAGGCTGGAAAATTGTTAAAGCTCTGTTTCATGTGGGACTCTTCCACTGAAAACACCATGCAGGTGCATTTGACAGGTGCATTTGGAAATCTCTCTTGTTGCCTAAGCTGGACAAACGAGTGGGGTTCACAAACATCCACAGAAGCAGTCAGGCAGCAGTCAAGTCTCTTGTTAGCAAATTTCGCAGGAGGATCAGAGCTTAAACCAGTATAGGCATTCCCTGCTTCTGCAGAACACTGGTGTCTCGACTGGGTTTGAACTGTGCAGGAAGTTAGCAAAACTGCTGGAAACCATGTACATAAAGGGAGATTTTAATTCTGATATTCTCTGTGTCAAACTGCCGTTTCTTACATTGCACCACAGGAAAGAGACCTCTGTGCAAGAATCATTCAAATGCATTGGGAAACAGGTCAAAGCACATTGATGTTGCAATGAAAAATCAACACACACATTTCACTAATGCTTTTTGTTGGACAGCAGTGTCCATGATGCCCCAGTACAATATTAGACACTTCTGTGTACAGTTCCTAAGCAGGGGGTTGGCAGGACAGGTGTGGTTGTTTCAAGCTTCAGTGTTTTTCATCATGTTCTGCTGCACAAAGCTCATTTCTTTTACTTGTCCTCCTCTTTTTTCTGCTTCCTGCCTCTTGTCCCCATGCCATCAATTTTAGTTCATTTTAAGATTTGCATCTCAGCTGCCCTGTGGGTGTTAATATTCTGTTCATGTGTTTAACAAGTACAGCCCTCTCAAACCCTCCTAAACTTAAGCCAGGTTCAAGTACAAATAGGTGTAATGCACAGATTTGAATCATCTTGCAATATGTGCATAAAGGCATGGCACAGTTCTGGTAATTTATGGGAAATGCTCAAGAACTGCCTTGGAGCATGGCAGCCCTACCAGCTCCCCCAGGGGCTGGTGGCTTGGTTCATTTTTACTTGCTGTCACACAGAGAATTAGATATTCACTCAGAAAATGCATTTGTTCCCTTGTTAAACAGTAGTAATGTACTCAAGTATGAAAATCACTTTTGAGCCTGAAACAAGAAAACACTTTTAGCCTTTCAGATGCTGTTGCATTTGAAAAACAGTTATTCTGATAAAGCGATAGGAAGCTGTGTTTCGGAGGGGTTTTTGTAGGCTTTTCAAATAGTATAAAATGAAAAAAAAAAGCATGTGCAATTTCTTGTCTGTTACAGTTTTCAGTCATTTACCTCTTTCATTACCAGGATGCTGCATGTGAAGCCTGTGGCCATTTTATGTTTTGAATTTGGAAAGGTTTTATTGTAAAGATGAGTTTCCTGCTGTGGTTACTGCTGTATGCACAAAGATATGTGAATTTATAGTTGCTCCCATTCCTGTGGCTACAGTAAATCGAAGTGGAAGGGAGAACTCTCACTGTGCCAGTCAAGCAATAGAAAGAAAGATGCGAGGAGGGAAAATTAAGTTTAAGCAAGTTGGAGAGCCCAAGGCAAAAGAAGTTCCTTCTGCATTTGGAAAGGAGAAGGAGCTTTTGTTGGTCCTCTGGTTAACCAGGATGATGTTGTGCAGTAGTGCTGTGCTTATCCTAATCAAATGGCCTTCATGCATATATCCCCTGTCACTGAGCATTTTTAAAGACTGTCTGATCAAAGCAACTTTTCTGAATGTTATATTTGTTAGAAATCTGTTTACATCCTCTTGGTTCAGGTAAGTTCACTGTGCTGGAAAAACTAAAAACTTACTTTGTATTTTTCAAACACTGGGTTTTGTAAGTGTATTTAATTTCCACCTCAGCTGGGAATGTTGTTTGGTTTATCTTAAGGACTGTGTAACCTGACAGGGTTTGTGCTGAAGTAAACCCCCTGGAGTCAAAGCTTCCCACAGTTAGTTTCATGGGCAGAGCTGGGGGAACCTGACTGTGTGTGTTGTGGGTGTCCTGGTGTGTTTGCCTGTGGGGTTGGAGTTGAAGTACAACAGCCGAGGAGCCTGTGTCTTATCCAATTTTAGCATCTCCCAGCAGAGATGCAATGCTTGCTCACTCTGTCCCTTGTGATCGTTTTCTTTCATGGCACAACAGGTAAGGCAGCCAACATCAAAGCCTCATTCCACTTAAGCTCTGATGTATATTTCTCATTAAACACCTCTTAGGAATATTGCACCTGCTGCAAAGGCTCCTTTTATGTATGAAATAATTGGGTCAGGGTTTTTAATGTGTTTTTTTTGTTCAAGATAGATAAATGAAATGGAAGCTAGTTAATTGAACTTGAAGCTTTTCTTAGCTGTTCTGTTCAAAGAAGTAACCCCAGCCAACATCAGAATAGCCCAGCAGCCCAGTGTACAGGGTGGCCTGTAGGGAGGTAAGGTACCAATGTGGGTCAAAATCCTGCTGTTCTTAGAGTGCAGACTTGACTCTGCTTTCCTCTACTTCAAAAGCAGGCACAGCCTTCAGGCTACTCTTCTCTTTGTCTGTAGAAGATACGTGTATAAACAAATATGTGGGTGTTTATACATAATGGAACAGTTCCAGTGGGAAAGGTGGATGAATCAGAACATCTGAATTTTGCAAATAAATATCCTGACAGATATTTGTTGGAGGCAGTTACCCTGCCTGTTAAAACCAGCCTCTGTTACACATACCTTCTCCTTTGAAGTTGGAACATGGTGTGTCCTCCCCCTGCCCCCTCTGATTTAGACTCAGAAAGATCTGCCTTCCAAACTTCACTGCTCCTGTATCCAGGGAAAGGGAAATTTGCTCATTGGTAGCCAGAGGAGAATTGTTCCAAACTTTTGTCTTGATGCAAAATTTTTAACATATTAAAAAAAAAAAATCCAAAAGACTGACTGACTGTGGTGTGCTAAGTGCCATGAGGAAATGCAGAGTCCATGGAGGACCCCAGACGTAGCTAATGGTCCTCATACTCTAACGTTCTGTGTGTGTCATCCAGTAACACTTTCCAGGGCAAGAGTAGTTTGGGGTGTATGTGCCACTAACTTCAGTTCATGCCTGGAGGTACTAGGAAGGCTTGCAGCAGTGTAGTTAATGAAGACTGGGGAAGTGTTCAGAACCACCTGAGCTCCTAAGATGCGGTGGTGGAGAGTTGTTTATTTTTTCAATTGTCTGCTTGTTTTCCACCTGGCTCTGAAGTCACCAAGGCAGATGCTTGTGCTGACCAGAAAGATCAGCGTGGGAAGGGACAACGTGACAGGCCTGGGTAAAGGACAGGGATGGCGAGTGTTTTTTGGTCAGAATTGTGACAGCAGATCTCTAGAGAGACTGTAGAAAGCTTTGATTCTGGTACCCAGCAGTGACCTACCTCAGCAGGCAGTGATTTTTGGGTTGAGGGGTTAATTCAGCCTGGGCTTAGCTCCCGAGCACTCCAGCCAGCTGCAGGCTATGGACTTCCAAAATTCATGTTTGCCTCTCCTTTTCTCTTGGCTGGTTGCAAAGAAAAGCTCCTTAAGCTCGGGTTCTCCTCCTAAACCACTCCTAGGCAGCATGTTTTCTACCTTTATTAGTCTCATTTAAATAACAAAAAGATTATTCCTGGCAATGAACACAGCTTAGAGTAAACAGCTTTTGCTTTAATGCTTTGTTGAACAAGAAACAATGTAATTATTTGCTTATGGAGAAACATGCATATATGCTGTGTTGAATCACTCCTTGTGTGGTGATGGCTGCAGGTTCATGCCCTTAGTTCGTTTTCTGAATACTGATAAAATAGGCAAGTATGTACCAGAAATTCCAGAAATCCCTATGTGCTTTTTGGAAATTTGTTGCATAAAGGGATGACTGAAAAAAATTGGCAAAAGGCTTTTTAAGAATTACTGCTTTATCCTTTTAATGAAAGGATGGATTAAAACTTTCAAATTAAAAATCATTAAAGATTAATAAAGAAGAGAGGAAACAGGAATCACTTTAATTTCCTTCGTTACCATATATAATGATAGCCTTAGGGTGGAATGAGAAAAACATAGAATGTACGAATAGAAATGTGTCCATTAGAACTGTAGTAATTTTGCTTCCCTTGGCATGAATACACAGCTAACAAAAATACTGTTACAGTACAACTGCTCCCTCTGTAAATAATTCAACTATTAGCTGTCATAATGTACACACCATAAAACAGCTCTTGGAAGGGTTCTCCTTCCCCAACATCCAGAAGCATTTTGGCTCCTAAAACAGCCTTTTAATTTTAATCTTAAGCACCTGCACCAGGCTCATCCCTGTAATGGTACTAGGAATGGATTTGGCTCCCTGACCTGATGCCAACATAGCACAGCACTCTTGTATGAGCATAAGCAACGGGGAGGGTGAGTGGGGCATGGCTCTGCAGCAGAGGAGCCCCTGTTCCAGGGCAGGGGCAGAGCATGCTTTGTGATTCGTTGGTATTGCTACATTTTACTGCACAGGGAAAAGCGCAGTTAAGACCTGCAGATGGAAGGAGAAGCAGAGCCAAACGATTGGTACCTTTGTCTTTAATGAAATCCACTGTGCAAGTGAAAAGTGGTGCCAAGGTGGAGGTGGTGAACAGTTACAGTGCTGAGCCCTCTCTCCACTGACAGTTCTCTATGTGTTTCCTCGATGTAGGTCTTGTTCTGTGTTTGCTCTGAAGGTGCTTACTTGCAGTCAGTTAATTGCATGATTCAGTCATTAGCGTTTATGACACTGAGAAGCTGCAATGCTCTCTGGGCCCTGCTCATGGCTGTGTGTACATGTATTTCCTAGCCTGTGTCATAATACATCTGCATTTATGATTGCTAATGAACACAGAGGGCCAATTTGCAAAGCAGAGCAGATGGACACATAATCAGTCTAATGACTTAATGTCACAAATGAGATGACCTTGCAGTTACCTGTTAGTCATTTCTGCCAAGACTGTTTCTGAAACCTTGATACAGACTCCAAAGGCTGCTGCTTGCCTCCTTGCAGCGAATGCTGCAGCTCTACCACCCCCATCACAGGGGTGCATGTTGGATCCCTGCCTGTACCTACTGCTGCATGACGTGGCCCTAGTGTTTTGTATTATCACTGTGCCATACAAATGTTCACTTTTTCCTTGCAAATTTAAAATCTTTCCTGAACACCTCGCTGTCATGTAGTCTCTTTGTGTGTGCCATGTGTTCTTGCATTTGTTTTTGAATTTAGCACCTATACTCCTCCTCAAACATCCTTATTCATAAAAACCATCTTGTCTTTCCCCTCCAGACCTGTGACTGAATCTTCATTAAGTCAGTAGGACTTGGAGACATGTTTAATTTTTATGTTGTGCTGGAGAAATCTGAAAAGTTAGGAGCTCAGAAACCACCATGACCTTGCTCATTCTTTCTGAGATGGCAATTTTTAATTTTTTTAAATCCCTCTAAGTATCTTATTGTTAAAATAGTTAATTGTGTATAGCTTTTAAAGCATACTCAGATGTGCCTGTTGGTTTGCAGGGAGAAGGCAGGTCTCAGTTCCTACAGTGCTTTCCAATAGACTTGTGAGAATGCACTGAAGGGCCTCAATCATTCTGGCCTGAGGAGTGCTTGCTGATGTTTGTAAAAATGAATAGGTTTTCAGCTGATAATCTCACACCTATGGACTTCTGCCATTTCTGAATGGCAAAGTTTTTCCTCTTTTCCCTGTTGAGAAGAATCAATCATCAGAAGGAGTAATTGCTCATTAGTGCAGAGGGGAGTGGGGTAATCATGTGGCATCAGTTACTTAATGAGCTGCTGTCTATTAATATTGTCCTTAGTAGGTGCATTGCTGAAAGAAAAGGTATGAGGCACTTAAACTCCTTTCCAGTCTCTATTTTGTCTTTGCAGTTTTTCAAAAAGTTATAAATTAGGTTGTTAACTAACTGATTTATGGGACATGCTTATTGTGCCAGTAATTTTCTGCATCAGTTGTAAATTACCTTCTTTTATTTTGCCATCTGCATAATTATATTTTACCCTTTTGCCTGTGTGCATAATTTGTTACCCTGACAACCTTTATCATTCCAACATGTTTGTGGTTTTGTCAATTTTTTTCCTATGAATGGGATACTGAAAAAAATAGATATATAGCCCAGTGATACAAAATTTTAAGTGGCAGCATTGTCTAAGGCTAAAATTAATTAACATGCCTGATGGAAATAAATAGAAAAATTGTTTTTTAACTGTACAAAACTACATGTAAAGTAACCTTTTTATTAACTGGAGCTGGTAGGGAAAAATTGGCACTAGTTGATGATACAATTTTTCCCTAATATATTTACCCAGTTGAATTAGTTTCACTCATAGAAATGTGGGCAACTGTAGTGATTGCAGCAATAGGTAGTTGAGTAATAATATTCCCACTGATCATCTCCTCTTAAAACAATCTCTTTATAAAAATTCCCATGGGGATCTCTGGTATAGGGTGGCTTTTCAAAACAACTTTCAGGTTATTAATTCACATTTGCTTTAGGAAGCTATTTTCTGCACAGCTACTGTATAGTAGAGGTGGAAGGACAGAAATGTGTCTCTTTTGTATATCCAGAGATATCCCTTACTCCCTCTTTATATACCTCTGTACATAATGAGATGATAAAAGGAAACAAAAGCAAAACCAAAAGTGTGTCTGTATTCCAGTATCAGAGTAGATGATAGAGCTTTACTGGTATTAAGCTTAAATTATATGTAAGGGACTTTATTTATAATTTTACCTTATAAAAGGTGTTCCACATCAGGCATTGCCACAAAGAACCTCCATTGATATGATGTAATGAAATAGGCAGTGATAAAGTCCTAGGGCAAAAATGAGAAGATACTATCTAAAACCTGATGTATTATGTAGAACTGTTGTTTTTAGCATCAAGTTACCCCACCAGAGAAAGAAGATAGAATGTATAAGAAGACTCACCAATCTGTGATGAGAAAGTATAAGGCATATTTAGCTCCAAGGTTATGGTTTATTCATTGGGTAATAACTCATTTTCCAAATATCGAGATGCTGTCACAGTAAAGACCAAATTAGTTGCATTTTAAAAATTGGGATGTGTAACTAAACACTGCAATTTCTACATAGTGATGCTCATGAATTCAGCAGATTAGTGGTTTTGTTCTTTTAGCTTAAGTGTTTTAATTGGTTTTGAGGGCCAGCTTTGCACTAGATTTCACTTAGGTATTGCTTTGGTTCAGCCTGTGTACAGTGCTCTTCTGTTAAGCACTGGTTTACAGTTAAGAGCTCAGCTCTGTTTTGGTGTCTGTTTGGGTTTGCTTTTGTTGGTGCAGTGACTGCAGTAACAGGTCAGCTTACAGCAGCTTGTTTCTGGTAGTCACCAACATGGATCCCAACTGGAATCCCTGAATGGAAGCCAGCTGGTCCATCCATGACCCTGGCCAGTTACCTGGAATTATCTTCACAGCAAGTTTTCCTTTCTTCCCATAAACTTTCCATGGCCTTAGACTATTTAACACATCAAAATACTAGAACTGTTTGTGTTTCATGCTCTTGCTTTCTCCAAATGTGCCTGATTTGATCTCTTTGAATGTTGCAGATTTCCTACCTAACATAATTTCAGCAATTGTCAACAATGCCTTTTGGAATCAATGCATTAGTGATTTGGAAATTGGCAGGAAGTCCTGGATTTGGAGATACACAGGTTGAGGGTGTTTATTTAGCTGTAAGGAAGGGCAGGACGAATTTTTCCAATGTTCCAAAAACTATATATATCAGATTATTTTCTTTCAGACTAGAATTCCATGAACCTGGATTTTACAATCTATTAATTGGATGGAAGAAAAAAAGATCAGGTCTTCATATTGATTTAATAATGAAATATAAACTCATAATTTAAAGAGACTGTGTGTAGTACTGGGTTTTAGGTCTTGATCCATAAAGCTTCTGAGATGGGATAGGATGTGAGGAAGTAAAGTTCATTAAAGAAAATTATTTTTGGGAGGCAGAACTCTCGAAGTCTTGTCTACTGGTGATTATTGCCAGGATGTGAGAATTCACTTGCTAGAGCTGAAGTTGAAACAATTGTGAAATTTCAAGAAACAAACAGTGAGCACACTTAACATGAAATGGCCTCATGCATTTCTTACACTCCCTGAAAAGTTACTATGAGCTGCCTTTTTTTTCATACATCTGATTGGGGTTTATAACAATAATTCACCTGATCTGTGACCTGAGCATTGGTCTGTAGTGTTTAAGTATAATCCTGGTATGGGTGACAAGATCCTTTGAAATACACAGCTTAACATTTCCATTTAATGTCACAGATTGTAGATTTTACTATCAGCAAATTACTTTAGAAGAATACATGTTGCTTTATACGAGATAATAACTAATGATGACGGATAATAGATTAAAGAACCAGACCCTCATTAGAATAGAACTGATGGGCACAAAGTGGGGGTATTGCAGAAGCTGTTAAAGTGCTGATTGCAGCGGGTGCCTCTTGGGGGTTTTCAGTGACTCTTCTGCCCAAATGAAGGTGGAAGCAGCTCTGAGCACTTTCCAGATTTATGTGTGGTAGCAAAGTCAATGTCCAGGATGTCCATGGTTGCAGGTAGTTGCAGTACATAATTTCTTCTGAGCATTTATTAAAATGTGTGAGTGTTTTCCTGCAATGCCTGCCAAGGCAGTAACACTGCTGCACTGTCATGTTGTAGGTGGCTTCCCTGAGCAGGGAGAAGAGGTTTTGGGAGTTTTGTGGTGCTTTTTTCTTGGAGACAGGAAGAAGATCAAAATAAATCCCAAGTAGTTGTTCTTTCACTTCCATGTGGTGTCTCCTTCCATTTTTCCCTTTGCAATTACATTGTGAAGTTGATTCAATAGCAGAAGCCAGAGAGGAATCTGACTGATTTGCAAACAAGAGTTCAGGCAATATATTTTTCAGATCTAAATTATTTTTTATGTCCTTTCTCATTTATTTGCAATCTTAGCCTTAAAACAAGTACATCTGAAAAAAAGGTTAATCTTGTCTGTTAACTCGATGGTACAGATTCTAATCTTGCATTCTGAGCATGAATAACAAAGGCTGGAGAACAGAGAAAATTAGAGGTGAACTCGTTTTTCTTTATTCTTGATTATAGAGTTCAGTGCTTGCACTGCTCCCTTCGCAGAAAGAGCCCTGTAATCACCCTCTGCACTTCCTTTTTATGCTCTCCCACTACTCAATTAAGAACTCATTAAACTGCACACCTGCAGTGTCTTTACCCTGAACTGTAGTTTTTAACCCCTTACTTCTACATAATTAGAATGCAGCCTGTGGATTGCCTGACTTGAACTGAGTAAAAATGACAGTAAAACTTATTTGTGACAATAAAGCTTCTGTATTGTTTAAAGTCAGCCCGTAAACAAGAACTGAAAGGATTTTTGTGAGCACTGAGGACTAGTCATGTTGTATACCATGACTTTCTGAGTACATAGGACAAGGCAGACTGTAGTATATAGTGAATGACTATAGTGGGGTGATGCTCCCCCCTCAACTAGGGATGATGGAGCAGAGGCTTGGGGATAAGCTGTAATGTTTTTGTTGGATATAACTCGTGAGATGACAGTTTCCTGATGGTTTTTGTGTCCCTTCATGGCCTATAAGCTTTGTTAAGTTTTGGAGGAAATGTTTTGATTCAGGTTCATTTTGGAGGATCTGTTGAAGTAGCAGGAGTTTAGTGCTTTTCCGTGGTGTTTGACAGAGGTTCCCTGAAGTGGCACTGCCTGTATGCTGTTAGTGCTCAGCCACATTCAAGGAGTAGTGTAACTGTATAGGATCTGCTGGGAAAACATTAGTCCTTCATGTTTCCAGCTTTCTTCTCCAGCCATAAGATTCCATAGGTTACTAATGATCACTGAGGATTTGCTAGTACAGCGAGAGAGGCAGCAAGAAAAGTGAACGTACAGGTTTGAACAATGCAATCCTCAGTGCTGAGTGATGTTTGCATATGGGCTCTTGGTCCTGAGGTTTTTTTTCCTAACATACATTCTTACATTAATTTCCTTCCAAGTCTAGCATTTAATGCAATGGAAGAAGGTTTTATAATGCTCCCGTTTTGAAACTATTTACTTACTGACACTGTAAGATCTGAGTGGTAGAGAAGGTGAAAGAATATATGATTTGCTTGAATAATGGTTTAGCATCCTAGGAATTATTTTTATCATATGCTTCCCAACAGTGTACTTCATGCACTTTTTCTGCCTACACTGGGTAAATTCTATGTGGCACTGCCAGAGTAATTTGAGTGCTTCCTCTGTTAAAGTTTTAAATGACAGTAAAATGAGGGATGGCAGGGGGGCAGACAGAAAGAGGAGGTGATTGCAGGTTTTCATTATTTAGCAAGAGATGGTAATGACAGTTCAGAAGCACGGGGGCAGCCAAAGGAGGAGACCCAGGAGGGAATACATAGGTGGTTCAGAAACTCGGGGAAAAGGAAAGAGAAAGGTAGAGGTGGTAGCAGCAGCACAGTCCTAGGCACATGCCCATGTTATCCCACACACTCGTAACTATCCAGCCTCGAGACAGATCTCTGGGTGACATTCTTAAACTGTTGTTTGACCTTAAACAAGACCTTTACCATATTCAGCAATATGCTGCTTCCTAGCAAAAGGACCAGGCTGGTTTCTAGGGTATCCCAAGGATATTCAAAATGTTTAAAGTTCTCATGTGCTACTGTAAGCAGGCTGGAGAAGAACAACGATTCTGAAAGGCTGAAGGCAGGAAGATAGATGTGTCGCCCATAGGGTGGCTCTCTGAGGGGAAAAGGCCCAAAGTGTAATTGTTGCTCGTTCCCAATAGATGGCCCCCGAAGAGCAGAGGGGCCGGCAGTGCTGAGGGCACGTAGCACGGTCATGTCGCGACCAGCGGCTCTATCGGATCAGAAGGTCGTGCTACAAAGTACCCCAAAGCGCTAACCTCAGCGCAGGGCCCAAGGGTGACACACATCGGCCCGGCGAGCACCGACTGCCAGCGAGCTGTGACACAGCACAGCTCTGAGAAGGAGCACAGCAACTCACAGAGCAAATCAGTCACCACTGGGCACCAGTGACTATTAAACCGATGCAATGGATGCTTACAGCAAATCTGGTTTCACATGCTGTGATCACATCTGTCGTTACATTAAACCTCTGAGCCCTACACTCGCTGCCAAAAAGGACTGTCGTGATTTCACCCAGGCGGGCAGCTAAATACCATGCAGCAACTCACTCACATCCTCATTCCTGTGGGATTTGGAGGGGAAGGGGAAAAAAAACTTGTGGGTTGAGAAAAGAGCAGTTTAGTAATTGAAACAAAGTAAAATATAATAATACCAATGATAATGACAGTAATAACATATGATACTGCCACTAATAGTAATAATACTGATACTAATAAAAAATAATAAAACTCAGGGGGAAAAAGCCCCAAAGCCAAACAAATGATGCACAATTGCTCACTGCTTGCTGACTGATGCCCAACCCATCCCTGAACAGCAATCCGACCTTTCCAGTTAACTCCTCCCTCACTTCATGCACTGAGCATATGCTAAGGAAATTAATTCTATCCCAGCCAAAACCTGGACAATTTGTGAGGCCTACAAAACGTCCACCAAATGTCCAGTGACATCAACCCATAACAATTCTTATAATAATAAAGTCTTATAATAATAAAAAAGCGCAGGGATATCTTTCCTGGCCAGTTCTGGCAGGGAGCTATGTGGCACCTGAGAGGAGCAGCATGTGGGAGAAGCTGTGGGAAGTGTGCTGGAGCTGTGCCTTGCCCAGGGTTAGCAGCTGTCCCTGTGGCCAGACAGAGCAGGAGGCTGCTCAGTGCATGTGTGCTGCCATGGCTGGGCTGCTCATGGGGAAGCAGTGCAGGCTGCTGAAGGACAGTGGGGCCTGGTTCTGTGCCTTAGGTGCTTCCCCTGCCAGGGATAGCTGTGCTGCAGATACATGCAGTGCAGAATAATAATTGCCTCTCCCACTGCGAAACCCTGTCTGCGTGTTGTAACCCTCACTGGGTGTAGCAGATAACGAGGAGATCACCTCTGCCAACTGTTATTTTTACAAATCTATCAAACTTGCCAAGTGCTCTGAAACCTGGTTATTGCATGAGTTTTGTTGGGGAGGAAGGGAACGACTTAATGTGCAACTTAAAATTATACGTAAGAAGGCGGCAAGAAAAAACTACCAGCCTAATGTTGGGGCTGAGCGAGCTTTTATCAAGGACACAGGCAAGCACATAATTGTCAGTTTGATTGCAGTCACAGCCAGGAAAAACTGTGTGCTTGCTGGGCTCCGTCAGGAACACCTGTTAGCAGGAGGGATTCCTCTCTGACAAAGCTGAGAACTCCTTCCCAAAAGGGAGATTTTTTCAGATGCTGCTAAGTGTTTCCCCAGGCTGTTGCTGGAGCTTGCAAATCCAAAGCACCAAAGGAAATCCTAACAAGTGGGAGCAGAGACGCCAAGCATAGCAGACCTGAGGCACAGCACTGAGCAGCAAGGGAATGCAGCACATAGGGGGAGACCAACCAGCCCTACACATGGATGGGAGAAGGAAGACTGGGCTAAACCACAATGGGAATACAGATCTGCTTCTCTGCATTGCATATCCCAGGTGTAGTGATCTGGGGCCTTGATCACAGAGTGGAGAAGCAGATGTAGCTGGTGTGTATACTCTAAAAATGTTTGCACTTACGTGATGATATTACACACAGTGCAGAGTAGACATTAAGGCCTTATTAGTGGCATGAATTTGGGAAGGGTCACGGGGTGTGAGGCTGTAAAGGAATCATACCCATTCTAAAACAGAAGACCTGTAAATCTTGTGGAATTTTCCAGCCATGTAAAATTTACTAACAATTGGTACAACTGCTTGAATATTACTTTTCTGTTGTTAACAATTTATGTGAAATGGTTCTCTTTTGTCCCTTTGGCTATCCATTCCACTGGCTCAGCCAAGCAGTTATTGAAATAAAGGTCTCTTGGGGTGGCACAGTTGTTTGCAGCATGGGCAGCATGAAGCAGAATGTGTGTATGTGACTTACACAAATAACAATAGTAAAGAGTTCATGGCCTTTGAGAGACGAGTGCCTTGCACAGAAATGTGAAAGAACTCAAGGAGTAGTCTAAAATAGTTTTCTCAGCCTACTCAAAATTCCAAAGCTTTAAAGGATGTTGTCTTTGGGTCCTTTTACTGCTAAATATGTATTCCAGTTTCTTTGGCTTTGTGGGGAAGTTACTAGTGTTAGTTCAGACTCTGAGATACAAAGAGAGAAGGAAAATGAAGAATTTCAGGTGGCACAAGCAAACCCTGTGATAACACAGTAACTTAGTAGAAAAATGTTTGTGGATACTTAGTCTCATAATGTTTTTTTCTTTGTCTGTCCCAGTAAGAAATTATATAAACTTACAGAAGATCTTGTTGAGAATGGGTCCTTAATTCTTTTTCTTTGACAATCAATAGTAAAGACACCGTCCTCTCTGGGAAACCTAAGAGTTATTGAGTAGATTTGTATTGTATTGCAATATTAAAGATGTTGTTTTTTGTAAGAACATTTGTGATACTAGAAACCTAGGATCACTGGGAATAATGAGTTGCATTAGAAGCTCTGCGCCAGATGAGTAAGGTGCTGGCATCAGGCAGGAATTCTTGTTGTGCAGCAACAATAACATTTGAGATAGGTTTTCTTAATGGTGACTGAGTTATGACAATAATATCTACATCTTTATGCAAGTATTTTGGTCAAACAGATCAATATTTCCTCTGTGGTACAAAGGCTGTGGTCATGGGTTTGCCTTGACTGTAAGCTTTGGCAAATGTGATTTTTCTTTGCTCAGCTTTCTCCCTAATGGTGCCATTTATCCTCATACAAAAAATTCAATTTTGCTTTGCATCACTCAGTATGATGTTTGGATATTTTCTTCTGAGTTGAGTAGCAATGACATAATTCAGGAAAAGAAAAATCCAGGATATTGCTTGGTAAATAGAATGTGCTTGGAAATGCAAAATGGGGACTGCCCGTGATTTCTTTATTGTGCCACTCTGTTCGACAGTCCTGCACATTGTTCTGCACAACTGCTGCCCTGTTGGTTGCTTGCACTGCAGCAGGTACAGCCTTTCCTCAGGATTTGTGTTCACTTGGAAAGGAGCTCTTGCCCTATCCACGTTACACCTGTGCTCAGAAAGGAAACAGGTATTGTCCTCCATAAATTACTGCTGACTTTCATTGGCTGTTTGATGACATTCAAATTCAGCAGTCACAGATGTTTACACTGGTCTCGTCTGAACCTGTTCAAATTTGGTTCATAGACTAAATCTGTAATTACTGCAAAAAAAGGGAAACTTCTATGAAGACTGAGTGCCTATTGAATTTATGCACAGTATACAATTGCAACACATATTTCTTACAATGTAAAAAAGAAATAACAATGTTACAGTTCTAAATTCCGTGTTGAAAGTACTTTGTCCTTGAAAAGCCTGCCAAGGGCTGCCTCCCACAGAGACTGGGTAATAAGCAGCTTTAAAAAAGGATTAGCACATGTGGCGTTTCATGGAATGGGCCCTAACCCCGACTATGACTTTTAGGTTCCACCAAAGCGCAAATGCTAAATAAGATGAGAAGTAAATTGGAAATCTCCTGAGGTAGCGTCAAAATTGTTGTAGTAAGAGGAATATTATGAAAAGATAAATAAAGCTGGCGGATGCTGAAATACGCTTTTCCTTGTAACTCGACATAACTTTTTAATTGGCTTCTGAAAAGTGCAGCATAACAAATGAGTTGTTGAGGTCCCAGAAGCAGCTCTTGTCTGTGAACAATGTGTGTTAGTTACGGTGTTGTTTTCAGGACTGACTTGTGGCTTTTACCACCCTCGGCAGCATAAAACCTCTGGAGAGTCTCTGCCAAGCTCTGTGCCCTTGCTCAGCTCCTGCATGGAGTGGCTCCATGGGAAACCTGCATTCTTAGCTTCCCTTCAGAGGGACCCCAGAACTTGTGAGCTGCCCTCCGTCAGGATGAGCTGGAGATGAGCTCTGGCTGCAGGACAGGTGTCCCTGCCGTGGGGCTCCCCAGCTCCATGCTCATTCCCCAGGCAGGTGCCTTGCCTGCGCTGCTGCCTCGGGCTGCCATGGCAGTGCTTGTTTCTGCTGACCAGGCTGTCTGTAAGGTCACCAGGCCACCTGCTCACTGCTCAGCACCACACTTGCTTTTAGGTTTTCCAAGTTGATGGGGCAAACACCCACCTGATTTATTTCCTGTTTTGGAAGGCAGGATTTATGGTTATAATTGTTTGTGCTGACACAAGATTTACAGGATCAGTGTGTACAGTCTTTGATCATTGAACTCATTGATTTTGTTTCTCACTTTTAAGTGCATTTGTGTTGAGTGCAGAGTACAGCACATGCATCTCATCATTAGTTTTTGAATTTCAAAATCTCACAGAAATATTACCTGAAAAATGAGATCAAAGGTAAAATTTACCTGATTTGCATTTGTGCAACCTTCAGTAAGGCTGCATGTTTATAGTAAAGGATTATAAGTCAATTTTAGCTCAATATTTTACCACTTTATTTTATATCTATATTGAAAATATTTTTGGTAGTGTAAGAGGTTTTTATTGCATTTCAACCCAAAAAATTATCATAATACTGCAGAACTGATTGACACTTTTCAGTTTAAGCCCTTGTTTATGGAGAGCTTTTGCAGCTTAAGTGAAAGTTCAAATGCTCCTTTGATCTAAATGTCTATTTTTGGAGTTGTATAAACACAAGCTAACAGAGAACCTGTTTGCTTAAATCAAAATATGTTTTTTCCTTTCCCATCAGAGAACATTTTTCTTTCAAGCAAGCCTTTAGAAAGAATTGCATCCAGATTCTTAGCTTGATTGTTGGTACTCCATTCTATGAACAAGCTAAGTAGCAGCCCCTATAAAGCTGTCAAGTCTGAAGCCTGAGATGGCAGTTGCTTGGTTACTTGTGAATAAATATGACCAATCTCAGGGTATGAGTTAGCATGTTGTGCTCTCTGCACAAAGTAATGACTGAGGAGGGTGCTGAGCAAACGTGAGGCACCGTAGGGAGGAAGGGCAGCACCACAGCAACAGCAGTGCTCTTCAGCTGCTGCAGTCCCTTGAATGGGGAACAGTCCAGCCATCACAGGATTGCTGGTCATGGATCCCAGCCTGCTTTGTCTCATCAGCAGTTGTGGACAGGCAGGCAGGTGCCTCTGACATGGTTTGTGCTTGCTTAGTGAAAATCAGTGTCTCTCCCGTGTCCTGGCTGCTGCAAGCCAGAAAGCTAAGCTGAGAGTGAGACAGCAGTGCTGTGTCTTTCTGTCCAGCTGGAAGTGAGCAGCTCCTTTGTGCACAAGCTCAAATGCCCCAGCAGAGTTTGTGGGGCCAGGATGGCTGATTCTTAAGAAAATGGGTTGTACAGTGACACAGACAGTAAAGCTGCAAGTACATCCTTCGCTTCACACTGGAAACTAAGAGGGCAGCTAATAAATACATTGAAAGTTTTATTGGATTGCTATTACAGGTGTGCCTTATGGTGTATTTCCAAATGTGTGTACTAGTTGACTATGACCCAAATTGACTCTTCCACCTTCTACATAATTAATGAAGTTGAAATGACTTAAGTACAAAGTCAAGTCATATTACTGAAATGGAATGTGTTGTTATTAACATGTTATCTAATTTGCCTAATGAAATCAGATGGTTTTAGGATGTTAAAGCTTTTTTATTTTAGATCTAATTGTCATTGTGTCTTCCATTATTAACTGAAAAAAGTTACAAGAATAATGTGTATGAACTTTTGGAATGATTGATTTAAAACTGAAAGCCAAAGCAAATTAAGTGCCTTATACTGATGTGATCTGACACCAATGAAGGACAGTAATAGTTTAAAGACTAATTTATTTAACCTTAACCTTATTTCTAGATCTGATGTTAAAGTAAGACAAAAAGCTTAAGCTAGAAGACAGGCATGCCCTATGTAAGTCTCACAGAAGTTCCCTGCATACAAACAGCTGAGTCACCTTGTAAACAATGTAGAAAGCAAATAAATTTTGCTTAATCTTCTCTTAACAGTGCAGCCTGGGGGTAAGAATTGGACTTACTCTGAAAATCTGGATGTTCAAAAAGTGACTGTTTAAGTGGAAATCAATGAACACTGAGCTATTTGTGTAAATGTGGTAATTGGAGAAGCAGGTGGTTGACAATTTGTAGCTGTTTGTAGGTCAATCTCCAGGTGAGCTGCCTGTGTATTTTTGCACATGTAGCTCCTGTAGTCTGTTTACAGTCTCACCTTCTGAGTTTAATGTCTTTCAAAAATGTCTTCTGGTCCTAAATGGGCTGCAGTAGGTCTGTGTTGCTCCCTCAATAGTTGCTAACAGTGTAGAGGTGAATTTTTCCTGTTTCTGGAGCATTTCCTAAAAGGCACTGAAAGAACACAGTTAAAAAACCTACTGGCCCTAATGGATCTGGCGAAAAACCTTTTATTACTCAGCCTTTTGTAGGCTCAGCTCCTCAGGCAGCACTGGCTTAAATGAACTGCACAGTTTATGACCAAGCTTCTTACAATACTGTGAAAACTGCTTTGAGTAAATCTGTAAGAGGGGGACTTCCCAGGAAATGGTTTGGAGCAAATGGCATTGATTAGAGAGGAGCACAGCACCAGCACTAGACACAGAAATTCCTTGAAGAAGTCCAGTGAATTGGCTGTAGTTGTCAGTTTGCAATATGTGTGTTTTGGATTGCTGAGGGCCTGCCATAACATGGTAAGTAAATCCAATAAAAGTGTAGAATAAGAGAGGATGTGCAAAGTGCTGAGGTGCAGGCTGCCTGCAGACAGGCCACAGCTTTGTGGGGTTGATGTGAAATCTCAGATCCACCCTCCGAGGGAAAGAGGCAGAGGTCAGAGCCTCTCTAGTCACTCACTCATTAGAAGGCTGAACAGGGCTATAATAAGTAGATATTAATTAGCACCTGATTTCTGTTTGTCTCAGAATGAATTGGCAGCTTGTAGGGAAATTATTGTGTTGGTGTTCAACACTTGATTTGCTTTTAGCAGCCTACATCTACGTCCCTCTCATGACAAAAGTTACAGTTTTTTACAGTTAATCCCAACGTTTACAAGTTAGAGTTTAAAGAAATTAATTACTTACCTCTGGTATAGTCTGTGGGTTAAAGAAAGCAGCAATACCAATTCAGTCTGGAGAATTCCTTAAAATTAGCTTATATGGAAAAGGTACTACCAGGAAATTTAGCCTAAAATGTCCAAATGTACCTTATTTTTGATGCACAAGTGTTAACTTTCATAAGAATTATTCAGAGCTCAGTTGAGGCATTTTAATACAATTTTCAAGAGTAGATAAGCTTTCAAGTTAGAATGAAAGGTGTTTAAACAGGTATTACTATTATGAAGATAAAGAAAATATCTACAGTATCCAACAGGAGTAAGTTTTCTACTGTCCATAATTTTAATATAATTTTGAAAAGTTGTCAAAATATTTTTACTTGCTAAATGAAAATTCCAACTCCACAAACTCCCCATGACTTTGAAGATCAGACAGTGATCCAAAACAGCAACTGTGGCATTAAAGAGGAAAACTTAAGATTGTGGGCAATTCCTGATCCCTAGGAGAGACTAAATCTGGAATGAACCTTCCTTGGCAAAGTAGTAATCCCAGTAGCTCTGCACTGGTTCTGTCCAGGTGCTCTGTAGCCAGGGATTGTCTCCAAACTCAATTTGGAGCTGAGAAGTCTTTGTCAGTGAAAGTTTTTTTTAATTAAAACTGGTAACTTTCCTAAAAAGTCAAGCCTCAGTGGAAAAGTGCATAAATGCATTGGTATATTTGCAAAGAAAAATCTTTCAAGAGAACTTCCCATTCAGCTGTACATTTGTTTTCAACATAGTGTAGGATTATGGCTTTTTTTAACATAGCTATTCATATATTCCAAGCTGGTGAAATTAATAGTTGTTAAGTTTTGTTCTGGTTTTACCGGTAACTATTTAAAAAACTTGAAATGCATTGAACATGGAAGGAACAGCTGCTATAGCAAATCTACCCCTTGATGCAAGTGGCATAAAACATGAGGAGGTCTGGAAACAGAGAAATGACTTGACTTTGAGGTAGGAAAACCCCAAACAGGTCCCATTAACAACCTGTTTAGGAAAAAGCAGGCCATAAAGAGAATGCTTTTGAGAAGGCTCAGGCATATGTTTTTCAATAAATTCAAAAGCGACATTGAATGTTGCATTTGCTTTTGGTGGAGGAGAGGAAGAAAAGCTGTGATTGGCAAAAGTCTGGGCTGGAATTGGAGCTTAATGCTCTCAGTCATGTTCTCCTACTCAGCTGAGGCTTGGAAGGCACTTGTCACAGTGTGTAAAACACACAGTGCCAGGGACACTCCCTTTCTCCACTCCACATCTGTTACCAGAATTGAAGTCGATTAAGTGTAAACAATGTACAGAAACAGTTAGGATGCAAACTGCCTGTCTTTATTATTTATTTATATGAACCAGAACATTAAATCTAATAGTGCTTGCAATGATGTCTAACTGAAGTTTTGTTTGTTATCTGTTGGCCTCAGAAAATAATGCACCCCTGAAGTTCAATTGTGTTTTGCTTAGAGGAGAAACATAACCCCTTGTACCTGTGGATTAGCCTATAAACTACAACAGCTCCTAAACAGACTTGTCTTTGACTTCAGTGGCAGTCTCAGGTGGGGGAAAGGTCTGTTTTCATGTCTTCTGGAAACAGCTGCACAGAACCTAAGATGGTTTTCCCATTGTTTTAAATTAACTATTCCGTTGTTTTGATGCACTTCTGGCAGTTACAGCATAGAGACATCTAAGCATAGATGCATCTATCTATAGAATAATTTTATAAAATACACTGGAAGTGAGAACGAGGAAAAGGAAAAGATGGATTGTAGTAATAGCATGAGGGGAGCCAGCTCATGACTTCAGTCTCTGTTTTCCTTTGAAATAGCACCTTCTACAACCTGGGTGAGGGTGAGCAGTCTTTATGTGGATTACCATCAAATTTTTCAATTCTGATTACCTCACTGTTTTCCCCTTAGGTGTGAACTGGGTTGTAGTAATCACTGAAGACTGACACCTATTCTATTTAGTATTTATTCAAAACTTTTAAATGAAATGGATGCTTTTCTTCAGTAGTGTTGACGGATGCTCCCAAATGAAGTATTTAAAAGGGGTCCAGAGATGATTCCTGCCCCACTTTGGACTGTAAAAAGCATGTGATGGTTGTGGAACCTGGTGAAATGACAGGCTGAGGAATTAATTGAGATTTTCCTGAAACATCTAATTACTGCAAGAGAGACGGAGATGACTATTGTAGTGGAATCCTTGTTTTGTTTTAAGACATAAATAAAAAATATCTCTGCATTTGTTAAAACACAAAAAAAAAAACAAACTCTAAAGTCATGGTTTCCTTATAGAATTAGAAGAAAACAGGAAAAAACTTAATGAGGGTCCTGGGAAGGTTGCTGTGGAAACAAGTAAGAGAACAATGAAAATCATCTTTGAGGAGATAGGTCAGGAAGGTTAGGTTAAAAATCAGACACATTTATTTATTGCCAAAAAAAATCTTAGGGGAGGATTTTCATTTTCCGTGGAAAAGTTCAAGAACAAAAAAAAGTTTATTTTCTGTATTAAATGTCTGTAAAACTGTAGTGGAATTTATGCCAAGGAAGCAAAATTGATGAACATAATAATTCTGTAATTGAGAAAAAATAGTGAAATGAATTTGAAGTTGCAATGATGCCTGGATTGGAGAAAATGGTCTGTTTTCTTTCTGCTCACAGCGTGTGCTCTGTGAAGAGCTTGATTTGCATGGTCAAGTACAGCAGTGAATGTGTGAGGAGTAGCCCATGACAAAATGCCTCCTATGCCAGTAAATCTGCTCTCTGCACTTTGTAGGATGGCATGTCTAGGAGCAGAAAATGGCATTGTGGCTTCCAAAGATATGATTCTCTGCAGCCAAGTTATGCTTTAGCAAAACTGAAATCCACGTCAGGCTTTTCATCAGGATATATCATGTGCCCATTTTTTTTATCCCCTGGTTGATGTGGCATAACAAGAACACCAATAAGAATGGTAAAAGAAAAAAGCCAGGCTATTCATAACACTGCTGCTCTGGCAGTGCCAGCTGAGAGCTGCAAGCATGAGTGCTGGCATGCCAGGATTGATGGGCTCTTACTCACCCTGTTATTGTTTTGTGCCTTTTTGCAAAGCACAGTGACCATAAATTGGCTCAAAGCTTCCAGAGCTTATTGCTATATCTGCTGTCAAGTTTTAATTTTGGATCTTGGTCATGTTGTATTTTTCAGTGTTTGCAAAGACTTGTTGGAGGAGTTAGGGATGTAATAGAAATGTTCTGCATGAAGAGGGGTCCCAGTAAAGGGCAGCAGGGTGGCATAAAGGAAAGATTGAATATCCTGGCTCGGAAGGGACCCACAAGGATGCTCATGTGTGAAGTAATTGGGTGCTTCTGCATAAATTAATTGGGTGCTCATGTGTACTGTAATTGCCAGTGTTGAACTTCATAAAGTCGGTGATTGTTGAATCCTTGGTGGTACTTTTCCTCCTGTCCCAGGGAGTTTAAACTTGATTGCTACATGGTCACTGTGGCCAAGATGGCCAGTAAGGGCCATGTCAGTAATGACACCCTCTCTGTTAACAAGCAGCAAATCACAGAGGGCACGTTTCCCTGGCAGGCTCCCTCCATCCCTGCACCACATTGTTCCCATCCAGGAGCTTTAGGGATCTCTGGACCTGTTTGTATCAGCTGTGGGCTATGTCCAGTTAACAGACCCACTCAGGGAGCTTTCCTCAAATCCAATGGGATAAATAGAAGCAAAACTGGGAAGACTTTCACTTTATTTCCCAATATTTCACTTCCTGTTTTACAATTAGGAAGAATTATATTTAGAAGGAAGTGTTAAATGGCATTCAGCATTCTGAGGTGGAGTTTTTCTAGGCAGTTGCTCAGTGTCTACAGACAAAATCCTCTCCCAGCAGTTCTTTGCACAAGGCTCTGTTGCAGCACAGACGTTTTGGTAATGAGATGAGACTTATTATGAGACTGAAATTTATTTCTTTGTTAAATTTATCTGTATAGAGCAGTATAAAATTGCTTACAGCAATCAAGATCCTGGTAGCTTGCCAGCTTTTTTTTTAACAGATAAGCAGTTTGGAAATAATTATTTTCCAATAGTGTCATTGAAGTTGAGAACATTTTTGTTCCTCCTACTCTTTCAGCTTCCTTTTTAATTAAGGACAGGGGGGGCACATTTCTAGAAATGTGTAATGAACAGGCTGTGAATACCAAGTGTGAATATTGTACTTCTTTCTCCTCTCAAGCATTCCCATGAGATGTTGCAACACTTAAGCAGAACAACTGCTGTACTGCTCTGTTCTATTTTTAGTGATATTTAAGGTATGTTAGAACCCATATCTACAGTACTATTAAGTAAATCTACCTATGCTTTATATGCACCTTTTTATTTAGCTGGGAAAGAACATCTATGCTCTAGAATTATATAAAACATAAAATTACGGGAAAATAGTTCATGGACATGTTAAAAGGCATTTCACACCTCTATTCAAGGTGCTTGTACATAAGTGCAAATTAGAGCAGAGATTGTAAAGAGCACATTATCTCCTCACAGGGTTATCCTGTGGTTTTTAAACCAACATTCTACCCCAGTTGCTACGTGGGGCATACAGTCACTTTGAGGTGCTGAAAGGGCTGCTGCCCTGCCTTTGGTAGAGACTGAAAGGGGAAAGAAGGGCTACAAGAAAGGGTTAAAAAAAAAAAAAAAAAAGACGACTGAGCAGGATATTATTTCTCGAGTTCAGTGACACACCTGCTGTATGTTTTTACTATTTTTTTTTTCTCTCTGAGTGAGCAAAGGAGAATTATTGGTAAGTTAAAAAATTACGTGGGCAGCCAGTCAGTTTCTAAACTTAGTAACTTTTCAAAATATATCGCTAAAGTCATGAATAAAAGGTTTTTATGAAAGCAACAGAGTTACAGGTAATATGTAGTAATGATTGATGAAACTGGGTGGGAAACAAAGCAAACAAAATGACTTTACTATCTTTGTTCTCAGTTAAGAATGCTTTGGATTATATGCGATGCAGTAGCTTTCAGAAGCAATGTCAAAGTGTGGCAGTTAACGAGATATTAATAGAAAACAATTCAGAAATGTTATTGATGCAAATGTATGGAGGCACCTGTTCTTTGGATTTTGTATTTCATTGACAGAGACAGCAAGGACAGGCTTCTTTACCCAATGGCCCTAGGATTGTTTTGGGCTTGCTTCAGAAGAAATTTTCCAGAAGAAAGATTTCTGTGTGAATCTTTTGCCAATTGAAAATCAGCCTTACTTTTCAAATTACAGATCTGCGATAACACAGATGAGCCAAAAGTGTAAAATGGATGAGAGAAGAAGTCAGAGCAGGCTCCAGGCAACATGATGAGGTTTTTGACCATCTTGAATAGGTTGGTAAATTTTTTGATGTTTCCTTTTTTGGATTAAATCCAGGAGCACCCATGAGTCCCTAAGGTACATGAATGGGAATCTTCTTCTGTCTCTGTGTTCCCTGAGCTAAGGAATCGGACCTATACTATGTCCTTCTAAAAGCTCAAATTAAAGACTCCAGAGCACTGGATTAGAAACTTCAAAGTAATCCCCAGGTTTTTTCCTGCATTGCAACCTGCCTTTGGGATTTAACTGTCATTTCCCCCTTGCATATCTGTCATTCCAAAACCGGCACGTCACCCTTCTTTCCAGAAGAATTACCTGTGCATAGTCATGCTGCCAGTTCTGAATAGCTCTGTGAGCTGGTGACACACACACCTTTCCCACTGGCACACTTCAGTCCCTCTGGTGCAAGTGCCAGCCTGTATTTATTCTAGTGGAACAGCTGTAAAAATTAACTACACTGACTCTTAAAGTATTTAGTTTATAGAGATGCTTTTTTTTCGCTGGACAAAATTACGCCTCCTTGATATGGCAAAAGCTATATCAAGGAGGAGATGTGAGCAGGAGATGGGAAGTGAACTGTTCAAAGAGCAGGCACTGGTTTTGCTTTCAGCTTTCTCAGTGACCCCAAGGGTGCAGTGCTGGCACCTGGCAGGGTGCCCTTCTCCTGGGAGGGAAGTGGGAAACAGAAGCACCACTGGGAAGGTGCAGAGCCTGAAGGGCAGGTAGAGGGTCCCAAAAGGGCTTTGGGGAGAAGCTGGCAGATATTAGGGGCGTTTGTGAGAGGTGGGTGGAGAGTGTGCTGTATGCTCAGGAGGCTTGGGCTTCATGGAAAACGTGGCATGGAGAAGGGCAGCGCAGGGAAACACAGCAGACATAGGGAGAGCTGAGCAGGGAGCTGCAGTGGTGATACCTGGCACACAGTGTGTGGGTAATCTGGGCTGCAGAATTTGCCTGTTGAAAAGCAGAATCCAGGCATGTGAGAAAGGGTTAGGGTAAAAAGCGCTGCAGAGTAAGGCTACATCTGAGACCCTCTTTTGGCTCCAGTAGTGTTTGTGAACAAGTGGTGTATGATGCTGTGATGCACAGGATGGAAGACACTGCACTGGGGTCACCCTGGGGGCTTGCAAGTGCCTCTGGTCCCTGGGTGTTTTCCTGGCTGCCTTGGCTTGGGAAGTCAGCAGGAGCGCTAAGACTACAAGCTATCCTGATTCTGGCAGGCTGCATCTCCTTGCTGATGGCTTCCTTAGCCAGAGCAATAAACACAGGCAGAAATACAGTTGTAGGCAGTCAAGCTTTGGCCTGACCATGACACTTTCTCAGCTGTAAGAATAATTTCAGAAGAGCAGACTAAGGGAAATATTTTTTGCTTAATAGGTTACAGTATCTCATCAGTCACCACACAACACACAATTTTATAAACTGTTGCACTTTGCCTGGATATAAATGGATTGTAACTGATAACCCGTAAAAAATTAATAGTTAGTTGTAAGTTTTTTTAATGGAGTAAAAAATATTGCAGTAATGAAAAAGCTGACATTTTAAGGACTGCTAAAGCAACAGATTCATCAGAAGAATGTGTTAGCAGAGCAGCTGTGTATACTCTTGGCTATATATGACAAAAAGAAGATTACAATGTTTTAGGATAAGGATAACCAAAAACTGGGGGTAACCAAAAGTCCAAGAAATTGAAACTGGGGCTATGTGAATTTTTAAGAGATCGAAATTGAAGGGAAGAAAAGGTGTTGCCTAAAAAAGTGTAAAGCCAGTACCTTGGCAGAGTTGCATCGCTGGATGCTCTTGATCTGGTCATTAGCTTGTATGGTAGATACTGTGCAAAATCATCTCACACAGGGTTGAATGGTCAGAGCAAAGATCTGAGCCTGTGCTGTTTTACTATGTTTTGCTCTTTAAGTATTTCATTGCCCATTTTCCATTCAAGCTAGATGGGATTTTTATAAACCTCAAAGTCGTTCAATTTTCATGAATCCCATTTCCCTCTGCCCTTCAGGAGGGGTGTAACCATTTCCTCATGACAGAAGGAATCACAGGGGAAGTCAAACAATGCATGGCCTAATCAATACTGGTAAGTGAATACCATTGAATAATTGATCTGCATCCTCCATGGAATTTTTCAGTGCAGCCTGTTACCATAATGAGTGGTTTGCACGGTAGAACTGCTCTAGACAGAAGATAAAGGCCTCTGGTGAAAATGAGCTTTTTTCAGATGTAAATACAGAAAATACTGGAATGAAGGACAATTTTTTTTTATTAGGTGGAACTTTCTGTATCAACACCACTACTTCCTTACATTAAGAAATGCAGTAAACACTGGAATGATTATTGACATTGTTTAACTGTACAATGGGTAGTTATCTCTGTTCCCCTTTCTTATTTTTAAAGACCTGTTTGCTGAATTCAACAGTAAAACCCCATTAATAAATAAATACTTAATTTTCCTTGGAGAGAAAAAAATAAGATAAACACTCTATTTTCTTGGGTAATTCATGGTTAGGAAATGAATGACTTGCTTAAAATCAATGTTAATAAATAATGTATAGAATTCTTTTCCAGCCACCCCATAAATACTAAGCTGATTGAAAGAAACAGAGAACATAGTAGTGGAAATATATCTTTGAGCAGTGGTAAGGTTTTATATGTACGTTCTAATTTATATGAAATTGATTTCACACTGGTGAATGGAGCCCTGCGTTGATCAAGTGAACACACACACCAGCAGGTGTTCACACAGCTTCCCTCTTGCCCAGGTGCTGCCCAAGGCCCCCGTTGTAAGGGTTTGTGGGATGCTCCTGTGCCAAGCAGACAGTCCTGCATGCCTTTGCAGGATCAGGAGCCACATATTGCAGCTGTTGAGGCAGCTCCTCCTGCACTGTGTGCATCCCAGTCAGCGCTCTTGCTGTGCTGAGCCTGGTCTGTGTGTGCCCTGCAGCGGGGTGGCCTGGCTGAGGCACAGAGGGCACTGCCCAGGGACTGCTGGCAGGCAATGGCTGTGCTGGAAGCAACTTAGAAAATAAGGGCAGGAGAAAGGATGACACTATTTATGTCATAGAGCTAACCAGTTTTGCCCTTTGGTGACCCAAGTAACTTCTGTTTGTTACATTATGTATAAGAAATGGTGTGAATATGGTCAGGAGGTTCTTTTCTGTGTCCTTGTTCCCACATTTCCAAAAAAGGGGGGGAGTAGTGTTATATAAGGAACAAACTGAATAAAAAAAATTGATATCTAGGTTTTCTTCAACCATATATGCACAAATCTTGCCAAGATGTCTGATTCTGTTACTTGAATCAATGTAAAACTAAATGTAAGGAAAATGATTCCTGACTGGCACTGATGAGCAGTGTAATGCATGGAACAGCCTGCGCTGTCAAAGAAGGGAGAGTCCCATGTGGCAGCCTTTGAAGCCAAGTGCAGTTCATCTTCTGGAACATGCAGAGCTTTCCTCAGAGCCAGCCAAACAAACACTGTTTTCTGAGGTACTTCATTTTTACAGTTGAAGGTGGATGATGCTGCCAGCAAACATAGGGAAAGCTGGCCAGGGGCTGCTGCTCAGGAGCTAGGTGAACATCAGTTGGTGGGTGGTGAGTGATTGCTTTTTCCCCACTCCTCTCCCATCCCATTGCACTGGGGAGTGAGTGAGCAGCTATGTGATGTTTAGCTGCCTGTCGGGTTAAACTGCTACAAAGGTGAAGGGCTTGTCTTCTTTTTCTTTGAAGATGGAATTAAAAACTAGAGAGAAAGTGTGAATCCCTTGAGATGGGAACCATGGTGCTGAGAACTGGGGATTCCTGTTTTCAGCCGTGGAAGTAGATGGTTGGTTGGGAGGGAAGGGTTGGTTAGGTCATCTCTGAAACAGTGAAGATGACCAAAGTGTGGGGTGATGCATCATGGATGAAGAGGGAGTTTCTGGGTTTTGGCTACAGTGACCCTGAAACTCTGAGAAGGAGGTGAAGTGTTAAAAAGAGGTCTGAAACCAGCAATAGTACCAAAAAGCTGCTAAACAATGCCGTATTGAAGAAAGGTAATAAATTGTGTAAGGTAATGAACAGATTTACAGACTTGGAAAATGGTGAAGAAGAAAAATGTGTTTAGGTTAAAAGCAAGCAATGAGTTTCTGGACAGGTATGAACATACATCCTGAATAAGGGAGAATGAGGTTGGGAACACTGCGTGAATGCCTGCTGTAAAACCAATCTCTCTGACTTGGAAACCTTCTGGAGGTGACATTAGGCTTAATTATGTGAGTGCTTGGGCTGTTTTATTAAAAAGTTTCAGCACAGTTTGTGAAACACTTGCTCCAGAAATCACTTCAGACATTAAGTGCTCCAAACTCCCCTCAGTCTGTGAATTTTGAATATGGCAGGCATGGGGGCCTTGGCCTGCAGGGTGCACTAACTGAAGAGAGGACTAATAAAAAATTCTGTGGGGAAAATGCACCAAAACCCAGTGATCTTGACAGTCTTGTGTTTTCACAATATACTTGTAAAATGGAATAGGGTGGATTCACACCCCTAGCAGTGCTAATGATGGATTGCCTTCCTGCACTGCTCTGGTTTTTGCCTTATAGTTTTATATGAAAAGGCATCTTGAGAGAGTGGCTATGTGAAGATGGACAGCCTTGTGCCTTTATTAGTTGTTCAGAAGATATTCTCAGTCTTCTAAGGAGCAATAGCATATGTTATAAAACAATAAAAGAGGAGTTTCAGAAAGGCTTGGGAGTCACCACAAGGAAATACAGTGGGCAGAACAGAGACACAGAGAAACGATAGTAGACAGTGAGAAACTCAAACTATAAAAAGTCAGTATAAGGACCAGAGGAGAGAAATTAGACTTAGGAAAAAAAGAAATGGAGATCTCTTTTGGAGACTGGGATTGGTGAGCATTCACTTTGGTGAGCCAGAGCTGTAGCAGTGCCTGCTAGCACAAGAGTCAGGTCAGTGAGTAAGGCTGTTGGGTTTGAGGATTCAGAGGTGGGAAGCTGAGATCACCTGGATACAGTGTCCCAATAATGTGATATGTTCCCCGTGGGGTAACCATTCAGTGGCAAAGAAGTTTTGTTAGAACTAACCATTCATTATATTACATTTCCAAAGGCTATCCAGATGTTTTCTCCTCACAAGTTTGTATGTCAGTCAATACCTGCGTATTTATTTCTTGCCCCAGAATAGTCTTCAGTGGTGCTCTCTATCTTTTGTTCTTGTCTTTTCCAATACTGGAATTACATTTAAAACCTAGGACATGCCTGACTTTCCATAGGTAAAAGCAGAACCCATTTCTGTTCCAAAGTTCAATTGTAATACTGATTTGGATCATTTTTGCTCTAATCTCTTTCTTGTCGTTAACTGAAAGTTCTCAAGAACAAGTGTTTTTCTTAAGTACTAATTACTGTATGATTCTTAATCACTGTTACTAATTACATCCTTTTCAAGCGTGGAATTTCTCAGCACCTCCATGCAGAAGTCAGTAGGAGGGTTATAGCATGATTGCTCTCTAAAGTGCAGTATTTCTATGGTTTCCATTTTCAAAGCATAAATTGAAGATGAAAGTTAGGTCTTTATTTTCTGTCATTGCACTTCTTTCACTTCAGTGTTCCCCTTTGCATGTGACAACCATGGCCCCAGACCTTAGCACACGTCTCATCTTAGTGACTCAGCCTTTTTATTTTATTTATTTACCTCTCTTATATCATTTTAATAACCTCTATTTCTTTCAAAGGAAAAATACCTGAAGCCCTACACTGTTACCAAACCCAGCAGAAATCAAATATCACAGAGGAATGCTAGGTGAAATTCTCAGAGAAATGCAGGCATCCGCATAGTTTAGATCACTGAAAGATCAATTTTATTACTTTATAAAGAGTAATATCATCAGCTACCTGATATTCCAGTGAGATAATGTCATGCTATGAGGCAACCACCTCCTCCCTAGAAGAGAAATAGGGAGGAAGATAGTCTTCACTTCAGCTTTCCTGTAGGCAAACCAGAAAAAAATCTGCAATTATGAAATTAATCTCCTATAGAAATAGGAGGTAGGATCTATGTATGCACATTACATCAAGATGGGGCTGATTGCAGAACAGTATTTTTGTGTCTAGGGTAATGCAGATCTGCAGGACTTGCTGAGTCTAATGAGCAAATTGCTGAGGGGATAAATCTCTCTTTGTTGAGGGTCCTCTGGAAGAAAGCCATTTTTCTCCCATTTTTCCAGGGAGAATGAGGCTTACGCCTTTATCTCCTCATATTTCTTATGAACATGATTCTTGTTTCCCTCTGGCCTCAGACAAACAAGGTTTTATGTGCCCTTATGTGCATCGTGGTGGGAGATGAGTCCCCCCAATCTCTCCTTAAGCACACCCTGCCCTGTCTTTTGCAAATGCTGCTCTGCAGGAGTTGGTGTCCCTGCAGGCTGGCAGGGGAAGGATGTTGTCACCTGGCAGCAGTCATGGTACCTCAGTCTCTGCTGTTGTGGATGGCACAGGAGTTTTGGTGGCCATTTCAGTCTGCTGCACCCAGCAGCTGCTGGCTTTGTTCTGCCTGCAGTCAGCTCTGCAGCATCCACCCTTATGGGAGGGATTGCAGAACTGACTGAAAAATCATTGTTTCCCCTTTCTCCTAAGGCAGACTGTGATAGAGGTTTAGTGAAACTGAAGAATTCCAGGCTGTTTGCCTCCAATGTCTTCACTGCTCAGTTGTTCAAAATTCAGCTTATTTCACTGGCAGTACCAGAATCACTGTCCTTCCCCATCCCATCAGCAAAATCAGCTTGTCTAAATGTGGATGAAGGTAGGTAAAAAGGGGAGTCTTTTAAATCCTTGTTTCACAGGAAAGTGGACACAAAAGGCCACAAGCATATTTTTCACCTTAAGAAGTTACCTTTAAATTAAAATTATTTTGTTTGGTTGGGTTTTTTTTCTGTCTGGGAGTGTGTTTTAGAATGTAGGGCTTTGTTTGTTTTTGAGTGGTCTGTAGTCCCTGAGAGGGATTTGCAGTGCAGCTGCTGAAAACACCAGTCAGTCTGACGGCATGTCAAGGAACATAATTAGATATTGAGACAGGTGATGTGAGCATTGTTAGAGGCAACTTGGAAAACTGCAACCCGGGAAACTCCTCCCTAGCTCAGGAATAGGTACAGTCGAATGTTTCTCATGGGAAAACCATGCAGGGGAGAATGTTGCATGTGCTGGTGTGTCTGGGGGTGTCCTGGTGTGAGCTTCCATGAGAGCATTGCTGAGGTTTCATGACACACCTCACTGCACTCAGCCAAGGGGAGCACACTTGGGAGTGCCATCCCTTCATGGGAGAACTCAGCTGCTGTGCCTCGTGGGGCCTGGGAGATGCTTGGAGATGATGGGAGACTGTCCAGCTACCTGGATATCACCATAGTCCTATTAATCTTACTTGCTAAGAATATGTCTTTATATTGTTGACAAAGGACTGTCTTTTTCTTTTTTAAAAAAAAGTGATAAATTTTGAAAAAAATGTTAATTTATACAGATACTTATGAAAAAGAAAATACTTTATGATATTAAGTGCTTCATTATTTGCAGGAGTCTCATTTGAAATTTCAGATGAAGCTCTTCATCTTTCTATTTTTATTTGTATATGATGCAAGTTGACATCACTTGTTTCAAATTACACTGAATTAAGTGACCCGTCCTCCTGCTCTGCAGATGTATTATCCTTTCTGATGTGCAAGCCTGACAAATTATAAAGTACAGAATTTTCTGAAGCAAAGAAGAAACCACTTCAGACTGAATTTTGGTGGTGTTTCAAAGTAGGTCTGGGGCATTTTCCTGTGTAGGCAGAAACCGGGAAATAACACACAAAGATATAACAACCCGCCTGTGAAATACAGGCAGATTCAGTGGTTTCATATAGCTCAGACGTTGGCAACAGGATCTTTGGGTGATTGGACTCTATTTCCTAGATGCTGATTCCATTTTGGATCAGTAGTTAAGGGGTGATATCACTCCTCTGTGCAGAGCCAGAATGTTGCTATTTAAACAATGCATGTGCTATCACACAAAGTTTTGAAAATCCTGCAAAACTAAAGTCACAGACTTGAGTGCATCTGTGAGACTTGCCAAAGAGCAAGTGTTCAAAGCAGGCTGTCACTTGCTCTGTGTTCCTGTCAAGTACTCCCATGGCATTAGATGGGCTAATGCTACATTGGTTGAAAGCAAGGGAAGGTAAAATTAGAAATAACTTGAAATGACACTTCAGCTGACTCAGTTTCCTCAGAGTGTTGAGCCTGTGTTTTGTCATCTTATTTTACTTTCTCTAAAGGGAACAGAGTTGAACATAGTGAACATAGTTGAAATGTCTCATATTGTAATCAAATCTCACTTGTTTCTGGAATGGCCAAGCCTCTGTGGAACTAAGAGAAATTAGGAAAGAATGTGGCAGAGAGGTGTGAAAAATATATATGATTAAAGGCTTACTGTCTTTGATGAAAAAGGTTCAGTGTGAACTGTAGAGTCAGTACCTACATCTTCAAAGCCTGTAATATGAAATAAAACTAAGTTCACCATTTGACAGGGAAACTTCCTAAGAGATGTTGTCTTCTGAATACCGATCCCAAGAATGAAATTAAAATCTCCCTTGAAATAGCAGAACTGTGCAGCAGGCAGGAATATTTATGCAGTTTGAAAATAAGTAAAAAGAATCCTGAAAGGAATGGCAGATATAATTTTAGGAGAAATCTATTAGCACACAGTGCTAGCTAACATATAAGATCTGTGAGTAGTTTAATAAAACCATTGGCAGGGGAAACTGAAGTGCTGAATGTACATTTTTATGAAGTCTCCATGTTGTGCACACTTGAAAGTGATTGAGGGCAACAATGAAAATGGAGCAGTAGTTCTGCCAGTTACAGTTGCAGACATGGCAGGAACAATGCAGTGCTCAGTAACATCACCCAAACCATTCACTCTCTGGTACGCTGTTGAATTGAAATCCTCTCATCCTCCTGTTCCTTTAGTACTGCCTGATTTCTTATTGTTCAGAATAAAATAAGGATTTAAAACGTTACAAATGCCAACCAGCTGGTCACTGGTGTGTTTTCCAATACTGATTTTACTGTGGAAAGCACTAGAGCTTAGTGTGACCTGAGCAACGTGGTGAACCCCATATCTGACCCACGGTGGGACCAGGGTGCTCCTCTGCAGCCTGAATTATCCCAAAGTGCTAAGGATACTTGCATGCTAGGGTATACTGCTTTGTGGAAATACTCTGGAGATGCTGAGCAAGGAAAGCTCAATGCCTCCTGGCCAGGCATGCTCTAGCACCATTTTCTTTTCTGGATTTTGTTTTTTGCCTATTGTTGTGAGAGACCTAAAAAAGTACTCAGTTGAAATAAAGGTAACATAACAGATAATGCATTAAGATATGTTTCCTTTTATAGCATCTCCTATTACATGACTTTAAAATCCCACAGGAAATAACTGTGTCTGAAAATTTTAGTAAAACTTGTTCCTTAATTTCAGTTAATATGGCACTGCTGTGTCATACTTCTGAACTGGAAAAACGTCACGGGTTATTGGTATTCAAGTGACTGCACCAAGAGCGCCATCCTTACTTTAAATTCATATCTGATAAATTCTTGAGAAGTGATTTCAAAATTGGACTTGCCTTGTGTATTAATTAGGATTTGCTCTCAACTGTTCTCATAAGGCTTGTGATGAAACAAATCGTTCCTCTGGGCCAGATGGTGCCTTTTGTCAGGTTAACTAAAATACTGTGTCTGCTCTATGGGAACAGTTATGTAAATAATTAATTTGTCACTTCTTTGACCAAGCTAAGAAAAGCAAACAAAAAAACATCTACAAAATCTCTGCCCAAAACTTTGAAAATTGTTTATGGAGCTGCTGGATTAGATTCAAATCCTTTGGCTCTGGTGGATTTGTGCCTTACTGTCGAGATTTCCCTGGCTCCTGTGGCATCTTTCGTGGAGCAGAATGACATTCCAAAGCGCAGGAAGAGAGAGTGAAAATGTAATCACAGGCAGAACACTGGCACTGGCCAGGAGTGGCTTTGGTTTTGTTTGTTTGGAGAGCAGTATAATTTTAGCCATGTAATTCTTTCTCCCTTGCTAGTGGAGAGCTCAGCAGTTCCCAGCATGAGAGCCTTTGACTGGAAACATTTTTAAAAGCAAATGAAAGGAGGTGAACTTGTTCTCTGGTAGTGACAAGCACTGTGCTGATGCAGAGCAGCAGAGACTTCCACGTGGTGGGACTTCTACCAAAGTCAACGTGATCCTGCAGGTGCATCACTGTGTCTCTGTAAGATGATGCTTCAAAAAGGCAAATGATCCATTACAATTTACTTTCCCTCTCATCTTTCTGGAAGCATTAAGTACTGTAATTTATTATCTATCAGCCTTGCAAGGCAGAAGCTGGAGGCTAATGCAGAAAAATATGATGAAAGATTGAAATTCTTTTCTCTCTTTAAAGATTAAGAAAGAACCTCTAGCCCTTGTTCCATCAGAGCAATTACCTTGTGCCTCTTCAAGTTATTGTTTTAACCTCTGAAATGCTGAGGAATATTCTATTAATCAAATGTCTTTCAGGGCAAAGGGATGTGTCTTTTGTAACTGATCAAGAAATCAGTTAATTTTTATAATCCTAGGTTTCTGTCATAAAAGTGGTTGCATTAAAGCATGAACCAGACTTGTCTGGAGATGACTGTTGTAGAACATTTCCCTCACATCTGTGTTCACACTGGCTCCTGCACTTTGTCTCAGTTGCTGTGTGAACACTGCACCATAGTGCTAAAGGTGACCAGAGGAAAGGTGTTTCATCTCACTGCTGCAACAGCAAATTTTCTTAGGAGTTTCAGGTGCAGTGAACTTTCAGGGGACTCACTCTCTTCATTAAACTGCAGGTTATTTGTGCATCCCAGTTCTTTCTTGGAGGTATTTTCTGTTTCCTACGCATTGTTTCTAGTAATTGTTCTGAGAGAAGTACCTTCCTCCTAATTTCCACTCCTGAAGGTTAAGAATGAGGTCCTTACATGCTGCATGGACCCAGAGTACACAGACCAAAAGCAGTGCATTTGGCTAACAGCTGCATAACAAAGTTGTGGTATTAACCCTCCCAAGTCTCCATGGAGCCCCAAGATTAAGCAAAAAGTAGAATAAACCAGCTAAGTTACAAATTTGAGGAAGCTTGAAATACTGCTTATGGAAACTCCTCATTCACAGTGTTGGTGTTGGCACTCAGAATGACATTTGTTACTTGAAGGTCTGATATACAACCATCTGTTAGCAGAACAACCTGCTTAAGTGCAAGTAGCTTGATAACACCCTGCACCAGACATTTGCACAAGGTGGTATTTCCTGAGCTCCACTCCCCTTCTTGCATCTAATGAATAATGTAAGCAGTGTTTTTCATTGCTACTCACTGTTCAATGAATGGCAGAATGATGTGTGACCTGAATAAATATTTAAGTCTACTAGTGTCTGTGAAATTTTCTTTTTGCTATAAAATGCATTTAAGAATACACCAGGCAATTCAGAAAGGTTAAAGCAGTGAACTGGAATTGTCCCAGAGTACAGGATGGAAAACGTATTTGTAGTTTACTCAGCCTCTTCTTTAATGTAAAGGCTAAACAAGTTTGTGTTGAATAATGACATCTTCATGCATTTTAAGTTGCAGCTGCCTTTGTTGAGTGCCAGCGAGGCTCTATAAAACAATACAGAAGTAGTAAAATAGCGTGAGCAGTTCCGTGTGCTGAGCTGCACGCACAGGATTAAAGAAAGCAGCAGTGGGAATAGGCTCAGCATGGCAGACTGGAACTTTTTGCAGTTAATGCCAAGAGGAGGATGGGGAATGGGCACTTTGCAAAACAGGAAATGGGATAAAACTCTCATCTAATTGTGGAAGTACAGTGAGGACAACTGTCTTACCTGTTTCAATGCTTAACTAGGAGTTTTGTTCAGGATGGGATGTTTCTGACAATGGTGCACTCTGTGCTAAGGCTAAAGCTGCATTTATCTTAGACCCTTTGAGCTTTGCTGTTGGTACTTCATTGGCTTTGATGCTTGTGCCACAAGAAATGTTTGCCTTCGTGGTTTATAGGTGGTGCAGGATGCTTCTGATGAACGAACCGAAGGTCTGTTGTGTGGGTCTGTCGGTGTGGCGGTGGGGGGAAAACCACTTCAAAAAAAAAGAGAAAGGGTTTTTTTTTTTTTTTTTTTATATATATAGGTTTTGGGCTGGGGGCCCCCCCCCCCCCTCCCGCCCCCCCCCCCCCCCCTCTGGGGGGTTTAACCCAACCTCTTTTTTTTTTTTTTTATGAAATACCCCACACCCCTGGGTCCTTCTCTGCAGGTGGTTGATGCATCATCTTGCACAGCCCTCCTTCCCCATGCTCATTCTTCATACAGGAACGCAGAAAGTGAAAGATAACTATACTAAACATTTTCTATATCCTGCTTTACTTGATTTTTTTCCCAGTGCTTCACATTTAGTTTGTTAAAACCTACAATTTTCTGAATACTGCTCAAAATAGTAGAACTTCTTTCCTCTAAAGGGATTTTTTGCATCTTGCAATTCTTAATGTTGTTTTTACTTGTCTTAATGCCCATTTTTGGATGGATTTTATGCACTTGAGATGCACAGTGAAAGCACAGCTGCTAATTTGTTCTGGCAAATTGGCTGGAAATTGCCAGGTACTGAGCACTCCCAGACGTTTTAATGGAAAGTTTTGGCTGGACTGTCTCAAGGGTGTGCTTATTTTGTTTAAACTGGTTCAGTAAGTTCTCATCATTTGAGAAGCTCTTGGCCTGTTACCTTTTCAAATGTGCATTCAAACCCATGCCTGTCTCTGGTTAGTATTTTTAATTCACAAACACTAAGTAAATTGACCAGTTCTAAAGTACGGTAAGAGTATTTGCAATTGATGGTATTTTTAAAAAGCAGGAAAATCAAGATTTGCAGTATTTTATTATAAATTTCATAATTATTATTGTAAGTTTTCTGTATTTTATTTCTCTTAAAACTACATGCATAAAGATAGGTATGCAAATTTGGGTGCATTTTGATATTTAAGGAAGAAGGTATCCAGCTTGGGAGTGGAATCTGAACACTGTGTATGAATGCCATAGACTGCATGGGAGGAGCAATCTGCAAAGGCATTTCAGAGCAGCAGCACTGAAAGCAGAGTAACCTGGGGTTAAGTGATGGGCAGACTGGGCAGTGTATTAGTGCAGTTCCACATCCATGGAAGGTGTCTGTCCATGGGGGATGTTCCATTCAGACCCTGTCTGGAAAGCAGATAGAGATGGACTTGAGCATGGCATGAGCAATCAGACAAGGGCAGCTGTCTCAGTCAGCAGAACTCAAAGAACAGCCCCTGGCAGGGGTATGACTGCCTTGAGTGCTTGGTGTGTCAGTAGAAGATGCTGGCTGTGGTTACAAACCTGTGGTCCAAGTTAGCCAGGGTTTAAGTAAATTCTTGGCACTGTTGAAATCAATAGCAAAACTTCCACTGACTTTTACTTAGAGCAAGATTTCTTCTCTCATTTTTTCTAAGTACAGAGAAACAGTAACTACAAAGGCCAAGGTTTTCAAAGTTACCAGAAGGATTTAAAGTGCCCTGAAAACATAAATTGTGGGTGTTTGTCTCCCTTGGGCAGCTCTTGCAGTCTGCATTCTATGTTAATGTGAAACCCTGATGAAATATTAAGGACTCTCAGAGTGAGGACACGCCACAGTGACTGCATATGGATTGCTGAACTGGCCATTCAGCAGGGGCCAGCCCTCACCTCTCAGTGCACAGATCCAGGGCAAGAGATTTGCAGCTTGTCTGGCAGTGGTATTTCCCTTGCAAAAAGAGTATTTGAAATGCAGTATTAGCAGACATACAAAAATTGTAAAGGAGGAGTACACACAGGTACCCCTAGGGTTGCTGACACTGAGCTGCCAAAGAGTACCAATAAATTGGGTAGAATGATAAAGTTCTTTTTTCAGACATGAAGGCTTTTTGAGCTTTCCAACAGAAAACCAGGCAACATTCTTAGTTAATGAAGTGTCAGATTAGAGCCATGGCACAACCTAATTAAGCACTGGTCTCATGAACATGCTGGTAGTAGCTTCTGAAAACAGATTCCCTCCTCCCTGCTTTGTTCTAACCCATGTATTGGTGTTACAGGGCAATGCTTGGTCTTCAGAGCAGCACAACTTGTGTTTAGGAATTTGATGGGCACATAGGATGGGACTGAGCTCATCTCTGAACTGTAAGAAGTGTATCCATCTGCTTGAGATTATAAAGTATCCTAATGCTGCCTATGTTCTTTAGAGCAAGGTCTTAATTTCACCAGTTCACAAAAAACTCTCACATCTTAACAAAGAGCAGCAAGGAACCCAAAGAGAGGAATGTGGCATGTGTGTTCGTTCCTTTGTTACAGGGCTCATAAAAACGTTCTTGTATTATTACAAGAGAAATAGGAAAGCCAACACTTCAAAGTTTTGTGACTTATCTGAATCAGTCTTTGCTCTATGCTGCTCTCAGGGTTGTAGATGTTGTTTGGTAAGTTTTTTTCACACAGAGACTTGTTTGTTAAGAAGAGAGGAATGGAAGATTCCCCACAGTATCACAGGGAATGAGCCAAACAAATGTTTGTGCTTGGCTGTTTGAAACGGGTGCTATTCAAACTCTAAAATAGCTGCAACTTTTGTTTTTTGCACAGGAGTGAGCTTTATAAGCAATATGGTCACTATCACTCTTTGTCCCAGACTTGAGCAACATCCTCCAGGCCAAGTCTGACCAGGACATTGTTCTCCTGCCGTGGCTGAGTTGCCTCACCTCTCAAGAGTATGGCATTTTGTTAGTCATTCATTTGCTGACTTTGTATTTCTTCTATTGCCCTCTCCACTCCCAGTTTCAAACTTTGAACAAAGCTAATAGTTTCTGCTGCCAAACCTCCAAGAGAATAAAATGAAGAGTCGTGGAACTAGGAAAATGTATGAAAAAGCCATTTCCCTTCTGTTCTCTCATTCGTGCCAGAGGATTGTGGCCTTTGACTGTCAGACCCCAAGGTGTGAATTCAGACAGACAGCCTGTACCAATATGCATTTGCATATTGTTCTGTACCACAGAACAGGAATGGTAAATGTACAGTTTCACTTCCCTCAGCTTCTTCATTGAGGTCAGGAAGTTAAGCAATGTGTGTTTGTAAATCCCATCCATGTCTTTGTAAAAGGGGAGATATTTACTATTTGTTACTTTTGTTCATAGAGAAGAATTGAAAAATAATCATATCTGAAGTACCTAAATGATAGAAAATTGGTTTTCTTTTTTGTGTGCTTGGATTGTATTTTTTTCTTTTTATATATCTATTGTTCCAGCAATATAGCTTTCTTAATTTATATAAATTATCAAGAAATTGGAACTATCTTAGAAGTTACTAAGACAGACTAATTGAACTAAAAATTCCTGCAGACCCTAAGCAACCCTGAACTAAAATATTTGTGTTAAAAGTCCCATTAGAGCAAATCCACAGATGAAGTGAAAGTATGCATGAGTTAGACATTCAAATATTGATGGTTCTGTATTTACGAAACAAAAAATACAACAATCTGAACAAAGAAATGTCCTAAAAGATTTCAGTTAGAAGCTCCACATGAATTAAATGGAACTAGTTGGAATTACAAAGGTGATAAAACTGTGAAATCTGAAGTGTTGCTGCTTCCAGGCCTTGTACTTGCTGACTTCAAATGTTGCCAGCCTGGCAGAGTGGGGTAGATCAGCTTTAATCTCTGGAATGCCCCACGGCTTGGATCCTTTCAATCTATACTGCAGAGAGGGAATAACTAATTCCTGTGTATCTTGAAATTAGGTTTTAAAAAATACAATTAACATGGGTGCCAGCTACTGAACAGGGATGTTTTATCCCTCCAAAGAAAGAAGGATTAAGGATAAGTACAAAGAAGTGTTGCCAATGCCTCCTTTCATTTTTTGGGCTTGTCTTTGTTTTTGTCTTTGTTTTCAGATATGGGTAACCTAAGAGCTGCAATTAAGAGAGCAAAGAGGAAGAGAGGATAAACTAACAAGAGCAGAGGTTAAATTAACATAACCACTGTCACTGAATGGAGCCACCTGAAAATTCACAGCTGCCAGAAAACTTCCTGCTGCCAGAGGGAGACAGTAATTTTGACAGTCAGTTTCTGGCTGATGTTCTCCGTTTTGGGTAAGTGCGTATTTTATTGATTTTATTGAGATAATATTTTGTTGTGGGGTAGGATCACTCAACTTGGGGAAAGCTGTGTGCCATGTGGGAGAACTCAACAGATGTGGCAAAAGAGAAATGCTTCTGTTCAATTAACAAAGGCATCAAAGGTTTTAAAATATCAGGGCCTATCCCCACTTTGGCAATTCTTAACACTGATGCTACTGATAATTAATTTCTTTTAGCAGGAAAATGATGACGTGATCAAGAGAAGGAGATTTCTGTCATGCAGATTGTCCTAACAGTGATGAGGGCCAATGTCTAGAACTTTTACTGGAAGATTAACATCACACTTAAAGGTGTGATATTGGGTTTGTACATTGCTGATAGGTCATTTTTATGTTTTTATGTTAATTTACCAAATTAGAATGTTTTGTCATGTAGAGAACTGTAAAATGCAGAATTACAGGGCATATTCTCAGGAAAGGCACGGGAGCAACGATTTGGTTTGACAGCAATTTTTGTTTTCTAAAATACATCCAACTGCATGGCATTTTATTTTTCTGCCAGATTGATTATGCACCTTCCCATCTCCCCCTGCCATCACTAGCGTTATTTTATCCAGAGATGAGCCTCCAGCTGGGCTGGCTGTGCCCAGGTGAGCCATGCCAGGGTGTTGGGCTGTGCCTGCCTGCTCTTCCTGCTCCACACCATGGTTCCAGCACTTCTGTTTCCTGCGGTGTGTGGCATGTCCATTCCACTTCCATGGCAGACATGGAGATGTTAGAGCAGTCCTCTGTATAGCTTGGGCAAAGAACAACTCATTTTACAGCCCAGAGTGTCACCAAAGCCACAGCTATGCTTGGTTTGGTATGCAGCATATGCTCTGGGGAAGTACCAATGCAACCTCCCAACGTGGAGGGAACAATGCGCCGTGCCAGTTCCCTGGGCCATGTTGGAGGGTGTGTTCTTCTTTGATCTAGAGTGGGTTGTAGATAAAATACTCTGATTACAGCATCCCAGAATGGGATTGGGTGGAATTGGATTGGAAGGGGCCCTAAAACTCATATCATTGCATAGGCAGGGACACCTTCCAGGAGACCAGGCTGCTCAGAGCCCCATCCATCTCCATAGTTGTATGGAGACCTCCCTCTGATTCACTGTGTGTGATGATAATCACAGCTGGTGTCATTTTTATAACATTTACACAGTTCTAGGGGATGATATTATTAGTATTATTATTGTTTTGTTCTTATGAGGTTTTTTTTTCTTGCATAACTTCCTGTGTACTACTGTTTAACTTGTTGCTGGACTGTCAAAGAAACTCTCAAGGGAAGGTGGCACATTTTTTCTGAGGCCAGCTGTATCCTAGAAGGAAAATAAAAGTCTCTATTCATTTTTAAATTGATTTAAAGATCCATTGGGAAGAAACTTTGATCTCAATTGCTTTTGTAAGTAAAACCAACTTCTCTTGAGTGCATATTCCCATGGCTTTCTTCAGCAGCATTTACTATGGTATGACAACTGAGAGAGATAATTTAGTTAGACCTGCATGTAGCAAGGCTTTGTTGACAGTTAAATTGTCTCAGCAGTAGCTCTAACACATCATTCAAAGCAGTCCAAGGTTCAGTCTCTTTCTGCCTGTTAGCTGGGTCTTGGTGATGTTTATTATTGGACACTTTGTCTTGAAATGGAGATAAGTGTTCAAGAAAACAGTTTGGTGATGCTCCCACTGAAACCCTTTTCCTGCATACTGAATTACACTTATCTGTATATACTGAACTGATATCTATGTATACTGGACTGAAATACTACTTTTACAGTTTGTTATGTTTTTTTAAATTACAAATGACTCTTTTAAATAATTTCAATATTTAGAAGAAATCATGCTTTGAAAATTATTTATAACTTTGCAGAGCAACTTCAGTAGAAAATAGACAGGATGTTTTGTTTTAACATCCAGCAAGGCTTTGGGTGACTTAATTATCATCAGATTTATTCAGCTGGGTTTTACCTCAGTGAGGAGAAGCTGCTGCTGCCAGGGGTGTCCTGCACAGCACACTGGAGAGTTCACTGCTACACACAGGAGCACTTTTACTAACATGTTCCCTCCTGTTGCCAGGACTGCAGATAGCAACAGCAAATGATTCCCACCATCTTCCTGTGACAGAATTTTTAGGAGGCTTTCAAAGTGTCCTGACTGGGTGGGCATCCAGGTCGTGTCTTCTGCTCTGTGTTTGCCAGATGTTCTTATAAGAGAAAATGTTCTCAAACACCTTTATTAATAAGAGCTTTCCAGCAAGGCTGAATTCTTGTATTAATTACAGTAGTAAGTGGTGTCAAGAAACCCAAACCTAAATGATTTGAAAACTTGTAAAGCAGCTTTAACATTGCTTTCAAATTCACTTTTAAACTAATGCTGTTTCTAGACATTTACTTTGCATATATAGAAGAAATAATATGAAAAAACAATATAGGGAGAAATTCTGTACATGGAAAACATAGTTTGCTTCATGGATATAGAATTAGTGGAGAATTAAATCAGGGATTCTTTTTACAAATATATTTGAATTTTGCAGCAGGTTTCAGAAACACTGTGTTTCTTCATAAATTATTCACTTTATCAGTATCATGACACTATATTCACTGTTCTAGAGTATGTCACAGTGTGTTAACAAGATTGTTTGGCTTATTAAATTTATTCATAAGGATAAGAAAAGAGTGCAAACCAGAAAATTTTGCTGAGCAGGATCTTTTGGTGAGATTTCAGTTTCTCTGATTTTTTTTTTTTTTTTAAAAGCAGAAACAAGGAGTCCCTTAATATTCTGCTTATTGAGTATGGACAGCAGCTGCAGGAACAGCAGTAATATGAGCAGGGCCAGTCCACCAGAGTCTATAGACTGACACAGAGCAGAAAACATTCCTTTCATTATTTCTGCTGTCTTCCTTCTTAGCTTTTTACTCCCTCCATTTAATGGGAGATAGATCTGAAACACACAAGGGAAATAAACAGAAGGACAATGATAGAAATAACAGACAATTCTTGATAATAATGGGGCTCTGAAGGTACAGCGTGTTTGATTTATTGTGATGTCTTGTAGTAAACTTGGATAGAAAACACTGCTCTTGAAGGTTTTTTAATCTTTCTTATTTTAAAATCTGAATGAAAGTTAATGGAAACAAAAAAATTCTGCTATCTGCAATGTTATCCCCATATTTTAACATCCTAGATGGTGGACTCAGGAACCTCTTTACATCATTCTTCAACTATGGTACCACTTTGGGCTTTATAGTAACGAAACTGTTCCTTGTTTTTTTCAGTGATAAGTGTTCCTCCTTGTTTATTTTTCTTTATTATTTTTAGGGCAGTCAAATGCTCCTACTTGTGCTATTTCCCCTCCCTGCCCCCCAAATCTCTCAGTAACAACTTCTGTTCAGTACATGGGAGGAATTCAGGCAGAGCCCAATTGCCACACCATGGCAGCTCCTGGGCTGCTGGGAGTGACCACACCTCATCCACTTGTGAGGGGTTGCAGTGGGAAGTGTTGGTGCCCACAGGTTCCTGGTGGAGGCAGGAAAAGGTTCAAAGAGGTGAGATGACCAATGGGTTAATAGTCAACAAGTCACTTACTGGCTGGTTTTATTTGCCTATTATCCGCTTTTGCCACCTTTTATTATTTTTAAGCATTACCTTATAGCACATGATTTTTCCTACCTTCAGTTGAGCATCTTGTTCAGTTTGCCTTTATTGCTCATTACTGGCCAGTTCAGGAAACATCTGTCTTCTGGAGCATCAAGTGATGAGGCAGTACACAATCAAAGCAGAGTTCAGTACATTTGAGGTATTTTATATTCCAAGATTTCCACTAAAATATCATTTAGAAATTATGTTCTGCTACCTCTAAAGTATTTTCATCTGTCCTTCATCTGAAATCAGTGTTTACATGCATTGGCTCTCTACTGACCACTCCACCAGTTTCCTAATTTGTTTTGGGATATATTGTACTGCTTACTTCATTATTTGTTGACTTGTGACTCTTCTAAAAGATACAAGGATTAATTTGATAAGATGCTGGGTGCCCCAGTGCACTATCTCCAAATGGTACTGTGGCACAATGATACATTGCTTGGATCAGTAATTTAACCTATACCTGTGGGTTTTTCCTGGGCTTCTTTCCAAACTGGCATGTTCTCGTGGAGGTAACCAGATCAGAGCCACTCTGGATGCATGTTTATGTGATATGGAGTTGGTGTACTTAAAATTTTGTGATTAGACACAGCACAGGAGTGTTACCATTATTGAAAAGCCAATGCTCTTTGCAACCAGTATTTTCAGAGTTGATTACTATTATTGTAACTATTCAGAGTAATTCAAAAACATGTGAATGAGTGTAGTTTGGGCACTCAGACTGCATTAACAATACCCTGCAGTGACTCCATGCACTGGCCATATGGCTCTAATTAAGGCATCTCAGTATTTGTGTTTGCACACTAGAGAAAGAGAAACAGATCTGTCTCGGATGATAATTTAATCCTCCTCTCCACAGTGCCACTTTATGCTGTAATTAAGGATATATATGCACATCCTAACTGTGCATTTCCTCTTTTACTATCGATGGGTTTCTTTTCAGTCCAAGCTCAAATCCAGCATCTAACACGTGAGTTGGGTATAATTGTAAGGTTAGGTGAGGCACTGTATGGCACACTGGCAGCACAGTGCCAAAGCAGACCCCTGTCATCAGCCAGCTTCTGCCAGCAAACTCCCAGGATCTGGCTTTGTCAGTGTCAGATAAGAAAATTTTAATGAAAACTAAACTAGTGTTGACACATAATATTATCAAATAATGGTTGGGGTTTTTCTTTTGACTCTTTTGGTTGGATTCATCAGTGTACTCTGACTGTATTCAGTATCAAAATCAATAGTCTTTTTTCCATCTTCCTACGTTTCCCTATTCTTTCATCCTCTGTTTTTGCCTCACACTAAGACCACTGATGATCTGCTTCATCTTCCCCACAGCTCACATTCCTTTCATCCTCAGCTCTGCTGTTTTCACTGCCAGTCTCATTTTCCCAGCCCTACTTTTTATTTCCCATCTTCACTACTGTGTTGTAAAGGAACAAGCAACTTTTGTAAAGAAATATTTTGGACTGATGTGTATGTTTTTTTCCTTCTGTTGTAAGATTGCATGGCCTCATCCATTCAATTAGAAGTTTGACTTTCCTGTCACATTTTTCCTCGCTCTTGTTCAAATTGTGGCTTTCTTCATTCTGCAGCTGGCAGAGGAACTTCTGAGTTGAAATGCCAGTGTAGTATTCTTAGAACTAAAGCTATATTAGAGAAATTTAGTATAACTAGTCTAATTTAGTCTAATTTGTTTTCTCTTTAAGCAGGTAAATGGGTGACTGTAGTTTCTGTATTTTTCATTGCAAAATGTCCCCAAATGTTGAAATACCATTATGAAAGCAGCTTTCAAAGCATTGCTGCTGCTGCTGCTACTGGTAGTGAATTACTACCACTAAGAAAATCAATACTGGCATATGATTTTCTAGAATGCAGTTGGCTGACTGATCCACTGCTTAAATAAAGACATAGGTCTAAACTAAAGTCCATAATAGCTAGAAATGTCTGCTGATGTATTTCAGGACCACAAAAGAAAATTAGAGGACTTTGAAGTGTGGGGGCAATGTGCCACTTATGTAAGTAGTTACGAGAATTCAGGGATTTCTTTCCTTTTCTCCCATTCCCCAAAATTCTGCTGTGAGTAAATAAATGCCTTTCTCCTGTTTCTACATTATGTAACCCTTTACCTCCTGTTGCACTCACAAAAATACCTCCAAACTCACAAACCCTAACTGCTAAAAGTGAGGATCCCTGAGTAAGGGAACCAGTACTGCACACAATAATCAGTGTGGAGGTGAAGGTGTCAGGTCTGGGAAGTCAGTTCCAGTTTATGTGACAAGGGATAACAGATGTTTGGTGGAAAGATCCAGTGCTCATTGTTTCATCCTTTCTTTCTTGCATTCCTGCAAGAAGGAGGACTCTCTGCAGCAGAAGGACTTGGCTCATTCCCCACGATCCTTGCCTCTCCTTTTAAAGGCTGAAATAGCTGAGCAGGTTGGGGGTTTAGCCAAACCCCTTCAGTTTTAGTCCACTAGAGGATCTTATATAAATGAGCTTCTGGTTTTGAGCAGGAGAGGTGTCAGGGGACAGAGCTGCATCTGTCTGTCAAATGGCAGGAGCTGGCAGGGGAGGCTGGCAAAGGAACAGGCCTGGAGAAAAGGGAGCAGTCTGGACTGAAACTGAACCCACCGCTGAGCCTGCCTCAAGCCTGGCTGAGAGGAGCAGTAGGGAGGCCACTAGCAGTACCTTGTCAGGCAGGGACCCATTCCCAGGCTTCTGTGGCTGGGGAAGCTGTCTGGGAATATTTCACAGCAGTGGCACTCAGGTGAAGGCTCAGGCCCCTTTTCTGTCTGCTTGCTCTTTCTGACGCAAAAGTATTGCTATGGAGATAGGCAAGGGAGTACCACACAGCAGCAGTGGTAGAAAATCCTCCTTCCATAGCACAAAAAGAATAAAAGGGCATTGTGATGGGGGAAGAGTCAATTCAGTGTCATCTTCTTCATGGCAGGAGTAATCCAGAATGAAAATAGAAATTATCAAAGGTTTTAAAGGTGGTTATGAGTTCAGGGTGGTGATGCATCCTGCTCAGAACTGTAAATAATGAAGGTAACAGGGTTTTTGTTACTACAACAGTTAGTAACACTTTCCTCTTAAAAGAGGAGAACATTGCAATGCAGTCTTGAATCTGATGTTTTTTCCCCCTGGGATTATTCCACATGAAAAGAATTCTTTTTTGTAAAATTATGATGATAACATTAATGAGAAGTTGATTAATCTATGGCACATGATATCTCCTGATTACATGTTGCCTCAGTCAGAAACAGCCTAACAACTTTTACTCAGCAAAAATTATTATCATTCAACCAACTATAACAAGCAAAACCTCCCAAACTGAGGGAAAATAGGTAATTTCTCACTTTATAGGATTCAAAATGTGTCAAGCAGGGTAGAAAAGATAAATACACTGTAGCAGAAATCCAGTTACTTCCTAAGGAAGCAATGCAATTGGGCACTTGCTGGAAATAAATGTTAATGGTGCTGGCTATATGTACCGTTAAGTGGCCTGCAGACTATGAAAAATATTGAATTCCTAATTCAATTTATTATAATTTTGTTGACTGTGAGCTAAATTTGATCTCCATAAGGTTCCTGGTGATAGACCTCCTTGCTATCCAATGTCTCTTGAACATCTGTTAAAATGTGTATTTCAATATATTTGCAGAGTGCAGATACAAAGTTTGCAATCACGATGGTTGCACCTGGGGAATTGGAACAAGTTAGAAAAACAACCCCTAGAAACGGTCAGGAGAGTAGTTCTGAATAACGAATTAATTTTTGAATATATTAAGAAATAGAGCAAGATGTGGAATTTGTTATAGAAAACGCATTACCACTGGCTACTCCAGCCTTTGGGAGTCGCCTTGGCACTATCAATCACAGTATTCTGCTGCCACACTTCCAGAGGGGGGAACTGATGTTGGCTGGAAGGAAAACACTGGAAGTTCCTGCAGGGCCCTGATTGAGGTTAATTGCCCTAAGCAGCATCCCCTGGGCCCACAACTGCCCCTGGTTCCCTGACTGAGGGTAATTAATTGCTCTAAGGAGCATCCCCTGAGCCCACAGCTGCCCCTGCTTCCCTGATTGAGGGTAATTAATTGCCCTAAGCAGCATCTCCTGAGCCCACAGCTGCCCCTGGTTCCCTGACGGAGGGTAATTGCCCTGAGGAGCAGCCCCTAGGCAGTCGCCCTGCCCGCCCACGCCATTTCAGTGTGGGCAAGGGGCTGCTCTCTCTGGTTTGCCTGCAGCGTGGCCTGGCAGCGGGGTGAGCTTCGTGTGCTTCCCGGGATGGAAGGTAAGGAGAGTTCCCTTTTTTCATCCGGAAATATCTTGGCTGTGTTTAAGCAAGCTGTACAAAGCCGGAGGTCACTGGGCACTGGGAGGATCGCAGGGTTTGGTCGCTCTGCTCCGCAGCCCAGCCCACCTCTGTAGGGCCCTTTGGGTGCTTTACACACACGGGGTGGGGCTGTTTGTTTGGGGTTTTTTCACTTTTCCTGGCATGGTTGGCCACAGGCACCATTCCTCTCGTGCCTCGATAGCCTTGTTTTTGTGTGCTGAGCTCCCTCGTAGCCCCTGGCAGGTGTGGAAGCAGAGCTCCCCTCCTGGAGGTGCCGTGAGGCGGCTGTGCCCTCAGCGCTGGGACATCTCAGGGCCAGGACAGCTCTGGCTGTTCCCTGCGGATCACTGGGAGCTGCCTAGAGGCTGTTCTGGGAGACCGCAGAGCTCCCATTCCTTCAGTGCCACTGTCTCCTGACTCCAATGGCTTCTGTGCAAAGCCTCTTCTCTGTGGCTTTTATCTGCTGCTTTGTCTATTAGGTTCCTGCCCCCCCCGCCTTGAGACTGGTTACAGAGTATTTAACCACTTTTTGTTCTGTGTCTGAGATTTAGCATGCATTTGAGCTGGCTATTTCTGTGGCAGCTTGTCAATGAAATTATGCCAATGAAATGATGCCGTACCCATCAGCACGTTTGGGTTTCTGAAATGCTGTTGTCCAAAATAATCTTTTTTTTTTTAGGATGGGGAGTGTTGTCCTTGTTTATTTAAAAACTATTCTACTGTAAATAATAAGAAGTAAATTTGGTTGGTTTTATTGTTTTGTGCAGTGAATAAATATTTTAAAGGACTAGTAGCAGCAGGATGGGGAAAAGGCAAGGTTTGAATATAAAGATTACTTTAATTAAGATCTGTGAGAACATCTGATTTCTCTGACATTTTAAATTACATTGAGCTGCAATGTAATTTAATTTTCAAGGCACTTAAGTAGTCCATTCTTGAGTATTGACTGATTATCTTTTGCCCCATATACAGAATTGGAATAACTATTTACCTTATTGCTGGAAAAGTGAGTACTGCTGCATAGCTTCTGCTTTTCAAAAATGTTTTCAATCAGGGATCAAGCCAACATTGGTTACTGTAAATTAATGGAATAAAACTCTAATGGCTGCAGTAGGTTAATAGAAATGCAGTTAAACCTTGCACCAAACCCAGCAGCCTTGTGTGAGCTCTTAGAGCATGTCAGGAAGATGTTCAAGAGTCCCAATTCAACTTGTAATTGTGCAGTTTTATGTACACACACATCCATAAGGGAGCAAACCAGCTCAGTACAAACACAGGAGCAGAGCAGGAGCTTTTGAGGAAACGCGTGATTTCAGCATAGCTAATTTGTCATCTTTACAACTGAAATTTGGAGCTCTGAAGTACATCTCTTTATGTAGAAAGTAATGGCAGTTCTTTCAGTTCCAAGACTTATTTGTCAGAATTAGTAAGTGTCCTGGGAAGTTCTCTGTTTCTGGAGTAGAAAAAGGTTATAAAGGCAAGCTGGTTTTCAGGCTGCTCATCATGGTGATCAGGTGTGGAAGCACTGTAACAGTTACCTGTTCTCATTTATGTGTGGATCAGCTGTGTGGGTTTTTGGTCTCAACTGGACTCACCTGGGGTTTCAAAGTTAATCATCATATCTTAAATAAAATTGTTTTACAGCTGGAGCTGTTGCTCAATATACTCAACCTGTGGGGTTTTTTTTTTTCAAAAAATGCCAGATGAATTCAATCTACAATCTAATCTCTCATGTATTTTAAATTATTATCGTGCTACGTCGTAAGAAATTTCCTGTTTATTTGGAGCTAATTAGGTACTTGAATTTAATTGCAAATGTGACTTTTGGCATGTTTGGAATATTTTTGTATACAGAAATGACAATGCCAGAAAAGCACTTAGTATTTTGAACATATTCATCTTAATGGCTGATTCCCAATCTATAAAAATGTAAAAGAAAATTGTTTTAAGCCTTGAGAAAGCCATGCAGTATCTAGCTGTGGAAATAATTTCCGAAGCTTTCAACATTGATCATTTTAGTATACACAACAGCTTGAGCTGATGCAAAGTATGTTTAGTGTCATGAGACTACTGTGCTTGCAAAATTGAGAAATCTTTTGTCCTTCTTGGAAGAAAAATAGATCCAATTTATATATTTTCTCCTAAACTGTGGGATTTTTACACGATTCAATGGCAAAAAATATTCCTGCAGGTGCTCGCAGAAGAATAGCTGAGATAATAATCTGTACTGTAGTGGTTCCATGAGAACTGAAACACCTTAATTTTCATGTCATTTCCTTTTTGATGGAAAAGGTGGCTGTATATTGTGCCTCTGAAGGGACTATCTGCAGTGTTACTCCATTGGGCATCTCATATATTCTGACCTTTGCTTCACGAGGTTAATGTTGGAATGCAGTGCTCACAGGGGAAAAACATCCTGTAAATATCTCTTAAGCTATTCCTAGCTCTCAGATTCATTCTTTGATTGAACTAGATTAAAACCAAATGGCCATGATTGCTTGGGAGTCACGGTTCATGCAGCTGCACCTGATGTTGTTCCAAAGCAGTCAGGCTGAGGGACTTTGGTGAGAAGGAGAGAGGCCCTGGGAATAGCTGCTGGCAGTGCCTCCAGTGAGAGGAGATGGTCTTCCGCAGTGTAATTTGTGTTGACTAGAGCTTGTATTCTGAGGAAATCATAAACTAATTACTGTGCTGTGTTACTGTGAGTTAGGGTAAGGTAAACGTGGTAGGAAAATTAATCCATGGGCGCTCTAGTCTAGGAAGGAAGTTTGGAGGTTTTTGACATAGATGTGCACCAGGAGAGAGCAGGGATGAGTGAGAAGCCTCATGCAAGGCAGAGGTGATGATCTGGGCAGTGGCTGCCACACACCTGATGTGGGTCAGGAGTGAGGCCCTTTGCAAGGCACGGCAGGGCTGGGCTGTCTGTGCCTGGGAGGTATGTGGATATGGGCAGGCTAGTCACCATTGTCACTTGGGCATGGGAGCAGCCCTGTCACCAGCTGTTGGGAGCCTTGGTTTGTAATTTGGTTCCCAGAATCGCAGTGGCTTGTGGCACACTTGGCACTTCTCTCAGGTTTTGTTTTGAAAGGGGTAATGGGGCTTGTTCAGGTGATACCCTGCTGCACTGCTGTCAGTCACTCTCCTCGTGCCTTGGAGTCACTGATCTGTCCGTCTAGACACTGTTGCTCTGTGATTCCACTGTACTTTGTGTTTCTAGGATAAAATCTCCCACCTGGAAGAAAGAATCAATAATTCCTCCTGTATTAATGATGCTGCCACTGTTTCCCCTCAGCTGCCTCTTTGCAGCTCTTCACTGCCAGCAGCAGAAACTGCAAGTGGTCAAGGCTGTGTTGGTTGTTTCTCCTGCCCTGAAGTGTTGCCCATTGGCCCTTCCGAGTGGTGTGTGAGAACATCCTTCATCCTCTTTCTGCTGGTACTTTTGTGATTCCTGGTGTTCAGGGCATCTGGTTTCCTCTTGAACAGTCTCCCCCAGTGCTGGTGTGTTTTAACTCTGTACTGGTACTTGGTGGAGCAGCATCCCAGCACTGGCAGCTCTGCTGCTTCCCAAGCTTTTGAGCTGCCCAGACAGATTCTGTGTGGAGTCCTCTCGAGCTCTGTCCCTGGTGCTTGACCTTGTGAGCTGCCTGCTCCTTTACTATGAAGTTACTGTTAAAAATGTGGTGTGGTCACAATTTTCAACTTACATTTTGCAGGTCAATGGGGTTTTTTTGTTACTTCCGTGCATCCCGAAATTGTGAGTCTCTTGTGCTTTCGGCTCTCTCATTATATTTATTGCTCTTGATTGATACATGCTTTTATTGTGTCTTTTTTATTCCCCTCCTTCTAACTTTAACATAGAATTTATGACATTGTTTCTAAATAAAAAGAGGTTTAATCCAAATTGATTTGATTCTGAGTCAAGGGGTTTTATGTTTCAGAAAAGCTTGTCCATCTTTATTTTTTACATCACTATTTAAAGTTTGCCTAAGGCAGAGAGAGGTGTTGGGGGTCTTGGAAACCTTGAAAAGTTGAAATTTTTGTGTGGTTCAAGCAGGTTAAAATTGTTTGATGAATACTAGGGCTTTAGATGCTTAAAGGAGCCTTTAATCGTTTGAAGTTCATTTTTCCTTTAGTTGTGGCTCTTCTATAGGAACGTATGCTTGTATTCTGAATGCTTTTAAGTTCAGCAGTTACCTTTTATCTGAATGGCTTCAATTTTATTTGTGTATTTTCCTGTTTTCCTTTTATGAGTCACAGTATCCAATTTTCCAAAGCATTATCTTGGTCTCTTATCTCTCTGTAAACTGCTAGGTGATACCTTGTATGCAGGATGTTTTATTAAATTGAATTTGTTTGCTTTGTGTTACTCCACATAGCCTTTGGTCTCCGTAAATCCTATCTTAGGTAGGTCTGTCCCTCCTTCCCATCCCCCCCCTATCTTTTAATCCAGATGTGTCTGTGCTGAGAGGCTTTGCTCTTGCCCAGCTCTTGTGAGAGGTGATCAGACATCCATGGCTTTGCGGTATTTCCCCAGTGAATGCACTTGTGCTCTTTTGTAGCTTCCATCAAGTGGGAAATTCTTGGGCTTAGCTTACAGATAGTGGTGGAGGCAGCAGCAGCTCAGAGCAGCATTGTGTAGGTGAGAAGAAATGAGATATTGCTGGGAAGAATGGAGGGGCCAGAAAAGATCAGCAATTGTAAGCCCATGGCAGCCTTCCTGTGGCAGGCAGAATCACAAGGCAGCTGGTTTATTTACCACTAAAGCATTTTCTTCAAAAAGATAACCTTGCTTTTTTTCCTTATTTTTCTGGCAGAACAGAAGAAAATAGGACAAATCTTACTTCACTTCACCATTTTTTAAGCCTTTTCATTCTCAGTGGCATTGGATTAAAATTTCTTGAGTATTTTTAGGAACTATTTGAACTTGAAAATGAAAGAAACCCAGCTTGATGCTTGTGCTGAGCTTGGAAGCAGAGCAGTTGTGCCATGAAGTGTAAATATAATTTATCCGAGTATAAACTGTTCAAAAGGGAAGACTGCCTATCCTAATGACAATGGCTTTCAAAGCCAACAAGTGTCTTCCACCTAATTTCAGAACAACAGTTATTTCTTGGTCTCCTGGTCATTGCAGTGCATCCTACTAAGCAGTTACAAAACTACTTTATGATCTTTATCTCACAACTTAGAACTTTTTCCTGTATGTTTAGAAAGAGTACAGCTCTAGGTTATAAAATAAGTATCAGAACTAGATAAGGTAGCAGAAAATCCAACTCCATCCATCAGCATGTGCTCATATAGCAGAGTTGTTAAAATGTTCACCCTACTGTTCTCATAAGTCAAGTGGATCATAACACAATGAAAAACATTTTCATATGTGTGACACTTCTGTCTAAATATCAACTGCGTGACCAAACAGTTTGCATTCCTCTCTTTTGTGTCCCTGTTTGAAAACAGCATCTATATTTCATTTGCTTAATTTCAAAATGACTTTTGAAATGGAAATCAATCCCTAACTTAATTTAAATCTAAAATTGCTCACATATCAGAACAGCCTGGTCTCCTTCAGGCATTTTATTATGAAGTACCAATTAGGGGCATAATTTAACTTGTGAAATATACAAATCACATGGAATTCACATGTGCTGTATAAAGAAAAACGTGCAAGTACCAGATATATGCAGTTCAGAAGCTACATTGCCTGACATGGTAGTCCAGGAGCACCATGCACTTCTCATTTTCATTGGCTTGTTAAGAATATGGAAAGGAATTTAAAAAGTAAGCATTATTTATATTAAAAGGGGCAAGTGAATCTACTGTGCCTTTGTTTATTTTATGCTGCAAGGATGTTCACGTAATTGTACTTTGGAGATAAATAGGTGTAGATTTCGCAGTAAAAAGTGGCCTTTTGGGTTTCAGGCCAAACTTTTAAGCCATTAAGAGCTGATGTCCCGAACACAAGGCACAGGAAATGTTTGCTTATAGTAATTTTATTGAGATTTCTTTCTGGAACCCATCTTTTTTTGTTTATTAAATTTATGTATCTCAATAAACTAAAAAGAAGCTAAAGGCTTGTCTCTGCCTTAGGCAGCACCTTGGCTGTTGTCTTGGGGATTTAGGCTGGGAGGTGAGTGCTCCAAACTGCAGTTTGCGTTGAAAGGCTGACATTTCCACTTGTGCCTTTATAATAGACTTGTATTTCTGTAGAGGCTTTTGTAATGTATTTAAGCATCGTGTAGTATTTCAATGGGTTCTAAAACCTGAATAGCAGAACTTTCTTGGGTAACAACTAATCTCTGTCATGGTGTGCTGCTCAGACAAGTGAGTTATTATTCCATCCATATAGTGCCTTGCAAGCTGTTACGTATTACTTCAGCTCTACCCTCTAATTTATATTACCTTTAAAAACACAGATTTAATTATAACAATTTTACTCTCAAGATCAAATATATAGTTGCCCAGAGAACAAAAGAAAATAGAATAAAAATCAGCTAAGCAAAATTTAAATTATATTCAATCTATATTGAAACTCAGTATTGTTCAAATAATGATCGCAAAGAGGGCAAGTCCTTTGCTTATTGGGTTGGAGGAGAAATAAATACAAGCAGTGGCAGTCAAACAGCTTTTGTATGTGTTGTAAGATTTTGGCTAGATTAATGTTTTAATTACTCTGTGGAGAAGACAGTCTCTCAAACAGAGTCACCTGCCTGAAGCAGCCTGAGTGTTGATGTGCAGAGTGGCAGGAGGGAGTTCTCACAGCCTCTTGCTGCCACTGGCAGCGCCAGCCTCGGTGCAGGAAGAGCTGCAGGTGGCTCTGTCGGACCTGGCCTGGGAGTGACCGAGCATGGCAACATCACAGAGGTGACAGTTTCACACCAGCAAGGTCCTGAGACCAAGCGGGAGGGAAGCAAGAGCCCTGTGAAGGCTTTGCCTGAGGGCAGAGGGGTGCTCACTGTAGTTATGTGACAGGCACTGCACGTCTGCTTGAAGGAAAAAGAAAAATCCTACTTGGTTAACCAAATCAATTAATAGATTAAATTAGAAGGGAAAGGTTCCCATTCCCCTTCTGGACTGAAGGTCCTTAAAGATTAAAGGGAAAGTTGCTGCTCTTTTTCTAATGAAACAGGACATAACTTTGGTGCAGCCTTTTCCCAGGGGTGTAAAGGATGGATTTTTGGTGTCAAGATGCATTTTAGTTAGCAGTGTCTGCAGCACTCAAAGAGTGTTGTCCCTTGTGCAGGGTAGGAGTGCTCCCTGCCCTGCCTCTGTGCCAAGCCTGGCAGCTGGACTTTGCTGGCATTTCTGCTGTGGAATTGGCTGAGCTGGCTAAAGTTGCATACAGGGTGGTTGTGAGCCCAGGGTGTTGTGGGGCAGCTGGAACTGCAGAATCCCACCTTGTGACCCTTTCCTAGGCAATTCATACCCAGACCCTCACACCCTGGGGTGTAACACAAACTAAACTGCTCTGCTGCAAATTAAACGTTTTTGTATCTCAAGGATTTAAGGGTAAGGGGGGGGTCTTGGTACTGTGGAAAGAAAAGAAGAATTCCTAATTTTGGCATGACAAGGGAGCACCCTGACACAAAGGAGGAATCTTTCTTGTGTGTGAATCACAAGGCTCTTGGGGCATCAGTGCTGTTCCATCAGCACTCACTTCAACTTTGATTACATTCTATTTTAAGGTATAGACTATTATAACACATGTCCCAAGACTGAGGAGTGGCTTTGTCTGGCAGTGGCTGGTAGTAGGTGCTTGAGGAAGCAGAGAAAACGAGTAGGAATGATGCTTCAGAAAACTCTTAGTCTCCTGAAATGGAGCAGAGGTGCTTTCAGGGAGAGGCGATGGCACCTTTGCATTTACGGCCAAATGGATTTTAGAAAAATCTATTCATGTAACTGGTAGCTTTCTGACTCCATTTAAATGTTCTCCTTGCAGCCTCCAGGGCAACAAGTTCCCCAGTTCAGTCACTTCTGTGAAATCTTTGTGTTTCCTTGGTTGGACTCTACATGAGAGAAATTTATTTGATGTCCCCTGTTTCTTGTGGGTAATATGGAATGGTTAATGGTCATTGCTTTTATCTTGCTATCTCACTGCTGAGGTGGCAGAACCTGGTTACAGTGCTGCATAGTCACAAGTCCTGCAAGGGACAGCCTTAACCTGCCTAATTGTTCCTTGCACAGAAGGAGCTCTGATCATCTGCTCTACCTTTCTGATTTCCTAAATCCACAGTGTGCTTATTCTCAGAAAGAGAGGCTGAGTCTGTACACAGTACTCAGGAGGAGGCTGAGCTGAGTGCTGACATGCTCATTTGTTTGGTTTTCTCTTAGAATTCACAAGCTTTCTTTTTGTTGTTCTGACCAAAAGTGAGAGTTGAACTGGTGTATGCAGCCTTTTGAGTATGCACAGTAGTGCTCAGTGGATTATGTACCCAGCTAGGGTGACTTTTCTTTAGCCTTAAACTGGAGTGTGACATGTGGGATAAGGTATTGCAAACACGTCCTACTTCTGTAACAGAAAATTACCAAAACAGAAAACCAGGTCACCATAGCTCTTAAAATTTGGAGGATGAAGGCTCTCAGCTTGAACATCTCTCTTTCGGAATAAGGATTCAGTGGTGATCTCCTGGAAAGCTGGTACCTCCAGAAAGGGTTGAAAGAGTCCTTCCAAAACTGTTCCGAATTACTCTCCAGAGTGTGGCTGGGGTTTGATAGCTGTTTGATATTTGTTGGTTGCCAAGGCTATGTGGAAATGGATGATTAGTGTAGATGCTCGTCTGTGCTGGAAAGTTAATGAGTGACTTGTAAATAAACATGCTAAGCTGTGGAGAAGGATAAAGTTTTCCTGCAGACAGGGAAGCCTTTCGTTCTTTTAATTGGAGAGAGCCTTCCTTTCAACTCAGATTTCAGCTGTCTATCGCACGGGTGATTGGAGACAAGGCAATGCAAAAAGCTCTCAGAGCCAAGGATGAGTCAGGAAGAGTTTTACCAAAAGTGGAAACTGCTTTTTCTATTTAATTATCACGTTATGAACCTCCTAAGCCAGTCTTCATACAGATATTTTTCTTCAGGTTATTGTAAGGTGTGATACTCAAAGTAGTCTAGTTCAAATCTGCCAGAAGTAGTCACTGAAACCAGGGAGCAATTATGTGACAAGATGGGCTTTTTTTCCTTTCTTTACATTACCATTTAGATATCATCATTACTCTTAAGATAAAATTGATAGCTCCAAATACAGTTTGATTTGTGTTGCTGCATTGTGTTTAAAAAAAAAATAGTGTTTTCTAACACCTAACCTGGAGTGCAATGAAACTTATTTCATTAATTAAAACCAAAAAAAACCCTAAGAAACTTTCTACCTTCTAATAGTACTTTCCTGCTTTAATTTTCCCACTTTGCAAAGATACCAGTGAGGATGGTTGACACAGTTAATTCGGTCCTGCCCATCTGCTGGCTGCTGTTTTGGCTAATGCATTAAAAATTTACTTTTGTATGATTCCTTCTAGGCTGCTATTTATTAATAGATTAAGAATGGTCTTTTGAAGTGAACAGCATGTATGCAGCAAACCATTTTGTTCAATTTAAATGAAAAAGAATAAAAAAAGTGTTGTTAGCCTTGCTCTTTGAAGATGTTTGGATTCAAATGTTTGGTTTGAGTTATTGCTGGGTTTTTTTTTTGGTTTTTTTTTTTTTTTTTGAGTAGTGTTCCCTGGAAGCAAAACAGATTTTTGAGGGTTTTCTTTTGCCTTTTTCTATGAAAGTTCTCTTCTTCAAAGAGAAAGCTACCTGAGGAGCAGTCAGTGCTTGTGCAGAGCTCACAGCTGTGCTACGTGAGCACACTCTCTGCAGCTGTGCTGTTGCAGCAGCAGTGCCCTGGAGGCTGCTGGGCTCCTGTGCCCAGGGAGCAGCAGTGCCTCTGGCTCCATCCACACCGTGCCTGTGCCTCTCTAGCTGCTGCTGGAACTGGGGCTCCTGGGCCAGTCTTGAGATGAGTGATCCTGGAAGCAAACCCAGTGGTTTTCTGCTGCTGGAATCCCTCGGAAGACACTTGCCCGTGGCAGAGATGGATCCTAGGCTGTTGTCTGCCCCTGTGGTGGCAAGGGAGGGTGGTGCTAGAGCTGCCTGGCAGTGTTGTCATGGGCCTGCGAGGTCTCTGTCCCTGCAGTGTGAAAGGTGGCAGCATCTGTAGGTTTTGGGTAGGTGGGTTTGTAGGTTATTGCTACTTTCACCATACCATGGCTATTTTCACAGCTCATGGTAAGGACCTAGGTAAAGTGTCAGAGCACCAGTAGTGCCCCAGCTTTATTTCCTGGCAGACTTCTTGTTTAAATGGAGTAGGCCCAAAGAAATGGTTCAAATAGAAGTAAACCCTCATGTATGCACTGACACCAAGGATTGCCATCTGGCCTTCTGTGAGGGTCACCATTCCCAAATGGCACTGAATATTCCTCTGAGTTCCTACTAGGTGACTGTGGTGACTGGAGACATTGACAAAAACTGGAATAGAAGCAGCAACAGTGTGAGGAAAACCAGTTTAGCAGAGCTTGGTTTAGCCTCAAGTTTCCCATTAGCAAGCTGTATTGCATACTTGGCAGAGGCACTCATAATGCAAGGAAAAGCACAAAAAAAACCCCAATCAGTAGAACAATAAAAATAAATTTCCAATGAGTGGAAGCTTCCTTTTCATAATGAAATGCTACACATGGGATTTTTGTGCACTAGCTTGAAGAAAGCTGTATAAAAAACCTATGGGAAGGACTGAGGGGAGGCTGTCCTTCCCCCTAGATCTGCATTTTCCTCAGTGCCTAAATCAGTCCTGTTGGGAAGAGCATGAGGAGAACACAGCTTCTGTAGTGTGCTTTACTTTCTGGCTGTATCTTCTGGCTACATGGCATAGTGACTGCTTGAAAGCAAAGCTCTTATTACACCTATGCATTATTCACAAAGAGAAACAAGTGTTAATTATTTCTGCTTGGTGCGTTCAGTGATAGTCTGCTGTTGTAATTTATTTTTTTTCCCCACGTGGCTTTCTGGAAGTTTTTCATTTCTTTTTTTATTTCTGGTGAGAAAATCGCAGATACTTGGTGCATTCCCTTTTTAAAATGATAGGTCCAAGTGCTATGGCTGCTATAATTTTTTGGCAAGGAATTATTAATTTTTTTTTTAGCTGTGTGGAGTCAGGGCGGAAAACACTACCTTTAGCCTGCCATGTAAAGAAAGAATTGATTGATTAGATGTAATCACTAAAGAAAAAGGGAGTTACACTTCTCTGGGAAGTGTGACCCTCTCTGCCCCAACCTTAAGTAGGATCACTCAGAGTGAAAATACAGGACAAATTGGTGGATATTCCTTTTGCTGCAATACTCCACCAATATAATTAAACCAAGAATGATGATTTAAGATGGAAATTTTCATCACTCCTTAGAAATACAGGGCAAAGAGGGTACAGCCAGTATCTAACAGTTGTGCAGAGAAAAGAATAGAAATGAACTGATTCTGAATAGACAAGCTACTTAAGTTTTTATCTGTATTCTTATTTCGTCTCACTGTGCCAGAAAATATTTGATCTATGTAGAAAGCTTCATTTAAAATGTTTACTTTTTCTTTACTAGTACTGCTCTCTGTATCATCATCTCCGAAGTGGAAGATTGATTCCACGTTCATCAAAATTGATGGTTTTGGCATTGATGGAATGGCATTACTGAGCACAATTGACCTTGTGGGTGCAGTGTTGGCGAGCAGGTGTAAGGGATGAGCTGTGGGCTGCTGGAGGGGCTGTGGCTGTGAAGATTCTCTGTTTGCATCTCCTTGTTTTCTGTGAGCAAGAGAAGTCTGTGCCCATCTTTATGCAGATCTGTGGTCCTGGTCATAACTGCAGCATTGAGCCCTGAGTAAAGCTATTGCAAATGTGATAGTTTGCTATTAGCTGTCAGCACAGATAGGAGAGCATTTACACCAGCACTTGAAAGCTGCAATGAAAGAGCTCTGTTTCCAATTCAGACACAAAGCACACGGGCTTTTTATGTTTGCTCAGTATTCCCAATTCACCATTAGACTGTGGCTGTTCTGTGCAATCTGTTTTGATCTGCCCCCATCTGTTCCAATCTGATGTTTTTTTCCTGAAAAATGAAGCTGGCGGAGTGTGATTGTTGCAAAGGCAATCAATTACTGCAGCTGTAAAAGTGTTCTGCCTGGTGGAGTCAGTGTGTGCTCTTACCAGGCTGCTGCATTTCCTCCACCCTTTCCCTTTGCACAGGTAAACTGCACTGCGGGCTGCTGGCACGGCCTGGAGCCAGCAGTGATGGAGGCAGCTCTGGCTGCTGCAGAAAGACAAATAGGAGACTCCCTGCTGTAGTTGGGGGTTTGTGAGGGGACTGGGTTAGTGAGAACAGCTACTCGTGTGCATGAGTGGCTGGAAAATTGCATTGGGGGATAGTTGTAAGTGGTCAGCTGTGAAAGAGTATAGGCACACTGACTGGAGTTCCTCTGCAGGCTGGCCTGGGCCTGGTACTGCTCAATGTGGATTTTACCTGTGAATGAATTGAAGGAAGGAATAGAGAGTATACTCAATAAATTGGCACAATACCAAAGTTGGAAGGAATAGAATTCTACATGAACATCCCCCAGCCAAAGGATCCAATTATACTGGTGCAGCAGATTCAGCAGTTGGACAGGGAGAAGTGTAAGAGCAGCAGCCACACAAACATGGTATACAGAATACCCCACCAGAACGGAATGCTGGGAGTAACTATGCTCTGTTCACCTGAATCCCAGTGCTAGTAAGGTCCAGCTTTTGTGGCAAATACTAACATTGCTAAGATGTATGAGGAAGATCTATATTTCTGCAGGAAAAAGGGAGTCATCTGCCCACTCTGCTTGTCATGCTGCCAGGTGCAGCCTGGAGCACTGCAGCTCCTTCAGGCTCTGGTCTAACAGCAGTTTGTAAGCCAGGCAGAAGTAGCCTGGAGGAAAGGGAAAAGTCAGGAGAGGTACATGAAATGTGAAGGCTTGAAAGAATCATGTATGCATAGGTTTGCAAAGATAAAACTAAACAGGGAGGTTTGAAGACATCAGCTCTCAGACGCAAGAGAGATCTGTGGAGCCTTGAGTCATGATCTGCTCCCCTCCTCATGTCTAGGGACAAGGAACAGTGTGCTGGAGTTCTTGCATGAAGGGCTTAGCCAGACAGCAGGGCAAGCGTGCTAATCATCAGTTTTTTTTAAAAAAAAGAATAGCTTTTGGCTCTTGGATTGTGCTATGGATGCTGGGCCAAAAGTCACAGAATCATCATAGAACAACCCAAGTTTGAAGGAACCTTGAAGATCATCTGCCCTAATTTTTGTGGGAATGGGAACCTAGGTGATATTATCTAGCCCTTCATCCAGCCATGCCTGCAAAACTGCCAGTCTGCTACCTCCTTGGGGAGATTGTTCCAGTGAATGATTGTTCAGAGTGTAAAAAACTTGTTTCTTATATTGTCTTGAAAATCATGAAGTAGATCTGTAACATTATGGACCTATGACTTGTCTAACCCTGCCTCTGAAACAGCAAAACCCTGAACAGCATGTGTACGAGGAAGACAGTATTTTCTAGTTTTGGGAAAAAGAAAATGAGATTTTTATAGAATATATTTTGTGTAGTAAGGTCTTGGAATTAGTGCCTTTTGCTGCTGTCTTACAGAGCAAACGTTCCTATATATTTCCTCATACAAAATCTTTATGTGGCATTGGGAGGGGAAGTATCCAGAGGTTACTGCTTAGGGCTTCAGATCTTATTTTGGTAGACCCAGAAGGTTTCCATTTGCTTGAGCAGTAGTTTAGATTTTTACCAGGTATTGTTGAGAATACCTATACCTACTAACAGATGATGTAAATAAATACTGCTTACTTCTACCTTTCAAATCTGCATATTAATAAATGCCACTTTGTTACTCTGACATAGCAATTACAGTATGTATGATATATGTGAATCTCCATTTATCATTATCCAACTTTAGGCTTTGTAAAAGTTAATGTTTTAAAAAAAGCTGCGTACATAAACCACTCTTTAAATAAAGCTGGCCCAATGAGAAGTGAGCAGAGGAAAGCAATTAAATGATGCTGCTGGGCAGAGATGACAAAGATGGATCCAACTGTTCTGATATGAATATAGATTTATTGTGTTATAAACTTGTTGCAGTTTAGATATTGCTTTTGTAAACTTCATGGGACAGGTGTCTTAACTTTCAAGGAGTGATTAAGTGTTACATCATGCAGGCTGCGGTGTGAATCATCATTTTTGGGTTCATGTGCACCTAAATTAGTAATTTACTAAGTTATTAATATGGGAGATATTTTGCCATGAATATGAATAATTAATGCAAAGCTGCGTTGGCAATGTCCACCCAATAATTCGTTCTTGCAGTTTTGTGACAGAATGTTTCAGGCTGCCTCTGGGAGGGAATCTGAAGAGTAGAGTCAAGATGACAAAACCCACAACCGTAAGGAGGTCCTGTGGATTGATGGCTTTGCAAACAAACTGGTGGCTAATTGGGCAGGGGGTGCATCTCTGGAAGCTGCAGGCCTTTTGCTGTAGCACAGCTTCAGTGTCCTGCTGGGGGCTCTGAAGCTGCAGCTTGTGCAGTTATCACTTTGAGGAAGATGGAAAAGTGAATGTTTCTGTGCTCTGAATGTTAAGGTGCCTGGAGTTTGATTAACCAGAGTTGGATATGATTGGCTGTGCATATGCCTGTTCTGTTTTGCCTTGCCTGCTTACATTATCCATGTCGAATATTCAGATTCACAGCTTCCATTACCCGCTTGCAAAGAATTAGACTGTATTTCTGTTGTTAGCTGAGCAAAACCCTGGGTACTTGCTGTACCATTTTTGATTAAAAGCTGTTTGGCAGGTGAGCCATGGAACGTAGAAGAGGGGCAAAGGCATGTTGGAGATAGAAATGCAGGATCTGGGTAAGAGGGAACTGGAACATCTCTGCATGTTTCCAAGCAGTGTGTCCTGGCTGGGAGCAGGGTGAAAGCAGCCTGAAGTGCCCCGATGTGGCTGTGCATGGTGGCTGGTGAGGCTGTGTGTGTTGTGCCTGAACGGAGTGTGGGGCTGTGCAGAGCTGCTCCTGGGCACACAATGCTCCCTGAGTGCCTCAGTCACCAAGTGTCACCCTGTGCCTGTTTTTATTGCTGGGGTTTTGTTATACCCACATGCTACAAGGCAGGCCAGCACTTTAATAAGAACTAATGAGTGTTGGAGCATGGTGTCAGACCCTGATCAAGCCGAGGCCAGGACCTGCTGACCCCCTGTGTGCTTCCCTCACTTCAGGCACTGCATGTCCTGCCTTGGCTGCACACAGTCAGTGCTGCTTGTTTAGCTCTTTTCTTTGCTCATTAGCTTCCCATGTGTCACAAAGTGCTGCTCCTCCTTGAGCACGGGTAGGTCACAGGGGCTGTCTCAGCATGTCAATGTCCAGAAGTGGGCAGGGGAGGATTTCTGCAGTGTGGTTCTGCACCTCGAGCAGGGCTGTGATTGCTTTTGCCTCCAGTGGGACTGAGAATGCTCCTCTGAGCCCATCAAAGCACAGAAATGAAGTAGTCCCCACTTTAAGGATCCACCCAAAGAAGTGGGGGAGGAAATATTAATGAATGAGTGTTTCCTGACCTCAAGAATGGTACAGGTGGGATTATTTCAGAGAGTTCCCCAAACATCCCTAAAAATCAGTTGAAAGACACATAAAGCAGTTCAAAAAGCAAGATGCTTATCTGATTTGTAAGAAAAATTCTTAACTTGAGTAGTGTATCAGGAACTGATTTTGTTTTCTGAGAGTAATAACTGAAGTAAAATAAGAACTTTTCAATTGTGATGGTTTTTTCTTCTCATGTGTGAAGCTCATAAAAGTAGCTGATGCTTTGTTTGGATGATTCCCAGCCTCCTTTTGAGCAATGCTTGGGAAAAATATTTTTAAAAGTTCATAACTCCTGAGGCATTTACGGATATAATTTGAATCATGGTCTTAGTTTTTTCTGAATCTTAGTTTTTTGTTTTTTTCTTTGACAAGACCTTGCTTATTTTATTTTCTTAATCCTTCTCCACTTCCAGTATTTGTGATTTGCTCCATCAAAATATTGGCCTCCTTCTGCAACGACTGTGCTGAAAGGGCTTTTTAAGCCTCCTGATCTATTGTTCAGAACGGCTTCTCCTCCACTTCACTCTTTTATGTATTGAATTAGAAAAAGGGTGAATTCCTTTTTGATTAGAAAGATCCAAGACTTGGAAGGCGCCAGATGGTGGCAGTGGTCTTTCACATCTGACAAGTCTGGATCATGCAGTGAAGCGTAAGAACTTTATGCAAGTTGTGCTCCATGCCTCCCTCATTTTTTTTCTCTTTCAAGCAGCATAGTTGGAATGAGGAAGGTGACATATTTTTATGCTTATCTTGAGAGAATGCCTAAAGAAGGTGAGATGTGTATTTCTAAGAGAGTAGAAAGGATAAGCCTTGGCTATATCTGAGCATTACTAATACTATTATTTTCTGTATTTGTATCAGGCCGTTGCATTTCACTGCATCTCAGTTGAAATGTAGTATAGTTTGGATGCCAAGTGAGCTGTGCCAGCTCATACTGGGCAAGGCTGTTGTTCTGCTTCTTAAAATCAGACATGTGCCTTATATTATCAGTCTTTGCTGAATCTTCCTGCATGTGTAGTTTTTAATACCTAGCTTATTTCTGAATGTAGCTCTATAGTGATGTTATAGCTATTTGCTTTATATTCCTGGAATCTTCACTTTGGTGTATTCAGAGGAGCTTAACCATATTCTGTTTCTTTGCCTTAAGGAGGAATGGCTGGAGAAATCTATATCTGAAAGAGAGAATCAAGTGTTGAATTCTGTATGAAGTGTTTAGTTAGAGAAATACTAAATATAAAAGAATTCCCTTCTTGCCTCTGGAGCTGAATCCTTGCAGTCTGTGCTGTGGTTCTTTCTGTTTGGGCACAAGCTGTGAGAGGGAAGAGAGAGCACTTTCAGATGTGGAAGTGATGGGTAAGGGTTGATTATGAACAACAGGCAGAAAAATAGCAAGACCCTTTAATAATGTTGCACCATGTGAAAGTGAGTTGATCTGTGAATCAGTGTTACAGTCCTGGGGCTCACACAGCAGCTGTAACAAGAGCTATAACCAGTGTTCCACAGAGACACAATGGCAGAATACTGCTGACCATCCATGCTCCCACATAATCTGCAGAGCAAACCTTCCTGCTGGGAAATGTCCCAGCACTACCAACGAGGTAAGGCATGGGACCTGCAGCCATGGGCTTCATCCACCAAGGTGGGCTCTGAGCCCCTGAGGTGTGTTTTCAGTGCTGCTGTCACCACTGCTGCTCTTCAGGCAGCTGAAACCCTGGTGGCTCCAGCGAAAGCAAGGTGACTAGGGCCATGTTTGAGTTCAGGAGGAGTTATCTGCCTTACAAAGCTGTCTGTGAGCACTGCTTGGGGTTTTTGGGGACTTTTTCTCATATTATGGCTTGAATAAAGCAATGGTGAATGTTTTAGTGTCTCTACACTGTAATATATTCCTTGGTTACTGAAAGAAAAAGACAAGGTTGAAAGGTAGTTGACTTCACATAGCAGGTGATCTTTTTTGCAGTTGAGGATTCCTGCCCATGCAAGATTTAGTTCACATCTGGTCTATCACAGTGCTAGAGTGCAAATCTCAGGGATTTGTTACTGAGTTCCTGGGCTGAGATTTTTGCCTTTTTTGTTTGTGGTAAGCTATTTCTTCTAGTCTGAAAAAGCAAGAATATCTCCCATTTGTGTCATTAAACACAGTTTTGACTTATATATTGATAAGAGAAACCAACTCAAACTATGTTGAGGAAATGACCATTGAGTTACCTAATTTTACTGTTGGGTGCATGGTTTTGGTTTGGTTTTTTTTTTTTTTTAAACTTAAATATGTTTCTGAGTTTCAGTCTGAAGAAAGTATTAGACCATAGCTCAAAATAGAGCCTAAAAGTTGCAATGTGAAATTGCAGGATGTCTGTGTAAACAGTGTGTACTTATCAACTGACAGAATTTAATAACATGTATTTTACCTTTCTGCCTTCTTAGCTGCACCTGGCATTCTGTAGACTTAGATGTTTATCAGACAATAAAAAAATAGTTTTTCTACCTTCCCCATATTCTCACAACTCACCCTCCTTTTGTCCTTTAACATGACCTCAGCTGTGGGTAGAAAGGTGAAAGGACAGTCACTCTTGATGGTTTTGGCAAGCTGGGGTCCTGACAGGTGGCATGGGTTTGCAATATAAATGGGGTAAATGATGAATTGAACCATTTGGCCCAAAGATTTAATGACCTACAGTTTTTTAATTCTTTGTCTTGCAGGGAAATGCAGCCATCCTAAGCTGTTCCTGTGCTAGGAGCTGCCCTTCTGATTTCAGCTGAAGTGCTTCTATAATCAGAAAGTTGTAAAGGTTTATGGTTGTCAAACAGTTGTAAAGATCTATGGTTCCTGGTTTCCATCTTAGTTGAGGTCATTAAACTGTTTTGTTAATGCACAGGCATTACATCTTACTGCTCTTGGGTTGAGTGGGGTATGTAGGGATCAAATACAAGTATATTAGTTCAAATCTATCTGTGAGTGTAAAAGAAAGCAAAGAACTTAAGAATTAATCTTGTTGTCAGCACTGATAAGACTAGGAAGTAGAAGCCCACACTGATACAGTTTGTTCTTGGTAAACGCACTTGACTTCCTTCTAAGGAGGAAAATAGGACTTTGTTAGAGGAGAAGCAGTAATTTTAGTAAAACTTTTGACATCCCATAAAATACTCAGTATTATTCAGCATATTCAGCAGTAGAAATAGTCATGAAATAACTACAGCTAGATACAGTTTTAAGCTAAAGAGCAGTAAATGCCCCATCTGGCAAATCTATAGGGTGGTAGAAAGATGAAAGTGTGGATGAGAAAAACTGTCCAGAAATGAAGCTTGAAGGTGGTGGAGTGTTTGGATAGGGAGAGAATGCCCAAAATGGATTCTGAAAACTGCATGGTCTCATGTGTTCTTCCACTTACCTGTATTAGCTCGAACAAAAAGTTAAAAAGTCAGGTTTTGCCAAGAAAGATGTAAGGATGGGGTTGGGAACTTCCTGGCAGTAAGGCAGCCCAAGGACAGGGTGCCTGGGGAGAGGGTGTGGGCTCAGGCTAGATGAAAACCTGTCAGTAAGGACATCCCTTTGAAGTCCATGTTGGTGGTTGGAATCAGGCTGTATGCTGCCTTCTAGGGAAATCACTAGTACAGCAGAAAGCAAAGGTTCAGCAGTCTTACTTGTTTATAGGCAAACTCTGTAGTTATTTATACTGTATAGAGCAAGATGACTGTGAAAGGGGAATTGAAACAGCCCACAGCTTAGTCTCTGTCTTGGAAAGAAACTGCTTATGAACCTGCTCAGCTTTAAACAAATCCCTGAAGCAAATTAATGTTTTGAAGTGGTCTCTGCTTAAAAACAGCAGATCACAAAGTAATTTTATCAAAGTATTCTGCCACTACTTGTGTGGGTTTTTTTCCCTTTTTTTTTTTTTTTTTTTTACAAGAACAAAGCAATTCACAGATAAAGGATTCCTCAAACTATTTTTCTACTTTTTTATTCCTGCAAGTAGAACATTAGTTATATACCCTAAATAGTCTTTAGGAAACAATAGTTGCTCTCTTAGGCTTAATATTATGAGGATGTTGTCCCTTATGTAAAATTTAGTCCAACAAGAGGTACGTAATATTTGAGCTTATCCCATCCTAGTTTAGACACACTTGTATATAGAGTGACTCTTGTATCTGAGTTCTAGGCATGATCAGTTTTGCAGCAGGTTGTAAATGAGTAGATGAAGCCAACATTTTTTGCGCAGTTACTGATTTTTGGCTGCCTGGGTTATGTAATGAGTTACTAGACTGAGAGGGCAGTAGTAAAAGCAGCAGTTTTAGTGCCTCCTGTCTGAACAGCCTCAGCTCCTGCCCTTTCCCGGGTGAGTGTTTGTTTATCCCATACTGGTGTGCTTCACTCCTGCAGGTACAGTTTGGAAATGGCAAGTCAGTGTATCGCTGTGACCCTGCCTGACAGAAAAGGCTGGTGGGCTAAGGAGGGAGGGGAGAGTATTTTTACCTCTTGTAATGCTGACAAATGAAATTTCTAATATTACCACTGTGGGCACCATGACCCAAAACTTGTTGGGAGGTGATGTCAGGGAAATGGCTGTGCTTTGACCTCATTCAGAGCTCTCTGGGTGCAGTCAGTTACTGTCTAAGACTTTCAGCAGAGGCACCCTGACATTTCTGTTTTCTCTGGTGCTTGTGTTTTAACTGCCTTTTTTCCACTCAAATGTTACACTGTAGCTCAGCTATTTCATAATTTGCTGCCTAAAATTGTGGCAAGTTGGGGTCCAGTTGGTCACTGATAGCTGGAGGAGATCAAGAAGGTGAGGCGTTAGCCCAGCAGCCTCGCAGGGCCACCAGGGGACAGAGGCTCCTGTCTCTGGGGAGCATTTCTCTGGGGCCACTGGATGTGTTCTGAGAGTTTCAGTCTCAGGATGGTTGCAAAAAGTGTCTGCTCAGGGTGTTTTTATCAGCCTGCACCTATAACTTTGTACTCCATGTAACTCTGTCCATGCGCAAGACAAGTGGATGTAGAATGGTGACGTGTGTTGGTTTCCATGTGAAAAACTTGAGTTTGTGTTAAGTGGAACCCGTCTGTCTGGTTTATCTCCCCCATCTAAAACACGTGGCAAAAGGGCTGTGCTGTCTGCCAGTCATGACCCCATTAAGTCTATTTGTTTTATGAACACTTGATGCAGTTTTAGGATTCTAAGAAAACGTCTCCAAGAAGATATCATATGAAAATCGATAGTTCTTTTCTATGTCATCTTGTTTATGAGCTAGAAGCAGAAAGAGGGTTCAGTGGAGCAGAGCTAAGATCAATAGCTCTGTGAATTTTAATTGGACCTTCTTTAACTACTGAGTACTTTCTTCTTTTAACTTTGTAAGAGCAAACTATAAGACCTTTCATCAAGAGGTGCCTTACACATCCTCCACTCTCACTGAAGCCACTTGTAGACTTTCTTAAACAGAAAGTGGAAAGAAAGGAATTGAAGAGTAACTTGCTTCTTACTACTGTCATGTAATTTCATTTCAAATAAATTTTCTGTCATTTTTGTTTCCTCTTTCAGCTTGGTTAGTATATTCCTCTTTTTACTGTTACTTCATCTTTGTGTATACTCCTTGTTTCCAGTCTATGTGACATTTTCCTCAAATTCTTCCCCCTGCTTGACAGATACGTATTTGGTGTCACCTTTCTTTACAATATAATTTTCATGTATGCTGTGAGTTATTAAGATCACCTTGTTTATGGACTCTTTCTACAATGTGGAGATCAGAAAAAAATTATGTCCATATTTCCTCATAAAGAAAGTTTGCTCTTTTCTAGCTTTAATTTCCTTTTCTTACTCTGTGATTGCAAATGACAATGGCCAAAATGAGTTTGTGTTTCCTTTTTCAACCACCCATATCAACAAGCTGCTCTGAAATGCTCATAGTGACCTTCCCATGTCCTTTTGGTCCCTTCCTCTCAAAATCTGCTGAGCTGGGTGTATGTTATTCCTCCAGAAGCCTTACTGGGGATCATTGCTACTGTGGTTTCACCTTCACAATCTCTGTGTTTTGAGTCCAATATAATTTAATGTGTGTATTGCCTTCCTTCTCCCAAAGCCTCTCAATGAGGCAGTAATTCTCCCTGCTCCGTCATGTGGGTGTGAATGGCAGGGAGACCTTTGGTAGCATCTAGAAGCTCTCCAGGATCACTTTGATCAGCCAAAGGTCCCAACTTCTGTATTGACTGTGCTTGGATTTTTATCAGCTGTGAACTGGTAGTAAGTGGTGTGCTCATTCTGTCCTTTGCATGCACACCTGGAACCAAACCCAATCCAATGTAACCATTCCCCAAAAGCTTACTATAAGAGGAATGATGTAGAGTTATCTGCTCTGTCTGTATTCTGCAGGTTTCCACCAAAGAGGGAGTTTTACCCACTAACATAATTTTTATGAACAAGACTGATGCCAGTGGTGATGGGATTATCAGAGTGGGGTTTTTGTTTGTTTGTTTGGTGGGTTTTTTGTGGGGGTTTTTTTTTTTGGTTTTTTTGTTTGTTTGGGGTTTTTGGGGGGGGTGGGGGGGTGGTTGTGACCATGATCTGTTCCTGCTGTTTGGTGTTAATCTTCAGAAGAAATGCTGAATACTGGTTTTTCTTTAATTTTTAAAAATCCACAGAAGTGTAACTTTAGTGACTTGAGTGGTATTTATGACTACATGACACTTATTTGTTTGCGTTTAATATGCAACTAGTGACATTTTATGCCGTTATTGTAAAAGACACAATACAGAAATTACAGCCTGGGAGGGGTAGGGGGCCTGTTGTGGCTCTTGTTTTCTGTCCTGCTCCAGAAGATGCTGTAGAATTGGTAGAGGTTTGATGGTGAAACAAATGGATTTGGAAACTTCAGACATGTAATGCGGCTCATTGTGACAGCTCTGCAAGTCACGATCCAAAATGTCTGTGGTGCTCTGTTGAGTCCTTTTACAGTTCAAGTAGCATTTTGGTTCCACAGCCACATCCTGACCTGTGACAGCCATCACATATCCCTTGCTTTGATGGAAACTGGGGTAAATCAGTATCTTTACACTGGCTAAGCTGCTTTGCCAAATTAGTTAGAGTCTGGATACAGCTCTGGTTCAGGATGCTTGAATTCATCTACTTGGGCCTGTTTATGGGAGTGTGCAGCCAAATTACAGATAGTCCAGTTCAGTATTTCTGAATTTGTAATTAAGCTGTATTGAACTGTATTGTCACAAACTGAGCCATCCTTAGACTGTGGCAAGCACAGAAGGCTGTGACTTATTTTAGCTGTGTGGGGTGGAGGGGTTTCCTTTTTTTTTTTTTTCCCTCTCTTTATTTTTCCTTTTTTCTTTTTCTTTTTATTATTTTTTTTCCTTCTCTCTGAGGTATTCACTAGTGAAATCCTGCCTCAGGTGCATCATCCAACTAATGTGTCCATAGCACTCCTGGGCCACAGCTGGCTTGGGCTATGCTGTGAGCATGGCCAGAGGGGATCAGGTCTGTATCTCACCTGGCCTGTGCCCAGCTGTATGGCCAGACCCTGAGTGGTGTACAGAAAGTACAGGTGTGATTTCAGGGCTTGTGTACAGAATATGCATGGAAAAATGAATATGGTGCAGTCACAGTGGTTTCCCTAAAATACTTGGATGGGGGAAGTGCAGTAGCTTGCAATAGGAAAGCTGCCTTGGGGGAAGTATATCACTTTGCTGGTTTGCTAGAACTTTTGATCAGCAGTTGCTGGGGTCTGGAATGTGTGTACAGGCCTACTTCTCATTCTTAATTATAAACTTAGAGTGTATATTCTAAAAAAAATTGTCCACTGACAGTTCTTCAAAATATGCATGAAGTGATTTAGTTTTCGATGTCTTTGCAACTCATATCTAATCTTCCATCCAGTATGAGTTCAAGACTACTTTTGGCATGACTACTTTTCAATTCAAGGTATCTCATTGACTCTACAGTTCAGATTATTTTTCACTGGATGTATTTATCAAGTTTCAGGCCAGAGGCTTTCAGACTTATAAGCCTCTTAAAGGGGGAAAAGTGCTGACATAGCCTTAAATTGTGGTATGGCAAATGTTACACTATAATTACCTTTATCTATCACCAAACCCCCTTTCAGAGGCCTGGCTGTGTGCCGTGGGCCTCTTGATGGAATGCTCCATTACACTGAGATTTTTCATGGGGGAAAAGCTCTAAAGGAAACCATGATAAAGTACTTTTATAAGAGTAGATGTAGGAGCAGTGACAGGGTGGTGAGGAGGAGAGAGATGGTGCTGAGTTGCAGGAGGAAATATTCGGCAGCATTAGTGATAGATCTGTATTAGAAAGAGGACAAAATAACTTCTTTCCTCGCCCTGTGTGTCAGCCATGTCACTACTTGTCTTGCAGATGCTTCAACAAGTCAACATTTAGCATGAGCTGTGGAATTTAAGCAAATAGAATGTGTATTTTTACCATGCTCTGGAGTACTGGACAAAGATGTACAAGCTGGCAGAGACCAGGCTGTGGCTGCAGAGTGGAGAGCAATATAACACTGTCACAGTGCTGCTGCACCTGGCAAGAGAGGGAGGTTTGGCAGGAGGCTGTGGTGCTTTCATGACTGATCTGGAGTTTGTCTCCTGTGTCGTGTCCTCGGGTCCATGCTTGTTTGATCAGCCTGTCAGCTGGCCTGCACTCTCTGAATTGTGGGCTTGGTGTGTTAGCTTCATCTCCTTGTAAAAAAGGAAGAGCAAAGGAAGCACTCAATTGAAAAAGGTTGAGCAAGGTGAAATTCAGACCAACAACAAAGGGATAGATGCTTTTATAATGCAGACTTTTTAGGTACATGAAGACAGGTCCAGCACTAGAGCAGATTTGTATTGGTTCACAGATTGAATAATCTCAAGAGCTGGAATGTAATGACAGCCCCGCTGGGTGTCTGGGGTTTATATTAGTTATCAAAACCTCTTAGTCATGTAAAGCACAAATAAAAGGAACTCTTAAGGACAACACTGAAAACCTATTTAGGAGCTCTGTGCATGTATTTTATTTATACACAGACAGGCTTTTTGATTAAGTAAAATATTTGTACTTACTTGCTACTTGTCTGCACTGTGGTATAGTTGCTGTCTGCTGTTTAATTGAGAAGGCCATGGTGCATCCATTACTGGAATGTAGCCATGATTAATGCTCTCTGAGGTATATAGGAGCATTTCCTGTGCAGGCTCTGTGTAAATAGATGGAGAAGGGAAAGAATTTGTATGTTGGAGAATATTAACATTCTGGGTGCAGGTGGCTACTGAGGTAAATTTAATTCCCATAGACAGCTAAAGGGAAATGGTTTTCTGTTCTTAGGTCACTAAAGTGAGTTTAGAGTATCACATTGATTAATTCCTTTTTGAGCATCTTTACATTTCTGTTCAGTATTTTGTTTTGGTGGCTAACAAAATTCAGTCTCTTCTAATACAGTTCTGTTTTCCATTGGGTGTATCATAGCAGATAGGCTCTTAGAAAAGAGTGTACTAAGCATCTTGGAATTGCATCTCTCTTGCTCTGCATGCTCAGTCATTTATCTCACCACAGAGAATGTGAAATGTGTTTGATTTATTCTTCAGCAGAAACGGATGGAGACCAGTGCATGGAGAATTGTGAAAATGTTTTCTAGTCCATTATGCTGCTACAAAGCAGTGAATATACTAAATATTGTTAAAGATATAAGAGGTGAACTTACTTTAGGCAGGAGTAAAACAAATTCAATAATTTGTTGCAAATTAATGGAGTCATTTGAGGGCAGCAGTTAGAAGTGAGGGCCCTGTTTCAGTGCAGAGCAGCTCTGTCCAAGAGATGCTCTGCAGTCCTACAGCTTAGATGCTGATCTGTGCCCAGCAGAGCATAAGGAGGGGCATCTGGGGCAAGGGAGGGTGGTGCTGGGCAGGGGACAGTTTGCACTTGAATTTTTTAGCAGAAAGAAAAGGAATTGAAGGGATTTGAAATATTATATGAACCAGTCCTTCTGGCTTAGGATGCTCCTTGTGAGAGCTACAACAGGTCACCTTGAGGAGAGGTGACGGGGAGGGTTGGCAGGGGAGGAGGTGGCTTTGCTCTGAGGTGCTCTGTGCTTTCTGCCCCCGGAAGAAATGGGCAGTTTGTCCACAATAGGACCCCATTAAAGGAAGAGAACAAACCAAAAAGCCCCACACCTTCAGTTGTAACATATTGCCTGTTGTGTCTGCTGCACCTGAGCTTGGGAATGGGGATGACATCGTGAGCTGCCCTCATCCATATTGAACATGGGCACTCTGGCCTTTCTCCTGGAGGACGGGGAAACCTAAAGGGTAGCAGCTTGTGATTGTGCATCCCATAGTGTGGTTGGCTTGAAAGATAAGAGCCTTATCAAATTTCTGCAGCAATCAGGTAGTGGTTATGTGCTAAACCCCAGAAATTAAAATTCTGTTGGCTTAACCTTCAAGCATCTGTAGCAATTCTACAAGACCTTAATGATTGCACCTCAAACTAAGTTAGTTTAGCATTCTGCAGACTGAGGCTTGTGTGAAGGCATGTTGCAAACTGAAGTCTGGTTTTGTGAATATTAATAGACAGAATGATGTATTTTCTATTTTAATTATGACCTTGTGTGTGGTGGGTATAACATTTATTTCTCAAAATGTTAGTGATTGTTACCTTGAAGGAGACTAGATTTTCTTAGGCAAGTAGGAATAAGTCAAGTCTTCAAGAAACATTTGTGCTCTGGGAGGGGGAATCCCAGGCAGTCCTTTTAATTGTTTTTCCTCCTGTTTTTTGTTTGGTTTTGGGTTCTTTGTACATAATGCATGTAGACTTTGTCAGCAATTGTTGATTTTTCATGTTCATGGGGAACGTAACTGACAAAGGACCATCTTATTCTCCACTAAACATTTCTTTACAATTTTGATTGTATCATGAACTTGCTTTTACACAGAAACTGCAGTTCACAAAAATGTGTTGTGTGGAGCTTAAACTGATGTGTAGTCCAGCTTGGCTTGTGCATTAATGATGTAACCAGAGCTCTTTGGCAGCACAATCAAGGATTTTACTCTTAAGGAAGTGGGAGCTGCTATGTGAATGAGTGTGTACCCCTGAGGAAGGTGTCCAGCTGCTCTCCTGCAGGAGTGGTTTCTGGGAAAGGTGCAGAAAGATGGCTTTTCCATCTTGTCAGTAATGAGTGAGTGCCTGGCCCTGTGCTGTGGAACATGGCTCGGCTGCAGGCCATTCCTTCAGCCTGTGCCTGGCTCAGCAGGCAGGGTTGCTCAGAGGATCACGTCTACATGCTGGTTTAAAAATTGTTGTCAAATATGCCATCACATAAACATTGGTTTGCCCGTAGTTCTTGCCTTCTGCTCTTCAGGGTGACTTGGGAAAGTGTTTTCCTTGACGTGAGAAAAATTATGTCAATATGAGCACATTCAATATTTTATTATATTTTTGTGGCCTTAGGAAGAAACCATAGGATCCAATGGGGATGTGCCTTGGTTTGTTCATGTGAACCTGAAATCAAAGTTTCAGTAGATCTCACTTTGCTTTTGGCTTTTCTTCTGCTAATAAAATGAGAAGTTAGCTTCTACTTTAGGGATATCAAATGAAAAATCATATCTAAAAAGCTGTATCTGAAAAGGCTGATTTCTCATCTGTAGATCCTGTTGAAACTTGAAAAGATTTTTTTCCTCAAAGCACTTGGCTCTGTTTAAATATTGCTTTGTTTGTTTGAAATGCTGTATATTTCTAAATACATCAAACATATTTACACATATCACTGTGTAGACATAAGAAACATTCAGCATATTTCAAGTGCTGGAAATTCTTGAGTGCTATTTATCTAATGTGAATTAACCAAGGCAACTCAGATCTGTTGGGCACATCTGTTACTTTTAAAAACAGAAGTCCTGGGAGTTGTATCTGACATCTTGGGATGCTCTGGAAAATGCTGCTGTGCTTGAACACGTTGCCAGTGTTTGTTCTAGAGAAGCAAGCTCAAGTGTAGGGAGATTCAGGTGTTCTTTGCCTGTGTTAGAAGTCTCTTTGTGCTGCAGGCTGTGGCTGAGAGTGACACAAGACCAACAGCTGAACTTTAGTTCTGGTGCTGAAGAATCAGCAGTGAAAAAAGCCAAGTAAGGTTCTCATACTTCTTAACTGATAAAATAGTGCAACTATTCAAGTATGATTCCTTCCACTCCTCCCAGAATGTAGATTTGTATATTTTTATCTTCACTATCTAAAAAGGGTGGGATAATGATACAGAAGACATCTCATTTTCCCTTTTTTATGTGGGGAAAATTTAAGGAATCCACTGACTTTGCATTGTTTGGCCTAACACAGTTTCTTCAGCAGAGCTCTGGGAGACAGTGTGGAGATTAGGTCTCGTTAGGAATTAACCAAGTATCTATTTGTTGAGGGAATATAGTTTGTTTTCCTTTGCACTCAAACTCCAAATCCATTTATAATAAGAATGAGTATATATTGAGTTCTGTTTACATATATTAGCTGCTTTACTCTCAATAGGCTTTAAAAAAAGATAACATCACAATTATCATTCTAAGAAGACTTTTGTCTCTCAACAGGGCAAACATCAAACAAAAGGCATATTAACATAAGCTAAATTTTGGGAACCTTCCACAAGCATTTATATTTAAAATATTTATTTGTGGCAAGATGGAAACTTCTGGAGTGACCAGAAATGATAGCTTTTAGTTTGACCTCAAGTTATTGTGGTTCTGTATTTCCATTGCCTGCTTTCATGTGAGTGTTTTTATTGGCATCTTAGTTTATTTTTGTGTGCTTTTTGGGGAGGCAGGGGATAGTGGTTTTTTGTTTTTTAAATTTAATACCAGTCTTATGGCATATGCCAATTTATTCCTCATTCATGATGCCAATGAGAGGGGAATTGAGCAGTAGAGCATTTGTCAGCTGTGCTTTGAAAGGCCATGATATCCTGATAGCATCTCTGGCTAGCAGTGCAATTTCCACAGCTGGACTCACTGATGGGAAAGCTGGCTGAGGAGCATTGCTGTGTGTGTGCAGGGAATGAAGCAGCCAGAAAGCAAGTGACACAGCTCTATTGCCAGCAGATCTGAGCTGCATCTCGTGCATCCCAGCCAGAGCGTGGCACACACGCCAAGCGCCTCTGTCACGTGTGGTGGGAATGCTGAGCAGCGGCTCCTCCTTGTGCCACAGCAGTGTCACCCACCCAGGGCCTGTCCTCTGGGCAGCTGTGGCCCCTGCGGGGACAGAGGGAGCCGAGGAAGTGGAGCTGCAGGTCACTGCCAGGGAAAGGCCCTTGTGCTCTCTGTGGGGAGTGTGCTGCTGACACTCAGGGCAGTTGGGCTGCCTGTGTTTCCCAGCAGCCCCTAGCCACTGCCAAAGGCTTCTGTGCAGGTTTATGCTCAGCTAATACTGCTCTGCAGATAAGAATTCTTTAGTGCCCAACTTTGCTACTTCATATTGTTGAAATGACCAGTATGTGTTCAGTGATCAGGCTGACTGCTTTTTCTGCTAGGAATCGTGCTGGCAGCTCTGGCTTTAGAGGTTGTAGCTCATGCTGGGAGTGTGCGGCACGGCAATCCGGCCAATTTAATGCAGCAGCAGTTTGACCCATGCCCTTCTCCATTTCCTATTGTTGTGCTTTATGCTGGTTATCATTAGCTAGGCTGTCAAAGCAGGATTTGTACTTAAGGTACTATTAACAAAGAAAACCCAAATCTGTGGAGAGACTTTCACAACTGCTGTTATTTCTGGATGTCGGTGTGCATCGTGGGGCTGACTTTGGATGGTGTAGGTGACACAGCTGAAGCAGTACCTATGCCATGTGTTTAAGAATTCAGTGTGGAGCTATTGCTGTACTCAGCTGGCAGCAAGATCTCACACAGATCAATAGAGGTTCTTGACTTTTCCATCTCTATTTGTGATCAGTAGGATGTTACCTGTGATGTTTTAACTTTGGCAAATGATCAGCTACTAATTCTGCTGTTTTCTACCCCTTAATAGCAATTGTTGTGTTAATCAAACAAGACTGATTTGGAGCAGAGTTACACTATTATGAGTTCATTCCAGAAGCATGAGATGGCTTAAACTGAAATACTTCTAATAGTTAATAAAACAGAAGGCTTTCGTTTAATCCAAGTGTTGCACACCCCTGGTTTAGAGAAGACAACTGCAAAGCTATTTTTGTGCTGGGTGTCCTTTTTTGGTTGTTTTGGGGTGCTTGTTTTTGTTTAAGCCAGATGGTCCAAAAGGTAGTGGCTTCCTGGGAAAGACAAAGTGGCAATGCAGCTAAAAAAACTGAATTGAGAAGTTTTTTCTGGTTTTTTTTTCAGTAAAGCTAGAGGGAAAAAGGCAAGAGATCAGCAGCTATGAAATCCTCTGGTCAGTGAGGGCTAAATAAGTAAATTCCAGCAGGCTGGATTTTGAACGCCATGTCTGAAACTCAGCTGCTCCCTGATCCAGTGGTGAGATCCTGTGGTGCAGCCAGGACTGGCAGGTGCTGGAGGCCCAGGAGGTGAGTGAGCAATAACAAGGACTGGCACTAACCTGGGGGAAATGGCAACCCAGGAATCCTGGCATCTTCAGCAGCACCTCCTGCACTGCTTCCTAGGGATTGTTTCTAGAGCTGCAGTAGTGAAATAAGATGTAAAATATGCACTGTAACTTGAATGGAGAAACTGCAGTTTGGAGGTTCACATAACTAATGAACAAGAATTTAAAAGGTTTTTGTATTTAAATAAGGTGGGTAATTGTGAGGTTTGGGGGTTTTTGGGGTTGGTTTGGTGATGGCTGTTGGGTTTGGTGGTTTGGTTTTGTTTTTGTTGTTGTTTTTCAAAGTGCTCATTTGAAGTTGGGTGTCTTGCACTGGAGCTCCCAGGAAGGCCTAGGCATGAAGCTCCACATTCTTTGCAGATCATTGAAGTCACTGGGCTGCCTGCAGCTCAGACCTTCTCTGACAGGAGAGATGTACAGACGCAGGCAGAACCAATAGATGCTGCAGTCTGGATAAAAGAGCGAACTTGGAATGTATTGTTGAGTGCAATAAGGTTATTGAGAGCATTTGAAATAATGATTAAAAGTGCTATTGCAAAATCAGTCATAGATTGGAGAGTATTTGATCTCAATCATCTTAGCAGTGTAGCGAATGCTAGAAGAGTTTTGTATTACAGGTGTAAGGAAAATGGAGACAATCAGTCGCCTGGAGTGGCACTTAGATCCAGCAGGCAGTAAATCTATTGTAGAATTTGATTTGGACAAATGGAAGCATGGGATGTGTTAGTATGTTAATGCTTTTTATACATGTAAATTAAAAGTCACTCTTCTGCTTACAAAAACGCAAAGAAAGTGGATGGGCATTCTCTGTTCCGCTAAATGCTGTTCATGGAGTTGAGGTTTTTCTATTGATGGAGGCCTTCATTTGAGTAAGTGCATTAAGAAAAACACCTGGTTTTTTTAAGCTTTGTTATCTATTTACCATACCTATAGTGATTTGCTATACTAATTTGTGGAGCAGCATAAATCAAATGAGCAGGAAGAGGCTACCATTAGAAAAAGAGATTAAAAAGTGCCTGTAAAACTGCCTGTCTGTAAACCTAAAACTAACTCTGGGCTGCATCAGCTGTGAGCTCTAAGAATGGCTGTTACACACTAACCTGCAGGAGCAAGAAAAGTGAAGGGGAGAGGAAGTAGCAGAAAGGGGTGTGGGAACAAATAGAGGTGAACAACTTAGCCCAGCATTGGTTTTCCTCCCCTGTCAGGGAGTGCCCTGGTGTGTTCCCCTAAGCCCTGGCTGATCAGATGGGCTCTGTCTCATGGCTGGTGTAGCAACTGTGTGGCTTTCCCTGCACATCATTTGCACATGTGTGTGTTAGCAACATCCATGTGCAGTTCCAGATTCTGGAATGAGCTTTGAACTCCTGTCAGCAAACAAGTGAGCACAGGAGCACTGTGTGTGAAATTCTGTACCTTGATGTAGTCGTTTGTTTGGAGAGCTCTGAGGAGGGATGAAGGAAAGCAGCAGAGGACAAACAGAAGGATTACCAAAATTCAGACGGGCAGAAAGTAAAAGCAGGATCAGAGGTTTACAGGAAGGAAAACATCTTCAAAGATCACAGCACAGAAATGTTAATGATGCTTTCTGGAAGGCCTGGGGGATGCAGCTGGCAGTTTCCCTAACACAGACTAGAACAGGGAAGCAGCATTGTGCTTAATAGGGCTGACTTCCAATTCCACCCGGAAGGACTTTCCTTTTTTTAATCAGGTCTCAGCCCTAAAAAGGCCATGGAGAATGATTTCTCTTAGGTTTCATGGTCTAAGCTGTTTTTTCTCTCCTGCAGACCCCCAGAGTGGAGAGCTGTCAAGTGCTTGGCCAGCTGCCTCTGTCACTGGGTGCTGATATGGCACTGATGGAAGAGCCCATTGCTGCTCTTGCTTGGTCTAGGTTTTGCTATCTCAAGGATATTTTTAGCATTCTTCTGTCTTTTAATTCCTTTAAAATACTTGTCTGTCTCTAGATCTAGTTTGTGCTCTCCATATTGTCTGCTGACATTTTTCATCCCCTTGTGAATGTTAATGGAAACTTAATTAGGAGCCCAAAAATTCCAAGTATGTGTTGTACCCAGGGAATTCTTCTTGGAGAGTGTGGTTTTCCCACACTCTTTTCTAGGTACAATTGTTTGATTAAAGATTTTGCAACCAATTAGAGTATCAAAGGTTTTATGCATTGTGGTGTATTTAGTAAAGTTATTTATTAAACTGTTTCAAATTGAGACGTTTCCTGGGTTCACGGGGTCTTTGTTTCTGCTTTCATTAATGGATTGGTGTTTGGTGAAGTCTCCTAAGGACTGAAGGGCAGTTAGGACCTAGCTACAACCCCTGATTTTTCTTTTTAGTAGGCTGGACCAAGAGAGGTTCTCCTTGTTTTATTTTTTCTTTTAAACTGCAGTGAAATTGTAAGTTAGTGTTGAAATTTGATATATTTTGCATTTGTCTATATCCAGTGTTGTTCAAGGGATTTATTTAAAAGTAAGAGTAAACATTCTGCTGAACTGCAGAGACTTACAGAAGTAGTTTTGTTTATATACAGTCTCCAGCTGGAACTGCAAACATAAGCAATAGTTTAATATCTTGCAGGCCATCTGGGAATGGGATTTGTTTAAGGGGAAAGCATAGCACCATAGATCACATACTATCTATTTCTTTCTGTATTGAACATGTTTGCCAAACATTCTTCTGGTGTCTTGTTTGTGCCTCCTGCAGAGAGAAACAGCTGCAGTCCTAAAGTGACCATTTGCTCACCATTTTAGAGGCACATCTCTTCTGTTTTTCTCTTATTTTCCTCCTGAGAAGCTGGAAGCCTAATGGAGGCTTTTAGAAAAGCTGACAGAGAGCCTCTTGCAGTCCTTTCTGTTGATGGTTTTGTCATATTCCCCTCCCACCCCCTCGAAGCTGAAAAATACCACAGTTCAATTGTGAAGTATCAGCAGTACTGATATAGAGGTGGCATTTATTTCTGTATAAGCATGAGAATGCACATTGCAATTCATTATTGTGGTTCTGATCACTGCCTCTCAAATGCTCAATATGGCTGCATTTTACTTAGCCTTCTTGATGGAGTGCATTACAGTGAGCTGACATTTGCAGAACTGATTTAAAATCCTTTCTTCCTGGATGTTAAAGCAACTGATGAAATATACTGTGAACTAGGTTAACTACTTTTTCACTCTATATCTGCTGAGGGGGGAAATGTTAATTTCTGTGATCTAGATCAATTTAGGAATTAAAAAAAAATCAGAGCTCTTCACTTAAAATAATAAAACTACTTGAATTGGCTTGAACAAAGGGCACTGGGGGAGAATGCAGGTGGGAAGGGGAAATCCAAAATAATACTGATGGACAGCACAGAATTGCCCCCTCCCCCAGTGTAGTTCGTGCTTCCTGACAAATTGAAAAAGTGAAATTGAACATACTTGTCTGCAGTGTGCTGCTTGATTTCTGTAGCAGGTTCTGGATGGGATAGTGCCCAGAAGGTGACTCTGAAGGGCCAACTCCTCAGCAAATGTCCTTAAAGTGTCCTGCAGAGCACAGCAAAGGTGTCCCAGGGTTTATCAGTGCAGTAACTGAGTCACCCAAAGCCAGTGTTGTGCTCCAATGTTCAGCAGGGGGATGGCAGGGGGATGTAACCCATTCTGAAATGGAGGTGCAGAACATGCATTTCTGTGTACAGCTGAAAAGACAGAAAAGCTGTGCGTGCAAAAAAGCCCACTTTGGTAAGAAACCTTGGGGGGCAGGGGGGAGAAAAGGAGGTAAAATCTGAGTGCAAAGTAAATCTCATAATGACACTGGAACTTTGTGTTCAAATCCATTCTGCTTTCTCCAAATTAAATAAAATCATGCTAATGCATCTCATATCCTGTCTTAAAATGCAACAGCTGGTTTATGTTGATCAGGTGCTGCATCTGTGAATTTGGGCTTTTTAGTGTTCACAGTGCTCTGTATTTGAATTAACTTACAGCACAACGCATTGTGTAATATTGGTGAAATTCTGTCTTGAGTAAGGTAAAATATATATTTTCTTAGCTTTTTATTCTACCTGTTGAAGAGAGGCCATGTGATTCTAATTAGCTTTCAGCTAAGACTGCTCAAGTTCATTAAAAAAAATTCTAAAATTACGTTTTAGTCAACTTTTCTCCTCCTGATAAATATTTAATATGTACAAATAGATGACAGTACTTAATATATGTCTTGTAACCCATGATGCTGTTCTGATTCAGTTCAGTTTTTATTAAGCTTTGTTTTTAAAAATAGGATCCCACCTCTTAACTGAATCCACTTGTGATTTATATTCTTTGGGTTTATATTGTTAAATACTGGAATGGAAAGGTATGATTGCTTTACATAAGGATTTGTTTTCTCCCAGTGGCCAATTTGTGTGACTTCTGACTTGAAAGAGGTAAGAGACAGGAGCAAGTGTTGTGACAAGGCAGATGGGGCTGTGTCCCCATGCAGGGTGTTTTGTAGCAATCCTGCAGAGCAAAGTGAAACCTCCACCTTCCCTTGTGTCAAGGGCAGAGCTGTTTTGAAAAGATGTTGTGGTTTTTTGGTTGTTTTTTTTTTGTTTTTGGGTTTTTGGGGTTTTTTTTGGATAAGAGGTAAAGGCAATACACTGAATCTGAAAGGGAGACAATTTATGGGAAGCTTGTTTTCCCTTTCTTAATAAGAGTTAACCTGTGAAAGCAGCTATGGCATGAAAATGAACCCGAGGGTCAGAGCTAGTTGAGACATCACTGATGCTGATAACTGTATAGATATATTGAGAGAATGTGACTGTATATGACAAACATCTGTATTTGTTTGTCACTACAATAACTAACAATGCAATTTTCCCCAAACATGTTCCTGTAGAAGTATTATGTACATCTGAAAGTGGGATGCACTGAGCCTGCCCTACGGGAGTTAATGGTTGTCCTGCCTCACTGAAATTTTTGGCTTGTTTGTGAATGTCTTTTTCATTTGTACAGATGATTTACTCATGGTGATTTATGAATCCCCTCTTTTATCTCCTCTCCCCAGTACAGATTTTTGGGATTTTAGTTGGTTATATAGTAACATAGCCAGCTATGAAGAACAGCAGCTATGTGCAAGCTGTTCTTTGCAGTGCAGGTTCAAAATCTGTTGTTTGGTCTTAAAGATACAAGAATTGGTGACTCCCAAAATGTCCTTCACAAACAAGGTTTAGAAATGGTTATACTCAAAAGAAGGAGAAAAGTAAAATAACAGGTAATTTTAGTAAAGTAAAAGTAGAATTTAGAGGTGTTACTGCTTTACATAACAGTAGGATCCAATTCATTTTCCAAAAATAGTATGGTCATTACAATTTTTATTGTTTGACATCTTTTAAAATAATACCATTATGTATCACTGAGTAAAATTAATGCTTGATTAAAAAGCACTCCAAGCTGAAATCATAAGCAATTTGTTGTAACTGGAATGATCAAATCTCTGGACCACTACTGCCTTTTTTCATATTGTGTGGGGAGAATGCTTCTATTTTAAAATGATGGAACTGGGCAAAAGGAAATTTATGATCTGAACTTGCTGCAAATCATTTGTATTGATCTGTTTTGTTTTGTTTCTATTCTGCTGAAGCTAATGGAAAACATTTGTCACCTGACTTATCCCAGTAGATTTGGAAAACCACCATACCATTTATCAGGCCGGTTGAAGGTCTGAGCCAGCGTGCTTATGTCTGCAATCACGAAGATATATTTAACTTCCGGCAGGGGAAAAGCACCAGCTGAGAGTGTTGTTCTTATTCTAATCCTGGCTGGAGTACCCTGTCTGTGTATTCATGTGAGGAATTAGAAACCTGGCTCAGGAATCATGACAGGCTCTGTTGTGTTTGTGGGTTTTATTAAAAGGTCAGTAACAGGTCATTGGGTCCTGTAAACCAGCAACTTGCTACTGATTTAAACAAGTAGGTAACCATTAAATACATCTTGGCCCCGGTCTATATTAAGAGTGGTGTGAGCTCCTCATCTTCTTTGTTCAGGAGAGGAAGGGGTAAGAACAGTGTCTCATGTGTCCCTGCACATCCATTTCCAGTGGGTGCTCTCCCTTCTGGCATAGCATGGGTGTGGGAGAGCAGTGCACTGGCCAGAGTCTCATCTGCCCCAGTCTCTGCTCGCATTTATTATTCATATGATGTGATTGGGATGGGAGGAACAGGCCTTAACTCCACTGCAAAAATATATCAGGTTTGCTCTTTGCATCTTGAGATTTTTCTTTGTCAGCTAGGTCATCTTTTAGCTTTAGCAACTGCTTGCTATTTCCCCAGACTCTTAAAATTGACTGTGATTTTCACATGAAGAGAATGTGGACTTGGGTGACCAAAGGCTTGCCCTGGTCAGCACAAATTCCTGTACAACAGGACTGAGTTAGAATTGAAAAATGTCCCACCTGCATGTGAGATTCTGTTTGGGTGGATAAAATTGAGAGGCCAGGCCTTAAAAGCTGGTTTGTTTGGGATTTTTGTATTTGTCAGTGCTTCATGGTCTATATGACTTTGAAACTGGAAGCCAGGTTTTTCTACCAGAGTGCTCTTAAATTCTTCTTCTGCTGTATTCTCCATTGCAGGGTCACAAACAGGGATTTGGCAATAAGAAGGAATATTATCTGGCTTTCATGATGTTCATTAAAACAGTCTGAACATACTGTGATGAGAGAGCATTTGATGTGCCTTCTTACTAGTATTTCAAAACCAAACAGTGCAGTCTTTTTCATCTTGTGTGGGAAAAGTTCTCAAAAATGCAGTGTTCAGCCCATTCAGTGTAATTCTGCATTTCCTACCCCATCAACCCCAAATCTTACATCCCTTTTTAAATATGTGAGAACGTCTGACTTGCAGCACGGGTACAATGTAGAGACATTTTAAAGTAAACATGCTCTGTTCCTGAATGATGTCCTTTGTTTCAGTGTGAACCTGCTCCCAGACCCTAGCTTACAATTGAGAAGCTTCCTCCAGAATCCCTTTCAGGATAAAAATTTTTCAAATCAGATGACTAAATTTAGGCATAGAAGTCTATACTTGGGTGTTTGAGAAGCTCTGAAGTGACAGATTGCTCTTAAGTTGGTATTGAGCTACAGTTTATAGAAAACTTGAAATATTCTAGTGAGATAGAAGAGACAAGGTTTAATTAGCATTGTAATGTGTGTAATTTTCACAGCTCGCTTTGTCTCTCCACCCCTCTTTCTGCAGCCAAATCAGGCAGTCTAGCTCTAGCTATATTTACTTCAGTCTTTTGCATTCTCTGCTTCACTGACTTTAAACAATGTCAGTTTGCAAGCAGTGAAGGGAAAACTCAGATATGGAAAGACTTATTATACAACGCTGAAATACAGAGAATAACTCTTGGAGGGATTACGTGGAGCTCTGAGCAGGGAAATGAAAGCCCACGGAGCTCTGAACTCTGTAACATCAGCAATGACTGTGCACAGTCAGAGAGTCAGAACCCAAGGTGTGTCCCTGCATGGCACCCAGCACCTCGGGCAAACACAGGAAGCTTTGTTTGGCATTCTCTGAGGTGGAGGGTTTCATGGCACAGTGTGAGCATGTGCTGTCCCTCAGCAGCTCTGTGCTGGTGTCCCATGGGACAGTGCCACTCGGCAGGGACAGCAGCCTTTCTTTGCTCTGTGCCATGGATGGATCTGCACTGTGTTCACATGGACACGTTTCCGGGGCTCCTTGGCACCTTCCCATTCCATGTGCTGTGTGTCACAGTGGGAAAGCCCTTCTTAGTTCAATTTACATACTGCTCCTTGCATGGCATTGTTACCAAGGGTAGACATCATACAGGACTGTGCTTTGAGATGTGTAGCTTGTTCACAAAGTGCACTGGCCCTCACTCCTGGATTTTCTGAGGAGGGTGGAATGTTTGTTGTTCTGATCTGCTCAGCTGTGCTCTGCCCTCTCAGCTTGCTTGGGCAGTACCTGTGCAACCTGCAACAGCTGTGCTTCAGACAAATGGAATACTGCAAATCCTCAGCCTGATTAACACTGCCTAAAGATCTGTCCAGCAGGAAGACAAAAACCAGTTGGAAACGCAAAGACGTGCTTCCAAGAGAGAAATGCCATCAAAAGCCAAGGTGCGCATGTACTTCAGTGGTGATAGGTTAAAATGAGAGGATTTTTTTTTACCCTTCCCTTTTTTTTAAAGGAATTCATAGAATGAGAACTAGAATTGCATGTGTGCTGTGCTAAGAGAGACCCTAAGATATGACTACCTGTTTTCATTTTCGCAGTGTTTGTGTTGTGCTTTTCCCTGAGCTGATGTAGTATGTAGTGCATGATCCCAATGTGTGATTGATTTGTCTATTGCCCTGTAACACCAATTTGGAGAGGAACAGCCATGTTCCTTGTATTTGGTAGACAACCTCTGTTTCTGTGGTACTTGGTTCTTCATATTTATGAAGTACACTTGGAATCTCTAAAGCCACAGGATGTAACCCAGCCTCTCATCATCTTGTTAGTGTATGTGTCATGAAATTATATTCCTGCTTGTTTTTAGGGAGGCCAGGTGATTCACATGTTTTTTGTATGAAAGGTTGACACAGAAGAGACTTATCCAAAATTTCACTTGGTAGAAAAAGAAACTCTGGGTGTAAAAGAAAACTGTTAGATTGAAAGGAGACATTAATTATTTGAAAACTTGTGGATCTTCCTGTGGTCTACTGGATATGCTTATCTGTGGGTGGCTTAAGGGATTGAAAATATCAAGAAGACTAAAGGGAAAATGAATGGCACATAGTTGAGGAAGGAAGAGATTCTTGCCTTGTAATCAGGAATGCACTCCAGAGGGAGCACAGGTATCCCATGGATACTGCAGCTGCTAGACATGAGATGCTTTTACTTTTGTTTGTGAAAACTACTGTTTATAGACAAATGTTCAGGAACATTTTATGAAAAATAAAGTTGAGCTCAGGTGGTATGGGAGTGCTTGCTACCTTCCCCTGCCACTTTACATTTTCCCAGAACAATCTAGAAAACATTGATTAAAATACATTAATAGTTAATATTACAATGCTCGCTCTCTGTCAGATTTATCTTTCTCTTAGATGTCTGAGCCAGCTTTAGGAACAGAACAACTGGCTCCTGCTCTCATGCCCTGTGGGTTACTGTTTATAATTACCTTCCACTCTATTGGTATTTCATTAAAAGGAGACCTACAAGAACTGTGATAAAAGCCTCGTGGCTATGCTGTGCACTTTTGAAGTGCCTTCTTGCATTTGTATCTTCAAAATAGCAAGAGTTGTTGGGGTTGGGAGCACAGTCTCTATGCTTACTGATGCTTGCAAGGAGGGCTATAGGATTTTTTATTTTATTAAAACCACAGAAACAAACCCCCCCCAAATAAACCAACAACGCAAAGCTCCATGTATTCCCATTTTTAGTAACAATTTATATTGCTTAAAAACATTACTATTTACCATTAACTCAAAATTATAAATGTAGCTATATAAAATGTTTTAACTATATTTAAAGGTATACATACGACTATTTTTCTTCATTTTCTATCTTGATATCCAGTTACTTTAACATTAGAGTAGTTCAGTAAATGTGACATTCTACATCTGTTTGCAGGAATATTTAAGTCCAAATACAGCTTTATAACTATTCATAGTTATAATCAGACCCAAATTAATATACTTTCCTTGCTACATTTTAATTAAAGTATAATGATCTCTAATTTTAAGGAAATACAGTTTCAGTAAGACAAAAGCTGTATCTCTATTTTTTCAGCCATAAATGGAAGGGAGTACTGCAGTGCTGTGGGTTTTTTCTTGCTAGTGTTCTAGCTGGTAGACAAAACATGCTTTGACAGAGTGACATTGCATGAATATTTCAGGTTTATTACCAGTTTATGTGGTCTGTATATTTTTTGTACACTGCAGTCTTTTGCTTCTTTGCTTGTGTTGTGTACTGTAAAGTAGGAATTAAGGGCACATCAGGACTCTGTTCTGCACCTTGCTAGCGATGGGCTGGAGTTGGTAGTATTTTATCTAAGGCACCATGGTTTTCTTTTTACCTCCTTCCTGGAGTGCCACTGTTGATCTTGTAATTCCTGTTGTCCTTCTCTAAGTTTTGTATCTGTGTTTCTGAGGTACCTTCTGGGATGCTGGTACTGTACCTACCTGATTAGAAAGAGAATGAAAGTTAAGATTTGTGGTTGGCTTTCCTCCCAGCACTCTTCTCACCTTCCCACTGGGGCATTGCCCTGCCTCTCCTGTGGGTGTGCTGGGAGTCCTCACACTGCCCAGTCTGGAGCCAGAGTGCAAAATTGCAAACCACAAAAACACAGCAGGGTAGCCTTGGAGGATTCATATCATCTAGGAGAGCAAGGTGACTTCAAAAGATGTGGAAACAAATCTGTCTGTTCCTCTTACATCTTTATAGGGTGGGTCCTTTGCATTTTGCTCCCTGGTTGCTGCGTCTCAGGAGGCACTGCAAACACATGCAGCATCCAAGAAGCAGGTAGCTGTCTCCTCGTCTCCATGTGCTCCTTGCCACAGATCCCTGCTACTTCCCTTGTCTCAGTGCTCCTGTTAATGCAGTCCATAAATTTATCGAGAAATTAATACTTTGAAGAAGAAAAGGAAAAAAAGCCACTTTTTGTGCACTTAGTTCCTGGAAGATGTCATGTGAAAGCAAAAAAAGTCTGTAGCTATGTTAGGAAATTTGAGTTTCATCCTCTGATTCATGATTTCCCTAGATTTCCCTGTCTACAATGCAGGTACATATAAAAAGCTACCTTTCTGCCCTTCTCACACTTTGTCACTGCTATGAGGTCCATGATGCCTAACCAGCTGAAAGAAGGGGGCTAATTTGGGTAATTTTGCTTGGGCAGCCAATGAGGAGTTGTTGTTGTGGGGCTTTTTGTGATTTTTTTTTTTTCCCATGTTTTGTTTATTGACTTTGTTTTTTGCAATCCTAAATCACACATTTTATCATTACTGAGTAAATGTTTGTATTTGTAAGTGTGGTTGGGCTGAGTAAATACTCTTTAATGCAGAAGAGTTTGCTGTACATAATTTCAAGATCTGTCCAATTCTACAAGTAAAATCCAATACTCTGGTTACCAGGGATGTACAGAATAGGATTGACACTTCTTACTGATCATGTGAAGTAAGTGTATGGTGTCCACAGAAATGAGAGAATGTTTACGGTGATTGGGCAGTAACTGACCTGCAAGCCAATGTTCCATTTTAGTGTTTGCTCCTCTCTGTGGAGCAAATTGTCTTGCTGAGGCTGTCTCAAAAGCAATGGCTGCTGCAGTCCAGGATGGGACTTGAAAGTAAGTGGAGATTATGATTCAAAACATGGGGTTATTATTCATTGTGCTTTCATATTTTGAACTCAATGGGGGAATGTCAAGCATCTATGAATATAAACATGGAAAAGTTCTGTAACATCTGCTACTAATTTCTGCCAGATGAAAGTGGTAATTATGATGAATTTTTTTGTTGATGATGCTGATACATTGGCCTAAATAAATTCACTTGCAGACTGTGAATATCTAATTGAAAATACATGATTGTATCACTAAATTGTTGACTTAGTTCTCATTTAAATTTTAAATTTGTTTTCATTTGCTGGAGCGTTTATGGCTTACTATTTTAGCAAAGAAAAAAATTGCAATGAAGTCAGGCATTTTTAATGTATTAAATGAAGAAAATGGTTAGAGACTACATACTTGTGCAGCCAGATTTTAGGATTGGGTTATATTGTTCAATTATTTCTAAATGGTACAATAACCTTGTTAAAGGTTATTTAACCTTTATTTAATCTCAACCAAACCAGACTTCACTGAGGCTTTGACCATTTCTGCTGTCACCAGTGCACACCCCTGCTATTATGGGTGCTGCTCTTCCATCTTGCTTTTTCCTACACTATTGTGGAGTGCTTAAGACATCTGAGGACAGTGACCAAGTGGCAGGAAGGCTGTTAAGTCATTGAATGCTCGGTGTTGTTTTCTGTCAGGTAAAGGACTTGTCTGAGAGACGACCACAGCATGGACCAAAACCAGAGTCCTTGAGATTCTTGAGAATGCACTGCAATTCCTCTTTCATGAGGTTGGCTAGGATGGGAGACTAAAACATTTAAAATATATATGGCAAAAGTGCACTTCATCTTAGTGTCAGACTTGTGACATTCTTCTTCTGTCCTTGTTGTCTTAGAGATGGGTGATTTTTCCTAAAGTGCTTCTGAGTTCTCCTGTTTGTGCTCTTGTGGTCCCAGTGGGACTTGGGTTTTGGAAGGTGATAGTGAGGTGGATGATACTTGGCTGGTCCTTGGTGTGATGCTGTATTTGTGAAGGCTTTGTCTTGCCCTCTCTGTGTTCTCTGTATGTGCATTTACTAACACTTGAATAGCACAAGGATTTTTGAACTCCTGGGCACCTGAAATAGTTAGAAAGTGCAGAACTCTTAGTGGGAGGGAACTGACTTGGATACAGTTTCACTGATGATGATCATCTTCCAAACTGGTCTCTGGTGCCATCTTGATACGGGCTGCAGACCAGCTGCCTTTTCTGTGTTTTAGCCTAGTTCTGGTTCCTGTCCAATATCCAGGTTATCTAATGGCTTCCAGCTATTTCTGTGATTGTAATACAGAGGAGCCCAAGTTGAACTGCTGGAAGTCTCTGCATAGCAACATGGAGCACAGGTGAGCTGACTTGCTGACAGCATCACAGACGCTTCTGGCAGAACATCTGTAGGTGTCAGTGATGCTGGGAATGTGGAAGATTGGAGGAGCCCTCTTTGGGCTCCGTGGGTATGAAGGAGGAGCTGAGGAAGTGAGCAGATTTCCCTGTTACACAGGAGCATTAAAGGACACTCGTGGTGTTTGCAGGAGTCCCCTGAGTGGCAGGGACTCAGTATTACAACCTAGGTAAGGTGAGGGATCACCTGTAACATGTAGAGGCTGAGTTGGTCAGAAACAACTGGAATGAAGAGATGCAGGCGAGGTTCTTGCTGGAGAGAGCACACTCTTGTATTTCAAGGCTGTCTGTAAATGTGACTGGATGAGGGATATGATATAAAGGTGTGTACTTGTTTTTAATCTTTAACAGGAACAAAACTGGTGAAAATCCAGTAGCAGGGGATCAAAGGCAATTTAGGTGTCACAGCATGTTCACTTTCGTTTTAATAGCATGTGAAAGAGGAAATTTCAAGAAATGTCTTACAACAGACAGAGTAGTCTCATAGCCTTTGTGTGAATACTCATCAAGCCTGGAATACCATTCTGGAGCTGTAAATGTAAATTGGCTCCTGTTCTGATAGCCATAGCCTGGGGACTGTGCTATAGATTACCTGGGATATTGTTTTGTGACATTTGTATTGCAGTAGTGTATCTGAACACGTGAATGTTTTGTAGCAGATGTATGAATTTGCACAGGAACCTGATAAGTCTTGAATATTTTATGTAACAGAATATATTAAATAACACAGCAATATTGCCTCTTTCTACAAGTAATTGTAATATTAATAAGAGATACTTTGTCTAGTCAGTGTTAATAAAAATGTACATTTTCAGAAGAAAATAAGTTGTACCAGAAGAACAATTGTGTGATGTGAAGAAATAGAATTTTTATGAAGAAGGCTGTGCACTGCTAAGCTGGTGGGGCAGTTCGTTTCACTTGGAGAATTACTATGTGCTGAAAGACAGTAGCTATGAAAAGAGAGAGGCAAACAGGCCAGGCCCTTAGTATAATATTTTGTGTAATGGCCTCCCTCATTATATTTTTTAAATAGGAGTTGAGCTGGACTCAGCAGAAAACCTCCTATATGGAGCCTTCTGGATGTAGAACTGATCAGGTGTAAACCAAAGATTTGGCTTTTTTTTTCCCCTTTAATACCCAAAATAATTGGTAGTTTGAGAAGGTTTTTAAAAAATTTATTTTGATAGAGCTTTGAATAAAATGTCAATGCATTTTCACTTGTTTGAAATGTCATGCATTTTACTTTCCAATTTTCCCCTGCTATCTCAGGGCAGTTCATTGGATGATCTCATATCTTCATTAAAATGCATGAAATAGTTGTTTACACCGAGGACTGAAAGTGTTTCATACTTCATCTAGTCTAGTTTGCTAATGTAAACAGGAACATGGCATCTTGCTTTTCTTCCTATTTCATTGTTGTTGTGGCATCCTTTTATTTTGCAATTCCAGTAAATTATCTTCATGAAAGTACCTGTGAGTTCCTAGCTAGTTATAACTACTTTCAAAAGCAGCTCAGCCAGCTTTGATCTGGATGAGAACAGCAGAAAACTAAAATGATTTAACAAAAATTCATTGAAGTGCTTAGTATTGAGTGGCATCTAAACCTTGGTATTGTAGCCTTTTCACGTATTTGTTAATGCAGCCAAGAGACTTCAAAGCAGGATTGCAGTTAAAATTAATTTTTGCTGTTGAAACACCCTAATTGCCCAGACTTCTTGAGTGTGAAATTCGTATTGCTTAGCAGCATTCTCAGCTACTCTGTAACTACCATGGAGATCGCGCTTCCTTGTGTTCTAGTTCTTCAGCAAAAATAACCTGAGGTTTCTTCTGATGAGATCCAAGTGGAACCCAAACCTTGTAGCTTCCAGGAGTCAGAACTGTAGCTGGAAATCTGAGATGAGCACATTTCTGTGACTCCAGTGTTTTGAAATCATTTATTGTATAATAAATCGGTGTGTCAAGTTGCCATGGAGCACAAGTGTTTCATAATGGTCAGTGCTGTAAGCAAAGCCTCTAAACGATATACAATCATGGAAGAAAGAAATGAGTTCATTACTGCAAATCAACAAAGCTGAGGTGGCTGCTGGGGAAAGTCAGCTTACAAAATTTCAGTACAGCACGTGAAGGATGTTTGGAATTTGTTGAAAATTCTTTCCCAAAAGCCAAATGCTGGGTTTAGTGCATTTGTAAGGTTGCTCTTCTGAACTATTCAGATTTTGTAGGCTGGACTAGAAACTAAATTTATCAGTTCAAACAACCTCAGCTTTGCTCTGCCAGACTGTAGCAGCTTGCAACAGTCTGAGGCCTCCCTGGTATGGAGAGGCTGATGTCACCATATTAACTGAGTTCTTTGGATTCATTAAGTATCATTAAACATGTTGACCCCTAGCTGTCGTATGAAGTCGTTTAGTCTTCTCCCCTAATGCGAATATGCCTTGCTGTGTCACCTAACTTGCAGTATTGGGAGGTCCTGTGTGTAGCTCTGGCGGGTGTGAAAGCCCAGCTCCTCCTGAGCTGTGCCTTGCCCTGCACAGAGCTGGGTCTTGCTGCTGGCCGTGGTACCCTCAGTGCACCTGCACTTTGAGCCCCTGCATTAGGGAGCACTTCAAAGCACTGTTGAGTTGTGCAGGTCAGTGCTGTGGCCCTTGGTTTGCACTCAGCAAAATGGGTATCATGGTACTAAGGGATTTATCATGGTGTTAAAGTACACATCATTAAGATGGCAATGGAAAAGGAGATTGTTTTATGGCTCTCTTCAGTATGATCATAGCATTTAAATATTTGGGTTGTGATATCCCTAAATGAATCTTTTGAACTTTTCACGAATCTATCGCTGGTATTTCTGACATAGTAGCCTCAATGGAGATGAAAGCTGAAAACTGTGTCATGGAATTTGAGATACTTGAAGCTACTACTACACAACTTTCCTGTGGAGGTGTGAGAAATAAAGGAGGCATTATCAGCTAGCTTTAACTCTTAAGCCAAAAGCATATAAACTTTCTGAAGCTCAGTGTGCATTCAAGTTTGCATTCTGCACTCTGCTTTTATCAGCTATATTTTGCACAGTGGGAAGCTGTTGATGGTGTATTTCTCACTCATGTGATCTCTGTCAGCCCACAGAGCAGTGTCTGAGGTGTGGCATGGAAACCAAATGCTCTCAGCCGCTGTGGAGCCATCTCTGGTGCTGTGCAAGGCCTCTGAAGGGCACCCGTAAATCTGTTCCCTTCAGCCTTCCTCAAGGAGACATGGAGAGGGAACGGCATCAGTGGCACCCAAATGACAAATGAGTCTGGTCAGGCTGTGTCCTGCAATGGCCCAGACAAGCCAGTGCCATTTAGACTTCCACTGCTCTTGCACTTTGTATTTCTTAGAGACTATTTCGGGTTTGATGCCTCTTCTAGCACTTCTCTGCAGGCCCTTTGCTGTCACTAACCCTAAGTTTGTGGAAAGAGCATAGCAGTGAACATTCTTAAGGCTTTATGAGAGCAAAAGGCTTCCCTGTATTTCAGTATGGTGTAAAGAAAAGTCTTCCATGTAATGTAAAGGATTTCAGAACTGGGTATAAATCAAAAGTTGTTTTACCAGGAGAAACATTGGAGAAATCTGCAGGATGAGTTTCTGACACAAGAACTTGCAGGTTTTACATTATTTTGACAGTGAGAACTGAAGGCTATGCAACAGGGAGCCATTTTTCATCAGTAAGAGTAAGTTTAATTTAAAATTGTATTAATAAATGTCATAGTTTCAATCTTAAAGACTGCCTGTCGAAATGTATAGCAAAGTTAATTATAAGGAAATAACTGTACTAGAAATTATAGTTTCTGTTATTAAATTCCTCAATCATTTTGGATTGCATACAGGTAAGTGAGAACCAACTAGTTTATTATAAAAAGTAGTTTACGAAGAAAAATACATCAAAGACTGACTTGGAGGACTTTCAGGTGGATATAAGGTGAAATGCCATAGAAGAGCACATAGTCAGCAGCAGTATGTATATGTCATGCCATAAGGTTATCATAAGTTTTGTCTAAAGTTTTCTTTCTGTCTTATTTTTCCTCTAATAATTTGTAAGAATGTTTTTTTCCATTGCCATGACAGTAAGAGTGAGTCTCTTTGTATTTATACTCTTGTCTGAGCTATAAATACACAACGAATCATAGCAGGCGTCAGTGTAAAACTGAGCTTTAAGCAAGATCTGTGAGTTGATTGGTAATTTCTGGAGCAAATTTATTGATGTATCTATAGCAGTAGGTATTCTGCAGTAAATGTCATAAAATATTGAGGAAGCATGTTGTCCTGATCAGAGATGAACACCTGACTTTTGGTAAAACTCAGTGTGTCTTTGGATCTTCAAACACTGTGAAGTGGGGTAGTATTCAATTGCTTCTGGTAGTAAGAGATAATGATCTCTCTCAGTGGGTTGACCAGAAATTTTGAGAATTATGATCCAGAATTTTTGTCTAAAAACTGATAAGCAGTTTAGAGTTTAAGTGTCATTGAAGACAATAGGGGCATGCTTATTAAATGCTTGTTGCTTTTTTGAAACAGAAACCTTGACTCTGAAATTGCTCTTTTTAATTTTTTTTCTTCTCTCATCCTTAAAAGGCCTTTATTCTTAGTTTAGAAACATAATACTTTTATGTATTTAATTGTAAAGGTCTTTGTCAGTTGTTATTTAATTTACTGCCTTAGAAAAATAACTTTACAATAATGTTCTGAGGCAATCTAAAAGTGTAGGTCTCGAGTGGCACTTGTAGAATGCTGTATACAACACCAGTTAAGGTATTTGCAGTCACATTGTTAGTCCTTGTGATAGTAGTATATTGATTCTATACAAGTACAAAGCAGTGAGAAGGGATCAAAGTACTGTGAACCACTTTGTTTACAGGGCCCTCATGGAATGCTCCCATTGCTCAGGAGCTCCTGTTCTCCTGTGCAGTAATTTCCATTAGCTTGTGTGGGCTGGCTTCATGCCATGCCAGCCTATTTAGGCAAAATTCCATCAGTGCTGCTGTGCTGGAAGGCAAAGAAAAACAATCCTACATGACAGCTGGTCTGTTTATTCTTTTCTTGTTTGCTCAGAGTTGAGTGGTGTGTGACTAGAACAAGGTGACATAACTCAGGCCGGAGGTCTGGGCGGTTTGGTGTGTTCTGTGGGGACGCAACTTCCCAAGGGAAATCAACCATCATGAAACGGAGAATTATGGAAAAATCTTTGCAAAGGAGAGAGCTTTTACCCTGACTCCTGTTAAACTGATGCTGCCTTGCACCCTAGAATGTTAGAAATTGAAATCATCTACCAGTGGAAAAGATTTGAAGTTATCTCCTGTTGTAATTTGGGATGTTTCCCTCTTCCCTTTGAATGCTCTGGTTTGTGGAACCTTACAGAAGTATGATAGCTTGAGTAACCCAACTGAATTTTTGGCTGGACATATGAGCACTGAGATGATCTGCTGTTGTCTAAATTGAAAGGATAATAAAGCAAAGCAAATATGGCAAAGTTTGTCATATTTGTTATAGGAGCGATGTCTAATGTTTCCCAATTTGTCCTAGTAAATTGTAAAAGAAAAAGAATATGCAGTAAAGTACTTGAGATAAAAAATAGTGGTATTAAACTAGTAGTGTAATAGTAGTGTTAATAGCAGTGTTTGAGAAGACATTAAAATTATAGAGCATGGAAAGTGTCCATTGGCATCTGCCTATGAAGTAAGTGTACTACTGAGTTCTCAGTCAGATGTAGGATATGCAAACCGTTGGGAGACAACAGTGTTACATGGTGGGCATCCAATGATTCCAGAAGCCTTTAGCATTCCCAAGAAATTGTCCTTGCTGTTTCAGCTTTTCCACAAAACCTTCATTTAATTGGCAGTAAGAAATCAATGTTGCCAGGATGCAAATGATGGCATGCCCCAGAGTCATTGAGTAGAACTACCTGGTGGTTTCTGGAGACACTACTGACACAATTCTTCAGTTTCCCTGCTGGTTCCTGGGCTCCAAACAGGACCTGATTAGTGCTGCCAAATGCCTTCTGCTGCTGCTCAGCAAATCTGTCAAAGGTAGCAGAAACACAAGCCATATTGTTAGTATATGCTGGATGCTTGCTTTCCCCAGAGATACTGTACGGCATTTTGGAGAGATCTTTTTCTTAGAGCTAAGAAGAACTGCAAGAGCTTAGAAAACCTTTGGGATTTGTGCTGCAGAAGTTGGTATATTACCCTTCCCCCCTGCTGGTGGTGAGCAGGGCAGTGGATTCCCTGCGATCCCTGTTTGAAAACAAAGGCTTAGAGATAAGGAAAACAAATTAATTTAGCCCAATGTGTTCAGGTAACCCAGATGCATGTTGTTTCTACAGTGTAATTGCATAACTGGGTCTCCTTAGTGAAACTGGAACAACACTACTCCAATGTTAAGTGTTAGAGTTGTGAATAAAGTAGTGCTGGATAAGGAGGCATTCTTGAGCATGCAGTTGGATGGGGGGATATTATAGAAGTTTATGAAGGACTAAACATTTGTTCCCAGAAAATGGGTCAGAGCAAAACTACAGCAGTGAATATACACAAATGTTAATTCTCCCAGGAGGTTTTTTGCCTCATTCCTAATCTTTGGTTTATAAAAGGGTCTTTGAAACATTTTTCACACTGGTGAAAAATTGCGTTGACCCCAAAATAGATATTCATTTGTGTAGATTTATTCATATGGTTGAGTCATTGCAGCCAGGGGATCTTAACTAGTTCTGGTTGCATTGAAATTTATAACGAACTTCAAAAGAATTATAGTGACTATTGATTTTTAGCCATTACATTTACAGGAAACTGTAACTATGGGAATCACTACGCCTGCAAATTGGCAGGCAGAAATGTTTGCTCAAACAAGTAAAAGGCAAATAAAACGGATAGTGATGACCTGTAGTTTCCTAAGGTAAAACATAAAGGAGTCCCACGAGATGTAATTACTAGGCAAGCTCTTGGTTTTGTCTTGTGATTTTCCTAATTTTCACTACTGTTCCATTAAATGTGATCAGTAGGGGAAGAGGTACAATGGGGCTCTCTGTTAATAGGGGATTTTCAGGCAGGACTTATTCAATCATACTTAAAATCTGGTCCCTTTGTAGTAATAGTATAAATGTAATAAACCGTGCTTTATGTTATATACTCTGTTTGTTACACTCATTCTTATAATGTTCAGCTTTCCATGCTTCTGAAGATGCAAGGTAACAAAGTGATAGTTAATCTTAAGTCTCAGATAGCATTTGCCAGACAGGGGTGAATTGCTGCTCTTTGATTTATTCTCCTCCTTTTTCCAGATTTATTCTCCTCCTATAGACCAAACAAATATTTTTGCTTGGCTTCTGAAAAATCTCATATTTAATTTTATATGACAGCAACACTGGGAGAAGTTCTGTTCACAATGATAATTATAATTGCCAGTAATAGAGTATAGACATACTGCCAAATATGTATTGATGTTGCTGGCATGGGATTTAACCATTTCAAATAATTAGGGCAAAGAAGTTCACTCAAAAACTTTCTTGTATATTGTTAGGCTGGTTTTACTGGTAATATATGCCTCAGAGGGAAAAATCTTTAGGGTGAGAAATCTATTTTCAAAGATGCTGCAATTTTGTTTCGTGATTGAAATTTCTTAAGAAATAAAGCACTTAATGAAAAACAAAACAAACAAACAAAAACCCCTACAAAAACAAACAAAAATAACCCAGCTGATAAAAAAACCACCCAAACCCACCTAAAGAGATAGAGATAATATACTCCTGGAATATATCAAGTTTGTCACAACCAGCTTCTCCATGTTGATTAGAGCAAAGATATAATGAAAAGAGTAAAGGCTGTATTTTGACTCTGTCCAATAGTCCTTACTCCAGAATTGGAAAGCTGACTAGGTAATTTAGACAAGCATGAAGGCTTAGTCTTTTGAATGTTCTTGTGTCTTGGCCATGCTGTGTGCCAGGGATGAGGTCAAAATCTCAAGAATGTTTGATTTAGTTTAACTCTAATGTTGAGTGTCCAAATTGCATTGTTATGCCCCAAGTCTTGTTGACAAAAAGGAAGCACACCTTATCTATAAAATAAATAACCTAATGCTAGTATAATATAAACCTTCACAGTCTAATCAAAGAATCATTACTAGTCCACATCCATTTACTGCAGGAAAAATTGAGGAGATCAGTGCTGCATATAGAACTATATCCCAGTAATAAATAACACAGGTAAAACTGTTACATACACACAGCACTAACTAGTTTCAATCCTTTTTCCTAATGTTATGCTCACCATTCCTTGCTCCTCTGAATACTAAAATGAAGAGCTTCAGTCAGGTATCTGAGGGTAGGGATGATGTACCCCTTAGCCCTGGAGCATAGTAGGTTGATGGTTTCTTTTTCTTCTTTCTTGTTTTGTTGTCCCTTTTAATTTATACTGTAGGAAAACTACATATGGGGTACAAAGTAAGAATTTTTAAAGCAGATTACTTCATCTGTTACAAGTTTTCTGCCTGCTGGATTTGTTACCTCTTGTATAAACAAACATGCTTTATTTTCTCCATGAGACGTGTGGTGTTGGGATCTTTTTCCATTACATTCTTGCTTGGAATAGATTCCCTTTCTGGCTTAGGAGCAAACTTCAGTGATAAGTAGATCAGAAGTGTTTAGGAACAGAGAGATTTGTGTGCTGTAATTTTTCTTGATATTCAAGAAAACTTAGCATATGACCAGATTGTGTTTAATTTTTCTAGTGACGATTCCTTTTCTTGTGGGACACTTCCTTTTGTTGTTTGAAAGAGTATCAGCAGAGTTACGAGCATTGAGTGTCATCTCTTCATGGTGTCTGGAGAGTCTCTGTGGAGCTTGAAGCACTTGGTGGGCTCTGGTGTTGGGTTGACTTTCTATTGCTGCTGTTAGAAGGGGAATCTCCTGAAATTTTAAGGGAAAACGAGTCTGTCAGGGAAGGCAAGAGAATGTGTTTTTATTATTAAAATAGCATCTATCAAAGGAAAAACCTGGAGGACTGCTGTGAAGCAGCAAACCCCTTCCTTTGGTGCATTGTACCATGTGGTGTTTAGGAGCTGTATTTCCTCAGGCGCGCTGAGCCCAAATGCAGCTGCCCTTCCTGTGAACAAAGGGGGGCTGTACAGTGAGGGTTTTCCTGGTCTCCTTGTGTGTGTGTGTGGCTCTGCACACTGAGGGTTTCCCTGCTCCCTGTCAGGGTGTGCGTGGCTCTGCACACTGAGGGTTTCCCGCTCTCCCTGTCAGTGTGTGCGTGGCTCTGCACACTGAGGGTTTCCCTGCTCCCTGTCAGGGTGTGTGTGGCTCTGCACACTGAGGGGTTCCCTGCTCCCTGTCAGGGTGTGTGTGGCTCTGCACACTGAGGGTTTCCCGCTCGCCCTGTGTGAGGTGCTGCCGCAAGGGCGCCCTCAGCACGGTGCTCGCGCTTCCCGCGCGCGGCTCGGCAGTGCCCTGAGGCGGAGCGCGCGAAGCTTCCGGAAGGCTGTGCGGCCTCGACCCCGCTGTGTGAGGGCGGCAGCTGCCCGCCGTGAGTGGCTGCTGGAGGGACGCTTCAGGGCGGGCTGTTGGTGCGTAGGGAGGCCTGGCAGTGCCTCAGGGCACCCCGCTCTCTGTCCTCAGGGAGGGGTTTACTTCTAGGGTGTGGTTGTTTGTGGTCTTGGGCACTTTCAGCCAAAATAGCGGTTTGCCTCAGCGACCACGACTGAAATAGGGAGCAAGGCGCCGCCCGGACAGCTCTGTGGGAAGGAAGGCGTCGCTGTATGGCCGAAAGAGAGCGGTGAGAGGAAGGGCAGCACTGTCCTGTGCCGAGGCAGCGAGCAGAGCAGCGCTTTCAGCAGGAGTTGGAAAGGTTTCGGCAGGAGCAGGAAAGGTTGCAGCAGGGAAAAGGTGGGTCTGGGCAGAGGAGGCGGTGGGAGCTGTGCTGCAAGGGGAGCTGTGGGGCAGTGCGTGTCTGAGGAGGAGTCTGCTTCCTGAGCTCCCCGTGGGCTCAAACTGGACTCTGCCGTCAGCAAAACTGATTAAAAGCTCAATTCTTTCCTTTCTTTGCCAAAGATGGATGCCGAACGGGCAATGTGGGATGGGTGGTTTGGGGTCGTCACACATCGTGCGACAGAAGGGATTGCTTTTCTAGATGAACACAGTTTAGCTATTTTCAGCATCCGTATAAATAAGCAGTTTGTCCCTAAAAATACACATCAAGAAGTGCTGGAAACTGTGTCTGAATCCAGTAATGTAAAACATCGAGATGCATTACAGACTAACTGTGTATAGAATCAAGAAAAAAACCCCAAACAAAACAGATGAGCTCAGATAAGCAAGAGCTAAAATCGTTCAGGGCTCTATGGCTATTTAGTACACTGCTGGAACGTTTTACCACCGGTGCTGTAGCAGGATTACTGCTGCCTAATAATCCTGGCATAAGATATTTTTTAGCAGTATTTTTATTGACTTAAATAACTTGAAGTTAATCAGATTAATTTTTTCTTCCTTTTAACAGCAAGTTGTCGTCTTTCAGATTGAATGCATTTTTACATATCTAAAATACTAATAGCATAATAAACCAGCCCTAATCTATGTATAAATTAGTTGATGAAGAAAAACTGTGTACAAATATCTAATTAAGGATAACAGCGTTCATATTTTCAACTCTATGCTTTAATTGCAGAAGTAGCTGCCAACTCTTCCTCTATAAAATTAGATGATGTAGCAATATTGGGGGGAGGGGGGGAATTGCTGTACCAGAAATCATCAATTTTGTCTTTGCACTTAATTAAATTCCAGCAAATGTAAACCAACAATGATGACTGTAATATGGATGGGGAACTACATATGTTTTACTGCTTTTTAGTTATGTAGCAATATCAATCACATTGGCAAAGGTACTGAGTGACGTTTTATTTGTAATGCACTAAGCTTATTCTAGCAGGAATGAAAATTCCCAACAAATAAAACCAAAATATAGCTCAGATTTTAGATGAAATGCAGCTCTGAAGTCAGTCATTCTTGAAATGACCTGATAATCCATAAAGTTAATCTGCTTTTATTTGTTTCTTGTTATGTGTTCTCTTGCCAGTGGATATGCTCATGTCTTGCCTTTACAGGTGCTCAGTGTTTGAAGAGTACTGTGTTTTTTGCAAAACTTTGTTTTGTAATATCCGAAGTGATGGTTGGGTGTCAAACCACTGCCTCAGTGGGAAGAGGTTAAAGTGGTTGCACCATTCGTTAGAAATGAAATTAGAATTAGAAATCGTTAGAAAAGAAATACAGCAGGTTGCCAGTGTGGTTTAGAGCTGTAAGAAGCTTCTAAGAGGGAGGTTCCAATTTTCTCTCAACTGAAGAGTCTCAGGAGAGTGGGTTTATCACCAGAAAAAATGGCAGGTTTGTTTAGAGTAATTGTATATGTATCTACTAAATAGCTCTCTCAACACCATTAAATGTAGTTCTGATTTGGTGATCTTTATAATCTAAAAATCGTAGCGCTGACAAATGGAGCGGGATTCTCTTAGGTGGTGTCTGATTGTTAGGGGTGTAAACATCAGCATTTAACAAATGCAAAAAGCATTTAACGATTCAGGTGAAGTAATAATGCATTATGGTATTGAAGGGATTGTGTGCCATATAGGTCAGATGGTGAACAGTTGCTCCAATTTTTTGGCAATTTTTTTACACAATTTTCTGTGTATTTGACTTTCTGGAACCTAATTGAAAATAGGTGTATGCAGAGAGCCAGGCATACACCATAGGGCTGCTGAGTGGACTGCAGTGCTGCTCTCCTGGTGTGCTCCCCTCTCTGCTGGCTAGCAAAGTGCAGTTGTTCAAAGGTGGTTCCCTGGTAAGTAATTCTGACTGCTTGTTCCTCTCTGTGCTCTAACACATACAACTTTCTGTGGCTTTAGATCTGCTTCAGCTGTTAATTAAGCAATGCACATGTATTTTTAATGTTTTTCTTCATGTGACGTGTTGGTGTGATAGAACCATCCCTCAAAAGTGTGTAACAGCTACTAGACTAATTTAAAGTTCAAAACTTGAAACTAGGTATGCAGTTGTGGGTTATTAAAATGCATATGGGAGACAGTGACTGAGCCTCAACAAAGAAAGAGTTTGAAACTTGAGCAATTAAGATCTAATACTGTCTCCTTGCATTCCTGAGGTTGTCTTCCGTCACGGAACTGACATGCTGGTAGCATAAGTTTATAGCAGACAAGAAAGGCAGAAGTCTGCTTAGTGGAGTGGAAGCAAAAATGTCTTGTCAGCTTACTTTAAAACAATTATTGGAGTTTTTCTTTATTTTTCTCAAACTTTTTGATGGCAGCGACTGAGGATTTTACACAGAACAGTTGTGTGCAATTACACCATGGCACTATCCAATTAACCACCCAAGGTAGCGCAGCTCAAAGAGAGAGCTAAACGTCTCAGCAGTGGTCTGTCTTTGTTAACCAGGGGGCAGGAGTGCAGTGTTCCTTTGGAATGCTGAATTCATTTCGTGGTGCCTCCACGTTGTTTGAAGAAGTACAAATTTTCTTGGTGGCCCAAGTGTTCATTGGAATTAAGACTCTATTTGTGCCTAATTGCTTCAGACTAGAAAGATTTTCCATGGTGTCTTTGTTCCTTTTTTCTGCCTGCTGTGTGTACATGGAAGATGTGGACGATGCGATTTCAGTGCCTTTGTCCTACCCCTCTGAAATGGAGAACTCTGCTTCTGAAGTTCTTTTCCAGCAGAACAGCAAATGCTTTACCTACCGTGACCCTCCCCCCACGTTTTCTGATTCCTTTTGCCAGCACAAAGTCTTTTTTTTCGCTCTTGCAAGATTGGTAACCAAATAATAGATTATTGTGTTGTTTACAATCTCACTAGTTTCAAGTGGCTAGAATCATCATCTGAGCGTTCTGCCACCCTTTTGGAGGAACTCCACGCTTACTCTCTGACTTTTCTTGCATCTGCAACATGCCTCCAGGTGATTGGCCACCCTCTGTCACAGCTCCTTGTCCCCACAAAAATGCCAACCAAATGAGCAACTTCCCCCCAAACAACTCAGTAACCTAAAACTTAAGTTCAAGTCAGAATTGAATATGATTGGATATAATGTGAATACTTAGTCTTTATTGGCACAAAATTCAGCATAGTGTAGTGAATAAATAATTTCCTCATGATATGTCAACTGAGAATGAGGAGGCTTCATGGAAAGAGTCATACCAAGTAAGTAAGGCAGAGGGCTTGGAGACCTTTTGTGTGTCTGCCAGCTCCTCCTTTTGATCTGGGTGAATTGAATGGCCCCCATCTTGCAGCATGTGTTGCCAACATACTGTACTTCTATACAGATGCAGATGAATTTTTTTTCTTGAAGGAGCTTTTCCTTGTGCTCTTGAAGCTATTCAGTTAATCCCATTTCTGTTGCCTTCTTCATCAGATTTCTTGTGTTTGATGTTGATTTTAATTTGTTTTTAACTGAGCTATGCAGAACACAGAGACCATTAGCTTGGATGAGAATGAAAGAAATCAGTGTAAAGTTTCCCATTTACTTCAGTCAGCTTTAGGTTGTAACCAGCAATGTTTCTAGTGTTGGTTTAAAAAAGCAGGTATTCCCTCTTGTGTAATCTTATTGGCCCCTTAGGAGATTTGACTGTGAAAAGAGTTGCATGAAAGTCAAACTTGGATTTTCTGTTCACATAACTGCACCTTAATGAGTTTCAGAAAGCAATCATTCATCTTACAGCTTGGTATGCAGTAGAGATATTTTTATTATAAAATAAGGGACCCTGTGATGACAAATAAAGTAAGTAATTTTTTTTGCTTCATTTTGAAGCATTTGACCTGTGACAGATGTAGTCTAAAACCCAGTAATTGATGTGGTGCATGTCACTGAAAGCACACAGTAGGGAAATAAGGCACTGAATAAAATGACATGCACAATTTATTAAAACTCAAAAATCCACGAAGTGCATTTCTTGTGAGGGTCATAATTAGTTTAATTAGTTTGGAAAGACTGTAGGAGCTATAAAGCAGAGTCCAGCAGTCAGACTTCATACAAGTTACAAGTGTTAAAATATTCCTGTTTTCTTATGATGCTGATCATGTTTCCTTGCAAAAGCAAAATAAGCTAGGGTTATAAGCTCACTTCACTGTGCAAGTAAAACACTTGGATACACATTTCAGTTTCTTGAGATGACAAACTGTAGTAACTGCTTTTGAAAGTGGGTCAGTGTAATGTCAGCTTTACGAAATGATGGTTCTGTTGACAGTGTTCTTGGATAGTTGGCCAGTCTCTTAAAAGAAGGCAAAGCACGAATCAGTATGCTATTACTTCTTTTTAATGAGCTCATTAACTAAGCACTTTGTGTAGCATAAAACCCCTTCCCAAACTGCATCTGTCCATACTGGCTGTGATTATCTGTGAGTGTGCAAACAATATTGTGCTATTGTTCTTTATTGACACGGTAAACTGAAGTGCTGCCTTTCACTTCCAAAACTAAATCATTGTCTATGGAAAGGAAATACATACAGATGTGTTCAGGGGGCTCTTGCAGAACTGTTCAGGGGACTAAACAGCCCATCTGTATTGCTAAGTCTTGTATTACAGTGTATTGTGTTCAGTTACATACTGACCAGCACTATATCCTGATTTTGCCCAGCAATTAAGCTTTATTTTGCTATCAGTTTTTAACTCCAGTTTTGGGATGTTGGTGTAATTTCTAAAACTGTTGAGTCCTTTTAGAACCACTTTCTGCTATATTTAATTTTACCCTATTCATATTCAGATTAGCATGATCTTCATTAATAAAATTATTTCAGAGACGCTTTCCTATTGGATCCTGCGAAAGGTCCTAACAGTCTGGAGAGGTGGGCACAATTCCAGCATCAAAGGGTGCTGTCAAACAAATGCTGATTTTTGAAGTGTGCTGTGTACTGTATATAAAAATGGATCACTTTTGGTTGTCAGTTGGATTAGACTAAGACCAGACTGCCCAATTTTCTTTGCCTTTTCCTGAGTTTTCTTCTGACTTGTCATTGTAGTATTGTTAGAGAAAAGCACAGATTAACTTCAGCAAAATGTAACACCTTCCAGTTATAACAGGAGCCTGGCACAGTCAGTGGGGCTGAGGGTACAAACTAGGGCATCTCTCCTTTGCCTAAGCATTCTCCTGGCACCTTATTTTATGTACCTCTTATCTCTAAATATATAAATATTTTAGTTTCATGTGGCAACAGAAATCCCCCTTTTGCTTGGAATACTTTTAATGTTAGACATTTGCCCCGAGTATGTTCTACTCAGACTTCTGTCGCTTTGTTCATTGTTAACCAAAACGTGCTTTCTTAACAATCCAAGTGGGCTGCTTTGGAGAGACCACTTAGAACAGAGAGAATTGATTTTGTACTTTTAACTGAAAAGGTTACTGTAACCTTTTGGAGGCAGTGGACTCAGTATGTCAACAGACTTGTCTTAGGCTTAGCTTTTTTTTTAAATTTCCAAAACTGAAGAGCCTTTCTTATGCAGGGATATGTAAGAAGCAGATGCTAGGATGATAGAAATTACAGAAGTTAGTAACTAATCTTTCATTTAAGGTTTTTTGAATGCTCTTACCTCTTTAATTGCTGGGAGTTGTGGGTTTTTTTTGAAATAATATTACTAAGTACAAGCTGGTTTTGTAAGCACTATCTCTTATGTAATAGAATAGTTAAAGTGCTGCTCAATCTGGAAGTATTTTCTTAAGCTTTCAGATGAGATTCATGATGGATTTGCTGTATCTAAACCAGGTGCCCATAGCTTCTGTTAATTTTGTGTCAATTCCAGACTGGTTTCTGATTGATTTAAAATTGTATATTAGAACATATGTAGTCTTTGCTAGCAGATTTAAGAAAATTTTTTAAAATACACAAAAAGCATAACAAGTCTAAATGGGTTTTACAGTCAGTGAAGATATCTTTGTAGGAATACAGGAGTACCTACTTATAATATTCTGCTGAGATTATTAATGTATTGAAATTATACTTACAAATAATTAGATATTTATCTGGAAAGCACTAGGGGCAGGGGAGAAGACCACTTCTATAAGCCTGAGATTTTTATAGCATTTGCAGTCCATTAGTTAGAAGGTGCATTACTCATTTTTTCAGTAGTGGAAGATGCGTATCTTTCAGTTAATTGCTCATACTTATGATTTTAAAGCATTTAGAGTATTCACTTGAGAGTATTCCTCTAGGTCTATATGAAAAATATAAATTGTGCAGCACAACTGACCCACATTTGTTAGTTGGAGTTGGGGAGTTCATCTGAAATCTCTGTGTTGTGTGATGCTGAACTTTCAACCCCCCATGTATACATCTTGGAGAGTGAGCTGTAAGGTGAAAGCTGAGAGGTGACTTTCTTTTTTTCTGCTAGAACAGTTACAGCAAAGCAGTATCTATGTCTGTGTTGTGGTTGTCAGGAGTGTAAATGTGCTAATTAATAAAAAAATAACAGTTAAATATGGTCTTAAAAAAACACGTAGGATTTATTGTCAAAATATGAAGGCAGAAAAATGACAACCTCCTGCAGTGATGGTAGTTACTAATTTGAAGAGAACAGGAGGACTTTGACAAATGCAGATGTTTAGGGGCAGATACTGCTCATTAGGACTCATGGGTTTTATTGTAAGCACAGCTGTATAATGCTTTTAAAGTTTTTAAATATGTTATAATAGGAAATGTGATAAAAATACTCAGAGGAGCAATGAGAGCTGGAGTAATTCTTGTTGGTGTTTTGGAAATTCTTCAAAGACAAAGTACAAAAATAATAAAGTGTTAGTTGCTTTGAAAGTATTATGTCCACATTATGTCAAAATGTGAAGGCATTTCCACTGGTTTGGTTTATTTTCTTTCCTGAGATATGTAGCATTTTTGTTTTCTTGAAACTTACTGTTTCTCCTTCATGCAACTGCAGTGTTCTAAAATCTGTGGTGTAGCAATAAGCACTGTGTTTAGAGACTTGTGAGATTTGTGGCTCATGTGAGTCTCCATCAACAGCTGCAGGCTTCAAGGGCTGGCCCATGCAGCTCTGCCTCTGGGCTCTCAAACCTTTCCTTGACATTGTAGATTTTCCGAGAAGGAAATTACCAACACCAAATTATTGTATGGAGGAAAAAAAAGTTAAAGATGCTTTTGTTGTTGGTTTTTTGGTGTGTTTGTTTGGGTGTTTGTGGGGGTTTTTTTGTGTTGTTTTGGGGTTTTTTTGTTTTGCTTTTTAAAATAAGCAGAGACCAATGTTTTAGAAATACATGAGTTACTACTTAGTGATCCAAGCGGCACATTAGCCTGGGCAAAGGCAGTGCTGTGCAGTGGAGAGACAGCCCTGCATGTTTCTGCACAGTGATGTGAGTAGCTGCTCAATCCTGCCGTGAGTGGAAGGTCCTTTGAATTTGTGGTGCTGCTCTGTATAGCTCATCGTGGGGCACCTTCCCACTTGGGCTTATGCAGAGTAACTGCATGTGCAAAGAAAAGTAGGAAAGTAAAACCTACTTGGAATTTCAGTCCTTCTGCAGCGTGATGGTATCTTTCCTCATGCCTTCACCTCTAAAATTGTCTGGAAAACATTATTTGGCCAATGTGCCTTTGATGAAATTCACCACCACAAGTGTTTTTGTATGTCGTGAGCAAACCTAATAGTTTGTAAATTACAGTCTGGGAGAGAAGATTACTTTTGAAACATCTTCTCAAAGGAAAATTGTACCATTAAAAGATATTTTTCATATAAAGTAAACCTGCCTGCAAAAAATCACTTTTTTATGTTCATATTTGAAATAAAGTCAAAATATTTCAAGATGAGAGTCAGCTTGATGCATGACTTCACTGAAAGTAGTTTTCATTTTCTCCTGCCCTTTTGCTATGTGAGTGGGTGTTTCTTACTTGGTACTGGCGATGTTCTAGATTCTTTCTGATACATTACTGTGGGGGCTGCAGGAAACCCAATAAAGCAGATCTTGCACAAAGACAAACCCATGGGTGGGGATGGAGGATGAAGTACCTATTTGACAGCAATCTTTAGCAAAGTATTATAGCCTTTTGAATTTTTATTTCATTAATAAGACTTTATTTTCCCTAAATAATTTCTAGTGCAGTTGAAACCCAGCATTTCAAATCCATGTCTGATAACTTACTGTTGCTTACCAGCACTTCAGTGCTTTTAGTTATTTTGAAGTGTAGAAAGTTGTCTTAGGATTAAATCTGCTGTTTTGTGAAATGTTTTCACTGTCATATAAACCAAGAAACCATCATACGAAATCTTGTACAACAAAGCAGCCATCTGCTTTTAGCAAATTCCTGAGGATTTCAAGGAGTGTAAAGCCCTGAGAAGGCCTTGAGGACTTTACTTCCTGGAGCTGATTAGTTGTTCAGAAGCACACGGATGGTTTGTTCTTATGAGCTTCCCAGAGAAACTCAGATTTCAATTTCCAGTAATTTTTCCATTTCTGTCTGGTGCAAGGGCTGGTTAAGTTTCTTAAATTATTCCCTTCTTTCATATTTAACCTTTTAAGTGCACAGGCCTGACTATGCTCTGTCAGGAGACAAGTAAATTTGACTATTTATTCTGCACTACCATGCTGCTAATACCTGTCATGCATTCCTGCTGATCCAGGGTAGACTTCTGCACTGCAAGGTAAATAGCTTCACGTGTCAGGAATAGAGCTACTAACTAGACGGGGCATCACTAAAAATATTTAGTGTCATGAACCTCTGAGATTTTGCCTGTTCTGCCAGAATATTGTGACCTCTCTAAGAGGCTGCTAGTGACTCTTGTTGGATTGATTTTCGCTGATAGCCCTACAATAATCCCCGAGTCCAACTGCTGGAGCCTTCCAGGGCTGACCAAAAGTTAAAGCATACTGTAAAGGGCACTGTCTAAATGACTCTAATGCTGCCAGGCTGGCTGTTCTAGAGGCTGGCAGGATGCTCCTTCCAACAAATACCCTGGGAGCTGCATTTGGAGATTGACCTCTGCAAGCTTTGTTGAAGTCTCAGGGTTGCCTTTGGGTCTGGAGCTCCCCTGGTGGCATCTTTCCCTACAGTATCATTAGGCTGCTGATAACGATGGTGATCCCCTGGTGAATTTGACAGAAGGTGTTTTAAAGATGCCATAGGAAAGAACACAAGCTCTGTAGATTACCATGTCCGCAGTCATCAATGCAGTTCGCTGCACTGTTCTTGAGATAGTTTAGGGGATTGCTTTGTATGAGGCATGTATTCCAGTAGTAATTTTCTTACACATCTTTACATTATATATGCAATGAGTTGATGGATAGCTCAGTGACACATGGGGAGTGTGATGGGAGTCTGGTTAAGAGTGGTTGTTGCCAATTGAGCCTCAGTTTAGCACAGTAATAAGGACTTGTACTTGACAGAGTGATTAATTACATCTGAAAAGAATCAATAATCCTTCATCAGTTTCTCTATACATCCTCTTGGAAATGATGGATCTGCAGTACCTGGAGTATTTACTGTGGTCATTAGATCACATGTAGAAATGCGAAGGGGTGCCTCTGAATGTTGTGGGAAAAACTTCCTGAAGCAATGTGATTGTATAACTAACAATTACGTTATCATATTGGTGAAAGTTAATTGTATCATTTGCAACAAAATAAAGGACTGTGTTCCCAAAAGACATTAAGTTCAAACTCAGAATAGCAAGAAAATAACAGCAGTAATTATCTATGTTGTTGCTTTTTTTTTTAAAGTAGTGTGATTAATTAAAAGTAAAATACAGTTTTTTACTGACAGATTAGTGATTAAAACAGAGGAAGATACATCTAATGATAACTAGCTTCAAACCTTGGCATCTATAATTCACGATTATTGTTACATAAAATACGATTGTTTTTGTTGTTTAGGTGGGGCTCTGGGGGAAAAAATTCCAGTGATCATGATAAAATTTAAGATGGGTATTTCAGGATTCTAGGAAAAACAAGTAAATGAATAATTTTAAGTATTGTGCTTTGAATTAAAAAAAACCATGAACCAGAAAATGACATTTGCACCATCGGGTCATTGCTATATGAATAATGAATGCTCTGGAAGAAATTTTCTCTGGGTATTTTTAAACTAGGTCTCTAATTCTGGTCCTGATGCCGTAACTTTGTTTGTGTGTCTTATTTTAGCCCTGTATTCCCTAAACTCCAAATGGAGTGTGCTGGAGAGAGATGTAATGTCTCAGAAATAGGATTCAGATTCATTTGTGCAGTCATGGGCAGAACACAATGTGGCAGGGAGCACATGAAAAGGAAGTTCTTTTGTTAAAAGTCTGCTTCCAAACTGGCAAAAAAGTGTTTGATGGGTTTCTTTGGCTCTGCCTGAACTCTTTCAACCTGTCTGCATGGAGCATCATCAGCCTGCTAGAGATGAGTTTTTCTGAAAAGAGAGAATATTCTTCTGAAAAATGAACGTCCTGTAAAGAGCTCTTAAGCACTGGTAGGCTGGCAGTATTGTCTTTCTCCTACTGCTGTAACAAGAAAACATTTTTGGCTTTCAATAGAAAGTCAAATGAAGTCTGCAGTCCCACTTCCTTAGGATGGAAGCTGGAGGAGATGGTCGAAATTGGTGGAACAGCTTGAGCCAAGTAAAAGATGCAATCTCACTCTTTCCACGCTTCTGCTTGTGTGGCCCTGGCTGTGTTGTTCTGACCCCTCAGGAGCTGCTGCAGCTCCCTAAGCTGCAGGAAGTGACGCAAGTGGCAAGTGTGAGCAGTTTGCTGCCCTGTCACTGGGTTGAAGCAGCTGACAGAGCTGCTACATGGGGGGCATGGAGAGAGACCCCACTGCAGAGCCAGGCACTGAGCAAATTGGAGAGAGCTGAGAGTGCAGGCAGATGCTCTGTGTGCAGTGAGCTCTTCTGATCAGCTTAGCTGTCCTCCTCAGTGCCTTTAGAGCCTGAGCACCAGGATCACTGTCTCTGGTGCTGGAACTTCTTAGGAACAGAAGACAACTTTTTGTTAGAGGAGAGGACATTGCTAAGCAACCGGTAGCATAGTAGCAGTTTGACATATTTATGTGATACAAGCTTTATTTTTTGTGTGAGAGCTTTGTATTTTCTAGCCAGCCTCTCCTACCCCCACATCTTGTTTGTTCTGAATTCCATAGCTGAAGCTGCCTAGCAGTCAGGTCTGTTTGGAAAGTATTCTGCAGAAGCCTTGATACAAGATGCTTCCCATTCTTTCTTAAGTCTGTAGGGGTACTATATGTTTTCTGGTATTTGTGGTTCTCATAAGCAGATTAATGCTATTTTGGGACATGCTAATGTCCATACTAATAAAGCTGAGTTTTAAGGCAGAGATTGTTACTTCACAAGAGTGTTTTTCCTATTGTTTCTATAATTTTGTGTTCTAAATGAATGGTATGTGGGCTAAATAAGACAGCTGATTCCCACCTGTTCAGACCTTATCTCCTGATATAAACAATCATACAGCTGGCCATATGTTCTTAGAGTGTAATATTCAGCATTTGTGGAGATCCTTAGAAACATTTAAATGGGGACATAATGTGAAGGGCATTAGAGAGTGACAGTATGGATTCTGAAAATTACTTTTCAGAAGGTAAAAACCTTCTGAAAGTAAACATTACATGTTTACTGCTTAATATTCTTACTGCCTATCAGAGAATGGATATGAGGCTGCTGAATGAAGGGCCAGATTTGTTCTCACTTCCTTGACTTCAGTGAAATTGCTCCTGATCTGCAGTTGTGTATCTTCAGTGCAAATCAGGTGGTTATTTGGCTCTTGGAGTCAGAAGTAGTCTCCTTCTGACATGGCATTTCAGATTCCTACACAGGCAAGAATTCTGTCTAAATATAGGGACTCTTTAGAAGAGATACTGGATATTTGTTTCTCACTGCACACAATGGTGATTCATGTATGTGTTACATAACTTCTGGGGTGTTTTTCCTTCCTTTTCATTTAGTTATGCCGTAATTTACATGGCAGCAATGTTAAAACCCTTAAAATATTTATTACTTCTTACTTTTTTTGGCAAAGATTTTTCTTTAGAGTTTTTAATGGTTTGTGTATTTTAGGTTTTTTTTTTTTTTAGTATTATGTGTTCTTGCTATTAGATTCTCTTTTTACTCCCTAAAGGCTATACTTGGACTCTCATGTTGTAGAATTTCTATTGTTATGGACATTTGTTTTTTTATATTACTATCTTTATGCAGTTCCCTCATTGGTCATCATGTTGGCTTAATTCTAGAGGATAGAATAATATGAAACTTGATTTGCCCCCCTCCCCCCTTATGTTTTTAATCCTGTATGGCTTTTAAACTGTGGACATCTCTGAGATGTGAGGAAAAATGTGTAGGCAGATGGATGGTTTAGTGACCTCATAGACTTGCAGAAGTCAGTGGTGCAAACTGTATGAACCTCTCTGGTGCTGGCAGGCTTGTGAGCCTCCATCAGCTGAGCTTTAATTGCCAGGCAAGAAAAACAAGGGAAAAGATGGGTCTGGCTTAGGTTTGTATGAAGGTAGTTGCCTTGAATAAAGGTGTTAACAATATTAAATTTTAGGGCTCCCATTTTCAAAAGGTTGCTCAGAGGGTTCTCATGTGATTCCAGAACAACAGTTTGCAGAAGGTAAGAATTCTGTATTAAATCTGTCTAAATAAGCATGGATGGAGGGGGCTGCTAAAACAAGACTGATGGTCTATTTGTGCTTCCTTCAGTCTGTTCCTAACTTTCAGATAGATTCAGCAGAATCTTCAGAAAGAAATGAATGAGAAAAGTAATTGTGTGAAGATGCAGAAGTTAAACACTCAAAAAAAAAAAAATAGAAAGTGAATTAATTGGGTGTTATTTTATAAAAAAGAAAAATACCAGGCAAAGTGAAACAGAAAGTAATATAGTTTTGGTGCTAGTGTAGCGAGCATCCAAAGGAGAACTGCAGAATAGGAAATAAGTTTTGTACATGGAGAGAAATATGATGCATTGGGGGTAAATGAAGCGTGACTAAATAAAAAAGTGAAGTTAAGGTATTGAAACACCAAGGTGAAGTATGAAGAAAGTAAGAATTTGGCGAATAGATGGCAAAATAAACATCTGGACTGGGTTTCATACTGATGCTGAGGGGCAAAGTGACTGCAGGTACTTTGTGGCTTCTGTGTTGTGTCCTCAGCAGCACGGGAGGGCAACGTGGTAAACGGAACTGCAGTGTTAATTATGTTATAGGAGTGGCAGGAGGTCAATAATATGTGTAATATGAGCATTTGTGACAAATCAATTGTATAATGAAAGCAATTATAACATCATTTGAAGTCTGATAACCCAATAACTTTGCGATAATTACTTCTCAGTTACAGCAAGTAATTTACCACAGGAGATGCTGAAATATTAGATATGAACACTAATAGGTGTAGTCACATCGGAGGCATGTGTGCCATTTAACACCAAGTTTGAATCCCAGCATTCATTTGAACATTGAACATTTTTGACAAGCAAGGCCTGGGTTTGGAAAGGTAGTTATGCATATATATGGGTCTTTGGTTCCCTATATAACTTGAGAAATATTAATTTATTGTATCCTTAAATAGAAAGAATGATGGGGATTGTTCTGATTTTTGAGTCTGCTTTTTTTTTTTTTCCGTTAGATCAGCATGTCCACTAGGTCAGGGAAGAGTTGTGAAGAAGTGTTTGATGACAGAGGGTGAGAGTGAGAGTCTGCTTTTTTGAGAGCAACTAGCAAGGGCAGTGGGTTATAGCCAACATGAAAATTGTACCACATTTCAGTTCTGAAAAGCGACTTACATCTCTAATTAACTTCTGAGATGCACCCTTCACTTCTATTTATTTAACCTGTGTAGCTGAATAAACTGATTCCTGGAAACTGTGCTTGTGAAGCAGATACTGGGTTAGCCTCTAAAATGAATAGAATCATAGAATGGTTTGGGTTGGAAGGGCCCTGGAAGATGGTCCAATTCCAAGCTCCTGCCACGGCAGGGACACCTTCCACTAGACAAGGTTGCTCCAAGCCCCATCCAACCTGGCCCTGGACGCTTCCAGGGATGGGGAAGCCAAAGCTTCTCTGGGCAACCTCTGGCAGTAAGTGTGATAGGATTTATTGTCTATGAACTGTCCTGGGTTGCAATATAGATGTATTTAAGTATTCTATTACCACCAGCTGTGAGCCGTTAGCTGCTATCACCTGCTAATGACCCACTCCAGATGACAGGCAATGGGCCATCAGGGACCCACCGTGTGACTCATGGACTTATCTCATCCCATTGTGGGATGCTCTGCCCAGGAGGGAGGAGCCAGGTGTTCCCACCTGGATATAACCTGGCCTTGGAACTGCCTGAGCTAGCCCTGTCTACTGGGTTCCCAGAGGACAAGAGCTACCACTGGATCTTCAGCTGGAGACTAGACCTTCACAGGATCACCGCTTCAACTGGACTACTTCAGTTGGACTGCTACTACCACCCTAACAGGGTGTTAGGTTGTATCTGACTCTGTCAGTGCTTTTCCTTGTATTATTTCACTTACTTTTAATTTCAGTCTTGACTTGTGATCTCCCACTGGTTTGTTTTCAAACCAACACAGAGCTGTTCTGTTTGAATATAGGACAGCCATTATTTTTCAGAACAGTTTCTATGCCAAACTTTTGGTGATCATAGGAGAAATTTAATTTTTAGTTCTACAAGTGTATTACTTTCTTTCCTAGTAAGTGTTTTCTATTGTATCTATCAGGGTTGAGTTTGGAATTTATGAGGATATGATGCTTAAAAAAAAAAAAAGTATGTGGAGAACAATTTGCCAGCATTATTTCTGAACCTGGTGAGGGAAATCATTGTGACTTCAAATGGCTTCTTATTCATTGCAGTTACTCTGCTGGCACTTGATCTCAAGGTTGCACATAGGTTATGTTTTTCCTTGGTGCTTAGTTTTGCAAATGGTTGTTTTGGAGATGCTTAAAATGCTGATCGTGGCTGCCTTCAAACTAGAGATTTTAAAGGAAAGTTTGATAGTAAGAGGGCAAAGTAATTTTGGAATTACAGCAACAGCTTAAGAATTAAGTAACAGAATTTTGATGCATGGTGAGTTTTAGTTGTCTTCAGCTTAGTTTGTTGTATCTTTTTTTAAAATAAATTTCCCAGTCTTCAGGAACATGTTGGAGAGAATGAATTTCTGGTTGTCACTGATTCTGGCATATTGTTTGGAGTGTCATGACACAGGGATGTTTAATTTCATTCCTCACCTTAGAGAGGAACTTGGATCCATCAAAAAAATGATTCATATTGCCATGGCAACATGTTAATCCCTTTGTGTAGCTAGCATGCTTTCCCCTTATTTGTTACCTGAAGGAAGAACATTAGAAAAATTAGATGAGTGCACACATGTAGCCATTTAACATGAAAAACGTTAAATTTTTCTTTAAAAGAGCTGAAGTTCTTCTGTAAGAAGACAAAATGAAATAAACAAGCAAGACCAAAATATGTTGGCGCTCCTCCTGGTGTCTTGTGCACCAGCAGTTCAGAAAGATTCTTTCTCCCAGCGTTAGGTGTGCCAAAATGTCTGCTTGTGTTTATGGTTGAAAGTGTTGAAGTGCAAGCTGCTCTCGGTGCTACTGGTATTTATTCTTGTACATTCATGGCGCACCTTGCCTCTTGCTTACTTTTTTCTCAGTCTCGTCTCCAGATTTTATTGTTATTTTTTCCCATCAGGTAGCTAATTGCAAAAAGCAAATTATTAAAAGCCTGTAGAGCCTGCAGGAACCCATTAAAAACCCTGCTCCCCTGATGAGGATTTTCTGCTTTAACTTTCAACTGAGATTTGTCACTTAATCAGTTTTTAATTTGATTAGCATGTGATACGTGTTGACTTTGTTTCATTTCAGGTTCTGCGTCAACATTTCAAGAAGTACCAGGTCTAATCTATCTACATAGAATTCTAACTACATCAACCAATTTTCTTCTTAATATGAACTTTTAATCTTATCAAGTTAATTGAGATGCTTTTCCTGTAAATACATCCTGGTTGGCATTAATTATATTACCATACTTTAATTCTTTGTTTGTGAAGATATAACTAGATTGTAATTTACTCATGTAAATTTTTCCACAGAGTGAAAAAATAATGAAGTTAACATTTCTGCAAATAATTCTGTTTCAGTCTTTTACAAGCTGGTTCAGATTTGGAGTACGGGTATTTTGTTTCCTTTTTTTTTGGGGGGGACATCTTCTGTCACCGAATAAAATGTCTTACTGCTAGAAGTATAGCACTGTAACACTTGGAATAGGGTATTTAGTATTATGTGAGATTGGGATTGGCATAGGGCATGAATGGGACTTTTTTTTCAATAGTAAAAATTTTTGTGGTTTACAGGTGGTGGAAGATTTTTCACAGACGTTGCAGGCTGCTGTTGGAACTTCAAGTGCTTATGAATGGGGTAAGAAACTTGTCTTGCCTTCTTTTTTACTACTGTAGATGTGAAAAGTTTGTTTAGACAAAAGTGTATATGTGGTTTCCTTATATGTGGTAGTACTAAACTGAGAGGTGTTTAATTTGTTTCCTAAGTTCTGTGGCAGCAGGTTTGAAATGGATAAGCTACATTCCCTGATATTTATCCTCACCTATAGCACTGAATAAATGAAACTAAAAATTTGGGTGTAGCTTCTGGTTATCCGAAATTTGCATTATGTCTGCTCTCGTGTCCCCCTGAAGCCCCTTCCCCCTCAAATGTCTGTGTGCTTTTGCTTACCTGCTTTAAAACTAGTAAGAAATTGTTTTATGTATGTCTCTGATATGAGACAACCTTTTACATTAATCAATGTGTTAAAACTGTAGTGAATTTTTGAGTGTAAAGCACTACTTGGATGAAAAAAAGAGAACCATACTTAAAAGTAACTGACTGTGTAAAGCAGTGTAGCTGGAATTTGAAGGCACTTTAGCACGTAGAAGATTTCAATCTTCCTGGCTGGCATTAATGAAGTCAGTGGAAAGAGCCCAGGTGCTCCTTGAAATGCTTTCAGGGAAAACTGCCTTTTGAAAGCTCCTGGGTCAGTTTCACATTTGAACCATTTCATGTTGATTTTCTCCTAATATTTTTTAAGGAACGTAAGGGTACAGTGCCACTGTGCTTCTTGTGTTTGTTTCGGGTATGTAAATAGTACTTTGCCAGAAAGTGATGTGAACACAGAGCTTTCAGTAGGAAATCTAATAGAAGCTCACGCTCAAATACTCCTTTCCTGTGTGTAGTGGTTGTTTCTCTTCACTGTTGTGTGTTTCCAAGTAGTTAATTTGCCAGAAGTGTTGATTGTAACCTTGGCCACTTAGGCTAATGTCCAGTAGTGGGAAGCGGACATCGAGATCCTTCCTCCTCCCCCTCCACCTGGAGAGATCTGTTTTGTGTAGGTTGCTTTTGTTAAACTGTACTTAAAGCTAGGGATCAGCTCACAGCAAAGGGGTGCTGCACATCCTCCCGTGCATCCTGTGTTAGCAGTGCTGCCAACAGTGAAGGACAAATTGCAGTACACTGTGTACCACGTGATTTCTCTCGTGGAGAGGATTTCTGTACTACTTCTATCTTCCCAGATGTTAAAAGTCACATTTGGCATCAATTGTTTATTATCTAATTCTTGCTATTTCTGGTTTTATAATGTTAACATAGGCACTTGATTCTATAAGCTGAAGCTGGCATTAGTAGTTCAATTATATATAGTATTAGCTCAAATACTTATTACTGTAATATGGTTCTATGTTTTGATTTTATTGCTAGTCCATTTTTCAGGCTGTCTTTTTAATGACTACAGACTAATTTACTATACACTCGCACTGCTATTGGATTTCAAAAGACAACACAGCAGGGAAAACTATTGTGAAAATAAAGCATTTATGTTTTGAGTTAAATGAAAATGGTAGGAAATGTGAGGCATTTAGGTTAAGAATATGTAATTAAGGCTGCATGAATTTTTAAAATTCCTTCAAGTTCTATATCCAGTGTGTGTGAACAGTGACTTAAGTGAAACACCTGCCCTCTACCCCTTCTCCCCTCTGTAGGAGCACTCTACCCTCTCTTCAGCACTTCTGACCTTGAGGTTTCAGGCATTTATTTGCTTGGAACTGAAACAAGCCTCTACAACTTTCTGAAATTCTTTTTGGAGAAAATGACAGGAGCCTTTTTAGAATGGTTTTAAAAAAATCGGTTGTATTCTATTTCTACATTCTATTTGAAAATTCACTTCATTTAAATACAAGTGAGTAGTGGGAGTTTTCTGCTTTCAAAATGCTTTTCCATTCCTTTTCTGTTCAAGAGAAACAGTATGTGGACCTGAATTAAGGGCAGGATGAGGTTTGAAATGAGAGGCCAAACATGCAGCTTTAATAGAACCACAGAATGGTGTAGACTCTAAAGCATGTCCAGAAGTTGTTGCATCTAATTCTGCACTCACATGCAAGCCAGTTTATAACGTTGCTCAGTGAAGTCATTGTTAGCTTGAAGATTGGTATTTCTTTGGGTTTGTGGCTTCATTGTTTCTGTTTGCTGTTTGACATGGGATTAATTGTAAGCAAAATTGTTTAGGAGCAAGAATTATGCTTGAGTTGGAGAAACCTGCCTGTTTTTTGGAACCAAAGAGTTTATCATCCAGCTTTTGTCACAATACTCGACCACAACCTAAGGGAGCTGTGCCATCCCATCTGGCATCCTGACCAAGGGACAGCCAGCCCTTTGTTTGGAGTTTGTCTCCTCTTTCATCACCCATAGAATCTGAAGAGTACTGAGCAGTCCTTAAGCTGGTGCATTGCAATCAGGCATCAACATCCAAATGTCTTACCAGGAGTTCTCGTGCGTTTTTCTCACTCTCATCTAGTTCCCTTGGAGTTGTTTCATACAGTTGCTATAGCAACCACTTTATGCTACACTGACATTTTATTACATAAAGTGTAGTGTTAAATACTTGGTGTGGTGTATTTCAGGATCTAAAGTTAGGTGATATAATATACATAAATGTTAAAGCATGGTTTTAGATGACCTTCACTCACACTATCCTCTGTTCAAACAATACTTCATGACATTTAGGTGAAGGAATCCCAATATCCCGCAGTTTTTACTGGAAGCTAATGGCTGGGTAAGAGGGACCACTCTCCCCATACATTTCAAGGTATACAAATCTGCTGTGAGAGATGTGCACCATCAGTTTGGACAAGGGAAAGAAATATAATGTTGCTGTTTCTCATCCTCACTGTCTACTGTGCCTTTCTTATTTCCTTAGTAATTATCATGTGGTCTCCTGTTGTTTTTCTGGATGATTTAGAGTCATATGGTAGCTTGTGTTGTACCCCTCAAAGAAAATGTGACCCGGAAAGTATAGAATCTAGTTGTGGAGTTTGAGGAGAGTGACAGAAGATGATGTGACCAGTGTTCTATTAAAGGAAGGCTTTTACAGCTACTGTGGTTGCTATACTGTAATTAATAGCAGGGAGCCAAAGGACACTCTCTTTGACAAACTGATTTAGGGTAATTGGGCAATGTACAACCTCAGTATTAAAAACGTCAGTTTAGTAACATAGTTAGGGTCAATAGGAGCTGTATCTTGCACTTCCAGAAATCAGGTCTATCAACTTTATTCAATGCAGTAACTTAGTCTAGCTGATGTCAAGACAACAGTTTCATTCATCTAGAAAAAAACAGTTAGAATTTCTTTCTGGCTCCAAGTTTTTTGGATGGATTGTCTAGTCTTGCCTGTAAAAGTGATGAATTTTTATTAGCAGCAGAATTCACAGTTTGCCTTCGTGCTACTAAAATTTGTTGTCATATTTGCAGTAAATTCTACAAAATTGAAATACTTACGGGGCAAAGGAAATGCTGCAGCTAACCTGAATGCAGAACTTCTTCATCTTTTGAGCTGTGAATTGCAGAAAGTAAGTCCTTGCTATGGGCAGACAGAGAGAGACAGAATCTGTTATATTGATATCAGTAAAGAAGAAACAATTCTAAATGCATCAGTGGCAAAATTCTTGGCTGAAAAGTTATGGTCTTGCCATGCATTTCAGTATTTCTAATATGGTAGCGTAAGACTTACCTGGTTAACATTGGCGTGTGTGAACAGAAATCTTGACCTAAGAGCTGGAAAATGAATTATTCATAACTGAGAAGCAGCAAAGGAGTAAGTTCAGCCAGAGGTGAGTGAAAATGTGGCCTATTAGGAAGGGAAGCCTAGGTGGGGGCTCTGTTCTTGTCCTGCTCTGTGACCTTGGGCAAGTAACTTTGTCTCCAGCTTCCTCCATTATTTTTCCTACCATATGCTAGTCTTGGCTGTTTAACCCGTGATCTCTCTGAGGCAAGGATTGTGTCTTGCCACAGGGGGCCCTGATCTTAGTTGAGGCTTCAGGATATGTCTGCAAAACAGGGAAGAACTAGCGCAGTTTGGAAGCTGAGAGAAATAAATAGAATAATTACAGCAGTAGTTTAGCCTTCATTCTTGGAGTAGTTCATGTGCATACCTACCATTGACATGGGAAAATGAATGCCAGTTGTAGTTGTGACTTAATGGGCTTCCTAAAATTGTGATAATGTATTTCTTTTAAAGAGTCATTCTGGCAACCTGACAAAGCACCATTTAGCTCTAATGATCAGTTTGATGCTCGTTCTGTGCAATGAAGTTGTTGTTTGCTTTGAGAAGACTGAAGTTGCAGTTGTTTTAGACTAGAATAAATTAAAGACTTGAAGTGCAGAGGGACAGATCAGGGTGATGAGAGGTTACTGTTTTCAAGCTTCTTGCTGACTTTAGAGATTTGCACCATTCTCTTTCTGCCATATATGTTTTTTTCATACTGTGTTTTTGCGTGTCATCTCTGTTGTCCTGTTAGAATTTTGAGCTGTCTGCTCCCATATAGACTCCTTGTGCACCTTTCCTATTGAATTCTTTACACAGCAGAGGTCTTCCATACTGATTTCTGTCAGTATTCTCCACATTCTAGTGTCTCAGAAAAATGCAGCTGTTGAACACATGTTGCAAATAAACTGTTTTGTATTTACATATTCAGGGTTTCATTCAGGAAAACAACTAAAAGTCTTATGTGTGTTACATCTTTACAGAATAAGGATGGGTTCTAGCAAGAGCGCTTCAGAAGCAATTAACTAAAGTTTATTAAAATCTGTGTCATACATGAAACCCTGACCAAACAAAACCAACCATATCTAACTCCTCTGAATCTTTGTCTCCTGTGTGGAAAGCTTCCTTTTAACTGATGCTTGGCTCTCTGTCTGTAAATAAACTGTAAGGAAGTTAGGGTGAAGGTTTCTTTTCCCCTCCTTTTAGGAGGGTGAAAAAGCACACCAACTATGTTTTATCCAAAACTCCTTTACTACTGTGTTTCTGTTGTCACTTTATTTGTGCAAATGTATATACACAAGAAATCTTAAGAACTGTTTATTCTGAACTCCACTCGAGGGAAAAGAGAGACTAATTAATCATCACTTCAGGATAGAGAAGGACTGTGCATGAAAACACACCTCTGCTAGAACTGGACTGTGTAACAAAACCAGCAAACTGGAAATCTGGGTTATAAGTTTTTCTGAGGCATTTCTGTAATTTTGTGAGAAAGCTAAAATCCTCATTTTCAGTCAAAGCAGTTAGCTTAGCTCTTAATGGATTATCTGTGTATGTTTCTGTGGAGTTAGGAACAGACTGGGGAGCAGGCTGACTACTGTTATCTACGAGTCTTATATTTAAATATATAGCATTCAAGTCAGATACAGGGATAAACTGAGGTGTCTACAGTACACTAGTCCAATTCTTTCCATATTCCCCAGAGAAACAACTTTCTTTTACAGTAGTTTCCTGCCATTTCTATAGTACTATTAGGTTCATATTTCTCCTGAGTGAAGAAAATTTATTGGTGTAATTTTTTCGTATACACTTAATACCAAAATACCAATTCCTGTTGCAGAATGAAGTCTTAGTACATTCTTTTTGTGCATTGCTTCTGCCAGCTGTGCCAGAAGATAAACTTATCTTAACTGTCTGTCCATACAGTTAATAGTGTTTTCAGTGTTTGGAAAATACACCTAGGAAAGTGAAACAAACAGGTAGAAAAAGGGCAAGTTACATAATTATAAGATGCAACTGACTTGAAATTTCATTTGTTTAAGGGTGTTTATTCAGAGTAATCTTGGTACTTTAAAAAGATGGATGTGTTATGTGAGGAAAGAACTAGAACCTGTTAAAAATCTCAAACATTGTCAAAACCCTTATTTGAGCTTTAGTTACCATCTTTTTATGGATGGAATGCAGGCTGGAAGTGAGTTGAGATAGCTGGGGTCTGACCTCTTGCACTTTGTGGAGCACACGTTGTAGCAAGAACTTAAACTATGGTATGTGTCAGTGTATTTCTGTGCTCAGCCACCTGTTGCTATTGAATGCTGTCTCTACATTGTTCTTCTGGTCCTTCTCTGATAGTATCTACAGATCTGTTTTTAAAGCTGATTAGTAGAAAGGCAACTTAGTAATTTTCCTTTCAAAACTTTGCTACATTCGAGTGCAGCAGGTGGGGCAATTTGATTTCCACATGGATTTGGAAATCACTATAATTGTTGTTGTCTGCCAACAGTTGTTTAGGAGAGAGCTACGTTTTCCTGTCGTGGAAGGTGGGTGGAGTGGTGTTACACAAGTTATTTAGAATGAAAAAACTGCCCGTAGGACATGAGAATTCTGCAAGGTGTCAGGGCTATTCTTTCAGGCTTAGCAACCTGCGCTATAGTTTCTTGTTTTCAGTTTCGGCTATCTATCCTCTGATCTAAACTGAACTAATGCTGAGTAAATCCACAGAGCTCCTCATGAGGCTTACTCCATTTTGGCTTGAGAAACTAATTTTTCATATCAATATTCTTAAATTACTTTTACAAGCTTTTTTATAAAATCCAGTTAGATCCATGTCGTTCAGGTTGTCGCTGTTTCTCACTGGTTATTGCCTCGGATGAACTGTTTCCCATTTTTCTCACAAAAGAATTTGTGTTTCTGTGTGTTGGGCCTGACTGGATATGTGAAGGTTAGAATTTCTCATCCAATTGGAAGTAGGAATTTTCAACTAAATTGTCCACTTAGGCATGAGGAAAATGTAGCCAGAGTGGAGATCAGACTCTACTCTGCTTAGTGTATGCTAATGTATTCTTCTCAGGATAGTCTTTTACCTTGCCTAAATAAACTTCTAAATGCATATTTCTCTCAAGGTGCTCATAGAAGTTTATGTTAGTCTGCAGTGTGCAGCAATTCCCAGAAAAATAATACCAGAAGAAGTCACAGTGAATTGTGTTGTCATAAAAGCTAGAATCACTTATTTCTCTTTACAATTTAAAGCATTGCACAAGACTCTCCTGGGTAGAAATAACATCTCTAGCTGGCCTGATATGTTACTAAAAGTAACAACACACAAAAAAATATTGCCTTTTATAATTTCAAATTGAATGTATACCTTATTTACCAGAGTAGGAGGAATGCATTTTACTGTAGTTCTTATGGCATTGTCCATCAGGAAGAAAAGAAGGGAAAAAAAAGCTCTCACGCAATCATAGAATATCCTGCATCATAAACGTTTGGTAATGAATTTAGAATTCAGTGAAAAATCACTTCAGATGGTTCAATTAGAAGCAGTTGTTACTGAGGCTGAGTGTGTGATGCAGCTTTTCAAAATCAGTCTCTTAAAATTCTACCTGTTCGGACATTTTTGTCTGACTTTGCGGCGTCTTTGTCTCTGTGAACAGCTTTAATTGTTTCTTGCTAAAGGACATGAAAATATAACTCAGCCAAAAGTTACATGAATTAAGAAAAGGTTCTGCAGCCCATGGTGTCTAGATGTGTGTGTTTGTGCTTGTGCCAAGGCAATGATGCTTCACATTGGGGTGTGAAAAGCATCTGAAGTAGAGCAGCCAGGGTGGGGCTGAGGCTGTCACATTGCACATCTGTTCATAAAAGTGAAGCGCAAGGAGAAGCAAAGGCTATAGGGATTACACTCTGCAGTGCTCCAGGTTCCAGGCAGTAGGGTAGTTCTTCTACCCAGTTACATAAAATCCTAAATGCTGTTCCGGGTAAAAGTGCATCAGTATTTAAAGTGTCAAAGTCTCCTTGATGTGAAGGGAGATGAGAGTTAGCTCAGGGGGTAAAAGCTGATGTAAAAGGATCAGAGGGGAGTGGAAGCTGTTACCTGGCAGCACTTGCTGTGTCACAGAGAATGGAGAGCAGGATCCACCTGCATTGGTTTGTGACCCTTCTGAGTCAGCCACAGGTAGCCCTGGTTGGATCCAGTAGTTATGGTTTAAACTGCTACCTCAGGTAACTCCTACTGTGCTATTGCACCCTTGTGCTTAAGGGTGCTGCTCCTGCAGTGACGTGAGGTGAGAGTTGCATTCCAGCCTGGATTCCCTCAGGATCCTGTGAACTCTCAGCCACTTCAGCAGCAGCTGAGGCACATGCTCATGTTTTCTTCAACCACTACTGCTATGGGGCTGTAGTTCGGGCAGAGAGGTGGAGCAGCAGCAGTTGAAACTTCCACAAAGGTTTGGTTGCGTTGTTGTTGTGCAACGGTGAGAAACCTTCAATTAATTTACCATCCTAATTGGTCTGAATTAATCCAGAGTGCAACTCCATTAGCTTCAGCTGACCCTGTGACATCATTAAAATGATGGAAGGGACATTTCCCTAATGCAACCAAGAGTTTGTTAAAGGACTCATACTAATTCGTATATAATGAAGCCGAAAATCTACATATACCTTACTTTCTATTTTGTAAATACATTTTCTTGAATAAAGCAGGGACTAATTTACCCTGCAGCCCTGGGTTTTTACTGGTATCAAGCTGATCCATTTGCAAAAGGATACTAAATGCACTTTATGTAGATAAGGAGAAAAGGAAGATGAATTGGAGGGATGGCATAGGGTCTCAAACAGAGTTCAAAAACTAGTAATATTTTTAATGGCAAACTAAAAAGTGGGTGCATTGACCGGTTTGGAGTAGACAAAAAATGATGTTTTGCCTGAATGATAATGAGTTTTCTGTTTACCCACGGTTGCAAAGGCTGTGCAAGGGTGAGCTGTTTATGTAGAATTTTGAAAGGGTTTTGGAACTACTGTTCCTACCAAAAGGAAAGTCACGTGCTTCCTATTGAGAGCACGTTCACCTTTGTCTGTCCTATGCTGAAAAGCAAGATAACCTGGCGTGTGCTTGAGTCTGGACTTCCTTGCATTTGTCCGTATTATTTTTCCCTTCAAGAAATACTCCTGCAGCATGGGTGTATTTAAGTTCCCAATGGTCTTAAGTTATACTTGTGCTAGGACTTGTTTTTGTTTTGTTTTATATTCTTCTTTCTTTAAAAAATGGTTTACTCAGTTGATAGCTTTGATCAGTGCTGCTCAACACGTGTGCCTTGGAAACTGCTCCTTTTTTTTTTCCAGGAGTGCTGGTTGTGCTGGCACAAGATGCTACTTCCATGTAAGACACTTTGTCTGTGTGTTTTCTCTGCTACAGCTGTTGTAAAATATGCTGCAGCAAAATGTTTTGTTGCTGTTGCTACTAGAATCAGTTTACAAAATGAATCATGTCATTTGCCATTGTTTTTTCAGTTAATCTCTTTTTCTAAAATGATTTGACATGTGATAAACCTGAATCCTGTATCAAGATTGTAAATGGTGAATCTGTATAAGTTTCACTGAGTTTACTGAAAAAATACCGAGTCACCTGAAAAGTAGTTCGAGCCATGGTCATTGCATTAAGCATCCTTTCGGTTTGGTGATTAGTTTCCTGACCTCATCCTTCAGCTCTGTCTTTCTTTGTAAGTACCTGCCTGACATTGTGACTGCTTTACAGGCCTGGAGCAAAGACTTTTTCAAAGAGACATAAGAAACAACTTTTGAAGTGGCTCTTTCCAGAATAATAGCACAGTTGGGTATTCTTTTTCTTGACCTCGCAGACCTTGGTGCTAGCTTAGCTGTGTAGGATTGAATGCAGCAAAAGCAGGAGAAACAGTAAATGGGATTTTGCCAGAGGCGAGCAGTCTTTTTCAAGAGGATCTGAGGGCTGGCTCAGTCACTGTAGGTGGTGATGTTAGTGAAACCGGAGGTTAGTGGGTCTCCACTAACTGCTGTATAGAGGGTGTTTCTTTTGAGCTGTCACAGCCTCAGACAGTTCTTGTCCAGAATCTGTGAGTTAGCCATAAAACTCTGTTTGACTAATCCAGTTCCAGGATGGGCATATTTTTGTTCTGTTTTTTTCCCACCCAGAGATCTGGATGATTGGAATACCTCACCTTAATCATAAAATTCAAGGAGAAGTATAAGGGAGCAAGGCAGTGTTGCTACTCTGTTAACTCTAGGCTAGCCACCATGGGGGAATCCTGTATGTTTGTCTGTGCCCAAAGCAACTTGGAAAACTCCTGATTAGGACTTCGGATGTCAAGGATGTGCCACCTCTATTTGCTTTAAAGGCAGATTGTTGTTTTGCCCCTATCCATCTTGAGGCAGTGGAACCAGCTGGCTTTGCAGGAGCACAAGGGTGCTTCTGAGGTAAGACTTACTACTTACTCATTTTTTCTTGGCATCTGAAAGAGGATGTTATGTTGTTTGGTGCTTATCATAGCCCTGTTCCTGGCTTTGCTGAAAATGTACTCAGGGTGCTTCTTGAGGATAGCTTGTCCTGTAGTTTGAGGTTGGTCTGTGTCCTTTCAGGGAATGTGGAGAGCCTTTTATTCTGAGTAAGCAATAGTTTCTTGCACAGCATGCCCTAAAAATGGCAAGAGCAGCATAGCAGTCTGGAGAAAGACTAGGGCATTGAGGAAGGAAAACAGAAGTCTGCTGGGAGGATTGTCGTTCATTAGTTCCACTTGCAATTGAGAGAGAGAAGGAACATTGAGTAAAGACCTGTCTCTCTTTCTTCCCTCTCTTAACTGCTTCTGTCCAAATAATAATGAAAAAACAACTACCCTCTTGCTCTCTTTTTCACTTTTACTGTTATTTATAGAAAAAAAAAAAATTACTGAGTTCAGGATGAAGCCTGCACATATATTTCCATCAGATTTTTCTGAGATTCTCCCTTCGCTCCACTATGAACTGGCAACATAGAAAATACTTTGGTGGAAAATCAAGACTGCTGCTCTTTCTGCCAGTCTGTAAATGCTGTGTGACAACTGGGCATAGATATTTAATTTTAAATCTATTTCTCTGAATATATTGCTTGTCCAGACTGTGTTTCCTGGCTTCTTCTTGCTTATTGTTGATGTCATATTTGTCCCTAGAAGCTATGGTCAGCTCCTTCTGTGATTTCATTTGCTCTTCTGCAAATGCTTGTTTTCTTTATGGCAACAGAATCAAAGCATCAATGACCATAACTGAATAAAAAGTTGTTTAGTGCATATAAAGAATGGAGAGCAAACATTTAATAAAAAAAAAGAAGGACTTTGTATTGTTGCAGGGTAAGGTCACAGGATAACTCAGTTTGGAAAGGACACTCTAGTCCATCTTGCTGCTGAAAGTGGTATGGAGACTGCAGAACCTCTCTTGAGTGACCTGTTGCAGTGCCTGGCTGTTCCAGGGGTGTGTGGGAAGTCTAAACCTCTCGTTCCATCTCCAGTATATTTTGTTATTTAATAAATTACCTCTCTCTTAAACTTGTTGCTTGTTTTTGAAAGTAGTACTGGGGATATGGAATATCATACTACATTTGTTCTGATTTTGGGGGGCTGGAGATGCTGACAGTGCAAGGTGGGCTCACTTAGAGTTTACAGTTGGTTCTTACTGAGACAAGGTAGGCAGCTGTTGAAACCCATCTGTGGTGGTGTGGTTAGCAGTTGTTATCCTGCTTTGTTTCCAGGATGGTCACATAAGTCTATGGGTGTGTCTGAGAAATTATTCCAGTGAACTGTCCCAGTTCAGAGATAGGGAAGTATTTCACGATGATAATTTTGTTCTGTGGCTAATACATGAGGATGCAGGGAAAAAGAACTCCTCTAAACTGGTTTTTCTGTCAGTAGAGGGTTGGGAGGAACTTCAGACTGGAGATGTGTAAAGACTCTAAAGATAAAAATGAGCTCCTTGAGAGGAGTGTAATGTGCAAGATAAAACCATGGCTGAGTGCAGCCTCATAGAACAGCTCAGACTGGCAGGCTGGCTAGTTTTGATTGACATGGGTTTTAGGAATAATGCATCCCTTGAAAGAGGAACTGACTCAGTGAAGTTTTCGTGACCACGCTGAGCAGTTTATTTTCTGAGACTGTGGTAAGAGACAACGCTACACAAAACTCAGTTTTGTTTGCAAATACCTGTTATAATGTAACAAATTTAACTCACAGACCAGCTTCCATTTATGGATTCTGGTGAGTCTTTTGATGAGAAAGAAGAAGGAGTAAGTTGGAGGTAGTTCTGTGAAGCTGAGTTAGTTATCTCTGTCCCTTGTCAGTATTTCTGTGAGACCCATCAAGGTTTGAATCAAGGGGCTCATAAATGAGGTCTAAAGCATGAAAAATTTCAGACCAGGTTCCTTGTTACCACTGAGCTGAATTCCTGTTGAAATTCCTGCCTTTTTGACTAGAAGTGAATCATTAGTGATAAAATTATCTGAAATATAACCTAATCAGTATGTAAAATGAGAAAGAGTATGTTTCTCTCTCTGCTAGGTAGATCTAAGATGACATGTTGATCCTAGGAATAATTTGCTTTGAAAGTGTGCACAAAGCAGTGATTGTCGTGCTTGGATATGTAGCTCATTAAATGGAATAGAAATTTCTTTCCCAAAAAATGAAAGACACCCTAAGAAACTGGCAAGGTTAGGACTATGGAGATGCTGAACACAAACTCACAGTACAACCTGGGTAGTGGGATTCTGAATTACTGGGAACGCTTAATATGAGGAAGACATATGTCTGGGTATTGATTTAGTGCTGCTGTAGGGTCATTCAGAGGATCTTTGTGTATTTCTACAATAGAATAATCTCTCTTCACCTGAAAGAAGAGGAAGGATGGTATGGAGATGATTTTACTAAAGTAGAATAACAAATGCATAATCCTAACAGTGTTTTAGCTGAACATGATAGGAGCATCTCCCTGTTGCTCTTTGCTTTTGTTTTTCCACTGTAGATATCTATATTCAAAGTAGTCATAAAAGCTTTCCTCTTTAGCTTGAGAGTCAAACTTCTCCTTAGTTACCAACCGCAGCTGTGCTGTTCTCTTGTTAGTTCTGTGGACAAGGGAATGGAGCACAGGAGTTGCTTTCCATTACAGGTCTCGAAGACAGTGCAGTCTTGTCAAGGCTTAAATTAGAATTAGCTTCTCAAAAAAGCCATGAACTCTGGGTAGGAAATCAATGCAGCATGTGAATTGCTCTATGGCGAATTTATAATGACCATTTTTAGTTCATACTTAAAATGGCATTAGATAGTGAGAACAGTGTACTAGATGGGCATTTAGAAGCCTATTGTGTGTTATTGTTGTTTAATAATGCAAATTCAAAAGATGAGATGTAATGATTGAAGAGAAGAATCTGGTTTTAATGCCCCGCAGCATCAAAATGTGTCAGTATTTGTGCTTTAGCTGGCCATACCAGAACAAGGGACTTGCAAACAGGATGATCAAATGTACTGTCAACCGAAATGTAATTTACATAGGGTTATGTTTCTGGTAATGTTTATAGAATTACAGAAATGAATCTGATGGCTTTGGGAGAGAGTTGGAGACAGAGACTGCCGTGACATGGATGAAGGGACGCTGCCTGTCTGTATGGCATGATGGGGAACGTTGGACTCTTGCAGGCACATCCACAGCTCAGTGTTTCACTGAGGAGACAGCCTATTTCCCACCTCCAAGCTGTGCTTCTGCTTCTTGTCTGCTGTGGGACCTCATGTATAAGATTAACATCTTCATCCCATATATTGCGTTAGGGAATTGGAAGAAAGCTGCCTTTGGGAACATGTGTTAGTACTGAGGCACAGTAGGAGATGCAGTCTAATGATCCTCATCCCCTGTGCCTCCCACTTCCAATCTGCATCTTGATTTTTGCCTGGTCACACCAGTGGCACTGGCATGATAGCTGGAAACTTGTGTTTTACACGGGAGATGCATCTTCCCTGATACTTTAAAGCCATCAGCGTTCTAAGCCTCCTCTGAATGTAGAGCAGCTGTGGGACAGCCTTCCTGGGGTGAAACAAGCAGTGTGGCTTCCCAGAGAAGTCTCTGGAGTTGGGCATGAAGATGCAGCAAAGGAATAATACTGCAAAGAATCTAATGCAGATGTGTGGGTATGCTGAATATCCAGTGACTGTGTCACACCATGCTCTGAATCAGACCAAACTGAATTCAAATGTTCAAGTCCTTTACAGAGCACTTTTGTGTTCTGAAGGAGCTGCAGTCTCACTTTTGACTGCAGAGTAATGTCAGGTTAGACTTAGCTAGAACATAATTTATTTGAATATTTACCAGGTTGTAAAAGATTTTTGAAAAGAAATTGTACTGCAGTAAAATTCAAGAGTTTCTTTTTCTCTTAGATGGAAAGGCAACAGAGCAGAGTCTGAAATTCCATCTTCAGCTGCCCCCTCTACCTTGTACCTGAAGTTAATTTGATTTCTTCAGAATAGGAGGGAGGTGTTAGGTGATTTGATAATAGAGTTTGGTTTCTTTCCTTGTGGTTCAGGTTGCAGTATCATAATGCTTTAATTGCTTGTTTCTCTCTTCAAGTGACTGACATGCAATACGTGAGCAGGTTTGGTGTCATGGGCATGTTGAGCTGTAACAATCATGCTGTTACTAAACAGTGGGAATCGAGGCTCTCATCATTCATAGCTCATGAAAGCTGCAAAGGAACTAAACATGCTGGTTATGTATTTGCTAGACACGGTCCCTATCCTTTCCTGACACTATGACATTGTTGGATATCTGCTTTTATAAAGTCTGATGTCAGTGGGGGTGAATTGAGCGTAGCATATGTCGGTGTATAATCATCTAAAGAGAACAAAAGTGCATTTTTTTCCCGCTAAATCCCTGGAATGCATTACATCAGCGTGTTATCTGCCTCATCAGGAGAGCCTGTAAATTGTGACATACGTCATCAAAACATTCTTTCTCTGATGATTCATAATAGCATATAGTGTATTAAGGGTAATACATTTTTAAATGGCCATGAGCCACTAGAATAATTTACACTACGTTTTTACTGTGCAAGGAAGAGCAAACCTGCATACATTCTCTAGTATATAGGACTTACACCAAAGTTCACAATGATAATGTGTATTTTTATATTGCAGAACCTATCCATGTGTTAAGTACACATTGTACCAGAGGTGAATAGCGTACAGTTGTCTTTGCTGCAGAATTGTTAAAATCGTTTCGTCATATTCATTTAGGCAGATCCTGCATGGGAAGTAAACCACACATTATACCTAGAGTTATCCACTTTTTTTATGATGATAAGGAAAATAAACTTACTTTGATTAACACCATTACGAATTTGTGCAGTCAAGCCATCACAGAACACATGAAAGAGGAACCAAATAGGTTTCCCTCTCCCCTCTTTTATCTTGTGTTTCACTGTGGTGACATTGTTTGCTGAAAATCCCTGTCCTGTGACCAGTTCATTATCTTGCAAGGAGAAAGCTGGGTGAATTCTGCTGACTTGTAGAGACAGAGATTTCAGTGTATACCCAGGTAAACAGGCTACTGAGGAAGCTTAGAGCAGAACTGCATCTTTTGCAGCTGCTTCTGTTTAAGTCATGTTCTGGGAAAATAGTGCAGGAATTTGGACAGTTTTGTTCAGAACTGTGGGGGAAAGGTATATCTTCCCCTGCAAACAAAACAAGTTTTTTGCAAAAACCAGCTTTTGTGCAGTTACTTGGAAGCCTGTCTGAGCATTAGGACTATGTAGATTTGAGAACTAAATCTTTAGAGATCATAAAGGAATGGTATGGTTGAAAGAATGTAAAGGAAGTTTACTGTAAAGGAATCTGAGGTTTTAGCAAAAAAGTCCACATAGGTACGACAATGGCATTTGGAAAGACAAGAATTCTCTGTAGAATCACTGGTAAATTGCTAAGATGCATAAGAAAAAAAATGGAAGGAAACTAAAAATCATTTATCTACTGTGGGTTTGTTACTTGTAGCTACTTAGAAATAGAAACTAGGCATTTAGTCATGTAAATGCTTCCTTCTCGTCTTCTTCCCAATTCTTCCAATTTAATTTCTTGGAGCTTTGTTGAAGTGTCATGTCAACTGAGTCTTCTTTAACTATGTGGCTACTAGAGAATTCCCATAGATTTGTGCTGTGTGACTTCCTGTTACATAATCCATCATGCTGACCCTTTCCCGATACATCACACCTATCTAGGAGCTCACAAATTACCTGTAGAATAGCTTCTGGCAGTTCTCCATTTCCAGGCGTCAGATCTATTGGTGTGTACTTGCCTGTCTGTCCTGGGACTGTTTTTCAAAATGGAACCTTATGTGTGGCCCAGACTTCTTGCACTTGGGCACTTTTAAGTCAGAGGTTTCCCAGCACAGTTGACTGTACAGTTCTTCCCATGTGGATTTGCCCAGATGGTCCCAGGTGAGTACCACCTGTGCCAGTGGCTTCTCTTTGTGTAGTGTTCAGAGTAAAAATTCCCATCTCTTATTACAGTGTCTTCCAGCAGCCCTTTGATTGGAAGGTGATGGAAAAATGCTAAGATATGCTTTATACTGTAAGGGAGTCCTGTAAGGAAATACCTTTAAACTGTCTTACGGTAAAAATGGGCTCAAAATTAACCAAAACCTGTTTTTTTAATGCAATAACATTATGTTCTCTGAGCACTCCTTTTATACCTTGAACGGTAACTGCTTTTAGAGATTCCTAGACAGGTACTCTGTTCCTTTTGAAGAAGGATGTGTTACTGGGTTTTATGAGTCTTATAAGCTGATCTTAAACCACTTTCTGTGTTCTTTATCTTAATTCATGTTCTGATGTATAGCCTGCTAGTATTTATGATCCTTTGTATTTCCTTTGGACAAACCTTCAGTTTTCCTATAGATGACCTCTCAGTGTTTTAGCCTCTATTTAGCCATGTCTCTTTTTTGTGTGATGTTTATAACACTGGTTTGGTTTCAATGGCAAGCACTTACCTTGAGCCTGCCAAGTAATGTCTGTCTGTATTCATAAAATGGTTTGGATTGGAAGGGACTTCAAAGATGATTTAGTTCCACTCCTGCTGCCATGGGCAAGGACACCTCTCAGCAGAGCAGGTGCCTCCAAGCCCTATCCAGCCTGGCCTTGGACACTTTGCAGGGATGGGGCAACTTCTCTGGGCAACCTGTGCCAGTGCATCACTTCTCACAGTGAAGAATTTCTTCCTAATTGCTGATCTAGATCTAGATCTAATCCAGATCTTTCATCCTTCATTCCCTCTTGTCCTGTCACTATAGTCCTTGTACTTTCTAGCTTTGTGTGCATGTGTGAGAATTTAATGAAACTGTTAGAACCAAAGCCAAAAGCTTTGATGTTGGGATAATAGGAGTCTAATGCAAATTCATATTTAGAGTATACTAACAAAACAGAAATAAAAGGATTAGATCCAGACTGGTGTCTACCTCAATAAAGAAAATCTACATCATTCAAGCCCTGCACAATTAATTAATGTACCATGATAGTTAAATGAGAAACTTCATCCTCATCCATTCTTGATCTCCTTAGGAGGCCTGCTGAAGATTGCAGGACTAATTCTCAACTAAGGTAAAGTTAGCGTTGTGTGGAACTATTTTGGTGTAAAAGCATTGACCATAACTGGGCTATGATACTGTGGCTGTGGTCATGACAAAATATCTCATCTTGTCATAATGTTTGGTTAGTCCCTATAATAAGTACTGAAAAGAAGTAGAAATTATGTTTCTGGAATTTTAGTGAAGGCTGGACATCCAGACATAGCCTCTCAGCAGATCAGCTTGCAGAAATATATGGTTATATACAATAAGGAATTGAAGGATTAAAAGCGAAAGTTGTAGTATCTTTGGAGAGAACATGGAATTTTTTAATGCTGCGGCAGGAGAGTCATCTACTACATGTGCTTTATTTGAATGTAATTTTGAAAAGTGTTTGTGTTTTTAAAGTGAAATGGGATGATTTAAAAGTCTGATGGCTGAAAGTCCATGGAAATGCTCTATTTAAGTAATTTGAGTGAATGCATTGCAGCATTAATACCTTAATTCAATTAATTGTGAATTTCTCTAATATTCAGGGCTGGGTTTTAACTTGAGACTGTAAAGAAGCAGTTTTTCCTTGGTTCCCCATGTTCATTAGACTTGCGATGAACTTTGTAGTTATGTCACTACCGTGCTGTCTTTGACTCATTCAGGGTAATATTTATGTGCATATCAGCTCTTAAATACGTAGCTGAGATTATGGAAAACAAATCCAGTCTTGTCAGTTGTTTACAGACCTCATTGCTCTGTAAGAACCAACTTCAGGAAGGTGTTTGCCAGAATGTACTGAGGGGAAAGCCCTCACTCCAGACTCCTTGTTTGGAGTTGAAGCTGATGGTTGTCTGGAGACTTGTCCTAGAAAATCCATGTTCATTCTGTTTCTTTCTCTGTACATTAGGATCCTGCTCATCTTGCTTCTCGTGCACAAAAAGATACAACATTTTTAAATGCAAAAGAGCATTTAAAAGCACGTATACAAATCTGAGCAAGAATACTGTGGAACGGTCTTCACTTTTTCACTGTAAATTACTTTTTTTATGATTTGTGTCTAACAGACAACAGGGTTCTGCATGTTCTTTGGAGCTGTTCAATACCATGTTTTGCAGCTGATCTTATCTGTCATATTTTATTTTTTACTGATAGGAATAGATCTAGTTTGGAGCACATCCTCAGGTTTCCTGGTGCTCTCAAGAAATGTGAAGGGAACGCAGTAGTTTAAGAAATTGTCTTTCAAGTACAGGTTCTTCTCCCTCACCTGAATTAGGTGTTCCTGCTATCATAAAAGATATTTTTGAACTGGCAATGCTGTTTACCAAATCTATTATGTCATTTGGCAGATGCATTTTATACTTCTATTTAAGCTATTACTGTATATTATAGAATGGTGTGGAAAATCAGTGTTAAATGAATTTGCAACATTATATTTTGCATTTATTAGTTTTTATTTTTATGCTCCTTAGCATTAGGTGGCACTGTTTTCCAAGCTTACCTTTCTCAAGCCAGTCTGAGAATTTGAAAGCTGAAATTGCATGAAGTAATGGAGATTTTAGTGTATTTACTGTAAGGTAATTTAATTAAAATGTGGCAGTGTGAATTGGACAGGTATTGACCACTATCAGTCGGAAATAGAGAGACTTTTTACAATAATGCTGTTACAGTTCTGGAGTAATGCAACATCTCCTCAATACACTTTGTACCACTGTAATACAGCCTAGTAATGGAACCTTTGGATTTACCTTACTGTACTTAGGGCAGGTGTGACTGACACTAAACCAGTGAATAGTTCATCTGCAGTTTTATGTGGCTCTCTTGGGTGTTTTTAAATTTTGTTTGGTTGTGTGTGAGATGTTTTTGATTTGTTTTTCTTGGGTTTGGTTTTTTTGGGGTTTTTTTTTGTTTTTTTTAGCAGGGGTTGGTTTTTTCCCTTGCAGTTTGTAGGGTTCCCCCAGCAGTTTGGTCCTTTCAAGTGAAGCTCACCTTTGCTGTCTTTACAATAATTGGCTTGTCAACCATTACATGAGTTGAAATGAAGTTATATCAGCATGCATTAGTCATTAGTCAGCACAGCAACAAGAGGAGAAAAACATCTCGTGGCTTTGCTGAGAAAGATGTGTTCCTCTGAAGCTGCATATCCCTGCTTGCCCTTGGAGGGTTTCCTCACCCCTTTGTCTCTCCTTTCCTGGCCAGGCAAAGCAGGGATGTTCCCCAGAGCTGCAGCAGGAGCTGCAGGTGTGGCCACTGCCAGGCTGGAATGGGGCTGCGGGAGGGGAACAGTAGAAGGGTTGTTAGGGTAAATTCAGGCTGCCCAAAACCTGCCTCACGCTTCAAGGAGTGGAGTTGGCAAAATGTTTCTGAGCTTCCCAACACTGGAATCTGCATTGGAGGCCTTCTGGATCTAAATTCATTGTGTTGTGTAGAAAGGGTCAACCAAACTGAAACAAACACAAGTGTGAGTCGGAGCAGTGCAGTGTTGTGTCCTGCAGATGGGAGCTGCTGGCATCAGCAATCTGCATTCTGTTGCTCTGAACCAGGACCTGGGGACTCCAGGGATTGTTGTCTTGGCTCACTGGTCCTTAGTAAGACTTGGAGACATCCTCATGTATGGACCATGCTATCAGTATCTTAGCAAGCAGAACTTTGTAGTGAATATTTAAGAGTAGTATTGAGGGTAATAGTGTAAGTGTGCGCCTTAAGTATTTAATAAGGATAACTTGATTGCTAATGCAAATTCAAGTTACGACTGTTTTAAGAACATTCAGTAGTGTGAGTTAGAAAAATCAATGTAATTTTTTCATTTTGTTATTCAGTATGTTCAAAGCACAACAGGAAGAATAATTTTTTCAATCAAACTCTAGCTTTACCATTATGATTATTAGTTCCTATAAATTTTCCTCCTCTTTTGAGATACTCTTTTACTTTCTGATTTGAGTAATGAGAAAGAGAATGCTTCATTTCTATAGTGGCATAGATTGCAAATACCTAGAAAAGGGTGCAGAATTACTGTGTTGAAACCTGGATGGTTCAAGAGGAATGATCTTGCTGTAGGAAATGAATCCTTTACTTTTCAAATGTCTGCAGTGTTTAATCAGTGGAACTCTACAGGAGTGTGACTGGTCTCTTTTACTGTGAAAGCATTGTCTTGGGGTGTCACGTTTAGGAGCTGCCTGGGGCATTAGGGGATTTCCTCCTTCTGGGGCAATAGCCTTTATCACTCTGTCACATCACTCTCTGATCACTATGACTGTCACCTTGTGCCCCTTTAGAGTCAAGTAATAGCTTTGGTACAGCTCTAGTCAGTATCTTTAGTTCCACTACACTGTGGGGATAATGACAAAGCTAATTACTCACCTTTCCCAAGATGCGGTCTTTATTTCTAGCGAGCAGCAATGTGGAGCTGCTGAGTGTTGAGTCAATACGCAGCTCCCACTGCTGGCAGTTGCCTGCTCCCTGCACAGGTGGAGGTTGTGCACCACAGAAAAAAAAAAAAAACCTCCTTCTCCTGCTCCAAGTCGAAAAAGAATTGTGTCTGTAACTGACCAAATACACCCAGTGCAGGGCTGGGTAAGAGACATGGTCCATTCATCTTGGGGGAGATTCTCCCTGCCATGGTCACACATGGCTTTCTCCTGACTTGGGGCATTGACAAGTTTTGCTTGTGATTGCTTATGAAGCACAAAACAAAGGCATCCCTGGATACACCAGTTGATCTGTTTTTTGTTTGTTGTGTTTTTTTTTTTTTTTTTTAACTCCATAAGCATCTGCATCAGGGGTATCCATTAATTCAGATTGTCTTCCGTGTTTAATTGACTGTTTGGTTCAGGATGTCTGTTTCCCCTTGCAGAGTAAGAACAGTCTTGTCACTTGCTTCTGTAATTTATATTAATTAGCTTCTCCTTTCCCCTCAGACTCCAGTTTGCACAGAGAATTAACTTTGAGCACAAGTACAGATGATTGTAATCCTTGCTATGGTGAATATTAAAAAATTGATCGTTGTCTAGGGTATCAGAGACCTCTGAGTATATTTGTCACATGAATGCTTTTAAGACTCTGATTGCTCTAATACAATAGCTATCCAGAGTAATAATACAGTGTTAAAATTCTTTTTTTTAATACATGCATGTTCATTCACTGGGATACATTACAGGTACTGAACTGTTAATATGATACACCATCTGTTTTGCAACTTCCTCTCTGTGTGTGTATATGGTCTTTATTGTATACCCTGCTCAGCAGAAAATCTTGAAATACACTGAAATATTGGGGACTATTCTATAACTCAAGAAAATTCTGTACTGCCCTAGTTTACTTGATGAGTTAGTGTTAACTAATTGGCAGTTAGGAACGTGGGGAGAAACAATGTTCAGTGTAAGCTGCTGTTTGTTAAGTTCTTGAGTATCTTTAATAGATAATGCCAGTACAAGAAAATGCCCGAAGATACACAGCAAACCCATATGCTTTGGAGAGTTTTTCCTAGTTGCAGTACACTACAGGCACTTTCTGAGATGCCTGTGATATCCTGAGGAAATAAAACATCAGCAGTCAATCCTTTACCTCAAAGAAAACAGTCTGTAGTTATGCGAGGAAACTTTGCTTCAACTACAAAATTAAAGCTGTGTAGGTTTTGAAAAGGTTTTTCTGTCACAGAATGCACAAGGCTATGGGGAGATACTTAACTGGATCTGCTGAGTAAAACCAAACAGAAACTGCTGGCCATGAGTTTTGTAAAGTTGCATGGTTGTGCTAACAAAAACAAGTCTAGAGGTTTAAAGTAGTTGCTTTCTTGGAGTCAGGAAAGAAGCTCACTGGGATCTGTCCCTCCACCCACACAGGTGATGTTTTCTCACACCCATCTTCACTGGTGAGTACAAGAGCAGTTGCTGTGGAAGCTGTGCAGGAGGGTCCTGGGAGGAACTGTATACAGCTTGCATGTTTGCTCCTCTTCAAACCTGTTTAAAGATGAGGGATAAACTGCAGTTTCAGTTTGTGTCTGTTTGATGTGCATTTGAAAAAAATCTGTGGGATTGACTTTACCTGTAATTAGCCACGTGTTGGTCAGTGAGGATGGCCATAGGAAGAAATTGACTGACACTCTCCCAAGTCACAGGGCTTCTCTGGGTATCTTGGTACACAAATTCTTCACTCATTCACTTGTGATTAACATGTAACCTTCAAAATTACATTCTCATTGTCTTCCCATGCTGTTTTTAAAAATTGAACTGACTGCCAATTATTGTTTAACCTGTTACATGACATATGACTGCACATGTATTATAATTTGGGGCAGTTGAATATGGGTCAAAAAAGCATTTCATAAACTCCTCCTGTTACATATCAAAATAAGTAGAGAATCTCAGTTTACACAGAAGCGCTTTGATGTTTCTCTTTTACACTGATAGGGAGCTTTTATTCATCTTGTCAACAGAAGAGTGTTAAAGGTGCAGGTCAAAGTTCTGGAATTGTATCTATGGAGTAAATCCAAGTTCATATGAAATTCCTCTTAAAGCTAAATGATTAATAAGAAAATTTGGATATAGATCTGTACTTTCATAAAATCTAGATGCATTTGATGTTTGGTGGGTTGATTCTGTGTTGCCTAGCATATGGACAGTCAGCTGTGGGGGTTTCGTTAAAACAACGGGTTTTTTTTCTCATTCATGTTGTGATTTGAGTAACTGCTGTCATTAATTGTAATAATGGATGTAGCCAGAGCTTTATGCTGTTAGTGACACTTCATTTCAAAGCCCTGCATGTTGTTAAGTATAGGATCACAACATCTCAGGTGAAAAAACCCGTGTTTTTAAAGCTCCGAGGTTTTCTCAGCAACATTCAACTGTACCAGAATTTTCTTTTAGGTGAAACAATCCATCTCCCTCCTCACCCCTTGTTTGTGTTTTGGGCTGTTGATTGGTTTCTTACAGGTAACATCTGTGGTTGGGGTGGAGTAGAAATCTTTATAATTGATCTGTGTGCATAATTGGGTATATTGATGCATTCGGGTTTCATATGTGCTGGTCAAGATTTGATCTTCTCCTTTCTTATGCATGACCCTGAGAACCAGCTTTAAGGAGTTGTCTTGCCATGGGTGACCAAAACCCAGGATTTGTTTTTACAGCCAGTATTGTAGTCAAAATGGGGTTACACATTAATAAAAAATGAAATAAATAAACAGTAGAAACAAATTCAAGAGATTGCATTCTGGTTGCTAACAGTCGAGAAGATCTAAGCATTATATGCAGCAGTTGAGTGGCTGTTACTCAGAAACTATATGAGTAACATCTTAAAACAGAGCTGTTTGTGCATCTTATTTTTGCCTGCTTCTCGTCTGTGATTCTGTATTCTCAGACGTGGGATTCAAGGACAACGGAGTCAGGTGGTTTTGTGTGGTTGGTTGGTTTGTTTGTTTGTTTGGGGTTTTTTGTGTGTGAAGATGACTGTTGCATCAACATCAAAAAGTTAATCCCATCTCTATTATTTTAGATGAAGTTTTTCTGAAGTCCAGCGTAGAGCTCCTGGTTGAAAAGCAGACAAGTGTAAAAGTTCCTGTAAGAAATGTTTTTAGTCTGGGTTGTGCTGCTACAGCAATGTGTTTTGTATTGATAACTGTTAGAACATCTGCTTAAATGGTGTGAAATGTCTGGCCATGTTAGTTATGAGTCATCTTTGGGAAAATGTGGTAGCACTAGGTGTTCTCAGATCTTATCCTCTGGATTGGGCATGCTGGCTGCATCCCTTAATTGTTGCTAAAAATGAGCTGGAGTTGCAGGAATCTGATGTAGTTTAGTTTTCAAAATGCTTTAAAAATAGATGATTGAAATATTAAATGGTACAGTTCAAGATAAATATTTATATTTATTATTTAATATATTGTAGTGTTGGTGCTGTTCTACCTTAAGGGCAGCAAATTCAAAGCTTAACAGCTCGACTCATATTTTTTGTTCTCTGTTCCTCTGGTATGTGAGCTCAGTCTCTTGAATGTCAAGTGGTTACATTACCAACTGCTTTAATGTGCAGAGCATCCCAGCACTGCATTGATGTTTGTGTCCAATAGTTTAATCTGCTTCTTCCACACACTGCAGAGAGCCAGATGGCTCCATAAGGTGCCTCAGTACTGAGGCATAAAACTCACTTCAGTGGCACTCTGCAGCTCTGCACTAGCTCCTCCCAGGACAGGGTTCTCTCAACAGGTATTATTGCTTCAGAGCAAGACACTTGGATAGAATGTGTTTCATGAAGGTAGGTAGAGCTTTCTTCAGGGACATACATCAACTTGTAAGGCTTGTTTTCCTCTTCTTTTTTGTGTGAGAAAACGGTTCAGGTGCAGCCATCTCTCTTAATAGAAATCCCGCTTCAAAAGTCCCTTATTCCCTTAGCTGGGATGGTTCTCATGCTCTGGTTTAACCATGTTTTGTGGTGATAGACACACAGGTGTGTTTGGAGGGATAGGTAATGTGAGCTCAGGGTAAATGTTCCAAGCAAATGGTCTTAACTGCAGCGCTGAGGTAGGACTGGCAGTACTTGGTAAGGAAGATGGCAAAAAGTGGTCAGAATGATGGAGTCATTGCAGTCAGTGGCTGCTTGCAGTGTTACACGGCAAGTGTGTACAGTGTTACTCATAATGGGAGACAGGATTTTTCCAGGTACTTGGCTTCAACAGCATGGTGGGAGCACTGAGTCCTGAAATATTGCTTGTGAGGTACAATGTTAAGACTTCCTAATAAAAGTATTCTTTACTCTCTCCCTTCCCTTTAAAAAGTTGATATTCCCTTGAGTCAGTGTGCCTAAGAAAATGACAAGATACATCAAAAAATGTAAAGCGAGATTGTCGTATTTTTTATGAAGTGTGTGGAAAGGTGTTCTGCTATTGTGGCCTTTAACTGGAAAGCCTAAGAAAAAAACATCTCTCTTAGGCTGTGGCCTTGCTGATGTGGTACCAAAGGCAAACAGGTGAAAATGGTGCAAGTACTGGGATTGCCCCTCACCTGTGGTATTGCCCATGTAATCACTGTGCCTCCCCTGCACCCTGCTTTCTCTTGTGCACCCCCAAGCATAAACATGAAAATGTTTCCATGCATCAGTCATCCTTACCAAGTAAATATCTGAAAAGAATCAGTGCTTCAGTAATATAGTGCTCCTGAGAGCTGGTGAATCAATAATGAGAAAATATTTCTTTAAAGGTTAATACAGCTTTTTTGGCAGTTTCAAATATACTATGCCTTTTCTTATCAATATGGATAGAATAACGGTTCTAAATTAAATAACAAAATACCTTGTATTGTTAAAACCTGCTCATCATAGATGTTTTGAATTTGATCTTCTATTGTTTTTTATTTTTTGTACTTGAAACTGAAAAATATTTAGGGACCATCTTGTGATCATAGCTAGTGACTTCTGATACGTTACCTGAAGGAATAAAGAAACAGAATTCAAGGCATTGTAACTTGCACTTGGAAATTTAAGTCATTTCCAGAGCTTAGATTCTAATCACAAATTGCATCAGTTTATACCAGTGCATTAGGATTTAGGAGGGAAGAAATTAAGTTTTACAGGGTAAACTTCTTAGAGTAGGGTTGGGTAAAATGAAGCACTTGAAAGGAGGGAGTAAAGAAAGTACTTACAGAGCCTGTACTGTCGTTATATTGTGAAGCAAGCAAGGTGGAGGTGAGAAAAGGCACCGAATTTGAAGTGCACCTGAAAGGCCCATCTCTGAGAGCCTCTTGAGGTACCCCAAACAGGTAGTTTGAGAAATAATGAGCGCTTGGCAGTTGCCACTGACAGCTCCCCATGGCTCTCATTCCAAATTAGTGAGTCAGGGAATGTCCTGCTCTGAGAGCTATTTGTGGATTTGCCAGCCTAATTTTAGTTGTAACTTACTCTTTAACAGTTTTTGTTAAACTAAGAGTTTAACTGAGTGAATTTAGAATTTTAAGGACATCTATTGACAGAGTGCAAGCTGCCAACTGTGAAATGAATAGGCAATTAAAAGGTTTATTTTTATTTTTCTAGTGTGTCCCATAACATAAGGCAGTAGCAGTGATGTGGAGGAAACAGCCATAGCATGAGATACTGATGCATTTTCATGAGCCTGTTGCTGTTGAGCTCTGTTCTTCCCTTAGCCTTGCACCACCTCTGCTATCAACTCAAAGCTTCGGTGATTGCTTTCTTAAGTTGCCTCACATGAGGACTCTCAAATATTGGTGTCTTTGTGGTATTTACATAGTTTTTAATCTTTGACAGGTTCTCTCTCTCTTCTGAGTCTGAGGACAAGTACACACCATGTTCCCCAGTCAGCTTTCTGTTTTGTCAGGCTTTTTAACTTAGTGTAATTATTGGGGTTATTTGTCTGAAAGAAACAATGAATCCATTCACTGAATACGTACCAGGTTTAGCCACTACTTACAAAGTACTTCTTTTTCCTAATATTGTACAGTTAAATGTCCAATCCCCATAAGAGAGTACATACCTCTTTTTTCAGTTTGAGAAATAGGTAGTTAAATTATCCAGATAGTTTTCAAATCAGCTGTCACACACTTTAGCACAACCATTCAGTCTTTCCTTTCTCTGTTCCTTCGTTTTTGTAATGGAAATATATTGTTTGCTGTATACAGATGATTTTTATGTGTTGTTTATTAAGTGTGCAGTAGAAATTCTGAAAGAAATATAGTGCTAGGGTACATTAAGGTGGAGTATTCTAAATTCTTTTAAAGTAGTTTTGGTGAAGTGAAATGATGTTTTTATTGAAAGGAAAAGGATTGCTCCGTGATGATTAAATGATGGTTATATACTGCTGAAGACTTACTCATGTTTATGTACCTGTGCACCTTTTGTGTTTGTCACAATTTCACTGTACTGTGGAATAAGTAAAGAGCATAGGACTTTCCAGTAGGTCTGCTGCACTGTAGTATATCTGAAATTGAGTACATGATTAGGATAGATAATTTTGAAGTATCTTAAGAAGTTACTTTATTCTATTTTGGTGTGTTTTAAGCAAGGAATAATGGTTCTGGACATCTGACATAAGCAAAGGGCTGTGATATGTGAAAAAGAACTGCCTCCCCCGGAAGGACCTCCAGATGTTTCCAGATTTCCTTATGTCCTTGGTTTGAAAGAATTTGTGATATTAATTTCAAATCTTAGTCTTGGAAACTTTTCTTAATAAACTTGTCATACGAGAGTGTTTTTACTGTTGTTCAATTAGTTCTAGAAGTTTAAACTGCACTGCTAGGCCTGAGATCTGCCAGGAGCCATAGGCTGGAGTGCAGGGGATGGATGCAGGTATTGTCATCTTCTGTTGCCAGAGCATTCCACAGCAGAATCATAAAAGAAAAATCACTTTGCATGTGCCTGTGCAGTGTAATCACTGTCAAAGCTGTGCTGTTCAAACACAGGCTGAAGGCTGTGTCTGTCTTCATACCGATGCATTTGGGGGAATAGGTTGGAAAAGTGGTAGAACAGAGTAAGCGTGGGGAATCCGTTCTGCTCCTCAGCTTTACGTGCTGAGATAATGAGCAGTGGATTGGGAGGATCAGTTCTCATTCTGAAAGCAGGCAAGTGTGGTGTGAAAATCAAGACTAAATCTCCAGTCTTTTCATTTACGGCATTGTTGCTACTGATACGCAACTAGTTACCAGCACTTTGTTACTTAGCTCAATATTATTTTAGTTAGTATTAAATAAAGGTAACATTTGGTGCATTTAATGAAACTCGAGGGATTTCTTTCCCCTTTCACAGGCCCTGCCTCGCAGGAAATAAACTTGCTGCTGCAACACTTAAGGTAGCTGGGGGGGATGGGAAGCAAATTTTTATTGCTGTTGATAATGGAAGTTTCTGGACACCTCTGATGACTTCCATCTTATCATGAGGCAATCAAAGAATATGGCATTTGATAATACTTTTAATGGCTTATGAATATGGAAATCTATATAAGTTTCTTGTTAGATAAACGAGGACAAAATTATTTATCACTTGTGTTCCTAAAACTACCCTTGAGATACCTTTTGTATCAGATGCAGATACACAATACTAGCAATATCAGTAATGAGGCATTTAGGAAAAAAGTAATTTCCCTGTTACTGTGGTAGTGCGTTATTTTTAATGCAGCACAGAAATTTTTGGAGATGACAGCCAAATACAATTTTAGGGATAAAGATGAATGACTTCCTACAAACAGGCCTGATTTTTCATTAAAGCTTAGGTAGGTATAATGACGCTGGGTGAGCCGCAATGTAGAATTTTGAGTAAGACATGACAAAAAGCCAAGAGGCAAGATTTTACAGTGCACAAAGAATATAGTAAAAAATGCCACAATAACAAAATACAGTAAAAATAGCGTAACAAAAGTATAAATGAAAGGTACTGCAACTAAGGCAAACAGATGTAAGTTTGAGGTGGAAGTTGTGTTATCCTTCTTTTCAGTTGTTTACGAGTACTGAGAAAAAAAGTTTAAAAATTGCAAGTGCCTGATAGGTTTTTTTTTTTTTTTTGGTGAGTTTCCTCAGTACTTGAAGGTAGGTAAGGCCTAAATTTGTGGGGAAGATATACTCATTTCGCATGTTGTTTTGGGAATTATAAGTGGTTCTACAGTGTGTACCTTTGAAGAATGCCACAATCTGGATTGTCCAGCTCTTTTCTTGTGTGTATGTGTTTGGAAAGACATTGTCAGGCTGTACTGTGATGTATTTCCTGTCTTTCCTGTATCTGGTGGACCATTTAGGACATTTGATCCCTAGTGTGGCATGTAGGTTTTGAGTAACAATTGTATTTAAAGGTGGTAACTTGGGGAAAAGAGGCTACCTTCTGCCTGGTCTGGCAGTGTGTCAAGCAAGAATACAAACTACCTCAGGCTGCTGCCACATCTCAGAGCATTGCTGTGATCTGCATTAATGTCACCTTTCTCTGCTCAGGGCTTGGACACGTGGGCACAGAGCTCTGCCCTCCTCCCTGCTGGCCCCTGCTGGCATTTTTGATTGTATCTCTGTGGTAATGTTCCTTGACTGTTCAGAGCTACATTTGCGTCACTGAAAAATAATCCACATGTGCAGTGGTGTATTTTGTCCACTGGTTGAACCCTCTAAGCATTTCAAAAGACCATTTATCAGTGACGTTTAGTAGACTGTTTGTACTGGATAAAGCAAAGGTAAATCCTCAGTGTTAGACCCTCAGTGAAGCCTTATTTCATGGTCCTTTTAAGCTCTTCCTAAGCATGGAAATAAAATATGGTTGCTGTCTTTATTCTGCTACATCCTGTTCATTCAAACAAAATGTTGTAAAATACTTCATAAACTGCCTTTTGATATGTAGCTTGTTGTGTCTCTGAAGTGGCTAATTATTTCCCCTAATGATATGATTTAATGTGTAAATGTTTCAGTATTAATCTTCTGCCATAAAAAGATTCCTTGCCTCTACTCTGGGCTCTCAGATGACTTCTACAAACTAACACAAAGAAATCATTCACATGGGATATCAACAGAGGCAGCTGTCACTGACTTCTCATTTGCATCCTTTAATAACTAAGCTGATTTCCTTATCAGAAATCATTGTTCATGTATATGAAATCCTAATATGTCCAGTTCTTAAGTAGTTGTAGAATCAAATAACAAGATTTTCAGCAGCTGTGAACTCTTTTAGGGCTAAGGCAGTTAATTAAAGTACCTTGATTCCAGTTGTCCGGGAACTTTCTCACCAACCCAGCTTGAGCTGGACAGACCGGAGGAGCCAGTGTAGATTTATTTCCTAGCTGTCTAGCAGTTAGTGGATAAAAATCCACATCAGAGAAGCAATTTCCCCAACTGTCATCAGTTTCAGCAGAAAAGCTGAAAGCTGAATGAAAATATAGACTATGTTTTTCCTTTGGATGAGTTTTTCTTGTTTATCACTGCGTCACACTGAAGAGACAAAGGACAAATAGCAAACATATTGTGGAGCTGCTTATTTATGAATCTTGCACCTCCTTAAGCACTCAGTAAACTGATTGTGTAATGAATAAATGTATGTTTTCAAAGAAATGAAATGAAACAAACTGGATTAGTTTGGTTTTTTTCTGGGAGTGTTTCTCTGATAGAACCTGCAAGGAATGTTTGACACTTAAAGGATGCCTCAGAGCTACTAAATATGTATAAATGTATACATACATTTATATATTTTTTTATAGATACACAATTTCTCCTTTCCCTGTAGTTTCTCAAATCTGAACATAGAATTTTGTGAATGTGGCAGGAAGTTCATGGCAAATGTTAAAAACATTAGTGTATGAAAAATGATTCATCACTACAAAAATACTTGGAGCAACTTGTCTGGTGCTGGAGGTTTTTAACATGTTCTTTATTTTGAAATTTTTCCCCCCTTAGCATAGAGTCAGTAAACAGGACCATTGTAGGAGTACAGCATGAAAGGATGTTTGAATAATCTCTTAACAAGACTCTGCAGGAGGATCCCACAGTATTGAGGTATTCAGCTTGAATAGATTGATTGGAAACCCAAGTGTCAATCAGCTTTCAGACTAAAACCTATTTGTGTAAATCCTTATCAAGAAATAAGAAACTATGTCATTATGAAAGGCTGTTGAATTTTAGAGGATTTTGAGAGATTTAATTCTCTTCCCTTAAGCCTCTCTTCTGTGAAGCCAAGCTACTACTTATGGGGAGTGCAGCTGCAGATATGATACTCTGTCCCAAGGTAGCTATGAGCTTTTTTAATAAGAACAGAAGTTTAAAAATGCTGATGCGTTTTCTGTGAGCAGCATTTAGGTTTTGATCTGAGTGTACTTCACAGATGATTTTTCTCTGGTAGTGTCAGCTGGCTTTTGCTCGTTCAGAGGTGTTGGGTTTTCCTCTGCACAGACAGAAGACAGCACTGGATAGAACAGCCTCAGAGTTTTGTATGACCATAGTTACCAAAGGCATCAGTAAAAGTACTTGTACAGTCTGATTTTGTTGAAAGTCCGCAGTGGTTGCATGTATTTCCAGCGCTCAAACAACTGGGCTTGAGGCAAGACTATAAGAATAAAGTGTGTCCTAATCCTAAACTGTTTCTAGGCTATGGGCTGGTTTTGGCCAAAGGCTGACTAGATGTCTGAGTATCAACTCAGCCAAACTTGCATCTCTCTTGTCATTGCTCCCCAGATCACCACATGCGTCATTTCCACAGAATTTGGGAGACACTCAGTTCTGTGGTAATCAGGCATAGGGTAGGTGTGTCTTGTGGCCTATAAAGTCACAGATCTGACACTTTGAACTGCTTCACTTCCCCAGTGCTCCTCTGATAAAAGCAGATCACCTGAAAGGCTATATTGGCAGCAGTTTGGTGTGTCTATACTGGGTATTGCTTTTCAGGCCTTGTAAGAAATACCAAGTCTTAATAATAAATACTTGATCTCTAGTTCATAACTGTGAACAATACATAGTTTTTGCATTCCCTGTTAGACTGTTAATTCCTGAACTCAGACTTCGTGGCATCTGACGGTTGCTTGCAATTATGGTAAGCCCTGTGCTTGGTCAGAATTTCAAGTATGTGTATCAGTAACTTGATTCCATAATTTGTTGAGTACTGCAGTGAAATTTCTTCAGTACATTGCATCTGTTCTTCAGGTCTCAGTGTTGATAGACAGCCACCTACATTCTCATGCTGTTGGAAGTAAATTTCTGCTTCTTGGATCAGAGAGATTTGAAATTCATTGATAATAGTCTTTGAAGAGTAGAGAACTAGCAGGAATTCTGAATTTTCAAGTCTGTCTTAGTAGAGATTTTTCTGTAATCAGAGTGATGTTAAGAGAGAAAAAAGCACTGGGGATTAGGGATGACACATCCTTTATGAAGATTTAATAACTTCCAATAATCCCCAGGGAAAAGTATTTTCTATTCTGCCATCTTGCACTTTTCATTTGTCTTTATTCTAAGCACTTCATACTTTTCCTTTTAGCAGCACTTCATACTCTTCCTTCCTGTTGAGGCTGGAAGTTTTTGCTCTGCACAGTTATGGAATAAATGCTCCATCCATTCATCCATCTTTTTGTAAGACGTGGAAGTCTTCTGTAGCTTCATCCCTTCCAACACCTCCCCTGATAAAAGCAGAGGCGAGATGGATGCCTCAACTGGATATTGTTATTTGATACCCAAAAGTAACCAGAGGAAGTTGGTATTGCCTGTCTTTCTCCTCAGAGATGTTTGCAATTGTCTGCAGTACTTACTGTGTCGAACTGCATTGATTTCCAGAATCCAGATTTCCCATATAGAAAGACTGCATTTCTCTGCATGACTCACGTACTAATGGCATTGGGCAGCAAAATTGGTTAGGCAAAGCTTACAGGAATGCAGTGAGAGCTTACAGCCACACTGCAGCAGCAGAAGGGAGGTTAAGAAGGGATTGTGTGCTCACAGTTTTTTATTGTTTTTGATGGATTACATCTCCAGGACTGACATATCCAAAGTTCACTGAGCCTTACAATGGAGTAGCAAACAGAACAACTGTTGGATTTCACATTGAAGTTGTTTCAAAGGGAAGTAATTTACTTATAATGCAATTATTTGAGGCTTCCTTCTGTGGCACAGTGGAAGAGAGCTCTGGTAGCAGACTGAAGGGATTTGTGTTCACAGGATCCTGTGAACTGTCCTGTGCTGAACTGCATCTTGGGTGGGCAAGGAAAAGCATGCAGCTAAATATGTAACCTTGTGTTTGAATCCATGTCTGAGTGCCATCAGAGAGCTGCTGGGAACGGCTTCTGGGTTGGTTAAAAATCCAGCTAGTTACTCGTTGCTTGTGGTTTACACATCCAAGATAGAACAGTTCATTATTATTCAGCAGTTGAAATAACCAGTCCTGTTTTTCTCTCCCACATGAGTTCTGTGTAATTTTCAAATACAGAGATGATTTGTTGCTGTATATGATGGCTGTTAAGGCTTTCTTGCAAAGAAGTGTTTCAGATCTGTTGAGTTTTAATGAAATACTAGTTTTCTGTCTTTCAGAGAGTGTTTAGCGTGGTATCTTCTGGAGGACGTTTTTATGTGGAAACAACTAGGATTCCTGACCACAAACTAAATTAGAAGATTTAAAGCATGAGTTGTCAAACTGCTGAAAAGCACTGCAGGTCAGGTTTTAGTTGGAGGTACTAATAGCTGCTGCCTATGAGCAGATACAGGGAAAAGGTCATTTGCTTGGGCAGTCCTCACTTATGTTGCTGGTCTAAACATTAGTTTAGAATCCTTTGGGCTTTGTTACACATTTGGCCTGCTGGCTTTCCCCCAGTCTTAGGCTGCCAAAAATTATTATTCAGCATTTGCACTGGGAACCAAATATAGTTTAATTCATAAAATTAAAAGAAATCATGTTTCAAAATGATTTTTGTTTTTCTTTGCTGAAGTTTCTGCTGCATCTTCGTTTGTGCTTTTTCCAATGTTGAAATGAAATTTAATTTGCAAATAAGTTTGTTGGAAACTTTGGTGGTTGAGCAAGTATGTGAAAAGAGCTCACAGCCCAGTAGAAAGGTTACTGCTTTCTGCTTCCAATTAGAAAAACCCATATGATTAACCCAGTTTGTGGTTGGAAAGGTCCTAATTACCTACGTTTCAATGTTCTATCTTGTCTGATGAGTTAGTTTTCTGTTGTAAACAATCATTTCTTTGAAGGTTCCATGTAGTATAGTTACGCTGTTAAAAAAACCCCAAGCAGCAAACCCAGCAAAACTCCCATAAGTGATGTATCACTGATTCATTACAGAGCTGGTGCTCTGCTCAGTGTATTAGTTCAGTACTTTTAACAATGCTGTATTTTTACTGCACAATGCACAGGAAGGACGTTGACCTGTTGGAGAGGAGGCTGGCCACCAAGATGATGAGAGGGATGAAACAGCTCTCCTGTGTGGAAAGGCTGAGAGAATTGAATTTGTTCATATTGGAAGAGATGGCTTAGGGGTGACCTAATTGTGGCCTTCCAGTACCTGAGGGAAGAGATGGAGAGGGACTTTTTAAAGGGACATGTAGTGACAGGACAAGGGGGAATGTATTCAGACTGAGAGAGTGTAGGTTTAGATTAGGAAAAAATGGTTCCCTGTGAGGGTGGTGAGGCAGTGGCACAGGTTGCCCAGAGAAGCTGTGGCTGCCCCATCCTTGCAAAGGTTGAAGGCCAGGCTGGATCTCTGAGCGACCTGTTTGTAAAGTGTCCCTGCCCATGGGTTGACACTAGATGACCATCTCCAAGTGTCCCTTCCAAGGCCATTCTGCGATTCTAGGAATGCCTGTAAGTGCTTCTGCAGTATAGTGGAATGTTCAAAATTATCAAACAATTGAAGCTTCTTGTGTGTCACACAGCCCCCAGATCCCTCATACACTCACTGAAGTGCTTTATGGTAGTGCCTTAGGCTTCACCCTGCACTGCTTGCACGTAGGTGTCACTGCTTGGCACCCACTGAATTAAACAAAAGGCTGTGACTGGGCTGGTGCAGTTTGCAGAGTTAGAATCTTCATGATTTGGTTCCATGCCTATTGCCATTGGAATCAGCCAGTAGGCAATGTTGGAATAAACCAATATTGATAGTTACCTCTAAATCAAGCTTGTTTGAAGGTTTTTACTCACAGCTGGCTTGTGGCAGCCTACTAGTATTTATAGTTAGCAATACCTACCTAAAAATGTCCTTTTAATGAAACTACTTTATTATATTTTTTTAAAAAATACTTTACAGATCTCTAAGCAGTGGCTGTCTTCCATGTGGTAATAATGGTGGTTGACTTTCTGTGAAGTAGAAAGCTTGATAAAGCAAGTACACAAGTAGAGGGAGATAGTTGAGAACAAGGATTTCAGTTTAGTGAAGAGGAAGCCGACAATGCTTTACTGCTTCAGACATTGCATTGAATGTGGTTTTCTGTTCAGCTCTGTCTGTCCCCCGAGCTTTGGGGCTTTGTTTACTAATGCAAGCTTTCAGAGGCTTTTGGAATGATTTTTTTTCAGTACAGGGGTACTAAAAACTGAAGTTTATGCTGGTTTGTAGTCATGTTCCCAGCTCTAGAAAAGGAAGCAGGGACTGTATTAGTTCTTGGCCTTTAGTGTATTGTACCGAGTGTCCCAATTAATCCTGGGTTTTTATCTTTCTGAGAGCAGTAATTAGAATAACTATTTCCCCGATGCATTTTTAAAAGGTGGCTGCATTTTTTCTTAAGTGCATGAAGAAAATGAGCTGAAATCCTGTTGCTTGTGACGCACAATTCTCTATTTTTCAGTACTGCAGGGATTTACCACTCATTTTATACTTGTCTTTCTAGAGAGTGCCGTTTAAGCTGTGCAAAGTGTGTCATCCATATCCAGTAACAAGCTTTGCAACATCTTTGTGAGGTTATATTTAAGGATCATTTAATTAAGCTGAGGTCAGTCTATTGCCATTTAAAATACCTGTCTTAAAGATGAACTCTCCCTGGCAAACTCAAGATGCTGTGTTAGAGGTTTAGAAGATACCAACCCTCCTGTGAACTCAAACAGCTGGGAGTCTGTCATCTTGGCACTGAATTTGGGTTTGTATCTATCCAGTCTTTCAGGTTCTTTTGAGGATAAATGAATCCCTCATCACTGAAAAGAGCAGCTTGAAACCTGCCTCTGTTTATGTTACAAATCTGACCACCTGAGTCCTGTACATGTGATTTCTTAAGGTACTCAGCAGCAGCAGCATTCAAAGTCACCCACAGGTGATGTTTCAGTTCTTCATGTAATGGAACTGTCAGCTGGAAGCCTTGTAAGTTTGGGAGGAGGGTTAACTGGAATAGTTAAAACTAGGTGTAGACAGCAATAAACACTTCCATCATCCTGGAAAGCCCAATAGGTTTTTTTCTGAGCAGAAAATGAATTAACTATACATCTGCAAGTTGTCAGAAATTATTAACAGCAAAAAAATCCCATAAAGGCTTCCATTGATTTCGTACGATTTTGTTACCAAGTATTTCTATTAGATACCAAGTTTTATAGCATTTATTTCAAATGCTTGTAAAGGTTGCTGTAATGACCCAAGCGAAAATTAAAGTCTGCTACATGTGTTGCCCTTTGACTATCTCTTTGCTTTCTTAGAAAAATCATATTTTTGGTAATGAGAATAATTTGCTTCTTCTCATGCAGAAGTTTGAAGTCAGATCAGTAAATCAATTTTATCAGTAGTTGTATGATGATGCATCTGTCTGTTTGGAGAACTGTAGAAAAAATCAAGATGGACATTTTTGACCTAAAGTAAAGGAATTTCTGTTGCAGTGGGGTTTTTGTTTGTTTCTTACGAGTATGTGCAACCAGAATGTATCTGAGCTTTTGAAATCAAAATATGGACTAAATGTTAGAAAGTTTGGAGGAGAGTGTCTAGGGAATAGGCTATTGTGAAACTTGTTTCTGTAGGATTTAAAAAATAACTTAGTTTGAGAGGGACTTATGGATGGCATCTGCTCTAGTTCACCATTCAGATTTTCTTTCTTTATGAAACATAAACTATTGTACAGCTTGTACAGATTTACTAATTTCTAGAGTCAATTTATTCTTATTAAATCGAAACCATCCTTCCTGTCCTTCATGTCTGCACCTAATATCTCCTTTCTCAGCTGCAGTGGCTGATAGAACTCTGCTATTCTGGTTCCCAGCACATCTTCTGGCTTTCAGACTTGTTCTCTACTCTTCTTTTTTTTGGAAAACAAACTATGGGTTTGTTTTGTTGCTTTCTTAATTCATATTTATAGCCAGATGGGGAGGGGGTGTGAGTGAAATTTCTAAGTTATTTCAAGTATGAAATGGGAAATAATTGAGAAGTTGAAACATTTTTTCACTCTTTCTAGTGAAAAGATCTGTTTCAATAAAGAGCTGATTTTAGGGTCTTTTTAAAACAAAAAACTATATTGACAGAAAATATCCATACTTGGAAGAAAAAAGCCTAGTAAGTTTTGTCAAAAATATATTTGTTTCAACACAAATGAAACAGTAGTTTACCCTGTCTAGGACAAAAGCTGTTTTTCAGCTGAGCATAACTTCTTATAACTTCATATTATGTAATAATAAAACAAGAAATGGTTCAGTAAGTAAAAATATCTGTGATAGGGTGAAGCTCACACTTGCTGTGGAGGGAATGTGAAAGATTAAAACCCTGGTAGAGGTGGATAAGTAAAGCAAATAAAATATAAGTCTCAATTAACATCCTTACTCTTTTCTTTCCACAAGGGAAAAAATTCCAGGAAGCATCTTAGACACTTCTGGCCAAGGGCACAACATTAACAATTTAAATAAAGGTGAAAAAATGAGAGAGACTCTCACTAGTCTCTCTAGAACCCTTGTAATTTGTCACTTGAGATTATTGTATTTATTACTTGAAGTAAAACAAACATAATAAGGTGCTCTTGAAGTAAATGAAATCAATTAAAGTGCATCTACATTTAGATAGTGATCTATGAAATTGTGTCAATTTTTCAGTATCTCCTATACAGAATATGGTATGTATTTTTGGACAAGAGTAAAATAGATCTGATTGGACTCTGCAAGTTCTTAATAAAGATGTGAAATCTTTACACCTAGAATGATCAGGGCAGACTGTTCTCTGTGACTTTGGAGGTACAGTAATACCCTGAGCTGTTGGGCTCCAATCCTCGGTGTCAGTAAACACCTAAGAGCTGATCCAGGTCGCATTTCTTTATTGCCAGCAAAGCAAAATCCTGGTGGTCTGTTCCAGTGGAAGCCCTGTGCAAACTGTGTGTAAGGTAGAGAAAATGCCGTTGACTATCTGCAGAGTTTTTTGGAAGAAAACCTACTTACAGTTTACCCCCTTGTTTGTGCTGGCATGCGATTGAGCAAGTCTTCCTGGGTTTGGGAGCATCAGGTGCGTTTGGACACAAAAAGGGAGTTCTAACCCATATACAGAGTGTGGGAGTGAACTGAGAAATGAGGCGTCAGGTTGATACCTTGAATGCATCACGCTAATCTCTTTAATATGATCAGGTAACATGCAAATTGAATTCCATAGCTGTTCACATTTCCTTCCAAAGTGCAGATGTGGATTGTGACTCTTGCCCCTCACATTTTATCCTCATGTGTGAGGGACAAGAGGTCTCCAAGAAGTCTAGGGAGCTAGAGTGGCTCGCTCAGCATTATTTGCCAATTATTGTACCATGATATGTCGGAGCCAGAAGTAGAATATTTTTGCTGATGAAGTAGTTACTCCAGCTCTTGTTCTTTGTCCCTTCCATAGCTTTTGTAGGGATCAGAAGAGCCTCTTTTTCTTGCTCCTCTGAAAATTCTCTATTTTTATTGGTGGCATATGTGCCTCACAGTTGTGAAGGAAGTGTGCCATGACAGCCAGCAGTGAGTTTTGAAAAAGCACTCCTTGGGCTTGTGTGGCTTCCTGCAGAGCCAGTCAGCTTTCACTGCCTCAGTGGCTCCACTGGGAAGCTTCAGCCCCTCTGTGCTCTAGCAGATGGAAACTAAGGGGCCAGCCAGTGTTTAATAGCAGGGTCAGTCTTGGAACTACTGACCTTCTTCATAGGAAAGCCTGAAAAACACCAGCAATGATTTTATAACTGTGGTTTTGTATTGCTGGTTAGAGGTTAAATACAGGGAGAGACATTGTTCCTGAGAACAAAGGGAGAATCTGATAAACAGGTCAGGAAGATTTATATTTTTGTTCAAAGAAGATGCATGCTTCTATGTAAGCATTTTAAAATAGAATTAAGAAACTTCACAGGACATTTAAATTCTATTTAGTTGGATAATAGTTTGTTATAATTTTTGTTTTATAAAATTGCAAGTCATTAAATTTGAGATGTTAACATGAAGAAAAAAAATGCTCCTACATTAAATTACACAAGTGGTGTCACCCTTTTAGCCCATACGAACACTGTAGACAGTGTTGGATTTTTATGAAAAACGTCCACCTGAACATATGGACACCGTATAACAACAGGCAAAATTTTGACCTCAAAAGGAATGTTAATAATGTATTAACTTTACAAATACAACTAAAAATGATGCTTTGGATTATGCTCTCTGGTCTGAAGTGTTAAAAATTTTTACTGGCTGGAAGCATGAGGGTTTTCTGTTTGTAAACTGACATCTGTTTGTTTGCCATATCTGTGTAGGCATATTAGAGTTCACTCCAGTTCTCCTTTCTAGTCTTGTGGAATGGAAATTTCCCTTCTGTGTCTGTGCTAATTCAGTATTGGTCATTGGAATATGAGGATCAGAAATTTTAAAAGAATAATTTGAGTTGTGTGCAATTGTTTAGTTACTGGTAATGCTGATGTTAGTAAAGGTATAGAATTTAGCATAAACTAGGAGAGAACCTTGTGTGTATATGGCTTTTCAGAGGAATATGTGCTATTTCTGTAGCTATACATCATGCTATGCAAGGCTCTGTATTATGGTATGTCGCAAACAAGGAGTTATTCTTCATGCAATTAAATTTTGGTATCTCAACTCTGATTTAGTGTTTGATTCTATGTAGCATTGTGTTACAGTTACTAATGGGTGTTAAACTTGGCAGATTAAGAAAATATTGTGAAAATTGAACATAATTTTTTTGCAGTATTCCTCCAATTTATGAATGCTGCACAGAAAACCCAAATAGCAATTTCCTTTTATGCTTACTTTTACATTAAGCTTACTTTTATGCATACATGCCCTTACTTTTGTTTTTGTAATCCTGGATGGGAACCATGACTGCATGGACTGAGACACCAGTAGTGGGACCCAGCCCACTGTGATGGTGCTTTGTTATTTTAGGTATGCTGAAAACCGTGTTACTGTAGATTCCTATTGATTCATGAGGTCAGTCTTTAAAGGGTAGGTCTTTTGGAGATGATCCTATCCTCTGCTGAAAGTTTTAGTATCTCTTGTGGTTTGAATGCTGGCCAAATGCCAGGCATCTGTGACATCTGCTCACTCATTCTTTCCTGTCACAGCTGGCCAGAGGAGAGGGGAAAAAAATTAACACAAGGGTTCATGATTGGAGATAAGGAACTGGGAGAAAATGCTCCAATCTCAAAACAGGCTCAGCTTAAAGTAGCAATGTGAATTTATTACTGACGGAGTCAGAGGAGGATAATGAGAAGTAAAAGAAATGATTCCCCCCCCCAAGCCCTCCCTCCTTCCCACCAACAGAACAGGAGGACAGGGCATGGGGGTTTGGGTCAGTTGGTCTCTAGGATCTTCTCCTGCTCCTTAGGGAGAGAAGTCCTTGCCCTGTGTTGCTGTGGGGTCTCTCTTCCCGCAGGAGACATTCTCCATGAACTCCTGCAGCAGGGTCCATCTCAGGAGCCCCAGCACACCCACACTGCTGCAGTGTGAGCTCCCCCAGGGACACAGTGCTCCCAAAACTGCTGTGCTGTGGTTCCCTGTTCCATGGGGTGCAGAGCTCTGAGGCCAGGCTGTTCCACCTCGGGAGCAAAGCCTCTCTCTCCATGGGTCTGCCACTGCACCACAGCCTCCTGCAGGCATCCACTGCTCCAGCGTGGGCAGCTCCTCCCCAGGCTGCTGGTGGCTCTCTGCATCCCCATGGCATCCCTGCAGGGCACAGCTGCTCCACCATGGTCTGCACTGCAGCTTCCAAAGGAATCTTGGCTCCTGAGCCTGGAGCACCTCCTCCCCTCCTTCTCCACTGACCTTGGTGTCTCCATGTTGTTTCCATGCCATGCTCTCACCTCCTCCTCCTCTGGCTAGAAAAAACTGTGTGTGCACATGGTTTTGATTTCTTCTTAAATATGCTACCACAGAGGTGTTACCAGCATCTCCAGTTGGCCAGCAGCATGTCCATCATCTTCAGAGCCATCAGGGATTGGCTCTGCTGGACATGGTGGAAGCTTCCAGCAGCTTCTCACAGGAGCCACCGTTGTGGCCCCATTGCCAAAAACTGGGCCAAGCAAAACCAACAGATTATCTTCATGTGACATTTGCACTTTCAAACAAACATCTTCATTATTCCTTTAGATTTAGTGTGTTGTTGAATGCTGATTTGAGTGAATTTCTTTATAACAAGTTATATATGTGTCTTTATAGCCACTTGCCGTTTCTTTCATTTGTGGCAAGAATGTTTTCAGCGTAGTGTAATGACATTTCACAGTCCAAAAGAATTGCTTTGAGAGGCAGCTTTCATAAGATTCTTAATCAAATGAAAAGATTGAGCACAAGCAAAGAAATGTATTAAGCTCCTTATTTTAATCCATCCTAAATCATTTAAATGTATGTATATTTGCATGTGAAAGCTTCTGTATTATCATTGCAGTAGAATTGTTGATATAAATAATACCATTCACTGTCTAACTTTTGTTTTATTTTTAGTTGGAGAAGCCTCTGGAGAAATGCCAATTCCTTTTTAATTACCTTAGAATTTTACAGATGGAGATGAATGCATTAATGAATCATGTGTCGCTCTGAAGTGATAGGATTCTTAAAGTGCCATGTAGTCCAAATTTGCCATCTTAGGAAACCAAAAGCTTACTGTTTTCAGAGTAGTGGCTGTGTATATAAATAAAGAGGCTCCTTATTTGTCTTGAAAACCATTATGTGTTTGGGACTACGATGCCACTTGCACACTCTGTATTTCCATGTGAGGTTCTGTGCTGTAGCACAGGTTTTGCAAGGACCACAGAGTGAGTGATCATGGGAAGGCTGCTCTTGTTGTCAGCTCTCTGAAAGAGGTGGTGGGACAGCCTTGCACAGAGTGAGAAGAGTTGAGGGTTTGCTGCACTGAGTGAAGGAGTATCCAGTTGTTCTCGAGCACATGCCAAGGAGGTGCAGTGAAGCCTCAGCTTGGACAGAAGGCTGGGAAGTTGCCAAAGGATGGAAGTTGATGAGTTGTTCCCAGAGGTGCTGCAGCTAAATGAGGCTTTAGAGATGGCTCTAAAAAGAGGGAAAAGGGAGGGACAAAGGGCAGCACCTGGCTGAAATGAAAAATTATTTTCAAAGAACAATTTAAAGAGGGAAAAATTCGGAAGCTTGAGAGTATCCTAGTTTTTACAGTACCTGTTCCCAAATATGGGAAATGGAGAGAATCCCATATAACTTTCAGATCTTGCTTTAAATCTCCATTTACAACGTGCAGACCAGAAAATTAAAATCTCCTGCGTAATAGTTGTGTAACTGCCCTGTCAAATGTTCAGAAGTGATATTAGGACTTAGTTGCTCATTTTATGTAATTCATTTTGATTTCATGATTTGCACATGTAAGCAAAGATTTCTCTCACCACCTCCTGGTTAGATAAAACTCTGGATTTTGCAGCTTTCCTGTTTTTCAGGAAAATGTGAGGGAGAGGACAAGGATTTGTAGCTGGTGGCACAACAGAACTAGGCCTTTAGTCAGCATGCTTTCCTCAGATGCGAATGCCTTGCAAATACTCTATGCTGATGCCCTTAAGGACATCACAGAGGATGAAATCAATCAGTCTTTGAGTTTGGATGAGTTCTGAGATGGAAATCCTACCCTCGGTGACTAGGTTACCCCTTCAAAAGCTGGCAGCTGCATAGCAGAGCAATCCATGAAAGGCCTGACAGTGAGGGGCAGCTGTGCAGGAGCTCTGCTGAGGACTCTACATCTGACCAACTTGGTAAAGACAGAGCAAAAAGTCAAGAGGAGGAAGGGAACTCTTTAAAATCATTGTCCCAAAGCAGCTCTCCAAATCTTTTTCTACTGTTGGTGGAAGATTTTTTTATGTCAACTTTGTGCTGAACTAAACTAGGGAATCCTTGAGTAAAGTTACTAATCTTTTCCTTTTTTCTTATGTGTGTAGAGAAGCCCCAGAACAAAGTCCAGAATTGATCTAAAAAGTCTGTCTCTGCACTCAAACTGAAACATAGCATGTAGTAAGTGACCAAAAAAAAAAAAGCAATAAATAAAATGTGAAATGGAAAGATTGCCAATTTTAATTACATTAAATGATTGTAGGGGAAACTGAGGATAAAGAGGATCATCCTTGGTCTAGCAAGTAAATAGGGAGCATTTTAATGCCTCATTAGCCTGTGCCTTTGCATGCTGGCAGCTTGAATGGCTAAAGAACAGAGAAGCTTGGTTTATTGCCTTTTGCAGGTTACCAAAACGGAAGCCCTTACTGGGTTGTTCTGATGTGTCCTGTACATTGGCATTGCCAAGTTAAAGGTTCCCTGGGCCAGTGTGTGAGACCTCTTCAGGTGGTGGTGTAGCAGTGTGCAGTGCAGGGTGTGCCTTTGGAGAGAGTTGCAGTTTGGTGAGGCTCGGCTGTGATGGCTAGGTTTTAATACTCCTGGACTCACAGAGATAGGGTAGGCAGTGCAACACCTTGGAAGAGAAGGCACCTAACTCTGCAGAGACTTCTACCAAGGCTTTGCTGATGCTGGTGTCTGCTCCCCCTCTGTCAGTAAAACAGCTTGGCAGCTCTGGGACTGATGGTGTGGGGTGCTGAGGTTTTATACCAGATTATTGTTATTAACAATGCACAGTCTTTTCATACTTCATATGACGTCTTGAAATTTGTGTACTTCGCCTAAAATCCATAGTTTCAATGCTGCGGAAGTACTCATTAAAAAACAAAACAAAAAAAAACCCCAAACACAACTTCTCTTTAAAGCACTGCAAATCAGTGGTTACAGTGGTTCCCTGTGGAACATCATTGTGAATTCTGTTCTTCATTCTTTCTTTTAGGCTCTCTTGTATTCAGTGAGAGAAAAGAAATTCAACTGATCACACCTGGGGTTTCTTTTATTTGTGTGGGGGTTTGTTTATGTTTCTTTTTTAACCTTGGAAATACTTTTTTCCTTGGCTGTGTGTATTTTCTAGATTGAATGATATAGACTGAACTGCAGAGTGCCTCAGTAATGTGCTTTATCTGTTTGAATTTCCATCAGAAAAATTCATGTTGGTTTCCAGTTGTTGGAACTTCCTACAGTGGGAATAAATATCAGCGCCCACTGCTAAGTTGTGTGTATTGGATTTCCCTTTTTGATGGAGTTAGTGTTACATTTTGAGAGCAATTTTTCTAGATGGAACTAAATAGCATGGAATTTGAAACACATCTTAAATATTCATTCTTTAATTAAGCATATCATTTTTACAAATTATATTTTGTGTTTCCAACCTATGCATGTCCATAATTCCTTTGGTGGTGGTTGAATTGTTTTGGTAATTACTTCCTTTTCTATTGAGTAGCTGAGCAATTAGTGGAATAATCATTCAAGTAATTACTTCTTTGTTGACTAAGAGCTATCTTGATAGTGAAAATCATTATATGTTAACAAATCAAAATGTGAGCGCTTTTCTGGTACAGAACTGGTTCACCAGACTAAATGGATTATGTGGTAAAATGGATTAAATTTGTCTCATCAACAGGTGGGTCATTTCTGTATCCCCAAATACGCTTTGAAAATATATTTTAGGTTGTATGTTGTGTTATTTATTGGTATTGAGGCTAGAGGTAAGAAATTAAGCATCTTTTTGAAGTAGATTTGAGTAGCTTGTTCTTTTTGAATTAGACACTTCAATGAATACTGCAATAATTAAGCTGTTGTCCACATTTGGTAGCATCTCACTCTTCCTTAATTCCATCAAAAGGAAGCATATGTGAAATTTGAAATTGATAAAAGCATAACAATATTTTCATATTTTGTATAGATTTACAAGTGTGTATATTAAGGGTGTGGGTATAATACGTATATGAAGTATGACGTGCTAGAGGAAGCCTAGTTCATTGGTGCAACAGGCTGCAGGCCACTGTCTCGGTAGTGCACGCAGTCCCTGCCATCTGTAGAGCTTAAGCAGCCTTACTTGTGCATTGTGCACCATAAAGATGCATTCTGCTGTCTGCTTGCCCTGGTCTCCTGTGACAGAAGCTGTGCCGCTGCTTTTTCTGCATCTCAGAATGCTTTTGACTTAGGTCAGTTGTAAAGAGAAGACAAACTCCTGGAGCTGGGGAGCTGGGCAGTCGTCTTATTTTTCATAATTAGAAACTGTTACGCTGCAAGTATTGGATTATTCTGTAGAGCAAAAAGCTCAGGTGCTGGAAATGGTGAGCTTGTGAGGCTCATGCAGTACCTTGTGGAGACTTGGCCCAATGGGTTTGTGTGAGAGAATTGCTCAGAAACTAATAGATTAGAATTTCTGGTATTCAGACCTGCACACTTGATTCAGCAGAGCTCTTCAGTACCAACTTAAGTGATTCAGGGCATGGGGACTTGAGTTCACAAGGGTGGGGGGCTTTCACAGCAGCACAGTGCTGCCTTTCTGTCCATGAGCTTGCACTGTGCTTAGAGGAAGATGAAAGCCTTACTTGTGGCTTTCCAGTGTACATAAAACCCAGAAAATAATAGCTACTGGTATTTGTCACCCCATGTGTGCGTAATTTGATTGAGAGTATGGACCCCTTTATGATACAACAGACTTAGCTTTGCAAAGTCTTCAGTGGTCATGTAGTTTATGTGCTGTTTCCTGGTTTCCTCCTAGCTTCTTTGGCGAAACCTTGAGTTTATTCTGTGATCTTAAGAATCATCCAACTTGCCTCCTTAGGCATTTTTAGGCATCATGTATTTGAAAAGCTTGATCCTGGGTGGGCCTTGAAAATGCTGTAGCTAATGTAACACAGACATTACTTGTATCACAAAGAATATTACAGGAGTGTGGTCGTGGTATGAGAATTTCTCAGCACGTAATTCCTGGAAAGGGATTTTCTTCTTATGACTGTACTTTTGTGACATCCTGTGACAGTGTGACTCTTGACAGTCTTTACATTGACTGGGTGCTGTTAGCATAATATCAGCTCTTATGTCCTCTCCCTGGTTTATATTTCTTTTTAAACCTTTAACACGTATAAAATCCCAAATGGCGTTTTGTTCGTGAGCTGAGATGTTCCAGGATTGTCACATGTATTCTGAGGGACTACAACCTCTGCAATACCGATTTACTTGGCAAACATAAGTGTCTTACCTCAGTAACTGACAGCCTTCTGCAGGGGAAATCCTCCCAGATCATGGCTGCAGTTCTTTGCAGGTGCCAAGGATTTGTGTGAAGCATTTGCATTTACAGAAAGGCTGATTAATAACACACAGTATCTGAGTTATCTGTGTGTTGCTGATGAGTTTGATCTTTATATAAAGACATTTGAAAAGGATTTTAGTGCTACAGACAGCATCCAAAAGAACGTATTTGGAAAAATCAGGTTGCTCAACATAGGCTTTTGACTGGTATAAACTGTACTTGGCCTTTCCAGTTGTTTCAGATTTCCTGAGACGACTCCTTGTCTCTGGTTTCTTGCAGTATTTTTTCCCTGAGTACTGCACTGCTTGTACTTCACTTTCACAGTTAATTGAGGTGGCTGGAGGTCAGCCAGTCTGACCAGGCCTCTTTAGACTCCTGAGGTACTTAGCACTGGAGGTTCTCTGCAGAGATTATAGTATTGAATTGGAATTGTCCTCCATATATCCAAAGTATATTAAGCATTTGTGCTTGAAGGGAGTGACTGGTAGGGCAGGAAGTGTTTTCATTATGTTGAATTAAGATTTTTCTAATTGCCCACATGGGTTCCCACATGATCGGGGAAAGGATCATGAGAGTCAAGCAAAGGCACTAAAAATCCATCAGGAGTGTTCTTTCAAGAGTTCTGGTCCCACAGCCAGCCTTGCCTTTGAACTAGAAAGGGGGATGTCTCATGGATTTGGGCTGCAGGGAGAAGGGGGTACCAAAATATCAGAGCTGTAGTTGGCTGCATAATTTCACAGAACTGTGGAACATTTGAATAAAAGGATGACAATTACACCTTAGCATTCAACTTGTAATGAACTTTAGTCCTTAACTTGTAGTCCTTCTAGAAAGTGAAGCTACTAATCACAACTATTATTTTTGACTTGATTTCATTTTTAGAGAATAGTAGGAAAAAACCCCAAAAGACGATAGAAAGCCATCTAAAAGGAGTTAGAGCATTAATAAGAACATTTCTGGGTACAGTGTGTTTTCAGTTCTTTCACATTTCAAAATACTCTGGATTTCTGATTCATGTTTGTTCTACTGTATATTTTCCTTTTCTTGTTCATATGAATCTCATAGTTTATTATTGAAACAGATAATTGTTTAAAAATACTAACCACTTAGAATCAGCTTTAAAGATAGGTCTCAGTGTGTCATCGAAATAGGCTTATTCATAGAAATCTGTAATCAGAGCACTTAGTGGTTTTCATAAGTTTGTGAACAGCAGTGGTATACACTTGTGACAACAAAGACAGACCTTTAAAAATTATAAAATAATTTTCTATATAAATTTAACTTTACAGGGCCTGTAGGTGTTACTATGATAAAAAGGCATTACCCAGAATATCAGTTTTCTGCATAAATAAGTACAACAGTTTTGTCTGAAAGCTAAACTATTTCTCCCAACAGAGAACTATAAAATGCCCTGTAATGTGAGCTGGGTTGCCTTCTCACCAGTGACAATAAAAGGTATTCTAGAAAACCTAATAAATTTGATGATAATGGGAACATAGACAATAAAAATCCCAATAAAATTTTCTTCTGTTTAAATATGGCTTTCAGGGGGCAGAGAAGTTGGCTAGAGAAGGGGAGTTTATAAACGTGCAGTACTGTATTTTCAAGAAACTGTTCTCATCTGGGGAAAGGTGGCAGTGTTTTCTAGCCCATCAGGCTATTTTTGCTGGCTTGAAGGTGCTGCTTCTCATATGCCTCCAACTGGGCATTTTTGAAATAAAGCCAGTACCAGGCCTCTGGAAACCAAAGAAAACAATGAAATGGGAATACTTGGGGTGGCTGCATTTTAAGAGCAGTTCTTAGGCTCTCTGGGCTCTCAGGTCACTGCATTTGATTGGCACGAAGCTGATGCTTGGGACCTGAACAGCCCCTTTGTTCTGAGTAAGGCTGGTGCTTGTCTGCAGCAAGTCCAGGGCTTGGCTAAATTCCTTGCTCCCTCAAGGGGGAGACCATTCTCAGATGTCTGAGCCCCTTCCTCTTCTCGGTATGCAGATGGTGAGGCTGGCAGCTGTTTGTTATTACACATCAGCTATTTGAGGAGATAAGCCACTTTTAAACCATTAATCCAGGAAAATAAGGATGAGTATGTATGGGAATCTCTAGGCAATAAAAATGTATGTTGTTAGAATAGCACCAGTGCTTGTCCTATATATATTTCAAATCTGTGTTTCCTGGCTCAAATGTATTTAAATTTAAAATATTTATTACCTTTTGGTTTCCTGGCATAATGTAAGGATAGTATGCTCTAGGTGAGTTCCTTGTGTTTAATGGACTCTGCCAAATCCATGAGACTCAGGACTGCTAGGATGGCACTGTGTGATGATTTTTTGGTTTTGTGTATGGTCAAACTCAACATTATGTTTGAAGTCCTCCATTAAACTTGAGATCAATTTTATTGTGTGGTTTGTTAAAGATGTGTAGACTTCAATTTATTCTTTCCATGGCTTTGCAGAAGCATGATAGGGAGTAGGGGTATTACCTGGATTGTATCTTCAACAGCTCACAGAAGTTGCAGGATTGATAACTTCCTGTTTTCAAGGCACCTGTCTTGGCTGGGGAATTTTGGAAACGTCTCTATCCTTGTCACCTTTGTTAAGGGGAGCAAAATGAGTCTTGTGGTGGGGTGTTTGGATTCTGCAGATCTACATTTTACTCTCTCTCCCCTTCATGTGTCAGGATTTGCTTTTGCAATTTCTACCCGATAGATTTTTCTTGAATACTGTTGGAAAATTAACAGAGTTCTATAGCATTATTAATCTACTGGAAAGTTCTATAGTGATCTTTTTATACTGGAGATCATTGAAGTGGGCAATTCAGCCTTCAAATTCAATGATGCATAAGGCAACAGGCCTCCTAATGTAGATAATGAGCTTTATAATCCACTTCTGTCAAGGTATTCAGAAAAGTCATTTATGCTTCACTGTATAGACAGTGAGAGTCTTCTCTACCAAAACATTTTTGTAGGTTAAACAACTGTCAAAATCTGATTTTTTTTTTTTTAAAGTTTTATTTTGTTTTTTTACACTTCTAATATATATTGCCTAATAAATAGCCTCTATAATATGTCTATTTACACTTCTTAGTGCAGATCCTAAATATGGTCATTTTTCATAAGTACAGGGAGCTTTCCTGCTCTAAAATCGTAGTTAACTCTGAAGGAAGACAACAAGCCTTAGAACAGTAGCTCTGCTGTACTGGGGTGTGCTGAAGCTTCCCCAGAGTGGGATGGATGGAGCCACTACTGAGTGTAAAACACTCTCCTACTGTGCTGGACACTGTGGTTGTGTGGTGAGAGAGAGCAAGGGCAGGGAGCGGGCAGAGTAACAAAGACAAAATCAGTAACAGAATGAGGTGTGTGTGTGTGTATCGTTTTATTTGCAAGTGAGCATCTCTGCAGCTTTGGCACAGTATTACATTGTGTGTGTAGAAGGCTTGTGACACCTTCGCAGGATTTAGGAATGACAAGGAAGTTGCCCTGTGAGCAGAACAGATCTTACACTTGGGAAATTGCATAACTGTTTCTAGGCTGTACTGCAAAAAAGGTGGGAATTTCTCTTGTCAGGATTCAGCTGGGACGGCACCAAAGTCCCCATGTGCTTACTGTGGTGATGTCCTCTCTACTTCTGGACAGTGCACTCAACATTTAGTTCTTCGCGAGCAGTGTGTCTGCACGGTGCAGGTCACGCTCTAGCTGAGGGATTCAGCGCCATGTTAGGTGTGCTGGATCCCGGTGAATCAGATGTGCTGCAGCAGCAGAGCACCAGTGACCCTGCTGTCTGCTTCTCTCACAGATGAGAGCAATTAACTTGCTTGTGCATGGATTGCAGCCTGCTCTAGGAAGTCTGCCAGAATTAAACACACTTTCTGTCATTACTATACTCCAGGAACCAGAAACATGAAGAATTAAACCATCTTAGTTTAACATGTTACTATATTAGCTGAACAGCAGGGGAATTTGGTAGGTGTAGTTTGGCATTAGTCTAGTGTAATATTAGGCATTTGTGCAGAGCTGTTCCTGCCCCAGCACTCAGTGACTTTCTCCTCTGGGTTTTGGAGGTGTACTGTTGTGTAACCGTGGGAGGATGTGCACATTTTGATGAACCACAACAACCCAGAGTAGTACAGGGTTTCCAAATGTTTTAGCGTGAGTCATGTAAGGCCTTATTGCCCAGGGTACTTCCAGCTCAGGCATGCGGGTGCACTGCGTGCTGCAGAATTCCCTGTCGCTTTTGTACCTTCTGGGTTCTGCTGCTCAGGCTGTGCCTGTCCACAGCACCAGATAACAGAGCCCTGACAGCACATGGGACTGAAGAGCTGTGAGCAAGCAGTGCCTGTGCCCTCTGAAGAGTCAGAGGTGAGCAGGGCAGAAAGCAGTGAGTCAAACAGCCCTTGAGTGTCCTCTCTGGAGCAGATGTGGTCTGAGGACATGCTGTGTTTCATGCAGCAGCCTTTGGGCCTGCAGTGCTGCTCGCCTCCACCAGGCTCAGGCAATCTGGCTGTGATTGTGTGCTGGCTGCGTTCTCCCACTGTACTCAGCCATCACAGATGGTTATCCTACTTGGTGTCTCCAAAGCCATTGTGACATTTATCCCAAGATACTGCCTGTTGACATACGCGTAGTCAGTCCTGTCATTTGCTTTCACCTGTTGGAATTAATCTCCATATGTAGTTACAGCTACCCATTTTAATGACATGCTAATAATGTCAGGATCAAGTCAGGGCCAGCTGTAAATTTAACTGATAGCTGTGATGACTTTGGAAAAGATGGCTGTTTCATTAAAGGTTGCCACTTCACCCAAACTCATTTTTGTGGGGAAGAAGTGGGATGTTGTAAAAATCTGTCTGTTAGGATTTAGGAGTATAAATCTTCTTGAAGAATGATCCCAAATGACATGGCAATTTAGAAAAAACCTGTCAGAATAGTCATTTGATGACATGCCACATACATATGAATTCTTCTGAAAAATAGTTGCTTTCTTATTCTAACCCTGTCACTTGTCACCAGGTTCACAAATTCCTTGTTCCAGGTTGGAAAACGCACAGTGTAATTGCAACTGTCTACTGCTTCATAAATTTTTAAGCAAAATATGGACATCTAAATCTGGGGATTTCATAATTTTGACATCACATGAAGAAATGAGCTAGTTCACTGAAAAAGCAGTGAACTAAAAAAACCAAGAAACAACAGAAAAAGTTGTTACCTTAATTGAAATCATAAGGAAAAAAAATCTTCAGGCATATTTCAAGTATTTCTTCAGTTTATTTGCTCCTTATGTTGTTCTTTCCTAGCCTTCCTGGCAGGCTTTCAGCTGATCTGTAGGAGAGAAAAGAATCCCATCCTCTTCAAATTCAGATTGAAATGACAAAATATTTTTTTAACCTAAGTCTCTTTGCATAATAGTGCAGAGTCATTTGAATATTTGATGTTATATTGTGTAGTTAGACTTCTGATTTTAGGCAGTTTCAATATTTGATAAGCTTTAAAATTTTGCTATGAACTTTTCCCAGTCTGCAACCCATGTTCTTGGCTGCAGATTGTGCTCTTGCTAGAGTGTTAAGCAAGGGCTCAATCCCCTGACCTTTGGCAGCACTGTGTAGAGGGGCAGCTGTGTTTATTGTTATTTAATTTATTTTGTTTATATAGTGGACATGTGTGCTCAAAGAATTAAGGAGCAGTTGAACAATCAGTGCTGAATAGCACTAAAGTTTACGTGTGGTATCAGACTTTGAATGCTGGTGAATTGAGCACGAAGGCACATTGAAAATTTCATGCCAGAGGCTGGTTTCTTATGGTTTAGGATGCTCCTGAGAATAAGTATTTTGAAACTTCTTGTTCATTTGGACATCTCACTGAAAGCTAATGGAGATCTTTGATAAAGGGGAAATACTTAAGTAGCACCTCTTTTTGCATCGCAGCCTTCCCTGTTTAGAAGGGAAGAACTTCAGTTCACGGATGTATTTTCAGTTAGCTGGAAACTTTTCTGCTTTTGACAGAACAGCCAGAAGGAGAGGGAGGTTTGGCTGGTGCTTCTCCTGTGAGGCTGCAGTGCAGCTATGCCAGGCTTGATGTGTCAGCCAGAACAAATGTTATTTTGTAAATCACTTTCCTGTTGCTGTATCTAGGTCTGTCTCCTGTGCTATCCATTGCCTTGTTTTCCCAGAGTCAAGGGACCTCTGCAGATCTATATTCCACCACCCTGCTCAACCAGGTCACTAAGGTTTTGATTATCTCTAAGGATAGGCCCCCACAACTGTTTCTGGGCAGCCTGTTCTAGTGTCCAGCCACCCGTTCAGTAAAACAGTTTTTTTGTATGTTTTAAATTAAAATTGAAATTGCTTCTTGTCATAGACCCTGAGAAGAATCTATGTCTATCTTCTTTCTCCCTCCTCAGTGTTGATAAGGTCTCTCTGAAGCTTTCTCTTCTCAGGACTGAGCAATCCCAGCTCTCTTTGCCTCTTTCCGTATGATCGGTGTTCCAGATTCTTAATCATATTTGTGGCACTTCTGCGGACTTCCTGCTATGCCCATGCTTTTGTGTAGCTGCTTTCCAGCCGTTCAGACCCCCTGGCCTCTACTGCCTTGGGTTTACTCCTCCTTAGGTACAGGGAATTTTGCTGAGCTTCACTATGTCCCCATTGGCTCCTTTCTCCATCCCCTCAAGGTCCATCTGGCCCATGGACCGTTTCATCCCCCATAGCACCTGCAGGCTCTCACAGGGTGCTGTCCCATGATCCATTGTATTGCTCCCAGTACTTGGGGTGTTGTGCTAGTGATTGGTGTCCTGCTGGACTTTGTGCCACTGCTCAAAGCCCTCTGAGCCTGACACTTTAGCAAATCCACCACATTCTCCGCTTACCTCCTCCCAGGTTGGTCACTGTGTCCGGGAAGATGTTACGGGACGCTGTGCTGAAAGGCTTGCTAATGTCTTACAGTATCTGCTGGCTCCCCCTCATCTACCCAGAGCTCCCCTTCTTGTCACCGAAGGTCATCACTGTTCAAATGGCATTTCCCCTCTGTAAATCTGTGCCAACTGCTGCCAATCACCTTCTTGTCCTGTCTGTTTGGAAGTGGTTTGCAGGATTATTTGCTGCACCACCTTTGCTGTGAGTGAGAACGGGAGCTTGTAGCTGGTCAGCCTGTAGCTCCTGGCTCTTCCTTCTTGCCCTGGAAGAAGGGAGTGATGTTGATTTCTCTTCAGTCCTCTCCCAGTGACCATGACCGTTCTCAAAGGTAATGCAGACTGGCCTTGCAGTGATCTCAGCCAGTTCCCTCAGCACTATGGAATTAGGAAAATGGAGGAAACAGTGGTAAAGTGAATGAACTGGGTTTTCTGACAAGAAGATAGCAGACAAATGTACTATGATTGTAGTTGGTTCTTTTAGTGTAATAAATAGCATTTTATGCATTAAGGTGTTCATAGTGATAGCAGGCATATGACTGTCCAGGTAAGAATTCTTCCTGTCTTCAAACTATGTAGGAGAAAGTTCATATTACACAAGGAGAGGGGCTGAATATATGCAAACTCATTGAGACAGATCATTCTCGAGGTTAATTGAGATATGCCAGTTTACACTTGCTTTCTCTCACAATTTTCTGCCTGATTACCAGTAGTAAATGGTCAAATACACATACTTTTATTGAAGGCAGTTTCTCCAAGGTTAGACATCCCAAGAAAGACAGATTTAAGAGGCTCAGTTCAAGGCTGAGGTAATTAATAGAACTGTGGAACCAAGTTACTTACAGGCTGACAGGAACCGAACTGGGAGTGACACTCAGCATGGCTCTCTGCAGTCCTGGTGCCTCAGTTGGCCTTGGTATGTAGGCACTTCTGGTGTGGCTTTCTCCATTTGCACAAACCTAGATTTTCTTTTGGAAGGCATCTGGAATTTAGGGGCAGGAAGGGTCAGTTTGCGATCTGAACTGTAGATTGCTTCTGTCTGTGGCACCAATGTTTCAGCCTGAGGGAAATAACTTTCCCTGAGACTCGTTCTGGAACTGCTTCCTCTGCACGTGGGAGCTCCTTTTCTATATGTACTTGGTGCTATTTCCAGGTTATCTAATTTCAGGAGTAAAGGCTTGAACTTGATGACCCAAGCATTTTTCTCAATAAAAGTGTGTATTTCCACTTGAAATCGATGTGCCTTTCATGTCCACAGTAGCTTCAAACTCAGCTTCTAATATTCATTGTTGCATATTTGGATAGAGCACTGGATATAATTAGAGAACAGTAATTAAGCACCTTCTGAAAGAAGTGCACAAGGGAAGATATTTAAGAGTTTTTATCAAATACAAATATGTACAGAAATTTAGTATTACAGGATCTTTACATATTTCTGTGGGCCAAACTGGGCATTTTAGAAATGGAAATGTGAATGAATTATGGATTGTTGTTTGTTCAACCAGTTCTACGAGTGAAGCAGAATGATGGAAAAACACATGGTAGCCTGGCAAAGGGCAGACTCTGCTAGCAAATGAATGCTGAATTAAGCAATTAGGCAGGAAATCAAAATTGAGGATTCAGTGTAAAGCAACACATGGCACATGATCCAGAGAAGGTCTAGAAACAATTGTAGAAACTGGCAGAGCGTTGTCAGCACCTGGTTGTGTCATCTACAGCCAACATCCTGCCTTGGGGACTCTAGAATGGCATGAAAATTTATCTTGTCTCCTTTGAAATATTTTAGGAGCACCAGTTTAATCAGAAGTCATTTTTTAGAAGAGGAAAGAATATAAGGACAGAGCTGGCTCTGCTGTCTCTGCAGGCTGTAGCTCAGATAGTTTGTGGGCAGAGTGGAGGGCAGAGCCTGGTAAATATATGTGGGGCATTTTCTGTCTTAGTGTGAGGAACAGGATCTTGGCCTGTAGCTGCAGCGCTCCTGGGGATTTTTAGTGATATGTGTAGCCTGAGAGAAGTGGTTTAACACTGGCATTTTAGTGAAAAAATGTAACTTCTTGCATAATATCATCAGCACCACAGAAAAAACTTTTGGAAATCCATAGGGTTTCTCTATAGCCTTTCATTACTCCTTTCTGGCATTTCGTAGCTAGGACTAGTGAACCCCTTCACTTGAACAGAACTCAGTCACAGGCTTCTTTAGCTGGGGTGAGGTCAGGATGGGCTGTGGGCGTCTCGTGTTTTCTCATTCTTAGTACAGACGTATGATAAAATGAAAAACTTTTCATTAAGAGTGAATGGCTAGGCTTTGCACAGTATCTCCTACCAGAGTTTTTGTGTGTGGGATGCTAAATCATGATGATCGGGCACAAATTCCTGCTTGGTAATCAGTCACAGATGTGCTGTGTGGTCAACTTCCACGTGCTGATAAGGGCTGTTCTTGTGCCTTCCTCTGCAATAGAGAGTGATAACTAATGCACATGGCTGGAATGTGGCAGGACCTGTGCCACAGCCAACCATTTACACTCAGGAGAAGGAGAGATCCTTTTCCACCTGCTTGTTAAAACTCCAAGAGCATTGCAAACCACTGAGACTGTGTAACAGATAAGAAACTCAAATACAGTTGGGAACAGCATTCAGTGATTGCTGCCAGCTAATGCTGTCTGAGCCCCTCCCTATTGTTGAATGGCGCCTTCTCAAGGCATCAAAGTCAACACCTGCGCAAAGGCAGTAGCTGCACCTCAAAACATGTTCAAACATGTTCTTTGATAATAGGGCACTTCAAGGGTAGGTTAATTGGCATTAACGCACTTTGCTCACACATATTAGGGAACTTTTCATAAAAAGAATGAATTACTAATTATTCAGATCAGCAAGAGTAATTAGGAAATATCACCTGCCTTAGAAGAATGGGAGAAAGATCTTGCCTACAGCAAGATTGATTCAGGTTGTTTAAATGGGAAGAGTTTCTCATGCATTTTCAGATTGGCCAGGGTCCCTAATTTTTAAGGGAGCTGGTCTCAGCAACCCAAAATGTTACTAAACTTCTTAAGGGATACTCTACACTTTACCTTTCAGCATTGACTGCAGAAGGGACCAAACCCTTCACAATAACATGCTGATATGGTTACTTCATGCAACCCCTAAGAAAGATTCCGTGTTTCGGTTTTTCCTAGATGTAACTAAGAAGACATTTCTGTGGCCTTCCTATGTGCTTTTGCTAGTGCTTCTCCTTTAAGGTCCTTGCTCACTACCAGGTGTGCACTGCCTTGGGCAGTCTGTGCTGTGGCAAAGCACTAAAGCCTGCTTAGGTCTCTGCTCTGAGTCACTTCTGCACAGGCTGCAGAGCTCAGTGTAGTTCTGGAGATGCTTTGATATAGGCTTGACTTGAAATTTTATTTCCTTTCCTTGATGACAAATTATATTTGCTCAGAATAGAGTTTGTGTAAGACAATAGTAATGCCACTCTCCTAAATAAAGGCAGAGCAACCAAAAGCAGATGAAACTGCATTATTGAAGGGAACTGAGGAGATTCAGAATAAGGAAGTGGAGGCTGATGGAGACCACATCTACTTGATCATTGCCAAGGCAGGAGTTACAGACACTTTCTTACAGGAAAAGATTTTCAGATGAAAATCTCTCTTTGGTGGATTTGTGCTCATTAAGAGGATCAAGGCCCAAGCCAAACAGTCTGTTTGCCCACAAGTGGTAGCTTTAAGCAGAAAGCTGAAAATCTGCCATTCTGGTGTTTTCAATTATGTAATTTTTGACACCTTGGAGACTTACTTCCACAGGCAGTAAAGAAAAGTTAGTAGAATGAAATTTTGTTATCTTTCCTTTTTTGTTTTCTGTGCCAGACTTTTTATTATATTTTAGGCCCAGTTATTCTGCTCATATTAAGAGAATTCACTTGACAACTCTTGACCTTCTTAGTGACATGGGCCTTGCTTCACTCTCTAACCAAAGGAACCTGAAGAACATTCAGGGAAAAATGAACTTTAAATGCCTGCTCATCTCAGGTAAGGAATAATAAGGGTTTACCTGCTCCCAGCAGATGGTAGGCTTTTTTAGGTGTCAGTACAAATTTATTTCAGCGAAAGAGGAGAAATGCCTACAAGGTATTTGTGCAGAATCCTGAACTTGGTACCTAGATAGAAATTGACTTCAGTGACATTTTTTCACTGAGTAATGGTTACCTGCAATCACAGAAAAGAGTGGTTTCAAAGGTACAGCTGGCTAAGCCTCATTTAGATTTTCCAGTAAAACTGGCCTATCCTTCAGCCTTGTCTTATTTTTGAACACAAAATATATATAGTTTATGAAAAGCATGATTTAGACTGGAATGAAAAAGAAAACATTGCCCAATTCATCTAAATACAGTTGTTTCAAGTGCTGATGAAAGCCCATGAAGGTTAATAAGGGTCTTTCGTTTGAGATTCTTGGAATTAGGCCATTTTCTTATTACAGTTCATCTAGCCTGCAGGCATCAATACCAGCTGCAGACTCAAGCAATTTGTTTGCACACTCCTCATTTATAGTTAGAGGATGAAAATGGAATTGGAGTTAGAATGGATCAAAAATATTTATATATTCGCTAATTACATCTCTGGCTATCCAACCAACCTGAAAGTTGTACTACCTGAGTCGCTTTGAGGTAGATAAAGAAGTTAATTAAAACTAAGCTAGAGATGAAAATCTTACAAACCACTCAATCTGCAAGCACCGATAAGATGCATTTTGTTCCTGCTCTTCAAACATCAGGTGTAATTCTTTCAGGGATTTTGTGTTTGCCGCCCAGAACAAGCAGTAAATTTTTTCTTCCCCAACAAAGCAGCTCAATGCCAAGAAAGCTGGTGCAGCTAAATTCCTTCCCCTGGAGTGAATGGGCAAGTCAAAGGCAGTTCAATGACAGCTGGCTAATGGCTGAGGGTGGCAGTAGTTTCAGGATTGGTGTTTGTCTGCCTAGCACAGTGTGCAAAGGCAGCACTGCTCCATCGTGCTCCTGGCACTGGGGCTGCTGGCCCTGCTGAGCTTCGGTACCTGATCACCCCTCACTACACGACATAAGCCTGTGCCTTCAGAAAACACACGTGAGCAGAAGTTTTAAAAGTGCTGCTCACTTTGAAGCAAGTAACACAGGAGGGGAATCAAGGTCAGTTTTTAAGCCCCAAGTTGCCTCTGCAGGTGACAGAAAACGAGTTTGTCTTTCTGTTTAAAACTGGTTCAAAGAATTATTTCACCTTTCTAGAGGAAACAAAAGTAAATGCAAGACTCCAACTCCAAACTACATCTTAGTTTCTTACAACAGTGTGAGGCCATTTATAACTATTGAGGCTGTTCCTGAATAGACGACAGTAAAGGACGATTCAGTGATAAGAGACGCAGTCTGACCAAAGAGCTTTTCATACTTGGCAAGGAGGGGGGCATAGGAAGAAGGGTTGGCACAGAAGGATAAGGGGAACTGAGAAGGAATTTGTGAAGTTAACTTCAAAATGTCAGTTTTCATTCTGATTGGCTTGTAATTTGTCTAGGTGTAAAATAAATCCCATACTATTGTGGAGATCATAATCTTTCTCCTACATTTCTATGAGAGAAGATTGGAGGGCTCTTTGTAGCCTGTTTGAAATACTCTTGTGTTAGCAACTGAGGTGGTACAGATGAATACAGCAAGAAGTACTGTGTAGAGGCGGGGAACTAGAGGGAAATATACTGGGTACCTCGAGGAAGGTCTTGGTTTGGATCCTCTGTGTGATTTTGACAGTCAGTCAGTTTAGAGCAGTCAGACTGCCATGGGTGACAGTAACCAATACACTTGTGACCTGTAAAACACAGCAAGAACCAAGAAACAGATAGTAGAAAGGTTAGTGGAAAAGATTTCAAAGTTCAATTTTCCATAACTTGAATAATCTCCAGTATACTTGCAAAAGAGCACAAGCTAGATTTTAATGCTGTTTCTATCTTCAAAGTTCTGATTTTTTTTTTTTCCCCAGTCTCTTTAGTTTTGTGTTTGCATCCAAGGAGATTTGCTGTAGCTTCAGCTCAGGTTGATTTTGCCAGAACCTGAAGGGACTGTGCATAAACATGGTGGCGTTTCTTGGAAGATGTGATTAAAACATGGGAGAAAAGAAGTGACAACCTTGAAGCCAAGGGCAACAGCTGAGTGATCCATGCTGTTTCTGCAGAGGCAGCTGTGGCTTAAGATGGTAAAAACCCGCAAAAGAGATGAACAGATCAGTGCTACTTTGCCATTGTTTTCTTTTGTGCTGGTTCTCTGCAGTCTGTATCAATCCCCAGAACTGCACCACGAGCACTGAGCACTGCACCACGAGTCAAGGGCTTAGTCCCAGCAGTGAGCAACAGGAAGACACATTTATTTGGTGTTGTAACTAGGGAACAGAGGCACAAGATTTGTCTGCAGCCCTGCTAGGGTGTGCTGGCTTCCAGTGCCTCGTGTTAAATTGTGCTGCCCTTCCCAGGAAGGAAATGTTTATCTGTTCTTGCAGGGTTTTGACAGCCTTATTTTAGAAATTGGGGATTGCAAGAAACAAATAGGGAAGTACATACAGCTTGCTACAGCAGCCTAAATAAATAGACAGTGCTGTTTTCTGGTAGCTTGTTGGGTCTGTATTAGCTGTGAGAATACAACCCCTTCTGGGTGTCTCTTCTGTTTAACTGTAGGAGCCCAGGGAGGAGGAGCAACTGGGCTTATTCCTGCCATGCCAGTGGAAGCACCTGTGAAGTTGCTGTTCTGATTAAGTCTTTGTTTCTCTTGTTTTCCTTTTCCTTTAGATAATGAAGGTAACTAGAAATGGATCTAAGTGTTCAAACGTGTAGTTGGAGTCCTTTCTTCTAAAGAACTTTAGTCTTTGGCCTTTACTCTTCCAAGGGGTAAGGAGTAACTGCCTAGAAAGCTGCCTGTTCCCAGTACTGTCACAGAGACACAATAGGGATGCAGTGGTTTCTTTTCAGATTGCATCTCTCATAAAATCTTCATTATCTTAACAGCCTGCTTGCCTTCTCAAGATTTCAGATTTTTCTGAGGTTATGGATTATAAAAATGCTTTCTTTAAACTGGAACATCCCCGGAATATGAACTGCTTATCAAATCCATGGGATCCTTTGTTCAGGACATGCCTGCAATCCAGCCTGTACAAGATAATTACCAGTTTTCTCTGAGAGCAGTATTTTCTTATCTGACAGTGCTTCTGAGCATGTACTGGCATGTAATCAGCACTGAATTGCTTGAGCTAAGAATCAAATCGGAGCATTTATTGAAAAGCAAGACTGAAAGGCCTCCCTGAAACTATTTTAGAATGTGTGGTTAAGGCAGTTCTTGACAATTCCTTTTTAGCCAGAAGAACAATAAAACAAAGCAACAGATTTTAGGGATGAATGAGCGTTGGAAAAAAAGCTGTGCCTTGATATGATTTGATGTGCAATGGAAAGGACCAGATCAAACAATCCACAGGCTGTCTGCCTATTAGTAAAGACCAAGATTTCTAGTGAATTGTTTTTCACTTAGCATTTTACATTTTATTAAATATAGCATATTCACTGTAGTGGAGAAACAAGTAATTTGATTATAAGTTACTAGACATTTAACAGCCCCTTTCCTTTCATTTTCAAGAAGCATTGTCGTGTTCTGTAAGAGTATAGAGAGGTGTATTTATGTAAGACCTTTGCTAAATTTCATTTGCTGTTGCAGTCTTATTTCTCATGAACTGCACTTCTAAGAAACTTGAAAGTGAACATGATTCATTTGTATTCAATGGGACTGGAAAATAGTTTTCTTGCCTTAGTTTTGCAGGTGAAAGAGTTAAGACTTTGCCTGCAGTAGATTTATGAACAATGCTGCAGGCAAAAATTAGCTTAGCAGTTTTTGCTAACAACTCCATCCTTTTTCTTCTGAACTCCGCTTTCATCTAAGGAACTGCAAATTGTGTCCCAGTAGATTAGGTGAACTGAAGGTTGTAGAGAAGTGTAATGTGCTGAGTCACATGGCTTCACTTTCATGAAGGTAAAAGAACAGGTTATCAACAGGCTGCATATGTGGTAGTCAAAACTCTTCAGAAAAAGTAAATAATGTGAATAGCCTGGGTAGCTGATGGCAGCTGTCTCTGTGTTCCTCACTGAAGGGAGGGGATTTGTTTGGATGTGTTGAATGAGACTGTAAATATCAGCACTGCTTTTTGACTAAATCTTCTCTTTCAGTGCCTCAATATGTTTTAGTTGAAAACGGAGATTTTAGTTATTATGTCTTTATCTCAGTTGGGCTACTCTGTTATTTGCTGCTAGTGCTGAGGGAAGTACCATGATTGCTGGCTGATTTGACCTCTTTTGTCAGGGGGGATCTTTCAGTTGATAGTAGTGGGTTTTGAAAAGGGCACATTATGCACAACTTAAATTCTAGGGCTGGCTGCCTGTGAAACAGCTTATTTATATATCTTCGTTGTCTTTTAATGGCCTTAATTCCATTGTTTCTTTGTTACTTAAATCCAGTGTTTTCAACCCTGTTTTGACTGGTATCTGAATTCAAATACCCAATTCCGTCAAAAGTCTATCAAAACCAGAGTAGTTTTTCATTCTGTAAAATGCTAATAAAATGCCTTCTATTTGTTCTCAATCTCTGTAAGTATTTTGAAAGAGCTAGTTGCCATATATGATGTATATCAAGCTTATTCATTTAAACTGGAGTAGTTTTATCATCATCTTTGGAAACAAAACATTTCCCAGGTTTTGTGTCATTCTGTAGTACCTGATATTGGCAGAAAAACTTGCTCTTTCTTGCTCATGGTTTTCTCAACTCGGTTTATATTTTAAGTAAGACTGTCATGTACTGTATTACTGTTTATTCCTCCTAAAATTTGTGGTTATTAATGGAATTCTTACTGAAATTAGAGAGAGATCATTATTTTAACTGCCAAAAATTGTGACAACAGAGCTCAGCCTCATGCATTCTGTCGATTTCAACTAAGAAAGTTTATTCTTGTGCATTAAATTCAAGATAGCTCAAATTACTGTATGAGTAGTCAACCTAAAATAGAACAAAAGGTAAAGTGTTTAAATGTAAATTATTAATATTCACAGGAAAAGATTTTTAACCGCTTTTGTGTCAGTAATCCGTGAATATGTTCAAAGCAGAGACATTAAATGTCCATTGACACTGTTTCAAAACAATGAATTGGAATCTCTCCTGGGTCTGCATTTCAGTAGAGAGGTGTGTACACCAATCACTCTCTGGGTGCAGCTTCTCCTGGAGATGCTAGAGGAGCTTTAGAGATCACAGGGGACCTTTAGTTCCAGCTGCACATAATGATTCTCAATTAGGTCAGGTAATGGTGGGTATCAGCATTCTGCAGCAAATGGAGCTTGAAATGTTTTGGACATGGAAGGTGGGGTGAATTTCTCCATGAGATGCTTTTGCTGAAGTTCAGGAAGGACTAGTGAAACATTACTTTGGGCTTGGTTATGTAATCGGCCCCAGCAGGATTTTGGTGAGAGTGGGTAAACTGGGGAATGCCCTTGGTTTTGCATTAGGAAAATCCAAACACACCACACAACATGCCCTCCTTTAATGCGTGGATTGATTTGTATTGAAGTTGTGTGTCATGTGCAGCTGTGTTAACGTAGTTTAAAGTATTTGACTGCATATTTTACTAAGCATTTTGCTGTGTTCTCATAATTTGATGTTTTCTGAAGAGTTAATCATTTCTGTGCTATTTATGCCCAGTTTAAGGATTATCATAAATATTCTAGAAGTAATTATTTTTTGTGTTCCATATACCAAATGGATTAAGAAGCTTAATTATGAAAAATAGTTGTTAGAGTCTAATTATCATTTGTCTGTTAATGTTTTCAAATAATAGGATGCTTTCATGGTAAAGGAAGACACACTCCATCTGCAGGAGCTGCATCATTTGTCAGATTTCTTAAGTGGTGGCTTGCAAGTTTGCCCTCAGAAACAACTACGTTCTCATAATAGATTGCATTGATGTAGTGCATTTCATCTGAAAGCCTCATTGCTTTTATAAACATCATTATTATTCTTTATCCATATTAAATAACATCTAGAATCCCCTGCTGAGCTCCTCTCCCTTTGGTGTTAAGTGCTGTCCAAAACACCGAGTGCAACAAATTGTCCCCAGACATGCTGCTGTCTGGGAACTCTTTGTGTGTGCATGTCGTGTGCCCAGGAGTGACACTGAGCATGCAACTCCCCTCTCCCTGCTGCTGGAATGTGTTGGGCTGTACAGTCCTGTCACAGATATTCCTCTAGGGACCCACAACAGGAGAAGAGGAATTCTCAGATATTGTTGTGACAGGGCAATGTACTTGGGAGATACGGGTGTAGAACTTTTTCCACATAATTCTGAATGAATCATTATAGGCAAACTTATTAAAATGAATTATTCTCATGTAAAATGAAATGGTAGGAAATGGGGCATTTACAAACAAAAGTCTGTAATTGATGCTTCATGGTATCTCAATGTTGTATCTGTACATACAGTGCACACTAGCATGTTAAGTTGACTGGAGAAAGGGGAGGATCTGCTTGTTTCTCTGGGAATGATCCTTGGTTGTCTTTCAGTGTATCCAAGGGGTATTTTAGTAAGTTGATAAGCAAAGTAAGTGAATTCCTTAGTGCTGGCCTAGAGACAGTATTTTAGGTAAAAACATTACATGTGTGTTGGCTGCTTGAGTGAGCACTGAAAAGTCAAGGTCCTGCTTCATATCTGCAGGAAATGGATGGTAATTTTTAGTGTGGATGTGAGTGGATCCATTCCCTACTTGGAAAGCCACCTTGTCTTTGGGGTATGTTGCAAGCTTTCTGAGGTCATTACTCTCTGAGGGTGGAGATGAGAGAATCCTGTTCTTTTAAAATGACTTTTGTTTCTCCTTATAATGTGTTGGTATCCAGTCACTGGGTATGCTGAACAGAGAATGCAAGAGTGAAAAGGGGAGAACAGGGCAATGTGTAACTGCAGCACTACAGACTGACTTCCAGCATTGCTCTCCCTGCTTCTGCAGCTCCTTTGGCTATTAGCAAGGATACGTGAAAAGATACTGGCTTTCTTCACTTTTCCGGCAGATGCTTAGGTACTAACGGTCTTATTTCATTATAAACCTTAAAATCTCTTAAAGCTCTGTTGTGTCTTTGTTTTCTTATTTAGCTTAGAAACCCGTATGATCATTATGGCCTGTTAATCACAGGACACATCTTTAGTGAAGAGTTTTACACAGAAAATGACTTCTGTATTTCAGTGGTTTTTTCCTTAGGGACTTGAAATTTTTTCACTTTGTAGCTTTGCAATGTGAACACTGTTACATGATTCCTGAGGTTTTCCAGGTAAAGTATTCAGTCTCCTAAATTCCAGCCTGTAAGAAAAAAAGCTGGCTTGATTGATGTAGAGTTTTGCCTTTCTGTGTTGCTGAGGGCATGTGTGTCTGAGACAATTACAGAAATTAATGGTTAAAATAATGAATCTCAATTGTGTTGATCAAAGAGCACAAACAGCTCATATTTGTTAAACAGTTTCCATTGACTGTAGCTTATTGCTCGTTGTGAACTGATCTGAAGTTGAAAAGGTAGGTTTAAAATGATTGCCAGATGACAGGATTTTTTTCTTGATTTATTTTTCTACTGAGGCTCATAGTCAAACAATAATTTTAGTTTGTTCTTTAAATTTCCGACCCTGTACTAAGCAGTAAATGTTAACACCTAAGGGGAAGCAGCATTTGACACCTTGAGAAGCAATTTGAAGTCGGTACTTAGAGCAGTGAAAGGCCCACATTTGAGGCCTTTACTCACCCAGGCTCTGTGTGATAGCAGTGATTTGGTAACTAACATTGCTGTTGTGAAGTCCCGTACCCACCTCTAGAGAATGTCACAGCAGTGATTTCTCAAACAGGCAATGTTTGGGGTATCATTAACAATGTTTAGGTCTGAGGTTGCCCTGTGCAGTCTGGAGTAGACTACCGCCAAGACATGTGGCTTGAGATGTTCTTGATCTTTCCACATCTTGTGGCCACTCAGGCAAGTGGTTAAAGTTTGGCAAAGATGGGCTCTGTGACTCAGGTCCCTGTGTCCTAAGTGGGGCTGTGCCTCCTCCTGCCTGCTCTGTGTGAGCTCTAACCCAGCTCTCAGGGGCAGGGGGATCTCCCATCTTGTTCTACATGTACCAAATAGAAAACATTGTGAGACCTTTGGGTGGGTGGTTCATAGGGATGCTCCTGGAACAATAATACTGTGATAAGTAATAATAAAATCCTGTCTCATCTCCTGAATCCACTTCCCAGATGTGCTTCTAGAAAATGAAAACCTTAAAAATCGTTCACCTATGAGAACACAATGTTAATCACATCAAAACAATCTGAAATCCAGCATTGCTTTCATTATCCTAAAGTCAGCAATATGCTCTCCTCATTGTTCCTTTCTGTAGTGGAATTTATTGAGGCTATTCATCCTTCACACACACTGCAGAAGTGCACTTTGTAAAGCTGAGAAAGCTGTAGAGTTAATAGTGTAATAATTCAGCAAGAAAAACTGATTTGCAAGTGACCCATGTATCAGGCTGTCAATGGTGCTTAAAGCTAGTTCATAAATTCCTGCCAAAGAAAGGTGTGGGCTTAAGGGACCACCCTTTTTTATAACTAAAATGGCCTTGTAAGAGTCGGTCACAGGAGCTTAATGCAGGATGTTATTCTTGCATTTAATTTACATACCACCAGAGGAGAGGAGGCAAGGAAAACAACAGTTTGTGATCAAGAGCTGACACAAAAACACATCTTGAAGGACCAAGCAGTTTTACTTCATCCTAGACTATATGAGAGATACTGGAATATTCCTTCTATTCCCTACCAGTTTCTGGGGATCTTGGTCTTTCAGGGTCATTGTTCTTTAGGTCATACTCGGGCATATGACTGCTCCTTGGACATGACATGAGGCCATCATTTGTCCGTTTGTGGTGACCTTATTAGGTCTGTAGTGCTAAGAAAAAGCTGTCTCTTTACTTGGTAATAATACCACATTCAAATTAAAAATCATCTGGAAACTAGAATTTGCCAGAATGGGAATTATCTACAAATGCCTGGGCTGCTGTGCAGGCTCTAGGCACTTAATATAAAGCATGTTATCCTCTGGGTGAGACATGTAGGAGGACTTCATTCTTATCAGCTGGTATTTGAATAGTGAAAGGATTGTTCTGCCTTATCTTTCTCTGTTGGGAGGGGTCTGACAGATCTCAGGGTGGCTGTGCAGTGCCCTGGCAGTGAGCAGTGTGCTGGTTACAGGACACACAGAAACGGACATTGCTAAAAACCGGGCTCCTCTGCAGGGATCAGCAGCAGGGGGTTTCCACCGGCTGTGTGTGCAACCAGGTGTGTCAGTTTAGAAGCAGTTCCTACTGTTCTGTACAAATTCAGGGTAGAGGTGGGTTCCCAGTATTTAAGGATTGTGTGACAAAAGTGTGTTTCCATGGGTTTATAGCCTTCCTATGTACAGAGCAGATAAAGCAGCTCGATAATTGCTGGAGTTATTGATTGCTATAATAGCCCATTAGTCTCCAATGTCCCATCAAGTCAATCATTACCTCATGTGATTTCAGACAGAAATGCCACGTGGTAGGTTTATACACATTTTAGCAGGCCTGGGATGCATGGATGGAAGCCTTTTTAGTAATTGAAAAGCTGATTTCTATATAATGAAAACATAAATCACAGCTTTGCACTCAAGCAATATATTCAAATTGCTCACCTGAATTTCTGCATGGGGCACTGGATGATTGCAAATACATTTCATAATGCTTCCTACTAGGCTTTTCCTAGAAACAGGAGCTAATGATCAAGGTACTAAGGTATGAATTATACCTTGAAGGCATCTCCAAAAAAATTTATTGAAGGGCCTAGTGTAAGAAATTATACCATGTGACAAACAGAAAGTCAAATCACATCAGATGTCAGCAGCACCCATACAGGAGTCCAATAAATTGATTTTCTCTAAAAGGATTTTTATCGTTGCCCTTTAGAAAATGAGTATAATGACCATGTACATAAAAGATGTCTGTTTGAAACAAAGAGAAAGCAATAGGAGAAGGGCTTTGTTTTATAATCTAGTTTTATCATCTCCTTATTCCCCACAGCACTGGGAAGTTAAGGTTCAAAAATGTTTCCACAAGATGGTCTTAAGCTGACAGTATAGTACCAGCCACCAGAATTTCCTTAGGGGTGCTTTCAAGGGTGTAACAGTTAAATGTTTTCCCGTGTTTCAAAGTTGCTATTAAGATACTGTGACAAAGAGCTACTGCACTCAGCAGCGTAATTGGAAGTAGCTGGATGTGACTGATGTGTTTGAGAACCTGAAATCTCTGTTACCCCCACTAGAAATGCTAAAATTGTTTTACCTTTGTTCTTTGCTGATCATACTGTTGTTCCTAGGAAGAAGAGCCCCTGTTTTCACTGTTGACCCTCCAAACTTACTGAAAAAATGGTTGTGGAGACAGTCAATAGTAAAGTTTATTGTATTAATAGAAAGAATCATAATTCAAGCAAATCACTGTGTAGTATGGAATTTCTTCTCTCTTCAGTAACAGCTGAGTAAAAAATGGGATACAGATCAATGACAGAAGTTATGGAGCAATATAGTAATCAGTGGATTTACATTTGCCCTCTGAGGTGAGTGTTATTCTTCAACTGTGTTCATTCCATTCGGTACCTTCAGTAACTCTAGGAGCAATTTATTAAGGTAGCTGGTGGGGGTAAAAACACCATTACCATTCTTGACATTTGGAGAAGTCAAATTCCAGCACTTCAAGTTGTTGGTCAGGAAAATGTGCCTGTGAGGCATGAAAGAATGTGACTTGCTGCACTTTGTAAAGGGTATTTTCAGTTGGGTGTTGTGGCAGCACATGGGTAGTTGTGTATTCCTGCTGTAGATGAACTCTCCCATTTGTGGCACAGTTGTTCTGCTGTCCATGTGAACAAGAGCACAGCAACCAGCTCATAGTTCTTCCATTTTCAGGTTCTATGACTTCAGGTCTTCACTTGTTTGTTTTTTTCCACAGGACCTGCGTAATGCAGAGGGCAGTCATTTAAAGAGATAAGATTTAGTGATATAACTTCACATTTACGTCAGTGCTTTCCAAACTTTTTTTGACTGCACGCCTCAGTTAGGTAGAAATATGTTTGAGCACACTCCCTCAATACATGTACGTATTTATTAGTGCTACCATACTCATGATTATGTATAATATAAAGCATATGCAGAAATCAAAGTTGAAAAAGAACAAAATAACACTGAAATACATATAATTAAAAAAAATTTATCCTGTTTGAAAACCTCACTTGGGAGACCAAGGATCAGATCCTGTAGAGCAAATCACATTCCCAAGTCCCTCTGTGTCTTTCAAAGCCACTGCCTCCCCCTAACTTCTGAATAACCCCCTTTTCTTTCACGTTTGTCTAATAACAATTGTAGGGTATACACCAGAGGATGTTTGAGAATCTGTTATTAGAGGTGCAGGGAGTATTTTTTTCATGTTTGGTTAGTAGGCTAAATGCATAGTTGGGAATTCAAAATATATTTTTAGTGTTTACTTTGTGGGAGAGTTTATCAAAGAAGTGTTTTCCAGTTTTAGAGTTAATTTTGAATATTGCGAAAATCACTCAAAGCTGTTTTAAAGGCTTAATAATTTAAATAAAGTGAAACAGCTCTTTTCAGGTCAAATTATCTATTTTGTATGGAAATATATTCTCAATCCTTACGGTTTGCTGAGAAAATTACAAAGAAATATTTTTTCAGTAATGGTGAAATACTATTTGGCTGGTGGAGTACTTTGAGTTGGGGAGACTAGTCATTAAGACAGCCCCACAAAAGGGGAGAATGCAGAGCCCCACAGTGACCCTTAGGAAAGCCTGTGTTTCCCAGAAAGAACAGCAAGGAAGTCAGGATTTCCTGCCTGGGAGCTCTGGGCTCAGCCTGGCCCTGCCTCTGTCCCTGCTTTGGACAGGTGACACAGCTCCAGGAGCCAGGAGGCTACAAGAACAGCAGAGCTGGAGTTTTCTTGGCTTTTTAACATGAGTTTTTAAGGTTCTAAGACTTATGCTTATATAGGAAATATCCTTTTCTGTTTGCATTGATGCTTTCAGTAGGTTTTAGTGCTTGCTGTGAGACTTAAAAGAGCAAAACAAATAAAATCCCCCAAAGTCTGTAGCTTTGATGAAACAACTTCTATCATGCTGGCAACAGAGCTCCCTCTGATATTTACGGGTGCGAGAAGGGGCTTTTCACTGCTTTTGAATGAGGACAGAATGTCTTCACCATGATCTTTTGCAAGCACTTCTAAAATCATTCTGTGTGTACATGTGTGTCTGTGTGCACATACGTTTATAGATCTCCATGTGAGCCTCGCTCAGCCTGGTGACCTCTTTGGAGTGTGGCCCTCATACCCCAGTCAGTCTCTGTGGGTGGCATCCATCTCTTCACATCCTTGTCGAGGAGATTGAGGTGGCTTTCTTGGCCCTTTGGTGGTTTCTTGCCCATCTGGAGGGCCTGGCTGTTGGGGGAGGTCAGCTGTCACCTGTTTGTGGCAGTGGGGTCTGTGGTGCACAGTGTGGCTGTCCCAGGGCCCACACTGGTCCTGCTCTGTGCTGGAGAGTGGCACAGCCAGGGGCATGCTTCTGTCTTCCCTGACACACTGACCCAGTGCCACATTGCAAGTTTGAGATTGGACTCGTCAGACCTACATGTTAATTTGATACGAATTTTGTAATAATTCTGATTTTTTTAAACTGAGTTTTCTCTGAACAAAAGTTAGTGCTTCTGAAAGAAATTTTTGGGTTTTTGAATAAACAAAAATTAGTTCACTATTTCATATTTCTCCCCTCCTTTCTGGGGGGACTGAAATACTCACCTGAATCAGTGAACAATGTAGAATTTGGAGACTCTTTTTTCCAACTAATTTCATTCAGATCTGATTTTTTGTACCTATACCAGCCTCATTATACTACACAAGAGCTTGGTGCTCTCCACGTGGAGGCTCAGAAAAGACTCCCTAACCTTCCTGAAGAGGTTTGTTGAGTATGTTGGATGCTGTCACACTGAAGGGCTTCCTTTATGGTTTGAAACATATTGAAACATATGGAGGAGAGCAGGAGCAAAGGACATGATGTAATAATGGGAAATGTTTGCATGAACTGGGTCACGGTAGTGAAATGAAAAAATTTGTTTCTAGCCCTTATTTAATCACCAGCTCACACCATTTAAAAGTGAACATCATTGCTTGCATCAGGGACAACTTTATTATCTTACTGCCTCTAGAACTGCTAAGGATTTTTCTCTTTATTCCATTGGGAGCTGTTGTAAAACCCTTGTAATGCTGAGTTTACGTGAGAAGGAAGTGTACAGATCCTTCATAATACTATAGTGTACAGACAGGTGTATCACAAAGCCATTTAATAGAAGTTGGGCAATAAACATAGGATGATATTCTTTCCTTTTTTAAAAAAAGCTGTTGAAAGGGGAGGGTTGACATGGTTTCAGTCCTTGTGGCACCAAGGCAGTTACCATGAAACTGAAGTTTTTATGCTGCCCTTCATTAGGGGCATTGCCACAACCCCCCTCATGGGTGTGATATAAACTGACTTAAAAGGCTGCAGCTTCTCATAAAAACTAAACATCAATATCCTGAATTACTAGAAATTTTTCTTGTCCTAGTTTCAAGGATTTATGTCTCTGTCTGTTGGGGACACCGTTGCTTGAAACACAGAAGAAATGCTAAGCTGACCAGAAAAAACAACCATCCTCCAAGAAAAGAGTTACTTTTTCAATAACAAATTGACTTTAGAATTGATTATAAATCTAAAAGCAATTACTTACTTATGAACTTAAGTTAAAGCAGTTTGCAGTGTAGTTTAGATTTAAATAGGTGGCAATACTTACCCATTACTCTGTTCAATATGCTAAGGGAAAACGAGGTCAGAATAATGAAGCATCCAATGAACAGAAAACCTTGAGAAAAAGTATCTGATCTATGTTTGGCTTTCTTAATTACAGGATAGCAGTAGGGAAACGCAGCCTTTCATCAAGCAGAAAGCTAAGAACCAGGACACCTATAGTGCTGCAAACCTAGGCCAGTGTTCTTCAGGTGTTAAAAGCCTGTACGCAACAAAACACTGCATAGGAGACTTGAGGTGGCAGGAATTGCCCACACTTGTGGTGGTCTATTGCTGCAAAACTCAAGTCCCCATAGAAAACCCTGCAGGCTTGCAAGGTTGACTTGCCAAAACACACAGTAAAATGATGAACAAGGGTACTACGAAAAGGTAACATCCTGTCTGCAGTAAGAGATCAGAAGTGTCAAAAGCAAGTGGATTTCCCCCAAGGAAATCCCAGGAATGACTGCACTGGGTTGAGACAGATGATCTCCATTACATAAGGCTGTCAGAATTCTCTCACACCACAGATGTCAAGTCTTGTACAGCTGTAGTCGTGGCATGGGTGGCAGTGGGTACAGCAAAGGTCTGTCACCGGTCAAAAAAACCTCAGGAAAATCCAAGGAAATTCAGCCTTCCCAAATGAAAGGGTAGGTGAGGACGTTAGAAATTAACACCAATGTCTGTGTTGTGGGGAAAAGAGATAAAAACCATAATAAGAAATAGAACGAATGGGCACAGAAATGAATATGAAATTTTGGAGAAAAGTCAGTGCGGTTCAGAAGACGAGTCAAGCCCCACAAATCCATGGCAGTTGCCTGACGAAGTAGTTAAGCAGGTGGATAAGATAAAACCTGATGATATAAAATAAATTTAGACTTTAGAAAAGGCATTTGACAACGTCCCTTACCACTAATGTTAAAGAAATTTAGCCACGTTGTATTTGTTGAAGGACTGACTAGCCAGGGATCCAAAGAAATGGTCAGGAGATAAACCATTGTGATGACAAAACTGCATGTGAGATAAAGTTATTCAAGAAGACAATGAAGTGGACCTGCTTGTGAATATGAGATAAAATATCTTATGATACTGAGTGACTGGGTGATAAAATGTTAAATGAAATTGAATGTAAATAGAATGCAAAATAATACACGAGAGAGAGTAATTCCTTAGACGGGCTTGTTTCTGACCTGAACCCGAGTACTAATAAGGAAGTTTATAAATGGGAGTTTAGAAAAATTCTGGAGTTCAGCTTAGTAATGATCACAATAAATAGGAGTATTAAAGATTATTTCGGTGGGGATAGAAGACAAAAAATGTCATTATGTCTGTATATTTACTCAGGGTACACATCCATTTTCTAACATGCCCACTTCTGAGAAAACTCAGAGTCAGAAAGATGTTGTAAAACAGGATGGTACAGATGGAGGTAGCAAGTGTGATCAAAGATGGAATATATTCTGTATGGAAAATCATTAAATTGGCTTCTCAGCCTGGAGAAGAGTTTTTGTTTTGTAGCTGATGAATGATTTGAGGGAAAACCTGTCCTTCAGGTGATTGCTGAACTTGTTGAAGATGGTGATGTACAAATCTAGACTGAGGGAGCGGGGACAGCAGCAGACTTGCACACCCTGTTCAGTGTTACCTTTGAGTCAGAGCTTTGCGAAGTGCTGTGGTAGGCTGAGGGGAGGTAGAGATGTGCCAGAAGTGAAAAGAAGAGGGTAGTGGTGTGAGAGTGATTGGATAAGTGAAAAATGTCTCCAGACTTTTATGGGCAACTTCTGTAGCTGTTTGAAATGATTAGCAGGAGAGTACATCTGTATGCCTGGAGCTCTTGTAAAATGTGCTTATCTTTAGAAATGAACAAAAGAGGAAATCAATCTGCTTTGGGGGCTTGGGAATAGTCCTTCATCTCCTTTTTCTGCCCCAGGTGAGTGCTGTGGGCTGTGACGTACCAGTGTGGGTTTAAGGAAGTGGCAGCCTGGGGCAGCTGTGCCAGTTCTTTTTAAAGGAAATGGATTTTTAGGAACTATTGTAGGAATTATTGTACTGAAGATACATTAAATTTGATTGGCACAAGCAAAGCCTCATCTGCTTCCTCAAGAATATCACTGATTACATGCAGTCTGGTTTGGAAATCCCCTCAGTGGGGACAAGCAGGTTTCCTCTCAAAGCATGAGCGTTGGTGTGTCTCTGATTCTGCTGCTTTTCTGTGCAGTGGAAAGAAAGGTTCAACCCAGAAACATGAGTGAAATGGTTTTGTGCCCTACCTTCCTGTGCCTATGAAAGTTGAAAATTAATTTTGGGCAAAAAAGGTATGAGTTTTCCTTTCTCAGTATGAAGCTTTTTCTTTTTGTAACAGAAATGCAAGCCTGACTTCCCTGTCATTTTAAAGCGAGCAATGACCTTTTGTGCTTTGGGATGCACCAGTGCCTTTTGTTTGATTTCTCCTTGAAGAGGAATAGTGAGGAACATGGCTGCAGCTGAGATACACTAAACCAGCAAGTTCATGTTGCCACCATGGGAAGGAGACAAAGCTGTCACCTGTTTATGTCATTTTTTTATGTCCTTGAACCAAAGCACAGTCCTGGCGTGCAGAAATCCCAGCTGTGCAATGCATGTAGACACAGAGTTTTCACAGCTGAATTCCTGCTATTGTTAGGGAAAAAATTTCTTAGACTATCTATGTTTTTAACAAATTTAGACATGTCTGTCTAGTACCCAGGCAGGTTACTGCTGCTTAGTTCGTATTTTCTATCTCTGCATTGGTCAAACCACTTCTCGTAGTGGTTTATTGTGTCAGTGTAAGTTATACTTTTTGCCTCATTAAAATGGTAGCATTCTTTCACTTATGGTGAAAATGATGGTTCTTAAGTGTGATAAAACCTTTAATGCCAGGCCCCCACCTCTGTGTTTTGTTTTGAAGATGCAGGTTTGTTCCTTCTGCCCTCTCAAGAAGAGCTGCTCTTCATGCTTTTCTACTTGATGAAAGTCATTAGAAGAGCCTGACCATGCTGGGGCTGCTGAAGCTCTGGGGCTGTTGTCTCAGCACTGAGCATCAGTGTCACACTGCCCTGCCCTGTTGGTCTGTTCCTGTCTGCTGCCCCACACCTCACATCATTCACAGAACAGAGACTGGGTGTTAATGGGAGGTTTAGTCTTTGTGTAGCGCCTGCTGCACAGGGTGCTAATCCCTGTAAGGAGCTTAAAGATTTGAGCAAAAAACAGCCTGCTAGCCAGCAAGTTTCAGACTGTGTGACATTCACTGAGCACAGACAACTGATCTGTCATGAACACAAACATGGAAATGCACGAAAAACCTGTAGGACTAAGTAGTGAAACCACACGCAACTGGAACATAGTTGCACTGGTTTTCTCATCAGGAGCTGTTGTCTCCTGCCATTTACTACCTTTGTATAAAATGGATGGCTGCCACTGGGCAGACTGTTCTTGGCGTTTTTTGGCTGCTGAAAACATACCAAAATCTATTTATCTATCCTATCTGGGAAGCATGTAATTAGATGTCTTTGCCAAGTTATTATTAGAGTAACTGTAATAAACCAGTATCAGTGTTAGGCTTTTCTTTTCCATACTATTTATGTTGAACTGGCCTTATTACCCCCATAAATCTTGCTATACTTGGAGGAGTAAAGAAAATGCCAGGAGGATTGAGCATCATCTGTGCAATTTACCAAGATGTTTATCTTCATAATCTGGCACAATGTTGTGATCCAGAGTATATTCTGAAGACTCGAGTATATTCTGAAGACTCGAGGTCAATCTGGTTATACCAGCGTTTGGAGACGGGGGCAGACAGTAGGAAGCAGAGAGAGTATAGTGTAGATGTGATCCTGCAGCATCGGATGGATTCTTGTGGCTAAAAAGTTTCCAGAGAAGCTGGAAGCTTTATTGTGCCACTGCTAAAGAATTCAGAGTTGTTTCAATGTGTGTTGTTGACAACCATCAGTTATCAGTGAAGGCTGATGATTATACTGGATTCTCTGTATAAACCACCAGACACAATGTTTAATGGGATAAAACAGTGAAATGAGTTCTAGTTGAATTCTTACAGTTTTGGAGTAGAGAAAGTGGAATCTGTGTGTGTGTGAAGGTTGTTAGTGCCAGCCAGCACATGGCTGAGTCTTATTTGAGACACTGATTGTTGTGTCAGTGTGAGCTGTAAACCAGTGAAACACTTCAGCCTGGGAAAAGGGGAGTAGTTTTTCCTCTTAATTGTCCAGAGAATAGCCACATGTAAAGGGCAGTGCTTGTAGATTTTAAAATCTGGTTTGGATTTTTCCTGACCTCGTGTGGAGTGACTTGCTTGTGAACTGTATTTACTATCCCAGGGAGCTCATGACTTGCCTAATAATGAAATACCTGAAAAAGAATAGAGCATTATTATACAGTAACCCTTACGGATGTGCAAGGAGCACTGGGAGCTGCTCTGCTTGAGGTAGACTTGAATTTTCTGCTAGACAATTAGATGTGCTGAGTATTAAAACTAATTGTAGTTTTCATTGGTATGCTATGATCAATGCTAAAGTAAAAATCTAAAGATGATGCTTGAAAGTAGGTGACATTGACTCATAGGTGGAGTATTTCTTTAAATAGAAATAATCCAGTATGTGCAAAGTAGTGAGGCAAAGTGTTCTGAAGTTCATAGCAAACATATAGGATAGTATAGAAAAAAGGTACAGAATTGCTATTTGTTTTAATGCTCATACATGAGTAGGAAACTTTTTTTTATCGCATTTCACCAGGTGTTTATGGAGATGTGAATAATACCATCCTTTAGAGCAGGTAGTTAGGTGGAGTCTCTTCTTTCTTCTAATGATGTCACCTTGCTCTCAGGGACATAGAAGTGTTGCTTCAGCTTTCCTAAATTTTTAGAGCTGGAACTCCATCTTGAAGATTTAGCATTAAGAATTTTTTTTTTTTTTGTTTTTGTCTCGAAAGGGCTCTGAATTAGAGTATTTCCCTCAGATGACTGAAATAACTCACTAGTAAGAAGTAAACAGTCATGTCTGAATCAATGAGGGAAGACAAATGCGTTCATTAGCTGCTAATATTTTGATGAATCCTGAAACCTATAAGTACTGCTGAGCAGGTAGGGAATTTCATAGTCTTAAACCATTCCACGGCTCCTTAGGCACAGGCATTCCTTTTGGTATGTTATTTTTGCAGTGAGCTGCACCAATGAGATACTCCAGTCCCAGATGTAATCAGTATCTTTACAGACCTTTTTATTGGACAATCCAGTCTTTGGCTCCTGGTGATGACTTCAGTAATTGCATGATTCAGTTGTCTCTGCCCATTTTCTGTCTGTCAGATAAGCTGCATTCAGCTTCAGAGAGGTTTCATTTTTCCTTTATGTAGTTCTTGTTCTTTATTGAAGTTGGTTCAATAACATAAAGTGTCAAAAAGGGAGTTTTACATGGCAAAAAGGGAGAGGGATTAATTTCTTCTATTATAAAATAATCAGGATGGTATAGGGCAAGAGGAATATCATTTTCTTGTTCTTCTAAGCAGTGTATAGGCAGTTTTTTTGGAAAGGAATAAAGATGATTCACAGAGTTGATAAAAATCTATCACTCAGGGTTCAAGAAAAATTACAGTGAATTGGAATTACAATATTTAGAGCAAATTTCATTTCAGATCATACATAAATTATGGACAAATGTTTATAATAATATCAGAAATTTAAAAACACCTACTTTTAATTTTCTTTATTAAAATATTTATGCCTAAATAAAGGACTGTAAAATATAATACGGCTGAAAATGAGCTTTTCGTAAGAAAGCCATATTACAATACAGATCTTGCTGCCTTTCATATATCCCTCTTGGAACTAAATTGCTCCAGTTCTTCCAGTTTCTCTTCTTTTGCCCTTTTCTAGGCAGCCTGTATCTCCCCATGGCTTTCAGTTTATTCACTTTTCTGCAGTCTTCCAGTAAGGGAATTCACAGTGAAAGAGAGCAAATACTTTGCCTATATAATAGCCTTCAGTGCCCTTCTCTCAGTATTCTCAGGTCAGTTTTATTTATGAAAAAGGTACAGCCTTGCTTATTTACCACAGGCTTCCAAACCTGTTGAACACCTGCACAAACCACACAAGCAGTTGATCTATTCGCTTCCTTTTGACTGATTTGCTCCTTGCTGTTGTGTAGAGGAAGATCAGAGGTGCTAATGCTGCAGGGTTCCAACGCTGAGCTCGATTGCTGAGGATGCTGCTGAAAGGTGTCAGTTAAAAACTGACATGAAACTTCTCAGGACAAATTTTCTGGCTTTCATTTCAACTTACAGCACTGGGTTCAGTAGTAAATTTAATACTGGGGTTTTGAACTCAAAGTTAAATATGATCTAAAGTGCTTTGCTGGTTTGTGCTCTATAAAGAAAATAGATCCCTGATGTTGTATTACTGGCTGTGTTGTTAATGTTAGTTCAAAGAAATTAACAAACCAGTAAAAGTTTACACTTCAGGTATATGAATAGTACTTGCAGATTCTAATTCAAAAATTTTTATTGTATTTTAAGGACTTGCTAGAATGACTCTAACCTTAAGAGTCATTAAGGATTTTAAATACTCAACTGGCTTGGAACTAAACATGCACGATTCAGAGCACTGGCTTTACTTCTTCTGAAAAGGGGACAGAAATTTGGAATTTTTGGTTGTCTACAGTTTGCATAAAATTTAAGTGTTGCCCTCATTTTCTCCATTTAAAAATTGCCTAATTTTAATTTTAATACTCTCTTCAAATGTAAAGGAGCATGATTTTAGATGGTTCAAAAGTTGTCTAATTACATGTAGATGACTTAAGTTTTTTTAGTTAATTTATGTTGGGTATTTCTATCACAGCCCATACATCTGCTGTGCTTTTCAGCATTTTTCTGATTTTATTCGAACTATTATTTAAATTCTGGAAGATATCCCAAAATAACCCAACAAAAACCAGAAATGAACATTGATTATTTTTCTTTGCTGGCCTGTTTTTACTAAAAATGCTTGTTTTCCTTTTTGTAACATTTCCCCTGGTCATAAATGCAGAAAACAGGTTTAATTGCTATAAAATTTTTGCAAGTTTATATCACATTTTCATAATTTACCAGAAAATTATTTAAGTATTTCAGTTATTTTAAGATAAGTTTGATTGCCTTATGCTTAAATTTTCAATGACACTTGTTAGATATGACTGTCAATTTACTGTCTCCTTTCCCACAAGGATATGTTATGAGCTCTTTTTACTTTTCAGATGAAAAGGCAAGAGTCTGTTCTTTCCACCACCAAAAAAAAGTATTTGAGGGTTTTTTACCCACCACATATAAGGTATTTGGCTTTTTCTTATCAGTCTTATGTAACTCTGATAATCCAAAGGGACTTGGACCAAAGTTTCAAATAACATTTTGCTACACAGGAAATGTCAGTATGGAGAGAGATTCAGAACATTAGAGTCATGTGAAAGCTGTGTGACATTAAGACTCTTGGCTCATCATATTCTTAGAAAAGAATAGAAAAGAGACTTCAGCAGGAGTAAGTTTCTTATATGTACAGCAAAAGGTTTGAGGAAGGGGAGTGAAAGAGGAGATAAAGAGTGATGAGAGAAGACTATTAGAATAGAGGAAGATAAGGTAAAAGAGAATATTACCATGGAATAAGAGGTGAAAAAAGCATATACTTTTTATATGCTGATTTATGCTGTACAATTTACATCTCCTGTAAGGAGCCTATTAAATTTAAGTCACAAAGTGCTAACTGGCAGACAAAGGACATCTGTACGGGGCAGAAAAATGTCTTTAGCTCATCCAAGTTTGAAAAGATGACAGCTTCTAGTTTCATATAGCTCTCATTTATTGAGGGGGTTTGTTTAGGCTTTCTTTGCCCCCTGGAATAAAGCTCTGTTACAGTATGAAGAAGGGTATTGGCCTGTAGACCCATGTGCAGGCAAATCCAGTGTTACTTAATCTAGGATTGTTGTCAGTATTTTTGCTTGTTGATGTCCCGTGGTTTTAATTTGGGATTTTGTTGTTTTTTCTAAAGCAAGACTTCAGAGACTCCAGAGAACAGTTTTACTGGGTGCAGACAAATTTGTGGACATGAGCAATAGACAAGTACCTGGTGCACTTGAGTACCAAGGCCAAACAATTTTTCAGGAGTACAGGAAGGTAGAAGTGGCTTGAAAAGCTTTAAATTTTGAGATGTAGAACCATTATCAGGAATCTAGCCAGGCCAACTCTGCTTGTTTAAAATCTAGCCTAAAGCTTTCTCTCCTGTGTGTGCAGGCAGCTCCTGAAATCTCTCACCATTTCCGTTTGCAAGAGGTTTCAGGCAGGGATAGGATCACAGCATGGCTCAGCTTGGAAGGGGCCTCAGGAGGGTTGCAGTCCAACCCCCTGCTTTAGGCAGCTGGCTCTGGGGTCAGACCAGGCTGCTCGGGGCTTTATTCGGTCACAGCTTGGAAACTGCAAGGAGGGAGGTAGAGCAGCTTCTCTGGGAAACCTGGTGCACTGTCGGGCTTTCTCATGGAGGGAAAGGTCTTTTGTCAGCCTGTTCCTCAAGCCTCTACAGATTGTTCCTGATGGCAGGCCTGCTCTTGAGTGTATTGACAGCTGCCCTGATTTCAGTGTTTGGCAGATTTGAAAAGTGTGTGTTGTCACCTCTCCCATGGCATCGATAAAGATGTTAAGGAGGAAGAACCTCAGGATTGATCCGTGTGGTGCTCCACCTGTCACAGGCATTGAGATAGTGCAGCCTAATTACCGTCACCCTCTGATCTTTTCAATCCATCTTTCCAGTCTGTAATGACCTAACAAGAATCATGTGGGAGATGGCACTGAAAGCCTTGTCAAAAGAAGTGATATTTGATGCTCTTGCCTTATCCGCAGATGTGGTTGTTTTATTGTAGAAGATCATCAGGTTGGTTAGGTTTAATTTATCCTCAGTAAATCTATGCTGACTGTTCCCAGTCACTTTATCCACTATATGCCCAAAAATGTGTTTGAAGAGGGTTCATGCCATGATTTTTGAGCACCTTGGGTTGTCTGGCCTGTAGTTCTCCACACAGGCCTTTTACCATTTTTGAAGACACCTTCTCCAGTTGCTGGGTGTCTCTCCTGGTCTCCATGAATTTCTAACAGTGATGGAGAGTGGCCTGTAAGGGATAAACCCAGTGTTCTCAACACACTCAAATGTGACTTGTAAGGATCAATCTCAAATAGTTTATTTTAAGTTACTGATAGTTCAGCTTCTCTTTGAACCTCTTGACACCAAGGACAGAGGCCTTTTAGGAGAAAGCCAGGGCAAAGGTGTTGTTGAACAGCTGAGCTCTATTTTTCTGCTGTTTGTCACCTGCCTCATTAACCAGCAGGCTCGATTTGCCTCATTCAGCCTATTACTGCCAGTGGAGCAGCAGGATGTGTAGCTCAGCCCAGCCTATCAAATTCTGAGTTTTTCCTACTGGTGCACAGCCTCAAAGGCTGGGAGAGGCTGTGCAGGTCTTTCACAGAATAAAATCTGTGGAATGGTTTGGGTTGGAAGGGTTTTTAAAGATCATCCATTTCCAATGCTCTGTTCCATCAGCAGGGACTCCTTCCATTACACCAGCTTGCTCAGAGCCCCGTCCAGCCTTGTCTTGGACACTTCCAGGGATGAGGAGTCCATAAGCTCCCAGGGCAGGGGATCTGATCTGCTCTGCTGCAGTTCTGCAGGCATGGCCTCCTGTCAGTGCCCAGCCATGCAGATGTGATGCTGGCTCTCACAAAGAGCTTGGAGTGCAGGAGCTCTATCTTGGCTGAGAGCTGAAGTGGGGCTGAGGGCTGGACATGGCAAACTTGGCACTTTTCTCTGCTTAGGTGACTGATCAGTAGCGGTGTGTGGAGTCAACATAGCTTTTGGTCTTTTGCCCTGCACTCTATCCTGAAGAGGGTTTAGTGCATCCTGAGGGACTCCTGTATCACTTGGTTAATGCCTTTGCTGCTGGGGTTGTGAGTATGAACTGGGAGGAGCCCAGGTGGTGTGTGGGCTGCTTTCTGGCTTGCCTCCCAAGGGATGCCACTCACTTCTGTGTGAATTGTGGGCTTACTGGGAGTTGTGATGTCTTCATTCTGTCTGCTGAATGGAGGTGAGTCCTGATACCTTATTAGAAATGCGCCTCTGCAGAATTAACCCTTCCACCTGGTTGAATCCAGATTTGTTAATTGTAGCAAGTCCTGGCTTAAGAAAGGAAGTTCTGGTTTATTTTACATGTATTAAAATTTTAATCATCCATCCAAAGACCAGAAAAAACATGAGAGCTTTGCAAATATGAAAAATAATGTGGCTGTAAGGGTATAATATTTGAAAATAATGGATTATAATTGTGTTATTGAATTATGAGCTGTAACCAAGTTTGTTTCTCTGAGCTGTGGGACCATTTAATAAAGCCTAATAAAGCTCCTGTTACTCAAGGTGTTTTGTATGGCTTAGAAAGAATAAAATAGTTTCGGTTTTTCTCAGTAGAGCATAGAACGAAAGCATTGACTTAATTGTGAACTTTTCTTTTTAGTTTCACCAAAAACCTAAACCATTTGTAATTTGCATGGATATGTGATTTTCAGAGTTAGTTTGATGTTTGGTTTTGAATTCTACTCTGTTCCCTGAGACTGAATTATTTATTTTAATAGCATCAACAGTTTCTTGGTGTAGTTTCAGAGGTTTTAATAGATTTATGACAAGCACAATGAAAGTGAAAGAGAAATTACATTCTTTATGCTTGTTAGAATTTTAATAAGGTTATTTACATGTTTTAAAATTAATTCTATTTGTAATGAAAGTAGTGGCTCCAGTTTCTTTTTAATCTTGTATTACCTTTTTATAATTCTGTGCAATTATTTCCTAACATGCTTTAGGTAATTACAGGTATTACCTGTACGAAAACCCAGTATTGGCAGATGTAATTCCATGGCATTAAACAAAGAGAAAAGGAAGGGGAAAAGGAAGTACAGCCTTTTGTATTTGAGGGAGTCTAAGGCTTGGCACAGTGAATTGGGGAAAATTCCTTGTCCTTGTATTTTAAAATCTCCTCATAATATCTGCAGGAGAAATGATGACAGTGATACACATTCCCTGTATTGGAAGATGGATTTCCCCCAGCTGTAAGTGTGTCCCAAGCTGATGTGGTAAAGCACCCTGTTCTGGTGTGCAAGGACATTGGTTTTGAGCTGAGCAAGGGGCAAGAAGTTGTTTATGCATAAAATTTTTAAGTGAATGATGAGCTGTGTGATTGCAAAAGTTAAGGCTTAAATTATTAAGCAACTCTTCAAAGATAAGCTGCTCACACAGGCAGTTGCTTCCTGTATATATGAACCTGTGTAAAGTCAATCTCATGCATTATGAACACTTCTGAGGGAAGAATCATAAAGTGAAATGAGTATCTCCAGGAACCTAAACATATTGAGGACATTGTGAAGCAGCACTGCTTTGTGTAGGGGGATATTCTGCTGTTCGGGATTACTTATTTTGTGTTTGTGATTCTCATTGGAAGTTGGCTTTCCTAAGAGGGAGAAATATGTCCCAACTGTTTTTAGAGTATACTGTGAGTAAAGCTCAGCTCTGGATAACTGGAAATTTAAAAGTGTGTGTAACAAAGTCACACACACTGGCAAGTGAGTAACTTATGCACTTGTAACAATATGCAATATTAAATAAAACAGTGCAGTATTAAGTGAATGCAGTTGAGGTTAAGTTGAAATTACATCCTGTTTAACATGAATTCAGGGTAGGGGAATAAGCAGAAGAAACCCTGCTAAATTTTAAGCATGCCAACAACATAAAATATAGATTCTGCTCTGCAGTATCATTCCATTATTGCTTATTTTTTCAGCTCTGGGAACATCAAACACAGAAATACCAATAATTACAGTGAGTTAGATCTTAGCGAATCTGTCATGGATTATTGAGGTTGCCTTTGGAAGAGGAGAAATCCATGAGGAGACAATTATGAGAATTTCTTGTAGCTCAGATAGGTACCACCATGTTGATGAGAATGCTAACAAACTCAGGGCATCCTTTTCCTGAACCAAGACATGAGTCAGGCAAAACTATGGTTATTTTTTTCATGATGATCAAATATCCTGTAATACAGCAGTTTTCACTCTGAAAGTGTTTTATACAAATGTTCATGATCATTTTTGCCTTTTAGAATGACGAGAATCATCCTGGTTCTTTTTTGTAAACTTTCTGTGATGAAGGAGCTGTTCTGTCAATATCTGAGATTCACAGAGCACATGAAAGTGCCAAAACAATATGATAAAATCAATGTGAGAGACATTAGGAACCTCTCAGAGATTCTGGTCAACTGCTTGGTTTTCCTCACTTTTAAATGTAATTTTCCAGAATTGAATTTTTTGGAAAGCCATGCCAGACCACGTACAGTGGTGTTTTAATAGGGCTGCTGTTCCACTTCCCTGCCAGGGTATCCTCTGGGTGTTGATGAGGGCTTTCACAGCCCTGCATGTACACATGGCAGCGTGTGAGAGTTCAGAAAGGGAGGTGAAAACACCAACACAGCTTGGCAAATAAATGCTATTATTGTAAAGAAGCAGGAGAAAGATTAATTTGCATTCTTGGCCTATAAAAACAGGTAACCATTATATTCAAGTTAGAACCACAAATTATAAAAAAAATTGTACACTGAACATCTTTCATCAACACTGAAAAGGTGATATATTCCTTTCTTTCCCTTTGAAACCAAAATGAGCCCCAATTCCCAGTCAGTGAAGTATGTGGCTGTATATGTATTTCTTAAGCGTCTTTAAGTTAACAAAAAGCCCAAATACAGTGTGTTTAGAGCAGCATGTGTGCTTTCTTGCCTTTCGGAGACAGACCCAAGCATTTAAAAAATGGATCATGCAATTACCTGTGGTTTAAATATGCATGTTGATTTGAAAAACCCTTGGTTTTCCTAGATATCCTTGTGAATAAAATCCTTACAAAATACATAACATAAAAGTTAGTAAATGCTTAAGAAAAGGTAATCGCCTCGGTTTGTATTTGTTTAGTTCCACTACCGTTAGATGGAGTTTTAGTTGTAATTCTGCAGCCTGATTTATTCATATTGTAACAGATACCTGCAATAAGTAATGCAATTAATTAGCTTAATTGTCATCAACTTACCAGGATAGACTTTTTAAAGAAGAGATCTTAGCGGAGTCATTGTACATGTGTTTTATATAAACAGACTGTGGATACAGCGTGTTTTGCATATGCTGTCAGACATGGATGTTGGTGCTGAGTGAGAAAGGTACTACACCTAGGGCCTTTCCCTGTACTTCTAGAAAAACGGAATTTCTCCGTCATCTTCATTTGTCATTTTTCTTTCCTTTAAAAAATAGCTATGTCACTTTTCCTGCCTCCTGCACATTTGGGTAAAGCTTTTTTCCCTGGTGCTTGATGTGATTGATAGCATATATAGAATTTACGGCATTGAATTCTGAAAAATATTATCCAGTAGGTAAAGGGAAGTTTCCACAGCATTTACCTGGTGAGCTTCAGAGTGAAGGTTATGAAGAATATGAAGTTTCATCTTGGTAACACCCTTCCTTTCTTCCAAAACACGGGAGGTCCATGAGGGATTTTGGAGACCTGCCACTACAGGCTATGACAGTTCAGAGTCACCTGGGGTGTGAAGCTGTTCCCTGCTGGCTTTCCTTTTTTCCTGTAAGCGTTCTGCCTTACATACAGAACACAGCTTACTAGGAGACCTGGGCTGTGCCAGTCCTCATAACACTTCAGTTTGGTGAAAACCAGATCCAAAATCCAGGAGCTCGTTAGTCTGCCCACAGCAGCACAGGACCTGAAGGGGATGTGCGCATTTCTGTTGCTGGTTCATTTGCCTGTGTGCTTTGTGGCTCTTCTGAGTCACCTGAGAGCACTGTCAGGGCTGACAACAGATGGGATCCAGCAAATCCAAGGGGTAGGGGTTATATGAGGAAAAAGAAGATTAAACCAAGTTCTTTTTAGCATGAAATTTCTCTTCAGTAACCTTCTCTATTTCTCAGTGCACCTGGGAAAAACTGGTGATTGTAGTCCTGCTTTTGCCTTCCAGTCTCATTTCCCACTTGGCTTCTCTGAGTCACATTTTGTTCCTTAACTAATACCTTTTTTCCTCCTGAATTGTCTTCACTTCAAACCACAATGTTTTTAAGAGTATTTATACCATTTTTATGAGTCATGCATTATAAAACTATGTTTGACTTAGCTGTTGAAACATTTGTTCTCAGCCACTCCACTTCATAGTTCTGATAGATGAGAAATTATTAATACAGACAGGAGATTTGATATTTATAGTGGTTTTGCAATCCACCCTCTTTTGAATCTAGCTTCAAATATTTTAAATGCTCTCTAGAATGCTTGAGTGCATCTAGAGGTTTGAAACACATCTCCTTTGTGTGGTTTTGGTTCCACATACCAAGTAGCTCAGCAGGTATGTTAATAAACTGTAGTTCAGTTGAAATCAATGGAGTTGCAGGTCTCATTAATTGTAGTTTTGGCTCAAAATACACGGTAAATGCATGTTTCTGTGGTTCAAAAATATTAAAGTCATTACTGCAAAAGTTTTGGAAGCCTTATTTAATGCTGGCAGTGTAAATATGAAGATTTTAAGTAATACTCTAAGTTCTTACAGCAACTCTTGTCTCTTTTTGATGTCCGCAGATAGCTACAGTCCTAGACTAAGATCCTTTTTGCAAAGTAATTTACAAGTCTTTTGGAAAGCCAGGCTTGGTCCTATGGAGCTTCCAGCATGAGGACTGCCTTATACCTCACTTGATGCTAAATGTTACCTGGGGCATAGTTTTAGTTGTGGATTTTATATTTTTTTGAATCATGGGAGTGCCATTTGCCTTTCTGCTTTCCCCAAACATCTCTTGCCACTTTTGTTCCTCCAGGTTGTGTGTGAAAAGCTGGCACAGGCAGGGGTTTGTGATCCAGGGCTGCATTGCAGTCATAAACATCAGCTGCCCTGAGCCAGGTAGCTTTCTCTGAGCCCTTGTCACAGATTGTGCTGAGATGGAACATTCTTGGCAAATTTGTCACTGGCACCTTAACCTTCTGTCCTCATCTGGAAATGGCAACTGTCTGTAATGCAAAGGTTTTTAATGTCTCTATTTTTCCATGCTCTAAACAAGTAAACAAGAAGGAAAGGAAGGAAGTAAACAGTGGCGTTCATGAAAAGCACGAGTGGTAACCTTGGAGACTGAGAATGAAGGGTGCAGAGCTGTTAATTTATTTTCAAGCTGAAGTGCTCTAACAGTCTATTTGTATTTCCTGTATAATGCAGACTGCCACATTTAAGGAACAATGGAAACAGTAAGTGTACATCTTACCTTGCAGTTTGGAATATGCCTCTAGGAGAGGAGAAACATGTGACTGCCAGATCAGCCAGGTTTGTGTGCCTGTTGCCCCCATCACGCTGGGATGGAGGCTTTTGGCTTTCCTTTCCCTTTACATGTGGATTTAACTTGGAGATGCAGAACAGTACCCCATAGCTTGAGGCATTTTTTTTCAGTTTTGAACAGAAAAGAGGCCGTGTTGCTGTGGGGAAGAAAGATATGTGTTATCCTGCTGCTTTCTAAACCCAAGGAGCTACTACCAGTCGTTTTTGCTTGGCATAACAGATTTATCTGTATGTCTGGTAGGATCAGAAAAAGAACAGTTGTGCTTTTTTGTGATTATTTCATAATGAAATGCTGATTGCTTTTAGCTGCTGCTTGCAGTGCCTGCGATATTTGGAGCTGGAAGTAAAACTTTTGATACTTCTATGATAAAAAAGGATGTTTGGACTCTACTCCTCTACTAACTATAGTCAGTTGTGAGTTATTAATGGCAGGAGTGTTGTAGCTGCTCTGTAATAACAGGAGCTAAAGTTCTTGAAATCTGCAACAAATACTGTGCAGCTCTACAATTTCAATAAAATGAAATGTCTCTGATTCTCCTCTCTTGGTTGTGATATGGAAGAGTGTTAGTGTGGCTTCAGTGCCAGGTTTTTTTCTTGTACATTTAATATATTTATATTTGCTGCCATGCTTTCAGCTCTGGAGCAGATCTTGGGAAGTGCAGTGCATGGCCAGTGGCGCAGAGAGAGATGTGATAGCTAGATTGGCAGATAGGAGATTGTTTCTCAGTGTTGCCTGCGTTTGTCCTGTCAGGGCTGTTGAGGGTATGTGGAAACCCCCAGTCCTTATTTAGTCTCACCATGGCTAAGCTGTCTCCAAAGCTGATGGGAGTTTCACTCAGTGATCCAGCTGGGGCTGAGAACATCCCTCAGCCATCTCATACATCATTTCTGAATGCCTGGAGCCTCATCTGCTTTACACCCAGGAAACTCTATGAGATACTGTGTGTTTGTTTCCAGAGTTCCTGTGAACCTTTCACCTGTTGAGAGCTGTACATATTTCTTCATTTCCTAACTCTGTATGAGGATCACTGTAGTGTGAGAAGCACATTGAGCACTAAAGCTGGACTTCATGGTTTTTCCTTGAAGCTGGTGTCTCATCTGGTGCTAATCTGTACGGTGCTGTACCTCTGACTTGGCTTTGAGCCTATGGAAAATGCAAGGTCTTGAAGAGGAAAAGGCATCCTTTCTTCACTTTTTTGTCCTTATGATTTGCCATTTAATCTTTCTCTTCAGGAAATATATCTTCCTTGCTCGCTTGAATCTCTTTTTTCTCTTGCAGTATTCAAAACATTAACAAAAATGACATCTGAAGAAAAAGATTTCTTCATCTCCCACTCAAAAATGAAAAGAAGATTAAAAAATCCCAACAAATCTCTGGTTTTCCTAATTTTTTCTTTCTGTGATGGGTATGCAAAACTTCCTGGGTTTGGCTTGTGTCTTTTCTATCCCACTTCACATTTCCTTTTAGCATTTTTCCTTTGTTGTTCAGCTTCGTCTTTATATAAACTAAAAATTAATGAGTTCTCTTTGATTCATTTAATTCTAGTGCCATCTGGAATTGTATCAATTTTACTGTTCCTCCATCCTTGTAGACAGCAGCATATATTGCTTTTCAGATTTTCAGGCTATGATCTGATTTGCAAACGCTTCAGTGATTTTCTCTTTATGTACATGTTTGAGAATTTCAAGGAAGACTGGAGTCGGCTTTTGAAGGGGCTTTTTGCCACAGAGAGAAATTCAGCCTGGCGGTGTAATTTTAATTGATGATCAAATGGACTGGAAAGTAAACTTACCCAAAAGCCTAATGGAGGCAATGCTTCCTTTCCTAAATGCTAACACAGCAATGAAGTTGGCTCATTTTAAAGAACTGGGCTACCTCAATAACAAATCCTTTTAAAATGCAGAGAGATGTGCAGTTCAGTAATACTGTCTTACAAAATTCTCAGATGTTTTAAGGTAATTCATACTGGGTTTGGGGTGGTCGTTTTTATTTTTTATTTTCTCTGCTTGTTCTGCATCCTCATTTACGTTGTGCTGTTGTGTCAGGCATAAGGTAAAAGTATCTCAGGCACTGGGATAAATCTTCCTGCAGAAGGAATGGCCCTGGAATGATGGTTGTAAGGTTATTTTGTGGCCTTGATTCCTAGAAATGGTTCGTTTATCCCAGAAATTAACACTACGTGGCAGTTCTTCCAGAAATTAAAAGAACAGGTAACCATCTCAAAAGAGATGATGCAAAGGGGAGGATAAATAGCGTGATACCTATGGGAGCTCTGCACTGGTCTACAACCTTCAGGAAAAGACACAGGAAAACGCTGTAGAAAGATTCAGACACACAATTACGACCAGGATCTGAACATGGTGGAATTTGGGATAGGGAAGGAGGGTGAAACTCAGTTCAGCTGTATTTAGGCACAAATATTCAAAGCCTGATACAAAATGGCCATTGTGGCTTGTTGTCAAGACATAGACCCTGCAGTGGTTGAGCCTCCTGTTCCTCATCATCCAGAAAACCAGTCTCTTTCCTGCTGTGGAGTGGGGATGTTTCATAGGCTGCTTTGCTGGGGAGCTTTGTGAGACACAAAAGGATGGAAAAAAAAGGGATGCAGTTTATATTTTACTGTATTTCTAGCATTCTGTTACATTTTGTCTGTGCTTCCGAAAAAAAATTTTTGAGGGACGTGGGGAGAGATAACCCAGCCAAAGAGAAAGCCAAGCCCTATTTCCAGTTGTGATTGATCTAAGTAGCCTGTGTTTCCCAGTTTTTGTTGATGAACACGTATACTCAGGTGGCAGTAAAAAGCTTTTAACAGTAAAGCTGTAAATGCTGTTGAAAATGGGCATTAAGAGGGCTTCTGTGCATGTTTTAAAATACACACACACTAGAGACAGTAATTATAACCATGGACATGAGGTATGATTAATTTTTATATTGAAGGAAAAACACTCCAGAGTGATACCTGAGCTTTAAGTGCTCATGAGCAGGTATCTTTCTCCCTGGAGCCTCACATCTTGCTGACTGAACTCAACAGCAATATTGTAGTTAATTATAGAAGTGCAGGGTCAAATTTATACAGCATTTAACTGCATGTTTAAGTATTACAAGGCTTTTAAACTATAACATGAAAGGATGGTTAGAAAGCATAAAATATAACCACTCATCACCATATATACCTTCCAAGTAATGACAAGTAGAAAACCGTTGATAAATGTGCAGAATAAACTGAAATCTCTTGCCAGTATGACAAATGCAGAGTTTCAGTATCAGTAGCGCTGATTTTCTTCCCCTGTATATAAATAGGTTATGTCTGTGGTGTTGTGCTAGTGGGTTACTAATAAACAACAGCAAGTGGGATGAGCAAGTAGGTATAAAGGTGTATGTTAGAAGAACCAGCTATTTGAGTCGGAGAAGACTGCATGATATGTAAATATCCACCACATAAAAAGCATAAAAATTCAGAGGTAGCACAAAATACAATCTATATGAATTGTAAAATGCACCTGTTTTATAGTACTGTAAATTCAGAGATAATGGAAATGTTTAAGACATACATATATAAGCACTAATCATCAAATAACTATTGATAGATACAAGTTTGGTCCTCACACAAAGCTTCATGACATAAAAAGATGAGATAAAAAAATAACAGACACAGATCATAAAATATATAAAACACTTGAACTAGTGATGAAGCTGAAAAATGGTGTAGTGTTTGAATTTGCAGCATTCTGGAGAGGTGGGGTGAAAATAGAAGAGGGGGAGCAGAATGTCTGAAGGGGACCTTGAGATAGGGTAGAGCTGACCAGGTATAGGTCATTCTTACAGTTTAATGCTAAATCCTTGCAAAAAAAAAAAAACCCAAAAACCAAAGAATATTTAAAAAGCCCCATTACAGCCTCTCTCTCCCTCCCCCCGCCTCAAAACACCATATGAACAAAACACCCAAACCAACAAATATACAAAAAATGGTATTTGAAGGAAGGATGTATGGTCAGAGATAGGCTCAGAAAGAAAAACCCCAGAATTGTAAAAGAATGACTGTGCTATTGAAGAGCATCTAAAACTTCAGGGAAATAGTACTTTTAAAAAGTCTCTATTTCTGCTGTAAGAACCTGCTGTGAACTGTGTTCATAAGCTCAAGTAAAATTTTCACAGACGAATGAAAAACCTGTAGCTCTCTCTAGCTTATCAAATCCTACTCAGGCTCCTATGAATCCATGAAGACCACTCTGGTTGGTGCTTGGAGGGGAAAAAAAGGAAATTATGAAAGCCTTCAGATTTCTGTAGTAAGGAGGTATTCTAAATTTTTGGATAAAATACTCCTATCAATTATAAGTCTCTCAGATTCACCTGGGTATCTCTAGTATTCCAGATAATCTGCACAGAACTTAGAAATGAGCATGTGTTACTTCTTGATGCACAGTTTAGAAGAGAGGTTTACTGAAATAACTCATTCAACTATATGTATTTCTGAATAGCAAAAATTATAGAAAGGAACAGAACATTTTTGGAGTGACACTCTTCTTGCAGTTATTTGGCATTACAAACTGTAAAAGCATCTGGTTTAGTTTAAAATGCCTTTACACATAAACTCCTTTAATCACCTACTTATCTTTTCGCTTCTGAGTTGTGGATGTACCCCTTCATGTGGGTTTGCAAAGAGATATTAGCGTACTTGTAAGAAGAATGCCCTGAGCTCTGGGTGCAGCTGGGCTGAGAGTTGTTTTCGTGGGATGGAGATTGGGAATTGGTTGTGCAGAGCTCTGCTCTGGGGCAGAACCAACCTGCTTGGCTGAGTGTGGCTGTGATGAGCTGCACACTGGGCAGTGTGGGCACTCATCCTCCTGGCGGTAGGGAATAGCTCCCACACGTGTCAGTGCTTCCCTTCAGCACCACAGACACTCTCCTGGGGACTAACAACCTGGTTTAAAACACTATGTGGTCTGCTAATTTCACTTCATTCTGCTGTTCTTGAGGAGCAGAAATCCTGAGGTGCTCTCTGGAAAGCCCAGGAAAAAGCTTCCAGCTGAGCCTTTTTTCAGAAATTTTACTGCTCGCAATGAGGAGAAACGATGTTTACCTGGATTTTTAGCTAGCTCCATGTGTAGAGTATGTTTTGACAGAGTGGGGAAGGGAATTTTGAGAAATCAAGACAAACTCTCAAGTCTCATTTTGGTGAGCATTAGAAAATCCTCATGTAATTGGGTCTGAGCCTGCTTTTGGTTTTTCCAATGTCTTTTGTTTAAACAACACTACATGGTAAGAAATACTGTTACGCTGGTCAAGGTCTGTCTTCCTATTCATAGTTGGCTTTTCTAGATGAGGAAATGATAGAGCATCTGAGAAGTTTTCTATAATTTTAGTAAAAACAAGTAATAATATAGTTACAATGCTAACCCCACCTATTCCCTCCAAAGAAAGGTGGTCTAGCCCTTATTTCCCCTGATAAACAACACCTGAAAAGGAAAAGTGACAAGGACCAAGGGAACATCTTTGAAGCTCTGGCAGGGACAGCACAGGGTGTGAGTCTTGGGGTGTCCTGTGCAGGGCCAGGAGCTGGACTCAGTGATCCTGATGGGTGCCTTCCAACTCAGCTTATTCTATGATTCTATGGAATGTATATCATATCTCCATCTTCAGTAAATTACCTTGAAATATGCTTTACTAATTTGGCAATACTAAGATTTTACCTCTTTTTCATAAACTATTTTCTTCTTCAAATTCTTTTGATGTGTTTGTTATGATATGGAGTATGTCACTGCTTCCGAAATCTCTTTGTGGAGGTTGTAAGGAAGTTTAAACCCCTAGAGACTCTCTGATCAAATAAGGTCACAGCAGCAGTTATGGTGCTGATCAAATGCACTTTTTACATCCTCATCCACATCTCAAGTGTGGTATCAGAAGCTGCTTCAAAAGAGCAGGAGGATGGAAGTTCTTTTAGAAAATTTTACACTGCATATCTACTGGACAGGAAAGATCTTTCTAAAGCAGCATTAATAATAAGAAACACTAGTCTTTGCTGTAACTTTTTTATTGTTGTCTCTAGTGAGAATTTTCAGGACACACTTTCACTGGCCTCCTTTAACATGTTATTTCTGTCTAAGAAGCTGATGTATAAGGAAGAAATTTATCTTTAAGACAACTGTAATTCTGAAGTCAGCATGTTCTGTTCAGTTTCACGGAGTGAGAAGGACCTTACATAAGCTCTGCTCCTGTGCCCTTTTTTATCATGGTATTAGGATGGGCCTGAAATCCAGCCAGCTTTCCTCTCTTTTGAGCTACAAATGAAAATGAAGACCCACTGTAGAAACTCAGCATGTAGGCAGTGCTCACATCTTTGCTCTCAGAAAATGGAGACTGATACTATTGTGGTATATCACTGTTTAGGTAATTGTTCAGGCTGCTGTTGTAGATACCATACCAGTTTGGAACAAAAGTAAGATTTCAACCCCATAGGCTGTAAAAGTTCTCTGCAAATTATGGAACAGTAGCTTGAAACAGAACGAAGTACAGGATATCCAATGGACTAAGCAAATTTCAGGCCAAACTGCTGCTAGGTAATTAATCACTGCAGTTTATTACTGTGTATTCTACAGATAGAGACACCAACTGGCTGTGTTGAACAGATACTGCACAGAGCATGAGTTATTCTGGTCCCACCGTTGTTCTTCAGCAATAGGACAACAGTTACAAGGGGTTGGAAGACTCATAGAAAGCTGAAACTATTTCAGATCAGCTAAGTGGCATTGTTTTCCTTCTTCACAAGTGCCATGCTAGATGCAATACCTCTATTTTTATGTTTTGGCATTGGAGTTGTAACTTACAGGACCCCAGTGAACTGTCCCATGTACTCTTGCTTACACTAAGGAAAGGCAAAACTTCTGTAAGATCCTTGAATCCAGAAATGTTTGACCATTGTCATCAGCATCCCAGGCCCCTTTGCTTCTTCCAGGGGTGGGAAATGGTGTTACTTGCTCTCTTCAGTGGAGTCACATGGAATAAAGGAAGAGCATTTATGGGATTTCTTGAATTGCTGAACATATTGCCAGGGAGTAGCTTGTCTCTAAACCAGTGGGAAATATCCAGTGCAAACAGATGGCCAATCTTCATTCAGCTCTGTGCTGTATAGCACACAACAGTTCTCTCTCTTTTCTCTTTACAACATTCTCATTTCAGTCAGATTAGTGACGGGGCTGTGCATTGCAGCCTGCGAGTGCCTGGGCCCTGTGTGGCCATCTCCAGCCAGAACTACCTGGCCTGTTGCTTTAGACACAGAGATTCATTCATCCCTTCATTTGCCAGACTGCACAGGACACATTTGTCTCCTGCCAATGTTACTGTGCTGGGATTCAGCTTGTGAGGGCACTTCTGAGGAATAAGGGAAGAAGAGCAGACTATTAGCACAGAGCTATTTCCATTTGTATTCCTGAGGACAGAATTGGCCTTCCCTGATTGCCTTTCAAGAGGAGAGGCATGTTTGATCAGGTACTTTGCACTGATGTGCAGAGCTCAACGCCAGGTAGCGTTCAGGAGGAAGTGTTGGATGCAACACTTGGAGAATGCAGACCTGTATGTACTGCTGAGATTTACACCCACACACACAGCCCTTCACTAAGAAGTGCTGAAAACATTTGATCTTTACTTCCTTCCCTCCAATCCTTCCCTTTCTGGGGCCAACACCGTGGCGTAATTAGAGTCAGTTTTAGAAGTTGGCTCAGCTGCACCATGCAGTATTGATGTACTAGAGTGGACAAGGTGTGTGTGTGTGTGCAATTGAAAGCCCACAGCAGCTGGTTCACCTTACAGGCTACAGAGTTCTCATGGGACAAGGAGAGGCACAGTTGAGGTTCTTCTGGGCTGTTCTCTCAGATGTGGTCTCAGTGCCTTGGCAGGACCCCCTACTAGCTGTTTCTACCCAGTATCTCTTTTCAAAACAGTTTTCAAATGTGTCTATTCCAAAAAAACTCCGAACAAACCCAAAAACCCAAATCATAACCTTCTTAAAAACATTTGCCAAATTTACCAAAGAAGGAAGGTAGTTTCAGCTGGGTGTAGTCCTTTATTTGTTCTAATCAAATCACATTTGGCTACATGAACATCTTACTTCGTTTCTCTTGTTTACAGCCCACACTGAGAGCTAACCTCTTTTAAACTTTCAAGTAAAACTCAACTGCAGAAATCCTTGCTTTCACCGGACTCTGAAAATGTCCAGGTTTTTGTGTTCGGTGGTTTCGTTGGTGGGCTTTTTTTGCATAATGTATTGCATACATCCCTGTGGTCTTCAAATTACTTGGTCATCAAGAAGGCCTTTACATAGCTGTTAAAATAAGTGCACTCACAGATGCCAACAGAAAAAGATTCATAAGGATATAGTTTGTATGCAGGTTGCAATCTGATAAAAACCATGTCTCTTCATGTCCCCAGGTTTGTGAATATTTATCATCATAAGCAAGTAGCAGAGAGAGGCTGGGCTTGAGGAATCACTGTCACCAATAGAAGACAGATCTCCAAAGAGAAAGCAGGTTCTTGTAAAATCCCTGGTAAAAGATGTTGACAGTTTCCTTTGTGTTGCTTAAACGGCCCTGACCTAAACCAGCCCCGTAAATTAAGGTGCTCAAGGACAGTATGTAACAGAACAGACATTCTGCCAGCTCCTTGTGAGTGCCCAGTAAGGATCCCCTCATTTTATCTGAAAGCAGCTGGGTGAGCTAATTGTGAGGCTTAGGAAGCATCAGCAGGGTGCAAGAACTCATTAGTCACCTCTGCAATATACCTGCTGAATTATGAGTACATTTAAGCAAAGCTGTTATTCTCAGTCCTGTGGTGTAGAATACAGACAAGCTCAAGGCTCTGTATGTAATCAGCAGATGTGTGTCAGTAATTAAAACAGCAACCATCTCTTGCAGTACCAAATCAACACAGAAGAGCAGCAAGAGCAGCTGAAAGTTGTGTTTCCATGATTTTCCTAGGCATGTGCAGCTTGACACACTGATCTTGAAGTGGCATGCAACTTGGGATGCAGTTCTTTGAAATCACCCATTACATGCTAAAACAAGTCTAAGGGGTTTTAAGTTTTCACATCAAATATAGAACAGCAAGTGGTGCTGGATCAGGCATAAGGGGATACAATAGCAAGGTTGGATGAGGCGCTGAGAGAAACTATGGTACAAAGCTACCTCTTCAGGCAAAAGAAAAAAGTCAATTATCACATTTGAATCACAGCGTGATTGTTGATTGAGTCAGTATTTTGACTTACAAAGTTCTTTCCATGTTTTTCACCTGATGTAGGAGTTCGGAAGCTGGTTCATTTATAGGTTCCAGGCATTGTTTGGGTAAAGTAGTTTGAAAGAGTGCTGCTATGTCAAGTGGAAAGTCTTTAAATTAGTCTTGACTATTGTGTGCTAGATAAACCCTTATCATTACTCTCTTCAGCTCCATAAACAATGGGATGAGTCCCTACAGAGAGAGAAGTAGCAATTTGGTCATTTGTGGTCACACTGAACAATAGTTAACTCTACATGGATTTCCCTGGAAATCTGAATCTTCCCAAGAGGATGAGGCCATGGTTTCTGCCAGGCTGGAACCAGAGGGAAGAAATCCGCTCACTAGTTTTGGTCAGGCAGTAAAGGGATATCTGCACTGTGCTGCTGTTGATGTTCAGGCTGTGTCTCTGTGCTGGTTTGGGCTGGTGTAGAGTTAGTTTTCTTCACAGTAGTTACTATGGGCTGTGTTTCGGATTTGTGCTGGAATCAGTGTTGGTAACACAGGGATGTTTGGTTATTGCTGAGTAGAGCTTACAGAGCCAAGGCCTTTTCTGTCCCTCACCTCACCCCACCAGTGAGGGGCTGGGGGCACAAGGAGCTGGGACAGCTGACCCCAAGTGACCCAGGGGATATCCCAGACCATGTTGGGGTCATGCTCAGCACAGAGAGCTGGGGGAAGAAGGAGGAACTGGTGACATTCAGGCACCTGCCTGTCCGTGGGATGTAGGGGATGAATTCATTGTTCTGCTCTCCTTGCATGTGCAGCCGTTGGTTTACCTATTGAACTGTTTTTATCTCAGCCCCTGAGTCTTCTCACTGTTACTTCTCCTATTCTCTCCCCCATCCCACCAGGGACAAATGAGTTGGTGGCTGTGTGGTGCTGAGCTGCTGGCTGGGGTTAAACCATTACAGTCTGTGAAGGGCAGCCTTAGAGTATCTCACCAGCATCAGGATATGTGTTTCATGCTGAGGGGGGGGGAAAAAGAAATAAAAACAAGGTTATTTGACATCTGTAAACAATATTATTTTCTTTGTTGTGAGTTACCAAGACCTGACTAAAGCATGACAAGTCCTGCAATTGCTTAGAGAAGGAAAAGGGGATATGAAATGTATAATGAGAAGGGACAAGTGTGGAGGATGATAGTTCTGGTTTCCTCCTGATGCACATGGTGTGGTAGGAAAGGAGAATTTGCCAAGATGACACTCTGGGAGCAGCAGTGCTCACCAGCACTCAGAGAAAGCATGTTTTCACAGTTGCTGTTTTCACAGATCCGTGCTCTCAGACACTTCTATAGCCAGTCATATTTTAGGTACATGTTTTCGTTGTCAGACAAGCATCCAGGAAAAGCTGTCCATTTTCAAAGCAGTTTTCAAGGCTTGATGCATCCTGTGGAATCTGGTCCACCAGTCAGGCTGTGGACAAGGAAATAATGCTATGGCAAACAAGCATATCCATTCTTGTCTGCCTCAGTCCAGCTGGTGAAGCATCAGGGGTGTAGGAACACTTGGTCCACATAGAGAGTGTTTGGGACAATGTGCTTCTGAAATTTAGAAAATCAGGGTGCAAAGTGTGTACTCTGTTCATTTGACTGACTGATGAAAACAAAATTGTGCCAGCAACTGGACTGTGCACATTCCCTCTTTTATAAGAGCTCTTACTGCCTTTTGTGCTGGGGGTCTGACTTACCATGTGCCTCTGCAAACCCGCTGTGGCAGTCCTGCTTGTCACAGCTCAGCCATAGCTCTCAGGGGCTCCAGCAGCTGGCAGTCCTCCCTAGAAATCCCATGGCATTTGTACTGCCTTACAGCACTGCTGCCAAAGGTGGAAGGTACAAGCTGAAACAGTCTTGAAACTTGGTGGAAGCAGGAATTCGAATTTTCAAAGCTAAGAGGTTCCCTCAGTCCTGAAATGTTTTTCATGTACAAGTGCTCTGCTTCTCTTATTAAATGCGAATACTAGAAATGTATAATTAAAGTAATATAATTTTTTTCACTGCTTTAATGAGAATGTTACCAGCATTTCTAGTTTTTTACATACAACAGAACAGAAGTACTGGTTGTATCCTGCACTTACCACATAGAATGCAAGTATCATGTGAAAGAGGTTTTACATAGTAGTTTCTTTGGTAGAATTTGTCAAAATCAAACTTAATTACTGGAATAATATTTTTATATTGAATCAAGTTTTATATAGTTGTATAGTATTATTATTCAGCTTCTGTTACCTGCTATTTCCTCTTCACTCATGCAGCTGTGGTGTCACAGTCAAAGAAGTGATTTAAGCATATAAAGTGATTGTTAAAGTTTATATACTTCTACTTTGCACAGTTCAGGTTGGCAAATGAAAAACATGTTGGATATGGTGCCACAGTAAATTCTGTTTAATTTTAGTCCCTTAATTGGTCTCTTAGGCCGAAACTGGCTCCCCATGTGTTCGTGTCAGTGCTGTGGGTCTCACCCCGCTGCTGGCTGTGCCTCTGATGGGTGTAGGACCGTGGTTTGTGTAGGATGCCAGGTTTTCTCTCAGCTGTATGCTAGAGTTCCATGGTAGTACTCAAGGTGTAGGTTGGCTGCCTGGGGATGGTGTCATGCTGTGGGGAATTGTTTTTTGGGAGCAGTCAGGCACTGGAGAGCTCAGGGCTGAACCCTGCCTGTAAACCAGCTCCTCCGTATAATGAAACTTGCATTTATTTTTACTTCATCAGCCATGCAGTACCAAAAGGGGCCTGTAAAAGAGTTGGAAAGGGATTTTTTTGCAAGGACATGAAGTGATAGGACAAGGAGTAAGTAATGAATTCAAACTGAGAGAGGGTAGGTTTAGTTTAGGTAATAGAAAGAAATTGCTCCTAGTGAGGGTGGTGAGGCCCTGGTACAGGCTGCCCAGAGAACATGTGGCTGCCCCATCCCTGAAGTTTTCAGGGCCAGGTTGGATGGGGCTTGGAGCAACCTGGGATAGTGGAAAGTGTTCCTGCCCATGGCAGGGGGGTTTGGAACTAAGTAAACTTCAAAGTCCTTTCCAAGCCAAACCGTTCTAAGATTCGGTGATTTTGGGGCCTTCAGTAGAAGTAACTTGCCCAGTGTTCCTGAAATACCCTGTTCTACGCAGCCAGCACGACCTGAAGCAGCATCTGCTTTCTTCTGCTGCCTCTGCCTGCAACATCCTGAGTACAACAACAATTTGCAATTTTTCTCTTTTCTGCTTCTCCCATGTCCTTTGTTGGAAAGCACAGGCCCTCACTGTTGTAGCATCTGTGTAGATCTCCAGTACAGAGAAACAGAATTAAGGTTTTTTCTTCCTTTGCAGAGCAAGGCAGTTCTTTATAGAAGAATCAGCATGATTAGCTCGCTGGTTTTCATGCACTTGTTTGCTTGGTATGAAGGCTTTTTCTGTCAATGGGAGGAATGTTTAGCATCTGATTTTCTGAACTGAAAAGATTTCCCGTCTGTCTAATTAGCCTTATTTATACAATTAGAGCTTAACCACTAATTGCTTGGGGTTTTTTTTTTTAGTTTGCTTCCTTCTATGTAGAATATTCATCAGACAGCTCCTATTGGAAAGTCAGAGATTGAACAAGACTGTTGTTTTTCTGTTTTTCGTGTTTCTACAAGGAATGTGTTTGTCACTGAAGCAATGAATTTTTGAATGTTATCTAAACACCACTTAATGTCAGCATTTTTTCCTGAGTGACATGATGATGAATTCTGGAGAAAAAAACTGTCTTAGTGAGATTTCATCATGTAAATAATCTAGTTGTGCCAAGAAATTCCGTAACGACCTCATGACTCAGCAGCTGCCAAATATACTGCTTAGCATTAGCTCCTCTTCTTGAGATACCAAAGTAATAAACAATGAGCACTGCAAAATCTGCTTTCTCTAGCACTTGATGTATCTTTTTAAACCTAATTCATGGTCTGCAAACGGCATTTGCTTTTATAATAGAAGTATGTGTTCATGCTCTACATTGTTGTCCTCTGTCTCTCGAGCATGGTAGGGACTAAAGCATCCTGTACATTGTAGAACTTAATCATTCAGTTACCCAGTAAAAATAGGGTGAACATGCTGGTGGCTGAGACAAATCACACTCAGTTACAGAATAAGACAATCCAAACTTAAATGTCATATAATAGTAATAGTTTACTAGGCTCAGAATGTAAAACATTTAATAATAAACAGGGTCATCTCTACAGAAATTTCAAAGATTTTAGAGGCATTTGTATAAGAATGGCAGTGGAATTATGAGTATTAGAAATAGCAGAGTTAGGGTAATTTCTACTTAATCCCTAAGCAATCCTGTCAAACAGAAATCTTCACAAGGTAAGCACAGTGGAATCTATTCAGCTGGTGGTTGCTTTCTTCTCTCAGAGAAATCAGCTCTACAGGGCTTCACTCCATGCTGGCAGTCATTCCTTGCAGTGCTTTGTTACACACCCTGCAAGGCCTGTGCTGGAGGGGCTGAACAGTTGTGGGAGAAACAAGCTGCAAAGGCTGCTGAAGGCAGAGTGCAGCTGTGGCTGATTCTCTGCTGTGCTCTGGACCTGTGCTCCTTGGCCAGACATGACCTGCCAGGGCAGCAGCAGGGAACAATCAGCTGCCTGCTTTCAGGGAGTGCACCTTCTTTTTGAGTGCCTCGGCTGCGTCCTGACCCTTTGCTCAGCTGGGCAGTGTCTTACAGGGTTTTAGGAGGCTGAAGTCAGTGTAGCTGATTCCTGGTTTGTTAAATAGGAAACAACAAATCACCCCTCTGTTCCTCCTATCTCTAAAATGGGAATTACAGTGTTAAGAACTTTGGATGAAAAAGTTCTGCTCAGTGATGTTTTTTGTGCTGTTGTAACACACCAGTGAAGGCAGGATTAATGGTCAGGCAATTAAAAGACTTGCAGAATTTTCCTAACTGAGAGTGATAGAAGTAGTTCAGCTGCAGTAACTAAAAATCAACCATTGGTACAGCTGTTAGTACTGTTGCTACAGAATATATAAATTGTATTGCTTCTATGTTGGACTTGGGTTTGCATAGCTGTACGCTCCCTCCCTTAGCCCTCAAATAAAGCACACTTGCTTGTCGCTGTGCCCCTCTTTTTGTCTGAGGGTTAATCTGTTAATACCCTGACTTGTTTCCTGCTTGGGTGGATATTGTAACTGCCACCCATTAGCAGTTTGTAAACACTTTAGATTTGGGTTTTCCGCTACTTTTTACAGCCTCGTGAGGCAAAAAGTATTTCCTCATATTCAGTGTTTTCATTTGGAAAAGCCCAGGTTGTAGTACTATCCCAGTTGTCACTATTTCTAGCTAATTCTTTAGAGAAATTCTTAAGCTGCAGTAAACTGATCCAGTGGGATACAGCTGGCAACAGACAAAAGTTCTGGTGTTTCAGGTGATCTTGTAAAAACTGTCAGAACTGTCATTAACTCATAACTCCCTCTGGAGTGTATTAATGTGTCTTTTAGGGCCTCTGAGATCAGCCTTTCTGTTCTGCCAGGCTGAAACTTTGCTTTTACAGCATGCAGCTCCCGAATGGCATTCTTAGCTGTAGCCGTGTACTTTCCTTTGCTCATGCCAGTAGTATTAGCAGTATAGGAGTGAATTAAGCTTTCCTAAGACTGCAGCAGTTAGGATCTTCAAGTGCTTTTCTCCAAAGCACTTCTTCCTCGTAAGAGAATTGGGAAAAAACCAAAAGAAGCCTAAAGCATAAGAATTCCTATCAAGAACTTAATTGCTGCTGCTGAATGAACCAGCCACACATATCACACAGATCTGCAAAGTAAGAGCATCTTTTTTCCTCCGAACTCTTGGAAAGCATGGGTGTCTAAAACAGGTGCTCCAGGTTTGGACAAGCTTAGGAGACATGTTTCAAATCCTACATTCAGAGCTCAGAGTCAAGTGACATTATGAATAGTTTAAATTAATTAGTGTCTTCAGTATGACTGGATTGTTATATAAAACGTTTTAAATCGAATGAAGCAGAGTATTTCAGTGAGAGGTGCCTGTCCTTACCACTCTGTCCTTCTTGGAAGGTGTAAGGAGTGCTGTGGATAGTGTGTTGCAAGACTTGTTTCCCCAGGATCAAGCAGCCTCGGAGGGGATTACAGCAGCCAGGCTTCTGAGCAGCTGATATGCAGCTACAGATGTGTTATTTCAGGTACCTGCTACAAGAATATATTGGGGAAAATGCATTGGGGATGGTGTAGTTACGTGCTGCTGGAGGACTTACTGTCAGTGCAAGCTGCGTGTGAATGAAACCTCTGGCCAGCTGCGATTTGTGCTGATGTCTGCCAGGCTGTAGAAATTGCACAGCTCCTGTGTATGGCTCACACCCAGCGGCCTCGGGGCTGCAACTGGGGCAGCCTCTGTTTCAGCTGCTAGCTGCTGCACTCGTGGGAATAAGCGAAATCCTAGTATGAGCGTTCCTTCCTCTCCTTTCCAGGCTGGTGCTGTCTTTACACTTCTTCATCATTTTTAGTCAAAGCTGGAGAATTCTTTGCTTCTTCCCGCCAGTTGTACACCGCAGCTCTTGCCCCGCTCCCTGCCTGTGGAGAATTCCCGTGGCTGTTACAGGTGCACTGCTTTGGCTGCTCAAAGAGCTCATTGAGCACAGGAGCTCTCTCTTCCCATCACCACTGTGCTCAGGATGTCTTGAATCTGCTGGTTTGTGGCCAACAGACTGTCAGCTTCCTGGTAGTGAGGAGTATTGATTTCCATACCCAGTAAATATCTTGTAGGCAATTTTCCTTTTTAATCATTGTTCAATGAGCACAGCTGGACGCAAATAAATTGACATAATAGTTAGGGCCTCCTAACAGCTCCACTCCCATCTCCTGGGGCCTTTCTTAGCCTCTAGGATTTTTATAAAGATTTATTTCCCCTAAAAATAATTACATTATAATCTAATTACTGTGTTACAATTCTTCTCATAATTAACCATGCTGTGTTTCAGACTTAAAGAAATTAAATAGAATACACCTATCTTAGCACTAGGACAATAGAATGCTATATTAATCTTAGGATCTTATCTTTTATTTCTTATTATTTCGGGTTTTGGGTCATTTTTTGGGGTTTTTTTTTTGTCTTGTTGATACATTCAGTAAAAATCTTCTGTGCCACTGCCAAATAAAAATAATATTTACCCGATTTCTACTGTATATCAGTAAAAACATAAGTGGCATGAATAACATGGAGGCACAGAAACATTGGTTTATGCTATTTTAAATGGGAATGTGTTACATAGAATCTGTTAGTGTGAAACAAATATTGATAGGCCTGAAGCGTGGAGTGGAAAAAATGCATACTGCAAATTCTTGGGTTAGTTTGTAGACTAGGTACTTCCTTTTATCTCTTTCCTCTGCTAATACAGGAATTCTTGAATTATAGTTTTTAAAAAATTCTGTTCTTATTTCATACAGATAGAGAACTGTTACTTCCTGGAAGAAATGCATGAAAATCTTCTTGGAACAAATGTAATTTTATTTATTGTTTTCAGTATCTTCTGAAGAGCCTTGGAAAACAAATTCCCTGATAACAGTTCCTGAGCATTTCCGTTTCTTTCTGCAGCTTTGTGTTTGTGAGTGGGTTGGGCCCACCAATGGACTTTGATAAGCAGAGCTTCAGGCAAGCAAATTCCATAAGGTGTGTGAAATATTGACTGGGACACATCTGCTTTTAATTCTCAGAAAGCGTATTTTCTAAAATTTAATAGCACTTTGAGGAGCAAGGAGTGTGATGAAAATAAATAATCTGAATGCCAAGGATACTTTTACAAATAGCAATAGAGAGAGATTCCACTGTGCCGGCTCTCAGAATGTAGGGTTTTTTTTTTTTTCTAATTTTATTCTCACATGTAGAGAGTGTTTCAAGGAAAAGTCAGAGGGGAATGTATCTCTTTTTTTATGCCGGATGAAGATTCTTTTTGAAAGAGAAGTAAACTAAGTTAATTTTTATATCCTGTATTCAGTATTTAAAGTCATTTAATGTTTTTTATATAAACTAGACATTTTGGGGGTTTTCTCCTATTATTTTCATAATAGAAAATCTGTTACTGCTTGTAGAGAACTCACCCTTTTTGGCATAAATCGAGGGCATCTCTGTGGATGGATTTCATTTTAGTAAAAGTGCGCAAGATAAAATTAGGATCCCAGTTAAAGTGACATATAAACCCACTCTTTCTGAAGTATTTCAGGTTCTTCAGCCCGAATATTTTAAACAGAAAATACCTGACAAGTCTTTATGGTGAAAAAATAAATGTCCAGAGTTAGTTTTGCCATTAGTTACCAGGTGTTTAAATCCTCCCCTTTAGTCAGGAAAAGTCCTTTGATAAATGCCGTTTTCCACATATATAGATGCTGCTGGGGAGATGAGTGGAGCCGTCTGTCTGCAGGTATCTGTTTCCTGCTGAGAGTGTGCCCTGGGCACAGACAGGGCAGTGCACAGGTCACTCTGCCTGGGCCCCTCAGGCTGCTAAAAGCAAATCACATCACCTCTCTGTCTCTCTGCTCACCTGTTTCGCCTAATCAATCTCATCTGTCACCTTCATCACCTCCTTGTTCTTTAAAGATGGATCTCTCTTTACTGCTTTTTAAACATTTCTTTATTCATTTGAAGACCAGCTTTTTTCCTAAGTTCTTTTGGCTAAGGATTTGTCAGACGCCTTTGAGTATACAAATACAGTCTGGATTTCTGTTGTCAGCGTACCTGTTGATGCCTCTAGAAAATATTTTGTTAGATAATGAGGCAAAACTTCCTTCACAAAATCTGTTTCTGTCAATGGCAATAAAAATATTTGTCTGTAAAGCCACTCTTTCTGTTCTTTAAAACAGCTTCCACCAATTTGCTTGGTTTTCTGGTCCATGTTTGCCCAGAACTCATTTGGTATCAGAGCAAATTTTAGCCAGAAGTTAAATAGAGTTGTTGGTAGTTAAATCTTGGGTTTCTTTCTACTGTAGACAGTTATCATATGGTGCTGGTGTCGTGTTGCTGTTCATTTGCTCATCAGAGAATTCTTCCTGAATGTCTTCTGCCACTAAGTTTGATTTGAGATAGGCTCTCTTCTGTACTGCTGTAGAGAGAGGACATTGGAAAGACTCCTATTCTGCAATCTCCTCCAACAAAAATGCACACAGGATTTTATTTTTTTTTTCATCTATGGCTTTATTGTCACTAAGCACTACTTCTATATCTTCATCTTTTTTTTGACCCTAGAGATTCTCTGCGGAATTCTTTTATCCGTCTTCTTTATGCCTTTTAAAAATCGTTCCTCAAATGTTTTTTATTTTTGTATGTCATATATTGCATCTTCCAGAGCTTATGGTCACCTCTGGTTTCTTCATCTGGACATGGAACCTCATACTTCGCTGTTCAGCAACATCATGTTCTTCAGGTTTTTCTTAAGTTTCTAGTAGGTGAGATTTATTTGTGAACAAAATTATCTCTGAACACTCTTCATGCTGTCTTTAAGAATTTTAATCTTTGTTTAAATTTTAATCTTTGTTTAAAAAACAGAAAGAAAAAAAGGAAAGCCTGGTCTAGACAGTGCTTCCAACAAAGCCAAGAGTTGTTTCATCTCGGAATTTTCTGGCTATCCATGAGGTACTGACTCCAGACATGTCCCAGTATGTTTTCCCCTCTCCACTGGCTTGAGTGAAGCTCTCCCATGATTGTGTTGTTGCATAGTTGAAATGACAGTAATAGTAATAGTATTTTTCTTCTTCTTGCCCAGAATAATGGTTTCATGGGATCACAGTTTATTAAACTGACTAGAGAGCTTGGTCAATTAGTTTTAAACTACTCTTTAACATTTAATTCTCCTTACTGCTTGGTACAGCTTACTCCATCTTTGATATATTTGATTTTCATGTTCTGGGGCCTCTAATTGTTTTCTTTCCAGTAGGCATCCTGTGTGTTTATTATGCCTGTATTTGATTTAGTCAGTACAAAGTGTGCAGGGCAGCAAGTCAGGCAGGCAGGTTCCATATCTTACTGCTTAGATGGCTGCAAAAAAAATATGTAAGTTATTTTTAATCTCTGTAGGGCTGTTTCTTTTATGTAGAACCGTTGCTTTTCTTTGCTGTTTCTTTTTTGATTATTTCTATCTTCTACCCTATCCTTTATATAAATTCTTTTGACTTCCCAAGTGAGTTTTTCTGCACCCATCAGCATTCTTGCACTTCTGTTTCAGCAACTTTACCCAGAGCTGGCTGTGTTCCTGGGAGGTGAATTACCCAGCACTGTAGGCTGCCACTTGTAGCTAAGGTGCATGACCCGAGAGTGTAGTTCCCTCTTGTGAGGAGGATTTCTCATGAGCACCATTTCCAGCTGGGGGCAGGACCCTCCTTCTACCTAAGAGGGGCTGCTGGCCAGGAGGTGTCAGCAGCTGGGCAGGGTCTTCATTGTGGTGACAGTCCCAGCCCCAGCTGTGACAGCTGCTGGTGGTGCATCTGTTGAGCAGCACAGCATGTTCCTCACACCTTTGGAATTTGTAGTTTCCCAGCCGGATGGGCTGCCTTTCTCAATTCATCCTGTCAGTGCTGGCTAATGGGCTGCTGCTTGTTTCCTTATTGGAGCTCAGATTGACCATGACAGCAAACCTTTTCCTCCCTGTTTCTAGCAGGTGCTTTGCAGGCTGAAAGCACTATCTGCTAGTTTGACTTTCCACGAAGCACCACTCATTCTTATGGCAGAATCGGGGCTGAAGAATCCCAGGCAGACCTCTTCGTACACACACTGATGTGTTTGATAGGTTCTTGACATTCATAGTGTCTCCAGTAATTTGCCTTTTACACAGAAGGGCACCTCAGCAAGTGGCTCTCCTATGTCTTCCCTTAAGTATGTTGTAGTGTTAAACAGCTTCCTCGTGAAACCCTTCGGATTGCATCAGCCTAGTGATTCTGGCTATAGCTACCTGATGTGACAGAGCAGCACTTGAGTGTGTTGGATAGTGCTTATTGCCTGCCTTTGGTATATTCCTATTGAGGGTCACTCTACTGGAAGTAAAACAAGCATGGATGAGGGATTCATTCCAGAGTCCCAAAGTCACTGTCCACAGCAGGAGGTTTGCACTATCAGACAAAAAGCAACAACTTTCTATTTTCAGAAGAACTAACTTTGGCCTTGATGAGAAATAATAAAATCCTGCAGAACACAGTTCATTAAAATACAGTTCAGTCTGGGATCACTGGTGAGGTTTGCCACCTGTGTGTCCTCCTGCTTGCCTAAGTGGATTGTAGGTCACAGAAATATGTCAGGAAACAGCTTACAGGGTTAACCTATTTTTATATGCAAGGTTGATCATCTGCCTGTCGTAATCAGTCACTGTCCTATTAAAAAATCATTTCTGACACTCAGTCAACCAAAAATATCCTGAGAACAGCCTGGTGCTTAGTTCAGCAGGAGTTTGTGAATGGAAAGAAACCAGTTTGATTCACACAAATACCATTTGGTGGTAAAGCCTAACTTTTGTTGCTGGCTGGAACACATACAGACCTTCTCATGTTTTTCACTTTAATTTGGCATTAATGAGCTTTTACAAACACGGCCTCTGTGTTTACACAGTTGTCTTTTGCTTATTTCTACTAGTCTGTCCCAGACCACATTGGAGTTTTGTGTTTGGTTTTTTTGGGAATTTTTTTTTGTTAAACATGAAGCAGTTGCCCAGGGCGCATACAGTCACCTACAGCTGTATATGTGTTTCTAAATTAATCCCTGCTTGATGAATGCCTGGAAGTTATCCCTCTGTTCCCCTCAGGTATTTCAAGTCTAACAGTTCAGTTGGATAAACAGATCAGTCTGATTTCCCTCTTCTGTTCTTTTGAATTTAATTTTTTTTATGCATTCTTTAGGCATTTCAGTAAAATATTTGCTCTCACAGACATCATAATATGACACTGAATTATGAATGTAAAATTTTTGTCTTATGAGAAATACTGAAAAGTATCGACCAATGCATACCAAATCGGCTTAACCGAGACCCCATAACATGTCCTGTGAGTATCTCTTGGGGTTCAGCTTTGGTTTTCACTGCAGTAATTGCTCATTTGGAAATGGCAGTACTTGATCTGTTTTAAATGAGTGTTAAAAAGAGTTGCAGCTTTCAACATTGCAAAAACAGCTTTGAAATTTGGTTGGATTTTTCATTGTCTGATAATCACAAACCTTCAAACCTTCTTGAGTCAGTTTTCAGGTATTATTTTTGCATGCTAGTGTTGTTGTACATTGCAAATAAGCAGACTTCGAAGATAGTTACAAACAATGTTTAAAAAGTCACCAAAAAAAGTGCTCAACAAACTTGGAATAGGTTTGTTTTCTCCTTGTTTGTTCTTCTCCTGTTGTTCATAACCTTTCAGGCAACATTCCTTGCATGAGAGCTTGAGCACAACACAAATCCCCTATGAAAAAAACCTAAATGCTCAGGTCTTAAGATTTATTCTAGTGCTGCTTAATTCCATGTATTAATTTACTGTGGCTGCAGTTGCAAGGAGTTCCCCATCCAGTCAGCAGCATCTTGGGGGAAATGCTGCTGTTGTCACGCAGGAGGGCAGCTGTCCTCCTGTGCTGCATGGCTGCAGCAGCATCTCTGCCCCCTGTGTGGGAGTGAGGCAGAGCTGCTCAAGGCACAGGGAGCTCTGCTGCCCAAACTCTCCAGGCACAGTGGGCAGCTTGACGTGTGGCTGTTAGCTGGGATTGCAGTTTGGAGGATGCTGCTGGTGATCAGAGATAAATGCTGCCTAAAATGTGTTAGAAAGCTTGAACCAAGCGTTCTGTCTCTTACAGTGAAATGTTTGTAACCCACATGTTTAACGAGAATAATTCCTGCACACTAAAAGTCAAATCCAGCAATATGAATAAATCCAGCAGACACTTAAAACAATGAAGTCCAGCTAGATGAGGAGACAGGCAGGGTTCATGCTTTATTTACCTTAATAGATTTGTGAAGCTCAGTCCTGTGCAGCTGTTGGAAAATTTATGGAATTCATTGCTAAAGCAAACCACTTGGATGATAGACATGGCTGTGATTTCAGTTGTGTCAGTGCCAGGCAAGCCTTTGGTTTTGTACTGCAAACACTCTTTAATAACAGGTCTTGTATTTTGCCTTTTGGCTTCTGAAAGCAAATTAGTCCCTTCTTGATGTGCAGCTGATTGTGATGCAGCCTCGTGGTTTAGCTTTCGGTTCATAGTGGTCCCTGGCTGTCCATGTCTTTGCTGCCTGCCTGGCAGTGGCACAGCACAGCTGAAGGAGATGCTCTGAGTGCAGCACAGTGTCACCAACTGCACCTCTGCTGCCGTGCCCAGCACGAGAACGCTGTCAGTGTGATTGCCTCTTGTACACAGATGGCCTTTTAAAATGTACTTAAACTCCTGATAGATTTCCAAATATTTCCAATTGGCAGCCTCCTTACAAATACCCATTTCAGGGAACGGGAGCCAACATTTCCATAATCGTGTTTGGTCGTTCACATAGCCATAATGTTAGAATATAATGAGGAAAACTGGCTGTGCTAAGGCATGAGCGTTAATTGGAAGCAAATGCCCAAAAAGATGTTTTTGTAATGAATGCATTGATATTTAAGTAGTTTCCCATCACTTTAATATCAAAAATGTGCTGGGATCTGCCAACTCACTTGGTAATCTTGGCGAATACCTGGGAAGTTGCACAGTCAGTGGCTTTAAGCAGCACTGTTACTCAGCACACTTCTCAGGATCTGTACATTTTAGCAGCAATTGCTTGCTGCCTTTTACAACCTTGGCAGCAATTGTCAAAGTGACTGTAGTTTTTGTCCAGGGAAAGTGCTGTCCTGTAATTCCAAGGGACACTTGAGGACACCACTTAGAACAGCAGAATAAGGACCTGCAGGATTTTACTGGGCCCTGACTGTGGCTCCACTTTGAGCCCAGCTCAGTAAAATCTGCCTGTGCCGTGGGGATTGCCATGCAGAGTGGGATGTGTGTTCAGTGTTTGCAGCATTTACACAATTGAAGCCGAAGGTGGAATTTACTGCATGGGAATTTGACTGGTTTGTTTGCAGTGCCCTGGATGCACATTGTGCCATTGCACAGCAGTGTCTGAAGCAGAAAGTAAAGCAAAGCAGGGCTATAAGAGCCACTTCCATCTGGGCACTGCAGTTCCAAGTGGCTCAGAATGAAACACTGGCTGCTTCCAAAGCAGAGCTACTGAGAAACCGTTCAAGATCCTGTAAGTAATGCCATTCATATCTTGTGGCAAATCATGTGCAATTCCATCTATCAGTGTTTCCTTTCCATTTTACTGTTGGCATGACAAAGCAGGCAAGTGTTGGCAGAGTCAGTGCTCCAGCTCTTATCTGTGTATAGGAACTGGTTCACATTGGCCATGGAGTTGTGTTAGATAGTATTTCCATCTTGTGTTACTGTCCACTCATGATTCATTTGGCAGACTGCCAGATTTTACATACTTTGCTCCTGCTGGTTTTTTGCTTTTTCTGAAGGCTGTGCACATTTTGTCTCCCTTGCTTTTTAAGTGGAAAATACTTTGCTTTTCCAGAGTGTGAGGATATTTCTTTCTCACATTTTTCTGTTTTACTGTGTAATTTTCCCCTTTTTTGTGAAAAAAGGTCCTGCTTCAACAGTTCCCAGAAGCTGTGGCTGCCAATTAATTTCTGTAATGTCTTTCCTGTTGTGGGAGGTTTTAAAGGGTATTTGTTGTAAGGGAGGGCAAAAAAAATGAAGGGAAACTGATCTTGCTTGGGGGAGGGTTTTGCTGTGAGCATTCAAGACAGTAAATGATCTTCTGTTCTAGAATCCCATCAGGTGTTAATTGACATTATATGTAGATATATGTCACAGTAAGGAAGCCTAATCAAGTTCCTCTTTGAAAAAAGTTTGCACCCCCTGACATTATTAAAGTGCACTACAGGTTTCTTTAAAAGAAAAACAGCTGCATTTTCTCTAAGGTGACCAGGTAAGTAGCTACATTCTTTTTCTGGCTGCCTTGAGTAGATGTATCGTATTACAGTGCTGTAATTGAAGAAAATTAGGTATAGTACTTTTTAATTCTTTAAAGTATGCCCACAGTCAGTGTTTTCAACCTGTAGCTTAAACATGTCTAATGTGCAATTAGCTAAGAGAAAATCTGGTGTCTAAATGCACAAATGGTTAGCAAATGCCTTAAGGTATGGAACTGGATTTGGATTTCCACAAAGTTGAAATGAGGTCTCTCGTTGAGTGCTTTTATAACAACAGAAAAGTCAAAGGATACAGAGAAAACATGATTTGAAGTCTGATCAAAGATATAAAATAACAAAAAAGAAGGAATAAATAGTAGTTTTCACTGAGGCAGGAGATCGCTAGCATGTCCCAGGGAAATCTCATTGCCTACTCATAAATAGTCTTTGGCAGGTGTATCAGGAATGAGGAGGTATTTGCTTAATTTATGACATTATTTGTGCTAATAAAAATTAAAGTGGCTGAGAAGAGGTATATTCGGATTTCAAAATAAGGAGTGATTAAGGGATTAAATGATAAATGAAGCTCAATGTTGGTAATGGGAATTACTGTACATTGGAGAAGCCAGTCCTGATCTGTTCATGTAACACAAAGGGCACTGAAGTGGTGGCTATTACTTCCAGGTAATTTTGGATAACTGTGTGACTGTGTCACTCTGGTGCTCAGTGTGTACATCTCAGATAGAGTTCTGCCACCTCTCCCCTCTCGGAAAGATAGATGAGGAGCCCAGCAAGGCTTACTGCACTTTTGAAGCTGTTCCGTACAAGGAGTGACAAAGTAGACAAATCTTCATCTTGGAGGAGAGAAAACTGAAGTGGTGTGAAATAGAGAGCCTGTAAAATAGTAAGTAGAAAATAGACAGTGAGTAGGGAAGGATCAGTAAAAGTTTTTCATAGTGGGGATAATACTGGGAAGTTTTAAAACAAGAAAGAAAGAGTCTTTTTTCCCCAGACCTATTATTAAATTGTGTGACTTGCTGCTCAGAAATGTTGTGGACACCAAAAATATAACTGGATTAAATACAGTATCGTTAAATGCAGGTTCATGAAAGGAAATCCTGTAAGAGGCTATAAAATATGAAGATACTACATCTGGCTCAGGTAGTTTGAAGTGTTTGCTAGAGGAAAGATGAAATAGGCTTGCAGTGGTTTTAAATGCTTCTCCTAAACCATCATTGTCAGAGATTGTGTGCTGTGCTGCAGGACCTTTGGGCTGACCAAGACAGCAGTTATGTCATCAGCAAAACATCAATAGGTGACAGCAGTGGCTGAAGAAACCCAAATTCTCCTACTGTATACAGATTAAAATCAGAATTGTATGTGTGCTGTAGCCTTTTCCATAATTGGAGTGTTGGCTGACAAGAGCAGCAGTGCTGTTCTGAACTGCCTGACTCGTTTGGGCCATATTTGTGTTTATCATTTGGAGGTATAAGGTTATTGCACTGCCTCTCTCTAAAGCGCAGTGGCCTGTGAACCTGGTTACAGTTTAGGTTCCCCTGGAGACCTGGGCTTGGAAGGCTCTCTGTACAGAGCAATGTACTCCCTCCTGCCCTGCATCTGGTGAACTGTGGAAAGCTGCATGACCTGTACTTGGCAGCTTGCACGTTATGGCTAAACAGCTCCTGCCCTCACTCCAGCTCCTTCACCTCTGTCAGGAGCTGTGCTGCTCTAGCAGAGATCTTTCTGCCTGGAATGGAAAGGAAGAGATTATCCTTCTCCATGGAGCATGTTTCAGTTCTGTGGCAATGCTGCAGTGAGCTTGCTGCCATTGGCTGTGTTCTTGTCTTTCACAGACATGCCAGCAGATTGCAGTGCTCTGACTCTCAGGACAGAGCTGTTGATTTCCCTGGGAGCAGTGAGCTATGCAGAGGGATGTGTTTCCATGGCCCCTGCTAGGGAGCAGATGGGCTGCTGCTTCTCGTACTAATTGGACTACTTCAGTCAACTGTGGCTTCATTCCCAAATATTAATCTGTCAGCTTTGAGGCTGGAGCTCACAAAGAGATGCTTTACCGTGACCAGGTGGTGTAGGCAAGTGCAGCTATTGAGGTGTTGAGTGCGTTTTTTGTTTGTACAGATCTTCCTGTTTGGACATTCAATAGCCTCAAAGAGTCCAGCTGGAGTCCAAAACCCCAACTCATCCTAATCATCTTGCAGGTGTCCTACACAGATGGAGATGTCATGCAAGTGCTATTGAAGCACCCCTCCCTGTTTAAATGCCATCATTTCTGTCTTCCCAATGTTGTGCTACTGGAGCTGGGCTCCTGCCAGCCCAGCCAACTAGAGGAGTCTTGGAAAAGCCAGGAGAAAATGCTCTGTAATGAGCAGAGAACAGAGACCTGTGTCTCGAGCAAATGTTTCCTGTTTGTCTGGAAGTCTGCTATCCACTATCATCTCCCTCCCACCCAAAGAGGAAACAAATATTCCAGTTTTGTAGCAGAATTTCTAAAGGACAAATGATTAATCTGTTGGCCATGTATTGCTGCTTATCAGACCGTGAACTATTAGAAGCTGATCTATTTTGGAAGGACTGTGAAGAATTCTGTTACGCTGGGTACAAAAATACCTTCACTCAAATAAAATAAGAGCTTAAGTTGTTAGACAAGGGGTCGCTCCTTGGTAGTGCCTTCTGTATACAATGCAATGCTATTTTTTCCCCCATGCCAGCAGTCTCTCAAACTTCAGAAATAATCTGAAGTAGTTTGGGACTTTTTCCAAATCTACTTTTAGCACAAAAAATACCATCCAACCTGTTGAAACTATTTGTTAAAGGTCAAGTATTTCTTCTTCAGGAGATTGCAGAAGACAAAGCCTCTGACATGGAATTAAAGGGTAATATCAGAGTCAGATGTGGATGATGTTTACCTGTGCTTCCTAAGGACAGAGGAGCTAGCTGGCATGAGAGTATCCTCAAAGGCAGAGGATTGAAATCTGTCATTTGTATAAGTCTGAAAGATGTCCTTAGTCCTTGTCTGCCACATCCCAGCTGCCCTGGGCACTGTGTATTTACTTTGCTAATATGGCTTTTACACAGACACTGAAATCTTCATGAAAAAAGAAAATGATGCACTTGTGTGTTAATGGAGGCACAGGAGAGAGGGCAAGTTCCCTGTTTGTACAGAAGTGCTCATGCAGTGTCGGGCTGCACTAGCAGGACGGGTCTGATACCTACTCAGGGATAAAATTGTACTAAGAGAGCATCACACAAGTGCAAAATGGAGGCACGGAGATGCTGGGGCTTGAGCTGGAGCCACCTTCAGCACGTGAACTGCTCAGCTGTTAACGTTTCTGAGGGTGCTGCATTTATATGTACACCTTCATCTTCTTGCCTTCTGGAGAGAGACTCTTTGGCAACCTATTTACTCTTTACAGGACAGGGAAAAAGCTCTAGGAACTGTTCTGCTATGCATGTTAAGTTGTAGTTATACTGAATTCCAGTAGAGAAGTGCAATCATCAGCCTGTCCTTAAAATTCTGGTTCTACCTTGTATTGAGCATGGCTGTTATAACATCTTTTCTTCCTGCTCTCACGCACAGCAGGGGCTTTTTACAGTCCATTTCACTGCATCATCCTGGAGAAAGCTGACCTCCTGACCTTGTTTCAACTGTGCTCTTCTGTAATACTCTATTCATTTTGCTGGTAGATGAAATGAGCAGCAAGCTACACACATGGCCCACATCCTTTAGGGAAGAATTGTGCCGTATCTGTGCACAGTCCTGGCAACTTCAGCTGAGAAATGCACAGTGACAGGACCACTTCAGCAATGTTTATTTTATACAGTCCCAAAAGGTATTGCAGCCATAAGAGTCTGCTGAGGAATCCACATCGGATGGGCCATGCTGTGACTTGGGACAGCCTTCTGCCTGATGGCAGAGGAAGCTGTGCAAACACAACACTACCAGCATTGCTGGAACAGCTGCACTAGATCACTTGAAAAGAGATGTATTTTTGTCACTCATCAGTCATTAAATTCCTCTGATATAGATGTGCGCTCACTTCTAATTACAAATAGATGGAGGGAATGTTTCAGAGAAGTGGGCTAATGGACTTGGAGTTTGCAGGAATACAACGATCTTGTCCTGAAAGTTTTTTTTGTGTCACGAGAGGAAAGGTGGGTACTCCAGGGAACAGTCGGATTTTGGTTCACACATGCAGGTCGTGATGAACACAAACACGGATGCTGCCTTGTGGTTACAACAGGATCTGATTTTTCTATGTTTGATTCTCTGAATGTGTTTAGAAAGATTTTTATTTTTCCCCCGACTTGGGAAGAAGTAAATTTGCTACCCTGCTTTGCTTTTTTCCTTTTCCCCTTATTACTGTTTTGTAATCTTCACTGGTATATGATTTGGTTTCCTGCCCAGACAGAAAAATTAGAGTTTCTGTCTAGACAGGAGATCTTTACTCTCTCAGAAGACAGTTATTTAAAGCAGAGTGTTAGAACAACATTTATCAATGTTATTTGCACCACACACCAAGTCTAGGTAGAGTCAAAACTCTGTTGTTCCTTACCCATGACTTGGGACCAGAGTAAAATATGGTTCCTCCCTATAAGTGCTCACGGTCTGATTTAAACATTGTTCTGAAGAACGCTGTAAAAGGCATCTTTCTCTGTACAGCCTTAGGCTGCTGCCACTGTGCGTAGACTTGTCTGCAAAGGCTCCTGATTTAAATTCTCCCTGGTGTATGTGAGCTGATAACTGCTGCTTGAGTGCATGGAAAACCTCACTGGGACAGGGAATGCTGTTCTGACTGAGCACTCTCTCCTGGTTAACTCCTGCAGTACTTAGAGCATAGCCATTGCAAGGTTAGGTTTGAGTCTGGTTTGTAGGAGAGGCCTATCCTTTTGGAACACCCACTGTATGTGGATTATTTTGTTTCAAGGAAGCCAGGTGAGATGGATGGATAGAGCCATGGATGATTCTCTCAGTTGTATTTTTAGTGTTGAATTTTTTGTTCACTTGAAAACCAAAGAAACTGCTCTTAATTACTGTTTCTTTAATGAGCAGAGTGGTTTAGATGTGCAGTGTATCAAAGCAGCTGTTGGGAAAGCTCTGATGTGTAATGGCATGAGAAGGCAGGATGGCAAACAAAGCTGTTAGCTTTCAATAGCATGAAAATTATTGGAGAGATAAGGGGAAAGGAGTTGAGAATGGTGTTGGGAAACTGTGATTGTCAGTATAATTGTTAAGAATAGAAAGCTTTATTTTCAGAGGAAAAATGCTGAGAAGCTAACTGAACATCTAAAGAATTTTCTTCAGGAAACAACAGGTACTATCAGAAGGAAAGAGTTGCAGTTTAGTTAATGGGGAAAAACCAGTTTTATTGGCATGTAATGAAAAACTTCATAGTCAGCTACATGGTGGGTTGATTTGCATCCTGTGCACCTTACTGGAGTCACTGGGGTTTCAGTGGATGTAATTTAGACCAAATGCTGGATCCTGATGTTACTGAGACAAGTTAGTTTTGTTTGGGATTTGAAGGCTTTTACTGTCCTTTGATGAGAACAGCAATTGCAAAGGGAGTGATAGGCTTGAGCAGGACTGGAGGTGATTTGAAGGTGCAGAGGAATGTTAATAGGATAGAAATACTGTAGTACCAAAGCTCAGTGGTGAGAACCTGTTGCAGTGGCTGGCTGAAAGCAAATGAGGCATTCCTCAAACTAGAGGCAGAAATATTAGAGATGGTTGCAGTTTGGTGATGGTTATTTAGAGGGTTCAAGTATCTACTGATAAACTGGAGGTGATTTTAGCTTTTTTTTTTTTGTATAGGTGTGTGCTGAAGGCAGGCCCAAAGGTTAACACGTTTAGGCCAAATCATCACCTGCTGTAGATGTAATTGAGATCAGCAGAATGTCACAGATTCCAAGGAAATTGTGCAGATTTACGCCAGTGCAGGTTTGGGACTCAGCCTATTCTCTATATATTTTTGTCAAATAAATAGTAAGTAGTTAGACAACAGACTTGAAAGATAAGTCAGGAGGACACACTGGAATATTAATGCCCTTGTAAGAATGATTTATATTTTGCCTCCCTGAGAGATTTGGGAGGAAAATGCAGCAAATGAAAAAAGTGAAGTTATTACTGTATTATTAAAAAACCAGCAAGCACTGCAAAACCTGGAGCTGGCTTCATACTAAAAATCAGAGATGTTGTGGAGCTTGATCTGAAGCTCTGAAAACTATTATGCAAACACAAGTGTAAATCTTAGGGCCAGTATTGAATGACAGTTTAGTCAATAACAGGTGAAAAATCAAAATGAAATTGCTGTGAACATCTCACTGAGGCAAAATAATAATATACATTTATCTAGCACTTAACATTCTAAATTGGATGGCCATTAAATCGTGCAGGAAGTTGCATTGATCTTAGATGCCTGGAAAGAAAGGTTGTGCCATATTTCTAGAGCCTCTGTAGCTATGAACAAATTTGTTAGACTGGAGGTCTGGGACTAAGGAATGATAGGTAATTTCAAAAAAAATAAGAGGGAATGAGTGCTTTCTATCTAGGTTTAATAAAAAATACCACATACTTAGAAGTTAAGTTGAGCAGCCCTTGGAAAACAAAGTAATTGGTGTTTGAGGCTGCAGTGGAGTTGACTGGAATTTTCTAAGAGAATAAACTGATCGTCTTTCTGAAGAAAAATGAACCGTGCTATTGCAAACTGTTTTAAAAACGTTTAAGGAGCTCCACTGGTGAAGAGCATCCATCATGCTAAGAGAACCAGCATGTGCTTGCCTAGCAGCCCCTTCCTGCCAGGGCCCCCTGCCAGCCCAGGGACAGAGCAAAACTTGGCCTGCTCCTCAGTGTTGTTGGAACAGCAGCTGGAAGCTGCTCAGAAAGGCTGCTGTGTGCAGCCCATATTGTGCCTTGTGAACTCAAGTACAGACTTGGTTGGGAAGGGAGAGAACAGACATCTGAACAAAACGTTGATAATCTGTCCAAGTCAGTAGAGATGTGACTGATCTCCCCGGGGCTAATTCTGTGTATAAAGTTAAATGTAGGCCTAGAGAGTTTCTTGGATACAGTCAGGAAGTTCATTCACTCTCAAGCTGGAGAAATAAAACAGGGTAAAATCACAGTAATTGACATCTCTTGGGTCTGGGTGAATTTCTGACGTTGCCAGTTGACTTCACTACAGGAGCAGGGCCTAAGGCTGGCCCAGGCTCTCAGCAAAAGGACTGTGTTCAGAGGGCTGGGCTCTGTGGGGAATCTGTACATTTGCAGTCCCAGACATTTATTTTTGTAGTGGCCATATGTGAGGGCTTTTCATAATTGCCATCTGTGGAATCAAAGGCAGTCCAGGCTAAAATGTGCCCAATTGCAAATATTAGAAAATATGGCTATTATAAAAAGTCCAAAGAATTTATGCAAATGTTCCATTTACTCTGGAAGGGCCAGATTCTAATATCACGCATGATGCACAGTAACAGATTTTTCCTAGGTATGCTGGGATGCCCACACTGCGCCTGAGATTAGAATCTGTCCCAAAAATGGATTATTGGGATATGAAAGAACCAATGATGAGGAAAATCAGATTTTATTGAGGTTTTTTTTCTTCACCCTTACTCTGTGAGAATTGGCTTTCAGCATAGTTCTTGGTCTTTGTAGTTCATTAGGAAAATTGGCAATAAAAATAATGACAAAATGTGATAACTAATTTTCTTCCTTAAGAAATTCACATCACAAAATTAGGACAGAGAAGTGATCTCTTTACGCCCAGTTGCTCAGAGCAACTGGCAAATTTTGACTACAGGAAGCATTACCTGAAGCAAACAACAGTGACTCCATTCCCAGGGGATTCCCCTGAGGTGCTGTTAGCAGGCACTGGTGGCAGTATAGTTCTGGTGGTGTGCAGGTTAATTTACTTCGCAAATCCTATTATCAGCATATCTTCATTTATTTAAATCGCAAAGTTAGTATCTTTCTTTTCCCCCCACGTCCAGATAGTGTGTTTTGTTCTTGTCTCTTTGGGGAGGAGGTAAATGAGATTTGGATACAAGCCATAATTATTCTGGGAAGATCACCCTGCGGCATTGATTTATATGCAAAATCTTGCCCTGCAGCAGCTTGACAGCTGCACAAGGCTAGGAAGGCAACAGCTCCAGAGATTCTCTTCCTTCTGAAATAGTATCTTGATGGTCCTTGTTTCATCTTCAATTCTCAGTGACCCAGGGTTAGGAAGAGAAGTTGGTGTGGCTATTCCATTCTCATCTCCAGAGAAACCCAGCACTGACCAGGTAAGAAGCTCCCTTTGGGACAGGGAATATTAAATTTTCTAAGATGAGGGGTGCAGCAAAGCCAGCTCCGGCCAGAGCTGAAGCAGCCCTGGCAACACTGCACAGTCAGAAAGCCCCTGGTGACTTTAGACTTCTTCAGTATTGAATAGCAGCTGCAGCAGGTTTCCATGGTTTTGGATTAAGGGAGCTTTCTTGGAATGCTGTTCAGAGTGCAGAGGGGTGTCTGATGTTCTGAAGTGCAGTGTTCTTAATCATCCCAGTGGAAATCACAATGTCAGTGGTTCAGAAAATTAGGCCCCTGCTCTAAACAGCCAGGTATGAAGAGAGGGACCAAACCCTCCAGGATGTTTTGTGGCATCATTATTCTACAGCAGTTTTACTATATCCAAGATGAGCAATTTTTCCTCCAATACACAGGATTCTTTGTTGCAAAGCAAGGGCTGCCTGTGCAGCCCAATGGTAATAAGAGAGCCAGGGTTTTTAGCAAAGGCTAAAACCAGAACTGGTCTCTGCAAATGTTTTTCTAATCTACAGTGTCTCAGTTGTCCCTGAGAGCAATACCCTTGTGTTAGTGATGCTTCTCAGACCAACTGAGAGGTAATAGAAATCATTGTAACTTACAAGTGAAGCAATCAAATTTCAATGACAAAATGGTTTTGTGTTTAGGAAAATGTGAAAAATATGCCAGTGTGAAGGGACAGAGAACTTTTGCAGGAAATATTCATTAAGACTGACTGTGAATATTCAGTATACACCTGAAAGTCCACAGTTATTATATTTTTAATAAATATTTGTTTTTCAAATGTTGTTTTAACTAGCTATCTACAGATATTCTCAAAACATCATTCATCATCTATCTAAATGCTAGCCAGATGCTGTGAACAAGCTGCTTTTTAAGGCATATATATTAAAGTATTCCTTTTCACAGAAAGTTTTGAGTATAAAAATTATATATGTGCTCATTTTTGCTTAACAGCATAAATTTCAAAATACCTTTTTCTTTAAAACTCTAGTAGTTTGTATCAGAAATATCTGGGAAGTTAGCTGAATAATTATCTGCAGCTGTAAAATTTTGAGGTGCAGCATCAAGAAATAAATTATACAGGATACGGCATCAAATGAAACTTGCATGCTCTGCATCACCAGAAGGTGGGTTTCACATCTCACCACCTCCTTTCCAGTTGTGTTCTAGCTCCACACAGAGACACCAAGAATGTAAAGTCTTCTCATACAGGTGTTTAATGTGCTGCCTTGTAACAGGTACTGAGGACACTGGGGGGTCAATCTGTACTGACATTGGCCATTCTTTGCAGTTTCAAATTAGCTGAAAGGTTACTGCTGTCAGGTCTCTAGCTCAAAATCTCTCACGGTCTGAAGTTAGAAAAGTGCAGGATATTGTTGGTGATGCAGCAGAGGGTTGGAATGAAGGATCTTGTTTGTATGACATTCTGAACAGTAAGTGGACTTTGGTGGATATGAGGATCCGTATATATTCTTTGCTTTTTTTTTTTAAAATGACTTTTCTCATCCTTATGTTCTCTGTAGCCATATCATAAAAGAAAGTAAGAACAGGGAATTGGAAAATACTGTATAGTTCATTATGATCCCCTGTTTCATCAGGACAACATCGTGCAGTTGCTTTTGTGGAGCTCACTCTACACAAGTGTAAATGAGAGTCAATTTCGTGTTCCACTCTCTCTCTTGAAAACATGCCCCAGGAATATAATGATGGAATAGCTAAAACCCTTTTTCCTGGTATAGCCCTAATGCATACATGATCAGTTCACTCACGTTTGTCCTTGGACTTGTTCCTTGGTCCTGAGGCAGCCGTGCTTCTCCCTCCCTCGTGCTCACTGGAGTGTCTTTATGGGCAGAAATATTTTCCTCTCCTCAGTCTAAGTCTTTCAAAACTGGTGTTAGAGAGTATCTGGACTGAGATGAGCTCATTAGGTTAGAGCATGCTGCTAAAAATGCCACAGTTGCAGGTTCAACCCCTGAATGGGCCATTCACTTCATGAGCCTTGTGAGTCCCTTCCAACTCAGAATATTGTGATTTCTGTGATAGACAGTGATAGCAGCGCATTCTTTCTCTTCTCCAGCTGTCCTGCACTGCATATTAATGCTTAAATGTAGTTACCTTAAATGTGAGGATAAAAACTCTGCATAGTCTTAAACATGAAATCATAGGAATGGCTTGGGGTTGGAAGGGACCTTAAAGATGCGATGATGTGTACCATGACCACTGGTGAGTGAATTTATATCTGTAGGCAAGTAATGTAACTGTCTCTGTATCAAACTCTCCTTTGTTGAAAATCCATGAAGTTTCATGTGTTTCAGTGTACCTGTGTCAGCTGAGGAACTTACCCAGATTTTTTCTCTGGAATATGTCAAGCTGGTGAATGGGCAGAGAATTACCTCTCTAATGTTATAGATTCACAGGATATTTTGGACTTGAGAAATTAAAATCAGGCAGATAAAAATGATGCCTTCACCCCCATAGTACTGCTTTTAAGATTACTGTTTTAAGAGTCATGCCAATTTAATATTAATGTATCAATCTGACTCTAAAATGAAAAAAGTGTTGTTACCAGTAAGCACAAAGATGTGTTCAACCACTGTTTAACAGACAAGACTGGCTACATTTATGACTTGTTCCTTTCACAGCTCTGTCATGGATAAAATTCAAAAATCTTGCCATATGTAGATGTTCAGTTGTGGGGTTTTGTTCTCTTTCTGTAGGCAGACGTAGATTTTACCCTACTTGCCTTAAAAGCAAACTTTATTTAAGGTGAAATATTCCCTTAGATCCAGTTACATCTATTCTAGCAACAAAAATTTGTACTTAATAGGTCTTGTTAATTATCAGGTTTTTCAGCACAAATAGAACCTTTTTTTTACCTTCGTCAGTACTTCTGTTGATTGAGAATTATGTTATTCTAAATTACAGTTCTGTCAGCTGGGGGAAGGGTTGTCAGTAAACAAGAGGCATTATATTGGTGTTGCACATGCAAGGTCACCTTTGCTGGGGCTGTGGGTGGCACTGTACAACTCTTGAGTGTTTTTGAACTGATGGTGTTGTAGTTGGTAATAAGGGTAGACACAAGGCTCTTGTGGGGCAAGGGGAATTTATTTCACTACTTTTCTAGAAGTTACTGCTTTTGGAAGTGGAGCTTGGGGTATGGTTAAGCCAGAAGCTTCCTTTATTCTTTGATAATAGTATCAAGTTTTTTAAGCAGTTACATCTGAGCATGAAAAAAGGCCCTGTGCTCAGTATATTGCTTGAGTTGTTGGACAGTGTAACTGGTAGTGTGAGCACACTGCTAGAACTCCTCCTCTAAAACATCCTCCTGTGACAGGCACAGAAATCCCACAGCATGGGCAAGTGGAAAGCAGAAGAAAGTGTCAGACTGCATTTATTGTCATTTTTTCTTCCGTGCAGTTCATGTGAGCTAGTGGAAGGAGTAAGTGGCCCAGCATCCCCTTCCAGCTGTGGATTTCTGACTCCCAAAGGCTTCCCTGGAACATGAGGGAGCAATGCAGCAGGAGTTGCTAAAAGCACTAGTTAGAAATGTAAATAAGGGATAAGGATATGTGAGGAATCCTCTCCTCACAGGGAATTCACATACAGTATTTCAGTTAGTCCCTGTCAGCATTAGATCCAGCATTACCCTCTGTGGACATTGCCTAGAAGTAAAAATGTAGCATTTTTAACAGTAAAGCATTTTTAATACAGCTACATGGTGGCTGCAAGGGAATTGACTGGTCAGCCTCACCTCTGTCTGCTGCAGCTGCTTCTGCTGTTGGAGTAAATGAGGGCTCAGGGATTGTCTGGCAGAGCTGCAAGATGGAGAAAAGGCCTTTGAAAGCAGCCAGGTTTGTCTTTCAGGGACAGTAAGATTGGTAACAGGAAGAGAGCCTGAGTGGAAGTTCAAGGATAGAAATTCTGGGTAGTTTGACATTATTTGGGAGTCATAGCTGGTTTTTCAACAGCTCCCAGGCCCTTGAACAAAGTTTTAAGGGAAGGGAAGGCACTTCAGCCTAAAAGATCGGATAGCAGGAGGGCTGCATACCTTGAGATGTGAGCAATACCTTGCAAGAGGTGCAACTTCTAGAAAAAAACAATACCCAGATTTCAGTATAATTCTGGGAGGAGGAAACTGCAGTTTTTAATTGGATGGTAGACAGCTGACTGACAAATTCAGGTGGGAAAAAATAACAGTCTGCAGGAGTGAAAAATAAGTGAGACTGTATTGTGTGTAAGTCTCGGCTGATGGAAGTCAACTGTAGGAAGAGAACACTGAAGTGGTAGTTACTGTAATCCAGTACTAAAACGTGTCATTAACGTTTTCATATCTTGTTTTCCTCTTCACAACAGCCCCATCATTTGCACTGAACACACTTGTGGTACTCAGAGCAAGGCACAGCCTCAGAGGGTTGGAGGGAACTGCAGAAGGGGAGATGGATGGGGACAGATTCCTGTGAGCTGCTGTAGCAGAGTTGCTGCTGAGTGTCCTGCTGGCTGCTGCTGGGCCTTGGGGAAGCTGGGAAGCACTGGGCAGGGCTGGGCAGCTCCTGCACTTGGGGAAGCAGCACCCCGGTGGGAGTCTGGAGCCAGCACAGGGAAACCAGCAACTGAGATAAGCAATCCAACACTGAATACCTCATGAACAGAGCCCAACTAATCCTAGTAACCCCTGTTACAGAAGTGCTGCCTTCCTGATGTATTTATTTCCTTATTTCAGCTGGGAGATAACCCTGGCTTTGTAATCATCCCTAGTGGTGGTTCAGATGTGCACTAAAGGCAGCAGGGGGTTGAGCCTCATTTGTTCCAGTTCACCACTGCAGCCCTTCCAGATTAGGAGGGTAACTTGGGTCTTACTTTGAGGCCTCTGATAATAATATTATCTCCTTCCTGCTTTATAAAGGTTTGGGTCAGTGCTTTGCTGGCTGTGTAACAGAATAGTCTTACAGGCTGGGGAGGGGGGAGTTTTTGATGTGTTACATAAACAGGGTTTTTTGATGAGAATGCAAAGTGTCTGTATGGAGTCATGGTGCTGCTACTGAACGTAGCCTTGATGAACGTTTCAAAATCCCAGAGAACTGATAAGTTAAATACTGCAGTGCTCGGGGCTTCTCCCTGCTGCAGTTTAAACTGCTACTTAAGACCAAAACTAAAAGTTCCACAGCCTAGTGCTGCTAAAATAGTTGTGCTTGACTCTGAACTGAGGTTCTGCTGCTTCAGTAACTAAGCAGAGGTATTTCTTAGACTAAAAATACTGTGTTGAACATCAGGAAGTCAAGTTATATCAACTTAATATTGAACTAATGTTCATTCATATATATCATTATCTCAAAGCATAAGCTGTGCAGCTGTTCATGAAATCTACATCCAATCTATAGTTTGTGATGTAAGTTGACAGATGCTTTACCAAAACCCCACCATGTCTAAGCTTGTAGTCATCAATCCTTTTTACATTGGCTTGCTAATAAATGTATATCTTCCTCTCCCTATGTATTCCAGCAGTGTGCCTGTATGTTCTAACAGTTACCCACATTTAATGCTCCTTCCTGACCTCTGGGCATGTAAGGAGCAATGGAAATGCACTTGGCACCTGTACCTGTCATGGTCAAGTTTAACCTTTTATGACTGAAAGAAGCTGAGCCTATAAAATAAAAACAGTACAGAAATGGCTTCTTACTCTGGAAAACCGTCCAGGTTGTATGGGCTGGAAATATAATTTACTGCTCTGTAGAGGACTGTCTTCAACCACATCACTGGGGAGCAGGGTACTGAGGTTCTTCCATGACAAGAAGATAACCACAGTCCTAGAATTAGTAGCAGTCCTCCTTGGCTTCCTGTATGCCTTAGATTTTTCCAACTCATCTGTGCACTATTTCTTTAAAATTAAAATGTTGACCATCTGGTAGAATATTGAATGCAGTTCCCTGTTAATGGAATTGCTCTTGGCTAAGAACTAGAGAGAAACCAACCCATGAGGATGTGCAAAACTTTCAGAAAAAGCCCTAGGCAGGGCTTCAGTCTGCACAGTGGGTTCCATACTGAAAACAGTATCTTTGATGGCTTAAATGAATATTAGATCTATTCAGGTATGACATGTGACTATGAGAAATGCTTTTTCTTAGGATGCCAAATCCAGCAGGTTTGAAAATTATACCACTCTTCATGTGGAGTTTGATTACTTTAAAAGTATACTTAGGGGTTATTCGGAATTCTTGCTCACTGACTGTGAATCACGGCATTTTCTACCTGCAGCCTCCTCTTTTCATCTTGAGCTGTAGGGAAAAAGAAAACCAACATTCATTTGTAGAAATTGTTTTCCCCACATCATGAATTAACTTTGCTAGTTAGAAATTAGTTCAGAGCTCATTAGTATCTGAAGTGCCTCACTTTTCGAAAGCTTTGTTTCTCTTTGCTTTTGACTTCATTTACAGTAGAAGAAAAGTGGAATGGAAATGCCATTTTTAGGGATTATGCTTCCTTGTTCTCCCTGGTCTGTCAAAATTGTTTAGGAATTGAGACAGATCTTCGTCTTTCTGTTTTCAGAACAGGATCAGCAACAATATAAGTAATAGCAAAATGGCCTTGGCTTTGGCTCTGAAATTATGACAATTCTTATGAGAAGGAATGGTCATTTATTCAGGGGATAAGCCAGTACCAACTGCAGTGATGTATTTTGCTACATAGATGAACTGTGAAGGTTCGTTAAGCAAAGAATATTGAGTGTGCAAAAAACTGTAAAAGTTATCAGATCCAATGTAGATGACTGGGAGCTGAAAGGGACTTGGAAAAGCCATGTCATTGTACAAATGAGAGCTTTTCAGAAACAAATGTTTGCCACAGCTTTTCAAGTATTTTTATTGCATTTCTTAATCTCCAAGAATTTTTTAGTATTCTCTTGCCTATTGAGAAGTTGGTGCATGGTTGGTAGCTTTCAGGTGTAGCATCAGGCTGAGGCTGCCAGAGGGAGCTGGACACCTTTACGCTGTTCAGACTGGGGCATTGCCCTGGGAGCTGCCAGGGAGGCTAAGAACTGCTGGGAACAAGGGCAGTTGATATGGATCCCTACATAAAAGCCTCTTGGAGCCTCGAGGAGGTGTGTATTGCCAGCATAAGCTATTGCTTTCAAGGCCTGTTTTGTATATTGATCACAAAGATTTGGTTTAAATCTCCTCTGATAGCCATTGTAAATCGCTGCTTTAACTTTAATTGTTGCCTAGGTAGCTGGTTTTCTTAATTCTCTTGAATGTCATTTGTTTGTGTATTTAATTCTGAATTCCAAAGAAGTAATAATTCAATTTAAGGTGTCTCAGGTTCAGTTGATCTGAGAAATAAAAAAATATGAGAGGATGTAAGAAAATCTAGCTGATATTTTACTGGAAGGGTGTTAGAGAGACGCTAATGAAATAATGCAAGTTATGTATGGACATACATTGACTTCATATCATAAGGCACAATTTTTCCTTATTGTGTTTTTAACCTTTTTTCCTCCTTTCCTCAAGGAGGCAAAAAAAGAGAAGGAACAGAGTAGTGCTTGTACTCCGTAATATTCATGAACGATGAGGGTCACTGGCTGTTTCTCTCTTTGTGGGTTCGCAGGCTCACCTCACGCACAGTTGTTTGTCCTCTTTGTTCACGTTGCTGTCTCTTACACCAGTTCCATGGTCACATTCCTTCTGGGACAGTCATTAACTATTCGTGATTATATCCCTGGAGCCTCTGGTATCATCCTCTGCCTTTATTGGAAGGCCTCTGCCATCATCTCATGACTGTCAATAATTTGGAGAGCAGTTTTGGGTAACTTATGAGTGACTTGGGGATACTTTGTCAGAGCTTGATGTTAAAATGTGGAGCATGGCCATAGATGGCATTTAGCACATTGTCCTTTCCTGCACAGTTTGGTACTAACCCTACCATCTAGAGGCTATTTCATTTTTAACTCTGCCTTTTCTCTACTGAAGTAAGGAATTCTCTTGTCTCCAAAGCCAGCCAAAACAATAAATCTGAAACTAATAGTATAATCCTTGAATCAAATAGTGCAGAACAGCTGCAGAACTTCCTTACAATTGGTCTTGGTGCTTCTCTTTCCCGAGGATCATCTACCACATGCATACAGCATGTGTGCATGGATCTCCATTGCTGCTGCACCTTCTGGGTGGGTTTGCTTTTCTGTATAGCAGATTAATGATCTGACACTTCCTTATAGCAGTTGTTTCAGTCATTTCCTCTTACCTGTTATTCTCATTCCAAATAATTTATTCAACTGATGTTCATATTCAAAACTTTGGGGGCAACAGAAGTAAAATATTGAGCAACTCATGTAACCTGCACTTGAATGCCATGTTAAGCAAAACAAATGAATTTTAGAGCAGTTGTCACTAATTAATTGTCTACAGTGCATGAGATAATGTTCTAATAAAGGGAATCTTTCCTTAATTCAGGATGGTAAATTAATCTTTAATGTTTGTTTCTTCTAAGCTAATAAATTGGATTACAGTGGACAAGTTTTAACTGCTACCTTCCTTACTCGGTGGTGAAAAAGTTAAAGTGGAAACTGGAAATCTGAGAAAAATATTTATAAATTTCCATATATAAAAGGAGCTGTTATATATAAAATGCCTCATATGTTTATAAAATGAAATACCTACTTGAAAAAGTAATAATTTTTTTTTTACAAAGGAGTTTAAAACAGCCCTCTTAACTTTGGGGTTAGGCTTAGGAAACACTGGAGTGTGTCCCACAGCAGACACTGTTACAGAGCTGTACTCAGGATTCTCTGATCTGCTGAGAGAATTGTGCTCATTTTAAATCCAGCTTTAGGAGGGCTTACTTCAGTGAGACACTGAGCTGCCAGTTACTGAGGAGCCTTTAAACAATATGTCTACTGGAAAGGTATGATATGGTCTAAAATCAAATCTGTCCCTGTAATTTCTGTTTCCTGCATCTGTCTGGAAAGGAATTGTTAGATTGGTGGATCCACTTTGCCTGGATATGTGATTTTATTTTAAATGTGTTCCAGGCCTATTTCAGTAGCTGTGATCAAAGTCCCACGGGTTACAGCAAGCTTCTGTAATGAATGCTGGGGAAGCTTTAGCCCTTCCAGACAGTATGTTCTAGTGATTATTGAAGAGAAATTCATTTGAATACGGTAATTAATTTCAAGATGATCACGGTAATGATCAGATATCTATTTTTCCAGATGAAACTGAAATTTCTAGTTCTGTATGGCTCTAAAATGAATCATGTTTACATAAAAATACACCTTACGAAAAGTAGTAAACAATTACAGTAATGGTTTTACTGGAAGATAAAAGAATATATAAGAGATACAGCCACACTTAGGAAATAGGAATTGTGTATAAATAAAAATGGTTATCCCTCCTCCCAGTAGTGCTTTCCATTTAGTAACAAATCAAACACCAGAATTCTGCTTCCCAAGCCCCAGTTAAGTTTATATTTCTTATTGTTGGATCTGCCTGACCATACAGTTCACACCATGTCAGGAATGCCATTAGAATGGCTGGTCCTGGTTGGTCACTTATCCAACTTATCCTTCCTTTGCCTGAAAGGGCCTTTTTCAGTCCCTCCATGTTGTTGTTCTCAGATCTGTGTTTCTGGCTGGCTGATGGCAGTCACAGCTAATAGCTCTCCCTTCAGCAAACCAGACCTCCCTCTTTAACTTTGCCTCTGGAACAAGGAGTCGATTTACGTTTGGATAAAATATGGGTTTGAATTGCATTGCACAGCACTCTCCTGATGTGAAAACTATGACTTTGTAGCAATCTTTATAAAGCACACCTCCATAACTCATCACATGTTCTCATTTCTCTGCGTTCTGGGTATATGTATTCTGTAAATCACATTTTATAGTCTCTGTACATCTCAAATCGAAACCTAAAATTGAAGAGCAGAAGTAATTTATTCTTGAAAAATCCAATTAGTATTTATGATGCTAAGTTAACCACTTGTTGCTTCCCCTTTTTTCCCAGCACTCACTGTTTACACTGCCATCCTTCTTGGTCTGTCCTTTCAGCTTAATATTTCTGTGCTGTTACTAAAGAGAAGAGTCTGTTTTCAGAGGTTTTCCATGGCAGCATCCATGCTCAGAATCCAGAGGAATTCACAAGAGAGTATTATAGGTAGTATAATGACTGCTTACTTACAGTATTTTATGTTCCACACAGTAAGAAATCATTCATTTCTTCACACAGTCGAGGTTACCCCAGGTACTTTTTCATACATGTAATGTGGTTGGAGAGTTTTGGTTGTGTGTTTTCATTATTTAGTATCAGATAGAAAGGTACCTGATTTAGGTTTTGCACCGCTTCCAGGCCAGGTAAGGACCTCGTCTGCAGCGTTGGTTTCTCTGTTCAGGAGTTGAGGGAAGAGGCTGCACTGCGGCTGTAACTGCAGTGTGTGCTGCTGTCCCTGAGTGGAGCTCCTTGATGGGGGCATCTGCCCCTTCTGCTGTGCTGTGCCTCTGATAGACTTCCCCTGTCCAAAGGAGAGCAGTGGTGTTCTGCCAGTGGCTGTGTTCTGACAGGCTGCATCAGCTGGGTCCTCTCCTGAGTTACTGTCTTTCACGTGGTTACATTTTGTCATCATCTCCCTCTGACCTGCTCATGCCAGTTTACCCCAAGCACCTTGTTTTCAAGCACAGCAGATTTTTGCCAGAGGCCTTCTTTAGAGAATCAGGGCTGATGTTACAAATGTCAGGATCAAAATGGTGGGAAACATGGCTCATGCTCTGTGTGCTGCAGTTTGCTGCCCACCAGGTGCAGGATGGCACTGGCAGTGAATTTGGTCCCCCAGCAGTGTACTCTTACTGCAGGACTGCTGGACCCTGGGCCTTGATGCTCCACACTCTCAAGATTCATGAGGAGGGTGTTGAGTGATGCTGTCTGTCCCTCACTGTGACAAACGCTGTTCTGCAGTGCTCATTAGCTCACCGTTGACTGGGATTTCACTCCTTTGTAATTGCTTTTTGGCAGGGTTAGTCATGTGGAAAGCCCAGAGTGCATCCCAGCTCGATTGTTTGCTGAAATCAGGCCTGTCCTCAGACACCAGGAGCAGAAGTCATCACAAAACCTTCTTGTCAGCCTTAGAGTTGTCTGTAGTTAGCCTCAGACAAAGAATTCATTGCAACATCTCCCTCTCTTCAAAAAGCATAATAGAAATGTTCTCCTACTGAATCTTCCCAAGGAAACCAAACTTTTGGCCCAGGCAAGATATTTCTGAAACCCTTATAATAGCTTTTGGGATATTACCACCAGAATCAACCTCTTCACTTGCTGAAGTTCTCTGTAGATAATCACTACCTTGCCTACGCCTCTATAAATCTATTCACTATTGGCTGTACTGGGCCCTGCTGATACACCAGAACTTCCATCCCTATTCTCCTCATTATCTAGCAAAGGCATTCTGCTTTTTCCACTGAGACTTCACCATGGTTGATATCCTGTCCAAGCTGGGTTGCAGTTCTGGGTTTACATCACTTCTGTGGCTTTTGGTCCACCATCCAGCTTTGCCGCATTCATTTACTATTCCACAAGATTCTCCCTCTTTTCTGAAAGTATGCAGATATGTTCTTCTTTTAGTTCAGCATCTGAGATAGTCCTTCCCACTGCTCTCCCCTTTAAATCTGAATGTGTTCCTCAATTTGGAGACACCCAGGAATTTCCTGATGCTGTAGCAGCCTTCTGTGGGCTCCTTCCTAGCTGCTGGTCCATGTGCATGTGACTGGCTGCAGATGTCCTCTTAGCTCTGACTTTCTGCTTTGCACTGATCAGCCAAGTCAAGTCTGCTGCCTGTGCTTCCCAGCTGCCTCTCATTCCCTGGGACCCAGGGCAAATGAAACAACATTTTTGAAGCTCATCTAATCTACATTTCAGGAGATTATACTTAGCTTTCTCATCATGTTTGTTCTATTTCAGGCTATTCCAGAGCTTGAGTTCTGGCTGGACTTCTTAGTGGCTCAGTAGGACTACCAAGAGGAAGCCTGGCTTATTGCCATGTTTGTGTAGGTTGAACTGTGTGCTCTGTGAAGGCTCTGACACTGCAGTGTGGCAATTCCAGAAAATTTAACTGGCCATGTATGGTGTCTTTAGGATACAATAGAGAATTTGGGGGTGTTTCCAGGTGTTTGACTGGGGCTGGAACTTTGTACTGTGTATGTGGACCACATGGGATCCTGCAAATGGTACCATTCATGAGTCACAGGGGTTTCCAGTGCTGTTCCTGAATTTGTCTCCCTTTCAAAGCTTTTAGCAACCATTGCACTTCAGAAAATTTTACCAGCTGCTTAGCTCTAGCTGGAGATGAAACACATCTTTTTCAGTAATTTTCCCTTAGAGCCATGAATGCTAGTCACTAATAAGTGAAGAGAACGGAAACAGATGCCAGAAAATTAAAATCAATTGATTTTATGCATAACAGTAACAAGGCATTTTATCTTGGTGACAAACAGTGCTATCTTGAGTAAGCATTCATTTGACCTGGTGGCTTTGATATCAGTTACTATTAATATCCATGCACTTATTAACAAGCCAGCAGCTTTCAGCGATTTAATGGAACAGTAAAACTAGATGTGAAAACAAACTGATCTGTAAGTGATATTTTTATAGGGAAAAGGGAAAAACATGTAGTACAGTGTGTGTGGGTATGTGTACATATAAAACATATGTAGTATAGTGTAGTTCAGCATAATACAGGACATTAATAACCATAGGCATTTAATAAATACTGTCTTATAAATAGAAAATGGATATTAATGATGAAGAGTTTCCAAAATTATAATTGGTCTCAGATGAGATATTTAGAATAAGTTGTGGAAGTCAAGTTGTGTGGCCATAGGAACAAATCAAATAATAAATGGTTGGCCAGCATAAAGGCATAATTAATGCTGTGTGCCAAAAGGAACTGTACCAAAACAGCTTTCATGTTTCCATAAAATTGAAGGAAACTCTCTAAAAGAAACTAATCTGCGGTACAGAGCTGATGAAATAATGTTTCTACTGTGTTTGAAGGCAGAAAGGATACTTAGCAATTTTCCTGAATTACAGAGTAGGAATTGAAATTATTTCAGTGCTTTCCCTTGTTTCACCAGCTGCTTTCCTAACCTGACATAACCCCTAAGGTATCTTTGAACTTCTGCCTCTAAAGGTATTGGAAAACTCATTTGGCAGGTCTGTTCATCAGATTCACAGCTGTGTCAGAATCTGTTTACATAAGAAGTTCTTTTTTCTTGCAATATCTTTAGTTTAGCCTAGAACTACAGTAAACTTCAATTTGACTGGATCAACAACAGTTTATGTCAGGTAAATGTGCAGCTCAACAGGTTTCTTCCTTTTCATTCTGTAGCCTATTATTGTGATGGTATTAGTTGAGCAAGGAAAATTTTAATTATTGATGCTGTGGCCAAGTCTGATGGTGCCAGGAAAAGCCAGAGCTTCGTTCCTGTTTTTTGTGGCAATCCATGTGCAAGTAACTTGGCTGTGAGTTGAGCAATCTGTGTTGGAGCTCATCACAGGTAAACAGAATCATTGATTTTTGTTTTGGTTGGTTGACTGGTTGTTGGTTTGGTCTGGGGTTTTTTTTTGAGGGAATAGCATTAGGGTGGTTGAGATCTGACTATTGATTCACAGACTAATCCTTTTTGATGTATTAACAGCTAATCTGTGGGGAGTGTGAAATTAAACACAGCTGTTCAAACTTTATTTAGCAATACTGCATAAAGAGAAATGTGGCTGACCTGACACCTATTAATGCTGACAGCATGATCCCTTCAAAGTAGGTGCCAGACTCTTTTTGGTCTGAACAGGGAAGGATTTTTCCATTTGAAAGAGAAAAAGATTCAATGTTCTTACAATCAGATTTGATCCAGCTCTATCAAAAGTCAATGTTTTTCAAATTCTGCTTAATCCAGTTTGCATTCTGTGGGCACTATTACATGAAATGGCCCTTTCAGTGTTCCTTTAGAGCACAGCATGAATGGTCCTTGACATGAGTGGCCCAAGATTTCCCCTCTGAGGTTTCTCACCAGAGAGTAGCTCTCTCAAAATACTCTGTGTTATGATATAAAATATTAAAACATCAGAGAGGCAGGATTGCTGACAGCACTGTAATATTGAAGACATCTGTCTGATTCATAAATATATTATATTTGGCTTCTCAAAAGCAATGGAATGTCAGATCATACAAGAATCAATTTAGATTGGTGAAGTTCAGCCCAGTTTTAATTCCAGGGCATCATTATTCACATCACTCAGTGACAAAAACATGTTCTCTTATCACTTGCTTGCTTTGAAGAAGCTGCATGTGTGTGTTCTTCTTTGCACTGTAATCTCCAGAGACACACAGACTGAACCCTGAAGAATTTGCTCAAATGTTGGTTCTTCTTTATGTTTAGATTATAACAGTGCTCAGGATGTTTGTGGGGTCTGTGCCTCGCAGGTCTCCAGGAGTCTGTGGCATTCATGTACATGCATTAGTTAGAGGGGAAGTTTGCCAGTTGCAGACAGTTGAAAAATATCTGTATCTCCTTCATCCCTTAATCCGACAGGTGTTCCTGCCTTGCTTCATTTGAAAGGAATAGCGCAGGCACAAGACAAATTATTGTCTGTTTAACTCATTACTGAGTATGCTGGGCTTCCCTGCAGAAACACCTGGGTAATAAATCCTTTCTGGACCTCATCTTTTGTAAGAGATGCTATTTTCCCCTTCAGTGACTGTCATCATCTCATTGTGTTGCATCTCATCATGCAACTGTCTCAAAGTAACAATAAAATACTTCTATAGTCCTGCTGACTGAGAGTAGTTTGAGCACTTGTGAGATATTTTATAGTAGGGCTGTGTTCTTGGGAAGTGACTGGTTCTGGACAAACATAGGTATATTTTCATTTTAAAGGACATAGTAAACAATTGTGGAGCTCGTAGAATAGATGACCAAAGATAGAGTGCAAACACTTTAAAAACAAAGGAACTGAAAAATTGTTGGGTAATTACAGGTCAGAATATTTCAGAAATACACTTTTTGGTGATACTGACATCTGAATTGGTCAGGTTTTATCCTCTTTCTCTATGAACAGTGGGGAAAAGGGAGAAAGTGAAGAAGCAAGGGGAATTCCTATATTCTAGTGCAAACACTTGGACTCTTAACAATACTTTTATGCTAAGCTAACATTTCCACCACAGGGAGAAATACTCAGAAAGTACCTTTTGAAAGAGAAATGGAGGCCTTCTATCTGTGGTTTTGTTATTATTTCAGAGAAAGCTTTTTAAAACCTCTCTCTAGTCAGGGTGGAAGAATTTCAAAATTACCATAAAGTGGATCTGTCATCCTTCAATCTGCTTTAGGAGCCACTTTGAGAAAAAGAAGTACTCCAGGAGATTCATTACCTTAAATTTTGACAGATAATCTGAGCAAATCTGTCGAATTACTGGAGTTGGGAGGAAGCTTGTACAGCTGCTTTGTAGCCTGTTTAAATACCTCTAGGTGAAACAATGCTCTGGTTCAGAAGGAAGGCTGGTTTTAGTAATCCTTCACTAGGTGTTCAGCCACATTTCTTGCAATTGCTTGCTTCCTGCTGCTGGAAGCAGCTTATCTTCCCCAGCAGTTTGTTGTTTAATGAGATATAAACAGCCCTCTGAAATGCTTTCATTGTGATAAAGTTCTTTTAAATTGCATGATTCTTCATCATGTTTTACATCCGGTGTGTGTGTGTGCTGTAGAACACTGGGGATGAATCAATGTCATGTGATTCCAAAGATGGATGTTATCGCTACTCCTGCCTAGACCCCAGCAGAATCTGCAGGGTGAGAGTTTCAGCAAGATGAAAAGCATAGTTCCATGGCTAAGGCAGTAGAAAGCTGCCCCAGAGAAATGGTGTCTCACTGTTTCATATCAGCCTTTGCCACAGCATTCCTGTAAAATCCAAGAAAGTAGTCTGAGCTGTAATTTTCAGATTTTCTTGACTGCATGTTATTGACTTCTCAGGTGACCGCATTTAAATTCAGGGGTACTTTTGGGAAGCACCAAGCAGAGAATGGATCAGATGGACAGTACAGCCCAGATTCTGGGGCCAGCACTGTCAAATGCCTTCATTAGTGACCTGGGTGTTGACACAGAATGTCCCCATGGCAAGGGTGCGGATGGTGCAGGACTGGGAGGTCTGGGTGTGCTGCCACTCAGGGGAATCACACCATGGGGGAGAAGTGGCTCAGCAGAAACCTCATAAAACTTCCCAAAAGGAAATACATTTACAAACAAATGAAGACTTGAGAAGCAGATGAAATCTGTCAATTAAGTGTTGAAAATCATTGTCAGTACTGGGCCAGCTGCTACCATTTCTTTTGGAAGGGAAATTCACCTCAACACTGGTGACTCCTTTAAACCCGTCTGCAAGTTGTCCTGTAGTGAGTGTCCTTGCTTTTGATTTCCCAGGTTTTAGATCACAATTTAGCATCCAATACCTGTGGGCTTTTTTCCTGTCTTTTCAGGTAAAGGTACAAATAATAGTGTTCATTTGATTTCTTTCTACATTTCATTACGTATTGAACTGGAAAGTTTCTCTCTTCAGATTTCCAATACCAGTGGCAATAATCACACATGAAATACCTGAGAAGCGTATCAGTGTATCTAAGGATAATAAGAGGCCGTTGTAGTTCCCCTTTCTCATAAGACTCTTGAAATCTGTAATAGGGACATCCAGAAGAGGCGGATTGCAAGGACTGGGTATTTCAAAGAACTAACCAAAAAGAACTTCTTGGATATGAACTCCTTCTAGACTGTTGTCTTCTAGAAATAAAATACTATCGAGTCAGAAAGAAAAAAAAGTTCTACATAATTAAAATCTTTATGGTACTTTTAAAGCCCCATTCCTGGGCAAATAGTCCCACTATACTGAAGGAAAGTTAATAAAAAATGGCCTATTAGTGTCTTTATTTATAGTTCAAGACTCAACAACTCAGTGATTTATATTTTCAATTTAATCACACCAACTGATCTAAGAAATAACTGGAAATGCAGGTTTGACCTTGCTCAAGCAGCGTATGTAAAATTCAATGTAGCAAAGCTTGCTTATTGAAAATTGTGTGGTAATAGAATGTTTTTTGCATTGTGCAGCTTGCCAACTGTGTCAATACAAGATAATGGTTTGGGCAAATTACACGACTAAAGAATTAGAAATGTAACTGGAAAAAGGAAACATAATATTGGGTTTGTGGCAAGAACTCATTTTATATGATAAAACTAATTTGTAGTTTGATCTTTAAAGCAGAACACAAAGAGAGTACCGAAGCACTTGAAATTCGAGGTCTATTATAGAATAAAGGAAGTGTGAAGACAAAGAAATAGTCTGATGGCAGCCTAGACAAGGGCAAAGGAACTCTTACTGGGTATAGCTAAACATTTTATTCTTAGGAAAATAATTTGGTTATTTGAAATAAGAAGCTGATGGATTTCATAGGAGAGAGAAAAGGAAATAGTTTAAGAATACGAAGTTCAGGTTTAAGAATTTAATGTAATTTATTATAATTTTTGTCTTCACTTAAATCTTCCTTAATAGATTCAGGCAAGAGAGGAGATTTACAGAATTAGTGGAAGGGTGGAAATTCATTCAGCTTAGAAAGTACAGCTCCTCATTAAAGAGTTTTCCAGACTCCATGTGCTTATGATGCAAAGAACAGCAAGGGAATGTGAGGTCACACAGGCCAGGACAGTGGGCCCAAAGACCCCCCTGCTTGGCACAGATTCCTGTCTCAGGTGGAGCATGTGCATGGCCTTGTGCAGGGACAGGAGGCTTTGCTGTGTCAGTGCAAAGCAGTGCTGAGCTGGAAGAGATGCAGGTGCCTGCTTTGGGCAGCCCTGTGAGGAGCAGGGGCAGGGCAGCTGTCAGCCCAGGCAGGAGGTTCTGGCTGGAAAGCTCTGCATGCACCTACCGTGCCCTGCAGGGCTGTTGGCTGTCCCACTGGGACTGCCTGTAGTTCTTCCAGCCACGTACAGCCTGCCAAAGTCTGTAGCAGAATAACTCAATGAATGCTGGAGACATCCTGGTGCCTGTGAGCACTGCTGAAGGAGATGGGGAGCAGTTCCTGCTGAATTTTGTTCTCAGTCAGTTAAAGTGTAGCTGCTTTTCAGTGCCAGCTTATAGGTCCAGAATGTCTGTGTGAGGCTTTTGTGTCTCCAGCTCTTGAGGAAGGGACTTCTGGTGGGACATTAATCATTTTCCATGAAGTAGTAGAGTAAAACCTGCTCATTCCCTGGAACTTATGAGGTGTAGAGTCATATCCACGTAACTGACTGGAAGAAAATCCTCTGAATAACTGAAAGGTTTCCATTGATGTTAGGCATTCTATTACAAAACAACCATAGAGATCAATGAAAATTTGACTGCGATGGTTGTGGTATTTCTTGCTAACAGCCGTGACTTTTTTGTCAGTCTCATTTACTGTGTTGGGGTCTAAGCCCTTCAGTGCAAACATCTTTTATACAAGGTAGATGTGTTTTTTTCCAAAGAATAATTTCTCTCCTGGTACAACTTCTCATGAAATTATAAATTCATTAATGTGCTAAAATACCCTAATGGCCTGGCACAAGTGCAAGAGGGTGTGATTATTCCTCAGTTATTAAGGGGAGGATCATTCAGATGCAGAATTTCCCATTGCTTCATTGAAAGACTGCAAAAGAATTGTTGAAATACGTTTTTAGTCTATTAGACTCCTCAATAATCTTTTGGGGGAACTCATTAACATGCTTGAATGATAAAAGGCATAAGGATAGCTTTCATCAAGTGAAATTGTTAGCGGTGCATATCATGCATGAGATGCATTATAAGCTGTGTTTATGATGTGGGAAACCTTCTAATAGCATCTGATGCGCTGCATAAATCATTGCATCCTTGGGACATGATAAATGCAGTGAAATCTAATTCTGGGACAATTCTTAAACAAAATATATCCTCAAACTGTATAAAAATTCCTCCTCATACTATTTTTTGGCCTTTGGCTTATAAAATATGAATGATGCAGTCCCTCTCCTTTTTCCATCCTGCACAGCTTTAGGTACAGGGTGTGAGAGAAGCACATCAAGGCTGGAATGTTTTGGCCTCTGTCCTTTGAGTCAGGTAGAAATAGTTAATCATGTGTCAGAAGCAAGCTTTAGGCTATGATTAATCCCACATGTTGAGAATTACCTTTCTTAAAATTGTTTGAGAGAGGGCATGAGCCTTTTTGAAAGAAAATGAGACTGCTTGCCAGAGAAGAGTATTTTCAAAATCCTGTTTGTTTAGTAGATACCTGGTGAGAGAACTCAGCTGAATATGTTTGGAAGAATTATTATTCAGCAAATGAAACCCTTTCAGAGGACTGTTATCCCAGTTTGAGATCTGATAATGTATCTTGCAAAGATGAAAAACACTTGGGAGGGTTGAAAGAGTCAGGGAATAAAGGACATTGCAGATTTCTGCTCATCATGTTTCTCTTACATTTGCTGTATTTCCGTTGTGCTTTTATAATGAGCTGACAATTCTATCAGCTTTCTGCTTGTCAGTATTTATTTGGAATTTAAATTGCTTAGGAAAAGCCTCTAATAGGAGAGTTCCCAATTTTTTTTTAATGCAGGAAAATACACCTACAAACCCGGGGTGTGCTCTTACAGCCTTTATTTACAGTTCCTATCAATCTAATGAGTAGTCCATGTGGAGGCTCATGGGCTGCACATGGCCCATGAAATGTCTGTAGAAGATACACAGGAAGAGATCTATGCAAGCTGCAGAAAAATATTTTAGTAGATTTATTGAAATACATGAGTTTGGTAAAGCAGTATAATGTGCCTGGGCAGAAGTACTGTATGTGTTTATTTAGGGACTTGAAATTGCTTAAATCTCTTTCATCTCAAGGATAAAACTTGTTGATGTATTATTAGCCACAACCCCTGCAATTGGATGTTCAACCCATATTTCTCATCTGACCTGTGTTCATTGATACAGAGATGTTGTGTTATGATGTGGATTTACATTACCAAGATTTAGAAAGCAAGAGGAAACACGTAAATGGAAATGCTGTGCTGCTGAAGTAAGTGGGGAAGGCAGGCTTCCTATGTTAGAGTCTAAAGGGAATTTGTGTCTTGAATACAGCCTTCCCTTATGTTGAGAAGTTCCTTTTTTTTTTTTTTTATACCAAGAATAATTTTGGTGACTTGATAACACCATAGTGAAGAATGACGAAAGGAAGGCAGGGAGTTGCAGTGGGTTATCTGTTTCGAGCTGATGTTGTATACAGGCATAAAGGTCTTCATTCCTGGTGGAAAGGCCACAGAGCAGGGAGGATAGTTCAGGCAGAAAGAACCATCAGCAAGGTTTCCAATAGTTTCAGTAGTTCTGAAACTTGTTCTCACGGGCAAAGGTCATGCAGTAGTTTATTTGAAAATATTAATTGTTCTTACAGACTGCACCACTCTGGTTAACACACTTCTTTGCCACTTCTTCCTCAAGAATGGGATAGCTTTGCTCATTGTTCCATTCAATGAAGGAAGGGGACAAGGTGTTTCCTAGTTGCTTGTGGTGCAATCAGCAGTCATCTTTTGTTTATGTCATGGGTAAAATGAAAGAAATGCAAGCTTACCATTTTCTCAGTGTGGCACTTGCTGCAGTTGTTCTGAGCAAGTTTTATAATAAATGATGCTGGTTCAATTTTTTTAAAAATACTTTACAGCAATTCTTTTCTTTGTCCACTCTTTCTGGCCCACCAGGTTCTGTTTGAAACCAGTGTGCAAATAAGGTACAGGAGTTAATAACGGAATTTCTGCAGTTTTCAGTACTGATGGTATAAAGCTGGCACAGGGGACACATGAAGCAGATGTTGCCTTCCTTTTTAGCAATAGCAAGGTCAAAACTACACTATAGGCTTTGAACTCTTGAAGTCCATCAGAATGTGCATGGTTTTACATCCCCAAAAGAGAAAAGAGGCAAACAACAGGGAAATGCAAAGTGACCTGCCATCTTCGGTTCAGCACAAACGTACCTTAGGGTCTCCTTCAACTATTTCAAAAATAGCAAGCTTCATATTTAATTTATGTCGAAACAAAGCCAAGTAGTAATGGTTCAGAGTTCCACTTTGTAGATGGAAGAAGACAGATAAGGAGATATCCTATCTGAGAATGAGACGCTGAAGAGTTTATGTACCTTGTTTCAACAACTCTTGTCACTTTACCTTTCTTTAGTACGTGTCTGCTATATCCATTCTTACCTCGTTGTTGATTTTCTCCTTATCATGTTACTTTAGAAGCTCCCTAGCTTTATCTCTCAATTGTTTGAAACAGAAGGAAACATGCAAAACTGAGGGACAATTACAGGTAACTTACTGCAGTTCAGAAACACGAGAGTATTGTCCTAATTACAATTTCTTTGGTCTCTTTCATTAACTCTCAGAAACATTTTAATAGCCAAGGGGATCCTGTCTGTTGATGACAAATTCATAAGGCTCCATTTATTGCAAGAATGGCAAATAGAACAAGGAAAGGTCTAAACAATCATATGACTGTTACAGAAGGTGAAATTCAAGTTCGAATCCATACTTAAAATACAGCAAATTGATATGAACATTAAAAGAAGTTATAGCAATATTAAAACAACATCTGCCCTATTGAAATTAGTTTGCAAAATTGTTAAGATTGGTCCCTGTTACATATTGATCACTGGATGCATTCCATTATAGTGTACAAACCCAGGAAGATTTATATTCATCAGTGTAATAAGCTAAAGTCTTAACATCCGAGTGTAGTGAATAAATGCTGTAATTAAAATGGATAAGAAGCAAGTAATTCTTTGGTGTGTTGCATATTTTATGTTGCCAGAGTTCCAGATGTCCTTAAGACACTCAGGTATTTGTTCAAAAAGTGACAGTCCATACCCAAAGAGCATATTTGAATGGGTAAGGGAGAAAAAGAATGCTTTTGTTGTGTAATGTCACTGGTGAGATGTATGTCCTAGTTCTGACTGAAGTGCTCTATTTCAGACCCCTGTAGCATTAGATGGGGGGTTTGAAATGTAAAATTTACTCTAGCAGCCAGAACAACAAACAGATTTCTAAACAAAGGACCCAAATGCAAATCAACGCCAAATCTGTGTTACTGACAATAAGGCAATTGTCTTTTTTAGGGTTGAATTGAATGGAATCGGTACAGCTTTATATTTTGGTGTGAGTGGAAGGTGTTAGCTCCGGCAAGGCTGAGGGCAAAGCAGGAGCGAGGAGTGGCAGGAAGGGATGGGCTGGGCAGTGCTGGGCAGGGGGAGGCTGCTGCATGGCCCTGCCTTTGCTGAGGGCAGCAGCTGAAAAACAAACATGCACAGGTAATCCTTAAGAAGCCTGACTTAAAGAAGGCCACACAAAAAAGACAAAGAGACAAAAGAAGCGTTGGCAGCTGCTGGCTATAGCTGCCGGAGAGGCTGAGGGGGCCTGAGGGCCGAACTCAGACATGTAATCTTTTCTTGCCACTGCTGCAAGTGGCGGCAAAAGATTACTCTTTGTGTGAGGTAATTTTTTTCTTTCTTTAATCTTTCTTCTGTCTGCTCTGTGTCTTTTGGGAGAATAAATAATACTCTTCTGGTTTTGGGCCCCAGTGACCCAGCATTGTGATAGGATCCTGGGGAAAAGCTCTGGTAAAATGGACTGCCTCAGTGTTAACCCCTGAGATGCAGGGACAGCAAATAGTCACAGGCAGAGAGAGAAAAGACAAAGCTATTAGTCAAAAGGTTGTTTCTAAGAGAAATAGATGTAAACAGCACTGGTAAGGGAGCATCAGAAAGCTCAGCTGTAGATTCGATGGTCTGTATCATAGCTGGTGCCAGCAATGGCAGCATTGCCTGGCAGGGAGGGAGAGCATCAAACCCAGGAATTAATAGGTTACTGCAGGGTAGGAAAATGCAGAAGAGTACAGTATATATCCTTTATTATAAATTATGAGAGAGTGCTTAGGTTTTCTGTGGCATATATGGTGATGAAATGTAGTATGTGTGACTGTGTTCCAGGAAGGGCCCCTTTCATAGGGCTGTGTGGTACCGCAGCCATTTTGGTTTCTGATTTTCTGAGGCGTTCATAAGGCAGAAATATTTTGTGCCTCATCCCAGTGATCTTGCCTTTTTTCTGTTTCCTTTAGATTAAAAGAAATTGCTGTAGACTGAAGATGATTTCTCATTGCTTATGACGATCACAACTTGAAGAGGAACTTCTTAATACTCCTGTTAACATTTCTGTTCAGAGTCCTGAGTGGGAAAAACAATATGTACAAAAAGAACCCCAACTTACAACCTTTCTGAAGTGATCGTTTGGGGCTTTCTTTGGTTGATTGGTTTGTTTGTGTGGTTTTTTGGTGGTTTTTTGGTTGGGTTTTTTTTAATTTTATTTTTCTCTTTCCTTGGGTGTTTGTTGTTTTGTTGTGGGTTTTTTTGTTTTTGTTTTTTTTTGTTTGGGTAGGGTTTTTTTTTTTTGTTTTTGGGGTTTTTTTTTGTTTGGGGGTTTTTTGATTGTGGGGGGTTTTGTGGTGGGGTTTTCTTGTTTTGGTTTGGTTTGGGTTATTTTTGTTTGGTTTTTGTTTAGTTGGTTTGTTTTTGTTGTATTTTATTTTCGAACGTTCAAGCCACTGTTAGTTGGCTAAGCCTTGTCCAGCAAGTGTGAGTGGAGTCGTGGAGAACAGTCATCTGCCTGTCTTTCTCTTGGACTGGATATCAGGCATGAGTCTGATTGGTTAGAGTAAGGATCCTGTATCCTGATGTTAGCATTTCTTTACCTGTCAGATTAGGAAGATAAAGCTAGACACTTATACTTGGATGCATTTTAGCTGACCTCTGAGAGGCATTTAGAAAGATCCAGGTTTGATTTATAAAAGCAGCTTCTTCTAATTTTTGTGTCTAGCTCAATCTGATGAGCAGTGGCACTGTACATTTCTTTATTTCAAAAATCCAGTGGGAACACCGTCGTTTTGATTGTCTGTGTGTCTTGACATAGGTGTCTCCTGGTTTTGCCAGGGGAAGTATATTTCTTTCATGATTGATACTACAGTTTCCTCATGTGTTACCTGCCTGAGGCTGACACAGTGTTATTCTTGGGCAGAGGCCTCCATGCTCAGGTTTGCAGGACTGCTTTCTGGAGTTTCTTGACCTAGTGCCTCACAATTGATTTACCCTGTGGCGTTAGCTGCCTCTCACAGCATGTCAGCTTTGTCTTAAAACCCAGCAAAGATCAGGCCCAGGAGCGATAGCACTAGTTAAAAGCGCTGTCTGTTCCTGTTACCAAGGGGCAACAGGCAGAGGGGCAGGGCAGGGGCATGGATACTTGCATACTGTAAGATATTGGTGACGGCAGCTACTCATAAAACTCCCATTAACTTTGCAAATGGAACAGACTAGTCCCAGCCTTCAGTGATTTAATGTAGATCCTTCCTGGGGTCTTTTGAAGATGTTGAAGAGCTTGTGAAATATCAAGTAGTTGCTGAAACAGCAAACAAAAATGCCTGTGAGGTTTGAGGAGTCACCCAGGAGTGGGGCCTGTGCAGTTCAGGCTGGCTTTGTGTCAGGATTTGTTCGTGTATTCACACTGGAGAGAAGTCAGCCCTTCTCTGACAGCCTGGAGTTGGCAAATCCCTGCCCTATGGCAGCATTCACCTGTCTGAGACCTAACTCAGGATCCAGCCGGACAATTTCCCGTATGCAGTTCTCTCTAGTTTACGAAGCTGGTCCTGCAGCCTAAGTAATTTCTTATCTGAGCTCTGAGCACAATGTTACTGTCACGTTAATGTATGTAGGGAAGCAGGTTTAATTTTTTATGTCCGCGCCTTTTGGCTGTTCAAAGAAATAAAAATTTTAACTGTTCCCTTTAGTCATTCTTTAGTGATGATCATTGCCCTTTCTCCTGAAAGAGCAGTAAGCTGAGCCTAAGTGCTTTGGGAGTGCTGTGTCTAAGAGCAGAGACATGGCCAGCTGTTACAGCTCACTTCACACAGGATAACTGTTTTGCAGCACAGTGTGTCGGCCATGTTTTACAGTTTCCCCTGCCAGTAGGACTGTCATAGGTCTTACTGCTCACAGGTCAATGAACAGCTCAGAGAAAGAGGGAAAAATCCCCATTTGTGTTCAGCAGTGGCTGACTGCTTCCTCAAACAGGAGATCACATGCAATTTGTAACAGTGAGTGCAATTGCTGAAATGTATCCATTTTATGATCTCTGCTCCTCCAGTGAATTGTCCTGGTTAATTTTATGTTGTATTAAAACATCCAGTTAATCAGTTTTTAATATATTTAAATGCAGCCTTGTGATTCCATTAACTGCCTCTTCTCTGTATTGTGAGAGAGCACTTGATTTACTCTGCGTATACACTCCATTGCTTTGGGTTCTTCTGGCATATTGCAAATTAATTAATCACTGAGTGAGCTGCGTCATTGAATATTTGTTCACACGAGACTCTGTGTTCCCTTAACAATGCTCATTGTATTCCTCTTAGACTCCTGCTGTTTCTGCTCTTACAGTTTTGCAGGAACACTTGTGGGTTCACAGCATTGTTATAATGATCTGTGTATGCTGTTGCAGCCTCCGGCAGTTTGTCTCTGTTCAGATAGCTTTGTACAGGCACATTGTTTGCTACCATTCTGTACATTAATACGGCCTGGCAAGTCAGCTCTTCTGTTTCCCTGTAGCAGGGCAGTGGGTGTAGATCTAAGTGCTGTCACAACACCCGTGGCTGACTTCTATATTTGGTCACTTGTTTAGTCTCAAGTTTCCATAGTCACTTCACACATTATTTCATTGACTGGAATGGAAGCTGAACTGAGTCTTTTAATGGAATTGTTAGTAAGGATAAACTAGTCCATACAAGCAGCCTTGTTAAATTCGTATTGTCATGATTTGTGGTTAATAGTCTAGGTATTGGCAAAGTTCTGAAAAACAGTGCTCTACCCTGAAAGAGACTTCTGAAAATAATGACGCAATAAATGGTTTAAAAATTCAATTGTTTTATAAATTATTGAGTAAATAAAAATAATAGAAGCAGTAGAAATTGCAGAAAAATGCACTGTATTTCTTCTTCTGTCTTTGGCCTTTTGCAGGCCAGAATACTATTATTATTTAAAATTGATTTTAAAAAACATTACAAGATGACATTTTATGTTAATATTATTTATATTATTTTAAATTCTAAATTCTCAGTATAGTCCAGTTGATGATAGTCCTATGCCAGTATATAGTAAAAGACATTAAACAAACATGGTGAAAATTTACTTTAAAAGAGTTTAGTGTATGAAAATCTCTCCCACTCTTGTTGAAGAGAATGGGGGAAGGCAGTATTTTGTTGTAATATATAAATAAGTATGCAGTATGCAAAATTCTTCCTTTCAGTTACCTACTTTTTGTCTCTCCCTAACACGTGTATGCACTGTTTTTCAGACAACAAATCTTTGTTTCAGTTAGTGGTTCTAACTCTTGTTTCTCTCTTACCACTTTTTGCACTGTGTTCTGTTCCACTCCTTCAGCTGAATCTCTTGGACAGAGAAAGAGTGTGTTCCTGTAGGGCTTCTAACGTGGCCCCAAGCAGCAGGAAGGTTCATCCATCTCATATGGAGCCATATGACTTCAGGTGAGAAAAAAGTCATTGAGGCAGATGAATTTTTAGAAGTGAACTGGTTTTGTGCAAATGTGCTAGTGGAATTTGATGATTCAAATGTCTGTGGGCTAAATGACAGAAAAAGTGTTTCTTAGTTAAAAATTCATCATAAAGAACTTGAAAATACATTATGAAACAAGAACTGGTAAAATAAATCTCAAACTACTGTAAAGCAGTTTGAAATATGACACTTTTTCCCCTTTCTATTTCTATTTCTAATGACAATTATTGATTCATATTTATTAAGGGTTTTTTCTCCAAGTGATTGTTTTTTAGTATCTCCCTTTCCAGTTATTGCACTAGCTCACCTAAAGGCTTATTTTGTTTGATATTTTAAATATCCTAGAACACGTGGAATGTTGGTGTTTTAATGACACAGAGTTTCTACTGGATTGGCAGTGGAGGCAGTGTTTGACTACCTGGCAGAGAGGTTACTTTTCCAGTTCCTTCTTCTGGTCAGACAATTCAGAGTGCAAGCTGTAATAAGGTGAGATCAATATATTGTTTTAGCAGCTTATGTGGATTCACTATGGAATAAAGCCTTCTTTGCACAGTGAATATAATAATCATGAAACATACCTATCTTTTTCAAAAGAATTTTGAATTAATGCATCACAGCCAATGTACTTGTGCACTCCTTTTAAAAAAGACTTGTCTCTAAAGGAAGTGATACTTAGCTAATGAGTTACAGTAATGATTCCTGAGCTCACTGGCCGGTTCTGCAATCTTTTGTTTTGTTTTTGCTTTAATTTTTTTGAATCATAGAGCTTCATGTCTTGAATACTGCACTGGTAGTTTCCACAGTGGTTTTGAAAATGTAATTACAGTTTCAGCTGATTATATATCAAAGTTTATTTTTAGACTTGTTTTTTATTACTACTGGGGACTTCTACAAAAAATTTTAGACATGTTGAAATATTTTTTCTTCATCTAGTGTAACACTTGGAAGTAATTTTGCACACAGGAAGGTATTAGAACAGTATCAAGAAGAGACTGTAAAATACTGCAACAGCTTTTATCTTAAGGTTTTGGTCCGTCAGCATGTAGTGTACAAATGATGCCATTTCCAAAGTAGTTCCTGTTCTGAGTATCATGGTACCCTTCTCCAGAGGCCTTGTCTTTGGCTTCTTGATGTGGAATCTCTACCTGCTCCAGTCTCTCTCTCAGCAGATGTGTGTGTGTGCTGGTGTTGGCTCACTCACTTAGCAGATATTTTGCAAAATGTACTTACTATCTTCAGCTGTTGTCTATGAGCCTTTCTTTGTGAGGACATCAGGAAACCATATGAATTTTAAGGCAAAGACAGCACAGAGGACGTTCTTGACCAACATTCAAGAAGACACTGGAGCACAATTAAATTGTAAGAGAGTGTAATTAAATCAAGAAGCATAACACGTATGTATCATATTTGAAGGTATCACAAAGTGGATTGATTTTGCTCCATTCTGCACTCCTAGTTCAAATAGGACATGGAGGGCTTGTAGAATGGAACTAAAAGAAATCTGGAAATGGATAGAAAAAAGAGACTAAGGACTTGAAAGGATGATGATAATAAATTCTTCCTGTAAATACTCATCTGTGAATACTCTCGTCAGTTATAAAGAAGAAAGTATTCAACCTTTCCTGGTTACTTTCCACTAAAAGTCCAAGTGGAATAACTAGTTAATTTGTTTATTATTTACTGCTGACATTCTACTTGTCCAGTAAGTAATTCCCCAAAGTGCAACTTGCTGAAATCTATAACAACATATTTATTAACTATGCGGTTACACATCAGTCTGTGGGAGAGTTTTAACAAGATTTGTTACATATGCTATATCAGTTACTCAAGAGTTGCAAGCCTTCTGCACGATTTTTTGCCTTTAGTGTTCTATATTCACCCTCTCAGCACAGTAATGGATGGTGACAACTGTCACAGGATTTCTAGCTCCTCTTTAGAAAATTATTAATGTAATTTCTTAAAGGAGATACTATACTCCCTTGAGCAGCCACCAGTGTTTCACAACATACTAAAGCCTTTTCTGTACACGTATCAAGAAAACATGCAACTTAACAGTAAGTTTGTCACTTAAATGTAAGAAAGACTGAGGTGGACACAATCCCAGTAGATAAAGTGGAAGTTCTCTGTAGGCTTCAAAGATCACTGTCCACATCTGTTGTCATTCAAACAGCTTTTGCTGTTCTAAAGCCTGAGTAGTACCCAGTAAACTGAATGTAATGGCTTCAGTGGACTTGGGTGCAGCTGGGGTGGCAGGATGGTCAGGGAGCTGCAGGCTGGGTCTGGTGCCTGTGCAACTACATCCTGCTGCTCACAGTGGCTGCAGAGCCTCCTTCTGTGCATTTCAGCTTGATTGAGCCCTGTAGCCTGATGACAGTTCACAATTTATTTGCTTTGAGGCATCTTATCCTTAGAACATGGCTAACACAGCAAAGCTAGCCTCAGAAGGGTGTTTTGTAGAGAAGCTGGACATTCTGGAAATGCCCAAATTCAGTTTCATGGCAGGTCAGGATAAAAACCTTGAAATTCTTCAGTGAAAGAGAGTGAGGCTTCGGTGTAGTCTTTACTGCAGCATATGAAACTAAAGATAAGGAAGAAGAGAAGGACAGTGCTTGGAAGAAATCCCATCAAGGTGTATTGTAGCTGGAAGATGCTTTTTTACAGAAAATGAGGCTGTTAACCCCATTAAGGTGTGGAGCCAGAAACCTGGGGGACCCGTAAGAGGGGGCAGTCCCAGGGTTGATAACCCATGTCCTCTTTCCAGGGGGTAGACTGATAACTTAGAAACTCTTCCCTAAAGGTGTAGGGGAGGGAAAGGGTTTAGGGGGGTGGCAGTTGGTGAACTGTTAGAAATCTCCTAGAGACCAAGAAACTGATTTTTCTTTTTTTGGACATCAGCTACCAGGGCATTGGGAGAATCTTAGCAAGATATCTGAGAGGAGGCAATTCCTCAATTTTGACTTTGCTCTGAAAACAATGTTTTAAAGATTTTTATTTACTCATTTCATTTACACTTGGGACCCTTCCATAATTTCATTAAGCACTATCTGTTCTCCCTGGAGAAATAAAACCCACACGGGGATACTCTCTTTTTCCTCCCTGAGTAAATCTTTGTCTATGACTAATGTTTCAATTGCTATAAAACATTGTAAAGATGACCATTAACTTTTGTCATTGAACATCTCATTAAAAAAAAATAATATCCTGAAAGATGAAACTCTTATGTGCTCTTTCATTGACAGCAAAGATGAAAACATAGACATTTTGAACTAATCAAGTTTTCAGTTGCAAAATTCCAGACAGAAGCCAAAAATATTGAAGCTGGAAATTGATATATCAGATTTTGCAGGTTATTATTTACATTATAGTTCACCTACTGAAAAAAACTCTTTGTATTGATGTCATTATTCAAAGAATGGTAGCAGTTTAGGGCGAAGGTTAGGATGAAATTTGGATTACGTATCTCTGCTCCAGAGCTTCTCACCTGACAGTGGCATTGCAGCTCAGTTTCTCCTGTTGGTGGTGGCAGGATGCTGGTGCAGGCTGTGCAGGGACACTTGTGCATTGGCAGTGCCAGAGAGGTGCTGGTCAAGCACCTGAGGAGTTAATTGATGCTGGAGCAGCTGCACAGACCACGTTACACTTTCTGTAATCTCTTTGTAGCAAAGTTAGTTGCTTTTCTCTCCCTCATGTATCTCTGAGTTCCCTGCAATTCATCCTCGCTGTTGCAATTTCAATAGTTTATCTTGCTGCTGTGTGTTCTATAATGAACATTCCTCCTTTGTCACTGCCTTTCAGGGATCCCAGCCTGAACCTTGCTCCTCACCATATGGGTATGTTAGACCTGAGCCAACCTCTCTATTTCCCTCTTCTCTACATTTCACAGAATAATGGAAATGGATGAGTTTTTTACCCTATAAATAAACATCCTGAGTTCTTGTGAAGCATCATGTGCCTCTTCCTGAAGCAGCAGTGCTTGCAGATCCACGTGGGATGTATGTGCAGTGGGTATGCACAGCTTTGGCACAGGGATAACTGCAGAGCCCTCTTTGGAGTCAGCAGTTGTCATTCAGAAGGGGATGACCAGCAGTGCTCATGGCTCTTGAAATGTGACAGAGTATTCTGGTCACTGTTATGCAATCTCTGCTCATGCTGTGGGAGTTTGTTGTGCAGGGTTTTGTTTAGTCTATTTATGGGCACAGATTTGCTTTTGGATTTCGTACACATACTTAAGTTTTATCAAAACCACAGCTCTTCTGCTTATCTGACTCGACCATAAGCAGTGGTGCAAGGTGAGGTCAAATCCTTCAGAGATTCATTGGTGATGTTATGAACCTCAAAAATGAAAGCAATGAGTTAAACCCCTTAAATTGAGAACGTTTCTGAACATGTAAAAATCATGAATGTTTATACATCATCTTTTCTGGTTCTGTGGCGCAAGGTTGCAAACTAATTTGTTAACACGATGTGATAGGTAGTTTTGGCAAGATGATCTTTGGTGGAAAGTGTGCATAAAATCCTACAAGGCCAACCAGGTGACTACAAGAAGAGCAAGAAATGCTGAGTTTTCCACATGAATGTTCACTAGATACATAAAATACAAACAAAATTGAGAGGTGTTGACAAAATGTAGTCTTGAGCCATTTCAGTAACTCTGCCTTACAGTCAGTACGGTTTGGACAGTGTTTTCCTAGTATCTTATTTCCTTCCTCTTTTTGTATTCTGAGAATTCACGTGGTCACTCTCAGCAGATCACTCTCCAATACCTGGAGGAGAAAAGCAGCACGCATACATGAGCCTTGTGGCCCTGAGATTCTACAATTGCTGCGTTAAAACATGCATACAGATAGGGTCTTTTGAAAGGTCAAGGCCAATAAGTATATTCACGTACTTGCAGTTGCCAAAATTATACATAGATCTAATTTTAAAAAGTATATTAGTAAGTTAATGTAAGAAAAATTCACTGAGAGTAGTTAAAAAAATATATATATTAGCTTATCTCTGAAACAGGTCTGTACTGAAATCCACTGGTTTTGGTTTTCACATTGAACTAGGGATTTGCTTTAAAGATATCTGGAGGAGAGAGCTCTTCAGTAGTAGTCACTAAAACCATGTCGGTCTCAAAAACCTATTGTAATTGTTACCATGAAAATATATACTAAATTGCTTGTAAATCAAAATTTCATGCAACGCTATGATCAAAACCCCATCGACAGATATTAGTTATAAAATGTAATGCAAATGGTAAACAGCTGTATATCTAAAAATCAGGATGAAAATGCACTGTTAATACAAATTGCAATGCATGAAGGAGAAAGACTGCAGATGATTACAGAGCTCCGTTTCATATTTTGAAGTAATAACCTTTGGGTAATACATTCCTGCTGTTCATAAAAGTTACATTGCAAATTGTTCACAACCCCCTACTCACTCGGAAATAAAAAAAAAATATTCAAAATACATTTCAGAAATAGCATGGTCTCTCTCTGGTCAGATTCCATCAGCAAAGCATGAATTTCTGGGCAGTTTGTGTTTATCATCATTCTGCATAAGTAGGATCCTCATAGCAATCTGAGTGTCCCTGGCTTCCCTTGACTAGTGATTGATGAGGGATGCATTTTCTGGGTGTGGGATGCACTTCCAGCAGCTGTCAACACCCTTCCAGAGTTCCTCCATGTGTGTTAAATCGTACACTTAGTATTTGAGGAGGTGAAAAAGGGCAGGGACTGCTTTCCATCCCCAAACAGTAAGTTTGAGGGGAGGACAAAGGCAGCAGAATTGTGTACATGCGTTTTAGCGAATAGGATGTTGTTGTAAATACAAATACCCAAACAGGTATCTCATGGAAGAAAGAATGAGTGGGAGGGGAAAAGGAAGGAACAGTAAACTTACCAGGAAAACTGCATATCCTTATCCCTTGAAACATAAACAAAACTAGAAAAGAATGCTATAAAGTCAGGGGTTTTAAAATGGTGGAACTGCATGCTTTAAAATCATAATACCCATAATTTTAGTGGCAACTCTTTTTGTAGTGAAATAGGCTGGTTTTCTAATTTCCTGGCAAGGAATGTAGAAGTAATGTTCTATTAATATAGTGGAATACAAGGGGCATCAAAACAAAAGTTTTACATTAAGACCACATTTAAATAGGCCCCAATACTATATACCGTATTATTAATGTAGCAATATATTACCGTACAGTATGTCAAAAGGGGACAAAAAGGTCATTGTTGGCCAGTATTTCCTATGATGTTCAAGTCATCCAGTGTCTGCCATTAAGTTATGAATACTGTTTTCACCATCCCCCAGTTTCTGGATGAGAATTGAGGGCTTACCGTCAGAAATAATTCATTGATCAGCATTGAGAAAAGTACCTCTATCCTTGTTTATTTCACTTTTTCAAGGACAAAAGAAGGGAACTGGGAAGACTGGGCCTAAAAAATAAACAAAACAAAAAAGGTTAGGTGGAGGGAATGACTGATTGGCTAGGAGGAGAAGTTTCATCCTTGGGAGGTATCTAGGGCTGGGTAATGAACAGGATGGTTAAACATGTTTGAAATGCCTGAAGAAAGTGAGTGAGGCTTTTCCTTAAACTAATCTCTTGTCTCTTCTTTCCTCATCTACTTAGTTCCACAAACACTGTGTGTGTTGGCCATTAACAAAAATACCATTAACAGAAATTTCCTTTAGTAGATCTTAACGCAGTGTTTGCTGTTGCAAACAAGCTCAAAGCCATTCACCTTTTCCTTGTAGTGCAGAGCTGGGAACCCAGCTGTTCTTCCTTGTCTTGTAAGCAGAGCTCTCCTAAAGGAGCCAGAACTTCAGCTGTTGGATTACTCCCTTTTACAATTGCACACTTGAGAGCCCAGCTGTGGCCTGGGTTAAAGTAGTTGCTGACAAAAGTAATCATCTGAAAGACTCATTTGGTCCAGATCTCTTATGTCCAGGTTTCTTGCTATTAAGAAAAGGCAAATCCACAGGTGTGCTGAACTCAGAGTCAGACAGCTTCCAGGGATCCTGAATGGATGCACAGTAAAGGAAATATCAAGGGCTTAATCCAAGTCTGTGAAATTGTCAGCCTTGTACATTACCAGCACTGAAACCTCTGTCCTTGAGGCTCACTTGCTGGTAATGTAAAACTAGCAGTGCTTCCCAGATGATCTGTTGAATCTGTAGATGTTTGCAGCTACAAAAGCCTCAGAAAAATTAAAGCTTTATGTGTGGGCACATCTGCATTTCTGTATTCCTCTATCTATACCGTATGTTTTATTCTGATAGCTCTCAAGTAAAAGAGCAATAAAAATTTTAAGCAGCTGCCCTTTGTGATAGCTGCTACCTTGGGAGCTCATTCCAATGCTCATTGAAAGTCAATGACAAAGATCCTATTACCTTTAATCATGCAGGATCAGGGTCCTGTATGACATGGTCAGTCCTGCTGAGCATTCGTTCAGAGAATATTCACTTGAACTAGGCTATGCACTAGGCTGCACTAACTCATTTCTGCATTAGCTCTTACTAAATATTACGGTTCAGGCATGTCAGTAACCAGGCATGTCTGTCCATGGAAACAGACACAGTTGAGTAAACATTAGAACAGGGTCTTGAAAACAGTTTTTTAAATTTATGACTGCTCATACAGAAAAATCTGTGGATATTCTTCCTAGCAAATCATGCAATTCATGGGTTCAGTGATAATCAGTGAAGTCTGAGGTTTAAACCCCAGATACTTCTTGGTAATGAACTGGTCACATGCAGGCCACAGGCAGGGAATGACCCACCTCTAGTGTGTGGAGCAAAAATGTACTGTCCCACCCTTAACAACAAACAGCAAAATCATACCTAACCTTCTAAAGGATCACATAGTTACCATGGAGGTGGCAGGATCATGCTTTGTCTTAATAAAGTGTACTATTTTTTATGGATTTTGATGCTGCCCTTCTTAAAACAGCCAAGTTTATTCAGGCCAAAATGCCTCTACAGGAATTCTACAGATGTCACATACATTACGTTATTTCAGGAGGGAATAGGAAAGAAAAGAAAATCCTCAGCAGAATTGCTGCAGAAACGAATTTTTGTTCTTGGCTTTTTTGTTTTATATCTTCTGCCTCATTGTGGCAGGAGAACTGAATGCAAATAAGAAAAAAGCCCAATCCCATACACCAATTCTGTGGGATTTAATTTAGGGATTGAAACTCTGGCTTGATTTTTTTCTAGGCAATTTGCAAGTCAGATTATTTGAAAAATCCAGGCAGTCTAAATATTTTTTCCTAGGCATAGGGGTGTTTTGGGTTTATCTTATCTGTATCTTTTTTGCAGAGGCTGGTGATAAAAGGCCCCTTGCTTTAGGACTGTTTGTTGGGGTGTGACATTATCTCTCTCTGCTGCTGTCTCTCTAGGTTCTAGCAAAGTGCGTAAGAAGTCCAGGGATGTCTCCTCTGTTTTTTTGAGAACACAGTTTTCTGTCTCTTTCTCCGCTGTGGCAGAAGCTGCCTTGCAAAGATGCAAAGTGCACAGATGAAGGGTATCTTCTGAAATCTGTGCCACTATTTTGTATCTTTTGTAATTAACACAATAGTACTCTCTTTTAGGAGAACCTTTTTCACCCTGCATTCTAACACTTTACGCTTTAATCAGAAACGGCAAAACCTTTTGTGGGGAATTATTCTATATAGTTACAAGTGTTTGATCATTTTTTCAAGGTGATTCTTCACATGAGGATGCATATGCAGCTGTTTCATTTGAAAGTCCCATTAAAATCTTTGCTCGCTTGTTAGCTCTGGGATTGGATGAATTTCTGTTCAGGTCTGCTGAGCTGGGAAAGCTGGGATGGATGTGTTTGCATTTTAAGTAACTTCCACCAGTAAAGTTGATACAGCAGTGAGCTCTGAAAGTGTGGAAAGGAGATTTTATTAATTTTGTCTAAGTCATCTCCGTCATGCAAATTGATAGCTGCTTTTCTTTGTAGCTATTTCTGTGTACTATACACTAGTTCCTGGGGTGTGAAAAGCCAGACTTTCTCATCTGTTGTTTGAAAGTAGGCCTGTTCCCAATTTCCATAGCCCTGCTCTAAATTCCTCACACACTCATTTATTTCTGTTTTGACCATATCTTTTCCCTCCAGTACGAGTATGGGAACTTCTGCTTGCTCCACAACCACTAGTTTTGTAATTTTGCTGCAGCACCCTCCAGCCAGTAATTCATGCAAACATACAATGTGCAAATTGGATTGGTTTTCATGGAGTAAATACCAATTCTACTCTGCATTAAGTGTGAGATTAGGTTGTTCAGCAGGGATGGATGAGCACTGGAGTAATCTGCCTGGAGTTGGCTGGGTCCCATGGAAGCCTGGAAGAACAGGCAAGACAAACTCCTCTCAGGAGCAGTTGTTCCTGCCTTTCTGCTCAGGGAGGGACTAAGTGACCTCTGAAGGTTCCTGACACACCTCCAGGTTCTGTGTATTTAATGATGGCTGTGTTTCATTCATCAGCTTGCGGGTTTGTTTGTAGGGAAAAGCAGCATACACAAGCCTTGACTTGAGAGCTTTCCCTTTTGAACCCCTAAGAGAGGGAATAAACTTCCTTCCCTTTTACCCTCTCAGGATGACCTTTGTTTTCACCATCCACACCTCCTACCAGCTGTGCTCAGGCAGGACACCTTCATTCCTTGCTTTTTCTGCATTGGATTCTTCATGGGCCTCTTCCACATGTGAGCCCTAATTCTGCCCTAATGGGTAAACAGTGTCCTGCTTCACCTGCCCTGCTCCTTGGCACCCCTCAGTTGCTGAGGGTTTTAATCTACCACAGAAGACAGAGTGATTTTTTTTTTTTTTTTTTTTTTTCTTTTTTCTGGACTGGTGCTTCCTGTGGCTTGTGTGTTCTTCTCAGCTGGCTTACATGTAATTCCAATCTGAAAGGTTGCTTATTTTAGCCAGAGTGCCTGCAAGAAAACAGTCACCTTAATAAAAAGGTGTCACAAATAGGTTGGGAGGTATCCTAAAAAAATAATCCTAAAACATTGTCTGCTTTGCTCAGTTACCAAATCTTTAAATGTATCTTGTGGATTTTTTTATTCTTTCTGAATATTTTTCAGGGTTAAGCTCTCTGGGATCATCTCTTAGACTTTCTTTGCACCTCCGTGACAGAGTGTGTTAGTGTTAGAGTGTTACTACTATAGCAGTGCTTCACACAAAGTCCAGAAAATCTCAGCCCAGCTGCTGTAGTGATCCCTTTCTGAGCAAAATAAAACTTTGGTTTGCTTATCTAAATTAGACTGCATGCATACAATGTAGACCTAGTTGATGGGCATCAGCATTTATGAATAAGTCTTGTGAAAATGGTCTGCAGAAAGGAAGACTTCTCAACTAATCTTCTAATCTCTTTTAGGTTCCTCCTGAAATGGTACCCTTATGTTTCAAGGCAATTTAGTGCCAGTACTTTTAGCATTTAAACTAATCCATTGAGGAAAACCAGAGCCACATTGTTAGTATAATAAATACTGAAAGCAGATTATTTTACTCTTTGAATCTATTCCTACAGTGCTATACAAAAACTTCTCTGTTGGTTATTAAGAATTTAGGGCATGGATGAATGTCAGTGGGAGTCTGTGGAAATAATTCCTTTGACTTCAATTGGATTAGTATCAGTTTCTTATGAAATAATTATAGGAAATGACTGTGTAGGAATGGTTGATGAAATTCGTAATTCATAGAAATACCAGACTAAAAGGAATAAATATCAAGACCACTTACTTGTTGTGAGAGACAGACAAGTGAGAGACCTTCCACCAGCTAATTAAGAAATACATCCCTTTTAATACATTCATAAAATGCTTCAGACATGCAGCATTAATGAAATCAATGTTCATTTGGAGCTTAGCTTTACTGAATCAGGGCCTGGCAAACCTCTCTGGATTATGCAGATCTGCTGTCACAGAGAAAACCCATCTGTTCCTGCATTAGCGATAATAATTCTCAGAAACTTTGTAGCATTTTGATGAAAAGAATGTAATGATAGAGTATCAGATTGTTTCGAGATGCATGAGCAAATGTACTTTGTTGAACCTCTGAGAAGATGGTCGCTCACATTAGTGGCCTCTAACTAAGCATCTGTCAAGTTACTTAATGGCTTGGGTGTTCTTTAAGATTTCTCTTCTTTTCAAAGAAAAAAGTAATTGATCCAGATTAAAGTAATACTTTTCCTGAAGGAAAAAAAATGTTACGTCAGGTGTTGGAGAGCTGGTGTAATGACCAAATTAAATCTGATTGCATTTTTTACTTTTCCATGTTCTGTATTTATAGGAATTATATTTATCACCAAAGAATTAAAATACCAATTATTTGTCTCAAGTGCCACAGAAGCAGATGCTTATGTTTTGTAATTCAATATATACTAGATTGATTTCTTCTAATTTTTTGCTCTCTGATAGAAATATACCCAGTATTCAGCTACTAAAGGTGTTTTTACATCATCCTTATTTCTTTCCAACCCTCACTGAAGTTAAAAATAGCCACTGGGCTGACCTCAGCTGAGGAAAAGATTGATTTTTCATAGTCAGAAAATGTTGTTTTATTTACAGCTGAAGAATATAGAGATAGATGTCCCATTTTTAGGGACATTGCTTAACATTTCTGTGTGATTGAGTTTGAAGAATGTTTAAAATCTGTAATTTTTAAACACTATTGGGAGAATAGAAAATCTCATCTAGAAGTTTTATAGAAGATGAAATGAAGGCTCAGCTGTAGGTTTCTTTAGCAGGATATTAACTGTTGGGTGAAAGCAGATGCTTGTTTTCTACTTGATTCTTGGCAGAAAGACATCTTCTGTATTGGTGGTAACATTATGCAGAAGACTACATGTCAGAATTCAAACCATTTTAGTTTAATGCATCTTTTAAAAAATACTTGTGTTCTTAATATGCTTTTAAAGATTCTCTATGCAGCTTCATTTCTATTTTGCAAGTCATAATGAAGGTGATGATCATTCTTCTTTCATGTGAATGACAGTGGGCAGCTATCAGAAACATTTTGGTATTTGTTTAGGAGAAGGCTGGCCACAGAGAAAAGGTGTGTTTTCAGCCAACTCTTTCTATTTTTCTCAGTGTAAAAAGGAGCTCCGTCAGTGTTGGCATAATTTCAGACAGCAGGGTGGTTGGAGAAGAGCAAGTCATCCAAGTTCCTGGAGAACAAGTCATCAAGCACTTTTCTGTCTGTTGTTTAGTGATGTTTGCCTCCCTCTGGGCAGGTGCTTCCATCTCCACCCTGTTGGAGCAAGGTCTCCAGGAAGAGGCTTTCCCCCAGCTTCACAGAACCTGGACCCTCATCCTACAGTGTCTCCCCTGGCTCTGGGCAAACAGTGTCTGTATGCTGAACATCATCCACTCAAAAGCTTCCTGTCCTTCAGTGTGCTGAATCAGTACAGACATCCTCATGAGTTCCTTGCTAAGTTCTAGCTCAGAAATGCCCTGACCTTCCAGGAGGATTTGTGTCCTGCAGTGTCTCCAAGCAGCCTTGTGTACACAGGGCTTGCTGAGCTCTTGCACTGCCCTCAGTGTCAGCTGGCCACATCCCTGACTGCACAGCCTTTCCCTCTCTGGCTTTTAAGCAGGACATGGCAGGCACAAGTAGAAGCTTGGATTAGTACAACTTGGGAACAAACTGAGCAGCAGGGTGTGTCTGTGTTCTTCACGTGTGCAATTCAACACTGCTTTAAAACTATAAAAATGGAGGGGGAGGGGAGTTTGTTTTGAGGGTATGGCTACACTTCATTAAGAGGTCTGGTTTCTTCAGGCCAAGTTCAATGCTGGAAGTAAGGTTTAATCAATAATATAGCTCTGCACAGGTCTGATTGATTGATTCAGCCTTTCGTGTACTCATGAGATGGAGCAATGAAATACAAAATGTTCCCTGGAATAAGCAGTGGATGGTCCTTTCAGGTAAATGGCTGTTCTCTCTCCTTGGGGCAAAGCCCCACGATGCTTATTCATATGATTTATTATTCTGCTGCACGCTATATTGTCTCATAAGACAGCCTCTCACTTCCCACATCATGCTGGTGATCATTCACTTCATCTGTTCCAGTCTCAATTCTTACTACTGAATAGGAGAAATCTGAATGGCACCTTCTATTTTTAAGTGAGTTTTCCTCTGAGTCCTGGGCTTGACCTAATCTTTACAAACAGAACTTCAACAAAAAAAACTTTTCAGAGTTTCTGCACAGCAAAATTCTGTAAATTCAGGCTGGTGAAGTATTAACCAGACCTGGATATTGCTTCCCGTACCAGGTAGAAGTCTTCTAAGATTAACTTGAATTTTTCCACATGAAACTGAATTTAACTATGCTTATGCAACCAATTTATGCTGAAATATGTATGTAAACACAGTACGGGAAAAAGACACATTTGAAGGGTTTCTGAGAATATGTGTAAATTGGTAAGGGCACCCCTGAAGATGATACACACATTACGTAAAGGCAAACTACTAGTCTCCATACCTTTGTATAAAAAGAACTGTTGTTAATGGTTATACAATAATTTATTTATAGTACGTTATATAATGCTTTTGAATTCTGGTGAGAAGGACTTCTGTAAGTCCCATATAGGCGCTCGGATGCACTTCAGTTTGGTTCATTTCCTATTTACTGGGATTCAGTTCTGCTCTCCTCTGCCAATAGTTAATTAAAAACTTCCATATTACTTGGCTACCACTGAAATAATGTAGCTGAATGGATAAAAGTTCCACTTCTACAAAAGTTGTGGTATTTTTATTCACAATGTTCCCTTGCAGTTTTTCTCCTCTATGTAATATTGGTGCTGATATTTTTATCTCTGTCAGCCTTAAACTCCGGAATTTTATTTGATAGTTTAAGAATATTGCAAGATTTAAAAAAAACCAACCAACCAACCAAGGAGGGGTGGCTTGCATGCAGAATTAAAATTGGCAAATACAGTTTTATTTTATTCTGGTCATTTTTGTTCTTATTACTTTCCCTTTCTTTTGGATAACTTCTTAGTTTAATGTCTTGATATATTAGGTATGTTCAGCAATTAGGTATGTGCAGCAAAGCATTTGAGAGGTTTTCTGAACACACTCGAAGTTTTAATTAACTGGTTAGCTTTTCTGCCAGTGTCAGTATCTTTCTGTGTGCTCTGAGCTAGGTAACCATCTCTGGTGACTAATACACTAAGAAGATTTTTGTTTAGCCTTTAAAATCCAGCTATTAGAAAACGGCCTTTCAAACAGAAATAGGTGTTGGTGAAGTTAAATTATTTCCACCTAGTCTACATTAAAAATGTCAACTACATAAAGCAGTGTATGTATCTGCTTGATTGGGTTTTATTTTAAATAAGAGAGCAATGGTTAAACAAAAAAATCCTTCACCACTGCAGACCATTGGTGGAACACTAGCCATGTTAATGAGAGAGTATTCTCAGAAACAGCCCAAATCAGAAATAGGTTAACCATGAAAATTGTGTAACTGAGACTAATTTTACCCCTGTTCTCCTGGGTTTCTGCCTTGGATGTGTAGAGTTCAGTGTCTGGGAAGCAGAGGTACAGCTGGCTACATTTTGTTCATCTTAACTAGAGAAGTTCCTGATGTTTTTTTCCCCCCAAAATGTCCTGATTGTGCCTGTACTTGGCTTTGTTTGCAAAGCAGATAAGTTTTCTGATTTGCCAACCCTTCTCTGACAACAGGGAGAACTCAGTGCAATTCCCAAATAGCACCAGGCAGTCATTTATTTGTTTATCTGCCTACACCGAAACAAATCCCAGCTGGTGGCAGCAGGTTGGCGTGGAGCCTTGGGTGGGCACAGATTCCTCCTAGAAAGGTTATTAATATCCTTGAAGTAAAACATGTATTGAAATGTTTTAATGGGGGAGGAAGAATAAGTTTCTCTTGGAAAAGAAAGCTTCGCTTCTAAATATTTGCTGAGTTACCACTGCATAGCAAATGTCTCTTGCTAATTGACTAAGCTGCTTTTGCATATGTGTCAGAGGTACCCTGCTACAGTATAACCTTGAGCTGTGTTCATAATGTCCAAAGGTCTCATCAGGTTTGAAGGTCACTCAGCATCTCTGGGTTAAACATGGACTTTGTCTTCTTTCTCCTGGCTGTTTGTAGAACATGCTGACATTTTTTTCACATGCCAGAGTTACTCTTTAATAATGTCCTCCTGTATAATGCTGCTTTGTAATCTCAAATGTCGGGTACAGATCATTAGATTTATTTCTAAAATGAATTTTAATGTAGAGCAGTTTCTTCTTCTGTTCGTACTTGACTGTCTCTAGAACAGAGCCTCCAGATACAAGCTATTATCCAATTCCTGCCTTTCATGTGTTTACGTTTATGTTCATAGTGTCCATTAATATTCAGAAACTATACATGGGCTTAAAAATATATTTTACATGATCACTAAATACCACTAAACCTTTTCTTTGTAGAAGCAAATACTGTACTCCCTCTCCCCAAGAACATACAGATGATGATTATTTCAAATTAAGATACAGACAGGACAGCATACACATTTATATATGCTTTGAGCTGAGGATACAGGAGTGGCAGACAAGGAAGTGGAGCTTTTTGTGTGTGCTAGAAGCTTGGGATGTGGTAAGCAATGAGAAATGACAGACTGAGGAGCCAGTGATGTGCAGTTGGAACTCAACACACGTTGAGCATGACATGGAGAGGCAGCTTTCACTCAGTCAGTAATGTGTAGAGGCTAGAGAAGAAAGCAAACAGGTTATTGCAGACATGAGCTTAGGAGAATGACTGTCGTAAGGAGTTGGGGGAAAAAAATGTGAGAAGGAGCCAGAGAAGAAGGGATGTGGTTGGCTTTCTCCAGGAGTCAAGAAAGGAGTGGGCAGCCTTCCTCATCCTCCACTCTGAGCAGCCTCTGGAGCCCACCAGGATGGTGGCTGCCTGGCAGCTCTTCTTTCCCTGGCAAAGCAGCTCACTGCCTTTAGCCACTCCTAGTGCTGCTCAGTACTGTGCCTTTAAAGATTGCTTGGTTGGGGTTTTTTCTGTTAAATTTTTTAAAAAATTTTAAACTCCAGCTTGGAGTGCTTAAGTTTAATGTTTTTAATGTATTCTGAAGAACAGAAGGTCAAAATCACTCCAAGAAAGAGATTAACCTATTGAGTAAAAAACAGTGGTAGATACGTAATGTAATAAGTTTGATACATTTGGGTAGTAGCAAAAGATAGCCAGTCAATGCATAATAATTATTTTCCTGTTTGTGTTAGCACAGCCTTGTACTGTCACACTTGTAATTAATGTTACCACTGAGGTGGAATTGTGAAAAGGCTGTGCCAGCCAATTAAAATGGTAATATGACTTCAGAATCTGTTTGTGATCATATTGATTCCTTTAAATGGAAAGCTTCTCTGTGACCTTTTCCAAGCACATACTGTACTTTTCACACTTCTGTAGATTAATCTTGTAGAACGGTATTTTAAATTGTCACACAGTAGGCTTGTAGAATTTTATAAATTGCCTAAAAGATGATAAAAACTACTGTGATTTTGTGATAAAGAGCATTAGAGCACTGCCAGCAGATCATGAAAAGTGCCTCTGAAAGTCTGCTGGGAATCCCCCATGGCAGAATGAAAATCACAGTAGAGCAATTAGGAAGAGGAAGATGTCTTTTATGAAGACACAGGTATTTGTTGTGGTGGAAAACTTGTTTTAAAAATGCAATACAGCTTTAGCTATCAAAGAAAATTTAGAATAAGAACAATTTATGGTTCATAATGTATAAAAATGTGAGTAAAAAGACTTTATGAGATTTGGAAGAAAGCAGGCACTACAGCTGAGTCTGTTAAACCATAAAACATTGGGCATGGACTTCATTCCTCAGATACTTAGGTGTGAGAAATGAACCTAAAGAAAAATTCCACACTAGAGTCCACCTCCTCCCATGCTTTACAAGTCTGAATCTTCAGATAGAAACCAGTGAGTCAGGTGTGATGGGATTTGGCCTTTCTGGAGAGAGAAAAATACTTGGAGAAGGGATTGGGCGAATGGATTTTAATTGTGATGAAGAAATGCTTTTCAATCTCTTAAGGGCAAGACATTAATGTGCTGTCAACCTTTCTCAGTTAGAGATTCCTTGTCTCTGAGAAGAGGTAAATGTAGATGCATTATTGACTACTTGCTTATTTGAGCCAGCTCTGCCCCTTTTTCAGGAAATAAGAAGAATATACACTGATTCCTTAAGTGTTTCTTGATAGGCGACAGGCTTTGCCTTCCACTGCCAAGCTGCTCTGTAGGTCTGCTGGCCTTTCGACTGCTCACACTGCTGTGCATGCTCTTCAGCTGGGTGATTCTCACTCACATCCTGCATACTCCTTGAGACCAAATCGAGGCTGAGTCTCTCTCCTTTCCAGAACTCCCTTAAAAACTGGGAATTTTTTAAGCAGTCTTAGCTGGCAACTAAACAGTCTCCTTCCCATCCCAGTGTCATGATCAGTCGCTCCATCTGGCATGGTTGTGAGTAAAATAAAGCCAAAGTGAAATTCTTCTCATCGAGGCCTGTGGATTTATATGGGGTTTATATTTCTCATTCACTGGATATTTGATTTTAAATTCTAAGCTCTCTTAACCATCACAGTCCACTCAGGTTTTCCTTTCTGTTTTTCCTTTGTATTGCCTTGTCTTCTTCATTATCAAATTTCCTTAATCAAATTTCTGTAATTAAATCTCTTTCTGTGAAATACATTGATACTTATCAATAAGGGCTAGACCTTCCCATTCATCATCTTTGTGATTTTTCTTCTGCTTTGAGTATTTCTCTGATGCTAGAAGGGCTGTGCGTGCGTGAAAGGAAATAACTGGACAGCTTTCTGGGCGGTGTATACTGTGAGGTTTGTGCACGTGCTGCAGGTGTGTGCTGGGCAGGCAGTGGGTGCCCTGTGAGCTGTGGGGTCGCTGGTTGTTATTTGAGATGCTCTCAGCATCTGGGGGAGACTGATGGTAACACAGGTGGCTCTGCCTCTGCAGTGCAGTGCTCTGAGTTGCACATCTGTGTTTTTGTACTCATTTCTGCAGCAAGGATGACCAAAACCTGGCCAAAATGCCTGAATTTTGTCTTGTTTCCCATGGTGAGTGTCTTTTGGAGAGAACTCATCAGAGGCAAGTGTTTCCTATGCTCTGCCATCCCAGGCAGAGGCAGGTGAAGCAGCTGTGGTAGATGGCAGACTGCTTTACCCACCTCTCCCCAAAGGGTACTACACCCATCTGGTGCAGCAGGGCATTGTGGAAGCACATTTCCTCTGTGCAGTGAGTGCCTGAAGAAACAGTCTTGGAGGTTTACAAATCTCAGCTGGAACAGTCAGGCAATGTGTGGTGGCCCAGAGAAGCCACAGTGCTGCTGGCCTTGCTCCAGACAGGTAGAGATGGGAGTGCACTGGTCTTGTCTGGGCTTGCTGTGACATCCTGTGGGCTGGCATTAGTGCCTTGTGGAAGGCCAATTTAATTTGCTTTTTGATGCTCTTGCGCATCACGTACAATAATGAGTGTGCTGCTGTGCATCAGCAAAGTGGTCTGGTAGCTTTGTCAACATGTTTCACTTGCTGGTGCAGGAAGATGTATGGGGACATACAGAAATGGAGGAATTATTTGGATAGTGCTGGAAAGTTGTTTGGCATGGCAGGCACAGAGGCTTATTCCCACCATCCCCACATGAACTGCCCCGTGAGTTTTGTCACACAAGGGACTGTGGGGAATGTGCACAATAAAAACAGAGTCTTGGAGCAAAGAGTAAGACTGAATTGATAGGGCAGGCACACACAAATTTTGAAAAAAACCCCATAAATATCGAATCAGCCAAATGTAAAGATATCCCTTTTGCTCGAAAATATTTCATGGCTACGTGTCTTGCATTTGATTTAGTTTTAAGTCTGAATTTCTGCTAAGAAGATAAAGATTTCCTTGTTGGATCAATTTCCCATGACAAATTGTCTGATTTATATAACACTGCTACAACTCTGGGCTTTGTAACCTTTATCTGTGTAAATCTTGAATCTGATGACTCTGCCCTATTAAAGGTAGAATTAGTGAGTCCTTTCCAAAATGCTCTCAGATCCACCTCGGAAGGCTTTCTATTTGGTGCTTTCCACCTACGGCAGAATTCCAGCTGAATGAGCACATAGGTAACGTGTAGTGGTAGCAAACAGTACTGCCAAACCTTGGCTTTGCATCCCCATGGAAAGCCTGGGGAAGCTGATGAGCTGCACCACCTTCTCTAGCAGCTCTCCACCTGTTCATATGCCCTCTTTAGAGTTCTTTCCACATCAGTGGGCACTAATGACGGACAGTTTGCAGCAGGAATTAAGTCCTTCTGAGTGGACAACTGGTGCATTTCCTGCAGGAGATACTGTGTGAGGTGTTTGACTCAGTGACTCATCATTTCTAGAGACACCTGCCTTGCTGGGCTCACCAGATCCGTTTAAGGCACTCTGGAAGAATCTCTCAGCCCACACAACTGTTCTTGTGTATATGCAGCTCCTCACTGAAATTTTAGGCTAACTTGGTGTAGGAACTGAAGCACGAGCTGGCCAGTCACCAGTCTGGTGAGCCACTGTCAGTCGAATAGAACTCCATTAAACTATCAGCTTTTGGGTTGAGTATTCCTATATGAAAACAGATTTTCTCTCCAATATTCACAGGTTTGACAGAGAGCAAAATATTTCCATTTCCCCCAGCAAACAGCTTGTCCTCATGTAATGACAGTTTTCCATCTGCAAGAACTGCCTTTTTGATACCACAAACCACCTGAGGTGAAAATCTAACTGACTTGCTTTGCTGTAAACCTGCCAAAAGTAAAATTATTTTTGCCTGTAGCAAGAACTGTTTCTGTGCCAGTGTATTTTCCAACTTTGCTAAAAGTTACATACTTCTGATTTTATAAGAATAGAAGAATAGCTGTAGTGTATCTCTTGGCAAATTAGCCTATGTTATTGTGAATCAAGGCAGCAGTTTTATTTGGGACTTCAGGCTTCATATTCACAGAAGAAATCTCTAATGTGTCAAATTATGCCCTATCAGTACCTGAATCTGAGCTTCTAAATCCCAGGTAAGAAAGAAAAGCAGACCCATTTCTTGAAATAAAGGGAACTGCAAGTTTGCATTTTCAGCTCCTTTTGAAGTCTAGGAACTTTTGTTTCGATTTCATAATATAGATTTAAGTATGTAATGCATTTGTTTTGGAAATATTTGACCTGGAGAATCATATATTAGTTGCAAATGCTACAATTGAGAGAGAGAGAGAGAGAGAGAGATTTCCACAGTGCAGAAAAATGACGTGGGAGAAAAAGAAAACAAAATGATTTGTGTCTTTAGAGGTCTGAATTGTAGTGATTTGCCCAACATTATCTTCTGGCAGACTCTAAGGCCAACCTCAAATATTAATAATTATTTTAAAATAATACATTTTCATGGTGTACTTAGAATTGACTTCTAACAGTGACTTATTTTTTCCATGCACTGTGATTGTCCTTGTATCAGGAGATACTTAATAAAAAGGCATTACTTGCTCTGACCTTGGCAGCATTCCAAAGGATTTGATGAGTTGTATCATGTCTTTAATACAGTGCAGCATTTCAAATTCTAAGGAAGTTATCCCTTGTGTGCCTGTGCAAACTTTGGCCAGCAAGGGGACTCTCAGAACAGAGTGCAAGCCACAGAAAGCTGCAGGCTTCTTCCTTCTCTCTGATCTAAACCAATGGCGCTGCTAGAGAGTTTTCTTTCCCAGCATCTTGCAATTTTAGGAATGTGCTAGTATTAGGTGAAGCTTCTTCCTTCCTGTGCTTCCTATTTATGCAAAAATCCTTCTGCCACGGTTCCTTTATGCCAAACAACCTTGCCTTTTCCTCCTGTTACCCATGACAGCATCTCATTGCTTCTGCTTAGTTCTGCTATTCCGCAGGAAGGTTATTCCCGTTCGGAAGGCAGAGCGCAATGACTTTATCCTGGTGCTGCTGCACACCCTGTCTGTGACCTTCCTGTGCTCACTGAATCCGGCTGTGCTCAGGGTGGGGCTGAGGGGCACATCCTGCACTCCTGTCTTGTCAGGTCCCCAACCTCTGCTGTGGGCACAGAGGCTCTGATTTGAGCAATGGACTTCAACCAGTATCTTTCCTAGTTCATTGCTGCTCCAAGGATGGAGAGTTCTTTGATAAGGTTTTATGCAGTGGGAAATACAAAGTGAGAAAAATATGAATACAAGAGACCCAAATATTCATCACAGTTCTTTCCTAGGAGAAAATTACTGGTTCCAGTGAAATCAATATCAGCGTCTCTGATTTTTGCAGAGCTGAGAAAAATTTCAGCATGGAATAATAAGCCTTGGCTGCCTCTTTTCCCGGTTCTATTTGCATTTCATCAAGTAATGGAGTATCAGCTACAGCACATTAGAAAAGCCAATCTATATTCTGACCAGCTATGGACTCAGTAATTTGACAGAGCTTTAAGTCAACATTACTTTAAAGTATTTTTAATCACAACAACATGAAAAATAGCATGGGTTATTACTCCACTAGGAAATTAATGTAAAACAGTGCAAAATGGCAAGACAGTTAAAAAACTCCAAACATTCTTCTAGAAGAGACTCTCTAACAATATGCAATAAAGCTTAACACTGTGACAGTCTAAAAATTGACAGTTGAATCATCTTAAAATAATACTGTGGGAGCTGTCCAAATGTAGTCCATCAACAACTGCTGGCTACCAAGCGCCCTAGAAAAATCACTGCAATCACCCAAGTTACAACATGCACTCAGAGGTTCAAGATAAATCAGTGCAGTAGTGTTTGCATGCTAATCAATGTTAAATCATGTCTTGACTTCTACTGAACCAACAAAAATGTCCCCCAAATTAAAATATTTAGAACAGAATATCATGTCACAAGAAATTAATTTAAAGAGACATTCCACATATTGATGTATATGATGTACATAAATCATCTTGAAAGTATTTTGAGTGTCACATTGGATATAAGAAAAGATGCGTTACGTTTTCTGTGTGAAAGAATTATTAGGCTGCAGCACCAGATTGGGGCTGCGGTTGTTTTGATTTTGACAGTCAATCATTTCAATAGAGATGGAATGCAAAATGTTTCAAGCCAAACCTTTACAGAAATGTATAGGTACTGTCATTATATCCTTAAATATTCTAGAGAAGAAAAACAAAATTAAAGAAGAGAAGATTCATCATGAAAATAAGGATAGTCTCAATCTAGAATTTCAGCTGGAAATGAAACTACTGTGGTACTAGTACCAAATCACAAAGGTTGCAAGGGTTTTTCCTTGGACCTGTAGGTCTAAATTACAGAACAGTAATGCCACACTTGCCTTGGAAGGCAGCAATAATACATAGGAGAAATTAGGTGCAATAAGTTGAATATGATAGTTTTAACCAGGCAGAATTGATGTAGTTCTTATTTCAGTGCACAGCACTTACATCACCTGGAGCAGTTGCTTCGCTGTTCCTCGGTGTTGCGTTACGAGGCTGTGGTTGTTCTGAATCAGGGTTCAGAGGAAGGTCTGTGGCTCTGTCACAGGGGTGGGGGAGGGTGTTTGTGTATTTTCACAGTAGCCTGTGAAGACAACACAATACACCTCTGCTCTTCAAAATAAAATTTTAGTTTGTAGTAAGAGAATATCAAAGTGGCACCTGTTTAGCAGCACAGTCTTACTCTGTCAAGTTCTGATATGTGGTAAAAACAGGGTTTTAATGCACTTATCACAGGTCCATTCCAGTCAATTCTTAATAAATTTTTTCACAAGTCGTTGTAACAGAGTTCCAAATACATGTAGTTGATCTACTGAGTTGCTTTCCGAGCAATGCTCAGCTGGTTTTGGAAGTGCCTTGTAGAGATGTTGTAACTTGTAAACCTAACCTGTAAATCTATCTTGTAAACTGCAGGTGTGTTGTAAAAGTCTGCCTGCTCAATCTGTTTTCATTTCAGGCAAAGTCTCCATCCCACTGCAAGCAAAAGGGTTTATAAATGCATACCCTTGTGGAGGACAGTCCCCACAGCTAGGGAGGGATTGGGATGAAGTTAGTTTTTGGAACCATGGGCTGTGTTCACAGACTCAGGCCTCTTTTGAATCTCCAAATCCTGTTGCTTTCTCTTTTACCATTCTCTATCTATATATGCTGCTGCAAATCCTTAATTCCTTCAGCCACAGATTACATCATTATAGGCTTTGTAACTCTGAGGTTTGCATATAATATCTGAAAATTACATGGCATTTTTGCTTTCTTACAACTATTATGGATCAAGAATCACTGTTCTTTTGTGATTGAGAACTTTTCAATTTCAATCCTGTTTTAACAACAAACAGTAAATTAGAAATTATGAGAACATAATTTCTCGTAATTATGTGTGTGTGCGCCTACATGAAAAGCCAGCCTTTCCTGCAGGCAGGCTGTGCTCTGCTCTCCAGGCTCCATAGGTGCCATGGCAGTTGTTGCTGTAGCAAGCCTAGCAAAAATCAATGTGAACTTCATCATCTGTTTTTCAGCAGGGATATCCTGTCAGTGTCAATGTCCTGAGAACTGAACTCTGTTATAGGTACCTAATTTTTTTACAGGCACTTAAAATGAATTTTTCACGTTAAGCATAGGGAATCTTTTTTCTCTTACGCCCCATGCCCCTGGTGACATCTTAAAAGCCTTTTCTTTGCTATAGCTAAATGAAAAACAAACTGGAATTTGGTGCTTACTACAAACTATTGGAAATAAATCCCTTAAAATTGCTGTTAGAAATAATTTCTTCATGTTTTGCAGCCCTCATCCTGCATATAGTTCTGCCAGTCACAGTGTGTACATTCATTTGCAGCTGATGGATTTCTGCATTTACGTAGAACCATTGCTGTCATAACCAGCCATAGCACTAGATGGTTACAGATCCTTGAAAGGATCCTCTCACAGGTAGCATGGTTTTGTGCTTCCTTTTCCCAGTACCTGAAACTCAGGTTTCTTTGATTCAGGTCTTTGTTTTCTCAGAACATTTTATTCAAATCTCTTTCCAGTACCTCTTTATGTAGAAAAGATTTTGGACTTGGTGTTTGTAAAGCTGTTCTAGATCTGTTCTCCTGCAAATGTATTACTTTTCCCCTAGGAAATATTTGTCACCTTAATCTTTGGTGCTCTGGGGATCCATCTTTATTTTTCACTTTGGCCAAAGGAAAATCTGCCTTTGATTGAGAAGGAAAAGCTGTAATAGCTCATTCCAGCCCTCAGTAGCATTTTGGGCTCATTTACATGTCTTGTGCTAAGTGCTGCATTTGGCTGACAGTGTCAAGGCTGGACCTGCTGCCTGCCTGACCAGTGACAAGGTAGGGCTGGTTGTGCTGCTCATCCCTGCAGGAAATTGCTGCAATCACAGTAATGAGTGAGAGTTAATGAGCATGTCTGTCTGCTTCAAAGAGTCTTGGGCTTTGCTTGCTTATTTGTTTTCTGTGGTGGAATTAATGGGGGCAAATGTTCATTTGGGCAATATTAATAGGGTCACTCTGATATAATCAGTCTAATAAATTGTGGTTTTGAAAGTTTAATCTTAGATGCAAAGAGAAGATAATTAGCTCCGTAGAGCTACAGTGATCACTGCGTAGTGGTAGCTGACTGATGAATAGTGGTGGGAGTCTTCAGAAGCAGTTCTAAAGTGTTTAAGTGGTTATTAGTGTGAAAGCCTATCAGTGGCCTAGGTGTACTAAAGGTTGTCAGATGCCTTTCACTGTCTTGTTCTCATGTCGATTACAATGATTGGGGGATTTTGCAGAGACTAGAGACATGCTTCAGTTTTGCTGTGTCTCTTGTAATTAGCAAATTGGTGTGGGAAGATGTCAGTGGGACATAAGTGATGTTTCTTGATGTGCAGGGGGTAATGTTTCTGAGCATAATCAGCAGCTTCTTAAAATGGATTTTGCAGCCATGATATGACAAGGTATCAAATTAAAGCACTTCAGTAATTTAATGTAGTTTATTTCATGTAGATTTCACATATTACAGAAGGATTACCCATTCACTGTATATTTCAAGGGTTTCAGCCAAAACAAAACTCCCTATGTATTCAACCAAAGTATGTATTCCTTTTACTTAGCATTGAAGAATAGGTGAAGATTTTCCTACGAGAGTCAGCTTAATAACCTAATAAGTAAATAATTTTATCTTTATAAGTATACACGTAATAGTTTATGAACTGGACAAATTACAAATAGTTACGGCCGTTTTCTCAACTGGTAAAAAAGTATGATTTGCAGTGCGTTCACATATGTGAATTAGTATGTGCCCATTGTCCCAGAAATATCAGTATCCGGATAGAAATGTCATCATTTATAGCAATTCATGAACAGAAGAGTGTCAAAGATGGAGTAATCATCTGCAAAAAGGCTGCCTAAATACTTCAGGGTCAGGCTGAAGAATAATAGTAGGGAATGTAAGTTCCCAGGGACCCTAACTAGGAGGATCTGTATTTGTCCTAATAAAACTGCAGATCCAGAAAAGGCAATTGGAGAGACCTAATTATTAATTTATGATCTAATAAGGAAGAGCCTTCAGAAATGGAAGATTGCCAGCAATGGAGTGGGATGTCGCAACTGTAAGTCTTCAGCCGTTCTGCAAAAAAAGACAAACTCGCTCTTAGCTGTGAAGCCACTTCACCTTTATCTGTAGGCAGACACTCAACCCTTGTCTGTCTCTCAGTGTAACCCTCAGACATCCCCCAAGCAATTCCCATTGTATTCAAGGGTAAATGTTCTTATCCAGTATTTGGAACTGAAATGGAAACACAGTGCATACTGGAGCACTCTGTTCTTGCTACAAAGGAAGAAAACATGGCAAAGAGGAGAAAAGGATGAGGGAAGGTCATACACAATGTGGGATACCATCATTCCAGAACTTCTCACCCCACACATTCAAACTGGAAGGTGTCTGGAGGATTCAAAAACCATCCAGTGAGCTGCTGAGAAGGACAGAGAAGATTCTTTATGACTCTCCTACTCTGTGGAGCTAAACAAGAGGTGGATGAATTTAAAGCATCAAGACAGAAACCTGCTGCTAACGAGAAGACTGGCACAGCAGCTGTCTCAGGAAAGAGAACAGATAGGGGCTGTAAGGAGCAATGGTTATGGTGCAGTGAGCTGGAGGTGTCCTGATCCAGAAACTAATGAGAACAAGGGTGGGCAGCCCTGAAGTGAAGCCAAAGTGCTGGACCAGAGGAATTCAGTGGAAACAGGACAGAAGTAGCAGCTGACATCAAGCAGCAAAGAGAACTTGATTTGTGGCTTAATGAAATGTTTAGGGAACATGTTAATTTGACTAAAAAAACTTTAAAAATGGTGACTGAATAGGAACAGACCCAGTAGTTCTAAAGGACTCTAAGGGATATCATGGGGACAGGAGCCTTCAGTGTTGGGCAGAGGCAGTTTGCATGGAGTTGAACCTTAACCACAAGAATGCAGCATCCATGTGGGGCCAGTCCTGCATGTGCTGACTGATGGGCTGAAGGCAAAGAGGCTGTCTGGGTGCTAGGTAACCTTATCTAGGCTGCCCTTTGCCAGATGATTTGTCAAGGTTCCTTCCAGCCCAGGATATTCTGTCATTCTGAGCTGGGTAGCTGAGGTCTGTGTAGGTGGGAAGAGGTGGAGAATGGGGTGTTCTCCCAGAACAGGCAGTGTGCCACAGGAGGAGCTGCCTGCCAATGGGAGCATCTACCAAAGGAGCCAAACCCAAAGTGTCCTTGGGGGCTGTGGCAGCAAGTGGGGACACAACTATAAATGCTTGCCTGCAGAGAAATGTGGGAAGTTTGAGCAGAGCTTCCAGACAACAAGCAGCAGAGGACTACGAAAAAGCTACCTCCGGAACTACAGAGGCCGTAGGCATGACTGGAGACTTTCATTCCCTTACTGACCCCTAGAAAAGAGACTGGTTAGTGCTACCCTGAGAGGGAAGATGCTACTAGAAGGCCATTCCTTGAGCTGTATTCAGTAACCAAATTAGCAGACAGGATCTAGAAGGCAGATGCCAGCTCTTCCTGACTTATGAGTACCTGTATTCATTTTCATATGCTCCAAAGATATTTTTTCCTTCCATTTGAAACCTACATACCTTTAATGAACAGTAACATGTGTTTTTAGGGTAGATAACAAGCCATAACCCCATAAACTGAGTCATGCTTGTATCAGTTAAGAATTAGAAGAACAGAGGTTCTTTGACCTACATCTTACAGGAATATCTCCTGAATTTTGACACTTCACCAAAACCATCAGTATTTTTCAGCATTTTAACATGCATCCGAGTATGTGCCTTGCAGAGGAATTGAGGCAGTGGAGAAGGTCACTGTACTGCAACTCAACAAGGGTTTTCAGTGTGCTCTCAGCCTCCTCTTACTGCAGGAATGAAAGGGACCACAGGAATATTCAGAGCATGATCCCCACTGCTCTTTGTTGCTTTAAGTGAAAACGTTCTTCTACAGTCGTAGGAGTGATATATTTATGATCATGACAGCTCACATTTCATGATGAACATATTTGGGGTGATGGCAATTCTACTAAATACAGATTTCCTCTAAAAAGGTTTAATGTTGACTCTCTTAAAAGAGAAAAAGCATGTTATGGGAGCAGATGGTGTAACTTCTTTTTGTTCTTGTTGCTCGAGTGGAAGGTTCAGAAACTATTTCTTTTTTTGAAGACCTGTACTTTCTGGGTGGGGGGAGCTTGGTAAGCCTGTGCTCTGTACTTGGTTTTTAATACTTGACATGGGATTGAAAAAATTGACCTCTTAGGTAAAATACTAAGCCCTTCAGAAAAATGTCTTTTACTCTTTTTCTACAAAAGTAGTAAGAAGCAACTACTTATGGCTGTTTTGTCAATATTTAACTGTTTCTCTCAAGTATTCTTCCCAGGAGGTAATGCTCGGAATGTCAGCAGGTTTAAGGAGCCCCTGCTGGGCTGAGGCACTCAGGGAGCACAGGTACAGTGTGGAATTAGCACATCTCCAGGGATCTTGGGATGCTGGTGCTGAGCTGTGCTCCTGTGTTATTTAACCTGCTTACCCAGTCAATTCAGTGTACACTTGGAACTGGAGCATGCTCCAAGTTTTTATGTATGTTTTAAACCAGCCCTTCTTTATGAGCTTTAAATCCTATTCATTGCAGTGAGAAGAAAGGGTGTGTTTCAGTATTCTTAAAGCACACAGGTGTAATTATTGGAAATGGTTATTAAAGGAGGTTGCATTCCTTATGCTAGCATTATCTTCGGATAAAATATAATTATAGTCATAGAATTAGTGGGAGAAATTACTTCAGTACTGCAAGTGAAAGACATAGTAATGAGGAGGTGTATTAGGTGAAATTACAAGAAAAAAATTGTAAGTAGAAACAGCAGACTATTTTCATTTTCAAATAGAATTATTTATAACAAAGTGTGTGTCTCTTGCACTTGTTAGCTGCCTGCTTCTGGGGGGAATATATTTTTGAATGGCTTTATAGATACAAGTAAAGCAGCTAATTTTTTCTTCCAAGACTAGCTAAGAGAGTGTTTTAGGTAGGAGAACTAAATTTCTTAGTTTTCAAATTTTTCTGTTGAAATGAAAATGCATCAGAAGAAGTTCTTGTTATTATAAGATACAAAGCAGAAGGTTTGGGTTTTTTATAAATTTATGTTATAAACATGTAAAACAATGAGAAAATTTACAAAATGCAATATTCTATAGTAATTTGGTCTTCTGGAAAAGCATTTGAATCTAAGAAGTTGGTTTCTATGGCAGGAGGACTATTGTACTGTTTCCTGTCATTAACTAAGCAGCAAGTTGCATTTAAACACACAATAAATGTTGCTGTTTCTTATGTCTAGATATTAAATCCTGATAAAAACAGATGTTTTTAAAAACGCTTGCACTGGAAAAGTGGTCTTCTGTATACATGCATCCAGTTTTAGGTTCCACTTCTTAACTGCTTTTAACAAGTGCTATTCCATGAAAGAAATTCCAGGCACATTATTATTGAGTTACACGGTTTTAGGGGATGTTTCATTCTATTCTTATTTATCCTGTTTTGACCCCCCTGTGTGAATATCATGTAGAGGTCCACAGTAGTAATGCTGCTTTGTTTTTTCCGACGGTTCCTCGCTTTATATGCTAACAGACTTCCAGTGATGTCCCATAACTATACAGACAAAAAGAGGGGAAACTCTGTATTTTAATGGCATTTTGGACAAGGAAAGAAAATAACATTAGAAATGTTTTTCACAGCCCATCCATCTTTTGTGCCCACCCTGGTACACAGGAAAAGTGGCACATACATTGCAGAAAAAAGCCCTTCTCACATTGCTTCCTATGCAGGAGCCTTTCATGGCATGCCATCAGCTAAAATTGGGGTGTCATGGAAATGTGTTCACATGCTTGATTTAGGTCCCTTTGTATGTACAAGTTATGGTCAATTTTCCTCTCATTTTCCGCTGTTAAAACACAATTCTGAATCAAAGCTTTTCTGCTGTAACAAAGGTAGACAAGTCCATTACAGACTAAAAATTCAAAATGGAAAAAACCAGTTAATATTTTGAGGACACTTGACCAGTTGTCTTGAATTTTACAGGACATTCGTCCTTGCTCTTTAAAGCTATGCAAGGGCTTTACAAATACATAAACCAGCCTAAAGCTAATGCAGGGAGAAAAATTGGAAATTAAAGTGTCAGATGCACTTAGCAGTATCTCCATAAGAAGTCCATTCTCTGATTAAATCCTGAGCAGTCAAAGCTTTGTGTGTCCAATGTGCTTTTAGGCCAGATTTATGACACGTTGAGAAGTGGACCTGCTTATAAGCCAGACCTCAGATAGCTTTGTTAGCTGTATTTTAATTAGTATATCTTTCTTGAAAGCCCTAACATTGTGCTAAGTGCTTAAATACTCTCAACCCACTCTGTATCTGTAAAACTGAGGCACTGAAGAGAAAAATGAGGAGCCTTTAGTGGTCTTTAAAACATTATCAAAATCCCCAGGCTCTTAACTGGGTGAGAAATAATTTAAGAGACTTGAAGTCTGCTGCTGCTGTTTTATGTGACAGAAGTGAGTGGCAGTGGCTGTTTCAAGATCAGCTCCTGAGCAGTCTGCAATCCCTTCCCTGGTGTTTGGGGCTGAGAGACCTGCAGGGATGTTAGGGAGGTCTCAGTTTTCCCTTATTGCTCAGTATTTGCAGCCTGGGTTTGGGTTTTCCCCATGATCTTTAATGGCTGATCAAAGGACAAGAGGATGTAAAACTGGCTGCATCTGAATTTTTATCTTCATTCATAAATGCCATGGAAATCTTGTTCTGTGCTGGCTCCTTAGTCCCATTGGAGTGAACAGTGCACACTGGGACACTGGCAGTTCTTGAACATAAGTGACAGGACACTGTCCCAAAACACCTACCAAGGTTTCAAGTTGAGGCAAACCAATAAGAATTTATTTTCCATGTTTGATTTGTGAAAGATGAATTGATGATACTCCTTTCTTTTTTTTTTTTTTTTTTTAACATCCTTATCATTGTATTGTGTTTTCCTTTTGCTTAGTTTTTCTTCTATATGCGCTACAGGTAAATTCTCACATTTCTAGCTGCAAGAACACAAAACAGGCTTTCTAGTGGTTTTTTTTTCCCCCACTGTTCTGGAAAAAAATTATTTTTGCATGTATATATCTTCACTATTTTCACACTGCTGTACTTGTAAATAAGTTATGATCTCCAAAAGGATATTTCCATTGCTAATAAGATTAGAAATACCTTTGCTGTGTGATATAAATGATTCATTGTTTTTCATGTTATCTGCTTGTAAGCAGAGAAACTCGTGTCTTTTCAATTCTTAAAATAGCTAACAAAACTCCCTACATGTGGATTCATTTTCTCTGAAATGTTTTCATCCACTGTTTAATTTTTCACTTGTTATTTATAACTCCAGTTATTTTTGCGTTTGGGGTAGTGTTGGATTTTTGGAGTTTTTTGTGTTTTGTTATGGAGGTTTTGTGTGTGTTGTTTTTGATTGGTTTTTTTGAAACACCTGAACTCGATGAATGGTATTTATGTGATACTTCATAGCATCTGATTTGACACAATCTGTGTAGCAAAGACTAAATTTCCATTATATGCACCTGCAGCCTAACCTAACAAGGCACAGAGACATTCAGAGGTCACAGACATAGAGGCCATGTGGTATACAATTATTAATAACTTAGGGAAAGGACAGTGAATCAAACATAAAATTGATGTTAAATCACTAGACTTAAATAACAGTGCCTATTAGTCCAAAGTGCTGCTCAAAGCTTTCTGAAACGTGTTTGATGCACGAAGAAGAAGGTAAGAATAGAAAGCCATGAAGCCAAAGCCAGTGCTGGAGCTGGCAGGGCCAGTGGCAAAGGCTGGGTTGCAGCAGCTCCATACCGAAATGAGCCTGGCTCTGCGGAGGGGAGGCTGAGTGTGAGCAGTGAGGGAGTGGAGCTTGTTGTGGAGCACACAATCAAACAAGTCACAGACACCTAAAGGGATCTATGGCACGTGTTGGCCACACTTGCTTCTCATGGTTTTTTACTACTCCTTCCCCAAAACACACCTTTCCTTTTTTCCTCCTTTTCCACAGAGCTGATTTTCAGCTTTTTCTTGAAATAATGCAGTTTTTTATTCTTTTAGGGGGACTTCTGCATACTTTGACATTTTTCTCAGACTTGCGAGACTTGAGTTGTATTTAGTTCTGTTTTCTTTTCTTTGTGGTTCTGTATTCTGTCAGGGACCTGAGTATCACTTTCACAGTAGCCTCTGGTTTATGGTTATCAGAAAATTAATGCCTGTTCTTTAAGCATAGACGTCACCTACTTGCCAAATTAATGGCCACCTATGTAGGTGCAACTGTTGGACAAGTATTTATTGAAATGGTTTAGGTACAGGCTTTCATTTCTTAAAAAAACCCCAACCAAATACAAAACAACTGAAAAATCCCCAAAGAACCACATATTGACTACACACACACACACAAAAAAAAAAAAAAAAAAATCTCAGTTTTGAAAACCTACTGTGCTCTAAAGTCTGATTTCAAAGCCTTTATTTTTGGTGATGTTAAAACCAAAACAGAACAGAGGCTTACTGGCTTGATCCAAATCGCTTAAAATAGAACATAAATACATTGTGTAGCATTCTTCTGTGAATTAGGTAGGACAAATCTTTCATGGATTATAACCTAACTCCAAGATCTTATTCCCACATCATGGCTAGTGGTCTGAATTATGTCTGCTTCTTTGTGTTGAAACTTATGATTTATTTCCATTTCAACTTGGTGGAATAATAGAATTTCTCACTGTGTTGCTTGAGTATAAATCTTTAAACCCAGAAGTGGTAACGGATGGAGTTAGTGTTCACATTCATCCATACTCATTTTTGCAAACAGCAGGACAGTGTCAGACAGCGTGTACTAACCTAGTACAGAGGAGGGGATTAAGGGATTTGGAAAATTGGGCATGTACGGTTTAAAGGATCACTAGTATTTAGAGCAATGTGTTTTGACTGCAGAATACTCTTCTTCCAAATCTTCCTGCTGAGACTCCCATAAAATTCAAACATAGGAGCAATAAAGTGAATAGCAATAAAAACACTTCATCCACTGCACAGTGGACATGGATCACATTGAGTGGACAATTGATTGCAGTGGATAAAAGCTGCTCTGTAAAGCCTGAGCAAATAATTCAAAACAGTTGCGCCTTCTGTCTAGTAGTTCCAAACTTGTTTTCAGTCTTACGAGTGTATGCAGCTGCTAATTAATGTTCTAAGAATTAAGAGAGAAGCTTGTAGCATGAAGACATTACAGAGACTCCTTTAAGTCAGTTTATTGATACCATCACAGAAATGAATGTACAAGTTTTTGGTGTGAAATACAGCGAAAACAATATCCTGTTGAAGTAAACATTGGTCGAATCAACCTCCTATGGCACCTGTTTGGTGACTGACACCAGAACTGACAGCCATAGAAAAGGTTCTTGGAACACCTAGGGCTTTGCTGACTTGCAGGTTTGTTTTCTCTCTCTCCAGGTACCTATCTTTTCTCTCCAAATACTCAGAAGCTAGAAACTTCCCTAATGAGGATAACGATTTATGCTGTTCTCCATTTGCAGTCTGGTCCTGCTCTCAGCCCTGTCATGGCGTGCTGTTTCTGCAGCAGGCAGGTGCCTCATTGGTTTCTCAGGAGATCAGAGCTGATGGCTCTGTGTGACAGAACCTGCGGCAGAGACTGAATGATATTCACTGCTCAGTAACTGTGCAATCTTACATTGGATAGATGAGATACAAATCTTACAGACAGCCTTAATCTTAACAGTTCCTACTGGATTAGAATTCAATGTTGTAACTGTAATAACTTCTATTAAAATACTTTATGGGTTTCTTATCACTGTTTTGAGAAAAAAACTGAAAAAATAACACCAGGGTTGAATTTTTCAGACCCCTGGGGTCCCAGCAGTGCCCAAGGGCAAAGCTTTGATTCTCCAGGCCTGTGCTCTGTGCATCGCTGAGATGGTGGTATTGGGGATGACTCTGTACCTGCAGCAATTCCAGGAGGACAGAGGACACTTTGCTCTTAGGTTACACAGATAATTGCTGGCACAGTCATTTCACAGATCATTGCCGGAAGAAGTTGGGTTAAATTACAGGCTGAGAAGAGAATTTGTACACTGAATAAAAAATGCTCTGCCTGTATTTTCAAGCTTTGTATTCCTTCTGCACCATGCTCTTCCATCCTGCCTCACAGTGGATCCTTTTTGGCAGACTCCTCATACTGTTCCCTTCTTCCTCCTGAGGAGTGTGCAAGCCATCCCCACTGAGGATTTTTAATGACACTTCTGCTCTTCCTGCCCTTTCAACTGTAGCCTGCAGATGGTTGTCTGAGGTTTTTGTCCAGGCGGTGTATTTGCTCTTGTTCTGTCCTAACAGGGATTTGTTGACACTGTCCTATTGAAAGAGATGGGAAAAAGATGTCTGTGACAGAAAGGACAAGCTTCTTTCAGATCTTTGTTCAACAAGGTAAGAATAAAGGAATTTTATATGCACTCAGCAGTTTTTTTTTATATTTGGGATGTGTGGGTAGAGGCAGCAATTACTTTCCTCAGCTATCTTATAAAATGCCTGAATAATATTGCCTGAGTTTTGAAAAAGTCAATCTGGGACAGACTGATGACTTGATGTTTATGAAAAATCCTTCCATTTTTGAGAAATTTTGAGTACTTCTAAATGAATTCCAAATAATATAAAACATAATTTATTTTTAATGCTGAGATGAACGCTAATGGTACAATAGCATAAGATTTGTTTGTGTGGTGTAGCAGAATGTGCTGGGATGGGCAGTTCTGTCTGAGGCCCCTGCCCAGTGCTGCATTCCCTGGGTATGTGTGGGGACACTCATGGTCTGTTTTGTGCTGGCAGTGATGTGTGGGGCACACGATGGGGCAGAGCCCCCTGCAAGGGACAGCAGCACATTTTAGCACAGTTATTTTGAAACAATGTCTTATGAGCTTCTTCAGACATGTTTTCAGCTCTGACGTACAGACTTCAATTTACTAATTACTGTCAGCTTTAGTCTAATGTTATTTTACTTTAAAACATCTACCCTTATATGGTGCAAAAAGGTATTTTTTGTCCCTCAGTGTTTAGGCAGAATTTTGAAACCTGAAGCTGTATATTGTCATGTTCATAATTTTATATATAATTTAGTCTCTTTTCTTCGTCTGTGATTAACTGGGAAGTAGATATAAGCTTGAATTTCAATTTTTAAGAAAAGTGTTTTATTATTAACTATTTGTAGCAGAAATCGTGAAAATAGGTTGCCTGGAAAAGCTGTACAATCTCTAGTCTTGGAAATATTTAAGAACACATTAGACAGAGGTGTTTCAGAATGACTTAAATAGATTTAGACAGCTAGCAAGGGCATAGGCTATATAACTCCTGGGTTTTGATAATGAAAGCTATGGAGGCACTGAAGAAGTAAAATTAAATAATATGTAATATTTTCAGTTTCATGTACAGAAATACAGGCAGATATTAACACAACAGGTGATTGGGCATTTCTGTGCTGTTCCAAGATTTTTAGCGAGCTGATTCCATTCCTCAGTAATACTACAAGTTTACACATTAATTTGGGATGGTCAGTAATGAGCAAGAATAGAGATAAATGGAAAAAAATGTTAATGAAATGTGGGCATTTTCAAAAATCAAAATATACTTTTTACTCACTTAACTCTGCCCAACTCCATTGAAAATCTCAGTTCCTGGTACTGTTCCATAACATTCTCGTACAGTTGGTATAAGTTTAAATATTCCATAAGGAAGTTAAACTGTAATTTTCTTTGCAATACAGGGTCACAGCACAGTTCAGATTCATAGCTTGCCCTCAGTCAGACCTTCTCCTCACCACCTTCTCTCTGACAATGCCTTAAAACCTAAAGGTACTTTCCAGCAGTTCTGGGAGACTTAAGTTTATTAAAAGCACATGTTCATAACTCCATATGGGAACACAATTTCCCCTTGGGGGTAGAAAGGAAAAGAAATATATGTGAGTGGGTCTTATTAGCCTCATGAAAGCAATCCATTTTCTTACCTTGCTGTTTCCCTAGCAACTGTTAGTGGTTGTCCCCAAAATGTGTGCTTTAAATAACTCTAAAAATGCTATTTCAGTCTGAAAGACAGAGTGCTGCTGGTGCCAACCTAAGAAAAGTAGATTGTCTATTGCATATTATTTGAAATAGAAATATTGCCAGTTACTGATGCTCATGCCACAAACCCGTTAATACAGGGTTTCTTGGTAACAAGCAGCTACCAGCTGGAAGTGATCTGGTGGTTAAATTTTCCCCTCTCAGAACTGGAACGTTTTCCATATCATGTAAAGTGGTAAAGAAGCTACTGTGGTGTATGGTGTTGGGAGACTGTTAATTACATTTGCACTGGCTGCAGCAACCTTGGGGTTGCTGTTTTGATGTTCTGCTGAGATTATCATCAGCATTTTAGCTCTTTGAATGTAAATCCTTTGGTGATAAAGCTTATGTTTGGTGAAGGCCTTTATGACATTAATGAAAGTGTTGTTTTCTCATGACAATGTGTTGTCAGGACCATTGTGCTCATGAGAATTTGAGGGACCTTCGTTACTTGGAAAGGAACTGTCCTTTCCTGGGCTGAAGCTCCCTGCTGCAGCATGTCCTTGAAGGCCCTCTGGAGGCAATGTCACCGGCTCCAGAGTGTGCTTCTGGGGCGCTTTTCAGCCTGTAAGTTCATACTAACTTTAAGACAGCATTTTCTTTGTGCAAAGGCTGCAGTATTGACTGCCAGATGAGCCTGCAATATGCAGTGGCTTTCATGACATGGTCATGAAGCTGCTGGTCACAGCAGAGGTAGAATATTTTAATGGTAGGAAATGTTGTCTGTTCAAAGAAGTCTTTCCGCCATGTGTGCCCTCCCCCCATTTTTTCATTACAGATGAATGAAAGGCACCTTCTACTTCAATACAAATTAAATTAGTTATTATTGTATTGATTTCAATTGGGCTAGTAGCAAGAAGCAATTATAATAAGTAGGAACATAAAAGGTTTACTACTGGCCATTTTAATTCACAAATGGCCTGATTAAGAATTTCTTACATGGGAAAAGCTCCTGTTAGGTTCCAGAGTAAACTGCCTGAGCAGCAGTGGTTCAGCATGTAGGCAGAAGTGATGAAGCTTGTCTGTGTTTTGGAGGTCTGTTATATGGCACAGTAATGCAGTGTCTACAGGAACATTAAAAACATCATCGTTAAGCTGGTAGAAGTAGTTACAAAAAGTGGTTGGAGGAGGTATAAGTAGGGAGGATAGGAAGTAGATAGGAAGAAATTAATTGAAATAAAATATAGTCGACTCACAAGAGTGGAGTGTAACTTGCAGCCAATTACTGAGACACAGCAATTGGATTTTCAGCTGGGTGGTTAGTACACTTACTTCATGGTCATAGTGAACATTTACATTTCTTCATGCAAAGTCCAAAACAGAAGAGGAAAGAACATGGGCTAAAGGTTCCTGTCGAGTGAACCTTGTACATCCCATTTCAACCTGTATTCACCTCACTCTTTCTTGGAGACCTGAATCTCACACCCTGTATTGCCACCTTGCCCAGTTGTTCAATACAACTGCTGTTTCTGCTGCCAGATAGGCTGGATCAAACGGAAGGAGTTGGTGTCAAGAATACTAATGACGGTCTGGCTTCTGGCTGCAAAGGAAAAGGTGTAAACTGCCAGTTTGGGCAAGAAAGGCACTGTGCATTTTCTAGGCTGGGAAGGAGGAGCAAAGAGTTCTACAATAGCATCACAACACATGTACATACTAAGGTAGTTTTGTTAAAGGTATGAGATGCTAGGTTATTCCAACTATGGATCTAACCCTGGCTCTGGAGCGGTTTCCTGATGTCAATGTCTGTTTCATTTCAAGGGCTTCATTTCTGGTTTAGATATCTAGGAGAGATTCAAAACAATAGTAATGGATGAGTAAGAAATGTTTCATAGTAAGAATTTATAGATCGTATAAGTTATACGTGTGCAAATGCTTCAGTATATTGTAGGTTCTGTTTCTACATCCTCCCATTGTTATTCAGAAGAAGACCATATGAGCATGCAGTCAAAACGAGATAAAATTCCTGCCTCTCCCGTCTCTGGTCTCTGTGCTGGGTGCTTTCCTGGTTTTGGTACTGAAGGGCAAGCAAGCCACTTGGCACAACAGCAAAACAGACTCTCTGCATTTTGGGATTTGGCAGAACTGCTTTGTTTTCAAGGTTTTCTTTTCAGTGTGTTGAAAATTTAAATCACAAAAAGTCTGCATAAGCTATAAATTGAAATGCAGTCTGTTTAGATGTGTCTTGTGATTCATCTCATGTAATCAGAGGTGATGATTCACTGAGCAATTTTAAAATATTCATTCTCACATCCTTTAGGAAGTATCCCGAGAATTCACAAAGCTGTCATTGTTCAGTTCTACTGTGCTGTTTGCACACTGACAGTTTCTGGCACTTCAGCACATTATTAATGTGTGGCTTGGTTGTTTACTTAGTATTACAAAATTATTTTTCATTCTGTAGAGGATACCTGGAAACGATACCCTCTTCCATTTCCCTGTAATCCACACGAGCATCTAAACTTTGTGAGCAGCAGAGGTTGTTTCTCTAATGAGAGAAAGAGGGCAGTAATTGGCATGTGTAAAGCTTTCCAAAGTGACCATCAGCAGTTGGCTATTTCATAATTTTTTAATAATATCTAACAGGTTTTTTGACATAAAATTCAAATGCAGATCATTATATATATATACATAATATACATAATATACATGTATGATATACATAATATAAACAACTAGGAAGAAATTACAGTTGAAATAAGATTTGCTTGCCTTTTGGGTTGATTTTTCTTACAGGTATAAAATTGTATGAGTCTGTTTATGTGGTTGAATTTGTCCTGAAGAGCACTATAAATATGTGTTCAGAGTTGAACATACGTAAGATCATTCAGTCTGTCTTCCAAAGTAACTTTCATTTGTGCTTGCATTGCCTTCTATCCTTAAAGAATTTTTTGCATTTTTTTGTCTGTGGTTAGCAAGGAAATCCCATGATGTGTGGGGTAGATAGTGTTTTTTCATGAAATGCTAAAGTCTCTGAAAAAGTCTGGAGTAGTGGGGTGTCTATGCTTGAGGCTCCTAGTCCTTGGAATAGAAGGACCTGTCTCGATTCTGTGCGCAGGGCTGCAACCTCCAGCAACTCAGGAGCTGCAGACCAAGTGCACAGGGCAAGCAGGCTCAGTACAGAGCAAAAGGGCAGGAGCAGAGAAACCTTTATAGGCCTTTAATCCTTGTGGGGATCTGGCCCAGTGTCCATTAGTTTTATTCTGTGCTTGATGGCCATGAAATATTGGAGGGAAATTGGATGTGATAATATCGTGGAGAGTCCATATGTAGCATTACTGTCTTCATTATGACTCCAGTTGTGTGTAATTACCTGTGCTCCATGTTGAGCACAGCAGGATTGAGATGGATGAGCCTCTGGGAGAGGAGTTCAGGCACAGTGCAATCAGTGCCTACTGAGCTACCATGGAAAGTGAAACAAGTGTCTGGGGCATCCATACATCATCACCACGGATGTTTACAGGTGCATTTCCTAAAGCCCCATCATGTAAAAGTGCAGGAGTGATACATCAGTATTGCTAACTGTAAAGAGGGTGAAAGTGCTGCCACTACCTCACAGGAGAAACTGTGTCCTGGTGCAAGTCAGCAGATACTTGGCCATATAGTTTCAGTGAGGCCAGAATCTCAACACTAAGGATTTGTAGGTCTAGGTTGGCAGGGCAGTTTAGGTCTTACATTCTTTGAGTATCCCATTCATTCAGGGACTTAAGGATTTGCTTTTTTCCCAGCTGAAATAATTAAATTTTAGTAATCGTTTTTAGTCTTTCCTTTAGCTGTTCTGCAGATATTTGTACTCAAAAATTATCAGCAACCAAAAATTCCACATTTCTTTGTGATTACATCATCCTCTGTTTGGTCAAACGTTATCTTAGATGACCATTTCAGTGTAATTAGGTGCTCTATACAGTAAGGTAGATGGTGGAATTTTTCTGCTTGGTTCTCCAAAGGTGCAGAGGGAGCCCTTGTTGTGAGCTCTATAGCTCAGCTGGTCACGTGTTCTGTACATTATCTATAGCAACACGTAATACCCTATAGCTCTGTCAGGAGCCTGAGGGTGTGGCAAACACAGAAAGGGTGAGAGACATCTAAAGAAAACAGAAGCTATTTAAATACTTTGGGACTTTTTTAGGTCAAAATTTCAAATGGGATAGGCTAGAATTTCAAATAGGAAAGGGTTATGTTAGAAAAAGCCTGCAGGTACCACAGGTAACATTGGAGTAGCTGGTCAGTTTTATACTAACACTCATAAATAACTACAGGTATATGTGAATTCCTTAAAATAGCATTCTTGGTGTTGCTAGCTTTGCATATTTTGAATCTGGAAGGTCAGTTAGTGTATTTAACCTACACAGCGGTCTTGAAAGAATGGTGTAACAGCATATTGTTAGAGTACATTTCAGTTACGGTTTGGCACTCAGTATATAGGCAGTGCTCTGTTAGGTGCAATGAGGAGCACAGGCCAGCAGCTGAAAGCTGTGTCATTCCCTCTGTGTATCAAAAGAAGTGAACAGGGACTATGGTTCCTCTGCTGGCATGTTGCCATCCAGGCTTTGCAGGTCCTGCCAGTGTTCCACAGCATATGTGGGGCTGCTTGGGGACTGCCCTGATCCTGCAGGTGCACCCTCCAAACATGTAAAACTGTTTGGATTCAGATTCTGCTGAATATATGGGTTGCTATCTGCAAAACATTGGTCATGGTTTGCTCAATTTTCTGAAAGAGAAGATCTAAGTAAATTCTGTAATGAATACAACACAGTTTAGGAGCATTGCGTTTTCAGCTGAAAATTTTCATGTGTCAGAAGTTTATAGGAAGTGCCTTTTTTTCTTGTGGTTTGAAGGCTGTTCATTGTAGGATAACATTTCCTCTGTCTTAAAATAGAAATCTGTTGTTTACTGATTTTTCCTTCTTGCTTTTCTTAGGATCAGTTTGTCAATGATACGCTGCAGTTTTGCAGATCTGTATAGCTTTAATACTCCTGCCATCCACTGTCTGAGCAGGAAGGCACATGTGGCTTACAGGATTGGTGTACCTCCTGCTGGTGTTAACCCTCAGGCGTGCTGGTTGGTGAGTACTCTGTTCTCAGGACTGCTGTGACGTGTGTCCTACAAGCCCTGCAGCCAAGCAGAAGGAAGGCCCTCCTTTGTGCCTGCTGTATAAATACGAAATAAGAGGCAGATGTGACTCCAGATGTCTTGTACATCAGCTGCCTGCCCTGGGAGGGTGACACTCGGATTGAAATGGCAGTGTGGGGCAGTGCTGTGTAAGCTGGCCCACACCAGACCTTCCTCAGGGAGCCCTGAGCTGCTGCTCAAGCAGTTCTGGTAGCACAGGGGTGTTCTTCAAGTGGCAGGTCCTGTCTGTGTTTGTACATCTGCACTGCTGGAAATGGCAAAGGAGCCAAAGACCTTGTGACTGTTAAATGATCCTTTCAAAGGGCTCTTGAAATCATGAGTGTCTTAAAAAGTCTTGAGATGTGAGAGTCCTTGATAGTCCTAGGAGTGCTGCTAGCTCTTCCCCCCCTTGATGAAAATCTAAAAGCTCCCAGCTGCCTCAGGAACTCTAGAAGAAGCTGTCAGAAGCACATGTTGGCTGAGAACTGGTGTGTAATCTGGATTAGGGTTGTTCAAATGTTCTTGAAAACATCAGTAATGTATTCTCAGCGGTCAGTCTTGACTGGATAAGTACTACAGAGTTGTGGCACTTTTAGCTTTCTTAGGCATAGTCTTTACACTGTTAGAGGTTTCTTTTTCTTGGAAAACACATCTGTTACTTTTTCAAAATAAAATCTTGCTGATTTTTCAAGGCTGCAGGCGCATTATCCCTGGGAGCAAAATAGATGACAAAGCTACATAGACATCATAAAGTCATGACACTTTTATTAAAGACGGGGGAAAAAAAGAAAAGCAGCTCCCTTCACTTTTTTGTCCCAAGCTTGGTGGTGGCTTGGAGTGCAGTTTGTTGTGAGTATGCCTTCTGAAAGGGTAGATGTGCTGGATTCATCCTCCTCTTACAAAGAAGTGGTAGCAGTCCTAGGATTTCAGTAAAGAATGTGAGGGAGGTGATATCTGACTCCTGGAAAAGGTGTGTAAGGAACTACTATGCTAAAAGGTTGGGTTTGTGTTTATAGTCTACTCAGCATTTAGTTGCTTGCTTTATGGCTATATTAAGGGCTTATTAAGTGTCTTCATTTGATGTCATAAACCATATTCGTAATACATATTTGGATTTGGTGCGTTATCTCTGTGGTAGACAGTAAGTATGCATTCTCACTTCATCATTTCTATGTAAATGATAAATCACAAGATGAATGGCTTTAACAGCTTGAAGAAAAGGAAAAATAATACATCCTTTATAAAGGAAGGTCTTCTACAGAAGATTGTGGAGAGGCATAATACAAAATAAAAACTCTTCTCATTCCTAGGTGTGATGTTTTTAAAACAGCCCCTTCAATGATAGCTAGATTTTCATATTGGTTCAGGGCAGTGTTGTGTGATGGTACCTCACCTGCACTTGCTTTTATTTCCCCCGGTATCAGCAAGAGTGAGGGGAGGCATTTTTGAGGAAAGTACTTGGGATCTTAAAGAGCTGACATATGTTACCTTTGCCATCACAGACATTTTGTTCAATATCCAGAATTAGCTGAATGCGAGCAGGCTATTCAGCCTCTGGAGAACCCCAGTGCCTCCACATCTGATCACCCTGGGCACAGCAGTGTGACCCCATAGTGAATTTCTGAGCACAGCCATGGAAATATCAGTAGCTTTATCCCTTTTCTTTGGTTCTAAGTGCACAATTGTGAGAATGAGAAAAGCTGGAGAAAATTAAAGCAATCTAAATAACCACACCAGCAAAATTTCCCTTTATTTAACACACTATTCTTCCACTTATCCATTCTGTTTTACTCTTTACCTCTTAGTAAACCTAAATTGAAAGATCAGAGATAAAAAACACAAAGGGAGGGAAGGATCAAGTAAATTTTATCTCACTGAAAGAAATGGCAGAGGTCCATTGACTTCAATGGCTGCATCTCCTTTTGTGCTTTCCTTTGATTCAGAGGTGTGCTTTTGAAGCAGATCATCAGCACTTAACTGTGCTTTGGCTCACATCCTGAAGTGTTTGTGGAGACAAACCGAGTTCTTTTGAATTACAATGAACTTAAGGATGTACTCCAGCACAACACCTCATGCACTTCAGCTCAAAGGAACAGTCAGACCATGGGAGGAGAGAAGGGCAAACCTGATGTAAAGGTGCTCTCAAATGGATGTAATGTGGATGTAGAGTTCTGGGTGCTGCTGTTTCATTTCGTAAGTCTGCTACTGTTAGGCCACAGGATTTGCAAATACAGACATGAGCAGTGAGTCCAGGATTGCCTTGTGTGGTCGTTGTTTTGAAAGGTCCTGTACTTTTGGAGTGTTTAATAGCTTCCTTAAAATGTGCTGACTGATGTGAGGGCTTACAGAAGTGAAGAATGTTTCAGTTGAGATTCAATATGAAATTGAAATTATGGGAAGAAAATAAATATCTGAAATTAATTTGAAACAGTGATTCATCCTCTGAGTTTAAAAATGGGGTTTCTTGTATAGAATTGTTGTTACAAAGTACTGTCAGTGTGCTTGACTGGTCTAAAACATACATGTCTTGAAGAAGATGACATTTTTAGGATACATGTTTGCAGAGCCAACTTAGCACCATAAATTAAATAGTCTGTTTAGAGTGAAATAGCTGCACTGTATTTGCATTCCTTCTAGTACTGTAATAGTACCTTGTGAAGCTTTAGTGTTTAGTCTTTGATGGGTTTTCTAAAGGAAAATTTGAAAGGAAAAACTAGAAAACTCTTTTGTGAGAGGGAACAGGAACATATACACCTTATGTGATTTTGTGCATTATTTAACTTTGTGTGGTCTTACAGCACATCTTTGTAATAGTGATGACTTTAAAATATATTATTAGTGATATGAATTAATTACAGCTGATGTAAAAATCAAGGGCATAAAAAGACATGTCACATAGCATGTGTTTGCTCATTAGATATGACAGTAACTTTGCAGGGGAAATTAATATTGATATATATATTGAAACAGAAATACACTGGAGAGGAGGAGAGGCTGAGCACTGTTCTTTGCCAGCATTAATAGTGGGAAAATAATTAATATTGACTACAACTTCTCATATGCTAAGCATTTTCTGTCGGTTCCTCCCAGTACCATTTCATTTCCCTGAGACAAATGCTGATTCCTGTAATACTGCTGTGTTTCAGACAAGGACTACTCCATAACTGGGTCAATTTTCGTAGCTACCATTATACTAAAATACTTTCCTGAAAATTTGGAGACTGTGTTACAGCCTGCACAGGTTTTGTGGTGTGTGTGAAAGCAGGAGAAGTCAGTGTACATATTAAACTTTACACAGATGTCTCTATTTAATTTTCTGGCTCTCTTTGCAGGGCAGTCAAATCTGTGGCACTATTGCTACTGTGTTCTCTCTGGTAATAAGCCAGCAGCTCTTGCATGTTTGGGGTAGGGCAGTGGGCTTTTGGGCCAAGCATATACATTTTTGTTGTTTAATTTTCAGCTGTGGAAATTCAGAGCTGTATCAAGATGTCTGTCTAAGTTGCCTTTCAGAAGCATTTGCAAATGTTTGGACTAGCAGAAGTTTGTCTTGTCACTACAGTTGAGTAAAGCTCTAGTGTATTTTATGGAAGAAATGTTGAATAGTTAGTAATGAAATAGTTAAGAATATGAAGCACGTTGCAAATCAGTGATGTGCTGCTAATCTTGCCTGGTTGCTGCCCACGAGCAGTGCCTCCTCTCTGCTGGGATTCTCCAGTAGGATAGTAAATGGGACACAGTGTGCTGATACGGTTTCCTATCATTCTCCTCAGTTTCTTTGCTTTGTTCCTACTTTGTCTTTCTGCAGTATGCATCAGATATAAGGAACTCTCGCTGCAAAGTTCCCATAGTAACATCCCTGAGGAATTGAGAGCGACCTGCATGCCAGCAGCAGACTCGTGGTTTAGATGCAGCTGTGCTGCCGAGTGCCTGTGCTGGCTCAGTTCTGGTGGCTGGGGATTGCTGACCTCTGCCAGCCCTGGCACAGAGCAGCCCTGGCGGGTGTGGGATCTCCGGCAGAAGGCCCTGCTGCTGTAGCTGCAGTGGCTGCTCGGCATTCAAACTTGAGCAGTGCATGAAATCTGCAGGATTTGAAGTGCCTTGAAGCAAGAATGCCTTGGTTTGTATGTGTGTGTGCATTTCTCTAAGCTCCCTGAGTACCACAGGAGACCTGGTTCCTGTGCTCTGCAGTGATACTCGTAACACATGCTGGCTACATGTAAAAAGTACTGTTTTAGTATTGAATTGCAGGTAAGCTTCTGACCTTTGTCCCATGTCGGGTGATGGCCTGTGACCCGAAAGGGCAGAGCGGGTAATCAGACCCACTGCCATTGGAGTACCTGTCTCCTGGGTATAAATTGAAATAGAATAAAACAGAAACTAAATAGGAATAGAAAATAATAGAAACTAAATTACATAGAAACTTGTACGTATCTTTATGTTCTCAGTGCAGCCCAAAATAATTTGCTGACAGGCTTGCCCTCGTTGCTGCCTTTCAGGTTTGTTCCAAAGGGTTTTAGAGAAAATACTTACTCCAGTGTTTATTCTTCCATTCCTCTTGCTGTTGAGTTGTTGGTTTGTGTTGTTTTGTTTTATTTTTTCTTTATTAAAAGGAGAACCTTTATTCTTCTCCAGTTACTAGCAAGCAGAGAGCCTTCTGTATGTTAAGCATGGAAAAGGTTATTTGAATGTTGAAATGAAGCCCTATCTATGTTAATCTGCTGCTTGAGTCTTGTGACCACGATGTATTTTCTTCTATTGAAGACAAGAAAGGGGCGAATAAGTGGTGGGCTGAAAATTGCTGTTGTGCATGTGAGATAGCAGCATAACCAGCTCCATTACCTGTCTGCTCTTCCTAGCAGGTTTGGAGGGATGTGCTGACTCTTAATAACAAAACCATGTATCATGGCTCCACTTCAATAAGTTCCTTATTTGTTGTAACTTATGCCACAGAAATAATAATGGAGTATTACCTTTGGGATCAAAGGGGTATAGGTTGTTGAGCTGGCTCAAAATTCATTTCCCAGAAATAGCAGGAGTGCCAAAAAGAGAGCTCTGGTTGGGAAAAATGTGTGTACGTGCAAGTAAATGAACGTGCAGGTGAATGTGCACAGCCTGGTTACCTTCAAAAATCTGCTACATGTGTAGTGTCTGAAAGCTCTGGGAGACCTGAAAGGACTTTTGTTTCTCATTTTGGTGATTGCGGGTGGTAAACACCTATTAGCACTGACAAAATATATTTCAAAGCAAGTAACGTGCACTCTGCTTAGGTGCTAGAGACCCTTCCTTTGCTAGTGTTTAAACCTCTCCAAATAAGCCTGGAATTAACAGAATTGTAGAATATAATTTTTCAAGACAACTTTAATTTGGAAGCCAGTACTAGTGTACAGTGTAATGACCTGGAAGTCAAGAAAGCACTGTCTCATTAGTGGTGAAAACAGGATGCAATTTCCACCTTTGTAAGTGAATGAATGAAATGAACCTTCCATGCAGTAGGATGAGATATAAATCATTTTCGATAATGCTCCTCAAATGAACACAGGAGTCTGCAACATTTTATGGAGGTGGTAAAAATTAAGGAGGCATTACATGTGATGCATATCAATCCATCAGCATCTAGTTGTGACATAATTGTATGCATTTGACAACCACCATTCCTACTGGGTTGCATGCATCAAGAGAAGACAGTGATTTGGAGCCCCACAGCAGTGTATACGTCTGTGCTCTGTGAATTTTATACCAGTGATCCAGTTTATGCTGGAAATCTAATTGTGAAAAGGTGGACTTTCAGAAAACAATGCATATGCAAATCTCTTCAGCAAGAGAGAGAAATTTGGTTTGCTTGCTGTGCTGAAATTTGCAGATGTTAGAAGCTGGTAAATGCAAATTGAGCTCTGTTTTTCATTTTATTCCAATGCATGCTTATTATTTAATAAAATTTTCATTGTAGGCATGCTGGATATTTTATTACTGAAGTGCAGGAGCATATACTACATTTGGCAGTTTCACTATCATACAGTTAATTTTAGAATAAGTGTGTAAATCCAGACGTAGATATGGTCATAGTGGGTTTGTTGTAGAGCACCTTAACATACCACGTTTTTCCTAACCACTTTTCTTAAGCCTGGTAAACAGCTTCTGTTTGGTAAGTTGGCCTGTGGTAAGCAGGGCTATTCATGTCAAAGGAAATGAGAGCAAATGGAGAGGGAAATGTGCCCAGGTGCTGCAGTGCAGTCACCTGAGGTGTGTTCATAGAGGTGTGTGGCACAAGTGCAGGCAGATCAAACTGTGACACAGCTAACGAGCAGGAGGTGCACAGCAGCCAAAAGATAACATTGAGCAAAAAAGAATGAGCTGTCAAGGAAAATACTGTGTTCTTCAGAGCAGCATAGCAGTGAGATAGCAGCCAGGGACAGGGGGACATCACAGTAATCATGGACAGAGTTAAGAATATTGCTAGGAGCTGTAATAATGGGGTTATGAAATCTCCTATTTCAGAGGAAATCTATGGTAAATCCTGTGGACCTCATCCAATCATTATGTGCCAAAAATCTCTTCTAGACAAATATCAGAGTGTAGATAAATTTACTTCCACTTCTGAGAGTGGAGGACCTTACACATAGATAGTAGTCCTTTCCCCTTGCACCCTGGTGCTTTAGCTCTGCATCCATGAGCATTGTGGATTTCAAAGGGACAAAAACATGGTTGGGTCTGTGTGGCAGAGTTTTGTTCCTTTTCCATAATTTTATTAATTTCAATAAAATACAAAAGAAAGAGCATATTATGCCAGAATAAATGTGGGAACATACCGAGCAGCTATTCTCCTCTAATTTGAAAAATCCTTCTAAGAAAAGGGTGAGTAGTGAATTATTTGCAGAGTAAATCCTTCTAGGAAGCTGTACTGTCACAGGTCCAAGAGTGCTTGGCACAGGTAGTCCTTCAGCTGGGAATTATTTATGACATACGTAAGCAGTCAAGACTGTGTGCAAAGTGTGAATGCCTGCGCAGCAGTGCAGTTCTGAAGGAAGGACTACTCTGGCCATGCTGTATTCCCCCCAAATTTTCTGCTTCCTGGTTACTGCCTGGAGCCGCTCGAATCAGAATGTAGGTCAGAGCAACCTAAGGTTTCAAGCTCCCACGTGCCCCAAAGAGGCTTTCAGACTGCACTGTAATGTATGGATCTGTGATTGCTTTCAGCTCTGTTTCAGTCAAGCACAGCTCTCCAAAAATAAAGCACCTACAACATAATAACTTGTAATGACATTCTGCCGAGGGATTTACCTCAGCTCGCAGTTACTCAGCTTGAGAAATGAGTACTGGCTGTCTATGTTTATATGACATGCTTTGTAAAAGATAATCTTTGAAGAGGAATTATCAAAGTGAAAGTAGACTGCTACTTTGTTGAAAACGGTTTACTGGATTCTGCTCTGTACCAGTGGAGGGCCATCATGAAGTGTAAACTGGAGTGTTTTTTCTCTGAAGGAGTATGGCAAAGCTGAAGCTGTGCTTTGGAAGATGTGCCAAAAGTAGCCCATAAAGCTGGGTTTTTGAAAGTGCTTGACCTCAGCTATGCTGATGCCCTTGAGCTAAAGGCTAATGCTCTTCAAGGTAATGGGAACAGGAGCAGCCCAGCAGTGGACTCCTGTGAAGGGTTATTGAGCTCCACATCCGTAGCTTGTAGCATTGTGCTACAGGGAGAGTGTGAGGCAGCTGGAGTTCTGCTACAGCCACAGCTCACTTTGGCTCTCACTCTACTAAGAGTAGAGACTGGAACTCACTCAGCTCTGCCAGACACGCTTTGTCCCTGTGCACTGCTGCACAAAATCATAACTGCAGAAGGAGCTTAGATATCTAATTAAGAGTTTCTTCGTTGTGCATTCATCTTCAGAGTAAGAGTTGCTCCTTTTCTTTTTTGTTTCACCCAGACACCATTTAAAAAATATTTTAAAAGTTTCTCAGCAAGTTTTATGGAAATTTCCTCCTGTATGGATTAGTTTCTTGTCTTTGTCAGTTTAAATAGATTAGCGTTTTAAATTTACAATACTGCCATTTATTTTTAATCTGTAAGATACCATGTGTTGTGAAGGAGAAAACAGCAGCTTTTAGTGTACAAAATCCCAGAATCCTAAGATATGCTGAGACGGAAGGGACCCACAAGGATCATCAAGTCCAGCTCCTATTACTTAGTATTTGTTTAATTTCCTGGTAATAATGAGAGATAATTCTGATGGATCATAGCGTGTATAATTTTTTACACTATTTCCTATGTTTGAGTTAAAAATACTTTTTTTTTTTTTGCCTTTTGCACTTGTTCTGGAGTTCTCAACTGGATTTTCTTGACTGGATTTTTGAATAGAGAGCATTATGTCTTAATGAAAATAGACTTGAATTGTGTTCTGAAACATTACCATCACTTCCTAGGAAGTATGTAAAAGAATGACATGAAATAAAGTTCTCTGGCACTGCCTTGTTGCAAAACTGTTACAAATATGACCAAATGTGGAATTGAGGACCTGCTATGATCACAGTATGTGTGAACTCTGCAAAGGGCAGAGTCTGGGAGCTGGTTTAGAAAATTCAGTGAGTCACTCACGGAGTGTGTTTAAAATAATTCAAGGAAGAGGCGTAAAACTCTAAAATAAAAAATACCACCACCACCACAGCAATAAACAAACAAACCCCCACAAAAACAACAGCAAAACCAAGCAGCCAAACAAAACCCAGAAAGTGAGTGAGGATTTTTCATTATCCACTGTCAGAACCTTCTCGAGGAAAGATTTGGAAGCTTTCAAGTAGATTGTGTCATGATAATGTCATTAAAGGTACTCTGAAATGGTGCTTTTCAATGGGAACATCAGATTTGTATCATCTTACTGCCTGTGGAGTGCCATGATGCTGTTAGACATTGAGCTCCAGGGAAGCATCACTCAGATTGTCGGTACTCAAGATTTGTCCAGTCCAGAAAACACCCTAAACATACCCAGCAAAGCTTGCAGGTTCTGTTTCTGTAATAAAGTCAGGAGAAATGGTGTAGAATTTTAAATGCTAGCTGAGACACTAACATTCTTATTGGGGAAAAAAATCAAAGAGGTAGCTTTGGTCATAGAGGTAAAAGGTGTCTAAGGAAAAAAAAATAGATAGCAAAGCAAAATAAGACTGTAGTTTTCAAATTATGTGGTAGTCTGGGAATGTTAATCTGACTTTGATGAGGTTTTGTGAGTTCTTTAGTGGAAGAAGCAGAAGTTGTCCTGAGGATGGGGTGCTGCCCAGAAGGGTCTTGGGAAACCCACAGTCATGTAAGATGTGAATCTTGGGGTATTTTGGGATAAATCAAAAAGTCATGGACCATTGAAAAATTGTTTATTTGGTAATCACTGCTTGGAGAAAATGAATTTTATGCGGAAAGTGGGGAATACGTGATTGTTTTTCTCTTTTATGTTACAAAATTATCCTAAACATTTACAATGCTTAATATTTCATGCTTGTTTGGTACCACAGACTTCATTTTGGGATTTGGCAAGGCAAAATCCCAATTTTAGGAAGTTTACTTGTAAATAGGGTTTTGAGATATTGCAGCATTGAGGAACAGAGGTGCCGAGGTCTCCTTTAATATTGACAGGGAAGAAAGGTATGAAGAACACTTCAGAAGCCATTACAGATGACTTAGGAGGTAATAGCTGTGTCTGATTACTTAGGATTGGAAAGGAATTCTGTTAATTTGAAAATACTGTTAATGATAATTAAATTACATTCAAGTTTCTGAAATTAAGGATAACTGAGTTGGAGAAATTGAAGTAACTATAGCAGCCACTTTAGAAGGGCTAAACAATTACAGCTGTTAAACACATGAAAAAAGAAGGGGATGGCTATTTTTTTTTCTTGTTTGGAAAATGATACTTGCAAATAGAGACTGCAGCAGGTACCTTCTTTGTTAGTACCTACCCCTAATAATTCCTGTTAGAATCAGGTTGGTTTTCAATGAGTGTGACACTCTCAGATCTTCACAGCTGCCTCTTTTAAATTTAGCCAAGACATACGAATATGATGCAAATAACTCCAGTATTTGTTGTTCATGGCATTTGCTGTTCATGTCTGTTCATTTACCAAGAACAGTCTCTTTCAAATCCTCTTTGTACGCCCTGTGTTAACATTTCCTGATTTCTGAGGAGGCATGATATTTTCAAAAAGTTACTGCTTCCTTTCATATTCTAATTTATAAAACTTAATCAAGCTACTTTTCTGAAATGGAAGAAGGTTGTGGTGCCAATGATGAGTGAAGCAGCAGTTGTTGAAGTAAGTGAAGTGCTAGTCAGGGACTGGAGTCATGCATGCTGTCCATTCCTGAGTTCCTCACCTGCAGCTGTGAAGGATAATGCATGGCAAGTGCCACTGAGTGTTTAAGGTCCAGGAGCTATTGCAGTGATAGCTCAGGTTTACAGATCTGGGCTGCTGCCACAGGCACTAAGGCTTAGCTCAGAAGAGTGTGTGATGATTGAACTGCTGATGTAGTTGCTTCAGTCTTTAGATTATTGCAGTGGTGATTAAAATTACTTGCATTAAAAACATGTATTGAAATAACGAGTAAATTTTATTATTTACAATAGTGATTCAAAACTACTTACATTGTACTCCATATGGATTGAATTTCAGTACATTGAGGCTCACTGGAAAAAAAAAGTTAAATGCTCGGTTGAAGGTTTATGTGCTGTGAAGAATGAAATCACTTGGTAGAACCAGCACTTTGGAAATGAGATATCTGTTCCTTGAGCTGAAGCTCAAGGTTTCAGCTTTGTCTTGCCCCTCTTTGCTGGTGAGCTCCAAAATGTCCCACCGAGCTGCTGTGCCTTTTCCCCTTCTGTGGGCACTGAAAGGCCCTCCAGCACTGCTCTGCACTTCATCTTCACTGTGTGTGACACTTGGAGTGGAGTCTGAGCTTGGTGAGAGCAACGCAAAACCTCAGACAATGTTTGAGAAGAAAAGCTTTAGCTGTGGAATTATTTTTTTCAACGTAGTTTGCATGGTGACCTAATTATATTATTGATAATTTATAAGTAACCACTTTAATCCCTTTTCCTTAAAGATATGTTTCTTTCATCTTGGAGATGACTCTGAAATTCATGTGCAAAAATACAACTGTATCTAATTCTCTGCTGATTTCTGGGAATTAATGTGATTATTTTCTTGCATTTTTGCAAAGAAATAGGCTTCAGGCAACCAACTACATTGAGGGAATCAACAATTATGCTACACTTAATGAACACAAAAGTTTCATGTCAGTGAGTGGCAGCTCATTTTCAAAGTGCAGTTTCGTGTTAATATTGAGAAGAGGGAGAAAGTGTGAAAGTTTTCCTTTTCATTTTTTTCTCCTGCTTTCCCTAAGTCCCTAATTTCTTCTGTGATTCTAATTGCATTGTTATAGTAGATAGCTAGTTATACAGATGCTTTATTTTCATATGAAACACCATATAAGCAACCAGGTTCAAGGGGATGTAGTGTAGAAATTGTGGACAGAGCATTTACAAGAAGTATCAATCAGAACAGATATCAAAATCTGTGAATGTCGTACAGGATTAAATTGCTTATCTTTATTTAGGATTTGCAGATTGCTAATTGAGCATAAGAATATGATTCTAAAGTGTAGGCAATAACTTTAAGAGTATTGAGTCTTCATGTTGTGAGTAGCTCAGTCTCCCTGAGCTGCTCATGGGAAGAAACATCCACATGTGCTATATGGAGTGGCTGGATAATAAAGTAACTTTTCCTCCCTGAATTAGCCTATCATTTACTAGCATAAAAATTTTCTTACTGTGTAATTCCTTGGAAAATTTTTGTGTAAAAATTGTAGTGTTTTTGCAGATTTCTTCTACAAGGACAAAACCAGACCTACTTGTTACAAGCCCTGTGCCTTGAGCACTATCCGTGCAGAAAATTTCCAGCTCAGAATGTTTGTAGGTATTAAATTTATTTGTGATGTCAAATCCTGCAGTTTTCTGTCACAGTCAGAGTCATTCCGTTTGTCCAGTGGCTTCAGTCATTAGATCAAAAAAATTCAATAAAACCATTTATAATTTATAGGATGCACTTAAGCAAACATGTATTAGGTATCAGACCACTTAGCAGTAGTTTAAATCCAGCCAAAGTTCTGAGACTTCTACAATAAAGTTTTCTCTTGTCCTCATCCCACTCAGGAGTTTCCCAGTGTTGCTGTGCTGGCCTGTGTGCTTGGGCTGGCCCAGGCCATGTGCAGGTGGCCAGCTGTGGGAGCAGTGGCAGGCTGAGGTGCAGGATGTGATGGGTGTGCCCCAGTCCTGCTCCACCAGGGCAGGGCACTCGATCTCTGTGTGCCCTGAGATTCCAGCCTGGGCACATCAAGGCTCCTGCATCCCTTGTGTTCTCCATCCACCATAGCCAGGCACCTCTTACACTCACTGCCTCACTGCTCATCCTGAGTCTTGATTGTTCCATAAAAAGGGAAATAGTACCAAATGTGAAATCTGGATCCCAGTCAGATTTTTTACAGCCTCCTGCGTCTGGAGCCTGTTGTATTTAGGGTTTATCTTACCACAGATGTAGGGGTTACACTTGTTTTTAACTTGGATTAGGTTTCTGAGCTCCCCCCAAACCACAAGTCCATGCACATCTGTGGTCTAAAATTAAAAAAACAACCTTTCTTTCATTGTGATTTTACCTGAAGTGATCTTTGCTTAGGAGAGTGAGTTAGTTACTGGGAGGGGCGAGGGGAGTAAATTACTAGGTATGAGAAACATTTGTGTTCTGTGAAGATTATGACATTGTTGCTAATTAAACAAATAAAATCTTACAGATATTTCCCCTCACCTCTCTACTTCTAGTCTGTAGCTGTTCTTCATGATACTTACTCTGTAAATATCCAAAATGTTTATTGATCACCACTGGCAAACTACTCTAATTAATAATGAAATTCATTAAATAAGTACATGGGAAACAACTCTATCTGGCTGTAGAAAATGAAATGAATGTTAGGTAGTTTGTGAGTTCATGATTGCAGTGTGAAATCCACATGAATAGAAAATGGGGTTGGAAACCTTAAACGTTTATTACCAAAAAGTAACACTTTTACATATTAAAGTTACTAAATTGAGGAAAGTGAATCTTCTAAGTACTTAGTTTGTAAGAATGTAGAATTGCATGGTTGTATAACCAGCAAAGAGTAAGTATGCTAGATAGTAGATACAGGCCTAGAAAAGTGAAGGGACAGAAAGATGGATTAGGAATGAAAAACATTATAAATATTCTTATCTTTGAAGAATCACATAATGTCCAGTGCAGAAATATATACACAGAGCAAGGGAGGCTGATAAGCACACAGAAGGGACAAATTCTAGGAAGAGGAATATTCAGGGAATGGATGTTGACAAAGAGGAACAAAAAATAGATCAAATACAAGAAAATAAAATTTTGCTTCAAAGTCCTAAAAATACTTGCTTTGAACTCCTGTTTTAGAAGGGGTGCTCTGTTTTAAAGTCTAGACATAACCCAGAAATACAAACTTTGAAGGTGATGGTGTGTTCACTCTTAGCAGAACGTGTGCTAGGTGGACTAATAGGCACAAAGAAGGTTTAAATCTGGTATAGTCAGGAAGCTTTTATCTGATGTAAGTTTATGTGATAAATCTCATTGTTCTCTAAGTGGAATCTGGTTAGAAAATGGTGTGCTATGGTAAGTGAATAAAGGAGAGTGTGAGTGGTTAGTCACTTCAGAATTTCAGTTCTAACATACCTCATTCATGCCTCAGTACTAGCTAAATTTAGCAGTGTAATTTGTAGTGGGAGAGAATTCCTTTGATCTGATAAAATGTTCATCATCTGACAAGACCTCTACCCAAATGCAGCATGTTACAAAAATCCTATATAAAGAATGCTAAGAAAAAAGCCGACAATAGTGTAATGTTTATAAGAAGAAAGAACTTGCTAAAGAAATCTTTCTACACTTCTCTGATGTTTTTCTGTACTGTAAGGGATTTTTGCTATTAGAGAGATTGGTAAGAAAATCCAGCTGAAATGGAAAATGTTTCTCTTTAAGAACAAAACAACTAAGAGGTAATTGTAGTTAAAGAGTTCTTGAGGAGTGAGCCAGTGCTACATTAGCTTACCTTTTTTTGTTAGGATAGATTTTATATTTCAAAGCTGTGTTAACATTAGTCATTGAGTTAAGGATCTAAGCCTAGCGTGGCTAAGTCTAATGCATTGCATTTGATTTTGTCCTTTGAGTAGCTCAATATCCTGGAGGATATTCCTCATTCTGGAACAGTGTTTCCACAGACTCAGTGTTAATCATTGTTGGGACCTCTCTGTTAATTGACACCAGCATTACTTTCTTCTGTTCTTGACGTCCTTACAAGTTTTTTCATGTTTAGTATTCCTTCTTTGAGTTGTTAATTCCAATATTACTCTTTTTCTCCCCAGTGTTGACTCATTCCTTTGTTTCAACTTACTGTGTTCTTCCCTTCTTTCTTCCCTGTGCTACTCATAATCGTAACTCATTTCCTCCAAATCCATAAATGGCTCCAAGGGACATGCATTTCTAATAGAGGACATTTCAGAAGTTCAGTTTAATGATTCATGAATGTGCAGGTGAATGCCAAACTCCCAGGTTGCTGCTCCAGCATTTCACTGCTCTGGTGTAATATAGATCTCAAATGCATGGGGCCAATACTTCCAGCCAGATGACTTTATAAGGCCATTCTATTACTTTAGCCATTTCTGTTCCTGTAAAGTGGCAAAAGCAATATAAGCAGTATTACTTTTTTCAAATTATTTCCTTTTTTTAACCTTAGTAATTATTACTTTATCAATACATCTTAATTTAGATGTCACTGTTTTCAAGAAAGGTCTGCTTGCACAATGTCACTAGTAAATGCTGTTAACCTGTAATGAAATACAAATACTGCTGGATACAAGACCTAATTGGAAAAGCCAGAACTCTCACAGATTTCAAACAAATGTCTGCTAGCTGAGATTGAAAGCCTGTGTGTGTACAGAGTTTGTGCAGTTCATTCTGAAAAGCACTGGAGATGTGATAACTTCGTTGTAACAGTTGTTGATAGTGAGAACTAAAGACAAAGGCCTGTCTTTTGCTAACTCTGTGTGAGGCTTTCATACTGAAGGTCACACAGAATGGCCCTTTGCACTGGCTGTCCTGTAGAATGTGACATCTTTATGTTTGGAGACAAAACAGAGGAACTAACAAAAACTATCTGCTGTGCTGTTACATTATGAATGTGCTTAAGCAATATTCAGAAGTTTATCTTCTGTGATGCTCACTAGATAAAAAAGTACTTACTTTAAAAATGAATGTTTTGTTTTTGTTACTTTATCTGTCTCTGTCAAACTACAGTATCTCTGCCTTTTACCAACCAGAGGGCAGATTCCATTAGCAGAAACTGAGCTTTTGACACGAATACACCAAAGGCACCAAACACTGTCCCTTATGGTAGCATATCCCAGTTTTTAAGGGTAGTTACTCACTTAAAGTGGTAAGCAAGTGAGTTAGAAATACTAGTAAGGCACCTGGATATGTATTTAGGCATCTGAATACCTTCAGCTGGTAGGTCTAGTGTCTATCTACCACCTATTCCATATGCAGCACTTGGAGCCAAGGTGGATGGTAAGCAATGCCCTGATGAGACAGAGCCTGCTGATGCTGGAGTGTGGTTAGGAAGTGAGCACAGTCTTATAAAACTTGACAAACTAGTGAAGGATATTGGTGGAGTACTCTGCATTCATGTTTTTAGCTTTTTGACTTGGCTTGCTCATGTGTAAAATTTGATTAAGGGAAGTCCTTGCTGAGAATTCCATCTTGTAGGTCTTTTGTTTTTCCACATCTGGTGGTGTGCCATTGTCAGCATTCCCAAGAGGATGGAGATAGAAGTCATGAATCTTAGATTTGAGTGATCTGAAGCTTGGATGGTTTGTGAAGTATGAGAAATTCTGGCTTTAGAAAGTGGGTGAACTGGTCTGTATACACATATCTCCAACAATATCTTTTGACTGAAATAAGAAGTTTCTCCTATAAAAATATAATTTTTGTGTTTTAAATACCGCTTTAAAGAAAAACAATATTATATGTTCCTGAAACAGCATTTCATCTTATGGAGGGTTCACAATTGTCCTTGTCTGAAGGGTGATGCTTCATGTAATAATGAAGTGTTTTGCTGTGAAGTATACTTCGAATTTTTTTCTCATTGCCTTCTGTTTTTCTGTTCTGATGGTCTATATATCCATGTAAAGTAAAGAGGAAGAGAAGGGAGGACTGCACTGAGATAGACTTTGGTAAGCTGTTTTTGTAGTGACTTGATTCAGGTTCTCTCTGTGAAACAGCTCACTGTTATCAGTTTTAAAGCCATTTAATGGCTGTACTACATCTAAATCAAAGGTGATGGTCATATTTTCACTTGGTAGCTGTACAAGTCGTGGGTCAGCAGTGCTTGTGGATGAAGGCACACATATATAGTGGCTTGAACCCACCCAGTAATGGTGAACTGCTAGAGGTTGGTGAGGTGTCAGCATTTAACTGTTAAAGTCTTGATTTTGTAATTTGGTTTACAACATTACAGCAGAGAAGGGGTACTCAGCTGGCACAGGCTCATCATATCTTCCACATAATAGAGAACAAAAGTATTTTCAATTAGTTTTGTGGTGCTGATTTCATTTTTTCAGGGTTTGCTGATGATCAAACTTTTCCTTTCCTATGTCCTTCCCACTTCCTCTTTCATAATGCTGCACCACTTCTTGTTTCATTGTTTTTGCTGTCCTCACCAGCTTTCTTGAAGTGTAACTCCCTTAAGTCACTTTGTCAGCTACTCTAGCTGCTACCCTGCGCTTTATTCTTTTTTTTTATTTACTTCCACACCTTTCATATCCCTGTCTTCTCCTTTCAGTATCTTGCCCTTTTTTCCCAAATTGCTGACCATAGTCTGTGTTCACTGAGTAGTATAAGCAATATACATGCTATCATACTTTTCAGTGTTGCATGTTTAAATGTTTTACTGAATTCTTCTGCTGATTACACTTTGAACAAAAGAGAAATTACAGCACAAGGATCACTTTGTGCAAATCTCAAGGGAATGCTTTTCAGAAAGCTGTTTGAACTTCTGACAAAAAAACCTAACATTACCTACCGTCTTCTTCCAAATATGAAATGTCTGAAAGAGCAAAGATAGTCCCCAAGTTAGCCTGTGTCGAAAAAATTTGGCTGCTTGCTTATTTTTGTAAAATGTCTTTACAGATAAGAGTTAGTGGACTTGTATTTATGTAATGTACTTTAGATGGCAGTTCCCGATAACATGGATGTACAGGATTATGTCATTACTGCACAAAGGCTTAGTTTTACATTTTTAGGTTGATTTCAGTGGAGTTAGTTAAGCTTGTGTTTGCTTTCTTCTGTGGGAGCTCTACCAAATCAGAAGCACAGATGTTATGTCACTGAGGAAGGGCACGTGCACTTCAGAAGCATAGAAAACAAGGTGTTCAAAGCAAGTTCTGGTAGGCAGAGAGAGCAGAACAGTTACTTCCAAATACTGTTCAGAAATAACTTTCAAGGAGGATAAAGGAAGAAGTTAATTTTGCAAAATGTGTTCTGGAAACAAACAGTTCCTTGCAAGCCATTTGCTGCACTGGTTTATCTTTTTATTTTGTTTGCAAACTGTTTTACAACAGACTTCAAATTTTACAGTTTTGTTCTCCTGAGTTATTTTGCAAATGCTTAATGAGGACAACCTTCATCTTGTGGATTGTTTACTAATTGTGTTTTCCATATGTTTATATGTTTAGCTTTTCTGCTAAAGGATTTCATCACTTTCATCACATGCTTAAGGACTGTTTTTTCCAGAAATGAGTATATGTAGCATAATGCTGGAAAAAAATATGGAAATACTAAAATCCTTACTTCCTCTCAGATGGAGTCTTTGAGACCTTGCATACTAAAGATTCTCCAGAGCTTGGTTTCATACATATTTTGAAGAATATGTCTTTTTGCAGCTCATCACTCTTAAACCTACTGATACTAAACCCAGTGGTGTTAGCAGCTTTCGTCTGTGTTGGGGCTTATCCTTTGTCAGATACAAACATTTGTTTTCAAGGAATGAAAGCCAACTACTGTGTCCACACAGCAGGCTCTGTGTTTGATGTTGTGGGTTTGGAGCAGACTTAGATCCTTCAGACTGTACATATATAATCTTTGCCCTTTTACCTCCTGACTTTGATTCTCTTCTGTTGCCTTTTTCCATATTCAGCTCTGCATTTCCCTTCCCTGCTGATTTATATAGGCCTCTCAGCTTTTTGCCATCATTCCTCCAGGATTCACATCGCAAGCCTTGGCCTGCCAGGGTTCAAGTATGGCACTTTGCCAAGCTCTTGGTGTTGTTTGTTAATATTTTAAAGCACCTCACAAGCTAGAAAATCTCATCTCCAGTCACTTCCTAGCTATAGGAAAAGCAATTGGAGGGGGGTGGACAGTTAGACTGATTCAGTATTTCAGGTAGGCCACGTGTTGGTGAATATGATTTTTGCTTCTGTTTTGGTCTTGAATATGCCTACAGCATCTTGTAGGAGGCAGAGAAAAGATTGAATTATTATGAGTAGTTGACGAGAAATGGGAGTTTGAGACTATTAAGGGGTTTAGAAGCATTACAATTTCTGCGCTGATGAAATCCACAATTTCTTTATGAAGCTAGTCCTAGAGGATGCACCTAAGCAATGTGAGGCAGTTTAAAGTGTAATGCTTATTGGTTTCAAAGTACTTCATGACATACGTCCAGCTCTCCCACTCTGTGTTTATTGCCTTGTAACTGGGGAAAAAAAGAGGAAGAGAAATAGCAGAACAGGACACGAGTCCTCTTCATAGAAACACTAATCAGCCTTTGTGGCGAGGGGTGTTATGAGGGGTCTGCCTTAAAAGATCTCTTTAAAATTGTAAATGTGAATCCTTTAAGGCTGCAGTGTCCTAAATCAGTGTGGTTCTCTCTGCTCAAAGAGCCTTCTCAGTGCCTGCCCAGGTCTGATCTGTGCAAACCAGCAGAACTCAGCAGAGCTGCTCTGAGGCCCAGCTCAAGCCCAGAGTGTGACTGTGTACCTTTTAGTGGCATCCAGGGTGAAACCTCTGACAGAAGTGTTAGCTCCCCATCTTACATGGGTACAGAGACCTGTGGGGGAATGTGGTTTCCATGACTATAGCTTGCCTTCACAAGTACAAAGATCAGCTCCTGTTCATTACTACTTCTTCATTTCCCTTACACATTTATTAATTTATTTAACAATCTCTACACCATGCCACTGATGATGTTAGGATTACAGCGAACATTACTTTGGCATCAGACTGCCAACAGACACATTCCTTGTTGTCATTTGGTCACAGACCTAAGTACAGGAGTTCTTATGGGTTCAGCAAGGGAAGTTGTTACCACATTCTCTGTAAATAGCCTCCTCTGAGTTCAGTGAATAGCATTGTCCTTCAGGTCTCAAGCAGTGGGTGAAATCAATTTTGTTCAGCTTGTAAGTGCTTTAGGACAGCACATCCTTGGTGTCCTGTGTTGGTGAGGAATTTAGCCATTGACTCTGGAAACACTGAATCTGTTGGTAATGAGGAAGCAACAGTCCTCCTCCTCATTGCCTATGTTGATAAACAATTAAAAAACCCCAAGCAAACACAACCAATAAGCACAAAATTGCTTCTTGAAAAGAGACCTGGCAAGAATCTACTTCCTGTTCAAAACACTGGGGGTTTTTTGATTTTGAAGGGACTAAGCCCAACAACACAAGCAACCATTTGCTTAGTGAAACATAAATGCAAGTCATAAGATTAGCCTTTTAATCACAGTCATAACCCTTCTAAGATGAAAGGGCAAAGCCAGTGTTGTGCTCTCGATACAGCTATACCAGCCATTAATTTCCCTGTCACTTTCACTGTCCTGGCAGGTGTGGGTGCTGGTTGTAAGCACTTACAGTGAAGGTTATTTTTAGAGAAAGTATGGCAAGGTAGTAAAGCAACAGATTCACAGCTGGTAAAAACTGAAAACAAGGGTTGTCTAGAATTCATTCGTAATCTTTTCAGACGTTAGATCAAGAGCTACCAAATATGAAAAAATACTGTGGAAAAAGGAGGCATTAAGACTATGAGCCTTAAAATTGCATCAAACACAAAACAAGGTGATAGGACATCTAAACCTATGGAGGATCCGCAGAAAGCTGCAATAGAGCATCAAGTGGTAAGAGAACCTAAACACACAAAGATGTGCTTACAGTGATAGCAGCAGCAGTTTGCCCACTTTGTGGGTCACACAGTTCTGTTGCAGCCAAATGACATAGAAAGGGAAGAATAATAAACACAGGGAGAAAGGAAATGTACAGTGAGACTCCTCAGCGTTTTCCCAAATACAGAAACTCAGAATTCTACTTTGAGCACCCCTGAGGGATGGCCATGCCAAAAAAGCCAATTTCTGTGGTTGCAGTTTAGATCAGCAAGCAGAAAAGAAGCAGGGTCTTTGCAATACAGCCCAGGCTAAGGGATTTTATCTTTCCTGGAAGCTTTATTGTGGCTCAGATGACACAGCTTGATACTGCTAAGGAAAAACGAGCTGTGGCAAGCCATGTGCAGAGTAGCTTTTCAGCTGACATCCTTTGACTTGGACAAGTGAGCAGAACATTGCAGTGAATTATTTTGTACCTACACTTCACAATCTAATCTAGCAATGTCAGAAGTGTGGAAGCAGAGGAACTAACTTAGCCCACAGGCTTCATTTAAGACTGAATGACAAAATGCCAACTATCAGACAAAAGATAATAATGACATTTATCTTTTAAGACATTATATAAGAATAAAAATGTATTTTCAGGAGTGATCTGCAGAAAGAACTATCTATTAAAATTCATATAAAATATACAGAGGAAAATACTAGGTGATAGCCATGAGGGGAAAAAACCCCAATCCACACACAAAAATCCAAATCAACAGATGTAACAGACAGCTGTGTGGATACAGAATAAAGAAAGTCACTACAACTGCCTTTGTAAACCGTTTCTTTGGGGGAAAAAAAAAATTCAGAAGATGCTTCCAGTATAATCACCCTGAGATTATTAAAATATTTATCTGAAGATTTATGTTACATGTGCTGGTATTACTAATATGTTTTTTGTGTCTCTGGTATTCAACCATAGGTCAGGTTCAGATCTCAAGATCATGTCAAGGAGAGGTTTCTGGAGGGTTTTTTTTCTGAAAAATGGAGACTAAAACAAGACATTTAATGAAAAATAATTGTGCCAATCATTTAGCTTCCTAAAAGCTAGCAGTTTTCCCTCATTTTTTCTGCATACAAACATCAAGGGGGTAAAGGTAGAATTTCTAGAGGGAACAATCCAAATATTCAGAATGTGTTCTGAAAAACAAATGACATGATAGGGTATGCTTACAGCTCAACTTTAGTTTTAGTCCGTATAGGATAGATAGTTCAATGAAACAAATGTCTTAAAATTCAGTCTCTTTTTTTTTTTAAACTGTCTTTTTTCTGAAAAATCTTCATCACTGGCAGCTATTATCAGACAACGTTGTCTTTCATTTGACTGAAATAGATCATTTTGTGAACCCATCCAGAAAGAAATGTTGAAATGTACAGAGGTTTTTTGATTAGTTAATTGTTATTGTCTTGGACAAACTGAAGAAAGTGGCCTGAGCACTGAACTAGGTGGGGAAGTTCAGAAGAACTGGAAGTGTTCATGGACACATGGACTCATGTCAGGAGTTTCTGTATCCAGCTTGCCAGGAAATCATTCAGGGATGCAAGATCCAAGAGCTCTCCCAGCAGCGTTTCTTAGGCATTCTGAGGCAGCTGTGATCACAGACCCCAGCTATTCTTCTACCTTCAGAAAATATTTAATTACAAGGTAGGGCATATATTCAAATGATGTTTTAATTTCTAAAGGCTTTTTTACCTTTGAAGAACCTGACCACAGCTGATAGATTTTATGAAGCCCCACAGGTCTGTTAAGACTAAATAAGCAGAATTAGTCATAAAAACTGTGGTAGATGTAATTATTTTTTTTCCATGAGATTAAAATGGCAGAGAGAACTTCTAAGAACGAAACAAAAGGCAGAGGCCAGCCAGCAAGATGAACAGAGAAAGGGCACTGTGTGGGGAGCAGATGTGCTATTGAACCCTGTCATAACTAATTGCAGATAGTTGTACCAGAGAGAGAGAACCCACGTTGGCTCTCTGGCTGCAGCTGGGATGGCAGGGTGGCACAGAGGGGTCTCCAGTGTCTGTAAGTGGGGCCAGCCAGGTATGAAATGTCCAGCAGTTATCACTGTGTGCTCTGAGTACCCTCAGTAGCAAACAGGAGCAAGCCCTTGGACTCCTGCTTTGTTTGTAGTGCTGCCATCACAAGATTGCTGTTTCCTCCGGGAATTGCCCAGCCCTGGGCAGTACCCTCCTAGTCCTGGGCTGTGGTCACCTCACAGGCTCCAGCACTGCAGTGTTTCTGTGCAGAACCACCAAGGGATGTGTAAAATGGTCCAGCTCTTTTCTCACTCAGAAAAGCTAGCCCAGCACGAGGATGTCCTTCCAGAATGAGTGGTGGTGGTGGTGGCTCCGTGCTGGAGATGAGAAGGGAAGGACAGCTCCAGTGTTCCTTAAAAGTGTGTTAGAGCTCAATAATTCAGTAACATCAGGGGACTCCTAACCAGATGTCTTGAAAGCAGAGTCTGAATCACTGCTGTGAGGCTTTTTCAGCCTTGTGTTCTCTCCTCTTGAGGGTTTTATGGCTGTGTTTTCACTCTTTTTATTTTCCATATCTGGGTTTTAGGAAAGACACAGATTTAGCATTTATCACAATTGCTTTTGCGTCAAGTAAGAATTGTTCTGTGGATACTTAGAGCATTGCCCAGTGTATTTAGTTAGCTCTAATTAACAGCTCTAAACATACAGGGATGTTGAGATTCCATAAATTTATATTTAATATTTATTAATTACCAACAGTGTATTACACATTAATAAGGTATTATTATAATACCTTATAATTAGAGTGTGAGATCTGATAAGCATCTCCAAACATCCAGAGACATAATAAGTGGAGGTTGAAATGTGTGTGTTGGAAGGGAAAACAAAATCCATTTGCGTTGGCCCTAGCAACCAGTGGTTTTCAATTTGTCTGTTCTCAACTTTCATGTAGCAATTTCTACTACAAGTCAATTAATTTTTTAGTAGAGAATAGGTTTTAAGCCATTTTTAGCATCCCCTTACCTGGTGATGGGTTCCTTGAGTTGTCTGTTACAGTAAGTTGATTCCTTTGCTCAATAATCTGTGCATTTGCCTATTTAAAATAAGCTCTCATGCAGTTCCTCCTCACAACCATGTATTTTTGTAGTAATTTATTTAGTGGAAATTGATTAGCTTGTTAAAAAGAGGATTTCACAAGATCTTGCTGAAGTGTAGTCTGTAAACTTTAAATCAGTCATGTGTCTAGCTTCTGCCTCATTTAACCAAACTCCTGGAAACTGTATTAGGCATCACAAAAAAGGTTGTACTGGATATTTCAGGTCCCTAGAGAAATAAAGCTTGTATGTCCGATCTGGTCATGAATTCTGCTTTAACTGGGTTTATCAGAAATTCTGGTTCATTAAACATTAGGCATTGTGTATGAATACAGCTGTTAGAGATGAAAGGTTTCTCAGCTGTGAAGGATAGAGGTGGACTCAGAAGTTGTGTGTTTGGGGCTCCCCTGCTTGCAAACCATTGTTCAAATTCTGCTCTGATTATTGTTCAGTTTGCCCAGTGGGACAGCTCCAATAGGAAAAATTGGGATAAGCCTATCTCAAACTAATTCACAGACTGGTTGTGTGGCAGTATTTATTAACATTGTGGGAGATCAAATTCAAATCCCTCTTCTGCCAGTAAACGATGTCACTATGGAACTTCTGTGTTACTTCTTAGCAGTAAGCATTTCCCCCCTATTCTCAAGAGCCAAGTTTAAGGATTACACTAAAATGAAGTACAGATTGTGTGATGTAATTGGCACAGGCAGACGAGAAAGAGCACCAGAAAAGCAGAAGTTGAAAGACACAGGATGAGACTCTTCCTGTCCTCTCTCATGTGCTAAATCTGTAACACTTTGCAGCTGCTGCCTGCTCTAGGAAATTCCTGCTCCACTTGCTTTGTGGTGCCGTTCCTGATTGTCCTGAAAACTGTGAGACCTGTACAGGTTACGTGGCTCAAGAAGTCAAAGAAATATTTTATTTAATATATGTTTTTATTATCAGTCCTTGGTTGGTGCTTAGGAATTGGGAGGAATGAGTTTAAGGGTCTGAGAACACCTTATGCCAGCAGTGCATGGCCCTTGGTGTACAGTACAACTAAAGCAATCTTACAATGCAAATAAATCCTCATTTAGGCACTCCATGGCCTCACCAAATCTTGCTGTGCATGGTCAGGGGCCAGTTTATCATTGTTGTCTTAATTATTCAATGTGGGTTTTATATATGTGATATATATATATATATATATATATATGTAATACATATATGTGAGTTTGCTCTCAGCCAGATGGCATCAATGTCCAAATGCTTCTCATCAGTTTGAAAAAAACTATTATAAGGAACTGCAAACAATGGAATACTGAGCTAACTTTTGCATCTTTACTTTCTCATTTAATGTAGCCATTACTTTATTCCACATTTGAAGAGAGATAGCTGTGCTGTGTCTTTTTGTCACTGAATTGCATAGCAACAGAGAGAGAGGGAAAAAGATATCAAGCAAAGGAGGAATCAATTCCTGGGTCAGGAGTATAGTTTCATAGCATTCAAAGGGAGGGGATGCATGGGGTGTGGAATATCCAGCTTAGTTCTGTGGAAGCAAAGGATTTTCATAGAGATCTGCACGGGCTGTAAGGGTAGTTCTAGCAAAGCAGACTGTTGGCATCAGCTTTATTTCAGATTGTCTACTGCTGCTGCTTGTCTGTCATCTGCCAGGTGGGAGCTCAGGTTCTTTTCTGCATCTTCTCTGCTTTGAATATACACACCTGTGTAGGATTGAAATCAGCCCTGGTGAGACTTGCTACAATTCCCACTGAAAGCTTATGTCAGCAAGAAGTAATTGACGTTGCAGGCTTTCACTGATTTATAAAGGAAAAATTACCCTAAATATTGATTTCAGTCTTCCATTAACTGCTGGAGTAAATGTTTCTTTGTAGGGCAGTGACACTTCAAGTTGTTTTAACAGTTTGAGAAAATCCAAAGGCTTGTTTCACTTGATGCTATTTTGTGGCTTTTGTGTAAACCTTTGGGAAATTCAATTTATCAGTAAATGGATAAAAGTTATAGCCAAAGCAATATAAATCAGTCCTATTATTGTGTTAAAACATATATCCGTGGGAAAACCATGATGCAAATTGAATAGAAGTTAAGTCAGATAATCTGTAAAAGCAGTATACCTCTAGATACTGTCTTGAAATTTCCTTGTACTTTAAATACTTTCCAATTTGGTAAATGCCCTTGCCCGACTATGAAAGTGTGTGTTTTCAAGGATATGTTTCTGATATGCATGTTAATAAGTAATCACATGGTCTAGTTGATTCTGGTTATTCTTCTTCATTTTGCATTCTTGTCTGAAAATACAAAAAAAAACGAAAGGAAAATTATGAGAATTCATATAACAGTAAGAGATTCAAGACTCTCCTTTTGGTTTTGACTGAGCCACTGCTTTCTGGTGCAGCAGGAGACTTTAAGAGCAAAATATCCGAAAAGCAGTGCCTAGACTAGAAGTGTGTTTTAATGTTTCTGTTGAGGTTTTTAGACTACAAGAGGTTTAGATGTGATGATTCACACACAAGTGCCACTTCTCTTAATAGGAATCTCAACACCCTATTAACTGTAGCGTGTTGCTACTTTTTTGAGTTTCTGTTGTGCTGTTAGGAGCTAGTTGTATGAAGAAGTTTATCTGTTGTAATTCATGGAAGAGAAGGGATGAACTGGCTGCGAGCTTGGATGGATCAGTGTGCAGACATGGCTGTAGGACTGCAGCAAAGCTGTTTGGTCTGGCTGTGCTCAGCTGCCTGAAGCTGCAGGGTGATGGGAGGGTTTGTACAAATGAGCAGCCACCGCCTCGACCCTGAAAGGGGCTCCTCATTCTGTGTCCTGCCTCCCTGCCAGTCCATCCCAGCTCTGTCCCCTGCACCCCTTGCTGGGCTCCAGAGTGGCTCCTGAGGGCACAGGTGCTGGATTTTGTCTGCAGTGGCTGCATTATCACAGAACCCCAGCATGGTCTGGGTTGGAAGGGACCTTAAAGATCCTTCTACTTCCCCAGGTTGGTCCAAGCCCTGTCCAACCTGGCCTTGGACACTTCCAGGGATGGGGCACCTCAGCGTCTCTGGTTAACCTGTGCAGGGCCTCAGCATCCTCATTTGGCTGTGTAACATTCTGCAAGTGAAGAGACCGTTTTCTTCTGATCTAGATAGATTGACGTCAGAAGAAGAGTTAGTATGACAAGATTATCAATTTGTAAACTGCTAGAAATGCTGTAAAATTGCCCAGTATTGCATCTAATCTAATTTGACCAAAACAGTTTCAGTAATTTTTTTTTCTATGAGCTTTGTTTTCTAGAGTTTTTCCCTGAACTCAACTTTCAAAATATGTGGTGAACATTGTATTTTTGAGCCATATGTGAACATCAACACTTGGGCTCCATGTTTCTAATGTTAAACCCCTTTGTTAGGGGGTGTGAAGCTGTTTGATACAAAAGGCATTGAGATTTTTAAATTTTAAATTGCTTTTAAAATAGAATTCAGTATCCTAGTCAGATTCATGTCTTTGGAAAGCTAGCTACTAGACAAATGAAAAGAACCTGAAAAAAGAAAATCAAAGCTTCTGGAAGTGGGAGATCTAAATTTGCACTTTTAAAGTTTTCCTAACATTTGAAAGAATTGATTTGTGGAAAGAAGACTAGGTATGATTCATTGTCACAAAATAGTGCAAATTGTGTTAAATATACTCTTATCCAGGGAGTGAAGGTGAAGACAATGAACCTTCATATTCTAGCCCATATGTTTGGTGTGATTGGCTGGGGAGGCTGCCTAACACTCTTGACTTCCAGGAATGAATTCTCTCAGGCAGTTGGCAGTGAAGCACAGCCTCTCCACTTCTGACCCATGTTTATTAATTCCCCAGACAGCAAACAGGCCATGGCTCTAAGAATATTGCTGTGCTCTGCTGCTTCCTGCAGTGGGTTGAGCTGTTCTCAGCCCAGTGCTTCATGTAGCCCAGGCTGCACTTCTGTGGGCTCTGCTCCAGCCAGCTGTCACTTGGGCACTTGCTGTGCTTCACTTGGATAAAAGAGGAAAATACAACTCATTAAGGACATAGAAGGCAATAGAAATTTCTGAAGCTTAAATTCAATCTTTAATAACTTCCTTTTCCTAAACATTTTGTTTCTCTTGTCCATAGTAATTTTTTTACATACCAAAGGGTGTTGTAGTGAAAGTAAAACAGTACTCTTTCCTTCGTACTGATAATTCACTTTTCTCCATCAAGATGGAACTTTTCTTTCCTCCAGAAGCCCACAGAGTGGTATGATGATCGTTGTAGTACCTTTCGCTTTTTATTTGTTTTTAATTGCTCACATGAAGACAATGTTTGCAGAGAGTTCTAAAAGAGACTTCCCCTAAGTAAGTAGGGGATTTTCCAAAACATCGATAAACCTGCAGGAGTGAGCCTGGCCGGTCAGTGACTTGCTATTGGCAGGTGTGACTTCATTGTTTCACTGTCTTTTGTAGTTTTAATGTACAAAGGCAGCAGTACGAGATAGCAAAATTCATAAAGAACTAGCAAAAGGAATTCAGAATTGTTGGCAGTCAACTGTTATGTTAAGAAAGATCATCAGGAAATATAGAAGAGGGCAAATGAGCAACAAACCAGTTTGATGCTCTGCAGTCACAACTGTGTACAGCTTGTAAAGTAAGTGGTAAATAAGCTCTCCATTTTTCAAGGTGGGGTAAAAAAAGAGACCTCAAATTACTGATAAACTGAAAGTAAAAGTACATTTGAGGATGTGTTATGTAGTATTTACCTGTCCCAGTGCTGGAGTATACTCTGTGATAGAGGTCACTCAATTAAATCTGCTTTTGTCCACCCCTGCTTATCTGAATGTTTTCATGTAGCAAATTAGTGAAAAAAGGAAATCTAATAGATAAAAATTCAGTGGGTTACATTACTGGCACAGGGTTCTGAAGCAATGTGTGCATTAGTTAAAAAATTCAGCAAGAAAATTGGAGAAAATAAAGCAAATGGAGGCAAGGATGAAGACTGCAGCAATCATATTTGTTGACCAAAATGAATTTAGGAGGGCTTGCTAACATTTGTGAAGTTGGACATAAAATGTAGGAAGTACCACAGTTAACAGAGAGGCAGATGTTAGCAGAGCAAAATGTAATCAAGATGAATACAAAGAGGTTCTCACTCTGTAAAAGCCAGCAGTGAAAAACATAAGACATGGGAATGCTGACTAAGAAACAGTATTAGAGAAGCAGGATCTTGGGAGTGCTAAATTGTACATAAGCATGCAGTATGGTGCTGCTACAAAAATGCAAATATAGGCATATAACTGAAAGGGGCCTTATAATTTCTCTTTCTTTGGACTAAGAAGAATGATCATTTTCTTAAAGAACATTATCTAGCTGAAGCAGTATCACCAGAATTGGTATGGAAACTGTTCTGCTGGGTCACTGCTTCAGACTGACACTAACCCCTTTCATTAAGTATTTCTCTCTTCAAAACTGGCTTTTCAAAAGGATTTGGAGCTAAAATGATGAACATTTCCTACTCATGGCATCAGAGAAACTGTCCCTTACAGCCTTTGTTTCTGTCTTTGTCCTGCTTGCAGAGCACCTCTCTTCTGCAGAGAACAATTAGAATTGCTGCTCTGTTTGTTCTGTGTAACGTGTTTATTGCACCTCTCCGCTGAGCTTTCAACCTCTGCCTAAAGAGCATCCTAGAACAACTACTCCTTCAGACAGCTATTTTTCCACTACTTCGCTGTGCTGCTGCCATGTTCAGCTGACCTTTTGTGCGTAGTCTCTGCAGCTGAAAACTAATTATGCTACAAGGAACGGAGAGGAGAACTTCTTTTAAGAGAAAGGTTTTTGTGCTCTCCTTAGGTTAATCATCGGCTTTTCCATTACCACTAAATTAAAATAAAGCCACTTATGGAGAGCTGTATAAATCAAAATTCAAAGGAGAAAAAAAGCTGGATGTTTTTGCTTCTATTACAGCAATTTCCACTTCCAACAACTTTCATCTGACTCATGCTTTGTAAATGGTCTCTTGTAGAGATCTTTCAGAGGCTTCTTTGCTTAATTTCCTTTTTAGCATTCTGTTGATTTATCTCCTCTGTTGCCATCTGAATCTTACTTTGTAGGGCTTTTGACAGATGCTTCTGGTTTTAACTTGCTGCAAGCTATGGCTGTTAGTTTCACATTGTACATTTACTCTGCTATTGCATATTCTGGATTGCACTTTCATGTTATTCCCTTTTGGTCTAATAATGCAAAGCCATATGCAATTTTAGCTTCAGAGTTGTGAACTACACACATAAAATTCTTCACCACATAAACAATTGCTCTGTTTGAAGCAGTGGATGTTCTGTGAAGTTGTCTGATCACAGCATGCCTTCTCCTGACTGAGTGCCACTTATTTCACTGACCACTCTTATTAGCAACTCCTAATACAGGTGGCACATGAGTCCTGTGTGTCAATGACACATTGATGATGGTGCTGTTCAAAAGAAACAAAGCTATTCTTCTACTTCTGAGTTATTTTTTAAATTATGTCTGTATGCAATACCTTATTCAATTTTACTTTAACATTGTCTAGGCTATTGTAGGGTGAGATTAGTTACCTGGAAAACAATTTGGAAGTTCTTAGTTCTTCTGACGTAATGAAAAATAGGTAGGGTTGTATTTACTCTCCAAATCCCTCAGACATATGTAAGCTTCTGGGGTAACAGTTTCTGTTAGATACTGCTGCTGAGGAAAAAAGGACAGATAAATCAGTAGTACCTACCCTTACTGATAACAGCTGTGGTCATGGAAATTAAAAGAGATTTTTCAAAACATTGGATTCGGAGGCAAGAGGATTGAGGAGTCTCTCAGAGACAACAGATAGTTCTTGAACGGCTGACCAAGGTGGCAGAACTTCTGCCAGAGCACAATCCAGATGAAATGTCAGCAATTGTGCAAGTGATGCTGTGGGGCATCTAGTTCTTAAATATTGGAGCTGAGCAAAGGAAAACAGCAGTAAGTTTGCCAGGGCAGGGGGACAAGGTTTCTACTCAAGGAATAATTTAGTTTCTTTTTTTCTCTAACAAAGCTGTAAGGATCTTATTTCACTGGTGTTTGCAATTCAGTGCAGATGGAGTGTGAAACGAGAACAATTAATGTTGTGTAGTGAGGTTTGCCCTCTGGAAACAGCTGTAAAGAGACTGTGATGGACAAAGGGACTCCTTCCTCATGGCCTTGGCTATATCATTTATGGATAGAGCTGCTTTTTCCATTAAACTGTAATTCACATAATTTTAAATGGAATCACCAAGAAATAACAAGAGATCAGGAAATACATGATTTGGAAGAAAAAAATCCCACTTGTAATAGATCAGTTTGCTTAGCTTTTAACAGGGATATTTTGATCTTTTCATTTAACGATGGTTAACAGAGAAAGGTCTGTCACCAGACAGTTCACGTAAGACAGAGCGGTGAAGACACTTAGGCATAGAGGACATTTGTCATGGTTTTTTTCGAAAGTTCCAGGAGGACCAAAAAAGGCACCCCCCCAATTAAGAAGTTTATCAGAGGGAGAAAAAGAAAAAAAAAATTTTTCCCCCCCCCCCCCCCCCTCCCCCCCTTCCTTCCCGGGGGGGGGGGGGGGGGGGGGGGGGGGCCCCCCCCCCCCCCCCCCCCCCCCCCCGGGGGGGCACATTGAATGTATTGGTGGACTTGCCAGTGACTTCAGGGGAAGTCAAATCCACTCTTCTGTAGTGAAACACTGAACAGGAGCCACAGAAATGGGAACAAAATAGCGAAAAATGCTTTATTTGTGCTTTTATTTGGGAGTGATCTATTCTGTGACGCTGGAGAATTTGCTTCATGTACTTTTTTTGCTTCAGGTACGTTTCAGATTTGGGCTGTCAAATGTTTGGAACAGGGCTGGCTCCTACTGTGGACATCCACAAAGGGTTTTGAAATGGGGCTTTGATCTTCTTAAGGGCCACAGGGTACCAACTCTGATTGTTACTGAGTGCAGGCACACTGCACAGAAATAATAACACATATTATTATGCAGGTACACTGCACAGAAAGCAGGGTATCACTGCCCTCCTACAGCAAATCCCCTTGCCTCTCGCTCTCTGTGCCTGAAGAACAGAAGAATACCACACTTCCAAGGATACTTTACAAAAATTCCTAAATTACCTCAATTTAATGATTGCCAGTTCTCCTTCTCAGTTCATGATTATCTATGTTGCTATACTTGCATATCTTAGCAAAATACCAGTTTGTCTAGAAAAAGCAGTGTAAAAAGATCATGCTGCAAATTATAAGTTACTTCCAGCCTAAATTGCACCTATCGTATGCTTCGACTGGATTTTACTTAAAAATCATTTACTCAATAATAATGCAAAAGTATTATCTTGCAGTCTGAAGTCTTCTATTGTTAATTTATTGGGTTTTAGTCCATTTTAGTGCAGAAGGCTGCAAAAGACTTGAAGAGAAGAAAAATGTACACAGTTCTCTTCTGTAACCTTATAAATTGCTATACATGTTATTTTAAAATAATACAATTAGGTGGAAGTCTTCATTAGAACTGAATCCTGATGAAGGAGGCAGTGGTGCTTGTTTAAGCATTGCTGTAAAGGGCTAATAACAGTGGTAGTTGATGGAATGTGATTCTAATGAATACTCCATGATAATAAATAATCTCATAATAACTAATCACTCTCAAAAGTAAGAGAAGCCAATTTGAAGAGGGCTGGTATGGAGTACTACTGTATTTGAATTTAAGCTGGTAGAAAGAATGTAAGATTTCAGCCACAAATTAGAAGTATTAAAAAGTCACAGTTTTAACTATAATTTGAAAAGTAAAATATGCCAAGAGGTAATGAGGAATTACATGTGTAACATGACTTTTCAATATACCATTGTACTGCCTTGGTCCAATTCTTAGCAACAAATACACAGTTGTAGTAGAAAGTAACCTTGGACATGGAATTTATCTGCTTGCCCTTTGATGGCTTTGATTTTTCTAGCTGAAAATGCATTTTGGAGCCTGATTTTGTAGGGTGGACTTGCATTTTTTAAAAGTTTTAAATTGGCAAGTTATTCTTAAAATGTAAATTTGACTTCAGAGATAGTAACTTGTATTATACCAACAAGTATAGCTGAGAAAAATGAGGCATTCAGGAGCACGAGAGAACCTTTGTGTTTATATTTGAGACAGTGCTACCCCAGGTTGCATTTTGATAAACAGAGTGAGACCTGAGTGCGGGAAATCTCTTGCTCTTTCATAAAGAACAAGAAGATAACAACTCTTTCTTACAGAATTGACAACTGCCTCATGTTTTCTTAAGATTAAATTGACATCATCTAGCAAGACTGGCACTAGCAAGGGCTTTCCAGCTCCTTACGCTATCCTGCTGCATCCAGAAGAATTCCCTGTGCTTGTCTGAGCCCTCATTTTGAGTTGTTCCGTTTCACCTGTGTAACTGTGTTCTCCATTCTCCGACATTTGTGCTGTTCTGCTCTGCAATCTGCCTTAGAAGCTCTCTCGTCTGAAGCCCACCCTTTGATCCACAGAAAGTGCAAGATCTCACCAAATAGCTGCCTGACTCTGCTGTACCTTTTCTCTTCCAGATTCTTTGTGTTTTCTCTCACTGAACTTCATTTTTTCCCTTTGATCTCTCCTGGGTTTGTTTTTATTCCCTTTAGTCTAAACAAACTGTACTAAAGGCAGTTTTTTCTTCTTGTTCTGCACAACACATTTCCTGGCCTCAACACCCCCTTCTTTTTGCTTGTTTACAGGTATTGCCCTGTTATCTTTCCTGCCAGTTAATTTTCTTCTATGCCACAGGTTGAGTGTGTTTGAAATTAAATTGTGTGTTCTGGTATTCCTGAAAATAGCATGGTAGCAGCCCATCTGGAAAGCTTCTTTCTCAGCTGTCTCCCCTTGCTCCTTATGTGTTGAGTTATTTTTCTGTTTCTAGACCTAATGCAGTCGGGGGAACAAAAACAACAAAAACCAAAGCCCTTTTTCTTTTATGGCCTCACTGTGGACTCACCTATGACACAGTAACTTAACATGACCCTGTGAAAGTTACAGTGCAAGTTTCAGGTTGAGGATTAGAATTCCCTTCCTGTTAGCAGGGCAAATGGGCATTTCTCTTGGATAATTGAGGACATCTTCAAAAGCTCACAGGTAGTTGAGGCAGGAGGTTTGAAGCTGTTCCTGCAGGGTGTGTGGCTGCTGACTGCAGAGGGACCCCAGCACACCATGTCCAGCTGCCATCAGCCAGACATGTACATGAGTTAGCAGGAGTGGAAAGTCACCAGAGCCCCTGATGTGCAGCTCAGCTGCCAGCAGGAGCTGTAAGGAAGGCTGGAGTTACAGGCAGCAGTACTTGGAGTTGGGTATATTTTCTTTATGTCTCCCTTACTTGAGGGCCCATGGACAAGTCTTAACTGTGAACATGATTGTGATTTGTGCTCTGAAATGGTAAACTGCTCTCACTTGCCCTACAAAAACCCCTCTGAAATTGGTTCCCTGTTTCTTTGCTTAAGTTTGAACAAAATACCTCGAAGAAGGCATAAGACTTGCAAAATAAAGATCTCAGTTATCTCAAGAGTCATGAACCAAACACCAAATTTAGGCAGGAATCAAACTTCACATGAACAGCTGATGTTTCTTAATTCATCAGTTCTTTTTAAAAGAGAGGAAAGCAAAATGAAGGGAGTTCTAGGACATAATGCCAGTAAATAGAGGATACTTCTTAGTGAAGAACAACATCTTTTCAAGTTGAATGCACAGAAGTAGCCTTTTGCTGGACTCTTTCTGTGCTTTAGGTACCATGGGTGACAAGCAAAATACTGCAACTGTTGTAAGGTAAAGCCTCCTGTAATTACCAATACTATGCAAGTTACATTTTTTTCGTAAAAGGTATTACCATAAGTCTCATGAACCATGTGTAATTTCTTACATTCAGGAAGAGTTGTGATTTTTCTTATGTTGAGCTTAAAGAGACGACCTCAGGGAGGAATGCTGAGTGAATCTTAGTCCTGTGAAATGCAGAAGGACAGTGGAAGTTAAATAATAGGTTTGTTTGTTGTTAAATTCATCCTAATGTTTGCTTATAGAACATCATTATATCTTCCTAGAAGAGGCTGCTTTCACATGAAGTGCACAGGTCCTGCAGGAGTTTCCTGCACAACTTGATGGAATAATGGAGATTGCCAGGGGAGAAAGCAGCACTATGACACACTCTATGGAATTGTCTTTTAGGCAATCCTTTCCTAGATCCAAGTGCATCATAGCAGGGACCCAAAGCTAGACCTGGGAAAGGTGTCAGTGATGTTTTATGGGAATACTGCATTTATTTCAGAACCTGCAAATGTGATAAAACAGATTTTTCTGTTGGGAAATTACTGAATTCTACATTCTTCTTTAAGTGTCCAATTCATGATGTTCACCAGCAGCAGGTTTTGTTTGTTTAGAGCGCAGCTTGGTGGTGCTTGAGCTGTGTATTGTGAGATTGACCATTAGTGGAGTGGTTGGGAAGAGGGTTTGAAGTGATATTTTCCCTGTGCACTGAAAGAGATGATATCAGCTATCCTTGTTCTTAGTGTTGATGGCCCTCTGCTCTCCGTGCTGAGTGCAGGTGAATCACACACACAAAGTGATAGCAATTCCTTAGCACAGCACTGGGGTACTGCTGGGACTGTGGCCAGGGGAGCATCACTGAGCACTTGGGTTCATAGAGACAGGACCAGGTTCAGAGCTGCACAGGTTGGGTTGGGACACCACGTGGGAACAGAAAGCAATGGGACCATTGTAAGCTGGCCAGAAGCTCTGGTACCAGAGATCAGGCTTTCTCTCCTCCAGCTGGGAAGGAGCAAACTAAAATTTAGCCAAAAGAATAAAAGAAAATCTTCCAGATTTCCAGGAAAAGCATCTCACATAGATAGTTTTATTATTTTTCACTTCATTTTCCTGACATAACCAGGGCCTCGGGATGAGAGGTGGAAAAAATTATCCAGCATTAGTCTGTTTTTAAACTAAGGGTTGAATAGCATGCAATAGATACTTTGACACATTAGTGTGCGTTATAAGGAGCAATAAGGATTGAACAAAATAGTACCTGCTGGGTGCTTAATTGACCAGCATTCACTCTGAGCCATAACTGAGGCTGGAGTTCTTTGGGAAAAAGAGTTGTGGTTATGTAATGAAAGATGATTGCAACTCGAGCACAAGGGAATGGATTATGTTTGCAGAGTTACCAAATGCCAGAACTAAGATTATTTTTACACCTGTAGCATCTGGTCTTGTGAGAAAGTAAATTATAATAAATAGACCCTTGTTCATGTACAATGACTTTCTTATATTCTTATGAAATATTTTTAACCTACACTTGTGGAATTCTTCCTCCCACGAGAGATAATTTTTACATCGAGCATCTGCCAGTCATTTATGCATCCAGGCCCACGGAATGCACATGAAAAGAAAGTCTCTGGGAGTTTGACTTCTAGGATTGCAGTGAGAGATCTTAGACACATACTTCAAGACATCTTCTTCTCAACATCAAGGTCATCCAGAAATGGATCTCTTGCTCAGACAGCAGCAAAAATCTACTGAGTCTTTTAAGGTCCAGGTAGAGTTACATCAGACTCAGTCAGACCTCCTCCTGTGGTCGGGGGGATTGGCAGGTTGGCTCATGTTTGGCTGCAGTGTGGCACAGGGTGAGGTGGTATTCTTCAGAATTGGTTCTCTTGCTCTCAGGCCAATATTCTGTTGGAATGAGACAACTTTGGTGTTGGCAAGAACTTGGAGTACTCAGCCCCCTTTGTTCTTGAGCTTCCTTTCTCATTGCAGGAGAATATGCAGACCCTTCTTATCCCAGCTCTGCAGGATGATTAGCTGCACTGTAAACAAAGGATTTGCAGCCAGCCATTATTTTCTATTCCAGTTTAATGTGGCTGTGTCCTTAGAGTACACAATTTAAGTTTTAATTGCCTGTTAAGAGTAGCCATTGCAGTTAGATAATTCCGTGAAGAAAAGGGAAGACAAATTACTTGCACCTAATCTATGTTCCATTTCAGCACCCTGAAAATTAAGAGTTGCCTGGAGAGTGGGAGGGAGGAGGAGGGAGAAACACTGGTCAGACACACATAATTTCCCCCCAAATGTCAATAACAGCTTATTCAAATTTATTTTCTAGATTTCCAGGGCATTGGAGGTTTTTGCACCCACAGACAGTAGTGGGGTTGTTGGATGTGGAAAATTGTAATAGAGATGGAAGCTACAGTCTGTAATTACATAGTAGAAAAACATTCAGTCCAGAAACGTGTTGAAATCTCCTTTTCTCCTAGGAATAATATCATGGTGAAAGTTTTTTGTAGCATTGATGTAACACTGCTGTCTTAGAAAACAGGTTTTAGTAGGTTTTATTTTTAGTACTTTTTAGTACAACTGTGTGGTTCTCTCTGTAAAAAGTTAGAGATGTTTTAAAAATTCCTTCCCATAAACAAGATATGAGGAATAACCTGAAGAAAACTGGTGTTCTATGTACTAAGGAGTTTCAGTCAGTACTTTCATAAACCTTTGTGATGGAAATTTTCTTCTCACAGTGTTTGCAAAGGAAGGCAGATACAAAATGAACTGGACACCTTTAAGATTTCCAGAGAAAAGGGCAGTTGATCTAAAGAGTTGGACTCTGGCCAAGGAAGAAGTCCAGAAGGTGTCACTGATATGATGCTGGGATCTGTTAAGAAAAAGTCATTTTGGTTTGCTATAAAAGTACATTATTTTATTTATGCTGACTTACAATCAGCCTACCAAAGCAACTGCCTTTCTGAAACATTCCCTGCATTTCTGTGTGATATTTCTGTGAGGGTCCAGAGCTAAGGACAGAGGCGGTGGGGCTGTGCAAGTCAGCAGAGCTTGGGACATGCTACAAATCATATGTGCTGTTTTAAGCATGAAACACAATCTGCCACAGTACTGGAGTATTTTATTCCCACTTCGATTTTCTGAGGTATTGTTACCCAGGGTTTGACAGTACCTGAGGAAATGGTGAGTTTCACAAGCCATGAGGAAGGTAAAGTAGAAGGAAGGTGTTTCTGTATGTTCACAGCTCGTTGTGTGTGGTGTGGAACAGGACCTTGCCTGCAGTGAAACACAGAAAATCATCCTTGAGCTCCAGTCAGTTGGCATCACTGCTCCCAGGCTGAGTGCTTTATTAAGATACATCTCTTTGATCAGTGTGCTAACAGAGTTTGATGCTGCTCAGCCTGAAGAGCTGCCTGCTGCATAACTCTGCTTTTACAGTGCCATGATTTCATTGTCTCCAGTGGAGCTACATGATTTAAAATGAATACTAATAGACATCTGAATTAACTCCTGTATTTTTCCCTTCATAATGATACAGGAGACAGGCCTTTTATTCACTTCATTTAGTGATGTATTAATATTTTAAAAGCTCAGAATAAAAGACTTCCTGGAGGACTGGAATGATGATTTGTATTTCTGGTCTGCTGTGCCAAACAACAGAAGTTAGAAAAAGTGAAGAATCTTGTAATATCATGATTTCTTTCAATGCAGCTTGGTGGTGTACTTTGAAATTACTTCTTAACTTTTAATGTCAGTAATATTTGAGTGGTTTAGGTTATTATTAATAATTGACCTTAAGTACCTTCAATGGGCTGCTCAATATCTAATCTGAATTTATGAAGTCTTTAATAATACTGAGCTGGAAAGCAGTGATGAAAAGAAAAAAAGCATATGCTTCTGATCTTCTAACAAATCTTTCTTTCTGCACAGAAAAATGTTTTTTTAGTAAGATTCAGTTCTTACTTAAATGATAATACAAAGGAGAGGCATTTTATGGGCACTGCATTTACACAGTTCTCTCACATTATTGTTTTTACTTAAATTAGCCTTCTGTCACAACCCACTTACCAGTTAGAGTGGTATTTTTGAAGGGAGATGTTCTCTGCAATTTCTTAATTAAAATCAAAGTAAGAAGAAAGTGCCTTTTTTGGCTTATTGTTTTGGTTATTTTTTAGATGTTTTAATAAAAGATCTAGCTCCACAAATAGCAAACATTGGACATAACATTTCCCCAGTATAGGTGCAGTTTAGCCTATCTGAAAATGCAAATGATGAGTACATTTGTCCTGATCAGGTAGAGTTATTTGCTGGAATGTCTTCAACTATTTATTTCTAATAGCTTACAGTGGTGTTAAAGCATTAGCCCTGGACTGCACTGATGCTCCATGCCTCAGTTCTCCAGCATTAAAATAAGGGTAATAACTCCTTCCTTTTGCTCTTTTGTTTTCTTTTTGGTATAAAGCTTTAATTTGGGGGTCTGAGTCTCTCTCCACTGTGTTTGCTTGTCCAGCAGTGTGGAATCCTAGAGTGCTGCTGTTAAACTGACCATATTTATTATGGTCAAATATTATCTCTGTCACATCTTCAGCTGTTGGGTTTGCTGTTCTTTGTTAGGAAGGTGGTTCTCTTCATTGGGTTTTTAATAAACCCCTTTAGACATCTTCTCATGACTGTTCTGCTCATTGTGAAGACCTGTTTCCTGTACCTACTGCATCGGGCTTGTGAGTTCGAGCTTATAGTAGCTGGCAAGACTCAGGAATTTTGTGTGTCAATCAGCTTGCCATTGCTCAGCTGAGTTTATTGTCTCCTGAATTATTCCACCTCTTTCCCCTTCCCCAGCAGTGCATTTGTGCCCTGGGAAAGGCATGGCAATTTCTCAGGGGGATATTTAATGGTGTTACTCTTCAGAAGCAGAGAAAGGAAAGATACTTAGAGCTCCCACCATCAAGAGTACCCAAAGATGGATTTGTCCTCAGCATGCAGGCAATCCTTAGACTGTCAGTTATGGAAGTTCCTAGACAGTGATTTCTGACCTTTCTACTCACTCCTGATTTCTAGTAGGCATATCAGCAGTGAAATATTTAAAGATACAGAAAGAGTACCTGCATAAAAAAGTAAAATGAATGCTAGTAGTTTGAAATGAGAATGATTTGTTTATGCTCTTTCACAGTAAAATATGTTTTAATTTTTTTCAGCTGCATTGCTGCAGTGATTTGAAAGCCAGATCAAGTTTACCAGGGGCATTATTATAAAACTGGAATTAAAGCTCAGCCTACTCAATTTATCTGTATCATAAAGCAGTCAGAAAATGCTGATGGCAGTTGAACTATTGATAGTTTATCAAGTTTTATGGACTAATGGAATGTAGATCACCAGTACTTGTGTTAATAATGTTTTTATAGCACTGTTTTTAAACAAAGGCAATGATTAAAGAATGTCAGTTAAACAACATGTCTGATAATTCTCTAGAAAATATTTCTGCCTTTTTTTTTAGTTGAATTCAGAATCCCGAAGAGTTGCTTTTTTGTTATTGAGGAAGAATGTGTCAATAACCATAAACTGGAGAATAGCTACTAAACATGCATGGATACTTTTAGTTAATCCTTGACTGCAGAATGTCAGGGTAGCAGAGTGTGTGTGGTCTCTGGCTTTGCCTGTGGTTGCACTCACCTGTGTGCCTGTGCCTGCCCCCCAGCAACCACATTGGCTTGGGCTGAGCTGTAAACCTCATTCTTTTGCAGTTAGATACCACTGATTTGGCATTTTTTCAAATATGCAGGATGTGTCTAAATGTGATACCCAAAAGGATTTCTTTGGCTGTTTTTTGTCAGTCAGCTTAAAAGATGTCCTATTTTTCAGAAGTGGCTCAAGTGGGAGATGTGCATTATAAATGTCTCCTGAACTGGAATGGCCATTTGGCACTGAGAAAACACAAGTTCTGCCATAGCTATCCACAAAAGGCCTCTGGTGCAAGGCCAGCTAACCATGGACAGGTTCCCAGGCAGGCTGTGGAATCCATTCCCAGGGACAAAGGTCCAACTGCAGGGACTGGCTGTGAGCTGGGGCCTCTTCTGCTCATCTGCCACAGCAGTCACAGGATTCCCCAGTGTTTGGCTCCTGACAGAAGTGATCAGAAATACCACATCAGGCAGGTTGGGGTCTCCCTGAAACCCAATTTTGTTACTAAAAGCTGGAAACTAGGATTCTCAAAAAACATCAGAATTTGATGAAACATGAGGCTTGTCTTGGTTGCTGTCTGAAACAGGCACTGTGTAGGGCTGAATCACTGAAACCCTTTCTTCTAGCTGCCACCTCATGTCTGACAGTGCTGAGTAGAGCATTGTTCCATTTCTTGTAAGTGTGAGCTTGCTAATAGTTTATAAGAATCTGTTCTTGTCATTTTACTGGCATGAGGCAATTTGTTAGTACCTTCAGACCTCTCAGCTGTGGTTTCTATTACACCCTTTTTTTTTTTTTGCTAGAGAGGAAATGCACCTTGGCATTGAGAGAAAATATTGTTATGCAGAAATAGTTCTTGTAAAATTAATCTGAATTTAATATAAGGATAAGCATATAGTTCATCAAATAGCATATTTGTCAGGGGCAAAGCTGGCTTGACTTAGGGAATTTTCAGTTTATTTCACAGTGTACTGGCAACTAAAACAAATGTAATTAGTGATCCATATATTGAGAAAAAAAGCCAAATCATTTATCCCTTTGAGAAATACCTTCCCTCCCTCTCCCCAGGCTCAGGTTCAGCCCACCACATTTTCAGCCCCCTTTCTCCTGCTGTTCCTTCACGTTTTCCATCCTCGCTTCACACCGGAGGGGCTGCTGGGAGGTGTTGGGAGGCTGAAGTTGCCTCTTCTTCTGGAGAGCAAACCCAGACGGGACAAGTGCTCCAGCCCTGAGCACCTCAGGGGCTCTGCAGAGCTTGCCTCCCTTTATCAGCTGCTGGCAGCTGTGGGCTGTAGTGAACCATAACACCAAAGCACACACCACATCTGCTCACTTCAACATCACTGTCTATTTAAGAATATCAAACATTTTTCTTTACCAAATTAGCAACTACCTCAGGTTTCTCATTAGTTCATGTGATGGCATCTTCTCTGGGGTGCGATCTAGTATTTACTGCTTCTCATAGCTCATCTTTTGAGGTCAGCTGGAGAGTCTTGTTAGGGCAGAAGAAGTTTTGCATTTCATTCACTGCTCTAATTCTTGGTGCTGTAAGGATAGGAGTACAGTGGAAACAAAAAGGTGAGGAAGACGGATGTTTGAAGTGAAATTAACTGCCACTGTACTGAAATAGCCTGGTGTTATGAAACCACCCTGTCTCTTTTCCTCTGATGGTAGGTACATCTTTTCTCTGTAACTTCAGGAACTGTGGAATAGCTTTCTTTCTCTATTTTAAATCCTTGGAGAAAAATAATAGAAGGGATCAACCTGTAGCTTTCAATTACTTAAATAACAGGCTGTTAATTTAGAGCTACCTTAAATGGCAGCATCCAGCAAGGGAAGAGATCCCATCTTCTCATAGCATATACATTCTGGATGTTTACTTCATTCGGTGTTTGCTTTTAGGTTCCTATCCATCATCTGTATAAATCACAGGTCTGAGACTGAACCTGTGAGGCAGGTTTAATGGTTTTCTTTCTTCTGTGTTGTTCACAGTAGAGGAAAGAGATGAAAAATCATGTAGACAACTCAGGCAGCCACAAGTAAGCAAAATCCCTGATCCTTCAAAGACAGAGGGATTTTTAACTAACTTCAAAGCATGCTGTGTCAGACTGAGGTTCAGCATGAGACACAAGTCTCACAGTTGTTGATGATATTCTTTAAAGATCTCCTTGCACAAACACCTGAAGATTAAGCCTGAACTAACTTATGTGATATTTTGTCATTAGTTTAGCTCTGAATAAGCGAAGAGTTAGTTCTGTAAAAGTCATTAAGTACCTAAGCCTATCACTGAGACCTCCAAACACCACATTTTGGTGATGCATAATCTGGGAAGTCTCTTAACTTTCTGTAAGGTCTCTGGATGGTTTGGTGGCTGCTTCCCATCAGAAACAGAGGTGCCTAAATCAATGTTGTCAGCTCGGTTGGTACCTGCTGGGATATCTAAACCCTGACCTTCCTAGACCCAGCAATAACAATTGTAACGGAGCAGTTGGTGATAAGGTGATTTGCCATTCCACTACCCAGTGTGGCAAAGGGTTGAGAAAGGCATCTGGAAGAAGACAGGCTGCTCCTGGTGGGAAAGGGTGCTGATAGAGGATGAAGGGGTCACTGAGGTTCTGGCTGTGAGGGGGTTGCAGTCAAGTGTTTGGAAGACATTTCCCCTTTTTCTTTATGTTCTTATTTGGGTTTATTAGACTAAGAGTATGTTCTAAGCCTGTCTGCATATGAAACCTGAAAAGGTCTCATTTGTTTTGTTATCTGTATCGTTAAGAGTTGTAAGGATAGGCTGTGGGAAGGGCATTATAAACCAGGGGATGGATAAGTTTTCTCAAGCTGTCCTGGATATCTTTGTCTTGGTAAAGGAAGCTGACTGTTTCAAATACTCAGTGAAATTTTACAAACCAAGACTGATAAATGGATTGCTGTCCTTTAAAGGAGTGTCTTCCATACCTTCCTGGATTCTTGCAGGCAGTGGGGTGCTGCCTGTTTGGATTCCAATTCGCACAGCTCAAGCTGTTTGCCTGTAGTAACTCAGTTGTGTTCTCTCATCTTTCATTCCCACCTCAAGCCTTGTATGTTGGTTTATATTATACATCAAGTGATTGCACAAGTTGGTTTTTAGGAGTTCAGGTTTTTCATGCTGTACCACATTTATATGTTCTAAGTTTTTTGCCCTTAGTGTGATCTGTGGACATGAATTGATGAAATGTAGATAACTAAAGATTGTATATGACTTCTGAGTTAATGGAATATGCTTGTGGTTTATTGATGTCATTCATAAGATACTGAAGGGCACTTTCTTACAGATTTAGTTTTGTTGTCTATGTATTTATCCAGCAGTTAATTCCAAGATGTTCAAGTCTGCCTTCACACCTGTTTAATGATACATACTTGCTGAAAATGCTTTGCAATAATCCTCTGCTAAGCAGTAGCATTGCTAAGCAATATTAGTTCGGATGTTAAAGGCAATTAAAAAAAAAAGTGAACCAAGGTAAAAAGAACAAAACATTAAAAAACCCTAGAAGTGATGGAGGTGCATTTAATGGAAGTTAATGACAGGATATTTGTACATTGATGACAGTGTAGCATTGCATGGATCAGGCACATCTCAGAAGTCATACGTGTCAATGCCAAGGATTTGGGGGCTCTTTTTAAAGTGCTAGGGAATAAGACTAGGAAACCTTCTAAGAACAGTGAAAATGTACCTGCCTACCTACTCAGCTGAGCTGCCAAGTTAAAATACCCAGCTTAGAGCTGCTTTTGGTGCAAAATGAGGTTTTCCAAAGTGTTATCTGTGCACACCTGCTGTGAGACACAGGGGCCTCTTGAAGCATTTTGTTCTTGGTTGGGATTTAACTGCCTGTGGCCAGACAAAAAGTGCTGACTTGTTACTGTTTCCCATATCCAAAATGCCGGTAGTGAAAGGGGAGACATCTTCCATGGTGGGATTTTGATCAGTTTGGAGAAAGGCAGGTTGTACTCCTGGATAATTTCAGTATTAACGATAATAAATCAGGAATTTCCAAATATCCCAGAAAATGAGCTGTGAAGTTTGCAAGGCACAAGTGCTTTCTGAATGTCTTTGTGTTTATGAAGGTGTTTCTTAGGGGAAGAAATGCCTCAAGAATTTTAATATCCTTATGCTGTTACTAATGCAAATAGTCTCTTTCTCCTCTTTTTCTTTCTCAGTCTCTTTTTGTCTTGGGTTGTGAAGTTTTATTAAACATTGAATTACATTTTCTGAAGATTTTGGTAGTGCCATGGGTGCCAAGAGAGTTTTTATGTCATTGCCTCCAACAATTGCATCAATACAACAGTACTTTCTGGGGTCTTCCAAATGTGTAACTGAAGTGAATTCATTCCAAGTGTGTTTTGATTCATAACATTCAGCCTTACCTAAGTGATTTGTTCCAAAGGTGAGGATGCAGGTAAAGAAAGGATTGTAGGGTTGCCTTGGTTTTGTGTATCTTTTATTTCTACGAAGAAAACCTAATTCCAGAGGAGGAAAATACTATCAATATTATTTAGAAAAGAATTTAAATAGAGATGTTTGCAATTTAGTTATAGCTGTTTAAAAATAAGTAGCCGATCAAGAAATCTCATTACACAGAGGAAAAATAAATACTGTGAATTCCAAACAGTTGTGTTACTAAACTTACACACACCTAGTCTATGGCAGTAAACCTGCCTTTTGATGTGATTTTATGTGCTTCTCATAGTGCTTCCCTGTGTTCTAAGTACAATAACTGTTTATGAATTTAAAAAACCACTAAATTATTTTTGCTTATAGATTTGAGAGAGTCCTAATGGGATGTGTGGGGGTGTCTGTCTTTGTGAAGGTAGGGAGAATAAGGAGCAAAGGGTAACATGGCCTTGTTTAGTGCCACAGAACATTACAGCTTGGACAGGTAATGCTCCATAGTGGCACATCTTGCTTTGTCCCCAGAAATTAATTGTGCTTAGAGAGCAGGGCTTTATCTGTCAAAACACCACCTTCCAATTCCTCCATGGTCTGGTAACCCATGGAGCAATATTTTGGTTGTTAGTTTTGTGCTCACTCACTCTATGCTGAAGAAAGGTGGAAAAGCTAGGGAATGGTGAATGAATTCCAGTGGCTGGTTCTGACTGTAGCTCATGATAGGAAGGAGAAAGACTGACTGTTAAAGTAAATTATCAAGTATCTCCTGAAGGCTTTAAAAAATGGGTACCACTCTCAAGGTTTGTTATGACAGATCATATGCCAAATAATTTCTTTACTGTGAATCCTTGGAAAACAAGTTCTGCTTCATAAAGTCTCCTGTGCAGGGCAACCCAATTTTGGTTGAGCAAGAGTGATTTATCTTACCCTGGCTACTGCCAGAGTAGACCAAATATCCATGCTAAGAGCAAATACCTTAGAGCAGCCACACAGGATGGTGTTACTGACTAACTCAGCAGCGTCATCAAAGGAAACAGATGAAGCTGACTTGATGGGAGCATCATTCTTTTGTATCTTCTCACACTTCCTAGAAGTAAATAAAGCTTGAATTGTGGAAGTGCCTTGCTGGTTGTATAGTATATATGTCCTTTATATGATTGATGGACAGATGGATTCTGTATTATACGTTTCTGTGGCTATAATAACATTAAATTCTCTGTACTCAGCATTTATTTCATATGCATTCTTTCTTTTGTTTATTCCACACAGTAATATTCTAGGAAGAAAACTGCTCTCCCACTTCTTAGTAATCAAATATTCTTGCCTTTTGAGACTTCCAAATTTTAACCATAATCAGGAATTTCTTTATTTTTATTTTAGTTTTTAAATTCAAGCAGTTTGTATGCTGATGGCCTTCCACCTTTTTGGAACATTGTGTTTGCTAAATGACCGTCAGCAGACATAAAATCAGCATTGACATTGATAAAATAATGTCAATATACACAATGCAGGATTAATTAGAAAGAATTGGCTTATAGAGAATCACTTTGTATACTTTTCAGTGCCTGCATTATCATTCTTAATGAGAATTATATAGGGCTGCTAGTGAACACTTCCCATTTAGAGGTGACTTATACTGCCACACATTTTCTCTATATCAGTTATCATTTCTAAAGATAAAATTAAATAATGTTCCCAAACGTGGGACATTTGACCCATTTGACCATGGGAAATGGTGAAATTTCAGTTGCAGAACACTGTCATTGCCTGCTCTTGTGTCTCAGTGCCAAACACAGTTACACTGTGAGAATGACTAGAAAAAGCCAGAAAAGAGGCAAATGCTCCTCCAGCTGCAGTGTTGGAGTCCAGGTTGGAGCTCTTTTATCAGATACACTGTGGCTTATGTAGAAGATTGCAGGTGTGATGTGGAAGTTGTTATGCATGGTGTGTGACCTGTGCTGAGTTTAAATTAAGCTGTTGCCAGCAAGTTTGTGGGAAAAAACCCTTAGCTTCTTTTTTTTTTTCTTTCCCCTCAGTCTGAATCTCTCTCTTTGAGGAGCATTGACATTCAGGATAAACCAGGGAGGAATGACAGTTTTTAGAAGTGGTGTGAGAGGGGAAGGGAGACCGAAGGGACTTATTTTTGTTTATTCTCCTCAAGATCAGAATCTATAATTTATTACCGATACTAAAATAAAGGAAGAAAAATTCCTTGGAGCTTTCTGACAAGACTTTTACCAGTGAGACTCCCACAATAGTAAAACATAGGAGAGCTAGAACTTCAGGGAAAAGAAAGGATTGTTCGAAAACAAATCACTGACATTGTGGGGAGAAGAATCCTTACAATGTCCTAGGAGTGTCAATTCAAATAAAATTGGGGAAATGGTGAAGAGGATAGTAGGTGATGTCTGCTTCCACACCTCACCGTCCTTGAGAAACCAGCCTGGCTGTGCTACAGCAGAGAGAATTTGTTCATCCAGCTTCTGGCTCTGCACCTTCCTTTGGGGTAATAAGAGCAGCAGTGATTTTACTAGATTAAAAGGGGATGTTTTCGGAGGATATTACAGATAAAGACCAATGCTTATTTTACAGCAATTTCATTCTCCTGCAGGTTTGCAAAGCCAGTGCAGTATTTTATTGTGCTCCCTGTACAGCACTCATGTTTCAACTTGAACTGTTCCTGGGGGAATGGAGCTTATTGTTGCCAGGCTTTCAGTGGTGTAAACAAATCACACAGAAACATTTGTTACATGTCCAGGAAATATGGCATGTGGCATTACAACATAATTTAAAAGGAGATATTAATAACTAAAAACTGCCCATCATAATTTATTCCAAAGCTTAATGGAGGGTAAATGTTTTGCATCACAGAGATTTGGCTTCCATTTTGCTGTCGGTTTCTATATGCAGCAAATTCAGCCTCGGGTGAGAGTGAGTTTGTGGGGTAGAGAAGGGGACAGTAATTTGAGTTTTAAAAATACTTTATGTAATTTAAGATCTCTTGTTAGAGCAAACTAAGTTCAAATAGATTTACAAACTGAAAATAATGTTTCACAGCAGGAACCTGATTTCAGTAATATGATAGAGAATTTTTATTGTACTCCTTGAGGCAAATTAAACGCACATTGGTGCTTAAATATACTTTTTAAGTGGATTGGACAGAGTCATACCACCATTACTGTTTCTGCACGGAGTCTGCCAAGATGCATCCCAATCTGATTCCTTATAAACTCTGGGAGTAGCAGCAGTGCAGGGAGCACTGGCAGAGGGTGCCTCAGCCCAGCATGGCTTCCATCCCCAGTGCCATCTGCTGCCCTAAGGTGACCCTGGGCATGGCTCTCCAGGATTTCTGTAAGGCAGTGCTGTGGATTTTTAGCTCACCAGCAGGGGAAACTTCACTTCCTTCCAGAGAGTCCTTCTGCCTCTGGCATTCCAACTTGCAGTCAACTCACCCCTTCTGTAGCTGGGCCTTTTTGCTCTCTGTCCCAGGTAATTTCTTTGGTCACCCATTAGCACAGCTGAGCAGTTACCATTTGAATTTCCCCTTCAAATACTTCTGCAGTGACCTTAGCCTGGATATAGATAAAGTCCCCTGAAGTATCTGAAGTGAAGGGGAAAAAAGAAATAAGGCTATTACGTTGAACCCAGAGATAACCACCTAGCTCAGGATTTGTGGCTTATGCCCTTTCTGTGCTCTCTGGAAGTGGTGATGTTCACATTTTTCATCAACGCCTCATTTATTATTGTGAGGTTTAAGTTATATCTGGACTCATGAATCCATGGTGTTTTGGGGAAAGAGGAGATTTGTTCAATTTTACTTTGGGTAAGCCTTTCATCAGGCTGCTTTTATTTGAATCTGCCTTTGCTCTGTATTTTATGCTTATAGTAAGACACTTAGAAACTTGGGAATTTTCATGTAAGACCTTGTTTGCTTTGAAACTGTGAATTGTGACCTGTTCTATATGAAAATCTGAAGTCTGCCTGCTGGAAGCCTGTTTGCACAAGTTAGATGTTGCAAAGTTGTCACTTCAAGAAGCTATCAGTGATAGCTAGGGGATCTCCAGAGTCATTGTGACATTATTGACTATTACTGAAAACTAGGTCATTTTCATAGAAATTGGGACAGAATGGATAGGGGGCAGTGAAAAGAAGGAGAGAGAGTTATCAGTTGCATATCTGAAAATTAGAATATGTGTCTTCCGTTTAACTGTCTGCTCAGATCCTGGAAACAGAGTGGGTATTTTTTCCTGTTTCTTCTGCTCATTTAAATAATAATTTATTTCCTTGAAATCAGCCGTATCTGCTGTTTATAATTAGCTGTGGTAGATTCAGTTATGGCCCCTGAAACTGCTTGCAAGTCAATACAGAGCTGACAGTAACATCTGGAATGTGAGGGGGAAGAATGGCAGCAGTAGCGAGACCTCTGCAGTAGCAGCCTGTGTACCCTGTCTGTGACACAAGGAGAGACAAGGAGTCCCTTCCTGAGCTCCTCAGCCATTTGCAGCTTTTAAGCCCTAAATATTAAACCACTGATAGCAGCACAAGAATGCAAGTTCCCATTCAGTCATGTAAGATGCACAAATGCATTGTGGCCAAAAGCCAGCATGAAGCTCCTTGGACAGGAGGTTTACAGCTCAGAGATAGAAGCTTTCCAAGTCTTAGAGGCAAAATCCACACAGCTGCTCACTCATTTGTCCCCAGTGGGATGGGGGGGAGAATTGGAAGGGAGAAGTGTGAAAATTTGATCAAGTCTGGCTTGATCCAAGTCAGTTTATCAGGTAAAGCAAGAGCCATGCACACAAGGAAAGCGGAACAAGGAATTCATTCCCCACCTCCCAAGGCTGGTCAGGTGTTCATCCATCCCCAGGAGAGCAGGGCCCCATCACTTGTAACGGTGATGTGGGAAGCCAAACTCCATCACTCTGAATGTCCCCAGAATGTCCTTCTTCTTCCCCGAGCTCTGTGTGCTAAGAATGACCCCACATGGTCTGGGATATCCCCTGGGTCACTTGGGGTCAGCTGTCCCAGCTGTGTCCCCTCCCAGCTCCTTGTGCCCCCAGCCCCTCTCTGGTGGGGTGAGGTGAGGGACAGAAAAGGCCTTGGCTCTGTAAGCTCTGCTCAGCAATAACCAAACATCCCTGTGTTACCAACCCTGATTCCAGCACAAATCCAGAGCGTAGTGCTATATGAGCTGCTCAGAAGAAAATCAGCTCTATTCCAGGTGAAAGCAGTGCACCAGGAAAGAAGGGCCAGGAGCTGGTCTGAGTTACTTACTGAGGGAAAACATGCAGCAGGAAATTTTACTCACCAAGTCCAGGGTGAGTCTCTTTGGATGTGTTTGTTGAAAATAGCAGTACAATACATTCTCAATGTGCAGTCTCCAAATCAGTGCTGAAGACAAATCTGTGTTTACTGGTGATCTCAAGCCATTCTCATCTTATCCTACATCTTCTTTCTCCTCATAAATCCCTGACTGCTCTTTGTTAAAAGGGCACTCCTTCAGACTGTATTGTTTAGCAGTGACAGCATGTGCTGTCTTGCCTGCAGGGAGGGTGTTGTCAGAGCATTCTTTCTATAATTATCAGCAAGACTAAGAACCTCAGAGGATGTCCTCTGAAAAACATCCATTTTTAATGGCTGTGTATTACCAGCCCATGCCTGCTTGCATGTTCTGATTAAACATGGCATCTTGAGGCTTCCTCTTTTAAAGTTTTGATAGGAATTACTGCCTCTGAGGGTATACCGATTTTTTTCTGCAGCTATCCTAGCTTCTTTAGTAGTGTCAGCTTTTGTTACAGAAAGAAGCCAAGCAGCACGAGCAGCATGGTCCTTCTGTTCTCACCTGCTGGCTAAAGTCTTTACTGTCTCCTGACACTTACTTCAAGAATGGTCATGTTGGCCACCAATTGCTTTAATACTAAGGACTACTTCAAGACTAATTCCAGCAGGAATAAGAAAGGTCTCCAGCATCAGACAACTCAACATGCAGATTCAGGGTTAGTCTTCAAAGTAGGCATGGCTCTGAAATCCCAGCAAGAGCCACAGCTCCTCTTCCAGAGGGTGCTTTTGTCTTCAAACTTCCATCCCTGTTTCAGGGGGAGCAGTGCCCCTCTTGGGGGAGGCCCCCATTTTCTTCCCAAGTGATTGAAGCACTGTGCTCTGCAGAGCACTCTCTATCTGTGTTGAGACCATTAGCAGTATTCCAAGAGCTTTCCAGGGAAGAATCTTCCCTACAGTTCTGCTTTCTTGCAAACTATTCCATTTCTCTGCCCTAACCCCTTCTTAGCATATGCTCCAGAAATTTTCACTGAGTAAATAATCGTCTGCTGTCATCAGTCTTGAGCATCAAATACCTCAGCAGTGAGAGAGAGCTGCCAGAGAGCTGAAAGCTGTTAATCCTACATACAGATCCACCACCCATAATTTCAGTCAAATGTCTTTTCAAGGGTAGAGTGACAGATTTAAATCCTAATGGCAGTCTATAAATTCTGCAAGACAGACTTTTAATATCCTAGTCTATGGCTATACTTTCTAATTCTTGAGAATATTCAATCTATTCCTCCTTCCTCATCCTCTTTCTAAGAAACTATCACAGGGTCTTGAAATCCTATCATTATTTTATCCAGATGCTATAAAATGGATGTTCTATACACTTTGATGCAAATGAGTTTTTCAGAAACTTCTCCCTAGTTAAAAGAATGAAGGCTAGAAAATGTTTTGAATTCTTTGATCTGCAACTTCTCATTTGGATTGGTACTTCTGTGGGCAATAGCTCTGTTGAAGAAGGGAGCAATTGTCACTTCTCAGGCTGTAGGATACAGACTTCTCTATGTGCACCAGATTGCTGCATCAGTTCTCAGCAGGTAAGAACCAGTCTCAGACAGTTCCAAGCCTGCTTTTCATACTTCCTGTAGCCCACCTAAAAGACTGTGCTGTGAGCTCACAGACGCCTTGGCTGTGGGATGAAATGGGACCTTCTTTGCCTGCAGAACTGCTGTGGAACAGAGCATGGTTTCTGCCTTAGCAGTGAACTCAGGATGAAGCATGTGAAGGAAGATCATCGGAGCTTTGGATAAATACCAAAATTATGCTGTATTCTTCCCTTTGCATCTGTAACTGACAGCAGTGTTCACCTGCCAGTGTCCTTTCCAGGCCTCCCCAAGTTCTTCAGGTAATTTTGCCACCAAACACCACAGAAAACTCCATCAGGATTCCATCTGTAGGTGTTGCGTAAGATGGAAACATGACCCAGCCTGCCATGCTCTGGTCAGCCCTCGCAGAAAAGCAGTGCTTTTCTCCTGCCACTACACAGAGAGTTATCTGTGTGCAGAGTCTTAGGGAACAAAGCAGTGAGCAAATAATTCCGTTTATTTCGGTGAATATTCATTTGGATTTTGAAACTAATTAATGTGGATTGCTTTGAAATAACTCTGTATTTACTGTGGATGTGTATCTGGGGAAGCAGTTTCTCTCATGTGAATTCTCACAAGTAGTCTGAGAAGGATCTGAATGTGAATTACAAAATGTGTATATCAGAATTCCCACTGCTCTTGTTACCTAAACTATTCAGTGAGGAACAGAATACCATTTAATTTCACAAATGATTGTAAAGAATCTGTTTCTGGAGATAATTTCTGAATGTGTCATGCAAATTAATATTGATTAATAAATCTATTCAATAATTTTCCACTATTCATCACATTTCTGAAATTACTCCTTTCAGTTTCTGACAGTTCCAGTAAGAACTGTGAATATCTTAACAGAATTTTCTGCTAAGGCCACAGACTAGAACTTAGACCTCAGCCTCCCCTGTGTAAAACTGACTTTATCACTACAAGTTTTGTTATGGTCTTCAGATCAGGGCCATTCTTTTATTCTGTGTTCATAAAGTGCATAGCACATTACCTGTGCTTTCCATATAATTCTTGTTATCACTTGAGAAAAAAAAGAACATTTTAAACAACAACATAATAAAATATGAATAAACTATTTTCCCAGAATTAGTAAAACCAGCATAGTTTATAGGAGATGCCTTCTCAACACATCTTCACGTTTAGGAATGTTAAATCCTATTAAAAAGTCAATGGGGAATTGAGATTACCAAACCTCTGAAATAATTTTTAAAAATCTTTTAATATATACTCAGAGTTGTATGGTTTTCAATGACATAGTAATTTTATTATTATTATGTACTTGAGCAGTGTTAAGCTGACCCACTAAGTTCATTAGCAAGGACTTTGCTTAGTAACCATCGGATCTGTTCACTGAAATATTCTTTGACTTCTGTCCAAAAGAGAAAACTGTTTGGTACATTACATACAGAAGTTCAGTGAGAAATGAGAATTTAATGAGGTGTCATGAGAAATACAGAGGGTTTTTATACACCATTACATGACATAGGATTAATAATCTTAAGGAAATGACCTACAATTACGTAAAAACACAGAAAGCAGGCTTGCGGTGAATTGTTGAAAAAAAAGAGCCTAAAAAAAAAAAAAGGTGATCTCCTCCCCCCAGGAATCTGCTGCTTAAGGTAAAACACTTTGCTTTGGAAGTTCAAAATGACATTAATGCTCTCTGCGGGTTCACTGTAGCAGTAAATTACAAAATTTATTATGGTTTATAGTTAAGAAAACAATTTGCTTTTGAGGTATGGCAGCAAAGAGGCAGTGATAAAGATAATGAGTACATGCAACCATGTATGCATTGCATAGGGCTAACATTTTAATGCATGTCCATCAGTGCAGAGCAAGACTTTCATGGGGTAAAGCCTAGCATTTTAAGGCCAGATTTATAGCTGTTATTTGTGGGACTGACATGGTTTACCCCAGCCAGCAGCTAAGCTGGTTCTAACTTTCAAGCTAAGTTCTAATTTCTTTATGAACTTACACTCTTCCACTGTCTCATGTCTGGTTGTGCACAACTTGCTACAATCACCTTACGCAGCAAAATTTTGTGATGAGGAAAAGTTTCATGTCACTTCTTGGTGTTTAATGTGTATGCAGAATTTAGGAATGTGTAATCAGGGGTGAGCTGCTGGAAACCTTGTGGAATTCAGTAGGAGCAAATGCGGAGACCTGATACAAGTTGGGCAATCCCTCAGGACTGATCCAGTGCACTCTGTCAGTCACTGTCACACAGCTGATACTGGTATAAAAACACTGATCTATTTTCCTAGAATATTTAGCTGTGAGAGTTCTTCCCCTTTCTTCTTTCCCCTTCTAAATGTCTCATATATTTTTTTCACAAAACTATTCATTCCACAGTTCCCCTCTGTGGAGTTTAATATCTCTTCTGCTTTACATCAGGATCTAGAAAGGCATTTTTTCTATGCAGAACCTTGGAGGTGTAAAAAAAAGAACAGCAAAACCCGACTCTGCAAATGTATTCTATTCCTTCTCTGACTGGTTAAAATCACAGCAGTAGGAGTTAGCTGGCTGATAAGAGCAGCCATTAAGGATTTTTTTTAAGGGTTTCATAAAGTTAAAGGGTTTTTTTGGATTAGTTTTCACTTCTGTAAGCCTCTAATTTACCCTTCAACATTCAAAGGGAAATAAGCAGTTTAAAATACACTCTTAAAAACTAGTTTTTACTACTTCTAATTTTGCTGCAGGTGCATCTATAAATGGAAAAAAAATTCAAAGGACTGATATTTAAATGTTAGTAGATTGAGGAGGCAGGGTGATATATGGGCTTGTTGTCTGTCTGGAGGAACTGCCTCCTCCAGCCTTACTTGTTCATGCTAGGACAGCTTTGTTTTATTGTTCTGCTTTGTGTTCTTATTTATATAGGTGCCAGTACTTCCCTGTCAATCACAGATTTGCTGTCTGGCTTTCACTTTGGTAGTTGAATATTCCGACAGCTCTTGGGATTTGGGATTACAGATACAGTGTTCTGCTAACGCTAAGAATGCATTTTTGCTTTTTCACTGCATGTACAAATCAGCGAACTTTTAAATGTGAGAGTGTCTCAGCTAGATCTCTTAGTAAGAATTGTCACATCTTTTATTTAACTGGTGATAATTACTGTTCCTATCCTTTAAATTGAGATTATCTTGGAAAATGTTAGTAGCCATATGGTGAACATGCTTTTCAACCCAAACACAGCAATTCCAGCTTGGTTCCATGCAATTTCAGTTGTTTGTTTGTCCTGTGAGGAATCACTGTGTGTGGCATGTTGCACATACTGTCAGTAGCCCTTTGATGTTACTGTCACTGTGGCTCCTGCTCCAGGCTGGGAAGAATACAGAACAGTTTGAACACATAGATAAAGGTATTGTAGGGTTGGGGAGGTGAGGGGTAAGTCAGTTACTTTCCTTTTAGATTATTATTTTAATTTGATATTTGCAGGAATTTCATGTGGGCAGGAAGAGAAGAAAAGCCATGGCAGGACAGCAGGATAGGCATGTTTGTAGTGTTACCTTTGGGAATGGTGGAGCTGCTGCACTGCTGGTGTGCAGTGTGCTCTCCCCTGCTGCTGACACAAACCCACCCAGCCCTGCAGCCAAGGCCAGCAGGAGCACAGCTCAAGTGCTCTGCTTCCCCAAAGCATAACGTTGGGAAGCCTTGCAGGGCTGCCTGAGCTGGAACTGCCACACCACACATAGAGTACACATAGCTAAAGCTATTCCAGAGCACATCAATAATTTAAATACCTGAAACTTACTCTTTTTGGTCAGACTGACACCAAAAAACACTCGGGGAGAAAACTGTGACTAGACAATGAACAGATAAGACACATGCAAAAATTGAGTTTGCCTGCAGTGTTAATTACAATAAAGAACTACACTCTGATTAGGAAGATTTAGTAAATCACTGTCAAGGCTCCATATTGAAGGCTATATTGGTAGCTAATTAGATAAGTAGGATGTATCTCTTGCTCCTTGTTTGCAATGTGTTATCAGTAAGCTTAATAGTCTTTTATTCTAAACCAACTGAAAATTACCTTCTGACCATATTAAACAGTAACTTCTTAATGTTTCTAATCTTAGTCTCTCTATAATTACTTTTTTGGAAGGATGTGTTTCATCATATAGCTGGTGGTCCTAAATAGATTTTCCTTTTTTTTCTTGAATCAGACTTAAAGGAAAGGATTGCATAAATAAGGTTTTGACTTCTGGCAGGCTTTCTGTACTATGTCAGTGTATTGGAGCAGTACATTGGCCTTTCCTTCATCCAGAATGCAGTACCTCAGTGTATCCAGCTGTGGGGGCTGAACACCAGATACCCACCAGAGCTCCTCTGTCACTGCCCTCCTCAGCTGGACTGGAAAAGAAAATGCGATAGAAGGCTCCTGAGATCACTGAGCTGCTACCATCACGTGCAAAACAGTTTGGGGCAATTATCTTAAATCTGATTAGGAATGAAAAGTAAAATGAAGTCTTAAAACATCTTTCCTTCACCCTGCACTTCTTCCCAGGCTCCACTTCCCTTCTCTGCCTCCTCCCCCACAGTGCCACAGGGGGACTGGAATGGAGTCAGTGTCGGTTCTTCAAAGGTTTTTGCTGCTCCTTCCTCCTCAGGGGGAGGATTCCTCACACTCTTCCCTTGCTCCATGGGTCTCTTCCATGGGGTGCAGTCCTTCAGGAACAGCCTGTTGCAGAATGGGCTCCTCTCTCTATGGGGCTGCAGGTCCTGCCAGGACCCTGCTCCATTGCAGGCCTTCCATGGGGCCACAGCCTCTGTTGGGCATTCCCCTGCCCCTGTGTGGGCTCCCCCAGGGGCTGCAGATGGATCTCTGCTCCCTCGAGGAGCTCCCTGGGCCTCAGGGACACAGCTGCCTCACCGTGGGCTGCAGGCAGTCCTGTTCAGTGCCTGCAGCACCTCTGCCCAGTCAGCCTTGATGGACCGTGGTGTCTGCAGAGCTCCTCCTCTGGCATGTTCTCTCAGCTGCCTTCTGCTGTTGTGTGCTTTCCTTCTTCCTCTTCCCAGTATGTCTTCCCAGCTATGTCATCCCAGAGACACTGCCTCTGTCCCTGCTGGGCTCAGCCTTGGCCAGCTGCAGGTCCATCCTGGAGCTGGCTGGCATTGGTTCCATTGGACATGGGAGAAGCTTCCAGCAGCTTCCCACAGAAGCCACCCTGCTGCCAAAACCTTGCCATGCAAACCCAGTTCTTTCCAGTCACAGCAGCTTATCCAAAGTTTGTTAGATCTGAACATTGAGCAGTTAGAAAGAGAACATACCTGCATACTTTGAGAATCTTTTATTCTTATGTGCATTCTGTCCAAGCTATTATCTACATGTGGAAAAAAATTTATCTTGAAATTTTTTCTTTCTATTCTAGCAGATAATTCCAAGATCTCTCACATCCAAATAAAATAAACAATTACTATAAAAACTTGGGGACAAAGAATATATTTTTAAAAATATTTTCCATGGAAACAATATTTTTTTGTTATTGATTATGAAGTTGATGCTAGGGAGCATGTAATGATGATAAAGTTGAGGCCTTACCCAGCTGACCCAGCTCCAAGAAATCCCGACTCTGAGGCAAGGCTAGATGGAAGAGAGCTGACTCAACATTCCTGTTCAGTCTAGTATTGGTGGTGGTCTTGTATCAAGACATATCACAGAAGTGTTTCACATCTAAAATGCTCTGTACAAGTGTGCAGAAGAACTCGAGGAACTGGAACCAGACAGATCATGAGCATTATATTAGAAATTTGTCTAGATAATACTTAAAGTTGTTAACAGTGTAAATGCCTGACCTGTGTAATAAGAGTTTGGCAGAAAAGGTGCTGAGTGTAGCAGTTTGAGAGAAATACCAGCAATACCAGCAGATGAGATTTCAAAGGTTAGAAATGCATTGGCAGGACAGGAATTAGTAAGAAGCTTTAGCTTGTGGTGATGAACACAGCTTTCTTAAGCAGTCCTTTCAGCCCCCTCAAATGACTTCCTCAACCAAAGGATATCTAGGAGCATTTCAGTAGCTAAGGGGAGAATGGTTATAAATGGTTGTGGAAGCCACTGTGGTAAAATGTGGCTGTGGCCTGAGAATGGTAGAGCTTGATCACTGCTATACAACTCCTTATTCATACTGTGGGGTTGTTATTGAGTTACTAGGAGCAGCAGTGGAAAGCCAGGCAGTTTTACTCGATACACATCATATAAATAGCTGTGAAATTGAGATGGTTATTACTTACTGGCTGAAGTTGGATTAAACCACATTGTGGTACTTTGCCAACTGCTAGACCCAGAATTCTGCAGTGCTCTCCTGAGTGAGGACTGTGCCATATTATAGTACATCCTGTTTAAATACCTAGTAAGAGCACATCACATAGAGTTCTTTAGATCCTAGCTGATGCATTTTGCTTTCTCTTTTTCTAGGAAGTTACTAGATTGAAATTTCTCAGTATTCATCCATAACAATATGAGAGCTCATCATACGTAGAAGTGTGTCCATCAAAGAGCCATCAATAAATAAACTCTCAACAGACACTCCAATGCTTCTCTGGAGAATAAGGTGAGTGATGACCTCTACCTGTAAAATAGTCTGGATTACTGAAGCTGCTCTGGTTTGCCTCAGAACCTGACTGTTCCTTGTCTTGTCTCTCCCTGGGCTGTAAGAAAAGGGAAGTTGCCATTCCCAGGCCTGGTGCTTGCCCACCTGCAATAAACAGAAGTTCCTCCACTTCATCTACAGACTCAAAGAAGTGCTTTTCACTTGTTTCAGATCAAGTTTCTGAATGTTAGAAATTAATTTTGTAACAAAACAAAAACTAGCCAACATTGTTATTTATTGTAGCACTGACTTTGTGACGGCAAATGGCCACACAGCAGTGTTTTGAGGTATTGGGTATTTTTCTGCGTGTTGTAAAACCTGCAGCTCATGAGATGCCACTATGGGGAGCAGCTAATGGGAAACACCTGAGGCAGGAGCTGTAGCCTCCCTCTCCCAAAGCCTGGTGTTGGCCTCATCATTGCTCTCAGCTGTGCCTGAGCAGCAAACAGGATCCACCTGTGGAACATGCATAACCCAGCCAGCCACAGCTGGGAGTGCTTCAGAGGAACTGGGCTGAGAATGAAGGAGGAACAAAGCACAAGGGGTGCAGAGAGCAGGAGGACAAGGAAAAGTTTTGCTTTAGGTGCTGCCTTTGAAAGTCTGGTGTAGAGCAGGAGGAGAGCTGTGAGAATAGTGCTTGAAAGTAGTGCTTGGGCTATCTGTAGCAGTCACTCACAGTGAGGAAGGAGCAACCTCTGTTGTAAATACAAGTATTCTGGACTGGGAGCTGGAAAAGCAGCTTGAAGCCTCGGGAAAACAAGGTAAGATAATCAGAAATACAATTATGTAAACATAGGGGTACAGGGATATGAAGTAGCACAACACTTTTTCCAGTGTTGGTGGAGACATTTTGGAAAGTTGTAGTGAGATATGGGGGAGATGCTTCTTTACAGGTGTAAGATCATTCAAGATCAAAATGATTCAGTTACAGTAGTAGAAACAGTTCTGTTACTGCAACTGTTTACTGTGAGGATTTTTGCTGACACTGCTGTAGCAGGTACATGCCATGCCTCGTTACATATCTCACTGGACTAGCAATAACTTTTGGTTTAGCTTTAGTAACTGTTGCCACCTGGCAGAGGGTGACAAAGAACCCTGCCCTCTCCTAGGGTAAGCTCCTTGTGAGTCAGGACGTGGAAATGTCTCATTTCTGCTGCACTGAGCACATACACCCTACAACAGGGATGTGGCAATGTAGTGCGTCTGCTCAGGACACTTGGATTTTGAACAAAATGAATACTGGCCATAGTTTCATGTGTGTGGTGGTGTTGTGTCCTCTCTAGCTGGGGCTGTTCATCCTATTCACCTCATGAAAGACTTCACCCTGTAAGTGCTTCTAAGGTTAGTGCAGCACCACTCAGCTCTATGCAGCTCTGGCTGCAGATAAAGTCCCCCTTAAACTGCCTTGCATCAGCTCCCTGAAAGCCCCATTCTGCTGGAGAAAGGTGGGGACTGATTGGAAATTTGAATAGAGAAGAGTGGGTAAAACTGTGAAGACAGATTCCTGGATTAGTGATTAGACTTTGCAAAATGTGTGCATTGAAACACTAAGTCAGAGTTGTATTTGAGTAGTACTACAATCAGAAGCATGTCTTGACTTTGAAGTAGCTATTTTTGCTGTAAAAGCTGCTGCTCTGTATTTATATATATCCACCTCCATATCTTTTCAAACTTCAAATTTTCTGGTACTTTCTTTGTCCTTTTTGATGTTCTGAGTATAGGCAATCTCAAATTTTTATGTTTCTAAAACTGCCAGCTAATGGAGAGTTCAAAGGCTAACTGGAATTATCTTAATTATGGGCCCAATTCAGGTCAAAGTAATTCTCATAGGTTGCCTCAATAAAAGTGCCTCTTGCACTTTAAAAAGAAATGCATATTCCACAATAACTCCTTATTTCTGTCAGTATTGAGGTGTATCAGCCACATGAGGTAAAGCAAGTGCTTTTGGAGACACAGATTTATCATAGTTTACATGGCTTTGTGACATATGACAACTACTAACATTTCAAGGCTCATAATTAATAATGCTGGCACTGAGAAAAAGGGAAAGGAGTGAACATGAGTAATACTTGCCTACATTGAAACCAAGTGAGATGGGTGAGGAGAGAGGCTACTTGAAGAAGAGTCATAAAAAAAATAGCTAGCCTGGAAATGTATTTTTATTTTTCTCAATAAAAACAACTTGAAGATGACAGCTGAGAGTTAAAGCATTAGAGTTAAGAACATGTCTTGGCCCAAGAATTACTAGGATGGGGGGGAAAGGAGGAGGGGGGGAATGTGTTTAAAAGTCTTAATAGCTTAGAATCAGTAATTGGATGTTTTATACAAAGTGTTTTTGCCACCTCACTTGCTGTTATGGGATTAAATCAAGGCTTCTTGCAACAGATAGTGTTCTGTAATTAATTTTGGAGAAACCCTGAACCTCTTTCTCACTATCTTTATTAGATACATTAAAGGATTTACTGGTTTGTGCAAATTTAAGAGACAACAGGATATCGTCTTTTTATAGATTATTAATGATGCATGTGGGTGTCTTATTGTAGAGTAAAGATCATTGGTTTATGATTTTTTAAAATCATGTGTTTCATTAGCAGTCTGCCTCCACAGACATTGTATCCATGGAACTCTCTAGAACAGTGTTGAGAAAGTTAGTTTAGGCAAGAATTTCTGTAATACTAATCATTGCTAGAACATGCTAGATTTTTCAGATTTATTTTATTCTTCAGTGTAACATAAGTTGCCTTCAGCTACTTCAGTACTTAGGGTCAAAGATATTAATATTAAATAATAGCAGGATAGCAGTTGTCCTAGTGTGCCATTTCACAGTTCTTTCTGCACTTGGCAGGGCTGCTAGAAAATATTTAGCTGGAGTGTTGACTCCCCTTCCCTGGCCAGTCTTTCTGATGAAAGACAGTAAAAGCAGCTTTCTCCCTAATAGGCAAAAGTATTCAGCTGGTGAGTAAGTACCACTTGTCTCACTTCTACCCAATTACTAATTAAATCCTCCTTCCCCCCATAATGAATACAAAATTGCAGGCCAGAATCAGGAGGATTCTATTAGTGCCTTCTAAATTACATGTAACAAGGAAAATACCTGATGTATTAAAACAGCCTGTACTGTACCTACCATTCTGTTATTTCAGTTTTATTCCTAGTCTTTCCTGTTCTTATCTGTTTTATGTATTCCTAAAATCTGGTGGTTTAAAGCTGAACTGTGAAAGCTTGGAAGTATTAATGGTGTATTTGGGTTATTTCATTGCTTTAGCCACATGGCAATTTTCATTTCTGCTCATAGTACTGGAGACAAGCAAATCATCATTTGAGCGAGCAAATGCTTTCAGTGTTCTTTCAGTTATTTTTAGCCTGTAGGAATCTGCGACTTCCTCATGGGTCCTGAAATCAAGGAAATTTTTAGATACTGGCCTGTCACTGTGGTTCCTGCCAAAAAGTCACAAGAAAGTTGAAAGGCAGTAGCTGTAGTGATGAGCAGAGGCAGTTGAGAAATGCAGGCAATGTTGGAGTAAATAATTCATTTTTAGACAGCAGTACTTCTCTCTTGATTATAGATAGCAATTATTGTATCTGCTGTGGTCATTTTACCTTGGTATGTTATTGCTCAACAATGAACACCTGGAATTACAAATGGAAGACAATGAAGAGCCTCCTCCTGAAAAGTGTAAGGCTGGTTGTTAATCACAGTATTAACTTACAGAAGAGACACAGAGACACTGTAGGGGGAGTAGGTTATTTCTGTGGGTACACAGCTCGCTTTAATGTTTATTTCTCTTGCTCCTCATTAACACTAATTATTAAAATTACAGTCCTATAATGAAATGTGTTTGACTTGCAAGTGCCATGGGTGGGGGTTGATTTTTCTGATTAAGAAGTTAAGTGATTTGTAACCATTTGAATGGTATATATGAGTAAGAAGAAATAGCTTGTAAGTGTGTTTGCAAGGCTGCTGGTGAACATGCAAAACTTGTTTTCAGACCAGCTTGTTCTGAATTGGTCAGTTACTTATTGGGGAATTACATAGGAGAGCATTTCAAATGGAAATGCAATGTCAATTTTTATTGACATGTTCTTTCTAAATCTCTGTTCTCAGTTAGGGGGTGTGTTGCCCCACAAAATGGGAAAGTTCACTATAATCAAACCAGTTTTTTTAAACTTGGCTAGGAACAGTATCACTGATGATGTGTATTGGTAAAGAACCACTTGGTGCATAGGCATAACTCTGACATTAGGAATTCCAGGAAGTTGCCCTGATGAGAATGCTTTTCCCACATCATCTGCCCAGTGGCTGACACTGATGAGAGCTTTGTCTTAAACAGCCTAAAAAGCAGTTTTCTGCTCAGTACTTGAGCAACTGGCTCTTGTCCCATTTGTGTTACAAATCCACACCAAATTCTTGATACGTCTTGTTGTTTTGCATGGTGGGGGTTCAGAGTTTTCCCAGTAGCAGTCACTGATGATAAATGATAAAACACTGAATGATAAAACACTGAAGGACTTTTGCATACATTGTTTGGCCTAAATGTGTCTTCAAATCAAGGCTCCCAAATACACAAAGGAATGTAAATATGCAGCTTGATCAAATAAATGATTAACACCTGTCCTGTAATTAGAAAAATGCTTGAGTTCTGTGATAAGCAGCCCAGGTTTATTATTTGTATTTCATCTGTCAGCAATCTGAAAACCAAATTCAGCAGAGTGGTGGGTCAAAAGTTAATTATAAATGCATCAGATAATCAGGGCTTCTGATGAAGGAGGGTGACTCCCAAGGGCTGTGATAGCAGTCACTGTGCTGGGGTTATTGCACATGGGCAAGGGGTAATTTAAATCCCTGACACAGTGGGGCCTCCTTTCCTTGAACTCCTGGAGCTGAATTGCATATTCCTGACTTTGGGTTCCTGAGTTAGGTAGTCAGGGGGCATAAACTAGGAGAACTCCGTGGGGATTTGGTGTTGATGCATGAAACCAAGAGGGGGAGCAAACTGGGATCCAGACTTTCTGCTCTTATCTCAGGAGGAGGAGGGGGAATCCAGTGAAAGTGGTAAGAGCCAGTTTGAGCACGAAGAGGCAGCCAGGGCCTCCTATGCAACACGTCAGTGAGCTGTGGAACACCCAGTAAAGAAGTTGTGGATGCTAAAGTCTGGATAAATTCAAGAAATGAGTTAATGGAAGAGATGGCTGCGAAGGGATGCTGAATTTATAGAAACACCATCCAAGTCATGACATCCCTAGGCCAAAAATAGTTGACAGTTAGAAGAGTTTTACCTTAGAAGTTCTTATTGCCACTCTTGGAGGCAGAAAACTGGCTCTCACGACCTTCATCTGATACATCTGGTACTGCTTTTCTGATGGTAAAGCTCTATTCTCATTTTGCAGCTTGTACTGTCAGAGGAGTTTGAGTCACTTCTGTAGCCCAGCTTATGTAAGATTTATTACAAAAGCAATTCACTTAGGGGCCCCAGGGCTTGAAATACCACTCCAAAAAGAAGGAGGGAACTCACTATGATGTTTTTTTTAAACAGGCATGTTGTGATCTTGCTTATTTTCTAACCATGATTTCTTGCAGCCTTACCCACTCAACTGACCTGTTAAAATACATACTGAATTTCTGTTGAACTGTAGGAACTTGGAATATCTTTAATTTACAGTATTTTTACACAGCTAAGTGGAAATTACTATCTGTACAGTTTTGTACTGAAAAAATTGCTCTGAATTGCAGGACTGTATTAAGCCTTTTCTGCAGAGGTCGAGCTGCATCCACGACCTGAACATTCTTCACAAGAACACACTTGAGAATCTATACAGTTTATCTTGGGCATTGTTTTATTTGCACTCCTCTCCCTGTTTTTCTTCAAGAGAGTAAAATAATCAGTTTATGAAACCAGCAAGTCACTCCTAGGTGCTCTGATATCCCCAGATCTGAGTTTGGTTTGTGTCTTAAGAAACAATTTGCTTTAGAAGTTGGAAGGCTTTGGTGATCTGTTCATGTTTGATTGAAAGGGTGAGCATTCAGGTCAGGGCCTCTGTCCTTGGTGCCCAAACAGAGCATGTCCTGGTTTCACATTGGACACACTGATGTTCAGGAACATCACTTGTTCTCTCTGCAGGGTGTTGGAGTGTTTTCCTGAAAGGTTAATTAAACCTCTCTGCCAGCACAGCTGAGGTGTGACAGTAGCCCTGGCTGTAAGTTCTGAACCAGAGGACATGTAGGTTAAGCAGATCACGTAGTCACACAGCAGTTCTGGGGCAACTCTAGGAGGTTTTGGTTCCCAGGATAACTACAAAGGTTTGCATTCAGTGTTGAGTATCTTGTACATAAATGTTATAGAATGCAGTATATACTTACCTAAAACTGTTGTGATTAAAAATTGTAGATTTCCGAGTTAAATACTCCAAATATGCCTATAGGGACAAGGTTTCTTAATATCCAGAACAAAAAAAATTTGTTGTGTGCCTGTTTCTATTTTAAAATTATTCCTATGAAGGAGAAAGCAGAGATGCTTTCCATCCCCTGTAGTTCACTCTCAGCAAACATTGTAGGTAGGGGATGCTGGAGGACATTTTATCAAGGCATCATCTTTGCCTGGTCTTTCTCTGCTATCCCCAGATCGTTTCTTGAGCTATCACTCAATGGAAGTAAAAAAAACCTCTTCAGTTCACTGTATCCGTAAACCTCAGGCTGTTTGAGTTTCAGAAAAATCATAGAATCCCATTGTGTTTGGTGGTGCTTTCCATTTCCATCTCTGTAGCACAAAGCTATTTTGGGAGAGGCTTAACCTCTTTGTTGCCAGAGCAGAAAGGCCACCCAGCTGACCAGGCTCAGAGGCTGCTGCACTGAATTGCAGGACTAGGATAAGCATTTCCTGCAAAATAAGCAATAAAATTCCTGCATTCTCAGAAGTAGGGATGTTTTGCTATGAGAGAGCAAGGCAAATTTATTTTAGAAGAATAGGTAAAAAATATAAACAAATCATGCAGTGTGTTACTATCACACATTTATTCCCTGATTCATTGTAAAAATGTAATTAAATGATCCTTCTCTCTTTATTCAGTTTTATTGCTTTTTATTCATAAAAGTTTTTCATTGTCTTAGTGTTTGCTCTTTTGTCTCACACTTGCCTTGTCACATTTGCTCGTTTTCATTTTAGGGGTTGAAGATGCTCTTTTTATTGTGTGCTTTCTTATCAGATCAGCTTCTCAGATTGTTGCTGCAGGATACTTAAGGAATGAGACTTTCATCTGCAATAGTTGGCAGATTGCATCAATTCGTCGTTGAGGGAGAAAGGAAGTTATGCATGTGTATATTACACAATTTTTTTTGTAGTGCAAAGATGTCTTTGCTGAATACTTCCTGTCTTAAATATTTTGTGTTATGACTTCGATACAGCTGTGCTTCCTAGAATGTAGTTGGGATCCAGCAGAGCTTCGCTCTCCATCCATGACTTGCTCATGTTGCTGAATGTCTTGCATTACACAGATCATAAAAGTGTTCTTCAAGTGTTGCAGTTTCATAACCTTCTCTCTGCTGACTTCTTCACCTCTCTGCTTGTCCCCAGTCCCAAATCAAGAATAGGTTTCAGGGACCAGTAAGAGAGGAGGCCCACAGAATTTAATGAGGGTGTTAAGCAACTCAAATCTAGGTAATTATTAAATACAGTTATGAATGCGGACCTAACAAAATAAAGGAATGTATTAGTAGATCATTAAGAAGCAATTAACTTACTGTTTTTTCTTCTGACTTTGAGACTTGTGATTGTGACAGTGTGTTATTAATTCCTTATAGCTTAGCTTGGGACTCTTGCTGTATGTGTTGTTCTCTTATGGCTCCATTGTTACACTGGCACAGAAAATAGGGTGTTTAATTTGGCTTCACTGGAGCTGTTCCAGATCCTGATGGAAATGAGTTTAGAACTTATTTGTCCACTTGGAAATAAATGGAAAGCCATGCTAAGAATGGCTAAAACTCAGCCAAGCTAGTATTCTAATAGAAAGTTAGAGTGATAATATTAACAGAGATTCTGCCCATAGTACAGTTGGGACTGTGCTTGTTCTAAATACCTGATAAAATTTTGATATGTCTGAACATAAGGAAGGAAAAATAACCATGGAAGTGCCTCTTGTAATGAAGGAAATAACGGCCTGGTTTAGTCTGGGATATCCCATGGGTCTCCTGGGGTCAGCTGTCCTGTTGTGTCCCCTCCCAGCTCCTTGTGCCCCCCAGAGCTCTGGGAATCTCCACACACAGTGTGTGTTCCATGTGGAGGTGTTTGTGGATCCTCAGGCTGGCTGGGCATCCATGTTGCACAGTCTGGGTGTGGAAGCTCCCAGGCCTCCTCTCAGATCTTCCAATGCTCTCCTCTGTGCTGTCTCCACCATAACAGGCGACACAACATCTCCCCTTTTCTCTACACCTTTCTTGGTGGAGAGCCACTCTTCGGTTATTCTCACTCCCTGCACAGCAGCTTTATGATTGTGTGAAGTTCTACACCAGAGCTTGTCTAAGAGTGACAGAAAACCCATATCGGTCATGAGTCAAAGGCTTTAGTGAAGTCAACAAAAAAGAGATGATTACTGAAGTATTTGGATGTGACTGATCGTGCTCTTGAGGTTTGTCCCTTGTGCCTTGTCCAAGTGTGTGTCGTATCAATTCACATTGATATTCTGAGTTGTTTTTTTAATCTTTGAATCCTTTTCAGAGTAACAACCTTCCTTTCATGTAGTATCAGTGAGATTGATTTGTAGCTGTATGTTTCTTTCAGTACTCTTCTTGGGTCCTGGAATGTACATCGATCTTGTCCAGGAACCTGGCTGCCCTCCAGCTTCTCACAGCTTCCTGAGTATGGAAAGCAGCTTTGCTACTGTAGCTCTTCAGGAAGCTGTGTTGGTGCATTGTGCTGTCTTTGAGCTTGTCCACTCTTCATTCTTGTAGCAACTTGTGCTGCTTTGCACTGTACCAGTACTGGTTCTGTGTTACTGGCTCAGTCAATACCATTCATCTGTTCCTTGCCCTCACACAGTCTCTGCCAGTATTTCTGTCTGCAATTGCTTGCTTCTCTCCAGGTTCTGTCACTTTCCATTGGGCACCTGTGTCAGGAGTTCTTCAGTAACACTGCAGGTGACAGTGCCAAAAATACCTTGACTGAGTTATGTCAGCTTGTGATTATTGGTACACCTTTTGATCACCTCCTTGCAGTTTTTTCAAATTATTGCTGAATTTGTATAAATTATTGTCTAATGGTTGTCCTTTTTGTATCCTAAACAACACTTAGTAGCTCATCTGGGAGGGAGCCCTGTTTCTTAGTAATGTTCTAATGTCATGTTTTTCAAGAAAATTTAGTAATATGTCTTACCAAAGTTGGTTCTGTTATTTTGTGTTTGGGTCTTGCTTTCAGTTTTAACAGAGCCTGAAAACAGGTGTTACTATCCACAGTATATGTTCTGTTACATACACAAATTTGAAACTCTGCATATCAAGAACTTTTCCTGCTGCTTCCTCACTCAAGTAGAGCTAATGAATCACAACCTGCACCAGCTTGGTAATGTCAGGGTATACATGTTTTGCTCTGACAGCCTTTCAATACAGAATTCTACCAGCTACAAGCCTTCCATTTTAGTGTTCCTTTATTCTTCACTTTCTTCCTTCATCTTTCCCGAGTTCAGTATTCATCAAGGTGAAATATCCGAGCCTCTCCCTTTGAAAATATTAACTGTTTAACTCTCTTATTCACTTGCTGATAATGCAGGAGTAGCCAAGCAGGTTATGATTGCCTGCAGTGGTATAAAATGCCACTGTGTTCTTTACTGATGTGCTTAAATTACTTTGATGTGACTCATGGCCACAATGCCCAGCATATCTGCTGGTTTTAATTGTAGTTCTCTTACAGGTAATGCAGTTACTGCAGTTCAGGATGCTTAGAAGTTCCACCCACTAATGTGTTTTATTCAATTTTGTTGATTTTGATCATTGCACTCGGTAGCCACTATATCTGAATTTGGCCAAGTTGCTGCATCATAAAAATGCTTTCTCAAAGTCTAACCCTAATTTTGCACCATCTATCTACTGATTTCCTACTGTAACGAGGGCAGGAGAGGATTGAGGGGAATCTCAGTAATTTCTGCTCTTATTTGAGTCTATAAGATAAAGTAGTTCAGTCTAGCCTAACAGAAAATTAATTTCTTTCACATTGGAAAAGGTGAAGAACTTGCTTCTACTTCTATTGTGGAATCAGAACTTACTTTTCCTATTCATCAGTCTGTTTGGTTTACAGGATTTCTCCTCCATTAGGAGTATGTACCCAGCACTGTTGTAGTCTAGAATGTCTGGTGGGGGGTTGGTTTCTTTTCAGATTTTAGAAGGAAGCTGTGTTGTAAATACTTGAAAGAATGCAATTCTGTCCATGATGTCATAACTGATTGGGCTGAAGGTCTCACCAAAACTTACTGTACATGTTCAGCATGGTACTTCTTTCATTATGTTCTTTGCTCTTGTTGTCTCAGTTCAATACCTGAATACTCTACATGGAGGTTACACAAATTGAAGTTTTAAGCAGTAGCTTTTCTAATAACAGCAGTGGCAATGAAATCATGCCCTTAGTATATGAAAATGGAAAATTCATCCTAAACATCTGAAGACATCAACTAAACATTTAAAGACATCAACTAAACATTTAAAGACATCTCAGATGTCTTTAAAGCAGCTGAATTAAATCTCATGCATTCTGAGTAGAAATATTTTGGTTTGGGGCTGTGTATATGAAAGATAGAGTTTAAAAGAAATCATTTTTAGATTGATGCAGAAGGGATGATGAAAAGTATTTTAAAGCTGTATTGATAGCTTTGCTGCAATTAGTATGTGTATAAAAATAGGGTGTGTATAGATGGTGACTTGCCAATCTTTTCTAGACAACATTCTGCAGCCTTACAGTCACAAGGAGTCCTGTTTCTCAAAAAGAAGATGTCCTTCAATGGGTATAATTATATTCCCTTGAAAAATACTTATGTCTCATCTGATTGTGAGGGATGAAAGGTTTTAAGTACCAGGAATCTGGTCTCATTTTCCTGAGTTTTCTGTTTCTGAATTGCCACTCTTGTGCACCAGAATTCATCCAGCATTCTGAGCAGCAGCCCAGAATGTGGAGCAGAGAACCCAAGGAGGATTTGGCTTTCCTCAGGCATAAGGGCAGAAGTGAGCACTGAAAGAGACAGGCAGGCAGCACATCCCTTCTCGTTGGTGCTGGCATCACGGATTGCAGCAGGTCAAAGGAGAAGGGAAACTGTGTGTCCTCAATGAGGAGCTGCCATCTGGCTGCCTTGGGATCCAGATGTCACAGTCCTTAGTAGTCAGGGAATGCAACAACTGTTTCAAGGTTTACTTGGGGGGAAATTTGGCTTGCAGGGAGGAGGCAGATGTGAAGTAGACATAAAGATTTTGGAAAGTAATTAGAAAAGATTGGATCTTCTGTTTTATACTCTTCAGAGATTTGTTCCACCTGGTTTACTGTTATTACAAATCTTGGGAATATCCTTGAAATGTCAAATAAGACAAAAACGTTTATGCCTTTTTACTATATGTGCAAAGTGTTTGGATAAAGGCTTTTGAATGCTATTTTATCACAGCAGTTTTTCCATGGAACTGAAAACTCTGTAGTTACTGAACCACGACTTCAACAGTGTGCTTTAATTTTAGAGTATTTACAGCAGAAGTGTCCACTGAATCATTGATGTCAGTATAGTAATTAATGTAACCAGGATCTAAAGACCAAAATTGGTATTACTCAGTAAGAAATACTTGTTTTGGCTGAGTGGAAGCTGAGTGCACTATGCAGAGTTCATTGTGCATCAGAATGTGCTCTGCCTACAACAGAAAAGGAGTCCATATTCAGTTAGAAAGTTGAAAAAGTTGTGCTCAAATAATTATGTATCACTAACTGATGCCTTTTATCTACCCCATGGTTTTGTGCTGTAACAGAAATCAAATTGGGACAGGATTCACAGCAGCTTTTGAAGTCCAGATACATTTCATTTCAGTAGTAGGAGGATCATGATGGCAGCTGTGAGGCAGCATTGCAGTCTGGAGGGAGAAGCATGCATTTGCCTTCAGTCAGCCTGGGGCTAAACCTGGAGGCATCCCACCATCACTCTGATTGTTCTCAGAAATTTTCTTTCAAGTTCTTGTTTGTATGTGCATCACACTTTGGGAACAGTCAAAATGCTGGAACTGTTGATTCCTTAATTTTTTACTTCAACTGGATGCACAGCACTGCTTTCTGAGCCTCCACCTATGTGCATCATTTGATCCTTAAATGAGCAGAAAACATCCCCCACCTTCATTTCAGCTGCTGTTTGAGCTGCAAGTTGGTTTGTTTGGGGCTTTTTGCCACTGCAGGGGAGTCTGTTGCTGAGTTTTACATTTCAGTTGCATTGATTTTAAGGTTTCTGGGGCTTTACTCCTTTCTGAAGGCCAGGCCTTGTGTCTCTGGGGCTGTGTGTTCCACATGTGCTGCTGGCCCTGCAGGTAGCCCTGGCCAGCCGTGGTGCCTCTGTGCTCTGAGGGGAGACACTGCAGCTGGGACATTTATCTCTTCACCCTTCAGACCCAGGGCACCCCAGCACTGGGACAAAAGCTCCAGAGAAATTGCAGAGCTGTTTACCAACGCATACATTTTCAGCAATGGGATGCATTTTTTTAAAAATCAGATTAACAGCCTGCAGTTTAAAAAAAAAACCAAAAAAAACTTGGATTTTGCACACTTACCCCTAAGTCTCTCAACTTCTTATTATTTAAAGTACAGTGCTTGCAGCCATTTTTTCTGTTGCCTCTGAGTCTTTGCCTTCTCTTTTAGGGAATGCTTTTGGGAGAGCCTCCTACAGGAGTCTGAGCACCAAAACATTCAAGTCCTAAAACTCAAAAGGGGCTTCTGGGGTTTTTCTGCATTTTAGAAAGAACAGGTGATGGGAAAACATTGAAGACATTTTCATCTGAGAAGTGATGTTTGGGGTGTCAGCTTTTGTCCAAAATCCCTGTTTTCAAAAAGGAGACTGATTTGTCTCTCTCAGCCTGTAGGGTGTTTACAACTGCATGGTTTTAATCTCTTCTTATATCAAAAAAAGAAAGTCACTCACTCAGGGTCCAGCCTTTTTGTCATTTCATTGATTCAACAAGTGCCAGGTGTTACAGGCATAAGATGACAGCGCTTGAAGACTTTTCCTGGTGTAGATAACCAGCTCTGTAAAATAAGCATTCCTGTAAGTCTGAACTCCTTATTCCCATGTTGAGGTTGCTGTACACCTGGTCTTACTGGTTCATACAGCTGATGGAATTGTTTAGAGCGTAAGTGACATTAGTGAGTTACAGCTGGTAACTGGTGTGCTACCTTCTAAGAAGGGGAATACTTCTTGTGAAATACAGAGTTTTGTTCAGTTTTGGATGCTAAGCCACATATATGAAAAATCTGTTTGTGTTTGGTGGATTCCTTCCTGGCTTGTTTTATTATGCCCTTCTTAAAAAACTAATTGGTTTGCCCTGTGACCTTTACTTTCCCAGCAAGCCCTTTGCCTCTGGCTGCATATGAATCTGAGAGTCCTGGGTTCATTACCCCATCCTGAGCAGTGTCAATTTAAAACTGACTGTGAGATCATTATATGAAATTAGGCACTGCATATTTATTTGTAAAATATATGTAAACAAATCCTTGTAGTGGAGATACAATGCTTCTCTTTTTCATTAAGTGTATTACCCCTCCATTGGGCAACTTTGGATCTATGGCAGGTTGTGTTAAACCAGTTGAGTTGTTTGTTTACATTAATTTTGTGTGTGATGAAGAGACACAAGGAAAATTATTTGGAGCACTTGACATGCAGAAGCCAGCAGATGTACAAACCCAGCTTGTTGCCATATGGTTCCAGTGTCCTTTGGCATGTTTCATACAAAGTTCAAATCCAGATCCCAACATGAAACATAAATTTCAAGTAAATGCTTTCCTACGTAAAAATACACACCATTGCTTTGTTACAGCAGTTGGTGAAATGTGGATGGATCCAAGGTAGTTTTCTGTATAGAGCTGGTAGAAAGGAGGGGACCAGGGTTTATATTTGTTATTTTTATGTCCTTATATTTTAGAACTGACCTAAACCCTCCAGAATTCCAGCCTCATAGATCTGCTTGACCAGTCACTCACTTCCCTCCTCACTGTCCTGTATCTATAATTTTTACTTACTCTTACCCTTTCCCATGTGACTGTGTATTGGACTCTCGTTTTCAGTTCTGGCATCTATGGTGTATTGAGAGCATGGAAATGCATCATCATGTTTTTTACCTTTCTTTCCTGTAAATGTTTCTCATCTGGTTTGTGTCTTTTGGAACATGACAATCGTTGATCTGTAGCATGGTGACAACAGTCACACATCTGTCTGCAGAGCATGGAGCTGGGACAGGAAACCTCAGTGACAGCCTGAGACCCCAGCTCTGTCTGGAGAGCTTTGAAATGCCCTCTTAAAATCCACAGAAAAATTAGTGAGTGAGAATGTGACATTTCATGTAATCAGTACAAGGAGAGATATGAGATGAAACAGAGCTTGCATGGTTTATATTTAATACAGGGTGCTAGTTCCAATATTGCCTTTTTTTCCCTTTTTTGTTTTCTTTCCCTTCCATTCTCACTGATGGTGTATTTTTATTAAAACAGACAAAGCCATGGGGTCATACGGCTGGCTTGGCTGAGCCTCAGTGATCAGTTTGCCTTTCTATGAAGCTAATGTTGAATTTGTTCATGTTGAAGCTCCCCCTTCCTCTGGGTAGGCAGGAAGGGAAGTAATCATTCAGATACTAATCCATTGTTAGTGGTTTTGTTGATGTGAAGCCTACAAGAAACTGCAAACAGTGCTTTAGTGTCACAAAAAGGAGACTAGTGGTGTTTATTTCTATTCACACAGCTGCCAAGTTTATATCACGAGTGGAAATTGCTTTAATTATTTGGTATTTTCTTCTTTATTTGATGTGACATAAAGCAAAATAGCTCCCATGACATAAATACCTGGTTAGTGGATTATTTTTAAATGCTCATTTTGTAGCATACATATTCAGACCTTTTGGTAAGCTTGTTGAAAATGATAGTTTATGGTTTTGGATTTTGCTTTAAAATGACAGGGACAGGCATAATTTTTCTGGATGTCTCTACTAGTGGCTAGAGATTCTAAGGTGGAAGTTATCCCCTGAGTTTTCGTAGTTTGACCCACTAGTTGTTTTTTCCATGTTACTTTCATCTTGATAGTTTTTCAACAAGTAGTTGAGCAGCATAAGCTGTGCACCTTCCTGTGTGCAGTTGCCAAAAATCAGCTGTCAGGGAGAAAGAGACACTGATGAATGTGCTTTGAAGACAGCTGAGAAATACAACAGCCAGTCTGTGCACTAGATCAACTTTGCACCAAGTTCTGTGCCTCCAGGGTAGTGTTTTCCCAGATTTCCCTGAAGCCCTTGGTATTACTGAGAGCAAGTTGAACTTTGACAACAGAAATATTCCCTCGTGGTCTTCTGTAGTAGTGAAAAATCTTAAGGGAAAATGGTAAACTTCATAATCTTTTAAAACGCATCTGCCTTAGGTGGAAGTAGTGGTGATGTTTAGAAATTTCCTTCCTGAGTGTTTGACCTGTGTCCCTCATGGGCAAAAACTTTGATCAGAAAGCTCTGTGTCAGGGGAATGTGTTGTATAACCCCAGTTTGTGCTCCCAGGCAAGAAGCCTCTGAGAGGTCAGTGGTTCAGGGGGAGGTTTTGAGCTGTTTCTGTTTCATAGTTACTTTATTTAACTTTAGAAATCGAAACAGTGAGAGAGAGTCCATCTCTTTTTTGGTTATCAGCTTTATGGTAGGAATCCATGGTCATGTGTCAGCACTTGAGAGTGGGGCAGGTGCAAGAGTCACTAGAGTTTAAAACTGCTATCAGACTGATGAGGGAAAATAGAGAACAGTGCCCACTGAGGATGTGTCATAAAAGTTCCCATTAAGATGGGTTCTGCCATTAGAAGTCAGAAAGGTTATAACATTTTTGCTTTTAGGGATTACTTTTAATACCTTTTGGCTTCTGGGGAAGAAAGACTTTTCACTCTGACCCAACACTCTAAGTTACATGAGAGGAGCTGCTTTTGATATTGTGACTTAGGCTTTGCTTTCTGTTTTAGGTTATTTAATAAATTCCTACACTGAGTTATGACCAAGGCAAAATTCTTTAGCTGAGTGTATAACTGGCCAACCAAGTTAGCCTATTGTTACCTTTTGTGTTTAAACGCTTGTTTAGTCATGGTATTAATCCTTTGAACTAATTAATTACATTTAATTCAAACACCGCTGAGGCTAACCTTTTGGTGTATTAATTTGACCATTTGATTTGGAGTACTGAGTTTTTTATTAAGATGTTAAGAACCTCCAGTATGATTAGCATTTACTAACACTGCATCTAATCGCTCTCCCATGCATTGCCTAAGAATATTGTAAGTACTGTTTCCTACAGTAACTCTCTCCCTTTCTCCTCCTGTAGGAAAAACCAAACCAAGGGAGCCTGTATTTGCAAAGCCAAATGTCAATTACTTGGTAAGTTGTTCAGCATAGTGTCCTGGCTGCAGTTGGTGCCTGTTGGCTTTAGCCCTACAGAGCCCTCTGGTCAGGAGAGCTTTGTGCCTCAGGAGCATTCTGAGCTGCTGCTGTGGCCCTTTGGGAACAGGAGACATTGTTCTTGATGGTCAGAAGGTTTTGGGGATGCAGTTCCCAATATTTTTGCCTTCTCTCAGCACAGCTGAGCCTGACTGTAGTTGCTGGGCATTGCTGTTTCATCATGACAGCTTCCACATTCAGCTCTGGCTGCAGAAAGGGCTATCTGGCTCTCACTGCTTGTGCAACTTGCAGCAGCAAATTCAGAGGGACTTTGTGTAGGAGCAGGACATGTGCAAGGAGATTCTTGCCTGGGAAGTGGGAAGATATCCCTGAAAGAAGTTAGTTCTGAATGAGGGATTTGCACACCCAGTCTGTAAATCTGTAAGGCAATCCTTTCTCCATTAGTATTTCTCCTTTTTTAACCTACTTACATTTTTTGTTACCACTACAATTTGAGGCAGTAAATTCCAACATTGTATGCTGAATAAAACCCCCTTCATTTTGTTTATTTTGAACCTGTCACTTGGCAAGCTTACAGTAAAATATTTTTCTAAATATTGTATCTTGCTACTGTAAGTTCAAGTAGCGCTTTTCAAATTGAGATATCCAAAGTTAGATATCTAATTTAATCTTGAAAATGACTTAAATTTCTTTCAGAAATGCCTGCATTTATTTATGCTGCAAACTAGTGGGTCAAGTGTTAATTTCAGTTTCTAAAATTACATGTAACAAAATAAATGTAATTGAGTTTTATTCAGTGGAAAATTCATTTTCACTCTCTTTCTCACCAAAAACAAGTATTATTTCTGAAGTTTGGTATGCCCATTTCCTGTGCATTAATTTTGATAGGAAAAAAATACAAATGAAGTATTTAGTTTAAAAGATGCTTCAGCTGCTAATGCTATTTCTGCCAGTTTTCAGTAGTTAATGCCAGTGTTAATGAAACTTGATTTCTGAGCAATTATGCAATGCATTTCATACTGGTAAAATGATTAATTAGGACCCTTTGTTGGGAAGCCAGAGTAACAGCTAACACTTTTAGCTTTGTCGATGTGTAGGGGTTTAAAATTCAGATGAAATTCTGTAGTTTTATGACATTCTCAGGCTGCACACTAAATGGAAAAACCACAGAAGCATTTGAAGCAGAGGTGGCTACAGGTGAGATCTTTATTGCCTGCATAGCACAAGAACATTTCTCAAAAATCACATCTGCCACTCTCTTACTGCCAGTGTTCCATGGGGTGCTGCTGTTGCGCTGAGCTCCTCTGCTCCATTGCACTGGTGCTGGTGCAGGTCTGTGTCCTGAGACAGCAGGGGGAGGACCATCACCTCTGGGAGCTGCAGCTAGAGGACAGTGCTTCCAGCAGGGCAGGGAAGGAAGGACCAGGATCCAGAGATGCCTGTCAGCACCTGCCAGTTCCTGACAGATACTCAGTCTTGGATCCAGTGTGCTGACAGGGCTTGAAACTGACTTTGCATTTCACTGCCTGGGGGTCGTGGGGGCAGAGAAGGGAGCAGTCAGCTGCTGCAGATCTAGAGGGGCTGTTCCACTACAGGAGTGTTTTTCATGTATACCAAGAGTCTACAAACTGAAATTTTAGATTGGCAGTCTGCTCAGAAATAACACTTGAGTAATTGTTCCTTCTTGTCACAGATAGTAGTGTTTGCTGATACCTTTTCAATTCCTTATATTCTTCCTTTCTGAAAGTGCTACTTTCCCCAATAGAATGAGAAGAAATGGCATTCTTTTCCTGTATCATGTCACTGCTGTCCATCCTCTGTTACTCATTGTCCTATTGAGGTCTTTAATCAATGGCCCAGAAGTCAGTCTGTCTGCTTTTTAATGCTCATCTTTTTTTCCTGCAGTTCCTTTTCACTATTCCCTGCAGTCCAGCTCTTGAGTTGGTTGTGGCTTACCAGGGAGCAGGTGGGGGTGTTTGGGTTTTTGTTTGTTTTCTTTCCTGATGTTTCCCTTTTATAAATCCAAGTTTTGTGAGGACTCATAATACACAAACTGCTCTTGGGGGTTGTGAGTCATGTTTTTCGCATCATGCCTTTGATTTCCATTTTTATTTCCTCTATTTGAGGTGCATTCACTGTGCTGTGTTTAGTGGGTGGTGCTTCCACAATCCACTGAACTTCTAAAATGCTCATGTAAAACAGACTTATGTGCATTATTTCTGGCTTTCTGGAAATACAGCTCTGCTTTGTTCTGTGCTACCAATTATTTAATATACCATGAAATGTTGCAGGAAAACATTGCAAGCATTCTGTGACTTCATTGCTAATGTATTCATTCTGAGATATATTAATCTGTACTACAAGCACTACAGGCCTTCCAAGGTAATTTGGCTTTTAGATTTAAGTTTAAACATTTAAAAAGGAGGTTTTCCCAGTTGAGCTGATCTGAATATACAATAAGAGGCTCTGATTTCTGTACTGCTTCACTTCCTTAGAAGAAATTTCAGTTACACTTATGGGTATGAAATTTTGTTCTTAACTACAGACCACAGTAAAAATTCAGCAACATCTTGAATATCTGCTTTTATTTCTAAAGAACACAGAGCTTTCTCTTTGATGTCATTGAGTAGCTGGCCATTCCAATTTGTAATTACATGAGGTCATGGTAGAACATCAGTAGTGCTGAAGTATTCCACTGTGAGTACTGGTGAACAAAGTGCCTCTGCGAAGACTTGCTTTATTAAGGAAATAAGTGGTGTATATATAAGGAGCTGTAGTCGTGGAAGTGTGTAACCAGAAGCAAATTACTTCCATTTCCATTCTTAAACAAGGTCTCAATAAAGAGGTGAGGTTGAAACTTGTTATTTGACCTGCTGGGTTTCTTTAAATCAAATTTACAGGGTAATTGATCAGGAAGATACAAAATATCTGGCTTTACCTGGACAGTTTCTGAAGAGGTGCTGATTAGTTAGGAGTCACCTCAGCAAGACAATTCAAACACTCATCCACGGGGGACAGGCAGGGCTAGATTGGAGTTGTGTTTGCCACTGGGTGCCACGATACTAGAGTGTTGGGTTGGTCTTCTTTTTTTTATTTCTTTTTTTTCCCCTGAGTGAAGTTACTGTCTTCTGTTGATCACCTTCAACTCTGCTTGTGCTGCTATTCCTATATTCAGTCTTTATTGAATGAATAACAAAAAATTTTGTGGTTGGATGTGGGTTTTAGTAGAGGGTAGTTATAGACTGCCTGTGGTTGGGATAGTTCTTGAAGAGAACTGCCTTTTTCTTTAGAAAATCTCCAAAGTATAGTCCATTTATAAACCTTGCAAAAATCACTATTTTAAAATCCATGCAACCTGTGCTTTCATTGTCTGAGCTTTCCATCTAATACACATAGCCGTGGAAGCTGTTCCACTTCCCACAGTGAAATGTATGTATTTGCTGTCTCTCAGAGTAAAAGTTAAATAAGAGCACACTCCAGAAATACAAAGATGAAAAGTCATGCCCCTGTCATGGTGTTTTGTATGTGTTAAGTCAGTATGGGAGAGCTTTGAGAAGGCAGAGAGGTGTGGTTGTCAGTCCAAATCAAGCAGAGGAGAGCTGTATCCTTACTGCAGAGCAGCCTTTGAATTGCACAGTCCTGAGGCTGGGAAGGCCCTGGTCTTGCAGTGGTACATGGGCAGGTCTGGGCTGGAAGGAGGAAACAGCTAAATTCTGGAGTAGGTCAGCCTCGTGTGCTTCATACCCATCTTTTCTAGTTCACGCTGAGATAAAGAAAATAGATTATTATTTTCTTTTTTTTTTTTTGCCCAAACAGCACGAACAGAATTTGTAATTTTGAGTTCTATACTTGCTTAGATTATTGGTTTACATTAGATTTCTCATAAAAATTCCGTGCTTATAAAGACAGTTTGGAGTGAATTGTCTTCCACTCTTTGATGTGTGAAATAGTGCAAGAAAAAAAAATCTCTTTTCTGTTTCATAATAATTCAAAACATTGCAATAGTCTGGGTTTTTTAATCATAGCTTCAACATACAAATTGCCTTATTAAATATTTCTTACAGTCAGACTTAAATGGAAAGGTTCTCTACTGCAAGTACTATCTCAGTGCAGAGTGGAATAAATAAAGACATACATATTTCTGCAAAAAGTAACTGTCTTTCTGTAGAGTTATAAATTTGCCTTCAGTACTTTCTTCACCTTCTCTCATATGTACCACCCAAACTCAGCTTGTTAAGGACTACTGGCATATGAGAGCTCTGCTTTACAAGATTCTGTTTCAGTGTTTTCCCTCCATAGAGAAGTCTGCTATTTGATGGCCTTCTGAACTAGCACTTCTGTTTTCTGAAGCAGAAAATTAAGTTTTCTCTTCTTGACTGTGAAGAAGCCTATGTGTGTCTCATATTCACGCTAGACTGTCCTGACATACCAGCAGTAGCAAATGTGAAAATAGTGTGTCCAAGCACCTAGCACAGCAGAACATGGTTTTCTAGCAGAATCTACATCACAAATGTCTCACAGGTTCTGATTCTTATTCATACCAAAACATCTTTCAGTTGCTCCAGGAGTGCCAAGAGCTGTCCCATGGTTGAAGGTGCAGTTTATACTCTTAAGCAGCCTTGCACTGGGATTCCCACTCAGTGGAAGTGCTTCATCTTTAGAGCCCTGACAATGAGTTTTTCAGGTTATGCTGCCCTGGATAATCAGCTTAACCTTTTGTCTTAGTGCTGTTGTTAGTGCTTGTCTGGGTCGTGAATCTCTGTGGGCAGATCAGGATCACTTATTAAAACAGGGTAAAATATTGGATCAGTGCACAGTGATGTTTGTGTGGAATAGTTTTTCCTGGGGTACTTCCTATAACTGTACTGTCAACCTGCCCAATAATGTAATTTATTTCTCCTGCTGAATGTTACTCAGCATCTCCTGTAATTTAGGTTGGAATAACAGGTAGAGTGTAGTGCCTTGAGTCTGGAATATGGGCTTGCCAGGTGTAGTGTGTGTCCCGTGGAAGCACAGGTTACCTGTAAAGTTTACTCCGATGCATTGTGTTCCTGTTTGCTTTTCAAGAGGTGGAACAGTCCACGGCCTTTCTTGTGTCTTACTTAGCTGAAGGGATTAAAAGTAACTAACTATAATGTTGAGCATATGGAATCCTTAACAGATATGACATTTACTTGTTAAATACTGAAGAAATTCGAATCTCTTTCTAAACACTAAGTTCTTTGACTACCTGCCATTTCCCTCTTCAGAGCAGGCCAGAGTTTCATTTTTTCTATTGCAGTCTGTTCTCCTGTCCAGCTCAACTGTTTGCTGTAAGAGCATTTCCCTTGTTCTCCAGCCATCACCAGTGTGCAGCTCTGCCACATCACATTGAGCTTGTCAGTCATTCTTGGTACCTTACTTTGTGCCATCTTAGGAGGGATTTCATCTCAAGGTTTTAACTTACATGTTGTTCTTCAGCTGTAGTAAGTTCTCTGTGGCTTTCTTCTCTCCTGTTTGTGTGTGCATGTGAAATAGGTATTGAATAAACTTCATTTCATGATGGGGACAGTTAGAAAAATGAGCATGGGGATATTGTAATTTTCTGGTGCTTAGTTACAGTAGTGAACAGTTAAGGCATCCCAGAAATGGTCATGAGGAACTATGGAGAACAAAACAGCTTTCTGTGTGTAGGCAGCAAAAATGAGATCTGCCTTGTAAGGTGCTGACATGTGGGGTAAAATAAAAACAGGTTGCACTGGCAAAATCAATTTTGCCTTAGCCTTTACATTGATTTTGAGTGGCTTTACAGAAGTGACTATTACACATTTCTAAATTATGTCCCTTGTGTTGCTTTATAATAAGTCTCAGGCCAAGTGACTTTCCCAAGATCATACATAAAAAAGCTGAGACAAGAGTCTCAAATCGTACCTCATATTCTGGACAAAAAGTAGGAAACTTCAGTGCAAAACCATGGTACAGAACAAAACATAGCTACAATGTGTGTATATTAAACCCTGTAAAGTCATACCATTTCTTAGCCATAAAACTTTCTGTGGATCTGGTTATTCTTCGTGCAGTCTAACTGATGTGAAAGCAAGTGGATGTGGCCAGAACATCTGGACACAGACTCATTCACTCCATTCATGTCCAGTCTTCCTCCAACAATCCTAAACAGAACAGGGTGAATAAAAGTGGTAGTTTTGCTACTGTACTGCAGTGTTTGTACAAAAATCAATTTCTTTTGCTTTGGAGATACTAAGTGCCTTCTGAATATGGTGCTTAGTCATCCTACAAAGATAGTGAAAAAAGTGAAAGGGATGTCAAGAGAAAATCCATCTGTAGAGGAAAAATCAATGTTTTTAATTCATTTCAATTTCTCATTTTACAAACTTCATTACATCCAATTCTATTATAAAAATCCACTCTCTCAGTATAGCAAATAATTGGAAGAAGGAAGTTCAACTGGATTAGGTAATTAATTTATCCAAGTCTTTAAATGTTTCTGGGTTTTTTTTCAATCAAATATAACAAAATTACAGAAGCTCATATTATGAATCCAGATACAGTCTCATGTACAAAAGATTTATCGAAATAAGTCATTCTGGTCTGTACTTGTTATAAGTTCATACTGAACTACTTTATCACCCCACAAGACAGTGATTTAGATGTTAGCAGGAGTTCAGAGAGGTATCATGCACTGCCAGTGTGGCTGCTCCTAATCAGTGTCCCTGTCGGAGTAATGCATGCTGCACCTCGGGCAGCAAGGCACAGCCTCCTGCTCAGGTGGCCCAGCAAATCATGAAGTGAAATTACCTTGATTTGGAACTTGAGTGCAGAAATACTGGCTTGGTTTTGTTGTCATGCATTTCATAGGAATCCTTGTTTTGTGTCTGTTGTTCTGCTCTCCTGCAGTGAGAACTCCGCAGTTGTCCCATCCACGTTCAGTTCTTCTGATCCTGGGAGATAATAGCGAGTTACTTGGGTGTTCCTGCTGCTCTGAAAGCTGGGAGCACGGTCCCCTCGGGTGCCTTCCTGCTCTGGGAGTGGGACTGGGCTGCTGCTCCCAGTGGCTTCCTTGGCACGGGACATTTCGCCAGGATTGCCTGCATCCTGTTACCATTTTGATGGAGAGCAACAGGCAGTGCTTCTTGGAATTTCCCTGTAGAGTTTTGTATCTGTTGCATCCTTACCTACCTGGCTAAGAGAGAAATAAAATCGCTCCCTCAGAGGTGCAGAATTAAAACGTAAGTACAAATCTGATGGTTGCTGTGCTTCTGGGAACAGCTAAACTTCAGGGATGAGAGTACAGAAAGCAGTGTCTCCAGAACTCAGAGACAGCAGTACAAGAAGTAGTAAGCAGTGACAGAGAGGTGGCTGAGGTCTTTTAGGTACTACTTGTTATCCTCGTTGTTACTGTAATTCTCAGGAGAGAGCTGGTTTCCTTGAGGCCCCTGTAACAAGGGATCCCAGTGCAGTGGCTTCAGGAGCCCAAGGAACGATTCCTGGTTTCAAAGGAGAAATTTTGTTTTCTTTTATGACACATGGTTTGCCATCTGTTCTCAGAGCACACGAGTTTGAGATGGGAATTTTTAAAAAATAACCTTTTTCTAAACATGGAAATACTATTGCTGTTGCCAAAGCACAGCTCAGAGGGAGAAGCCTTTGGCCACTGCAGTTAAGATTGTTGACTTTGTAGGTGGAGCCCGCTCAGTCTGCAGTATAAGGTTCTGAGTGGTTTGTAAGCTCTTCTCTATGTGCTGCTTTTATTTTTTAGTGTGTCGCTACTAATCCCTGGTTTATCCTCCCTTTAGCTATCAGGAACTTTAGGCATTGCAGTGGGCAATTAACACAGCTTGCCAAAACAGCTTGGCACTGCAGTGAAAACGGTGTGAGTCTTATTGCCAGGCAGGCAGTGTGGGAATGATGACAATTAGGCTGAAACTGGTCAGTGGATCTTTTATTCACTTACGGAGATCTGACTAGAAGAGGAAGTCTGTCTACAAGGGAAAAAGAGATGTGTTGAAGAAATATGGGGAGTTTATATCTCTCTTCTTCTCTGAGGTTAGACAAGCAGGAGGGCATGAGCAGGGTGGGATATTACTGATTTGACAGGACAGAAGAACCTTTCACTCCAGAAGCTGGGATGGAATGCAGGTAAATGTTGGACATGTATAAATAATAGCAGTAGTAAAAGCATTGCAGAGTGATCTGAGTGCTGTCCCAGCTCATCTGCTTCCACCAGGTTGGCCCATGAGAGTGTTTGCGGTCCAGTGCTTAGGGAAGTGTCAGATTCCTAGCACTGCCTTTTTTCTTGGTGACCAGCAATGTGTCCCTTGAATCCCATCTTTAGAGAGCAATCCACTGAAAATGAACAGTGAGCTCACTTTGGAAGGTGTTCGGTGGTGACTTTCAAAATCCTTACCATGTGCTGATAATGAATTGGTGGCCTCAGAGTGCTGAGTACAAGGTGGGCACATGTAGGAGGAACTCCATGCAAAGAAACCCTCCCAGAGGCCTTCTGGAGGAAAGCAGCTCTTATTTCTGCCCCTTGGGAAATGCTGCTTTAACGATGGAATTACAAACCACAAGTTTTCCATGTTATGTAAATGTCCCTTTTCCTCTTGTCCCCCTTTCCCCCCAGCTCAGAAAGGGGTAACATGTTCCTTGTGCAGAAGCATTCCCAGCAGCAGCCCAGAGGAGAGCCAGGGTGGCCACTGGCACCCACATGCAGTGTTCTGCTGGCCCACAGGCTCCACACTGGGGATGAAGGTGCCACAGAGGGAGTGGGCAGCAGGGAAAGCCCCAGCAGACAGCTGTGAGCAGGGCACTGGCAAGGGGGAGCTGTGCCCAGGTGCCACAGCAGCTGGAATGGGGGAACAGAAGACTGTCATCTGAAAACTTTGCCTCCATTAGACATCCAGCTCCATGGAATTATAACAGAGTTTGGCTTGGGACTGGATTTCCAAAAAAGCAAACTTCTGTTTTGATCACAGACTGAATCCATTTTAATGTGAGATCTGTATCTGGGAATATCCAGTGGCAGGCAGTGTCATTCATACAAGCTAAAAAAAAAGCAAAATAGAATAGAGAAAGCCTGGGACAAAGGGAGTGAACACAGAATAGTTTGGCAGTTTTGAGTCTTGAATTTCATTCCAGTGACAGGATTGTCTACACTTTATTTTTAGCCAAGATTATGGATTTAATTCACAGTAACTGCTTCAGATGGGATCTCTGGGATGAATACAGTAGCTGAAATGTTAGTACATTTGTATATGCTATATTCATTTGTGAGAACAAGAGGTTCTTCCAGGGGGGAAAATAGGGAAGAGTAGTTGAAGGATGGGATGCTGGGGGAAGTGAAGCATCTTAGTCATTCTTGTTAACAACTACTTGTCTTGAAATTATATTGGCTTGTGTAGTGCTTGCAGCTAGACAAAAATTATTTCAGTGATGATAGAGCTCATCCTGAGCCAAAAAGTTGTCTCATTTCCCTTTCTTTTTATAGTATAATAAGTATGAATATCCTATTCAAACTCTTCAAAGGTTTGCAGACATAATTATTCTATGCTTTATTTTTAATTGCTGGGGGCTTCAGTTCCAGTTTGCTTTCTGTCCAACTAGCTGCAGTTGCAATACTTTTGCCATAAGCTGCAGCCATTCTTTTCTTTGTCTGATTAATTCAAAAGCATTCAAAAGCATTCAGAGGCACTCAGAATGCTGAGGGGTTGGAATGGACCTTGAAGGCCATCTTGTCCAGACCTTATCCAGCCTGGCCTTGAACACTTCCAGGGATGAGACATCACAACCTCTCTGGGCAACCTGTGCCAGTGCCTCAGCACCCTCACAGCAAAGAATTTCTTGCCAATATCTCATCTAAATTTCCCGTTTCAGTTTGTATCTAAGATGTGAAGTAGCAGAGCTTCCCTGTAAGGTGAAAAGTGCCATTGGATCTGTTTCCCAGCAGTGGGATCTCAGTCCCAAGCTACTGCTGTCTTTTTCCTCTCCCACTTTCTGCAGTTATGGTGTAACTTGTGTGCACTGCATGTGTCTTGTGGGAACTTTCTAGTATCTTTTCAGCCTTCCTGTGCTGGAAATAAGCTTTGGACTCTAGAATGCTTAGTGGCAAATCCTGCATCAGCATGCAGGTCTCATGGTTAGGTGTGGTTAGGTAACCAGTCTGCTTAGATGATACCTTGTTTAAAGAGATTGCAGTAGAAGGGTACATAGTTGCTGGATGAGCAATGGGCCAGAACGTTTGGCAAGTAGAGGGTCTTAAAAATCTCTCAGAAAATGTTCTATTTAAAATATGGCTGGGCATATTTTTGTTCACAAAAAAAAATTTATAGGTTTATCTGGTGAATAGCCAGCCAGGATTAACTGACAGAAAATCCTTCATAGAATGACACACATCTCTTAATGCCCCAGTCAGTGGTGGAGGATGTACTCCTTAAGCAGAAACTCAGGAAGGGCTGCTCGCTTTTCTCTCCTTTGATACCTTGAAAAATCAAAGCACATGAATTTATTTCAGCATATTCAGACTCTCAGAATTCACTTAGCAGTGTAAAAGAGAAATGTACAACTGCTTGGGAGCTTAACTGTGTTAATGGAAAACAATATTGTAAGGGCTCTTATACTCAGGAACAATATTGTTTTATTTAATATTCCTTTTGCCATGAATTTTCGGATCTGTTACATTCTGCTTTAGTATTTGAGGAGGTGATGGGAAGGTTTGTCTGTGCCTGCATTTTGCTTGCCCTGGACACCTGTGTTAGTGGCTGTAGCTTCAGTCCTCAGCTGTTGGTGCTGCAGAACATGAGCAATGTTCAGCCCAGGCATTCTGATCACAGTGCCTGAGGATGTGCCATCACCACCCACCCCTGGGCTCAAAGCTCACTGCCTACTCTGCCCTTTCTAGTGCTGTGCTAATAACCTTCAGATTTTGTGGTTTGGTATTTGAAAGTTGGCCCCAACATGCCTAGACAATGACAAGTTGTTAGAAATTCAGCAGCAGGAAAGGACTAGGAAGACATGTTACCTTTCGGGGAGTGAATCTCTTTCTGGTGGCATCTCTTCTCCATGTTCAAAAACAAAACCCAAGGGGACTGAGGAGTGTCAGCCATTCTGCATGAGGGATAACTCATTTTTAGAGCTGCTGCAGAGGAAGGACTACAGTAGCTGCTGTCAAGGGGGCATTTCCCTGCTGCACTCAGAATAGAGGAGCTGTGCTGGTGTAACTACTGCTGACCTGACCCCACAGGAGTCCTTAACTCCCTGCTTCTCCTGTGCTTCCTGGCCAGGCTCTGACAGACATCACTGAGGGCTGGAACTTGCAGCTCGCTGGGGGTGTGGTCCTTAGAACCTCAAATGAAAACAAGTAAATAAAACAACCATAGTGCAACTTGCTGTCAGAAAGGCTTACATCAGTTTCTCCAAGAGAGTGTCTGGGTGCATAATGCAAAATTTATATTGAGCTCATCTGTGCTTAGGAGCAAGGTTAGGACAGAACAGAGGATTAGACTGGGTTTTTAGAGGGAGTGGAAAACATACAGCCTTTTGCTACTTTATCCTTGTTCTTGGGAAAGCCTTGACTCCGGGGAGATTCTGCTTTCCTGGAGAAATCACTGCTTTAAATGACTCTTTCTCTACCAGAGAAGCTAAAAAAACAGCAGTAAAGTGAGTTTTCTCCCATTCTCTCAGTCATGCTGGCCAGTTGGGCATGGTACAAACGTGGTACATTCTGGGAATGAAGCAGCCAAGGCACAGAGGCTTGCTGGACTAGCACCCACCCCCTGGAAAAGCAGTGCCTGACCCACAGCTGTGGGGTGTTTGCAGCTCTCGAGTCACTTGCTGCCTGCTGTGAAAGGAACTGAGAACTGCAGCAGGAGAGCCAAGGGCTTTAAAATGGCCAGGCTGATAGGAGACTTGAGAGTCCAGAGGAAGCATCATCCCACACAAGGCATCTCTGTGGTCTCCAGCCTGCTTTAACACAGGTATTTATATTCACCATCAGGAAGTAGAATGTGAATATTTCCTATCCTGTAAAAAGCTCCTTAAACACAAAACTGCTGGATCCACCTCTTGCAGTGCAGGCTTTCATCCTAACTGTTGCTTGTAGGCTGGAGCCAAAAATTGGTCCCTCAGCTTCCAGTTCCTTGGACGATAGCAGCACATTTCTCCTGTTGATGAGAGACATCAGGGTCTTTGAAGTGGATTTATGGTTTGTTTGCCATATCTTCTTTGAATGTATTTTGTTTTTCTTTATGCCAAGAAAGTTTCTAGTGAGATGTGACTTACTATTTGAAAGGTGGTATTCTTCAGTGCAGCAACACCACTTCAATGCACGACACAAAGTCCATGCCTTTTTAATTAGCACTGCTGGTGCATTTTCTTCCCTTTAAGAAGTAGTTGTGCAACAACCAAGCCTGCTGATCACCTTGGGAGAGAATTAAGCCATTTCTAACGATCTCACAGGGAAAACAAAACTGTGTAACATCATCTGCTTGATCTTTAATTATTATTTAATTACTTCGCTGATACGCTCTTAAATTGCCTCTACTGGCCAGTATCAGATGAGTGCTTTTGTTGTGCTGGCTTTCTCTTCCAGCCCCTCGGGCCTTAGGGGTTTATAACCAGTTGTGTGTAAGGGAGCAGAGCCCCCTCAGTGCTCCAGGCATGCTTGGCTCAGTGGGATGCAGAGGGTTCTGTGGAGGAGGAATGGAGTTTGGAGCCTGCCAGGGCTGGGGTCCCTGGGGCCTTGTGAGAGCTGCTGGCAGGGAGGGGAGGGGGAGGTGAGAGCTGCTTGCAGGCAGCTGGGATGCAGGGCTGTGGGGCAGAAGAGGCAGCATCCATCCCCTGCTGCACGCCCAGTGCCGGCTCAGCTACCGCAGGGAGAGCCCAGCACTGTTCTACAGCAGCTCCTGTGGCTGCCAAAGGCACCACCCTGGCCAGCACTCACACCAGTCTCTCTTGCCCTGCCAGTGCAGGGTATTTGTTCTGGTTTGTTTTTAAATACAACCTGAGGCAGTAGGGTTTTATCTATCTCCCTAGTTTCCGAGCCAAGTATACAGAAAAGTCCCTAAAGTTCAACCAGGAGCAATACACGAGGGATAAGTAGTATCTGGAAACAAAAATAGGTTTTACATAGAATTTTATTATCTATTGCTGATAAAAACTTACATGGTTTGTTGGGGGGGTTTTTTGGTCAAAAAGAAAACTTCTAAAAGCCCATGAAAGAACTTGCTGTATAAACATATTTTTCTCAAATGCTTCAGTTGTGGACTCACGGAAAATAAAGAATACAAGCCTTTCAAAAAGAGCTGCAGGCCTTTTAAAATATGATGCTAGGCCTGATGTCAGGCTGCTTAGTTGTGTTCTTTAGTAGAAACACATCTATAGAGGGATGGCAGGCTGGTACCAGATAATGCTGAGAGAAAAAGTACATCAGCTGTTTATTAAAAAAAATTAAAATTCAGCAGCATTGGAATCCATAGAAATGATGCATATCTGTTCTCATGCACTAATGTGGTTCTACAGTGGGAGTCTCATTTTTTTAGTGCTCTAGTGAATTTTTTTTAATATAAAATTGCCTTCAATCATCCATCACACTTTGTTCCATAATGTGGTAATGGGCAGAGGCCAAGGCAGGCTCATGAAATAATCTGAGCTGCTGAGGTGAAAAAGCTGCAGCTGTGCCAGGCTGAGAGCAGCTAAGGGCACAGTTGGAGGGGTGTGCTGGTGAGGTACAGACACTGCAGGCATGAACAGAAACTGGGGGAGAAGTTACACTCTGAGCTGGGCTAGGCAGGGAATGAGGAGATTGCAGGGTGAACTGAGCAGTTCATCCTCCTTCAAAACTGTCAGTCGTGGCAGGGAAGTGCTGGTTCCCTGCTCCCCACACTGGCTGAGGGGTAATGAGCTGGGCTTTTTACAGCTCCAAGACTTCTTATCCCTCTGCCTCCTTAGCCAGGAATAAACTTCTTCACTTGGGATTGAATTTGACCCAAAAAAAGAGAGTCTAGATTTACTTACCATCCTTTTGGCTCTTCTCAACAACCAGCAGTGGGTTTTGGTTTCCTTGTTCATTTAGAGGGTTGGTTTTGTGCAATGAATTCCTACACTCAGATCAAACTGGCTACTGAGCATGGCCAGGGTAAGAGCAGAGACTGGCATTGCAAGAAGGAGCATTAAATGAAGTGGTAAAACTGTGCTTCAGTGATACTCATGCTGGAAAACCTCCCCCCCTGGAGCAGCAAATAGAGCACACACAGTGTGCTGGAAGGAAGGTGCTTCTCTTAGCACACCTGGCAGGCCTTGAACTTCAGACACACTGAAAAAAAATCCCACAACACTGAAGACAGCTTCTCAGTGGTGTACATGCTTTTTTATTAACGATGTGATAGCAGGGCTTTAGTTACAAATGTTTGCCATCCAGGTGACCTGGATCAAAGGTGTAACCTAGAGAGACTCACCCCCCCAAAAGCAGCTCACAAACCAATGTCAGCTGACCTGCTGCCTCTAGAGCCCTGGGAGGAGCAGCAAACCCAGGAGACCTTGCTGAGATCTTGATGCAAACGTGCTGGAGGGAACTGGAGCTGGAAAAAGGTCACTTTTTTTCTTCCAAACTTCTCCTTTTGTTCCATTTACCCGATTGCAAAGTTAGGGAAGATGGAATAGTGGTCTGTAGAATTTTTAATTCATGAGCACTGTCATTTTCTAGGGCTTTCTTTACCAACAGCCTAGAAATTATCCTGCCCCACTGTCCTGAGCCTAGAAACAGAGCAGCCCCAAGAGGAAAGCAGAGTTTAGGGTTATTTTTGCTGCTCACACTGGGCTAGACAAGGCACTGCTGTGCAAACATGGTAATAAATGACCCAGAGTCTGGAGCCATCCCATAATGGCAGGCAGTGACACACAGGACGTTCTGGCTTTTGAGGGAGCCCTTTCGCCTTAGCAAATGTAAAAGGCCATAGCAAGGATCTCCTCAATTGCCAAGCAACGACATCCTGAGTAACAAATGGAGTCTGGGCAAAGTTCATGATATGGCAAAATGACAAGTTCAATCCTTAAAAAAAATCAGTCCAAGTGGATTTCAGATTCAAAAGGGTTTAGAAAAAAAAACCTGTTTTTCTTAAGTACATTGCAGATCTGGACTAGCATGATTTCCCTTCATTACGCTTTGAGTGCAGCCATTCAGCAGTCACTCACCAGCACAGTCCTGCATTTAGGACTTGTCTGTCAGAAGAAAAGTAACTTCAATCCCTACAGCTGCTTTGGAAGAGTCTCCCCATTTCTAAGATTCAAGATGTGTGTATTTCACACACTGGTCTCAGAATAATGATTTATGTCCAAGTTGTTCTTTTGTGCAGCAATTAGCAAAGTTTTTTATTGCTGATGTCTGATTTATCTGAACTGCCAAATGTAAGAGTCAGCAGATGTATTGGGGCTCACAGAACAGAGCAGGGAGCAGAACACAGATTCTGTCGATGTTTCCTAAGGCCTTTTAAAGAGCTGTCATCCCTGCTGGCTTGCAATCAGTGTTTTTACTACATTCTCACATCCATGTTGTTCCAACACTTTGTGTGTTTGATCAAACATTTTCAAACTTACGTTTCCAAGGCATGGCTTCAGCCAAGGACAGGTGTTTGGATGCTTCAGTCCAGACCCAGGTTTAGTGCCCACGCTCTGGGTTCACCTGAGCAGGCCAGCTGAGCTGGTCATGGGGTGACTTTGCCCATCAGGGGCCTCAGCAGCACCAGTTTAGTAATGACACTTGTGTGTCACCAAACAGATCAGTGTGGTGGTGGCCTCTCCATCCCTGCTGAGGAAGCTCCTGGTGAATGCAGGCTGCCTTTGGGCAGTTGGCACTTTGCTCCTCCTTCCCAACTGCAGCATGGTCTCAGCTGTGCAGAGACACCGGAGTCTGTCAGTGCAAAAAAAGCAGTATTTTTTCTAACTGTGTGCTTCTAATTAATCCAACAGCATTTTCAAATAATTTAAGCAAGCGTTATCTTACATATTTAGAGACAAGCAGAACATTAACATATATAATTACTAAATAAGTGGGGAAAAGATGAAAAATTGTCAGAAATTCAAGATAGGAAGACATAGTGGCAAAATATTAGACTACTTCTCTGCCTCTGAATTCACTCATGACTTGCACAGGATGGATTCTCTTCTTTGCAGAACCTTTTCTGACAGCAGCATAGATTTCTTCTGGCTTCTCTCTTTTAATGAGGGGTTTCTTCTCTGGAGCCTTCATTCTCCACATCACAACGGGATGTCGTGGCCCGGAAGGACTCTGAATCTTGATAATCTTTGTGGATGCAATATAGGACATCTTCACTGTCATCACCACAGAATTCATTAAATTTTTGGCGGCCTGAATGAGTGAAGTGACGCTGTCCAACTGTAATAAGAAACAGAAACATCAGCTTAGGAAGTCAGTGTGCTTTTTAATCACAGTAGGCACAGGAATAGACAACAGTTAAGATGATGTAAGATCACCAGAGACTAAACCATAATTTCCTTATTTTCCCTTTGTGTGTTTGATCATTGTACTCATGCTCTGCTGCTCAGATTTAAAGTGAAGTACAGAAATTTGTGCTGGTGGAGTATATAAATGCTTTTGGAGATAATGCCAATTGTTTTGGTTTTTTCTTTAACAGGAATTCAGGATGCTTGTCTGCAGGGTCCTACGGCAGTTCCTACTGATGTGTAATGAAACCAACTTGAAGAAGAGCTGTGAAAATGTCACCTATTACTTCCTTTCAGCAGCAGGTAAGGTCTCCAGGTGTTCCTGTCACATTCCAGGCTCCCACACATGCTCATGAGCAGTGCTGGGATACTCTGAAGGGTCTGGCTCTGCTACAGCTGCTGAACCTCTTCTCAGCAGCCAAGATGTGTATGGGAAATTACAAGCAGGATAACCCCCAGAAATTACAGTGGCTGTGTGGCCTCCTCAGCTGCTTGGGGAGTGCCGTGCAAGGGCAGGATGCAGGACAAACAAAGCCTATCGCCTCCTGGCACCTCCCCCAGCATTCAGCACAGCCATGCATGTGCCACAGCACTGGTGTCTTCCATCACTGCTCATGGACAGGGAACAGGAACACTGAGGAAGCTCACTATGGTTTGGATGCTGAAATAGATTACTCTGTAGAACTGGAGAGCCTTCACACTTCACCTTCTAAACATCCCCTTGGTTGAAATATTTGTCTTGTGTAAAAGCACTGAGGGCAGTTCTCTGAAGGGCCCTGGGTTCAGTGGCAGTGATCCTGTGCTTTGCCATCCTGCCTAACCCCAGAGCGTTGGGCAAAGTGTACAGATTTGCAAACTGGGTTATTAGGAAAGGTGCAAGGACTTCTCCCTTTGCCAGGTCAGATGAATTGATCAGGTGAGAGAGGCGTTACTGTTGTCTGTGTTCATTCCAGCCGTGTAACGCAAATGCAGATAAGGCAGAAATAAAAAATGCAGCCAGGAGAATGGATTTAGTTGCAATTTGGAAACACCTCTGAACTGGCAGAAAAGACTTCCAGTTAATACAACACACACTGCTGCTCTCTGGAAATGCAAAAAAAAAAAAATAGAGATCTGGTTAAATGCACACATATGTGTGATGGCAAACTGAAGTTATCTCAATTGCCCAGGAAAAGGTGTAAAATTTACTAGATGGCCTCTAAAGTTCACTCCCTGCTGCAGCATGTGAGCTTTCTAGAAAGGGCTGCAGTCTCTAGCAGCCATGTGGTGTTTGCAGGGCACTGTTGCCATTAGAGGGTAGGTGGGTGTGTTTGGGGACTGTGATGTATGAACTGAATTAGGGAGCCTCTCAGCAGCCTTGGCCCTACAGCACAGCTTCTGTCCCACAGTCTGATGTGAACTCCACAGCACAGGCTGACCCCAAGCCTCCTTTCAACCACTGCTTTTAAGGCAGCCATTTCCCAGAGCTGCAGCCTTTGGGAAGGCTCTGCTCAGAGGCCCTGGTGGTGCAGCACTAGCTCAGTGGCAGATGAGGGAAGGCCCTGGAACAGCTCACACTGCTGAATGCTGTCACAGGGGACTGACTGCAGGAGACAGACAGCTGCACAGGACCTTCCTTCTTTCATGCTAACCTGAGGACTAGTTATATACTGACACATAACTGAATTTTTAATTACCTCATTTTCTAGAACAGCTGACAACACCATCATCCTGACAGCTTCTTGAAAGCTGTCAATAACCTTTTTTTCCCCCACCCTAATGGTCAATACATACAGAGTTCCTTTTCCAGCACTGGCAGAGTAGTAACACCAGTGCTGGGACAGAGGAGAAGATGGCTTTGGCTCTGTGGCAGGCTGTGAATGGGCTTCGGAGGCAGTTCTTTCCCCTGAAGTTTCCCATTGACTCCAGTGTGTCGAATTGCTCCACCTTTCTGAAGCTGCCAGGTGACAGAGCCACATAAGGAGGGATGGCGAGCTTGGCGACAAAAAAATTCCTGCTTGCACAGCAGGGGAAAAAAGGCTTCTAGAAGAAATTGGTAGCATCCAGGCAGGCTAAAGGCTGGCACAGAACTTCAGCTGTTTTTTATTGTGACTTTAGTGTGTACCGTGGAACATGGGGAATATTGGGGTGAGCACTAGAACTTAGCTGGCCTTTCCTGTGGAAACTGAGCAGTTACCTTCTCCTTCTGTCCCCTGAGGCTCCTCCCACACGTGGGCTGGGGAGCAGTCCATGGCTCCTTCACGCCACCACTGGGATCAAGAAAACTGTGTTTTCATTGGTTTTGAAACTATAATCACAGATACCTACTGTAAGCAGCAAACCAACTTCACAGCTGCCTAGTTTTTGATGAGGTTCTAACTGCAAACCAGTGTGCAGCCATGTCAGCCTCACAGTCTGACACAGGCTCTGGGAGGGGACACCTGTCAGCTCCAGCAGCTTAAATGCCAAAGATCCAAAGCCTGACTTCAAACCGACTGCAGAGCTGTTCAAGTGGCAGAATTGCACTGCCCCTTGCCACAACAGAGGAACTGAACCTCTGCCATACTGTTAAAGCTCTACAAAAGGTGCTCTGAGCCACAGAGAGCCATGCAGGTCCCTGGCCCAAAGCTGTAAGAAATAGGTGTGTGTTCTCTCCTGCTGAAAGACAGGTGACCAAGAGCCCACCAAGGCTGTTTGACCTGGGGCTGTGCTGCATCACCTGGGGCTGGGGGTTGGGATGGGGCTGCTCTCAATCAGGACAGGCAGTGACCCCAGGAAATTGCCTTCTCTCTTGGCAGCTCTGCACAGGCAGTGAGGTACAGGGACACTCAGTTAATGCTGCCCTTTAGGCTATCTGGCCACAGCATTTGCTGTGGCCACCTTTCCCCTCAGCTTTCTGATGCATCTCACATTTGTCTTCTAAAGAGAAAGGTGCTGTTGGGGTGGGGTATTAACTGCATTCAGAATTTTGGAGCAGCTTTTAGATGTTCTTAGATGTGTACTACAGATGGTAACAATCAGGCCATCCATTTTATCTCCTTTTTTTGGCTTTAGAGAGCAGCTGTTTTTCTACTTCAATGCCAGTAACACTGTAGAGTTTGGTGGAAATCTGTTGTTCTATAAAACTGATGTACTCAAGAACTGTCTCCACTTGGATGCTTTCATCTCATATATTCAGCAGGCTCTTCAAGGTCTCATATCCAGGAAAACTGAAGAAATGAAACTTGGCATAAATGAAAGACTGATAAAATATTCATTGAGTGTTTAAGTTCATTTCACTTAGAGAGATGTAGCTGCAAACTCTTCAATGCACAGCAAGAGGTACATAAAGATTCACTAGCAAAACAAACAAACCAACCAACCCCAAACTAAAAGCTGTTTTATTTTTGCCTAACTCCACTTTTGCTCTTTCAGCATTTTCCATGGATATGCAATGTTCCAGCCTCCAGGTTTTACAGGTTTGACTGTGTGAGTTAAGACGGTAGTTCATTAAAGGCTCTAGAAAAACATTCCTTGCCGTTTCTTTCCTCACCTTTCCTGTGAGCATTAGTACTTGGTTTCCATTGTAAAAAGAATTCAGAATTATTCTGACCACTGTAATTTCACACTGGAGTGAAACACAGGAGATAAAGAGCAGAAGAAAAATGAGGTTAGGAAAAAAAAAACTAGTTTTGAAATTTTTTTTCAGTTTGCTTATATACATTGTGTATTTTTCTCATTTTTATAAATTTCAAGTCTTGGCAGTAGTGGCAATCCGTTGCTATGAAATGTTGAATAATATAATAACCGATATGGTCAGTTTTTTTAATGTTCAGAATAACTGAGACAATCATGCCTTAGAATTGGAAGAAACCCTTTTGCTGTCAAAGTATTTTCTGCTCAGTGCACTAACAAATGCCTGTGTTGTCACCTGTCAGCAGGAGTTGTTCCTGCAGCAGTGCAATACAAACTCTCCTTACTGCAGAGCAGCTACAGGAGCAGTCAGTCTCCTGCTGCCACTCTCTGTGTGGCTGTGCAGGTGCTGTGCCTTTGCCATGGAGGTGACAGACGTGCCTGCTGCAGTGAAGCTGTGAGAGCCTGCAGAACAAGGCTCACCAGACGTTGCTGTGGGATGTGCCAATCCCTGGGGCACCAGCTGGACACCCAGACTGCTCTGCTGGTTTGTTCTTGGGGTTTTTGCAGGGAACTCTAAGGTTTTGCTATTTGAGCACAAATGTATCAGTTGGCTGTTTACAATCTCCCACATTGTATTTACAATTCAGCTGGATTTAGGTTTTTCATTCAGGTGGAAGCTGAGAACTGAACACCAAATACAGAGCTTTTTATCAGCATTGGAAGTCTGAATTTCAAATTGTTTTGGAAACAAGGTCAGTTATTACAAATTGACATTAATTGAAACACAAGGTTCATTACTACATTCTAGAAGCAGGTTTCCTATACTGAGAGACTGACAGAATTTTTATTTCTTTTACAGCTACATTTGAAAGTAAAACAAGTTCTACATTTTTGTGAAGAGGAGCAGTGTCTCTTGAGTAGTGCTGCGTTTAAGGTAAGGAGTCCTTATTACATTGTGCTTTTGATTTTAGTCCTGCCTTTTACTACTAGTAGCTATTTCATATTCTGAATTATTTTATGGTTTCGTTGCTATATAAAATAGTCATTTAATCCCTTAATATTAAAAGCAGCAATCCAAACAGGTAAATTATTGAGAGTGAAATCTCAGCTGTTGAAGACAATGGAATTTTCGCTGGGCCTTGGGCAGGATTTTAACACCACTTGTCCTCTTTCTGAGCCACACTTTTTTCCCTCTCAGAGTAGTGTTAATTTCTTTTCAGTGGAAATGGAGATCTCAGTCTAACAGTGACACCAGGAGATGGGTGTCCAAGAAAGCCCAGGAAAGTTAGAATTGGAAGCACCTGATTACCTACTGTGTTTGAACTGCCAGACGACACCCAGAACCTATCACAGATTCAATCCCAGTCCAGGCTATACAGGAATGAGCCAAAGGGAGACTTGCCATTGGGATTCTTTTCTCTGAAAACTGTTCCCTCAGTGTTTTGCTCACCTCTGCTTTGCCATGCTCTCCCTCTGGGATACTGGAGAGACTGCATCCCCATTCATGGGAGTGGCCTCAGGAAAGCAGCTTCACTACCTGGGTTGTTTCTTTTCATGGGCCTGGATTTTCCTCACAGCGTGGCTCTTCCATTGCTTATCTCTGTCTGTCTGTCCATCCAGTGATTGCATTGAACACCTCAGGGGTGTCTGGGGTTTGTTCTGTGTTTTACCCATTTTTCAGGTGGGGAAATTAAATCTAATGGACTAAAAACTAACCATTACTAGAGTCTGCTTCAGGCTAAGTAGGATTCAAAGAACTGAAACTGAGTTCTATAATTAGACCAGGCCTGTGTCCAAGCTAAATGATAAACAGCTTACATTAAGGGCTGTGAAATTGTTCCTGTGCAACACCATAATGGAGCAGATGCTTAGCCAGGCGGAGAGCTCAGTCCCTCCCCAGTGCTGCTGCTTTCACTTCCAAGGAGGATTTTAAAAAAAGGAATCTATTTTTTTGAAAACAGGCCCTTGAGAAAAAGAGAACAGTGGCTTAATATAAATCCTTTCGTTGCTGTTGAGGAAGAAATTGAGTGTTTGTTGCAATAATCTTTTACATGTACTGAGGCTAAGAACTACAAGACACATCCTGATTCTTCTAATTACTGGAGTATTACTAGGAATAGTTAACTGTCCTGTAGTGTACATTACCAGAAATACTTCCTACTGCTTTAAATTAGTTTTTCTCTGTAGATGCAGTTTAGAAAGCAATTGTAACTGAGCTGTCTGTAAGTGACTGACAGGAAAATCTATCCCTTACTTTGCTTCCAAAAGCCAGGATTTCTATATACACACAGCTGCCAGTGTACACTATGCAAAAGCAAGAAAGGTTGCATTGTTATTAGATAAAAAAATCCAAGGAGTGAATGAAACATTTCTGTCAACTCCCAGTAGAAGAAAACTTTACTGTATCAGCTCTTGGGGGTTCATGACAGCTTTTAGAAATTGAGCAGTTCAGTGTTTTCAAATAGTGAAATAAGTAATCTCATGCATGGTGTGAGGCCCTACAAGTAACCCCCCACATGTGTTCAAACAGCCTGAACGATGAGTTGCCAAGGAGAAGTGCCAGCCAGGAGAAGCAAATGGGCTGCGCAAGGAGCAGGAGCTGTGCCCTGGTGCTCGGGGCACAGCTTCATCAGAGCAGCCACTGTGGATCTGAAGCAAGGAAGAAAGGATGCACTGCAGTGAGAGCAGGACAGTGGCACTGAAGGCAGAGGAACCAAGCAGGTACCTGTAGTGACTCAAGCAGGCTGTCAGAGCAGCCCCTAGCCAGTGTGACTGGCAGCTTGCTGCTTTTAGCCCTTTGTTCCTTCCCTCCAGTCCTGCAGGGGCTGCAGTCGGATGGCTCTGCCTATCTCCACTTCCCTTGTGGGGGGAAGGCACACCCAGGCCCTAAAAGGAGCTGAAAGGCACTGCTCCCATCCTGTGCCCTGCCAGAGGAACAGCTGAAACCTCCCAGGGCAGCAAGGGAATGGGGCTGTTTGCCAGCTGCCACAGTGGTGCATGTTGGCTAAGGCAGCCTTTCTGGGATGTGGATATCCAGGGACTGGGACTGTGGCAGCCAGAGGCCTGCTGGCAGAGACTCTCCCTTGTGTTTTTCTACCTGCTGGCTTACAAGTTTGCCTGTTTTCACCTGTGCTTCAGCCTTCAAAGCTGGAACACGTGGATTGCAATGTCATGCTGGAAACTTGTGATTTAACAGGCCTGGGAACTCAGTCCGGCCTTGGAGCATGAAGTTAGACATGCTAAAGCACCTCCATTTTGCACAAAAGCGACCTGGCATCAGTGTTTCTGTTAAACTCTGACTGTTGAGATACCAGGGGGAAGAGCTGAAGATGAATGAGACATTTGCAACAACACCAGTGTCAAACAGCTCTCAGTGCACAGGTAAGGCTAGTCAACCTGAGAGGGGTTCCTGTGCCAGTTAGCAAATTTGGGATACTGGAACTCTTTGACAGTTTGCTTTGTCAGACCATTCCTTCTTAAGGCCAAAAAGCTTTGTCTCTCTCACCAAGTACAATATAAAATGAAATACAAGAAGATAATGATCAGAAATAGCACAAAACAGAATTGCCTGGCAAAAGTCAGGGATCACAATATTAATATGTAGGATATGTTCATTTTCTGTCCTGTGATATAATTCTCTTTACTTAAAGCCATTGTTGGGAAAAAAAACCTGGCAAGGTGCAAGCCTATTGCTGTGCAGTGCTTGTAAGTGAATTAGCAGCTTATCTGCATAAATGAATGCAATTACTGTCAATCTGCACACTGCAAATGTTACCCCATTATTTTGTGCTGAAGCAGCACCAATTTATTCTAATTAATGGAAGGAAATGTCCATTTCCTGTTTAATCACTCCTAATGAAAACTTAGTGAATCCTCACCACTTTGAGTTGTGCAGCTTAGGGACCTGGCAATGCAAGCAGCAGTATTTACAAATATAAGTATTGCATGGAGTATGGAAGACTAAACAGTGAGCAACGAATTTTTATTGAATGATAATGACCAAAGTGCAGTGACTAGAGAATGAGAAGCTAATGATCACACCTCTGCCTCTCTTTTTCTGTACAGGAGCCCTTGTGACCTCCATGACAGGGGTCTGACTGGAATGACAGTACTGCAGCTTGGGGATGGACAGTGAGACAGGCAGACTACAAGAGTGTGTGGACAGAAGTGAAAAAGCTGCTAACTGAGGAATAGCAGCTGGGAAATCCCCAGAGCATCCCAGCTGCCCCAGGGCAAGTGGTCTGTTTAACCTGCACTGGATACAGCTGGGAAGGGATGAAACCTTCTTGGGGAGAGAGGCCAAGCACTGCTGCAGGGCAGACAAGGGCACAGGGCACACAGATCAAGAACAGCTGAAGACTGAGCTGTGTTTATGGATTTCAGCATAGTTTTTCATATGCATAATGCTCTTGGTTGTTGTAAAGTAAGTCCCAGACAGAGCTATGCTGGCAGCCAGCAGCACCTCCTCCAGTGCAGGTCATCCTGGAGGTGAGAATACATTTTGCTGCTGGCAGACACAGCTGCCCCTGTGCCATGGCATTGCCACTGCAAGGTACTGTCCAAGGTTAACCTGTAACAGCAGTTCAGGGCTCCTTTCCCTGAGCCACCACAGCAGCATCCAGAACTGCTAAGACACGGATGGGGACTTAGTTCTGATTCAAGATGACAGGTCTTTCTTTTGCAGATGTGCAAATACATGATACTACATCACCTTTATCGCTCTCTTCTTTCCTCTGAATTGGTCTTTAGGCTTCAGTGGAGGGTGGTTTGGGTGATCTTTTAATGAACTGCTACTCTTGTGAGAAGGAATTTTCCTTGAGGCTGATTTAAATCCAAGATCCTTGTGCACAGTTCTTAAAGTTGGAGAAGGGAGGTGTGAGGAGAATCTAAGCCATCTCAAAACGGTGCTTTCATCTGTGGATTCCACCAGCTTGTATTCAGTCATTCTCCCTCTGTTTCTCCAAGTGGATTTGTCATGGTGGAAGGTGGTATTGACCCCTCTGAATGTGGGTATGTGTCATTTCTCACAGGAGAGGAGCCTCCCCCCTCAGCTATTCTGCAGGCACATGCCTGTCACAGCTCCTGAAGGACAGACTGTGAGGAGCCAAGGCCAGCCAGAGGAGGGATGGATGGTCAAGGAGCAGGGAGTTCACTCCTGGCACACATGTCCATGGGTGTAGAGCAGCAGTGACAGCAAACTATGGAGTAATCTGTAAGTAGGATTATTTCCTAAAGCCCTTTCTGGTAGATTTCTTTTCCTGTAGGAGATACTCACTATCCAGAGGATGGATACACTTCCAGGTATTTGGACTCAGGAGTTTTTTACTTAATGCACAAGAAAACCTTTAGTATCTGCAAGGGCAGGGCCTCTTCTCTTAATCATCTTGCTGTCATCTGATGGTCACTCAGAGAAGATCAGGAGTGGGGAGAATATAATCAATCCTATTCCAGCTACAGTTCTGATTCTCGTCTTTCCTAATGGAGTTCTTTCCTGACTATTCTTCTGGGCAGGGAGGAGGTGGGAAGGGGAGAAGAACTAACTCCTCTGCTTTTTCACACAGAACTTGGCTTTGTCACATGTTTCAAGGCCAGCAAACCTATGACTGTGATCAAATTCTAAAGCCCCCACATGCACTTTCAAAGCTGGAATTTGCTCCAGCTTTTAAGAAAAGCAGTTCAATAACCAGCCATTTTATACCACTAGTGCATTCCTCTCCCTATCTGCTTATCTGGACAATGTAAATTCCCATATTCTTCTGAAATTGAAGCAATTAAAACATGAATAGTTCAAATAAATGTAGATTAGGACAAGCCTTACAAAAGGACATCACTGGTTGGCTGGGCTGCATTTTCCCATAACCAGAATTTTAATTGCAGAGGGGCAGGTGAGTACAGTCAGGCATGAATGGCCTCCCCTTCCTAATATAGAGACATGGAAGGCTTTTTTCTGATTTTCTAAAAACTTTTCATAACCACTGGCACCAATCAGGTGTGTCTCCACTGTCTTTAAAAGGCTTGGGGTGGAAGCACAGGTCTCTTGTGACACTGGCTGGCAGTTTGGCTCTTTCCTATGTAGCATTCATATTAAAAAACAATAAAAAATTACCACAGTCATTGTTGGAGCATTTTCTAAGATGAACAGATGAACAACCTTGCAATGTCTCACCTTGATTTCACAAAACACACCCCCAAAGCCATGCAGGCCTCGTGAGAATGCATGTTCTGAATTTCCACTGACTGCCACTTCATTGAATTAGAAGGGAGTTGAGCATTTATTTGAACAAGCAGTTGGTTTTCTGAAGTTTCTGGATGCACACAGGACAAGTTGTCACCCTCGTTCCTTGGAGCAGGGTTAAGATCTACAGTCATGTCTTTGGGATTATCAATGAAGTTAAATTCAGGGTTTCATTTTTAGAACTTAAAAGTTTTGCACCAGGATTATGTACTTCCCACTGTTGACGTGAGTGACACAGCAAAAAAGGTAAAGAAAACAACATGAGTATTCTACAGCAGGAGGCATGAAGAGCAAGAACCAAACTTGTTTCCAACATTTGCTTTATTATAACCCCCACTGGTCACAGAACTGCTTGTGGAAAGAAACAGGTAAGGAAAAGAAACTTTGTTGATGTACAGCCTGAGAGAAAACAAGTATTGGCTTCAGAAAATATACACTCAATTAAAGTTACTTAACTGTAGGTTCCAGAGGGTCAAAGGTGGTTTTTAAATTATCATTTGAATAGCCAGCACAAGTATCCTATAGAAATGAATGTTTTGTATCTCACCTCAGCACCAAAGGCTTCATTTCTGATTAGGTTATAAATCATATAACATGTAGTAATAGGTGAGACAGAGACCGGGAGAGGTTGGCATAGCCAGAGGATAGCTGTGTAAAGATGGAGAGAAGACAGGGCTAGGCAGAGAGCAAGGTAGAGAGAGACAGAGCAAGGGTGAGACAGAGCTGGACAGGTATAGACAGGGACAGGCAGGAGTAGAGACAGAGCCAGATCTACACAGGGAGAGAAAGAGACATTTTCTGACAGATTTTGACAGGTAGAGATGGATATTGACAGCTATTGACAGTTGCAAAGACATTCTTGATAGATACTGACAGGTAGTGACAGATTCTGTTAGATTCTGACAGATTGGGATTCTGTTAGATTCTGTGAGATTCTGACAGATGGATTTTGACAGATTCTGTGAGATTTTGACAGATTTTGACAGATTCTGTGAGATTTTGACAGATTTTGACAGATTCTGTGAGATTTTGACAGATTTTGACAGATTCTGTGAGATTTTGACAGATTTTGACAGATTCTGTGAGATTTTGACAGATTTTGACAGATTCTGTGAGATTTTGACAGATTTTGACAGATTCTGTGAGATTTTGACAGATTTTGACAGATTCTGTGAGATTTTGACAGATTTTGACAGATTCTGTGAGATTTTGACAGATTCTGACAGCTTTTGATAGATTCTGTTAGGTTCTGACAGATTTTGATAGATTCTGTTAGATTCTGACAGATCAGATTTTGATAGATTCTGTTAAATTCTGACAGACTCTGACCGAGTCTCTTAGATTTGGCCAGAATCTGACAACCTGTCGGAATTTGTCAATCTTAAAATCTGTCTCATTTTGAGAGATACTGAAAGAGATATTGCGAGTGGGAGGGAGAGATAGATTCGGTCACCTGTTGAGAGGTAAAGACAGATACAGATGGTACAGATACAGAGAGGTAGCCAGAGCTATGGACAGCCAGTGACATGTAGAGATTGATTTTGATAGGTGTAGATGGACAGAGACAAGTATAGAGAAGTACAGACTAGTAGAGATAGGAATGGACATGTACAGATAAACAGTGATAGATACAGATATATAAGTAGAGCTAAGTATACATATTAAGAGGTATAGATGGATAGAGACAGCTATAGAAAGGTATTCCCAGGTATGGACAGGTTTAGATGGATAGGGATAGAAAGGATAGAGACAGGTATAGGTAAGTATTGGCAGATAGAAGTATAGCTAAGGCCTGTACAGATATAGGTAAGTGTTGACAGATATAGACAGGCATAGGTAAGTGCAGTTTGATAGAGATGCACAGAGCTAACTATAAACAGTTATAGATATAGATAGGCAGAGATAGAAATGTACAAATAAATATAGACAGCTGTAGATAAGGTGTATATAGCTACAGACAGATGGAGAGGGGTACAGAGACAGGGAGAGGCAGATACACAGATAGAAAGGTAACCTGAGATAGGTGTGGATGGATGAAGCTACAGAGTGAGGGAGAGATGCAGATAATAGAGATAGGTATAGAGATGGATAGAGACTGCTATAGCTAGAGATACATATAGCCAGAGAGAGATGGGTACAGAGGTTGGGATACACAAGGATAGCTATAGGTAGATACAGATAGGCACTGACAGAGCTAGAGCTAGGGGCAGAGACAGCTACAGAGAGCTACAGAGATAACAATTCCAGACTAGGTGAAGTTCAAATAGAGTGCAAAGTATGTAAAGGGTAGGAAGATGCCTGGTGGGAAGCGTTTCTTACCTTGTTTTGGTGCCATTTAGCAGATTTATATCTTGAAATCATAATCCTGTGTGCTCCAGCTAGTAACACATCACAGAGCATGGGAATGTGATGCCATTTTATGGATGGCTGTGGTCAGGCCAAGTTCATAAAAGTTCCATAAAATTACAAACAATGTCTTTGCCATGGCTCACGATGCTTGTAATGGAGGTAATAGCTCTTAAATAATAGCAAAATCAAGAAATTCACTCAGGAATCAAGTCACTTCACTCTTCATTTTAGTTCTTCCTGTACACCTCTAGAATGCCCTGCAGCATTTCTTTCTGACCTGCAACTCCACCCCTGTCCACCCCTGGAGTGTCTTCACTGTGTTCAGACACACACATGAGCAAATTCCACATGGCTAAGTCAGTGCACCACCATTGTCAAATGGGTGACAGTTCTTAGAACCAAACTACTTCAGACTAACAATGATAACACAAAAAGTGTTTTGAGAATTAAAAAAAAAAAAAGGGGGGATTGCTATTCCTTTAAACCTGTAAGTCTTATGCTTCATTGTCATAGATTCTCTCTGTTGAGCAGGTGTAGAAAAAAAAAGAAACAGAGAAGAGGGAGAGGAGAGGAGAAAAGAGAAGAGAAGAAATAGAAGAGAGAAGAGAAGAAAAAAGAAAGAGAGAAGGGAAGGAGAGGGGAGGGGAGAGGGAGACAGAGAGGAAAAAGATCAAGATTTGGAGTGACACTGGACCAGGCTGCAAGCACAGGAAAGCCCAACTCAAATGTAACGTGGTAGTCTGACTAACAGAGTAATTGATGTCAATTTTCTACTTACTGCGGACATGATGAGCTCTCCACCAAGATTCTGGATTTCTGCTTTAACCTGGCTGCAGATCTTGAGCTGATGGGAGTACAGCTTGACTTGTTCTAGGTAAGCCAGTAAATCCTGCTTGCACGACTGGTCTGGGCACTGAAAAGAACAATTAAGAAAGCATTTCAATAGCTGCTGACTCAAAATGATGTCTCAGGAATCACTTTAGAACTGTAGAGCATTCCAGTTGTACACTACTGGAGTCTTGCTTTTCACTGCAGCTGGATCAGGCTGCAAAGGTCATTCCTCTTGGGAAGCCTTTTAATGCAATAGTTGGAAGCTCAGATTAAGCCTAAAATTACCTGTATGCACTTTGTATTTACCACTGCTGTGCTTGCCTTAGCAGTATTTCTAAATACATCCTGTAATGTGTGGAGTACTTACTTTTCCTTCAAGTCCTAAGAGGTTATAATATCTAGTTAAGAAAATACCTTGATCAACACTGATGAGGGGAATATAAACTCAGATTTTGTGGGCAGTGTAATCAAATACATGCAGAGACATGTTAACATTTATATATTATGCTTTGTCTTGTTATATGATCTATAGGGTTTTTTGTTCCATCCAGAGTTGATTCAATTTAATCTGCAGATCTTCTCTAGCAGTGGGAACAGCAAAATAATATCTTAGAGAAAACTCACTGATTTCAGTATTTTTAACAACACAGATTTAATTTTTAAGACTAAAAATAGCATCTTTCTAACCTAATTTTTGTGAACTCCCAAATTATGTGGGGTACTTGGAGCACAATGTTGCTCTGTGGGTGCCAGGCTAGACAGCAAAGGCTGGGTATGAATTTGTTGTAAGGCTGATTTTCATTGCTCTGGCAGATTAAAGGGATCTAAAGGCAAATGGTGAGCCTCTGTTGTACTCCCACAGCTGTAAAGAGGTGTGAGAAACAAGCAGTAGATCCCTGTAGGTTTTCAGAGATGTGGGTGTTGTACTTACATGGTAAATACAACAGGAAACTCTGCTCAGCTTTGCATATTTGAAAAAGCAAAGACACATCCCCACCAACTGCACATTGTCAACAATCATCTATGGTTTTGTTGAAACTTCTGGTGTTACAGAATTGTGGTCAATGGATTTAAATCCAACACCTGCCAGGAGTCAGAAAAAGCACCCATTCCACTTAATTCCAAACACAGTTCAGTTCCTGACTTAGTTGAAGGAACAATAAGTGTTCAAAGGGGGTGGTGTGACAATTCTGTTCTCCATGCCTATGCAATAATATTTGGTTGAGCAAGTTCATGCTTTAGACTTAGCAAAAGGTGAGAATATCAGGAAGGTCAGAGTGTACAATTTTAAATTAACACAACTTAGTACCAGTCCTTACCTCATGTTCTGCTACACCCATTGTTGTTTCCTGTATTTGGGCACAGTTTAGAACAAAACCAGAAGACTCTCTTGACATGTTCTCTTTGTGTGGTATTTTCAAAATTGTCCTAAAACATGTCTTTGTTTCTTCCTTGCTAAGCACTGCTTTAAGGATTGCCCAAGTCAGTATTTATATAATGGTGTCTCAGTGACTGTTTAGAAAACTGGAATACTCATGATTTAATTAATAAAAAATTGTACTTCCAGTCAAATACAACATATCCTGAAAGCATAAGAACTAATTATTTCAAGATGGTGTGAATTCCTGGAATGACATGCTTCCTCCTCTGTTTTTGTCTTTCCTTACTTACACTTTCATTTTATCCCCCTGGCCAGAAAAACTCAAGGTGTATATAGGTTGCCACTACAGTGCCTCATCCACTTCAAACAGTGACAGTACCAATGACAGAAGTTCAGAGATGAGTAATAATTATCTAGTACTCTTTTATATAGTAATAGTGTCAGGCTAGTCACAGGTACTATCTCCCTTTGTGTTGGTTTTGCTTGGCCCAGTTTTTGGCAATGGGGCCACAACGGTGGCTCCTGTGAGAAGCTGCTGGAAGCTTCCACCATGTCCAGCAGAGCCAATCCCTGATGGCTCTGAAGATGATGGACATGCTGCTGGCCAACTGGAGATGCTGGTAACACCTCTGTGGTAACATATTTAAGAAGAAATCAAAACCATGTGCACACACAGTTTTTTCTAGCCAGAGGAGGAGGAGGTGAGAGCATGGGAGGGAAACAACATGGAGACACCAAGGTCAGTGGAGAAGGAGGGGAGGAGGTGCTCCAGGCTCAGGAGCCAAGATTCCTTTGGAAGCTGCAGTGCAGACCATGGTGGAGCAGCTGTGCCCTGCAGGGATGCCATGGGGATGCAGAGAGCCACCAGCAGCCTGGGGAGGAGCTGCCCACGCCGGAGCAGTGGATGCCTGCAGGAGGCTGTGGTGCAGTGGCAGACCCATGGAGAGAGAGGCTTTGCTCCCGAGGTGGAACAGCCTGGCCTCAGAGCTCTGCACCCCGTGGAACAGGGAACCACAGCACAGCAGTTTTGGGAGCACTGTGTCCCTGGGGGAGCTCACACTGCAGCAGTGTGGGTGTGCTGGGGCTCCTGAGATGGACCCTGCTGCAGGAGTTCATGGAGAATGTCTCCTGCGGGAAGAGAGACCCCACAGCAACACAGGGCAAGGACTTCTCTCCCTAAGGAGCAGGAGAAGATCCTAGAGACCAACTGACCCAAACCCCCATGCCCTGTCCTCCTGCTCTGTTGGTGGGAAGGAGGAATCAGTTGGGGGGGAATGGCGTCATTAAGGGCTTATTTTACCTCTCATTATCCTCCTCTGACTGTTAGTAATAAATTCACTTTGTAACTTAAGTTGAGCCTGTTTTGTCCTTGGAGTGTTTCCCCACAGTTCCTTCTCTCACTCATGAACCTTTTGTTAATTCTTTTTTCCTCTCCTTTGCCAGGCTGTGGCAGGGCAGTGTCCAAACCACAGCACCTGGCTTTGCCTGGCATTCAGTTCATTCCTCAGTGGCTGGCCCTGTGCTGTGTGTTGGAGTTAAGGAAGTTGGTAACACAATTCAAGGACCTTTCAGGGTCCTCCCTTCTGCCAGTGAGTGGTGCACAAGCAGCTGGGGACAGCAGGGCCAGGACAGGTGACCCAAAGCAGCCAAAGGCTGTTCCTTACCAATTCCAGAGTGTCATGGCCAGTATGGACACTGAGGGGGGCTTACCTGGAAGGTGTCCATGGCTGGGCATCGGTTAGCATGTGCTGAGGAATTGTGTTGGGCATCACTTCTTTATCTTGGGTTTCAGTCCTCTCCCTCTCTTTCAGTGTCAATATTACTACTACTATTATATTTTAAATTATTAAACATTTTATGGCAGCCCGTGAGGTTTCCTTTTTTTCCCAGCTACAGGAGTAGGTGACCCAGCAGCTGCATCATACTCAGTTGCCAGCTGGGGTTAAACCAGGACAACAGCTTTTTATACAACCATTTCTATACTAACATATACCTTAATATATATATAAAACATATATATATACAACAGCTATGAATATATAGATTTTTAAAATAGGTATACAGATACATGTTCATCTGTACTGTATGTTTAAAATGTTGCATTTGTAGCTGAAGGGAGCTCACAAACATTCACACATCTGTACAAATGCACGTGTAGGTCAGTGTATGTACACATCCCTTTCAGTGTGTATAGGAACAGACCCACTGATACCAACGGAGAAGAGAATCCACACGGAGATTCAGACAGGATCTGTGGATCCAGTGCCTCCCCAGAAGTGGGGAACAGGAGGATGATCAGGCAGGCAGCTCTCAAAGTGTCCCATGCAGGTGTTGAGGTGCCCGTGGGTGGCTGAGCAGGGCCAAGCTCCCTGCAGTGCTCTGTGAGTTCCCCACCTGGTCAGCGATGAGCCGCGCCAGCACGTCCATCCGCGAGCCTGACTCCGAGATCAGCTTGGCTGCGTTGATCACATCCGACGTGTGCTTCAGTGGGCCTCTCCCCCTTCAGAGCAAACACAAACTGACAATAAATCATGCCATGCAAATCAGATGCAGAACAATTCAATTAAAGCAACTAATCCATACACGAGTGACAGTACTTAAATCCCCCAACTGTTTTGTTTTCATGTCCCACAAATTTGTATTGTTTGACATCATCTGTATGCAAAAGTACAACAATGATGTCACACAGTTTCTTCATACTGAAAGCACAATCTGTGCCAAATCCCGATTTTAAAATTTCTTGGCAATTTGCTTTTCCCAGGGTTATATGACATTCCCTTCCATAAATTTTCTAGTAATGTATTAAAAGAAGTTCAGCACAGTAGTGTATCCTGAGTCTCATTATGGCTATCTGGTCAGAAAAATACTGGGGTTGGTTTGGTTGGGTTTTTTTAAATATAATTGGCACAAACAGAGATGTAGGACCAGGGCTGCAAATCATCTTACACATGCCACTCAGAACACAAATATGCCATATCTGAAAAATACTTCCCCCACAGTTTCAGAATTTCAAATAGTCACATTCCTTTGAACAGTCTGCCAAAAAGTCAGCCTCTTTTTTTGTATGCCCCGCTCCCAATCCCAGAAAGCTGCTTTAATTACAGGAAGATCTTTCTAGGAACTAAGAAGAAAAATGTGAATACTTAAGGCAGGACGTATGACAGCCATTCTCTTACTGTTTGCTTGAGCCTCAGCCTCTTTAGTGCTGAGACACTTCAGTTAAACTAAAATCAACACTTAATTGTACTTCACACATGTGTGAAGTAAGCAATGCTGCTGCACTCAGCTTTGCCTTCCAACATCCTTGACAGGAATGCTTCTAGCTTTACTATGCATTTAATTCCTAAAAGCACTGTATCAATTTACAAGTTCTGCACTGGACAAAGGAAGTAGACAAGGTGAAAAAAATTACTGTAACTTTTTGTTGAAATTAGAAGACCCTTTTTCTCAAAACCAGTGTGGTTTTATGTATAAAGACAACTTATATTCCAGTGAAAAAGTCATTTAGCCTAAAAACATCATAGTAACGTCAAAAACACTGCAGTCAGGAAATGCCAGTGGTGACAACACAACATGGCAGATAATGTTTAATCTCTTCTTGATTAATCCTATTGCTTAGCAAAGAAATACTACTCCTTGGGTGAAAAGCATGATTTACTAATTGCAATTCCTTATTGTCAGCTGTGGAACCCCACATTTGGAACAACCTAGAACCTACCTATTTTACATGTCATTTTTCTGCAGAAAGGCATGTTCTTGTTATGGCAAACCTACTTGGCAGATAGATCAGTGTAGTAATAGTGTATGTGGGGAATGAAAATGCAATCCCCTGAATCTAGAATTAAGTACTTGAACCCTCACCCACATCCTTCATTTATCTTTCCTGGTATTTTCTGTGCAGTGTGAAATCTTTAGGAATGCCTCAGCCTTGTGTCAAAAAGTACTGAAATCCCAGCACATTAAGGTACAGGTACAAAGAAAGCTCCTTTGCTACACAACCAAGAACTATCTGTGCTCTTTTTTTACCTTCATGTAAAATCCAGAGCCTCTGACATAAAGCACAGGCTTAGCTGCCTTGGGGTATGGCATTAAAGGGCCATTAGTCCCAGTTCATGATGTTGGGAAATTATGAGTACTTTGAAAAGAATACCCAAGAAAGTACATCAGATCTGCTGAATCACTGGCCAAATGGAAGAAACAGAGAGAAAACCCAAAAAACTCAGGATGTTAGTTCAACTGCAAACACTAATTTGGACACAAGTGCTGAGACAGTGTCTCTACAGTATTTCTGTACAAAGCCAGAGGGGTATTTCAGTGGGTCAGTCTGAACAGCAGTCCCTGAGGCACAGGTGCTCTGAAGACAGCAGGTGCCACACCAAGGTAGCTCACGCAGGTAATACCCTAAGCAAAGCTTTCCTGCTGCTTTCCTTGTTTTGGTAAGACTGCAGCTGCAGGTCTGGGCAGGTTTCCATGAAGGAAGCTTGGACACAATGGAAAGCTGTGCAAAAGGGATGATTAGATATGCCATAAACAAGGAGAGACACAAGGGTTTACAGCCTTGTTTGTTACAGCAATCTGGAAGTTTGGAGTGGGGCAAAGGAGGAGTCAAGCAGGAGAGGCTGTGGGACACACGGAGAGCCTTGTGGAGCTCCAGGGCTGCAGTGGATGAGGAGTTGGTTCAGAGCTCACCTGCTGCAAGAGCAGCCTCGGGAGCCACTGTGGCAGCTCTGCCAGTGCATGAGAGCAGACCCAAGGGTGGGGTCGTTTCCATTCCCTGCTGAGGGCTCTTCAGTCCTATGATTTTAGTCTTTGAAATGTAACAAACAAGTTTCATGGGGTTTGGGGAGTAACTGCCAGTTTCAATGCATGGTGCCTTCTAATGGTACCGGTGCAGCTGTGCACTTTATGAATTCCCACTTTTCCTGATTTAGCACCAAATCAGCAGATTCAGAATGCCACTAACTCAGATTAACTCCCTGAATCCAGATGTTAGAGACACAAAAAGACTATTAAATCATCTAGGTTGTTTTCCCCAGCCACTGCACAGCTTCCTACCAGTTTTATATGCACTTGCACTTTTTTCTGGCAAGTTTGGAGTATGAAAAAGCACTTTGCTTGAAAGGCTGTTTCCCTGAGCTATCCACCTCACTCTGGAACACTTTTCCAGATATTTCACTTAATTCTCTCTGTGTATCATTGTAACAGCATCCCTTTCCTCCTACAGACATGGTACCTGACCCTCCACCACATGCTGAAGCATCCCAAATTATGGTGGATAGGGCAGACCTGCATGCACACAGCTGTTAAAGAAACAAATATAAAAAAGCCTTTCCACCAAGTACCATCTTGGGGTCAACAACATAAAAAAATTTCTCCTTTGTGGAGTTTTCCACCTTTTCCCCTAAAAAAATTCTGATTTCTCTGCTATGGAAAGGATGTAATTTTTTTAAAATGTATTTTCAAGTCAGGTTTTATCTTATTATTTTTTCCCTGCTTCCAGTCTCTAATGTTTAAGACTAAAGTTCATCTCACACACTCAGTTACTGAAGTTCTTCCCCAGTGATTTTACTGAGTTCACAGCTTGCAGTACACTCTGGATTCATTGCATGGAAAATCTAACACATCTATTTTCCTCACACTTCACCATTTCCAAGCATAAAGCCTTACCGAGCAAGGCTAAGAGTAAGCTGATAACACATTCAAGGCTATGAGAAACAAAGAGAAGACACAAAGTATTATATTTACAAGCAATTATATCTCCCCAAGGTAGTGATGGATTGTTACAAGAACTCAAATCACCTACTCTATCCAACAAGAAAACTGGGAATAGGCCATAAATAATATAGAGAGACATCCAGCTAAGTCTAACAAGAAGGAAAATGGATTATGTACAAAGAAAGCACTTTGGAGTATCCCCACAAAGATGTAGGAGAAAAAAACCCAAAACTTCACCTCAATGTTTCTTGAAAGGTACAATCATGGGAGGAAAGACGATGGACTTTGTTAATTAGTGCAACACCAAGGATTTTGGGTACTTGTGAAAGAGAGCCTGAAGCCTCTCAAACTTGTCATTCTTGCTCCAAGCCAGGACAAACCAAGAGCAACTCCATCCCTGTCCTACTAAACTCAACCACAGTGATTAGCAGACATTTGTATGGGGCATTATTTTCTGTTTTCCTTCACACAGAAATTTCACTCAAAAAAGCAGTGATACTCATGATTCTTACACTAATGGAAACTTCCCCTTCAAGTCCATGAGGTCTTTGCCATCACCTTTTCCAGGAAGAGAAAGTCTGTCTGCAGGCAAAGCTGGTGGGTTCCCCCTACACACCGCACTCCCCTCAGCAAATGCTCTGTGCTTCCCTTGCATCAGGAGCAGCCCCAGGAAGCTGCAGGGAGCAGGGGCTGAGCAATTGCCACCTCACACATCCCAGCACACACATTTCACAGCACTCCATGGCAGGAGCTCAGAGCTTCACCAGCAGCTCCAACCCACAACCCCAGTGGTCACAGTCACACTCTGGTCCTGAGCTCCAGGCTCTGACCACTGCCATCAAGCCTGGCCTGGAGCTCAGCAGGTCCTGACAGCTCCCACTCCACCTTCAAGTTTTCCAGGGACACTGCAGAGGAGGCACAACTACAAACCAGCCCTAACCCAGCAGTGCACCTCTCTCTTGCTGTTCCAACCTGAGCTCAGCAAAGGATCAGGTCTGGCAATCCTGCCAAAGCCAGGCCAGTGTCCACCTAAGCAGTCCCACTCTGGACCTTCTGTTAGGGCTGGAGGAGGCTGAGTGCTGGCAAAGGCTCCTTGGTGCTGGGAGTGCACATTTCCTGAGGTGAGGAAGGTCAGAGCTCCCACCCAGGTGACAAACACATTACTTCAGACACACGTTTGTCCTGAGAAAAGTGTGTTACTTCTACTGCTGTGCAGTTGTATAAAGCACAGCCATTACCATACTCACAGAAGGATATTCCTGTAAATAATAATTACCTTTTATAGACTGTTGTAGTTAGTTAATTCAGTTGTCACCACATTCCAAGGTACCATTTCTACCTCTTGCAGTTCTTTCCCCAAACATACCAAATGTTTCTCCTTTCTTCTGCCTCCCACTGCTGCTCTGCAAAACACTTTAGTACTGGCATGGTAGGAAATCTGGATTCCAGTCACACATTCTGAGCTCTACTCCATGAGCTATTTCTGAAGTCTGCTTTTTCTTTTATTAACCCAGTGATTGTGTGCAGTCCTGGGAGCAGGGGTGAGGAAGCAGCATTCACACCTCACTCGTTACATATGCTCTGAACTTACTGATTGAACCATTTTTTCCTGTCCATCACTTTGCCTGCCCCTCCCAGCTGAATGTGCACAGTTTTAGATGAAATCTGTGAAGGGCTTGGTGTTCAAGGATGAAAAATTATTCTTTTTAGAATCACAGCTATAAACAAAAATCCCTTTTCTTACACCTGGCTGCACATCTCTATCAGTTACACCTACACAAACAGGAGGCAGCAGAACTCAGGAAATCCACGTGGGGAAAAGGTAATTGGAGATTGTACAGATGGATCCCAGAGCTGACCTCTGCCAGTTTGTTATAGCTGTAGACACAAGAGCAAAAAAAGATTCTCATTTCACACGTTTTCTGTCCCTGTCTGGGTTTACAGGTTTGGAAATTAGGAGAAAAGAACTCTTAATACTGGCAAAACTAATTAACTGAATAAGGGCAAACCCCCACTCATCATTTACAGCTGCAATGGCTGAAGCAGGTCTATTTCTTCACAAAATAAATGTAATACAAATGAAAGTATGGCCAGATGAGAAAAGGGCAGTGTGAAAAAACCATTAAAAGGCACAAAGTAAACAATCATAGACTCATTGTAATAAACAGTATTTTGTAGGCAAGAAATACCCTTTGTGAGTGAAAGAATTTAAGACTTATGAAAGTATCTGGATTCTGTGGATCAGGAATGGGACACTGAAGTTCCAGGCAATGTGAGCACAGCATGTATGTATCTCTATCTGTATCTATGTATCTGTCTGTTCTGTAATTCCGGAAGTGAAAATGGGTTTAGTACAGGAGTTTCTCTTCACTCTTCCTTTCTGCCCTCCTGCCCTGGTAGTACATGAGGTCTGCATCTCCCTTCCAAGAGGAATAAGGGAGAGGAGGTCCAAAAGCACAGGCTTTGTACAGCAGGAGTGCAGTGATACACACAAACCCAACCTGAGTGTTTTGTAAAGGAGTGTTACACAGGCTGTTCTGGGCAAGATTGGTTTTACCTGGGTTGGTACCTTTCTGACTGTGCACAAGCCAGCCCCTGACCCAGGTGCCCTCCCACACCTCTGGGCAGCACTGCTGCCCCGTTTGTCTGTCAGTTCCAAATGGAATCTGCACAGGGCAAATAAACCCTATCAATTTATAATCAAACAAACAAGAAGCATGCAGAATTCAACAGAGATGAGTAACAGCTCACATGATTTTTCAAGCATAAATACTGTCAGACCAATGGAAAATAAGCTTTTATGGCTTCTGGAAAGATCAGAAGTTGTAAATACCATGGATCTTCAGGCAGGGTTTTGAAACCATCTCCTGTTGCATTTTCATGAACGGCCTAAACGATACACAGAAAATAGATAAAGTCATTTCCAAGGGGATGCCAAACTTGGAAAAGCCCACTCCAAGATGAACTGGTTATCAAAGGGCTGCTGTCACAGCAGAGGGCAAAAGAGAAGGAACCTGGTTTCTTTCTCTGGGACCTGCCTTGGTGTCTGAGCTGCTCAGTTCTTTATTCATGACTTGAATGAAGGGAAAAAAGAGAATGCTCAATGAACTTACGTTTGATACTGATATGGAAGAAGGAAATAAGAGGCCAGATTTGGAATTAAGAATTACCTGAGAAAAACAGGAAGAAAAGTAGATGCAATGAAAAAAAAGGATATGTGCCCTCAGGTAGGAAAATCAAACACAGAGATACACCACAAGGAGAGTCAGTCCCTACACAGCAGGACAGGGAGAAGTACTGAGTTTTAGTGGATCACAAATCCATCAGGAATCATCACTAGCATGCTGCAGAAGAAAAGGTAATGGGAAAGTGGCAAACACAGAGAAGCAATAAACACTTCTTCTCTTTTTTACAGTAATAAGGTCTCTGTAGGAGAATTCCTGGAAAGACATAAGACTTCATTTAGAAAAGAGAAGACTGAGTGCCAACAGAATGGATTAGGTTTGGGTTTGCTTCCTAAGCTTCAGCTTATTGCAGTGGAATAAGCACTGAGGCTGCTCCTGTTCAGCAGCAGTGGCTGGTGCTGTGCACAGGGAAGCTGTGGCACTCCAGGAACACAGCCCAGCCCCAGTGACATCCCAGCCAGTGCCACACATGGCACATCCTGGCCTGCAGGTGTCTGTCCTGTCAACCTGGCCACCCACTTCCTGGGAGCTATACTTCCATACTTCCCCCTTCTCCCCCCCTCTTCTTTCTGGCAAAAGAAACACTGAGGGCCAGTGCAAAAATCCATGGGATTAGTTAAAGGCTTTATATCAGTGTGGCAGTGAAATGGGAACTGAAAATAACTGTTACCTACAGCAATTTTTTTACATCAGTACAACTTTGTATCAGTCCTATGATTCCTTCTTTTTCTGCTCAACTATCTAGATACTCACTGTTGAGCTCACACTGGTAGTTTTCTTATCTGGGTCATCCTTCTCTCCCCAAGTCCCCCCTGCTTTTACCAGCTCTACAAAATAAAGCCAAGCTATTATTTAGAAGGCTTTGCTCTACAAGGGACCCAGTCATTTCTTCTTGTTGTTCCTACTTCCTGTATTGTGCCACCCAAGACCAAAATACATCAACCAAAAATTCTCAGCACTTCATACAATACAGAAGCAGATTTTTCGAACACCTTCAGTGACTACCAATTTCAATTCTGATAGCCATGTCCAAATTCCTTCAATTTCACTAAAACCACAATCATTTGGGGTCTCTGAGGAAAACCCAAGTCCTGTGATAATCTGACAAAGCTGCTGGAAGAGCCTGTGGTGCATCTGTTGCTCATCTCCAGTGCCACAGCCATGCAGCAGGGATTTGTGGGCCACCACTGGGCAGTGGGACATGGAGCACCATGCTCCTGCCTCCCCATCCATCCCAGCTGCTTCCAAGGACATGGTCCCTGCCTGTCCATCTGCTAAAGCCCTCAGGTCCATCCATGACAGTGTCTGCTCCTGACCTCTCCATGCTTTTCCCAAAGCAGGCCATCTCACACTTGTGAAAGACAGCAGGACTGCACCACGACTAACACGATGCCCTTCATCTGTAGCACTGCTTGGACAATATATTTCAAGATACAGCAACACAAAAGGAACCTATTCCTAGTGAGCCCTGAGTTTTCTTCCTCTCTGCTTGGAGAAATGAAGTAGCAATACAGCTATTTAAACATGACAAGGACAAAACAGGTGCATTTCTAAGCTCCCACACTCTATTTTGTCAGCTGAATAAACTTTGTTGGAGAAATCCAGGCACTGAGAACTTGGCTGCAGGGTCAAAGGTAAGCACTGCAAAACCACTGTCACTGAAGTACTTCTGGTACCCACTTTTAAAAAGCATGAAAACAGAACGGAATTCCTGTTTCAGAATGCACTCCCATATAGCAGAGCACTGCTGATCATTACACCTGTGAACTGAGAAATCCTGATACAATTCAGAGGGAAAATGCTGGTATTACTTGAGCAGTTACTGATAATAATGTTACCTATCAAAGATGCTTCACGATTTGGAGCTACATCTTAAAATAATATGGAAGAGAACACGAAGCAGCAGTCAGCTGGAAACAGAGGAAGGTATGTCATGAGAGGAGCTCTACCTGCAGCCTGGGAGGCAGAGAAGCAGCTGAAACTCTGTAAGTTGTTAAATTACAATTCTGACAAAAGTCATCATAGCAACAACACAATGTGGGAAGGAAAGCATCAAAGGGGTATGTTTGTACAGGTCTGACTCTGATGCACTGAATATTTATGTGTGCAGCAACCAAACACAGCAGCATCTGGATGTTTATAGAGATATATTTATAGAGATGAAAGCTAAATTTATAGAGATGAAAGTCTAAG